>JAVQMG010000102.1:7278333-8719166 GCA_032878915.1 Castanopsis chinensis | reverse complement strand
TGGTGAACCACAGCTTCAGAATCCTAACACTTGAGAATGCTGAAGGTGATATTAAGAAGATGGAAGGAAGTGCATCAGAACATCTCCCTCAACAAACCTGCTTAAGCAACAAAGGGAAGCAAGATTTGTTTAATGAGTGGATGGATAGTATAGAGTGCCTAGATGCTTTCGTGATAGACAAGCTCACAAATATAGAGATTGATGATGAAGCCACAGATTATATGGATGAAGACCCCCCGGTGCTGATGTTGAGGGAAGAAGGAACTTGCTGGGAGACACCTACCATCACTGAAGCCACAACTGAGTTGACGAATTGAGCATGGGAGGGAGTCGCCCACCCCATGGAGGACTCCGTAAAGAAAATCAAGGTCGTTAAGTCAGTCACTCTTGCCAAGAAGATTAAGACCTTCGAGCCAATCACCCCTGCCAAGAACATTGTTTCTGTCCCCATTGAGTCTATTTCTCTTGTATTTCTATTCCTATTAAGTCTATTTGTGATAGTATTCTAGTTGAATCTGATATAGTTAAGTTCGTTAAGAACTCTTTTCCTTAAAATATGGAATTTTATTATACTTATTTGTTGGCTTTGGATGTTTTTATTTCCAAAATTGGTAAAGAAATTCTTAATAACAAGGAATTAAAACAAGGACACTTAGAACCCATAAAAGAAGAAACCTAACCCATTAACTTGGGAGTTGATGATGAATCTAAAATGATACAAGTGGGCAATACGCTAACCACTTCTGAGAAAGATGCATTAGTGGCACAACTAACAGAATTCAAAGAGGTCTTTGCATGGTCATACGAAGACATGCCTGGGATTGATACAAATATAGTATAGCATTGCATTCCAACAGATCCAACCATGAAGCCGGTCAAGCAGAAATTGAGAAGAATGAAGCCAGAGTGAACTCTCAAGATCAAAGAAGAGGTTGAGAAATAGTATAATGTAGGATTCCTGAGGGTGGTCAACTATCCAGAGTGGTTAGCTAATGTGGTTCTAGTGCCAAAGGAGGATGGGAAGGTCCAAATGTGTGTGGACTTTCGAAATCTAAATAAGGCTAGCCTAAAAGATGATTTTTGATTGCGTTACATTGACATCCTGGTTGACAATACAACAGGGCATCCCTTGCTATCATTAATAGATGGATTTTCAGGGTATAATCAAATTAAGATGGCTCTAAAAAATATGGAGAAAACCTCCTTTATTACACCATGGGGGACATATTGCTACTAGGTCATGCCATTTGGCCTTAAAAATGTTGGTGTTACTTACCAATGTGTAGCCACCACTTTGTTGCACGACTTAATCCATAAAAAAGTAAAGGTTTATGTTGATGACATGATAGTGAAGTCTAAAGACCATGAAGGGCATATGCCAACTTTACCGAAGTTCTTTGAAAGAATTCAGTTCTACAAGTTATGGTTGAATCCAAAGAAGTGCACTCTCGGAGTCACATCCGGAAAGCTATTGGGGCTTATGATAAGCTAGAGGGGAATAGAAGTCAATCCAAAAAAAATCAAGGCCATTGTAGAGATGAAGCCTCCAAGGACTGAAAAGGAGATCCAAGGGTTTCTAATGAGGATATAGTACATTAGTAGATTCATAGCTCAGCTTACCATGACATGTGAACCAATTTTCTTGGCTACTCAAAAAAGAAGTTCCTACAGTGTGGAATGAACAATGCCAAGAAGCCTTTGAAAAGATTAAGAATTATCTGATGAAGCCACTAATACTTGTCCTACTAGTACCTGAAAAGCCATTATTGTTGTATCTCACCACTACAGATATGGTAATGAGGGCTTTGCTTGCTTAATACCTAGAGGAGACTAGGATGGAGAATGCAATCTACTACATCAGTAAGAAGATGTTGCCTTATGAAGAAAAGTATTCACCACTTGAGAAGACATGCGTAGCACTGGTATAGGCAACCCGCAAACTCAGACATTATATGCTTACTTACAAGGTCTTGTTGAATGCAAGAATTGATCCTTTGAAGTACTTAATGGAAAATCCTATTCAAAATGGGAAGACAGCTAAATAGGTCCTGCTTTTATCAAAATTTGATATTAAATATGTGACTCAGAAGTTTGTAAAGGGGAGAGCGATTGCCAATCACTTAGCCCATTGTTCACCAGAAGAAGTTAAAGAGATCCAAGGAGACTTTCTAGATGAGGATATCACAGAGACTAAGGTGGAATTATGGAAGATGCTTTTGATGAAGCAACTAATCAAAATGGAAGTAGCATTGGAGTTCTCTTAATTACTCCAAAAGGGACGCACATCCCATTTTTTGGTAGACTTAACTTTCCTGCCACCAACAATGCCACTAAATATGAAGCCTGCATCATGGGGTTATGAGCAACCCTAGGTCTTGGAGTAAAAGAGTTAGAAGTATATGGAGATTCTACTTTAATAATCTCTTGTATTTAGAATAAATGGAAGATCAAGGAAGAGAGGCTGATGCCTTATCATGAATTTCTTCAGAAGTGGGCCTCAAAATTCAACAAGATTCAGTACCAATATGTGCCAAGAATGCAAAATCATATTGCAGATGCTTTAGCAACCATTGCATCCATGATGGATGGGCCTAAAGAAGACGAAGTTAGACCAATAGTGGTGGAACAGAAAGATCAGCCATCTTATTGCATGCCGATAGAAAAGGATGAGGAAAAGAATGGAGAAGGTGAATGGTATTCAGATATCCTATAATACCTTAAGGATGGGACATACCCAAAGTCTACAAACAATAATTACCAATTGACCATTAGGAGGTTGTCCACTAATTACATTATTTGTGATGAAAGGCTTTACAAAAGATCATATAATGAAATTTATCTCCTTTGTATGACCGCCAAGGAGGCACAACAAAAAATCGAAGAGGTTCATGAGTCAAGTTATGGGCCACATATGAATGCACACATGCTGTCCCGGAAGATAATGAGACAAGGTTATTACTGGACTACTATGGAAGTCGACTGTGCGGCTCATGTTTGAAAATGCCATCAATGCCAAGTCCACAGAGATCTGAAACACATGCCACCCATGCCACTACATACTATCACTTCAACCTGGCCGTTTTCTACACAGGGGATAGATATTATTGAGAAGATTCACCCAGCTATATCCAATGGCCATGAATATATACTTGTTGTTATAGATTATTTCACTAAATGGGTAGAAGCTGCCTCATACAAGGTTTCGAATTCGAAGAAAGTTGTCCAATTCATACAGGCAAATATCAATTGTAGATATGGGGTACCACATGAAATTATCTCTGACAATAGGCTGCATTTCAAGGGAGAAACAACGAAGCTGCTACGACAGTTCAACATTCAGCACCACAAGTCTTCACCTTACTGTCCTTAGAATAATGGATCAGTTGAGGCTGTAAACAAAAATATAGGGCATATTTTGAAGAAGAGCACAAAGAACTACAAGGAATGGCACCTACAATTACCATATGCACTCTAGGGGTATAGGACATCAATTAGATATTCTACAGGAGTCATTCTTTATTCATTGGTGTAAAAGCAGTCCTTCCCATTGAAATGGGCATCCGTTCATTAAGGACAATGCTGGAATGTGAAATCCCTAAAGTAGATTGGTTGCAAAGCAGATATGATCATCTATGCATGTTGGATGAGAAGAGACTTAAGGTCTTATATCATATTCAAGGTTAACAAAGGAGCCTTAGAAAAGCTTTTAACAAGAAAGTGAGAACCAGAGAATTGAAGTTGGGAGATTTAGTGCTAAAAGAGATTCGAGCCCCGATTCAATATGCAAACAAGAAATTTAAGCAAAATTGGGCAGGTCCTTACATTATCAAGCAGATATACTCTTGAGAAGCAGTAAGGTTGATGGATTTAGATGCAAACCCTTTCACTGAGCCAACCAACATGGATCAATTAAAGAAGTACCACATCTAAGGTGGTAGTCTCTAAATACCACATCTGAAGTGGTTGCAAATTATGTTATTCCCTTGCTAGGCTTGATTAATAAAAAATAAATAAATAAAAAAAAAAGAAAAAGAAAAAGGTAGGTTGAAAACCCGAAAGGGTGAGAGAGCCTGCTAATTTGAAAACCAAAAAGGGCGGCCCAGGCAAAAATTAAAACAAATAGAAATGAACTACGTGATGACCTGATCCTTCTACCAAGAAGGTACGTAGGCAACCATGCATTGTTTTGGTCACAAATTCCCCAAACCCACCGTGGGCCCATTAAGCAAAAAAAAAAATTTCCAAAAGTTCAACCATTCCATTAAACCATGTCATTACACAAAGTCCAAAAAAACCAAACCCTGAAAATCTAAACCCTAAATAAAAAAATAAAAAATAAAAAAAAAAAACAAACAAACAAACAAACAAACAAACTCTAAAAACCTACACCTTAAACAAAGCCTTAAACTAAAAGTCCTGAATAATTCCTAAATTTGAGTGTTTCATATCCACTTTTAAAGATAAACATGTTCAAAGCTGAAAAATAAAATGCCCATTTTTTCTTCAGTCTTTTCCCTTTGGGTCATTCATTGCTTTCATCTATGCTAGGTACTATGTCACCTGAGTCCCTCCGTTTAAATTCATAGTTCTTAGCCTTGTGTCTTTCTCGATTGTCTCTGAGGAATTGCTTTCTCATAGCAGCCATGTCAGCCTCTTTGTGCACAATCTTGTTCACTAGCCAGTTAGAGTAGTCTGTGGTCATCCTAATGAAAGTGAACCTTAACAAAAGACTGATCCACTTTGTCAACCATCTCCAAGCCCAACAACATGTTCTTTATAGAAGTAGGATTCGTTTCCACAGGAGCAAAAGGTTTTCTTCTTTTTCCACTAGGAATTTCTTGTTCATATTGGAATTGCCTCAAGAGTTTATCAGCCTTATAGAACGTCGCTTTCCTTAACCCAACTAGGAAGACGTGATCTTATCCTAGAGACCGTAACAAAAAGGGTGGGCACTTCCACCAATAACAACTCCATCAAATGGAGGCACTGGATTTTTTTGTTCAGAAATTTCACCCAATCACTCTTAGTTTGACACTCGGTTTTGAGAATAGTCCTACTAAGAAGGCGTGGCAATCATGTCCAATCTTTCCATCAACCATATTTACAAAGCCAAGGGACTCCCAAGAAAGTTCTATGATTCTCCACCCTGGAAAACAGAGTCCAATCCCAGAAGAGTTTCCGCTAAGATCAGAGGAACAAGATTCCCTCTTGAACCACAGAAGAGTCCAATCCCAAAAGAGTATTCCAAAACTTCACGACGGCACGAAGAAAATCCCACTTGATCTTGATGTTCCTTAAAGCTTTGATTCCCTCTAGTTTGAAGGATGTAAAATTGGTCTTGGTGCTGAAATCAAAACTACGAACCCATCTGTTGATATCATGAATGGTTGAATGAGAAAAATTGTGTTTGTTTCCCATAGATAACTCTTGCTTGTGATTATTGTGTCTTGCTAACCTTTATGTAGAGAGTTTTTATAGGAGAGATCACTAAAGTAAGCTGCATCAGTTTTCAGTCAGATTTAAATCGGTTTCAAAGAGTTTGTAACTGGGTAGGACACTGTTTCATGGTAAAAAACGAAGAACTTTTTTTTCAAAAAAAACCTAAAAATGCAAAAAAAAAAAACTCATTGGAAAGACATGAGGAAGTGGCCCACCATGAGGTACGCTAGCCCACATAATAGTGTCATTCAACACTTCTTTGAGTGCCAAATGGCACTCAGCCCCAGAAATGCTCATTTACACAATTTCGCATTTCCAGGCACTCTCTTGATCCGTTTTTTACCATATTTGACACTCAAAAGGAATTTTTGGTTAAACTGGGGCATTTAGACATGCCTAACTCATTTGTTTTTTTTTTTTTTTTTTTTTTTTTAAATCATCACCTACATCACTATTTTCAAAAATTGATCAAATACAGATTTTTCAAGATCACGAGCACATATCCATACTAGGGGCATTCGACCATGCCGCCTTCATTTTCAAAATAGAAAAGAAAAAGAGAGACCACCATCATCATCTTTTCATAAAAAACCAAGATGTCAAGATTTTCAAAAATCATGCATTCATTTTTAAACTAGGGGCATTTGGCTCTGCCTCATTCAAATAAGTGCAAATTCCATCAAAGCGAATCAAGATAACTTTACATTGGTACTACAAGACCTCGTCAGGTGAATTCTAAACTTATCTCATTTTAAAGTTTCCAATGATCTAAAGAGAATTCCAAGGGCAAGGAGCTAAAAATGGAAATTAATACAAGATTGTCTAAGGAACGCTTCTTCTTGTTTTGTAGGAAAAATTAAAATTAAACATCATTGGGACTCCGCGTCTGCTTGCATGAAGACTTCCTCGACACACCTCTAAAGGAGCAGCCTGCAGTGTTTCCTCCTTGACTTGCATAGAATTGAGGATCATGTTGTTGGTTCTCAAGCTCAAGAATCCTAATTCTTTCATCCAAGGATCTTGTGTTGGCATCAGCCAATGCATTCGACTCACCTAAAAAATCAACATAGACAAGTGTTAGACCCATCATCAGGTTAACTAAAGAAAATCTCGTGCCAACAATTTTTCCACACTCAACATGAATTTGTTCGACCAAGCCTATACAACAAATTTTTCATAACTTCAATGCCCCCAATATTCAAGCCAAAATTTCATTCAACAACACCACATATTACATACTTTGCCAAATTCCAAATTCCAAATTCCAGGTTTCAAGTTTCATATCCCAAATTCCAAATCCCAAGTTCCAAATCCCAAATTCCAAATCCCAAGTTTCAAATCCCAAATTCCAATTCCAAGTCTCAAATCTCAAATTCCAAGTTTCGAATTTCAAATACGAAATCATTTATGAAAGATCTACAAGAATCAATCAAATTTTTCTTCGTAAAAAATAAAAATAAAAATTAAGAAGGAACAATGGAGGTCACACGTCTCGAAAACAGTGCAACAACAAAGCACTCATCATTTAAAGTCTAATTTTAAATTTTGACTTTTTGCAGGCAACAACAAAATCGAAGTAGAAAAGCCATTTGATTGACGTTTCAAAAATTCAGATTGAAGTAGAAAAACCCTTTGATCAACATTTCAATAGCAATATCAAAGTAGAAAAGCCCTTTGATCGACATTTCAACAGTTCAGATTGAAGTATAAAAAACCCTTTAATTGACATTTCAATAGCTCAAATTGAGGTAGAAAAGCCCCTGGGTCATCACAACTCCAATTTCGAGGTAGAAAAGCCCCTTGGTTACCTTTCTTCAAGATCAAGGTAGAAAAGCCCCTTGGTCGTCACAGCTCCGATTTCGAGGCAAAAAAGCCCTTTGGTTATCTTTCTTCAAAGATCGAGGTACAAAAGCCCCTTGGACACTTTTTCTCAAAGATCGAGGTAGAAAAGCCCCTTGGTTGTCACAGCTTTGGTTCCAAGGTAGAAAAGGCCCTTGGTTACCTTTCTTCAAGATTAAGGTAGAAAAGCCCCTTGGTCTTCAGAGCTCCGGTTCTGAGGTAGAAAAGCCCCTTGGTTACCTTTCTTCAAGATTAGAGGTAGAGAAGCCCCTTGGATATTTTGTCACATTCAAGATTGATGGTGAGCAAAAAATATACTTCAACTTATCCATAGGGATCTTCCATACGTGAACTTGTCCATAAGGATCATCCGTAACAAAACAACTATCCCCAACAGTGGGAGGTCGCCCCTCTTTGGACAGTCATCCAAGGGTGCAGAAGCCATCTGTCTGGAAAATCCCAGGACGACTCCCTGATCCTTAGGTAATTCCCAGATGTGGATTTCTTTACCCAATCTCATGAATCAGACCACGTGGTATTAACTGGTGACATTAGCAAGATTTTCTTGCTAACCTCCAACTTAACTTCTCGTGATGGTTACAAAAGATAAGATTAAATATTCTAAACTCTATGACAGTTGAAGGAAGTTAAAGCTTCCACAAACATTGGGGAAGTTACAAATTGAGTAACCGCCCCGAGACTTGGTACATAAGGACCCATCCTTATAAAAAAAAGGCAAGTTTTTGGTATATACATAACTACTATATAGATCAGTTATCAAGAATCATTTTAAAATTCATCAGCTATCAAGTAGGTCAAATATTCACAGTTTTCAGTTTCAACAAAAGGCAAGGCACTCGTTCTATATTCCAAGATTTTAGGATTGAAGGTAAGGTAATATTTGAAAATTTTAACCTCAATTAAATCATGGCCACTGCTTTTATTTTACATTAACATTCTCTTTCTAAGCTCTGTCAATGAGGGGCATTTTGTAGACTCAATTTTGCATCCATGATTTAATCAAGGAAGATGACTAGAATGACCAATTGTATACCCAAAATTTATGATTTCATTACATGCATTAATTTGTTCATTGCATATCACAAAAAATGATCTTGAGATTCTAACGGTCGCAATGGTATGCCTGGTTTCCAAATCAGACTGATGGATCGAAAGATATCGCATGACCAAGTTTGCACAATCAGCATGCATTGTGTCTAGGTAGAATCAACCACACATGATTAATTTAAATTAATTCTGGTTGGTTAGGCAATTAAAATTTATTTAATAATATTGTGATTGGTTGTTAGTTAGTGTCAAAAATAGCTTTCTTGCATGGGAATAAAGAGGATAATTGGATAACAATGGAATTGTGGATAATCTAGACTTTTTGGAGTATTTATCTACAAGATAATTATCGCTGAAAAGACCTGAATTATCCAAAAAAGAGTTTAATTTTTAGAATATGAATTGAAAAATTGTCTAAGTATAATTCTCGACTAAAAAACGCTAAAAAATGAGTCCAAAATGGACCAAAACTCAAAAGTGGGCTTGGCACCCCAAAGTGCCGATTGGCACAATCTCGGGATTTGGCCCGAGGACATTTGGATTAAGGTAAAACACATCCTTTTTTATTTTTTAGAGATAAGGATGCATTTCAGTTCGTATTCTGATCATCTAGCTAAATTTTTGAAGACCCTAGCCTCTATAAATAAAGGCTGGATCTCAGAATTCAGTATACTTTTTCACGCTCTCAGATTTCCCCTCTTTCTGACCCTCTTTTCTATTATTCTCTCCCTTACGTTAAAGACATTTTAGAGGCTCTAGCCTTAAGAATTTTTGTTTTGTAAGTAAGGTATTTTAGATTTCAAAAATAATTGTACAAATTTCTTTGAACCCTAAAATATTCCCTCAAGAAGAAGAGTATGCCCATGCAAGAGGTGGTTTTTCTCTACCCTTTTTCTTTAGTTTTCTTTTTATTTTGATGATGCATGATGTAGATAGTCTTTTAGTTTTAATTTTTAATACTTGTAACATTTATTGTCAATATTTTTTCTCTTGAAATATGTTTTTGATGTTTTTATTATCATGATCTATCTTTTTGAGATTCATAAATCTACTGTGGTGCCCATGGGCCCCAAATCACGTATTGGGCCGGCCCAAAAGCCCCCATAAGGAAGAAAGTCCAACCTAACAGCTCAGGATGGTCCGAGGACATAATAATTCCTTTCTGCGATGCCACGTGACAAAGGAAGTTGCCATGCATAAGCGTAGCACCACAGGACATGACGTCCGAGGATGATATTGTCCTCGGCAGCTGGTTGCCGAGGACAGTATTAGTGGCTTGGTGGTTCAAAGATTCCCATATTAAGGACCTTATGTACAAATGACTAAGAGAGTGAGGATAAGGGACAAAGTAAGTTGATGGGCAAATATCAGAGAAAAGGCTGCTGCCACCGCATTGAAGGCATTATACCTACCCCTCTGGCTGCATTAATGAAGAAGTGACATCTGAACATCGAAATTCAGCCCTACCTTCACCACCAGAGATTTGAGTAAGGGGGAATGATGGGACAAGTATCTAAAAAGAAAACACCTGGATTACACGTGGAAGGAGGAAGAAGGAGAGAGGCAGGCCTATAAAAGGAAAGAGAAAAGGAGAGAGAAGGGGGTGGTGAAAAAGAGGACAGAGAGAGAAGAGAGAGGGTACTTGTAAGAAATATTAAGGATTATCCTCGGCATCAATGGACACAACCCAATATTACGTCTTTATATGAGATTAATGCATGAATTATAGGATTTAATCCAACCTTTGTGTTATCCACCGTCTAAACGATCTAGATTAGCATTCCACTCTCTATAAATCTATTGTCGAGGCCTCATTAGCCTGGTAAAAAAATCTAATTCTGGTCCAGCACAATTTGTGCCCCTACAATTGGCGCCGTCTGTGGGGATCTTGCGTTTTGGCGCAGATAACGTGATGGCGGGTTTGAATCCAGACCATGCTGAATCTCTCGGATCTCAGCACGGGGATCCATTCCAACAGTTAGAGCATATAGAAGATCGAGAAGGCAGTGTGCACTCGGGGCGAACCGCCGGTAATCATCTGCAGGGCAGAAGCAAGGGCTCTAGTGAGGCAAATACTAGGGCCATGTAGAGGGAGCTTGATCATCTGAAAAGGAAGTTACGTCGGGTCAAGCATAAACGGACGCCTTCCATATCTGACCCTTCATCAGATTACTCCCAGAGTAGTGGCTATAAGCTGAGGTCGGGAAATCCTCCTAGTGAGACTTTCTCTTACCAAGAAGGAAGTCTCCATGATATGGCGAGCAAAAAATCCCTTCCCAGGGGCTCGGGCAGCAACGCCATGGGGAAAGCACTGCTCCAACTCTCCAAATCACCCTTCACACGTCGTATTGAGAGGGGAAAGCTCCCCCGTCGGTTCACGCAGCCAAACTTCACCATCTATAATGGAAAAACAGACCCAGTGGAGCACGTGAGCCATTTTAATCAGCGCATGGCGGTCTATTCACAGAATGAAACCTTGATGTGTAAAGTTTTCCCCTCAAGTTTAGGACCCGTTGCGATGAGATGGTTCAACGGCTTAAAAGCGGACTCCATTGATTCCTACATGGAACTTACAATGGCGTTTGGGTCCCGTTTTGTTACATGCAGCAGAGTTCCTCGGCCTTTAGACTCGTTACTGTCCATGGCCATGAGAAAGGGCGAGACGTTGAAAACCTACTCGGACAGATACTGGGAAGCGTTTAACGAGATTGATGGTGATTTTGATGAGGTGGCAGTCAACACCTTTAAGGTCGGCCTTCCAGTTGAACACGATCTAAGAAAATCCTTGACCAAGAAGCCGGTAAAAACAGTTCGTCGGCTCATGGATCGTATCGACGAGTATAAGAGGGTTGAGGAGGATTAGCAGCAAAGTAAAGGGAAGATGAAAACTGTCCCTCAGGAGAGTAGGGACTTCAAGGCAGAGAGATATAACAGCAAATGGCCGTGAAGAGATTTCACTAGCCAGACTAGGTCGGCCCCGCCCCAGACAGTGAACGCTGTATTTCATGAGCTGGTGCAGCAAGTGTTGGAGAAGATTTGCCGAGAACCGTACTTTAGATGGCCCAGTAGGATGATAGGAGACCCTACCAAACGTAATCAAAACCTCTATTGCAATTATCACCAGGATAAGGGTCACACCACAGAGAACTGTAGGAACTTGTGGAATTACTTGGATCAGCTGGTCAAAGAGGGGAAGTTAAGGCAATTCATGAATCGACCTAATGAACAAGGCACCCAATTTGGTTCCGTGAACCAAGGCAGTAACAATGTGAGGCCTCCATTGGGCACAATCAATGTCATCTTTACGGCGCCAGGTCGGACAGGGTCATGCCCTACCAGAATAATGTCAGTACTACGTCCCTCTGCCGACGACCTTAACGCTGAGCCGAAGAGGATTAAGAGGAATCCCCTGCCTGTGTTGGGATTTTCAGAGGAGGATAAGATTGGCACTATCCAGCCGCATGATGATGCGTTGGTCATCACCTTAAGAATAGGGGGTTACGATGTGAAGAGAGTGATGGTTGACCAGGGTAGTGGGGCTAACATCATGTACCCAGATTTGTTCAAGGGCCTCAATTTGAGGTCTGAAGATCTCACAGCTTATAACTCCCCGTTGATAAGTTTTGAGGGGAAGGCTGTTATTCCAAAGGGGTTGATCTGACTACCTGTACAGTCGGGGCCAGTAGTAGTGGACGTGGATTTTATCGTAGTAGACGCCTACTCCCCTTACACAGCTATAGTGGCGAGACCATGGCTGCATGCTTTAGGCGTTGTTTCATCAACTCTACATGTTAAAGTAAAGTTCCTATACGAGGATGGAGTTGAAGAAATACTAGGCAGCTAGTCCATGGCGAGGCAGTGCATAACAGCAGCCATTACACATCAAACAAGACAGGAGTCTCAAGCCCTGGCCGAGAAGAATTTATAGTAGTTAGAGTCCTCGGCCGAATCGAACGAGGTCGAGGTTGAAGGGCCCGGCTGTGAAGATCTGGAGAAAATGATTATTGCAGATGATATAGATAAATTTTTCCAAGTAGGAAGTCAATTGCCATCCCGAGAAAAAGAAGAACTGGTTGCATTTCTGAAACGAAACATCGATGTATTCGCATGGGATGCCTACGAGGCTCCAGGGGTTGACCCAAATTTCATTTGTCATCACCTCAACATCAGCCCAACAGCAGTACCGAGGAGGCAACCACCTCGGCGTTCGTCTCAGGAACATGCTGACGCTGTAAAGGAAGAGGTACTGAAACTTAAGAAGGCAGGGGCAATCAAGGAAGTATTCTACCCGGAATGGTTGGCACACACAGTGGTAGTGAAAAAGAAGAACGGAAAGTGGAGGGTGTGTGTAGACTTTACAGACCTGAATAAGGCTTGTCCTAAGGACTCATTTCCAATGCCCTGCATAGACCAGTTGGTGGACGCTACTGTGGGTCATCCTCGGATGAGCTTTTTAGACGCTTTCCAAGGTTACCATCAAATACCCTTACCTTCAAAAGACCAAGAGAAAACAGCCTTTGTCACACCCACGGGAAACTATCACTACAAGGTGATGCCTTTTGGCTTGAAGAATGCAGGGGCTACCTATCAGAGAATGATGACACGAATGTTTGAACCACAGCTAGGAAAAACGATCGAGGTGTACGTTGATGATATGGTGGTTAAGAGTAAAACCATCTCGGCCTATATACTAGACCTGGATAACACTTTCCAGACGCTGAGAAAGCACAAGTTACGTCTCAATGCATCCAAGTGCTCCTTCGGAGTAGGGTCTGGAAAATTTCTGGGCTACCTGGTGACACATAGAGGAATCGAAGTTAACCCCGCTCAGGTCAAAGCCATCAATAACCTGCAGCCGCCTCGGAATCCAAAGGAGGTGCAAAGGTTGACTAGGATGACTGCGGCCCTCAACCGATTTATCTCAAGATCTGCTGACCGGTGTAGGCCATTCTTTCAATTATTAAACAAGTGGAAAGGGTTTCAAAAACTTAAGGAATATCTTTCTCATCCTCCTATCATGTCTCGGCCCGAAGTTGACGAGGTCCTATTTGCATATATTGCAGTGGCCGCCCATGCCGTTAGTCTGGTGCTGATAAGGGTCGACGGGGATGTACAAAAACCAGTTTACTTTGTGAGTAAGTCCTTGCATGAAGCTGAGATACGTTATCCACCATTAGAGAAGGCAATCCTGGCCGTGGTCCATGGTACACGTAAGCTCCCCCATTATTTTCAGTCTCATACGGTGGTTATCCTGACCCAGCTTCCCTTCAAGGCCATACTTCGGAGTGCAGATTATACAAGAAGGATTGCAAAATGGGGAACCATCTTGGGCTCTTTTGATATAAAGTACATGCTACGCACCTCAATAAAGGGTCAAGTATTGGCTGATTTGGTAGCAGAATTCGCTGAGCCCACAATAGGAGATAGTGCCGTTAATAGGGACATTGATGAAAAATCAGTTAGCATGGTGGCATGCAAAGGTCTTGTGGGTTGGACCGTTTACGTTGATGGAGCTGCCAATCAAAGGGGATCCGGAGTGGGTTTAGTAATCACGACCCCAGAAGGTCTCACATTGGAAAAGTCCTTAAGGCTGGGATTCTCGGCTACAAATAATGAGGCCGAGTATGAGGCTTTGCTAAAAGGGATGGAGATGGTTCATAAATTGGGAGGAAAGATCGTGCAAGTGTTCTCGGACTCGCAACTTGTTGTATGCCAAATGGAGGGAAAGGTGGAGGCCAGAGATCCGAGGATGCAAGATTACTTGAGTCAAGCCAAGATGGTACAAAGTAAGTTCGAATCCTTTACTTTATCCCATGTTCCTAGAAGTAACAATTCGCATGCTGACTCCCTAGCAACTCTTACTATGTCGTTGTCGCAAGGAATACCAAGGATTATCCTAGTTGAAGACTTACCCAAACCCTCGAGAAAGATTGGAAATGTTATCCGCGTTCACCAGATTAGGGTGGGGCCTAGTTGGATGGACCCCATCATATCCTTCCTCAAGGATGATGTTCTGCCCGAGGAAAGGGTCGAAGCGGACAAAATACGTAGGAAAGCCTCTCGATTTTGGCTGGCCGAGGACAATAAACTTTATAAACAATCCTTCTCCGGCCCATACCTGTTGTGCATACATCCAGAGGCGACTGAGCTGCTTCTGGAAGAGTTACACGAAGGAATTTGTGGGAGTCACACGGGGGGAAGGTCTTTGGCTCACAGAGCCCTAACGCAAGGGTATTGGTGGCCCAACATGCAACGAGAAGCTCAAACTTATGTGAAGAAATGCGATCAGTGCCAAAGGTTTGCCCCAAACATTCACCAACCTGGGGGCGTTCTCAACCCCCTAACGAGCCCCTGGCCTTTTGCGCAATGGGGTCTGGACATTGTGGGTCCTTTCCCAAAGGCGCCTGGGAATCGAAGGTATTTGATTGTGGCCACAGACTATTTTACTAAGTGGGTAGAAGCCGAGCCCCTGGCAAACATCAGGGACATTGATGTGAAGAAATTCATGTGAAAGAATATCGTCACCCGATTTGGTGTCCCTCGCACCCTCATCTCAGATAATGGTTTGCAGTTTGATAGCAAGGCGTTTAGGCAATATTGTTGTGATCTCGGCATAACCAACAGGTACTCCACACCAGCTTATCCACAAGGGAATGGGCAGGCCGAGGCTGTCAACAAAGTTATAGTGAACGGTACGAAGAAGAGACTGGAAGATGCCAAAGGGAGATGGGTGGAGGAGTTGCCTCATGTCCTGTGGACGTATCAGACCACACCTCGCCGATCAACGGAAGAGACGCCATTATCGATGACTTATGGCGCCGAGGCTGTTATCCCTTTGGAAACTGGATTTCCAACGATGAGGACAAGTTCCTTCACCCCGGAGAGCAATGATAGGCTACTAGAAAAAGATCTAGATTTGGTTCAGGAAAGGAGAGAAGCTGCCATGATCCATCTAGCTTATTATCAACAAAAGCTGAAGCAGGGTTATGATTCGAATGTAAACTCGAGACCGCTTACTCTTGGGGACTTAGTGTCGAGGAAAGTAGTGGGTAATGCCAAAAATCCAGCATGGGGAAAGCTCGGACCTAATTGGGAAGGACCGTACCGCATTACGGCAGTAGCTGGAATAGGAGCCTATTACCTTGCAGACTTAGAGGAAAAGGTTATGCCTCACCCCTGGAATGTCAGTAATTTGCGACGGTATTATTATTAATAAAATGCACTTTTGTCATTTTTATTTTGTTGCTGTCGTTTTGTACGCACTATTACAATGAAATTAAGGTTAAGCCGGATCTTTAGGTCCTCTACCTTAATTTAAAAATGAAAACAAGGTTACGCCAGGTCCTCAGATCCTCTACCTTCCATTGAAAACAAAGATAAGGTTAAGCCGGGTCTTCGGGCCCTCTACCTTATTCCTAAGTAAAAATAAGGTTAAACCGGATCTTTAGGTCTTCTACCTTAATTTAAAAATGAAAACAAGGTTACGTCAGGTCCTCGGATCCTCTACCTTCCGTTGAAAACAAAGATAAGGTTAAGCCGGGTCTTTGGGCCCTCTACCTTATTCCTAAGTAAAAATAAGGTTAAGCCGGATCTTTAAGTCCTCTACCTTAATTTAAAAATGAAAACAAGGTTACGCCGGGTCCTCGGATCCTCTACCTTACATTGAAAACAAAAACAAGGTTACGTCGAGTCCTCGGATCCTCTACCTTACTTTCAAAATGAAAACAAGGTTACGCCGGATCCTCGGATCCTCTACCTTACTTTCAAAATGAAAACAAGGTTACGCCGGGTCCTCGGATCCTCTACCTTACTTTCAAAATGAAAACAAGGTTACGCCGGGTCCTCGGATCCTCTACCTTAAGCTAAAAATGAAATGGAAGTTACTTCGGAACCCCCAAAGGCGAGTGCAGGGACAGAGGTGGGATTACATAAGTTCTTGTCAAAGCACCTACGCGTTCTATAAAAACGGTACGTATTAGCAATAAGTGCCTCAAGTTTGTATTTCATATGATTTTGCTTGTTATTGAATATTAATGGTCCAAGCATGAAAAATATTAGGAATGTTGATGCCTATCGTTTTAATACGCTAACGTGAAGATAGTCCTTGAATAAGTCATAAATAAATGAATTCCACATTAATACACTACTTTTTAATGACCTGCTCGTCATCAAGATCAAAGAAGGATCTGTAATCATCACTTAAAGCATTTGCAAGTATATGAATGGCACGGATTTCCCTTGTCCTTACTTAATCAGTGGTAGGAAGTTATAACTATATGCCATGAATCCAAATTGTTATCTTGCCATATTACATGTGTAACAATGGAATAAGGTACCAATATCAAACATAACACAAAACAACAGTTTAAGTTGGAAATTTTTTCATTAAGTGAAGGATTTGTCAATACATTTATAACCAAGTTGTTAAGTTACAAAGGAAGGAAAGTAAAAACTAAAACTAGGAAATAAAAATACAAAGCCGAAAGCAACAAAAAAAAAAAAAGAAAAAAAAAGAAACAACTAAAGCATAAGGGATTATGGCTTGGACTGGAGCTGGTTCTTCGGATCAGCAGGAGGCACCACCGAGGCCGAGGACCCCCCAACCATCTCCTTGGGCTTTATAGGCAAAGTTGCCAAGACTAACTCCATTGTACCGCTAACCTTCGGGTAGGGGAGCAGCTCCTTTGGGGTGATTGGAGGTTGAGGATTGTCAGGTTGAACCTCGGCTACAATATCCTTCGCAGCACCTGGTCCCAATTGTACCTCGGCCTTGGAAGAAGCAGCATCACCTTTGGCTTGAGTGGGAGCAGCTACTCAAATTGCCGGAGGGACATAGGCATTCTCTGCCTTCCACAGGGGAGAGGAAGCATCTACCCCAGCCTGGGAAAGAGACTCCCTCCACATTTGGAGGCAGTAATCCCTACAGACCTCGGGCACTTGAGCTTTGAAGGTGTCAGTGGTTTCTGCCACCCCCACTTCATAGCCGCTCTGCTCTGCCTCGTCAACCATAGCCTCGGCTTTCTGAACCTTGACGAGTGCTTCTTCCTTAGCTTTAAGAGCCTCGAGCCTGGCTTCCTCGGACTTTGTGAGGTCTTTTTTGAGATCCTCCACTTGCTTCTTAGCAGAGGCGAGGTCTGCGTTGGCACACTTAAGTTGCAACCTTTGATCCTCGGTCTGCCTGGTAGTGGTCTTTAGTTGGGACTCCAGACCCATCTTCTCGCTCTCCGCTTTACTTAGGCTGGTGACTACCTCCTGTAGTCTCTTCTCCTTAAGCTCCATAATTCTCCTGGTTTGATTCAGCCTCACTTCCTCATCCCTTAATGCTTTATAGGAACTAGCGGCAATCTCCTCTGCCCTATGTGCAGATTGGACGGCCTGCGTGCAAACATCATTAGTGTACAACATACGAAAGTAGTCAATGCCGAGTAAAGAAATAATAGCAATAAGTGCAATAAAAAAAAAAAAAAGAATAGATACGAAGAAACAATTAAATTCTTACCATAGCTAACTCCTTCTTGAGGATCATAAAGACGTTGTGATCCCTCATCCTCCTCAGCTCGCCCATGTCCTCGGGCAGTAGAAGCGCTTGCTCCAATGCATCGGCGATGCACGTAGCTGTGCCCTCATCGGACCCCCTAATAGACGCATCGGCGGTGACTGCCTGATCGTCTACGTTCATTTGGGGAGCCCAAATGGGCGCATGGGAGGCTGGTAGAAGGTCAATTCGCCTCTCCGATCTTGGATGGGCATGACGAGCATGCTTTCCTCCCCTCTCCAACTCCATCTCTTTGGTGGGGATGTCTTTAGTCCCCTCAGCTATCTCCTTCCCCTTATGTTGATCCCTTTTTCGCTTATGATCAGCTGGGTCGAGATGTTCAGTTTGAGTTGAAGGAGGAAGGGTGAGCTTAATTGAGGGAACCTTCTCGGTACCCTTGTCCTTAGGTCTCACTAGGGGTACCTTGGGGAGCTCCTGCGCTCCAGCCTGATCCTCTAATACATCCTTGAGGCTGGGCTTTGGTCGGCGTTGGATACCTATCCTTACCAGAGGTTGATTGTCGTCGTCTGAGGATGTAAAAGATGGGGAGCCGACGACAGGAGATGGGCTTCTAGACGGAAGAAACCGGTCTAAGGCTTCAAACTCTTCCTCTGAATCCGAAAGCTCAACCACCTCCTTCTTCCTTTTCTTCTCTTCTTCGTCTTCTTCTTCTTCCTCTTCTTCTTCTTCTTCTTCTTCTTCTTCTTCTTCTTCTTCTTCTTCTTCTTCTTCTTCTTCCTTTGCAACCACCTGGGAAGAAGAACCTTCACCCAATCTGGGTTGAGCCGATGGTGTGGCGAGATGAGAAGCTCCTAGTACCACCCTCACGGGCTCGGTGATAAGTACGCCTCGAGGAACTGGGGTGCCAGGAGGCAGCAAAAAGCCTTCAACGGCTACACTGATCCTTGGCAGCCGCGGATCCTTCTCCTTGATGACACCCTTGGGGTCTTGGAAAGCGGTGGAGATGGGCGTGTATCCGAGGATGAGGTGGACGGCGCGAAGTTGACTGTCTGAATGCACAAACACCTCGGCCTTCAAAATTTTGTTCAGACGATCAAAGTTAACAAGGTTAGCGCGACGGGTAAGCGCGCGACGATCTGCACATATATATTCAAAGAAACAAATTAACACCAAAAAAAAAAAAAACAACAACAACAACGAAAACAAAGGATTTATCATTAACTGAGGCTGACGCTATTCAGATACTTACCAGGGGTCCCCTCCCTCGTCGGACAGGGGAGACCATCATGCCACTCCCCGGACAGGATAAGAAAATCTTTGTCTAAACCCTTGTTGGAGTGGGGGAGGCATTGGAATAGCCTGACTTCGGGGTGCCTAGACTTTAGGTAGTATGTATGCCCTTTCAAATGGTAGAGATTGTACACCCAATTCACCTCATGGTGGGTGAGCCCTAACCCCAATCTTTCATTTAGGACGTCTGTGGCTCCTAAGATCCTAAACATATTCGGGGCACATTGGGTGGGAGATAACCTAGATGTTCTAAGGTAATCCCTAGTGATGGGCATCATAGGGACCCTCATTCCCCCCTTTAGGAACGCTATCATAGGGATCACCACCTCACCAGTGTCCCTATCGGTGAGCCATCCTCCTTGCTCACAGTACTTGACGGATACTCCCTGAGGGATTCCGTACTTAACCTTAAACTCCTCTATTTTCTCAGGAGTGTTCACTAGGGACGCAAAACTACCCATTTCCTAAAACTACGAAAAGAACACTATACAAAGGTAGGGAGTTTGGACTGCCGAGGACGAAAAATACAAGAATAACTAGAAGGAACTAACAGTAATAACGAAAGCAGAGAGTTGGAGTACTTACTTTTAAGTAACTAGGTCACCTCAGCTTAGAATTGAAAAGACTAGAGACGCGTGTAGATGGCAGGAAAGGCTAGATTCGATGTACAGACTCTGAAATGAATGAGGAACCTTTGAAATGGCAGTATTCATTTCGTGAAAAGGCGTAAAGCAGGAAGCCTCCCGCCTGTCTCCTCAAAACACGCCTACCCGTTAGATGAGTATCGTGCGGTTAGAAACAGGGAACATAAAGCCGCCAGCATTTAATTGAAGCGCGTCCTGCAAATCGAAGCGTCAGAAGCGGATCGCCTTACGTGCGCATATATCGAAACCCTCATTCCTCTCCAACAGAGTAGAAATAAGGATTTCGAGGGGCTATTGTGGTGCCCATGGGCCCCAAATCACGTATTAGGCCGGCCCAAAAGCCCCCATAAAGAAGAAGGTCCAACCTAACAGCTCAGGATGGCCCGAGGACATAATAATTCCTGTCTGCGATGCCACGTGACAAAGGAAGTTGCCATGCATGAGCGTAACACCACAGGACATGACGTCCGAGGATGATATTGTCCTCGGCAGCTGGTTGCCGAGGACAGTATTAATGGCCTGGTGGTTCAAAAATTCTCGTATTAAGGACCTTATGTACAAATGACTAAGAGAGTGAGGATAAGGGACAAAGTAAGTTGATGGGCAAATATCAGAGAAAAGGCTGCTGCCACCGCATTGAAGGCATTATACCTACCCCTCTGGCCGCATTAATGAAAAAGTGACATCTGAACATCGAAATTCAGCCCTACTTGATGGGACAAGTATCTAAAAAGGAAACACCTGGATTACACGTGGAAGGAGGAAGAAGGAGAGAGGAAGGCCTATAAAAGGAAAGAGAAAATGAGAGAGAAGGGGGTGGTGAAAAAGAGGACAGAGAGAGAAGAGAGAGGGTACTTGTAAGAAATATTAAGGATTATCCTCGGCATCAATGGACACAACCCAATATTATGTCTTTATATGAGATTAATGCATGAATTATAGGATTTAATCCAACCTTTGTGTTATCCACCGTCTAAACGATCTAGATTAGCATCCCACTCTCTATAAATCTATTGTCGAGGCCTCATTAGCCTGGTCAGAAAATCTAATTCTGGTCCAGCACAATTTGTGCCCCTACATCTACTTATTATCATATCTTTCTCAAAAACTAAAAACTAATTTGCATCTTCATTAGATGCAAATCTGAATATTTTTAATACAAAAATGGATTTGCATCTTTCTTAGATCAAATTTGAATTTTTTTACAAAAACTGATTTGTATCTTCCTCAAATGCAAATTTGAATTTTTTTCCAAATCAAAAACTGATTTGCATCTTCCTTAGATGCAAGTCTGACTTTTTTCATAAACCAAAAAAACTTATTTGTATCTTCCTTAGATGAAAATCTGATTTTTTTTTTTTTTTTCAAACTAAAAATTGATTTGCATCTTCCTAAGATGCAAATGTGAAATTTTTTACCAAAAAGTGATTTGCATCTTCCTTAGATGCAAATCTGAATTTTTACATTAAAACTGATTTGTATTTTCTTTAAATGCAAATCTGATTATTTTTAAAACAAAAAAAATATTTTGAAATTATATCTTCTTTAGATGTAGATCTTTTTTTTTTTTTTTTTTTTAAAAATAAAGTAGATTTTGAAATTCAAAAAAAGGTCAGGAATAGTGTTGCTTTGTTTGCTACAAGTAGCGTAGGTTTATTTTTTGAGTATGGTTCTCTTTTAAAAAATAAATTTTCTTTTATTTTATTTCACACAAAAAACAGATTTGATTTTTTTTACATACAAACCAAAAACCTTTTTTTACTTTACTTCAAAACAGATCTGGCATTTTTTGTAGCAAAAACTATTTTTTTTTAACTTAAAAAAAACATATCTGATTTTTTCTTCACAGGAACTATTTTTTTTATTTAACAAAATAGATATGATTTTTTTTTTTCACAAAAACAAATTTTTTTTTTTCTCAAAAAAACAGATCTGGTTTCTTTTTAATTGAATCAAACCAAATTTTTTATCATAACAACAAATCTAAATTTTTAACAAAGAAGAGAACGCATCCATAAATAAACTTATGTGACTTAGTTTAGTTAAGTGTTTCATATATGCAACATGTCATTCATATCATGCATAAAGGGGTACATTGATCATGAGAGTCTAGGAGACTAACCTCTATCTGGGTAGAATGGGTGCCTAACATCTTCCTATTTCGTAACCTAGCCTCCAAACTTAGTTTCTTTTGGATAGGTGGACCTATGCTTTGTCTTTATTATTATTATTTTTTTTGGGTAGATTGTAACTAGGACAAAAAACTATGTATTTTTGGTAGTTTGTAACTAAGACCCAAAGCTATTTAATACTCAAATTTATCAAGCCTGTATTTTCTTTTATTCGATCAATGAGAATGGAATAATTCAGTCATTTAAAGTTGTATTTAATTTTTTTCTTATTTGTTAGTATAAAAAAATAAGTGGCAACTCTGCACCACTTACTCAAAAAGAAAGGTGTTTAAAACAAAACACCCAAATCTCTTTTTTGAGAGCACAAAATTTCATAAAGTTTTGCACTTGAAGTCCTTTTCAATTGAGCACGTACTTGGAATAGTTTTGTATCCAATTTCATAGCTTTCTTCACAATAGAATTGATCTCATATCTAAGGGATCCTATATTTTGATTTCCCTCATTAATCTTGGTTGATATATTTTCACTATCCATCTCTAGATGGCTTAGCTTCTTCAATACTAACCTATAGAGATTTTTATACTTCTCAAAAATTTTGTATAGTTTCTCATAGGCTTTCTACATGTCGTCTTAGTCATCCAGTTTCTCAAAGTTGGACTGATCCATCTCTTCTTCATCTTCACTAGCAGATACAACTTTAACCTCCTCTTCAATAGTGGTGGTGAATGTCATGAATTTGTCTTTATTGATCACTGTCTTAATCACTTTTAAATTCAGTTCACTCAAGGATGTAGATGAGGCTTTGATTTTACCAATGGACTATTCACAATAGAGGTATTTTTTTTTTTTTTTTTTTTTTGATTCACACAATAGATGTAATTAACATCTTGACTCTTAAAATTGTTAATTCTGTCAAATTGGTTCTAAATTTCCCAACAAGGTTAAATTCCTAACGAGAAGAACTAATGCAAACCCTGTCCTTGGGTCAACCACTATCCTTTAGCGTACCTACAACACCTATTGAAGAAATTCAGGCTACATGTCAGGAGTTGGGACTTGCGAATAACTATGATTTATAGGCTCATTGTAGTAAAAGTAGTAGTACCTGTAAAACTACTCTAACTCAAATCCTTTTTCCTTAGCAAACAAATTATAAAATCTTAAGATCAAATAATTTAAACTTGTCTTATCTTATATAACTTGAATATGGTACATTTTTTTCCTAAACATTTACCCACTACAACAAATTTGACATGTTTAGACCCAATTTTTTGGAGGGTTTACTGAAATTTGTGGAAACAAACATTAATAAATGGGTTAGCATAGTAGTTTACTTTGAGGGACATTAAAACTGTCAAAAATAAATAACTCCTCCGGTTAAAAAATCTATCAGCCAGGTTATCGCTCTCCCTCGTGAGTTTGAGCTCCAAATATTTACATTTTTCAACACAACTTCTACACAATCCTCAAACAAATGTCCCTAAATATTACACTTTTGAAATAAAGACCTAAAGACCATAACCAAAGCATAAAAATGAGTTTTTGATTAGTGAGAAAATTCATTTTCATTGATTTTTACCTCCCCCTCTCATACAAAGAAAAGTAAAAGAGCAAAGTTGAGGCCCAATGGTTGACAATTAGCTTTGACAACGATCTCGCTGGCAATATCATTTCCGATAAGTAGCTGATGAGTGGTTGTCAATGATCTCAGCTCCGCCACTTCTTTGTCAGATTGCAGGTCTGTCTAATCTATTTAATTCTCTATCTGTTTCCCGAGAAAGTTACCTATCACGAAATTAAATTTCCTATTACTATTAGTTTGTTGATTATTGTAAATATGATTGAGGCATGCAAATGGATAAACAAGCTTTTTAATTTTTTTTTTATTTAATTTTTATTACTAACTGAATGTTCAGAAATAAAAATCCATTACAAACACCATTATCATAATTTGAGACAGAAGTATAGAAACATTAATAATACCATATATCTTTCAAGGTTAGTTCTTAGAATGTGAACTGAAGCTACATCTCTAGCCTTGATTTACTATGACATGTGCATTGACTTGATTGATTTTCTCTTTATACTAGTTAAGATAAATACTGAAATATCTATTATATTTTGTTAAGTTGCCCCTTGATTTGAAGATTTAAAGTCATTCAAAAATTTAGATTATTGTTTTTTAATCTCTATTTATGGATTGCAATCCTTCAGTTTTCATTTAATAATAGCATAAATCTTTCAGGGGTAGTTCTTAGAATGTGAACTGAAGCTACATCTCTAGCCTTGATTTACTATGACATGTGCATTGATTTCATTGATTTTCTCTTTGTACTAGTTAAGATAAATACTGAAATATCTATTATATTTTGTTAAGTTGCTCCTTGATTTGAAGACTTAAAGTCATTCGAAAATTTAAATTATTGTTTTTTAATCTCTATTTATGGATTGCAATCCTTCAGTTTTCATTTTTGTAAAAAGGTCTCTCTTAAATGGTAATTCTGTCTAGGACAACGTGCCAAAGAAACTGTTGATTATTTAAATAAAATGGCTGAAAGAATACCAATCAAAAAACTTGGGAAGGCCACCATAGAATAGCTCCCAAAGATTCTAGCATCTATTCATTTTTGGGAATGCATTTATTTCAAAGAGCGCATCTATGAGGTATAGCCTGCTGCAGAAGTGCAATAATACGTTTCTTCATTATTCTAGCATGAGGGATATAACGCTCATTATTCTAGTATTTTTGCAATTTTATTGTAAACACCTCATTTTGAACTCTTTATGACTCAAGCCCTTATTCCCCAATGATAATATCACTTAAAAGGTCCACTGCTAGTCTAAGGCCTAACTACATAAATTCTTTAACTTGGAGGATTTTTTGGTGAAAGAAAAACCTGAAAGAACCCTAAGTATGTGAGTGAATGTGTAATGCATGCGTATGCAGGGTTATATAATACCCTGTAAGGAAAGTTTTAATGGTAAAAAAGTGCATAAGGCTATTCCCATAGCATTTGGGAAGAACCTTGGACCCCCTTATGATCACTATAAAAAGGTTCCACGACCCTTTCTTGATAAATACAAAAATTAACTAGAAAATAATGAATCAAAAAGAGAGTTTTTTATTCTAAAACATCCTATAGTTAAAATTTTCTTGTTTAGGACCACTTTTGATCTAGACCTTCTAGTTGAAGCTCACTATCTATCTAGGTTTCTGTGTCTCTTAGATTGACCTAAGGGAGCAATCAAAATCAAGCTCTAAGGGCTCTCTATTTGAGGTATATCTCTTGCGTTTTCTTTTCTTTAATGCTTTTTCTACCTTAATTTCCTTTTTTTGTAGATTAGGTTTATAGCTTTCGTAATTAGAAGCATGCTAGGTTAGATTAGGTTTGGTTTTGGTTGCTGCTTACTTACTGTGTTTTTGGGCAAGGATGCGCAAGCATGCTTGTGCATGCATATGCATCCTTATGAACATGTGTATGCATGCTTAGGCATGTGAGTGCATGTTCTAACCTTGAAACCCATATTTGTTTGCTCTTTCTTTTTTCCTTTGTTTAGTTATAATACATGCTTAGGTCCTGTATATTCTTAGTTTATGTTTATTTAGGTCAGTATGCAGTTGTGTAACATTTCTTATATGTTTTGATTGTTAGATTAAGAACTAGGGTTTGTATGCTTGAAGAACGATATGAACATGCATACATATGATCAATCATGAGATGCATAGGTACCGTGGTGTTGTCATGCAGTGAGGTAAGCCATGCATAATCACATGAAAATTTGTTCGAGGATCAACATGATAAACTTATGTATTGATGATGAACATGCTTGGTTGATGTCATGATATTGTAATGCTATGTATTACTACCTTTAGATGATGTTCCATGTCAGCTGCCATGGAATGTGTAATGCAAGTATGAATTCTTAAAGGACTAGTCATTCATATGCCATGTTTAGGTGAGTTTTAAGATATAATGAGATGTCATGATTATATGACATATATGATATCATGATTATATGACATATATGATACACCATGATAGATGAATGCTAGGGTGGTTGTTAGTTGCATGTTAGGATAGAATTTGTGTGTGTGTGTGTGTGTGTGTGTGTGTGTGTGTGTGTGTGTGTAAGATAGCCTAGTAAAGGATCCTTTGATGGACTTATGATGACAATGAGTGGCGGCTGACCCATGGGTGGGGTACGTGGGGTTGGGTAC
The DNA here is from genome assembly GCA_032878915.1 of Castanopsis chinensis. NCBI lineage: Eukaryota > Viridiplantae > Streptophyta > Magnoliopsida > Fagales > Fagaceae > Castanopsis > Castanopsis chinensis. The sequence continues at coordinate 8,693,038 of JAVQMG010000102.1, read as the reverse complement.
CTAACACATTTCCATCCCCAAACCTAAACTCCAGACAAGTGCTTTGATAAGATCAGTCCCTCCATAAAGGGTGCTTATACATATGGTTCCTAGAGTTAATCTTGGTGGTGGCCCCATTTTACACATAGTTCCTACACTTGATCTAAATATTAAATTGTTATTTAAAAAAAAAAAAAAAAAAGAGTTGTATTGTAAGTATTTTATTAGTTTGTGTGTTGGAATTTTATGCAAGCCTAGTAACTACTAGAATTGTATTGTAAGTATTTTAGGTCCTATATGTATAGGATAATTGGCAAATACGTGAACACAAACTTGTCTAGGCATGGATCATAGTATCTATAAGTTAGATTAGACAATGTTCAAGATGATGCAATTCAGAGTAAAAGAACAAGGAAGCTACATGTTCAAGAAATTGAAATATGATAGTTTTGATCAATCAAACTTGTTGTTCAACCGATTGAAATACGATGCTGTAGGATTTAATTTCATCCTATTAAGCCCATCAAGTGATTAGGGTTTTGGACTAGATTCACTAAGTGTATAAAGAAAATCCTAATGCATGTTTTTCAAGACTTGGAAATCTTTTGAGATCTAAGAGGGTCTAAGCCTTCTACTCTTTCAAGCATCTATCGGAATTTACACTCACACTTTTAGTACTAATGAAATCTAAATAAACTGAAGGTTCATGTGAAACAGATCCATATCAGAGAAGTGTGTGGGATTTAGAGCTAAGTTAACTCTAGTTATGTTTACTATGAATTAAATATTCCTATTGTAAAATCTCATCTGATAGTGGATTGTTCTTCTTGAAATTGGTCCCCTAAGGTTTTTCCTTTGGAACAAGTTTTTTCATAAGATTTCCTGGGTCATATATCATTGTGTTATATAATTTTCTAATGTGCATGATATGTTTGATTATTTGTTTAACATAAGGTGTTTATAATTGACCTAATCAATAACTTGGCCTTAAAATTTGTTAAACATTGGTTTTCTCAAGGGTCTAAATACTATCAAGTGGTATCAGAGAGGGTTAGCTCTTGACTAGGTAGTTTTACTTTAAGTTGATCATTGACCTCTATTGTCATGGATCCTAGTCACTTTCTTGCGATTCATCCTCACTTTGATGGCAACAACTATGCTTATTGGAAGGTGAGAATGAGTGCTTTCTTAAATTTTACATGAGAAAGTGTGGGAGTCTATTGAAACTAGTTGGATGAAACCTACTACTTCCATAGCTGAATGGTTTGGCGCTTAAGAGAAAGTTGCTAGTTACAATAGTAAAGCAATGAATGCAATATTCAATGCTACTTCCTTAGAGTTCAAAAAGATTTCAAGTGTTGAAGTTGCACACACAGCAAGGAACATCTTTCAAGCTGTACATGAAGGAACTAAGGATGTTTTTGATAAACAGGACCTAATGCTGCTAAAATCAACAAACTTCAATAGTTAACCACCAAATTGGAAAGCATTAAAATGTCTATGGATGAGCCTTTTGATCAATTTTATACTAAACTTAATGACATTGTTAGTTGTTAGCTTTTCTTTCAATTTGGGTGAGGTCTATGATCTGCCTAAGATCCTTAACTGAAGACATTAAACCCAAAGTGAAGACTTTAGACCTATAGTGATTGCTATCACTAAGAGCAAAGATGTTGACTCTATACCTATAGAGGAATTGGTAAGTTCCTTCCAAACCTATGAGTCAAATCCTCCAAAAACCAACAAGGCCAAATCTATGGCCCTGAAAAGTTTTGATGAGACAAGTGAAAATCTGCTTGATAATGAGATATCATCCACAGAAATGGCTTACCTTGCTGAACAACTCAGAACCTTTTTGAAAAAAAAAAAAAAAAAAGAAGGGAAAAGGTAAAAACTTTGTTGAAAATAAGAATGTGAAGAAGACTGAATTGCCTATAATGTTGTTACTGAAAAATCAAATTTTGAAAGAGAAATGGTTGGTCAATCATCTAAAAATTTTTGGGACAATATTGTTGTGGTTGTTAGGTCTATGGACATATTAAGTCTAAGTGTCCAACTTACTTGAGAATGTTGACTTGCAAGAAGCTTATAAGAAGCTATGCAAGATTGCAGCAAAAGATGCTATGATTGTGTATTTTTCTTTAAAGAAGATTGATTCTCTTGAGTTGGAAAAGAAAAATATTTTGATCAAATTGTTTAACACTAATGAGTTATTGAATGTTGTTAAGGTTGTAAATATCTCTTTGTTAGATCGAGTTAAAGAATTAGAAACTGACTTAAGTGTTACTAGAGAACAACTTGATAGGTCTTTTGGCTCTACACTTGATGATACGCTTGGAACTCAAAAATCTTCTTTTGATAAGACTGGGTTAGGTTACATTGAAGGTGGTTCTTCCTCTAGAAATTCCTTCACAAAATTTGTCAACTCTTCTTTTGAGTCTACTCCTACATCTATTGAGAAAGTTCACGAGGAAGAAATTCTTGCTACATGGTAAATTAGGGTTGATCTAATTAAATCCAATTCTAACAATTTATTCATCCTGTAGTAAATAAACAGAATAAACCTCATCCTCTTTGGTTTTTTCACCTTTGTGGTGGTGTTGGGCATACTCTCCCAAATTCAAGTTGCAAACTAGCTAGCAACCAACTAAGTAAAAAGTGTATGCCAAAAGCACAAGATCCTATGACACTTATTCAAGAATTGGTAAAGTCTTTGAGCCTCTTTGCTAATTCGGAGTTGATTTTTGATTGCTTAAAATTACACTATTATCATAGTTTTGGTAGGTAATATCACAGAAATTTCATATTTAATTACATGTAAATATGTGAGTTTGAAAGATTTCTAGAAAATATACTCATTACTTGTATTTTTCTCTTGCAGGAGATTAAACTCATTCAGCTAATCATACAAACATGCAATCAAGAGAATTCGAGGGTCAAGATCAATTGATCATGGTTTCTGAAGCATTAAATAAGTAAAAAAAAAAGTGAGAATAAAACAAGGAAGAAAGAAAAATTATTCAATCCAAAATTGGAAACATCCTGCATTGTTTCAGTATTTTTGCCATAACTCCTTACACATATGTCTTATTAACCTAATTCTTGAGGCTACAAAAAGAAGACTCAAAGATCTACAACTTTGTAGTTTACTACAAATTCCAAAAAAAAAAAAAAATCGTTTTAAAGGTTAAAAGTGGTCTGGAAACTAAAAGTGGATAAAATTCCAAAAATCAAGAGATTCTCATCCTAAATTTGAGGGATTCTGTCTTTTTCTTTTGGACGAGGCTAAGATTATCAAAGGGAAAAACCCTCAAGATGAGAACATCATTATAAATGGACCAAACCCCAATGAAACAAGGGGCAAGGTTCATGAGAGGAAAGGGAGTGATTTTATAATTAGGCCTCCATTAAAATGAACTTAAAAGACTTTCTAAGAACGTCTAAAAATCTTTTAATTGAGACATGGACTTAATGAAAAAGGGACCGCTTTTCAAGGATCGTTGCACCACCAAGGTCTGCCTACTTCTACCCGAATTCATTTCGCAATTAAGGAGCGCTCACGGACCATGGACTTTCAAAAGAGCCCATGTTAATGACTTCTCTAAATAATTGAGAGACGCGAGATCTTGGGAAGATCATGGCTGGCCGGAATGGACCTCGATGGTACGGGTGACTCAAGTCACCCCAACTCGCTTCATGCTTGAGCACGACATGGACCCTCATTTCGATGACGATCAATACCTCGTGCTAACTCAAGATAAAGAAGAAGAGGAAAGAAATGATGGAGTGATTAGCTATTGGAGTGAAGATGATGGCGATTGGTTTTTCAATGAGGCAGGAAGAGATTTCCCCAATGAGGGTGAGGTTTTGTATTACATAACCAAAGCTATACACATAGGGGGCCTTTGAAAGATGAAGACTGGTTCACTAAGCTAAAGATTTGTTTAAAGAGCAGGATGAGAAGAAGAGCGATGCACCCTAAAGGAGAAGAAGGACAAAATTCATCGTGGGGAAACTTAATAATTAGATTTGAGTTAGGTTTTCTGAGAATGTGGTATGAAAGTTTGTAATGTAAGCCCTAATGTACTTTTCAACATTTATAAGAAAATGAATTCTAATTTGCCTTATTTTGATGTGTCCCATAATATTGAAATTATACACTTGAATGGTTCGAATGAATTTGAAAATGAAATTAATAAAAAAAATTGAACCTAAGGAACCAACTTTTGAAACTCTTAACTGGGGCAATGATTAGAATCCATTCTTAGTTAAAATTAGCTTACCTTAAATGAAAAAGAAAGAAAAGATGTCAAAGAGTTGCTCACTAAATTTCAAGAAGTGTTTGTGAGGTTTATAAAGATATGCCTGGTATTGATCCTAAGATAGCTTAATACCACATTGATACTCATACTCACATGGTACCCATTAAGCAAAAGTTAAGACGCATGAGAACCGAATGGCTTCTGTAGATCAAGAAAAGGTCACCAAGAAATTGAAGGTAGGGTTCATCAAACCGTACACCAAGCTGAATGCATAGCCAATGTTGTGCCCGTACCCAAGAAAGATGGGAAGGAATGAATGTGCATGGATTTTAGGGATTTTAATAGGGCTTGCCCTAAGGATAACTTCCCTCTTACACACATAGCGGATTACACAGCTAGTAGTGCCTTGATATCTTTCATGGATGGTTTCTCAGGATATTACCAAATTAAGATGGCTTTTAGGAACATGACCAAGACTACCTTCACCACAAAATGAGAAATTTATTGTTTCTCCGTGATGCTATTCGGGCTCAAGAATGCGACTTATCAAAGAATGGCCACAACCCTATTACATGATATGATGCACAAAGAGGTAGAAATGTATTTTGATGATATAATTGTGAAATCCAAGGAGAGAGAATGTCATATCATTAATTTGAGAAATTTCTTCCAGAGGATTAAGCAGTATAGACTGAGATTGAACCTGCAAAAATGCTCATTTGGGGTAACTGTGGGGAAGTTGTTAGGCTTCTTGGTAAGTGATAGAGGGATAGAATTTGACCCATCAAAGATCAAGGCCACAAGGCCATATTAAAGATGCCTCTACCCAAGAGTGAGAAACAGATAAAGCGATTCTTGGGTCGATTAAAGCACATCAGTCAGTTCTTTGCCAAATTCACTTCCACTTGTAAGCCTATCTTCAAGCTTCTAAGAAAGAATGAACCTCATGAATGGAATGAAGCTCCATCCACCTATCTTGATACCCCCAAAGCATGGAAAGCCATTACTTCTGTATCTCTTTATCATAAAAGATGTAGTTGGAAGTATGCTTGCACAAGAAGATGATAATAAGAATGAGAGAGTTGTATACTATTTAAGCAAAAGGTTCCATGATTATGAGACTAGATATACACCCATAGAAAAATCATGCTTTGCTCTCATATGGACCGTACAAAAATTGAAACACATTATCCTATCCTTCCAGATATGGTTAATAGCTAGAATGCATCCATTGAAGTACTTGTTTGAGAAGCCCGTTTTGAGTGGAAGACTATCGAGATGATTGATCATACTAGCAGAATTCAATTTGAAGTATGTGGCAAGGAAAACCATCAAAGGAAGTGTCATGTTAGATTATTGTGCTGCAAACCTCATGGAAGAAGAGGATGGTAGAGAAGATTATTTGCATAAGAACATTTTGGACACTGAGCTTGGGACGTGTAAGATATATTTTGATGGAGTCATGAACTAATATAGGAATGGGATAAGAGTAATCCTGATCACTCCCAAAGGATTTCACATACCTTTGGCAATTAAGTTGAACTTTGAGGCAACCAATAACATGGCAAAATGTAAGACTTGCATCGTTGGAATGGAAGCTCTCCAAGAATTGAGGGTATAAGAGGCCGGGGTCTTTGGAGATTCAACTTTGGTTAGAGCTCAAGCATGAAAGGTTATGGAAAGTAAAGGAAGCGCACTTAAAGCCCTATTAGCAATATTTAGAGGATTTGACCAAAACCTTTGACAAGATTTAATATACAATCATCCCTAGAGCTCAGAATCAGTTTGCAGATGCGTTGGCGACTCTAACCTCCATGTTTGAAATATCTGAAGGGATATGGACATGAACCCTAAAGATTGAACAAAGTTATGGGTTAGTACACAAGGAGAAGGCCAAAGCTTCAATCTTGGTTATAGAAGAGGAAGGGGTTCCTTGGTATTATGACATCATGAAATTCTTGGAATTAGGGGTATATCCGGATGGTGCCGACAAGAGAGAATTTCGTTTCAAAAGGATGATGGCAATGCAATATAACTTATGCGAAGGTTAGCTCTATAGGAGATCCTATGATGGTATACATCTTAGTTGTCTAAAGAAAGAAGAGGCCTAGAGAGTCATGGAAGAAATCCATAAAAGGATTTGTGGTCCTCATACGAATGAGAGAATGTTAGCCAAAAAGATCTTAAGGATAGGGTACCATTGGAACATGATGGAGATTGAACATGTAGACTTTGTGAAGAGTTGTCATAATTTCCAAACACATGCAAATTTGAATCATGTGCCACCTAGCAAGCTATACAACATCACCTTTCCATAGCCTTTCTCAGTCTAGGGCAAAGATGTGGTTAGGAGAATCGCCCCTAAGGCCTCAAATGGACAGGAATACATCTTAGTGCAATTTATTACTTCACCAAGTGGGTGGAAGTGGCCTCCTACTCCATGCTAAAAGCCAAGCATGTGGCTTGATTCATAGAGAATAACATCATTTGTCGGTATGGGGTACCCTAAGAGATTATCTCTGATAATGGTTCCCACTTTGAGGGAGAGGTTAGAAAGATCATGGAACTATACAACATTAAGCATCACAAGTCTTCACCATACCAACCAAAGACCAATGGGGTCATAGAAATAGCCAATAAGAACGTAAGAACATCATAGCCAAGATGGTACTGACATACAAGGATTGGACCGAGAAAACCAAAGACCAATGGGGTCATAGAAATAGCCAATAAGAACGTAAGAACATCATAGCCAAGATGGTAGTGACATACAAGGATTGGACCGAGAAACTTCCATTTGCCTTGGGGTTATAGACCTTCTACCTGTGCATTGAGTAGGGCAACCCCTTACTCTTTGGTCTATGGTAGTGAAGCGATATTTCCCATTGAGGTGGAGATACAATCCTTGAGAGTACTAGCAAAAGCCAAGGTCCTAGAGGAAGATTGGATGAAGCAAAGATATAAGTAAATGACTTTCTTAGATGAGATGAGAGCTAGGGCACAATACCATGCACAAGGATACCAAAAGAAAATTGCTAGAGCATTTAACAAAAAGGTGAAACCTAGAAACCTTAAAGAAGGGGACTTGGTCCTAAAGTGCTTAGAGATGAAACTTTTGATCCAAGAGGAAAGATAAAGCCAAGATGGTCTAGGCCTTCTATTATCAAGAAGATCATGTTAGGATGTGCTATAAGAATTACAGATTTGCATGGGGAAGAAATGCTTCGCCCAATCAACATGGATAGACTCGAAAGATACAGCATTTGAAGAAAAGGAAAAAGTCTCCTAGGATGAAAACCCAAAAGGGTGGCCTTGGCAAAAGAACCCCGCTAGATTGAAAACTCGAAAGGATGATCTATTTAAAAGTTAAGGGAAAAGACCATGGGCATGGAAAAAATTCCTCAAAGGACGACATGGGCAAAAATTACATGGTATGGAAAAAAGAAAAGAAAAATAATGACAAGAAGCAAAGATAATAAATTGATGGTTCTCTTATTGCTCAAATTAAAAGATGATAAACTATTTCCATAAGGGATTTGCAACATTCCAATCATTTATTAAATTCATAAGAAAAGACATGAGAATCATAAAGTACGAAAAGATAAAATTTAGGGCATATCAAGGTGGTTGCTTTGCCTTTCTTTCTTTTGATTGGACTTTTGTAGGCTTCCTCAACTATGTGAACCCACTTCATGACAGCCTCCACGTCATTTTTTATACCCTAAAGTTGGATGAAACAATTAGAGCATTTCATATGGCTATATCCAGAAAAGGAAAGAAAGAAGGAGAGAAAACATGAGTGAAAGGAAAAGAGAGAGAGAGTTAAAATAAATGATAAGTTCAAAGATGATGTAAGGAGCCTTGATTGGTTGAAAACCAAAAGGTGATACACGCAAAAGTTAGAGGAATCCCGCTAGGTCGAGGACCTAGTCAAAAATTAGGGATTGAGAGAAAGGTTCATCCACTTTGACTTGATGGTATAGGAAAGATGCAAGAGCAACTAAAAGGAGTGAAAGCCTTCTTGAAACTTTGGCCAAGTTTCTTGATCCATACTAAGACCTCTAAAGGAGAGAGTTCTACCATTAGAAAGCTCAAAGAAGTTTTTCTTTTTTTTTGAATTTGGTGAAGGTTTAGGTGCCCCAATGGTTATTTTTAACATGAATAAAGGCAATTAGGGTTTCTAGCTCACAGTACCATGCAAAGTCAAGGCTGCACACCCAAACCTGTGTCTGTGCATGTAGTAAGGAAGGCAGAGTCACATCTTTTCCTGTTTTGAGTATGTTTTCTCCCAAAACCTTCTCCGATGAGTCTTACAGCCCAAAAAACTACTTAATGCATAATTTGAGCTTAGAATTTCCAAATATCAAGAACAACAGAATTACATAAAGTTTCCATAAATTTGTAATTTAAGTACATATCCAAAATAAAAGCATAAATGTGAAAGATGTTCTTAAATACAACCCAATGTCTCAAATCAAATCCAATGTGCAGGAATTTATGCTAAAAAGAGAAAGATAATAAAAAGAGCCAATAAGAAATATGCTATGCTATGCTATCTATGTCTATCTGTCTATATGCAAGATCACTGAAAATGCCTCTTCCGTAGTTGATGGCTTAGAGTCGACTCTGAACCTCCACCGCAATCACCACCATCACAATCATCATCTTCATCACCAACATCCTCACTATCGTACAATTACCTAAAATACTCAGTCACCTTTAGCTTGAGGTTCCCCATAAGCTAAACGAGCTCCTCGTGCTTCTATAGGGTTGGCTAAATTGAAAAAGGATAATGTTAGGACAAGGTTTGAAAGATGCAAGAAAAGTAAAGGAAGAATGAAAGATAACTCATTTCCCGTGTAACGCTAGGAAAAGGGTGACTTGTGACATTTACATTGCGGCCAACAAGAGGCTCCCAAGCAAGCCATCACAGCCTTAAGTAGAGACTGACCAGGGTAGACGAGGAGGGTCAATAGGAGCACCACTAGTAACCCTAGCTTGCCATAAGTGTTTCATTTGAATATCACCAATGTACAAGAATTCAAAATGATGGATGGTTGAAAAAAAATGAGAGAAGCAAGAACATATACTGCTGGTGAGGGAAGGCATGAGGCAAGTCTCACTAAAATCGTCATTGTCCAGCTCATCCGTGACTCGCTTAGTGTAGGGGATGCTTGGCCGCCACTGGTCATTCTTTGTGGTCGTCATGGAGCAAGGCGCAAGCATGAACACTAGAGGGTCCATTGGAACCTATGGCGCATCCTCACGCACCAGTCGGTAGCACACCCTTTCTACCAAGTAAATCACCCTCAATCTGGCGCCCTCAAAGGGCTGGTAGATCCTAGAAGCAATAATAGCACCCACCTCCAAGTTCAGGTCCGCTATAAGATTAGCATTGGCCCAAGGACTCCATACAATCTGTAACAACATCTAGGGCTAAAAAGAAAAACCTAAGAAGCTTGCAAGGAAAGCAATAGGAACTAAATCAAGGAAAAGCCATGAAAAGAGACTCACCTTGCTATGGAATACAAACTTAATTGGTATTTAACCGGCCCCTCAGTGCCTACACAACAAGATTCAATGAAATATCCATGAAAAAGAAAATTTCAATAGTTTATAGGTAATCACAACTCAAAAATCAGACTAGTTTTGAAAAGGGTTTTGAGAAATCAAATTGGGAAAATAGTTTTTGCCTTAGAACTAACTAAAGAGAGGTTTTCAATTTTTGAAAAGCATGCAAAGGTGTTGTGTGTGTGTGTGTGTGTGTGTGTGTGTGTGTTTTAGAAAAGAGAATTAGGGTTTTAGAGAAGATAGAGGCTGAAAAATGGCTCTTTCTTGCTAGGGTTTTAATTTGGAGGTATAAGATGAGTATTTATAAGTTAAAATTAGGGTTTTCATACTTTTTAATGATCTTTGGACATTCTCAAAGGCCCATGGGTCGGCCCACATCAAAACATTATGTTTTGGGCCCTTAAAATGAAGTTTTAAAACACAGGAAATCAGACTGCCTAGTTGGCCTAACTTTAAATAGCCATAACCCAATCAATTTAAGCTCAAATTTGAAAAATTTGTATTCAAATTGAAGCTCTGGTTGTCTACTTTCCAATGAGATAAATCTTACTAAAAAAGTATTTGTGGATCAAAAGTTATGGCCGAAACAATGAGTAAAGGTCATTTTCAACATCATTTTCCAAGCGATTTGAGCACTTTTGAGTTGTGATTACTTCTAAACTATCAAAATAACTTCAATTACCTTTTGTAGACATGTCAATCTCCTCATTGGGACTAAGGACTAAAGTTTATTAACCGGGTACAAAATGAGGTGTCTATAGTAACCATTGGAGAAAAAGAGATGAAGAGGCAGGAATATACCTAATGGCTAAACTACATGTAGTTTAGGCCTCCCTATTAAACTATGTGTAGTTTAGCAAAAAAAAAAAAAAAAGTCCCAAATATCTCCAAGAAGTCATCAAGAGGTAAAAAATTCCAAGGAAAATTCAAACATACATCCAAAAATGACAAAAATGACCTTAGTGGGTGAAGAACACAAGGACCCTCTAAAGCATCCCCGGTGGAGTGAAAGCATCAAAACATCCCTCAATGGAGTTGAAAAAAACATGAAAGCTCCTTTCTGATTCAAGATCATCAACCAAAACCCCAAGCGAATTTCAGTATCGTAGAAGGACTCCCTTGTGGGTCCATGACACAAAAGCAGCCTTTCGAGAGATGCAAAGAGAAATTTCCCTAATGGAGTTGATAAAACCCCCTCAAGAGTGGAACTAGAATCAATCCCTAATGAGTCATAAGAAAGAAGAAGACAGTTTTTCCCCAGAGGAGGAAAGTTTTTCCCAATAAGCAACACACCACCAAGAAATCCCCCATAAGCTACCCCCCTCCCTAGTGGACCATACACCATCAATACTTCATGGTAGGTTGGAGTTATCACCAAAACACTTCTCAGTAGAATTGTACTCCCTAGTGAGTCCTCCAGCATCCTTAGTGGATCTTTCATCCAATATATATATATATATATATATATATATATATAAAGGGGAAGAACGACAGCGCAGATGGTGGAAGCACAACTGATAGTAATAATTTAAAGTAAATGTAATTGAAAGTAAGGCGGTAGAACTAGCCAAGTAGTTATATCAAAATAATTCAAAATATTGAAAACAGAAATGTTTATTGAAATTAGTTTAGAATACTTACAACAGCAACAGTAGTTACAAGATTAAAGTAATCAATAGGGATGGTACTACAAGGCTTGAAGGCTAGTCCTGGTTCCTAGTCACAAGCTTTGTGGAAGTATTGAGAAATTCTGAGTATTTAGAAGGTTCTAAAGAAAGTCCTAAAGAAAGCTCTCAGAGAAAAGTTTTGAGTTTAACAATAAGGGACAACCTCCCTTAAATAGGCAAATAAAGTAGTGAATAGTGATTTTTTTACTATTCATATCAGGACTCGTGAGGGCATCAAAAGCATCATCAGGAGTGCCTTTTTAAGAACCGAAAGTAGTTTGTCGAGGAGTGCCAATAAGCAGTCAACAAGGGAATCATGATTATAAATAGTAAAAGCAGCAAAATTATTGGCCTTTGTGCTGGCTAGGCAAATATATTCATTATCAATTTGCTCCTAGGTCAGGAGTGTTCTCTTCATCATATTCTTCATGATGTCCAAACCAATCTTTAGGATATGGTTGGGGGTAGGGGTAGCAGGGACTTTCTGCAACAGAGCCTTCTTCTTCTGAGCTTTGATTAGCAGCAGCCTCTTCTTCCTTAATCTTCTTTTCCAGGAGGATGTATAAAGCCTCCTTACTCAAGTCATCAAGAGGAGAAGCCTTTTTAATAGGTTTGGAGGAGGAAGTAGAGGGTGAATCAGTACTTTTGACCAGATGAGCAGGGGAATGCTTTCTGGGCAAGGGTCTGGGAGATAGTTCCCTAGAAACATTATCAATAATTTGTTGAACATATCCAAATTTATCCCACCAGTTAACATACCAACATCTGGCAAGAACATCATCATTTCTTTCATATTGCCATTTTAGAATCCAAGTAATTCTAAATTGTTTAACAAAATGGAGGAAAATAGGAAACTTGGCATAATGAGCATCTATCTTAAGAGTACTCTCAAAGGACTTGTAAGTAGTCGTTAAAGGATTAGGGAAGATGTCAATAATAGGGCCAAACTGAGTCCACCATCGGCTGAACCAGAAAGGCAATTTAGCTCTTTCATCAAACTCTTTGTCAAAGTTAACAAACCATGAATGAGTCATTGCGTCATTTTGGTGAAGCATGAATCTGGACCAAGCAATAATATTATCATAACAGGAGTATGGAATAGGGGAGTTTGGTAATCTTTTTGAAAAGGCAGGGGAGGGGCCCTATTTCTCTTTTGAAATAACATTCTTTAGGTAAACACTATGGTAAATAATTTTGGATTTATTAGTTTGATCAAAAATAGTCTTCATAACAATAGATTCTTTCTGACGTAGGATGTCAGAATAATACTCTAACTTTTTGTCACTATGTTTTGGGATCCAATGAAATCTTGGAGGGAAGTAGGTTTTTGCAATTTGAAGAGGGTTCTTGATTGCAGATCTGTTTGGTTCAATCAAAAATAGTTTTTGGAAATAGTGTTTTTTGACATACTGGGAAGTATTAGATTTTTTGGGGTAAATAGTTATGACTGGTTGGTTAACAGTAATTAAAGCATAAGGATCATAGGCAGAAGCCAAAACAGAAGAGTAATTAGGCTTAGGAATTGTTCCTAAAGGGGTGAAACGGTTAATAATTTCAAAAGGGGAAACTGGCTCTTTCTTGACAATATGCTTGGGTGGTTCAATAGTGTTTTTGTCTTTGGACCTTCTACTTGCCATTGTAGGACTGCAAGAATTCACGAGTAAGAAAACCAGGAATAGTATTTTGGGAACCTTTAATATATTCAATAGTAAAATTAAAAACACTTAAGATAGCTTGCCATCTAGCAAAAATATGTTTTGAAGCAATATTTTCAACATCTTTTTTCAATAACATATTTGGCACTCTTGCAATCTATTCTTAACAAAAACTTTTGGTTTAATAGGTCACTTTGAAATTTTGAAATACAGAGTACTATAGCTAAAATCTCTTTCTTTATAGTACTATAATTTAATTGTGCAGCATTCCAGACTCTAGAATAGAAACGAACAATTTGTTCAGATGAATCTGGTGAAACTCTTTGTTTTAAGATACCTCCATAACCAATGTCAGAGGCATCAGTTTCAACAATCTTAAAAGCATTAACAGTAGAAATACCAAGGCAGGGCAGAGTTTTGACATGAGATTTGATTTGTTTAACAAGAGAAGTGTGGATGTCAGTCTAAGGAGGAGGATGACTTTGCAACCGACCGAAAAGTGGTTTGCATTGCTTCCTCAGATCTTTTGTAAAAATCAACAACATAATTCAGAGAACCAAGAAATCTTTGAAGTTGAGTTTTGTCAATAATTTTATCAAGAAATTTATCAGCATACTGAATAGCTCTATCAATAGGACGGATCTGTCCTTCAAAAATATCATAACCAAGGAATCACACTTTGGTTTGAAACAATTTGATTTTCTTAGTAGAGACAACAAGGCCATTTCTTTTGATAGTGTCTAGAAACGAGCACAAATATTTCCAGTGTTCATCAATAGAATTGGAGAAAATCAAAACATCATCAATGTAAACAATAGTAAAATGACTGAAGGAATTGAAGATGTCATTCATAATATTCTGGAATTCACTGGGGGCATTTTTGAGACCAAACGGCATAACATTCCACTCATAATGTCCAAACGGAGTGGTGAAAGCAATTTTATATCTATCTTTTTCACTAATCTTCATATCAAATTTGGAAAACACAACAACATCACTTAACCTGTGAACTAAATCATTCTTATTGGGAATAGGGTATCTAATCCATTTTAAGACTTTGTTCAGAGGTTTGTAATTGATTACAAGATGAGGAGTTCCTCTTTCAAGCTCAGCATTTTTTTGGACATGGAAAGCAACACAAGACTAAGGGGACTTGCTATTCCCGATTAATTTCTTTTTGAGCAAATCATTTATTTCATTTTTACAGAATTCAACAGTTTCAGCATTCATTTGAATAGGGCGAGCTTTAGTAGGAATATTTTTTTCATTAAAATCTTTAATATAGGGTAAGTCAACAATATGTTTTTTCCTATACCAAAAAGCATTAGGAATATCAGAACAAACATCATTCATTAAAATTTTTCGAAAATTATCAATTTTGGATTTTAATAATTTATTAGAAAGTTGTTCAACAATTTTCTTGTATCTCACTTCTTGTTTTAGGAAGTTAAGATGTTTGATTTTAGCATGTATAAGATTGAAAGCATCACTAGTAGATTTTGAACAGAATTTGAACTTTACTTTTTGTCCAAATGGATAAGTAGTAATACCATCATTTTCAACAAAGAAAGGATACAAAGAAGCAATAAAAGGCAGTCCAAGTATCACGTTATTAGTCATGTTTTTAACAAGCACAGAAGGTATCTTGAAGCAAACATCATTATGACAAACATGAGCATTGTTCAATTCATATTTGATTTTCATTTGTGTGCCATTAGATGATACCAATCTTTCAGTAGATTTTTCAAAGTATTTAGAAGGGATCAGACCTTCTTGAATACAATTAATATCAGCACCAAAATCAATCATGGCAATAGTATCAAAAGCATAATCATGAGAAATAACGATTCTGACTTTAGTAAACCATTTTGGAGGCATCATATGTTTAACAAGAGCAAGTTGATTATCAATCAAATTAATCAAATTGTCAGAAACATCACCAGAAGGAGGAGCTTGTTGAGTGGATCCATCTCCATCTTCTCGCTCATCAAGATCATTATCAGACTGGTTTTTATCCAAATTTTTGTCAATTTTAAGAATTAATAGTTCTTGTTTAAGATTAGCATTATCACTTTTAATAGTCTTGACATCATTTTTTAATTGGATTATCTCTTGTTTGACAGTAGTAATTTCTCGTTGAAGATAGTTAACAATTATTTCTTTGGATATATTTTTATTAAATCTTTCCAAAGTTTCTTCAAAGCTTATTGTTGCTTTGAGTTTTTTAATAGTTTTTTCTCTTGTTAAGTTTTGTTTAAACTTGTCAAGAAGTTCTTTTTGTAAAACAGGGTTTTCAATTTTACTTATTGTGGTTAATAACAAATTATCTTGTTCTTCTTCTTTAGTTAATACATTAACAGATTTTATAACATTACAACATGAATCTCTACAACCAAGTTTAACATTAGGAGTACTAGAAATATCACTACAAGAGTGATAAGTAGAATCAGATGAAAAGGAGAAATCCTCTTCAAGCGAATCAATTGAAGCAGCAGATTCAAGAATCTGAAACAGTTCATTTTGATCATTATAATTAATGTTTAACATGTTCAATTTATTCTTCAATTTACTAGGCTTTTGGTTACAATCCTTACTGAAGTGACCAAATTTGCCATAGTTAAAGCATTTACCTTTACCTGATCTTTGTTTATAATGTTTTCTAAAAGCAGGCTTCTTTTTAGCATAGTAATCATTGGGTTTAACAAAATTGGTTTTGAATCTTTTATACTTTTTATGGGAATAACTTTTGTAAACCTTATCATATTTACTTTTTCTTTTTTGCCTGGAAGGGGCAATAGGAGTAAACCATACTGTTCACAGAAGTTACCCATTTCATATTCAGCCTTTTTTTTTTTTTTTTTTTAATTTTTGTTTTAATAATTTTTCATCATTACACATATTGATTCCAAGTTTTTTAATAGTACTGAAAATATCACAATAGGTTAAATTATCACAATAGGTTAAATTATCATAATCGATAAAATCATTTTTACCAATTAATTCTTGTTTTACCTTATGAGCAAAGATAGGAGGCAGTCCGTCAATAAACCTCTCTTTCCAATAAGGCTTCGTGGAATCTTTCCTGAGCATAACTATGGAAATAAACACATCTTGGTACCATTTGTAATCAGACATAGTAGGGCATCTCAAGTTATTCAAATAATCAGAAATGCGGGATGAAATATTAGATGAAGTACCAACAAAATGTTTGAGAATAGTATAGACCAAGGTATTGATACCATCAGGAATATCTCGACCAATTTCTTCATAAAAAATGGGCATGCCTTCATTATCTTTTTTAACAGAATGTTTAATAGACTCTCTAGATTCTTCTATGAGATGTTTATCCCACCATCCTCGGAGAGTACCAGAAAAACCAGTAACAAGCAAGTTAACAACATCAAAATGATCAAGATCATTATGATTATTCATGTATGCAATGCCAACCATAGACATGTGAGCAAGTTTGTTAATAATTTCTTGTTTAGACAAACCATCAATATTCCATTCATAAAGTTTATCAGCAGAAATAGAAAATTGAGTTTGAAAGGGTCTTTCTTCAAACTGCATATTAGGAGGAGTATGTTTTGAATACCAGTTTTTTGTAAAAGACATGTGATTGGGTTTTCCAACAAATCTTTTAACTTTTGGTAAAACATCTTCAAAAACATTTTTGTAAGAAACAGAAGATAACGAGTCAGAATCTGTGTTTTCTTCAAAAATAGGTTCTTTCTCATTTCTTGAAATAGCACAAGCAGTACTCCTAGAGGTAGAAGTTTGCTCGGTTTTAACTTTTAAATCAGCAAGCATTTTTTTAACTTTGTTAAGAGTTGTACTCTGAGAAGTTTTGAAATTAATTTTTTCACTTTGACTGGGCAAATCAATCAAAGGTTTCTTAGGTTTTGAAACAACAGTGTTTTCAACAATTTTCTCTTCAATATGGTCAAGTTGTTGACTAATAATATGCAAGGATTCATTAGTAAAATTGTTTTGTTCAATACTAGCAGAAACAGGGGTTTTATCATTAGCAATTTTGAAAGGGAGGCTTTCACCTCAACACTTTCTTTAGCATTTTGATAGGCGATTAAAACAGTTTGAAGAGGTGGATGACTAGACCGAACAATGGTCTTGTCATTCTTAACAAAATTAGATTTTCTTATTAAATTCAAATAATTGGTATGAACATCATTTTTTGAAACATAATAATTTTCAAGATAATCAAAGAACAAAATATGTTGTCTCATCAAAACCATTTTTTCTTTCCATTTTCTTTTGACTCTGTCTTTTTTGGCCTGGGCAAAAGTATTTTGGTAATATTTCCGTTTATCACGTTTTTTGGTAGCATAAACTCATTGCACAAAGCAACCATATCATATTCGAAAGATTCAAGTCTGGTTAGAACTCTTAATTGATTGTGGAAAATAGGGGTTTCAATAGGTGGAAAATTAGATCCAAAAGGAGCATCAAATTTTGCATCATCTTCTTCTTCATTAGCATTTCTGCTAATATCAGAGGGAGATTTAGCTTTAGTTGAATAATAAGCATTGCTAATTTGAGAGTTGTTTCTCGCAACTCCTTTTAGCTTTAAATCAGGTTTTTCAAAATTCTTTTTCAAAAATTCATTAATTTCACGATCTCTTTTGGCAAGACTTTCAGATTTGGCAAAGGAATATCTTCCTTCGTTTATTCTCAAAGGTTTGTTTTGAAATAAACATTTTTCATCACCAAAACGTATTTTAACAGTACCATCAGCAAATTGTTGAATATGAGTGAGATCAAGTTCATCAAAAACAGGTTTAGCAGGTGGAGTTTCACGTTCTAAAGTCCATTCTTTAGGAAGAGTAATATCTTCCCATTGAATCATCTTAGGGACACGAATCTTAGCATCAGGGGTGGAGCATTGAATTAACATGGTGTTATATATATATATATATAGTTAAGCAAGTTAGAAAGTCAGAATATAGAATTTGTCCATATATCTTGTGCACATGTCCTACGGGAATTAAATATGCAAGCACAGATCCTATACAATAAAGAAATCGTGCACATATCCTATGGGAATTGAACATGCAGGCACAAATCCTATACAAATCAAAATTCATACACCTATCCTACAGGAATTGAATATGCAGGCATAGGCCATATCAGTCAAGCAAAGTTGGAATACATAAATGGAGCACATATCCTTTAGGAATCTAACATGCAAGCACATCATACATAACTTGTGCACATATTTTGAGGGAATTGAATATGCAGGCACAATGGAAGAGATATAGAAGGACACAGAGACCATGGTCACTCTAAGACAAGAGCCTTACCAGAGCAGGTGGAGATAGAGATGGAAAAGAAAAGTATCACCCAAAGGAGCAAGCCACACAGAGAATTTTGAGGCAAGAGCCCCAGATGGACACCATAGATATATATCCTTTTAAGCTTATAAGAGCACCTTTGTTTATTTGGTTGATGGTTATGGTCATTGGCCTTGTTTATTTTTCTTTTTAAGTGACTCTAGGATAATGAGTCGCTCGCCTTTTGCTTCCAATTGGAGAAATAGGTTTTGGGATAGTGAACATGTTGTTGCTTGTTTCCCATGTAATAAAGGTGAAAATTCAGACATACAAATCCCACGTAACTCTTTGGAGTTGCACCTTGCCCTATGTATGCGTGATGTGTGTTGTGTGCGTGGGTTTTGCCCAAGCCATATGCCAAAACAAAATGTTTGTCTCTTATTCTTTTGATCACATAGTGGAGCTCATGAATTGAAATAGGATCATCTATAGACAGCACATTTTGTACCCCTTATGACTTGGGCCCTCGACATGTGCACATAGGAATCATCATGCGCATGCAACCATGATGCATGCGCATGCAAGCCTGATCCTGTGTGCGCATTTAAGGTTCCAAAAACATAAAAAAAAAAAAAAAGACAAGTTTTCTCCATTAATGTTGAGGTTTGTAACAAATCCCACATCATTTGGAAGCCATTCCAAACCCCCATTATCACAATATAAATAGCCATACATGGTACCTTTTCAAAACATACAAAATTCTTGAGGGAAAACACTAAGATTCACTAGAAATAGTGAATCAATGAAGGAGTTTTTGCAAAACATCCTCAGGTAATTTTCTTTTAATTGGAGCCTTTTCTAGTCGTGATCTTCAAGTTTAAGATTACTAATCACTATTGTTTATAATTGTGAGTAGATTTGACTAAGAGAAATAGTCAAAATCAAGCCTAGGAGCCTTTATTTTGTGGTATTGAGTTCTAAACTTGTTTTTCTCTCTTTTCTGTTTTACATCGTATTGTTTATCTTGTTTCTTTGCTTTTTTAATGTTTATATGTGTTTTTCTAGTTTAGGTTTAGGTAGTTTTTATGTTTTAAAGCATGTTGGGATGTTAGATTTATCACTTTGAAGTCATGCTCTGTTATCTGTATTGCTAGGGTTTCTAGGGTGGATTCTACGTGTGCATAGTCCTGCCTGTGCATGCAAGATAGACTTTGTAGAAGCAAGCTTGTTCATGTGTGTGCATGATCCTGCCTAGAAACCCTAACCCTAGTTTTTTTGGATTTTGTTTCTTATTTCACATGTAATGCTTCTATTTTAGATCCTTTTTCATATAGTTATGGTTTTGAAATTCCGTGTCACATGCTTGTTGTTTGTTTGCTTTCCACGTGTTTAAATTAGGGTTTATTTTCTTTTCTTGCTTTGGTGTTATGAACATACATTCATATGTCCATCCATTGATGCCATATTTGCTGTGATGCAGTAAGGTAAGGAGGCAAGTCATGCATTCACATGAACATGCATTTGTTTGTTCTAAAATCCTCATCTTTCTTTGATGAACATGTATATATAATGCCTTGTATGACATGATGTCTATGTTTTGGCTTCGGTCAATGATTAGATGTTTTTGCCATGGATAAGATATGATGACATAATGGTAGATGTATGTTTGGTTGATATGAGATGCCATGCTAGATGAACGTTTTGAGATGCCATGATAGATGAATGTAAGGATATGCCATGATAGATGAATGTAAGGATATGCCATGATAGATGTATGTTAGAGTATGCCATGATAGATGAATGATTAGGTCTTTTTAGGATGATTGATGCTATGTTGTATGCTTCGATGTATGCTAGTGTGTGTGTGAGTTAGAATGCAATAGTGAGTATGCCTTTAATAGGGTTAATACATAAGACACAATGAGAGGAAGCCGACCCTACGGTTGGGCAATTTTGGGTGCTTAACATCTTCCCAAAACCGTACCTAAACTCTAAACCCATATCTCCGATAGTAAGATCAAAAGGTCCTAGACCATTACAAAAACTAGGTGGCAACTCCCCTTTGTGTCCACAACAAAATGCCCATGACTTGCTTTTCAACTCTCTGATTAGTGATGTGGCAGCCCTTAGGATTGATTTTAATGAGTTTAGAAGTAATGTGATGCCTCCACCACCACCTTCTTTTGATTGATATTGATTGCCTTTGGCCATTCATTCCAAAAAGGGGAAGTAGATTGTATTTAGAGAGACAAATATTTTTTATGTTTTTCATTTTAAAATTTTATGTACAATTTTGTATATAATTATGTGCTTTTGGATATTTGGATATATTTGGTTTCCTTTATCTCTTTATAGTATTGTGATTCATATGTGATTTATCTATTTTTCCTTCCACACATGCCTTGATGCTTTGTTTGATTGTTTAAGGAAAATACAAGTTATTTTGATTATGTTCAGTTGCCTATTATTGCAACTTGTAGGATAGTTGAAAACTGATTCGGATGTATATGTCTTTGGGCAAATTCATGTCTTTGAGTAGTTCTTGTATTTGTTACAAATTGGCAAACACGTGGACACAAACTTGTTTAGGTATAGTTCATGGTGTCTATAAGTTATTAGATTAGATAATCCTCAAGATGCTGCAAGTCAACATACAAAAACAAGGAAGCAATAGGTTCAAGAAATCGAAATATGCCAATTTCAATCAAACGAAGTTGTTGTTTGATAGATCGAAATTAAATTCTATGGGCTTAATTTCAGCCCATTAAGCCCATGAAGTGATTAGGGTTTAAGTCCAGATCAAGGTTGTTAAAATCGGGATCCTACGTAGAATCGTGGGAGGTAGGTAAGATCGGAGATCGTAAGATTGGATCGTGGATCGTAAGATCGGATCGTGGATCGTAAGATCCTACCTATTTTCAGATTTTAAGCAAAAAACCTATTGATAGTACCTTTGTATGTTATATAATCACTTAAAATATGAATCCATCCATTAAAAAAAAATTGCATCATAAAATGTAATTTTCACGCACTACATCGTTCTTATGTCATTCTAACGAAGCAAAATATATTTAACTTTTGACATAATGTATCTAAAAAGTTCAGTACATGTTTAATTAGTAACTAAGTACCAAAATATTATCTACAAATATGAAAAGTTCGCTTAATTTTCTTTCGAGCCAAAGTAGACATTGTATATTTGTACTAGAGCTGCAAAAAAAAAAAAAAAAAAAAAAAAAGACTCCAAGATACAGAGCATGCTCAAAAAATCACACAGAGAATTCATCAAACAGGTTGTGTGCAATTCTAAACTACTAATTGTGTTTACTAATATTTCTCAAAGATTCAAATACTGAAGATCTTGTTTCATAATTTTTCAAATTTTACTTAATTTAGTAAACAAAATAGAAAAATAAAAACCTTAAAAGCTTTGTCAAAATCATATACACAACACAACAATATGGAATCAAATTATCAAAGTACAAATAGATGATAAACTACTAAGTACTAACTAGCAAAACAAATTACCAGAAAGCTTAAAGGCAGCGATGGCTCATGGCAACATCATTGAGAGTGCTGAGAGGTGTTGGGTTTTTGACAGAGGAGTGAGGAGGCATGGGACTGAGGTGCTAGGTTTTAAAAAAAAATGTTAAACTTAAGTTAAGAAAGCTTAAAAGCAGTGATGGCTCACCATTAACAAAGCTGAGAGGTGCTGGGTTTTGATAGAGGGCTAAGGAGACGCGGGACAGAGGTGCGTGTTGGAGCTTTGTGTTTCTGTAGTGCCAATGGGCCCAAGATACATATTGGGCCGGCCTAAAGGATCTCACGAGGAGGAAAGCCCAACCCAATAGTATGAATGGTCCGAGGACATGATAAGTCCAGCCTATAAAGTCACATGACAAAAGAAAAGTGCCATGCATGAGCAGAACACCACGAAACATGGCGTTCGAGGATGGCCAAGTCCTCGGCAACATGCTGCCGAGTACGAGGCGAGTGATCTAGCGGTTCAAGGGCATTCATACTGAAGACCTTGGATACAAAAACTGAGAAAACGAGAATAGGGGATAAAGGGAAGTGACAGACAAATATCAAGGATAAAGCTGCTACCACCGCATTGAAGACTCTATACCTACCTCTCTGGCCGCATTAATGAGGAAGTGACGCCTGAGCATTGGAGTTCAACCTTGCACTTACCGCCAAAGACTTTGGTAAGAAGGAATGATGGGACAAGTATCTAAAAAAGAGCATCTGGACTACACATGGAAGGAAAGAGGAGAAATAGGCTGGTCTATAAAAGGCGAAGGAAGAAGAGAGAGAAAAGGGGGGGTTGGAAAAGAGAAACACACACACACACACACATAGACGAGAGAGAGAAATTGTAAGGAGAGGCCAAAGATAGTCCTCGGCATTAATAAATGATACAGCTTTCACCCATGTACGAGGGGAATGCACGAGTTCTGTGATTTAATTTATCCTTCGTGTTATCTGCTGTCCATAAACCTAGATTAGAAGCCCACTCTCTATAAATTTATTGTTTTGGGCTTATTGGGTTGGTTCCGAAAGTGCAACTTTATTCCAGCGTGATTTGTGCTCGTACAATTGGCGCCGTCTGTGGGAATTCTTGTGTTTGAACGCAGATAAATTGATGGTGGGTTCTAGTCCAGACTATGCAGAATCTTTGGGATCTCAGCACAAAGATCCTTTCCAACATCTAGAACAGATGGGAGATCGAGAGGGTGGTGTGCACACAGGGCAAACTGCCAGTAATCGTCCATGGGGCGGAAGTAGGATCTTTCATGAAGGAAGTACTAAGGCCATGCAAAGGGAAATTGATCATCTGAAGAGGAAACTGCGTCGGGCCAAGCGAAAGTGGACGCCTTCTATATCTGATCCTTCCTCAAACGACTCCCAAAGCAGTGGCTATAAGCCGAGGTCGAGAACTCCTCCCAATGAAACTTTCTCATACCAAGAGGAAGGCCTTCACGATAGAGCAAGCAAGAAGCCTCTTCCTAAGGGCTTGGGCAGTGACTTCATGGGAAAGAGGCTGCACCAACTCTCCAAATCACCTTTCACATGTCGTATCGAGAAAGGAAAGCTTCCTCGTCGTTTCACGCAGCCAAACTTCACTATTTACAATGGCAGAATGGACCCAGTAGAACACGTGAGTCATTTCAATTAACGCATGGCGGTCTATTCAAGCAACGAGACTTTAATGTGCAAAGTATTCCCCTCGAGCTTGGGGCCTGTTGCGATGAGGTGATTTAATGGCTTGAAGGCAAACTCCATTGGTTCCTACATGGAACTCACAATGGCATTCGGGTCTCGTTTTGTTACGTGCAGCAAAGTACCTTGGCCTCTGGACTCATTACTATCCATGACCATGAGAGTGGGCGAAACCCTAAAAACTTACTCGGACAGATATTGGGAAGCGTTTAATGAGATTGATAGTGATTTTGATGAGGTGGCAGTTAACACTTTTAAGGTCGACCTTCTAGTTGAACACGATTTGAGAAAATCTTTGACGAAGAAACCAGTGAAGACTGTTCATCGGCTTATGGATCGTATTGATGAGTATAAGCAAGTGGAGGAAGATCAGCAAGAGAGCAAAGGGAAAACAAAAGTCATCCCTTAGGAGAGGAGGGATTTCAAGACAGAGAGGTACGATAATAAGTGGCCACGGAGGGATTTTGCTAGCCAATCTAGGTCGGCTCTTCCTCAGACAGTAAACGTTGTGTTTTGCGAGCCGGTGTAGCAGGTGTTGGAGAAGATTTGTCACGAACCGTACTTCAGGTGGCCTAATAGAATGATAGGAGACCCCATGAAATGTAATCAGAACCTCTATTGCAATTATCATCAGGATAAGGGTCACACTACGGAGAATTACAGAATCTTATAGAATTATCTGGATCAGCTGGTCAAAGAAGGGAAGTTAAGGCAATTCATGAATCGCCCACATGGACAAGGCACACAATCTTGTTCTGTGAATCAAGACAGCAACAATATAAGACCTCCATTGGGCACAATCAACGTCATTTTTACTGCTCCAGGTCGGACCGAATCTTGCCCTACCAGAGTAATGTTAATGTCGCGTCATCCTGTCAAAGACTTCGGCTCGGAGCTGAAGAGGATTAAAGGGAATCCTCCGCCCATTTTGGGATTTTCTGAGGATGATAAGGTTGGCACTATCCAATCGCACGATGACGCGTTAGTTATTATGCTAAGGATAGGGGGTTACGATGTAAAAAGGGTGATGGTTGACTAAGAAAACGGAGCCGATATTATGTACCCAGACTTGTTCAAGGGGCTGAATTTGAAACCTGAGGATCTCACAGCTTATGACTCACCGTTGATAAGTTTTGAAGGGAAGGCGGTCATTCCGAAGGGGCTAATCCGATTACCTGTGCAGTCAAGACCGGTGGTGGTGGACATGGACTTCATTGTAGTGGACGCCTATTCCCCCTACACGGCCATAGTGGCAAGACCATGGCTGCATGCCTTAGGTGCCGTGTCATCAACTCTGCATGTCAAGGTGAAATTCCCATACAAGGATATAGTTGAAAAGATAGTTGGTAGCCAGTCAATGGTAAGACAATACATAACGGCAGCAATTACGCATCAGGCGAGACAGGAGTCCCAAGCCTTAGCCGAGAGAAGTTTATAGCAGCTAACGCCCTCGACCAAGCCAAATGTGGCCGAGGTTGAAGAGCCTGGTTGTGAAGATTTAGAGAAGGTGCTTATTGCTGACGATATGGAGAAGTTCTTTCAGGTAGGAAGTCAATTGCCACTCCAAGAAAAGGAGGAGCTAGTTATGTTTTTGAAGCAAAATCTTGATATATTCGCACGGGACGCTTACGAAGTTCTAGGGGTTGACCCAAACTTCATTTATCATCACCTCAACGTCAATCCTGCAGCTATGCCGCGGAGACAGCCACCTCGACGCTTGTCCCAAGAGCACGTTGATGCCGTCAAGGAAGAGGTACTGAAACTTAAAAAGGCAGGCACTATCAAGGAGGTGTTCTATCCAGAGTGGTTGGCGCACACAGTGGTAGTGAAGAAGAAGAATGGGAAGTGGAGAGTATGTGTGGACTTTACAGATTTGACTAAGGCTTGTCCTAAAGATTCGTTTCCGATACCCCGCATAGATCAGTTGGTAGATGCTACTATACGGCATTCTCGAATGAGCTTTCTGGATACTTTTCAAGGGTACCACCAAATACCTTTAGCTCTAGAGGACCAGGAGAAGACAGCCTTTGTCATACTCACGGGAAACTATCACTATAAGGTGATGCCCTTCGGCTTAAAGAATGCTGGGGCTACCTATCAGAGAATGATGACACGGATGTTTGAACCTTAACTGGGAAAAATAATTGAAGTATACGTGGATGATATGGTGGTCAAGAGCAAAACTATCTCAACTCATATACCAGACCTGAATAACATCTTTCAGACGCTGAGAAAGCATAAGCTACGCCTTAATGCATCTAAATGTTCCTTTGGAGTTGGATCTGGTAAATTCTTGGGCTATATGGTAACACATAAGGGAATTGAGGTTAATGCCGCTCAGGTCAAGGCCATCAATAACTTACAGCCACCTCGGAATCCAAAAGAGGTGCAGAGATTGACCGGGATAACTGCTGCCCTTAACAGATTTATTTCACGGTCTGCTGATCGGTGTAGGCTATTTTTCCAGTTATTAAAGAAGTGGAAAGGATTTGAATGGACAGAGGAATGCCCTGTCGCCTTTCAGCAACTTAAAGAATACCTTTCTTGTCCTCCTATCATGTCTCGGCCTGAAGTTGATGAAGTTCTGTTTGCATATATAGCAATGGCAAGCCATGCAGTCAGTTTGGTGCTGATAAGGGTCGACGAGAATATACAGAAGCTGGTTTACTATGTGAGTAAGTCCTTACATGAAGCCGAGGTGCGTTATACACCATTGGAGAAGGCAATCCTAGCTGTGGTGCATGGTACACGTAAACTCCCCCATTATTTCCAATCTCATATAGTGGTGGTTCTGACTCAACTTCCCCTCAAAGCTATACTCTGAAGTGCAGATTATACAAGTAGGATTACTAAGGGGGGAACCATCTTGGGCTCCTTCGACATCAAGTACATGCCCTGCACATCGGTGAAGGGTCAAGTGTTAGCTGATCTAGTCGCAGAATTTGCTGAGCCCACAATAGAAGATAACGCCAAGAACATGGACATTAATGAAAAATCAGTTGGTATGATCGCGCACAAAGGACCCCCAGTGTGGACTCTTTATGTTGATGGGGCTGCCAATCAAAGGGGATCCGGGGTGGGGTTGATAATTATGACCCCAGAAGGTCTCACGCTGGAAAAATCCTTGAGATTGGGATTCTCGGCTACTAACAATGAAGCCGAGTATGAGGCTTTGCTAAAAGGGATGGACATGGTTCAAAAATTGGGTGGGAAAGCCGTGCAAATGTTCTCGGACTCGCAACTGGTTGTGGGCCAAGTGGATGGAAAGGTGGAGACTAGAGATCCAAGAATGCAGGAGTACTTAACTCAAGTCAGGTTTTTGCAACGCAAATTTGAATCTTTTACTTTGTCACACGTCCCTAGGAGTAGCAATACACACGCGGACTCATTGGCAACTCTTGCCACGTCCTCAGCCCAAGGTTTACCTCGGATTGTCCTTGTTGAAGACTTAAGTAAGCCTGCTGGAATAAGTGGAGGTATTATCCAAGTTTATCAGATCAGGGTGGGGCCTAGTTGGATGGACCCCACTGTATCCTTTCTTAAAGATGATATTTTGCCAGAGGAAAAGGTTGAGGCAAACAAGATGCATAGGAAAGCATCCCATTTTTGGCTGTTCGAGGATCGTAAACTGTACAAACGATCCTTCTCTGGGTCATACCTGTTATGTATACATCCTGAAGCGACGGAGCTGCTTTTGAAAGAGTTACACGAAGGAATTTGTGGAAGTCATACAGGGGGAAGGTTTTTAGCTCACAGTGCTCTAACACAAGGATATTGGTGGCCCAATACGCAACGAGAAGCTCAAAGCTATGTGAAGAAGTGTGATCAATGTCAAAGGTTCGCACCAAACATTCATCAGCCTGGGGGTGTGCTTAATCCTCTAACAAGTCCTTGGCCTTTTGCACAGTGGGGTCTGGACATTGTGGGACCCTTCCCAAAGGCGCCTGGGAACAGAAGGTGGTTGGTTGTGGGCACTAACTATTTTACTAAGTGGGTAGAGGCCAAGCCCCTAGCAAACATTAGGGATGTCGATGTGAAGAAATTTGTGTGGAAGAATATCGTCACTCGATTTGGAGTTCCTCATACTCTCATTTTAGATAATGGTTTGCAATTTGATAGTAAAGCGTTCAGGCAATATTGCTGCGACCTCGGTATAACCAACAGGTATTCCACCCCAGCTTATCTGTAAGGAAATGGGCAGGCCGAGGCGGTCAACAAAGTTATAGTCAATGGGCTTAAGAAGCGGCCGGATGATGCCAAAGGGAGATGGGTAGAGGAATTGCCTCATGTTCTGTAGATGTATCGGACCACGCCCCGCCGATCAATGGGAGAGACGCCATTCTCAGTGACTTATGGCGCCGAGGTTGTTATTCCTTTAGAAACCAGTTTTCTGACAATGAGAACAAGTTCTTTCACTCCAGACAGTAATGAGAGGTTACTAGAAAGGAGCCTAGATCTGGTTGAAGAGCGGAGAGAAATAGCCATGATCCAATTGGCTTACTATCAACAAAAATTAAAGCAAGGGTATGATTCACACGTGAACTCAAGGCCACTTGCTCCTGGAGACTTAGTATTGAGGAAGGTCGTGTGTAATACCAAGAATCCAGCATGGGGGAAGTTAGGACCAAACTGGGAAGGGCCGTATCGCATTACTGCAATAGCTGAAATAGGAGCTTACTACCTTGCAAATTTAGATAAAAAAGTTGTGCCCCATCCCTAGAATGTAAGTAATTTGCGACGATATTATTATTAATAAAAGGCACTTCTACCACTTTAATTCTATTGCTGCTATGCTACACGTAATGTTATGTTCAAAGTGCCAATATGGATTGTCAAACAAAACCATGATTATGCCGGGTCCTCAAACCCTCTATCTTTGGAAATTTAACATGTCAGCACAGATTGCTAGATTCTAGGTTACGTCGGGTCCTCGAATCCTCTACCTTGTTCTAAAAAGAAAAACAGGGTTACGCCAGATCCTTGGATCCTCTACCTTGTTTTAAAAAGAAAGATTGGGTTACGCCGGGTCCTCGGATCCTCTACCTTGTTTTAAAAAGAAAGATTGGGTTACGCCGGGTCCTCGGATCCTTTACCTTGTTTTAAAAAGAAAGACTGAGTTACGCCGGGTCCTCGGATCCTCTACCTTGTTCTAAAAAGAAAAACAGCGTTACGCCGGGTCCTTGGATCCTCTACCTTATTCTAAAAAGAAAGACAGGGTTACGCTGGGTCCTCGGATCCTCTACCTTGTTCTAAAAAGAAAAACAGGGTTACGCCGGATCCTTGGATCCTCTACCTTGATCTAAAAGAAAAACAGGGTTATGCCGGGTCCTCGGATCTCCTACCTTGGTTAAAAACGGGATCAAGGTTACGTCGAATCCCCAAATCCTCTATCTTGATAAATAAACGTTTTAATGCTAGTTGTTAAACAGGTATGGGATCGCTAAAAGTATTTCAAATGTGGGTTTCATGTAACTTCATTCGTTACTAAGCATTAAGCGCAACATTTGAGCCACTCCTAGTTCAAGTGTGGAACGTATCAGAAATGTTAGTATTTCTTGTCTTGATATTTTGTTATGAAGATAGTTCTTAAGCGGGTCCTAATCGAATTGGTTTTATACGAGTATCTTGCTTTTTAGTGTCTTATTCATTACTAGAATTGAGTGGAAACTTGTGATCATCACTTAAAGCATTTGCAAGTATATGAGTCTCGCAAATTTCCTTTATCCTTATTTAGTTATTGATAGGGAATTATTAGTGTGTGCCATGAATTAAAAATTGTTGTTTTGTCATACTACATGAACAATAATAAAAGAACCTGTCAACACCAAGTGTAACACAAAGTGGCAATTCAATTTGGAAATTCTTCTCATTAAGTGAAAGATCTTTCAATACATTCATAACCAAATTGATAAATTACAAAAGAAGGAAAGTAAAGGCTGAAACTAATTAACTGTAGTACACAAAAAAAAAAAAAAAGAAAGAAAATACAAAAAAGCAACAAAAAAACGAAGCAACAGAGACAGGAGCCATCACGGCTTGGGCTGGACTTGGTCTTTGGGGTCAGTAGGAGCTGTTGTTGAGGCCGAGGACCCTCCAGCATCCTCTTTGCCTTTGTGGCCCCCGTTTGACATTATAGGCAGGGTTGCCAAAACTAACTCCAGAGTCTCGCTAGCCTGAGGGTTGGGGGGCAGCTCATTTGGGGCAATTGGAAGCTCTGCGTCTTCAAGTTGAGCCTCTTCACCTTGCGTTGGAAGGGAATGCTCAGCAGCAGTATTGCCAGTAGCAGCTTCTTCCACTTGCATCCCAGCTGTAGAAGAGCCGGTATCATCCTCGGCTTTACCAGAGGTGACCACTCGGATGGCAAGAGGGATGTAGGCATTTTCTACCTTCCATAGGGGAGAGGAAGCATTAACCCCAGCCTGGAAGAGGGCTTCCTTCCACACTTGGAGGCAGTAATCCCTACAAACCTTTGGTACTTGGGCTTTAAAGGTGTCAGTAGTCTCGGCCACCCCCACCTCATAGGCACTCTGTTCTGCCTAGTCAACCATTTCTTCTGCCTCCCGTGCTTTAACAAGTGCCTTCTCCTTAGCCTTAATGGCCTCCTGCTTAGCCTCCTCAGCTTTCTTAAGGTCCTGCTTGAGGCCTTCAATCAGCTTCTTGGCGGAGGCAAAGTTATCATCGGCCCACCTCAGTTGAAGCCTCTGCTCCTTGGCCTGCCTCTCAGTGGTCTTAAGTTAAGCCTCCAAGCCAGACCTTTCACTTTCTGTCTTGGTTAGGCTGGAAGTAACTTCTTGTAACTTCTTTTCCTTCAACTCCAGGATCTTTTGAGTGTGATCCAGCCTCACCTCGCCGGCCCTAAGTGATTTATAGGAGTTGGCCGTGATTTCCTCTACTATATGCGCAGATTGAACAGCCTACGCACAAAGTGTTGTCAGTTAATAGCATACAGAGGCAGTTAATATCAAACAGGAAGTAATAATAACAAGTATGATAACAAAAAACATGGGTAATAATGAACATTGAATTGAAACCTTTACCATGGCTAATTCTTTCTTCAGGATCATAAAGACGTTCTGATCCCTCATCCTTCATAACTTGCCCATGTCCTCGGGCAGCAGAAGAGCTTTCTCCAGGGCATCTGTAATGCACACTGTGGTGCCTTCATCGGTTCCCCTTATGAAAGCATCGACAGTGACTGCCTGATCATCCACGTTCATCTGAGGAGCCCAAATGGGCGATTGGACGGCTGTGGGGGGATCAGCCCGTCTTTCCGACCACGTCTGAACGTGACGAGCATGCTTCCCTCCCCTTTCCTGTTCCACATCTTTGGTGGGGAGATCTTTACCCCCTTCAACTACCTCCTTTCCCTTAGGTTGGTCCCTTTTCCTCTTATGATCAGTTGGGTCGGGCTGTTGGGATTGGGTTGAAGGAGGAAGAGGGAGTTTTACTGGAGGAACCCTCTCAGTGCCCTTATCTTTGGTCTTCACCGGGGGCACTTTAGGAAGCTCCTGGACTTCAACTTAAGCTTCCAGCACATCCTTGAGGCTGGGCTTAGATTTGCGTTGATTAACCATTCTCACGAGTGGTTGTTCGTCGTCCGAGGATGTTAGTGAAGGGGAGTCGACGACAGGAGATTGGTCTCCAGGTGATGGAAGTCGGCCAAAAACTTCGAACTCTTCTTCTGAATTTGAGAGTTCAACAATCTCTTCTTCTTCTTTTTCTTCTCCTTCCTCCTCTTCTTCTTCCTTTATAATTGGCTGGGAAGAGGAGCTTTCACCTAACGTAGGTCGAGCCGAGGATACGATAAGAGGAAGAGCTCCTGGGACAATTCTTACGAGCTCTGTGATGAGAGTCCCTTGAGGAACAAGAGTACCCGCAGGGAGCAAAAAACCCTTAACCGCGACACTAATCCTAGGCAGCCAAGGATCCTTCTCCTTAATCACGCACTTCGGCGCTTGAAAGGCAGATGAGATTAGAGGATACCCAAGGATTAGGTGTGCCATGCGAAGTTGACCATCTGAGTGAACGAACACCTTGGCCTTCAAAATTTTATCTAGGCGAGCAAAATTGACCAGATGGGCGTGGCGAGTAAGTGCGTGGCGATCTTCATAGTTATCCAAAGAAGAGGTAAGCAAAAGAAATAGATGAATGATATAAAACGTATTACAATAACAAGAACAAAACAAAGAATATACATATATACATATACAATCAAGCGATGTGTAGGTATTCACCTGGTTCCCCCTCTCTCGTCAGACAGGGGAGACCGTCATGCCAATCCCCAAACAGTATAAGGAAGTCTTTATTCAGACCCTTGTTGGAATTAGGGAGACATTGAATTAGCCTCACCTCGGCATGCCTAGATTTTAGATAGTACCCTTGTCCTGTTAAATGGTGAAGGTTGTAAACCCAGTTCACCTCGTGGTGGGTAAGTCCTAATCCTAATTTTTCATTTAGAACGTCTACGGTACCAAGAATCTTAAACATGTTTGGAGCACACTGTGTGGGGGATAATCTCGCCGCTCTGAGGTAATTCCTAGTGATTGGTCTCATGGGGATTCTCATCCCACCCTCTATGAAGGCTATCATGGGAATCGCTACTTCACCGGCTTTTCTCTCAGTGTGCCACCCTCCCATTTTGCAGTATTTAATGGACACTCCGGGTGGGATTTCGTACCTAGCCTTAAACTCCTCTATTTTTTCAGGGCTATCTACTAAGGGTGCGAATCTACCCATTTTCTAAAAATAAAGAGGGAATATTGTGGTGAGGTTGGGAAATTTATATGGCCGAGAACGAAGAAACTAAGAATAACGAGAGAGATTGAGAAGCAGTAATGAAAGTAAAAAGTTGGAAGACTTACTTTAGAGTAATAAGGTCACCTCAGCTTAGAACTGAGAAGGTATAAGGATGTGTGTAGATTGCAGGAATAGCTGGGTTCGTTGTACAATTTCTGAAATGAATAGAGAGCCTTTGAACTGACAATATTTATACCATTGAAAATCGTAAAGAGGGTAATCTCCCGCCTACTTCCCCACACAGCGCTCATCCGTTGGATGGGCATTGTGCGGTAGAACGTGGGGAACAGGGAGCCGCCAACATTTAATTGAAGCGTGTTCTGCAGACCGAAACGTTAGAAGTAGATTGTCCAGGGTGCGTGTATCGAAATCCTCATTCCTCTCAGTAAAGTAGAAATAAGGATTTCGAGGGGCTATTGTAGTGCCAATGGGCCCAAGATACGTATTGGGCCGACTCAAAGGCTCTCACGAGGAGGAAAGCCCAACCCAATAGCATGAATGGTCCGAGGACATGATAAGTCCCGCCTACAAAGTCACATGACAAAAGAAAAGTGCCATGCATGAACAGAACACCACGAAACATGACTTCCGAGGATGGCCAAGTCCTCGGCAACATGCTGCCGAGGACGAGGCGAGGGATCTGGCGGTTCAAGGGCATCCGTACTGAAGACCTTGGATACAAAAACTGAGAAAACGAGAATAGCGGATAAAGGGAAGTGACAGAAAAATATCAAGGATAAAGCTGCTACCACCACATTGAAGGCTCTATACCTACCTCTCTGGCCGCATTAATGAGGAAGTGACGCCTGAGCATTGGAGTTCAACCTCGCACTTACTGCCAAAGACTTTGGTAAGAAGGAATGATGGGACAAGTATCTAAAAAAGAGCATCTGGACTACACGTGGAAGGAAGGAGGAGAAAGAGGCTGGTCTATAAAAGGCGAAGGAAGAAGAGAGAGAAAAGGGGAGGGGGTTGGAAAAGAGAAACACACACACACACAGACGAGAGAGAGAAATTGTAAGGAGAGGCCAAAGATAGTCCTCGACATTAATATATGATACAGCTTTCGCCCATGTACGAGGGGAATGCACAAGTTCTGTGATTTAATTTATCCTTCGTATTATCTGTTGTCCATAAACCTAGATTAGAAGCCCACTCTCTACAAATTTATTGTTTTGGGCTCATTGGGTTGGTTCTGAAAGTGCAACTTTACTCTAGCGTGATTTGTGCCCGTACAGTTTCTAAATAGTTTAGGTTTTGTTTTTGAAAACGTTAAACTTATACCATAGGTTTTTTTGAGATTTTATGTTGACATAGGGGTAAATTTGGGACTTCAATTCATTATTGGGCTTCTAAAACCTGTTGGGCTTGTGGGTTTAAGTTTACCCAAATGAATACCACTTAAAAAAAAAAAAAAAAATTCAAGCCAAATGGTAGGATCGGTAGGATCCTATACGATCCTACGATCCTATACGATCCTACACGACCCTACCTACAATCCTAATATTTTTGCGATCCTATTACGATTTTAAACTTTTTGGTGAGGTGGGATCGTAAAATGGTGCGATTTTACGATCCGGATCCCGATTTTGACAACCATGGTCCAGATTCACTAAGTATATAACAAAAATCCTAATGCACAATTTTCAAGACTTGGAGAGCTACTCTTTTGAGATTTAAGAGGTTCTGTCTTTTACTCTTTCAAGCATCTACCAAAGATCGCACTCACACCCTTAGTACCATTGAAATTTAGTTACAAACAAAGCTTTAGCTATCAAGTGTACTGGAGATCTAAAGCCTGAACTAGAGGTTCATGTTGGAATAGATCCATATCAGAGAAGTATGTGAGATTCGGGGCCAAGTTTGTTAACTCTAGTTAGGTTTACTATGAATTAAAGATTTTGATTGTAAACTTCCATCTAATAGTGGATTGTTCTTTTTGAAATTGGTCCCCCTAGATTTTTTCTTTAGAACAGATTATTTTATAAGGTCTCTTGGGTCATTATACCATTGTGTTATTTAGTTTTCTGTTGTACGTGATATGTTTGATTTTTCGTTTAACTTAAGGCATTCGTAATTGATCTAATTAATAACTTGGCATTAAAATTGGTTAAATACGGTTTGGTTAATAGAATCTCCTAAGTTCAATCATGTTTGTTCACTTCTATTGTGTTTATCAAATACTACATTACATTCTAAAAATCAAGAAGACTACATTCTAATAATCATTTAAGTTTTCAGTTTCTAGAAGAAATCAAGAACTAGTTTTTGTAAATTAAAGGCTTTTTAAGGGGTTAGTTTAGAAAGTTGAAGGGATAATTGAGAAAATGATAGAACTATGGGATAGAGAAATGGTAAAGAGCAAGACTTGCAGGTGTGAGTGAGAAGCTCTTTTTCTAGCTCTGGTGATAAAGAAAGCAGGGTTGATTTGTTTTTGTATGCAGAGGCTTACCCACATATCATATAGCTTATTTAATATAGCGTTTGTCTAATCTTCAAAATATAGTGTTGGGTTAACTCTAATTTTTTGAGATTGTAGTTTCATTTCCTTTATCACTTTGCACGGTTTTTCTTTTTCTTTAGTATTTATTTATTTTGAATCTGCCTTTTTGCTGTTACTCGTCTATATTTTATTCACTAAGGGTGTAGATAAACTCATCATTCAGGTTTTGAACTGCTTTTTAAATTAGTCTTGTTTTTCGTTGTGGTATTAGGCAAGATAGAGGTGTCCTTAGCCATTCCATCTTTTGATATTTATGGTTGTAGCACACATTTAAAGAGATTTTTCTTTTGGTACACTATAGATTTTGTAATATGGCAATTTAATATCTATGCCC
The DNA here is from genome assembly GCA_032878915.1 of Castanopsis chinensis. Classification (NCBI taxonomy): domain Eukaryota; kingdom Viridiplantae; phylum Streptophyta; class Magnoliopsida; order Fagales; family Fagaceae; genus Castanopsis; species Castanopsis chinensis. The sequence goes on along the minus strand of JAVQMG010000102.1, from coordinate 8,657,760 downwards.
GTGGTTGTAGATTTATTATTATTATTATTATTAGCTACAAACCCATGCTATGCGTGGAAATATTTATATATTATGTGGAGTGTAATATATAAAAAGTAACAATTGCTTCAGTATTGTCTATTATTTTAAAGATTTCTTCAAGTATTTATCATCTTTTTATCTCCACAAATATATCATTCCATTTTTTTTTTTTTTTTTGGTGCTTGAATATATATTTTTTAAGGTGATCATATTCTTCTAACTTCTGTTGTATTGTGTTATATTTTCCTAATATACAACTAAATTTTATAAATTTCAAATTTTTCATTGCTTGAGGAATAAGGAAATTATCATGATAATCAAAACTCATTACAAAATATCTTTTTTATCTTAATCAAAATTAAAATGAAATCAAAAGAATAAAAGATATATTTTATAATAATTTATTACTTAAACAATTTGACGGTCGGGATACCCTCACAAATGGTTATTATATTTTTATTTATTTTTAAATTTTCGGAGGTTGGGAGGCCCTTTATCACTTGTTTGAAGAATCATATAGATTGTTGAAATTTACTTTTGGATGGCATTTATTTCGAAGGCCATCATTCGGGCCCTCAAAATAATGTTTTTTTTTTTTTTTTTTTTTGGGTTGTTGTGTGCACCATAAAATTCAAGGGAGAGAGGAGGGGAAATAAGAGAGAGATTAATTGCATGTTAAAGTAGCTAAACATTACTAGAACATATGCTAGCACACACCACCGCGCATTTTCTTGCCAACTAAAATGTATAGCCGTTGAATACATGTCTCCCATTATCTATAAAACCTACTCAACCACTTTTGTAATTATGTAGCAAGCTGGCAGATAAATGGAATATTCATGATACTCATTTTTTACATGAAAATATTTGAAAAAAAAAAAAAAAACAGTGCAAATAGAAGTAACAGGGGTCTCACCTGGTCTAGGCTTTTTTTTTTTTTTTTGGCTGAATACCTGGTCTAGGCAAGTGGCGGCTTTAGGAATTTTGTTCAGAGTGTCATTTGGAAGCATAAATTACACAATCTTATTTCTTTTTAACCTTTAAGTAATTAGTTTTGATTTAATGTTATTAATTTCATTCCGTTCTAGCCATAACGGCTGGAAAATACCATGTTGGTAAACAAACCAGAATAGTAACCCACCCTATTCCACTTCGGAATAAATTTTGAATCATTTTGGTCTATTTTGTGGGTTTCAAGGTGTTTCGGTAAATACCGGCCGAAATTCAAGATTCAGCTGGCATGAAGTTTGTGCTTTTAAAAAAAAAAAAAAGTTCTTCAAATCAAAGCAAATTTGCATTCTATAAACCAAAAAACCTCGAAAGGAAAAAAAAAAAAAAAATGAACAAAGGTACCTGTACAACTAAAAAAAAAAAAAACCGTATTAAGAAATTTGATACTCAAAACTTGAGATGAGGCATTGCCGCACTAATATTGGTAAAAGACACAGAAGTTACGAACAAGGAGGAAGGAAAAACATAGATGCAAAAGTGTAGATGAAGATGTGATAAAATTTAAAAGTATGAAGTGTAAAAATGGAGATGGCAGAAGATGTGTGTGATTAAGAATAAACAAGAAAAAATAATTAAAAATGAGAAGCAAGTAATATATATCTGGTGAGAAAAAATGATACTGCAATGAAAAATTAATAATATGTTGAAAATTGTGTTGCATTGGACAATGTGCTTGGTCAAAAGAAACAAGCTACTGTTCAACTTGTAGTAGTTTTATTATAATTTTTTTTTTTTTCAGATTTTAGTTCAATTTTTTTTTTGAGTTTTTCTTTTTTGTTTGAATAACCTCAATATATTGTTAAGTTACTCAAATTATAGGCCAAAATTTAATTTTATTGACAAAAAAAATTTAGGGTGGTCCTAAATTTTTTTTTAAAGATAAATAAATATAAAATTTGAAATTATTATATACAATTTTTTTTTTCGAGGTGGCCCGCCACTGGTCTAAGCTTAGTCATGAGAAAATTTAATGATGTTGTGGTGTCCAGTTTCACCCTCATACGTGTCATGATTTAGACCTATATTTCACAATATCTTAGAACCATATTTATTGTAGCATTTTGCTTCCAATATCCTTGGTCCACACTACTATATATTACATGATCGATCATGCATATCGCAACCAAAAACAACACACCATGGGAACCATGTACCAAGGACCACCGTCTCTCCTCCAGGACCTCAAGGTCACTGTTCACAAATCGTCTTTAGTTTTTCCATCCCAAGAAACTGAGAAAAGAACCTTGTTCTTATCCAACATAGACCAAGTTCTCAATTTCGACGTTGAAACTGTTCATTTCTTTCCATCCCACAAAGATTTCTCCCCCAAAATTGTAGCTGACAAGCTCAAGAACACACTAGCAAAAATACTAGTCCCCTATGATTTCTTTGCTGGAAGATTGAAGCTAAATTCTGAAACATCTCGTCTTGAGATTGACTGCAATTCTGCGGGAGCTGGCTTTGTGGTAGCTTCTAGTGAGTATAAATTGGATGAGATTGGAGATTTGGTTTATCCCAATCCGGCTTTTGCACAACTAGTTTGTAAGACTTCCAATTTCTTGAAACCAGATGATCAGCCACTATGCATTTTCCAGGTACAAATCCAAATGCCATATAGCTTTCAAATAATTTCTCTTTCTTCCTTTTCAAATCAACCCTCAAGGTGGTAAATAAAGATAGAAATTCTTCTATTTTGTTGTTCAAATTAAATATTATAAATCTAAAACATATTCAGTGTTATATGAGTTAAAACTTTAAATAATGTATCACTTTGTATATTGTTAGATATAAAAAAATAATCTCTTAATTGTAATACAGGTTTTTTCAGTTCCAAGTAAAATTAATAAAATTGAAGGATTTGTAGTTTTGTACCTAAACGTTTGTTAATAAAAGGTCTTCATCTTCACTTACTACTGCCTTCTGACGGCTTTCCCGCCATAAATTGTAGGGTACATAAAGACATTTATGACCAACCAATTTTCCACCTCAATTATTAGATCTGCCACCTTGATAAGATCTCATGTTCTGTAATACTCTACTTACAATTTTTGGACAGGAGATGGTTGGCTACTTTTTGTTTCCTCTATGCCTTAAAAGATGAATTTGTAATGAACTTATAATTAAAAAGTTAGTTGGGGAGCCGCTTCTCAAAAAAAATAATAAAAGTTGGTTGGGGAGCCAACCTACCATCCCGATTAGATGGACCCGCAGGGAGAAGAAAAAGAGACATTAGATTGCATAACAAAAATTCTAACCCTACCTGTGTGTGTGTGTCTCTCTCTCTCTATTATCACTACTGTTCACGTAATAGAGTATGAGTGATAGAAATAAATTACTAAATAAACGTAAAAATGATAAATAACCTGTTGCAGTTTGTTACATAAAAAACTTACCACAAAAATTATATATTTTTTTTTTTGGAATGAAAAATTATAATTTTTTATAGAGTACTAGAATTATCACCCCATAATTATGGTTTCTAACTTCTTATTTCTAGCCTACACGTGCTAGTTATTCATTTATTTATTTTATTGGATCTAACTACTCAACCTTTGATTTTATAGATTGTGGATTGTGGAGAATAAAAGGATTGAATATACAATATATTACTACCTTATAAATAAGTGATAAATGTGCAATTGTTTCTGAACTCTCTTTCCTTTCAGGCTTCCAGCCACAGTACTTCATGCTTGCTTTCCAAATTTTATGTATAATTTTACATTAAATCAATATTTATGTTGGTCTAATCATTATATTTGATCATATATGCATGTAAAATTTCATATCATCAAACATAGTTTATTATAATATCAATAATCTCATGTACTTAATATATTTTATTTTATTTTAAAAGAAAGTAAAATTTTAAACAATTTATAAATGAAACTGTTGTTGATCTCCATATTTTGATTTGACAACTATTACGTATAAAGAAAAAGCATATAATCTTATAATAATATAATATAAAAATGTCCAAATTACTTTTTAACGAAAGATGAAAAATGAGTTTATAAGGTTTCTATAATAAAGATTACAATATTAGTATTTTAAAAGAAAAGAAAAGAAAAGAAAAGATAACAAAAGAAAGAAAAAAAAATATATCCTACACATATTTCGTTCCTAAATCAAATTCTAGAAATTGAAATGAACTAGCTTCATAATTCTACTTCATTTGTTACAGTTGACATCATTTAAGTGTGGTGGCTTTGCAATGGGCCTCTCTATAAATCATACAACATTGGATGGCCTAAGCTTCAAACTCTTTTTGGACAATCTGGCTGCCCTAGGTCATAACAAACCCCTGGCGGTCACCCTCAGCCATGACCGTCACCTCCTGGCCTCACGATCACCACCACGTGTCACATTTCCACACCAAGAGCTGGTCCAGCTCAAAATCCCCATAGGCCAAGACTCAAACCCTCCTGTCTTTGAAGCCACCCAAGAAGACCTTGCCTTCAATATTTTCCAGCTGACCTCGGACAACATCAACAGCCTTAAAGAAAAGGCCAAAGCTGCCAGTGGAGTCCACCCGAATGCGCGTATCACGGGCTTTAACGTTGTGACGGCTCATATATGGCAGTGCAAGGCATTATCATGTGATACAGGGATCAACATGGATAGAATGTCCACCATCCTTTACGCTGTTGACATAAGGCCAAGATTGAACCCCCCATTGCCACCATCTTATGCCGGAAACGCAGTCCTCACCGCGTATGCAACAGCCACATGCAAGGAATTAAATGAAGGGCCATTTGCAAGGCTGGTGGAGATGGTTTCTGAAGGTGCAAGGAGGATGACAGATGAGTATGCAAGGTCTGTGATAGACTGGGGAGAGTTGTACAAAGGATTTCCACATGGGGAGTTCTTGGTTTCTTCTTGGTGGAGATTAGGATTTGAAGAAGTAGAATATCCATGGGGGAGGCCAAGGTATAGCTGTCCAGTGGTGTATCATAGGAAGGACATCATTTTGCTGTTCCCAGATATCAAAGAAGGTGGTGGAAGCAATAGTGGGGTTAATGTTTTGGTAGCTCTCCCTGGCAATGAAATGGAAAAATTTCAGAGCCTCTTTCACAAGTTCTTAGCTTGAAACAACTCTGTTGCTTGATCTCTTAGATATGTATAATGCATAAGTGTGTTTGGTAATCTAATATGTAGCTGGTCTGTTAAGTTGAAAGTTGTTGGAGAGGACTATGTAGTCGTGTGGATGAAAGCATTGTAAATGACTATATATGGTGTATTTTATATATATATATATATATATATATATATATATATATATATAGACACGACTTTTTATGTCAAAAAAAAAAAAAAAAAAGAACAATAAACTTAAATTTTTTTTTTTCCTTTTATCAATGATTAATCGTTTGGTACATTAGACAATGTATGCTTTTAATTTGTATTTTAAGTCTATATATTTGAAATGTTGATTTGCCATATATCTATCTGAATAAGTGCTTATAAAATAGCATAAGACCCCCTAATTTACCCAATCAACTCCAAAATGTACCCACAATAATCAGGAATCCTCAAAAAGAGCAGTAGCTGGTCATCCCAACGCAGCTCTAGATGCGACGAGCCAAGCACTAAGGCAAATCTTAAGTTCCCTTTTTTCTAAAGAGATTGAAAGGGTCCCACACCATTTCATCCATCCCGCTTTTGTTGTCTACAATGACAAAACGGACCCAATGAAGTGTGTAAGTCACTTTAGCTAATTGATGGTCCTATATTCCAGAAATTATGGTGGTTTAACGGGTTTGATAATGGCATTTGGGGCTAGGTTCATAATGTGTAGCTGAGTTCCGTATCCCATTGGCGCCCTATTGTCAATGTTTATGGGGGAAGGGGAGACCTTGCGTGCCTATTCTAACCAGTACTGGGAGTTGCATAACAAGATCGGTGGAAATAACAAAGAGGTAGCAATGAGCACGTTTAAACTGGGCCTTCCATTGGAGTCCGAATTGAGAGGATTTTTAATCAAGCAACTACTTGTAGACACCACATTTTGTATGCCTTATGACTTGGGCCCCTATTCCTCAATGATGTTAGAATTCTAAAATCCAAGATTAGTTTAGGGCCTGATCAGATGAAAATTGAATTGAGGAGAGCATTTGTGGAAAAATATAACTTATTTTTAGAAGAATGAAACTGTTTTTGGAAAATAAAATTCATAGAATCCCTAGGGCATGTGTTCACATACACACATATAGGCATGCATGCTCAAGCTCTAGGTGTGCATGCTTCATGCATGCATACGCATACATGCTAGGGCTCTAGAAACTATGAAAGGAAATGATTTTTGCATTAAAATTTGGTTTGGAACGAACCCCAAACTCTTATTTTTCGACTATATAAAGCCATAAATGGTACATATTCAAGGAGGACGAATTCTGGTGGTAAAACACATAAGATTCACTAGAAAATAGTGAATCAAATAGGGAGTTTTTTACAAAAAATCCTCAAGTAAAATTTTGTTTGATTGAGGCCTTTTATGATCTTGATCTTTTAATTCTAAGTTTACTAACTCATCTTTGATTCGGTTGTAAATAGATTGATTGAGGGGAATAGTCAAAATCAAGCTCTAAAGAGTTCTAGTGTTGAGGTTAAGTTTCTAACTTTGGCTCTTCACTTTCCTTTTATTTTCTTCATTCATTTATGTTTTTAGTTGAGTTTATGAATTCTAATATGTTTGTTTAAGCTTAGGTTTTCTTTGTGTTTATTTCTGAGCATGTTAGGCCATTAGTTTCTTTGTTCTCGTGTTTCTGTTTTGTAGTTTCTGGGTTAGGGTTCTTAAGGCGAGTATGCGTGCACATGCTACTTGCATGTGTACGAATACTCATGGTATTTGTATGCAAACAAATGGGCTGCGTACGCATGCCTTATGTGTGCGAACACATACTGTCACGACCCAAACCCATTGAATATGAATTTAGATGCATAACTAACTAGTTGATCTTACATAACTCAATAAACATAATTAATTTAAAATTTTAATAAAACTCCAAATAAAAAATTCTCTTAAAAAGCCTCTTACAATCTAAAATCCACAATTTAGAATAATCTCCAAATACTATAAAATCTAAAGTGAAATAAAAATAACTAAGAATCCTTAAAAGCTTCAAGCATTATTGACGTTGTCTAAAACCTCTCACGCTCTACCTTGCATCTTATGAAGTAATCCAAAATTCTGTTTCCCAACTAAACTTTAATCTGAAAATTGTAATTGATGGGATGAGCCACACATCTAGTAAGCAATTATACACAATACACATTAGAATAAAGTCAAGCAAAGCACGAGTATTTTGATTTTTCACAAACTCATTCAATAATATCAAATATAATTATTCCAATACATATAATGAACCACTTAACACATATGTAATCAAAGCTTAAAATCATTCGAAAACACATAGAGATAATTGATTAGAGCACATTGTCACATATCACATATTCTCATATACAATCCTATGAGCAGATTCCAACATCTAACCCCTGCTGGTAAGGGATCAACACTTATTCCCACATACAACTCTATGAATGGGTTTACATATATACCTGATCAATTCTAAAAACACTTATTTTGAGTCACATATCACAAAAGCAAATTTTATACAAAATAGAATAATTTTCTTAATATTAACAATTATTCCAAATATAGAGGCGCATCAAATATCACAACATCGAATTAAAACATAAATCAAAGGATGCTTAACTCTCTTAAGGAATAAATAAGAATTGAAGGGTTTATACAAGTATTTTACAATTCTTGAGTAAATTTGAAAATTCAACTTGCTAAAAGAAATGTTTTAAATACCATTTAGAAAAATAGGAATATGACTTTGAAATCACTTGGTTTTAAACAAATTTAATGAAAAAGAACCTTTTTGGAAAACTTACTTTGAAACTCAATTATTTTATGAAAATATTTTAGTTTAGAAATCATCTTTCAAATGAGATTCGGTCGTTCAAAACTTTATTTACAATTTGAAGTTTCTCTTTAAAACATTATATAAAAGTCGAAGTTTCTTTTTTAATCATGTAAAAAAAATCTTTTGATAAACCTTAGAAAGTGTATGCTTAAAAACATAAGCTTTGAAAACCTTTGACTTCTAGGAACCTAATGAACGAAATTGTGCATATTATGTATAATTACTTATAACACTTGAATCACTCTGAAAGTCCAGCTAAAACACCTTCCAAATAGTTTGAAAATAATCTTAAATAGGACCTATATTTAATCATGGAAATTACTTAATATCCTCCACAAAATATAAAGCTTATTGAACTATACAAATCGTTTCAAGAGACTTGTACTTTGACGAACCAATTAATAACACCGATGCAAGGAATCTCTACCCAAAAATGTTTCCTTGAATTTATCTAACCTTAGAGGCAATAGCCAATACTTAAGGACTTAAGTTAATATACATAACCCCAAAAATGTTAAAGCCACCTGATATATATAACCACAATAGAAAACCTTACAGCGATCCTAATATATATATATATATATATATCTGTGTGTGTGTATAACTACAATTGGAAAGGTAAAAGCCTCATGACTAAAGATTTGATCGATGACTTGCTCATCGATATACACGGTGGCCGATTCTAGAATTTAGTATATATATAAACCAATGAAAATGTAATGCTATATAAATGAATTGAGTTTCTTAATCCATGACTTTGTTCTAAAATATTCACAGTGGCTACCTAGGATTTAATATACATATAACAAAAAGAAGATGTAAAGCCATATACATAACCTTTCTAAATTCACGGCTTGTACTAGAATGCACACAGTGGGCAACTTGGGGTTTAATACATATTAACCCTAATGAAAACGTAAAAATCCAATACATATATTAAGATTGTAATTCGTAGGAAACTAACATAAAGTGTAAACCATATTCTAAGAAAAATACCCCTTTAAACAATCTACATATTCCTAACGTTTTCCAAGATAAAATTATAAACCTTTAATCCTTTGATTCTAACAAATGAGAAATCATACTTGGAATTTTTTGGTTGTCTCTTTAACTAGCTCCGAGGAAAAATTCACCTCCTAACCTCCTTAGCGATGAAACCCTTCTTATGAAAACCTTAAGTTATCTTTTCCTCTATCTTATATTTAACCCATCAGAGATGTGGGCTTAGTGGGGTACTAGGCTATAATTACTAACAAAAAAAAAAAAAATACTTATGGCCCATCAACTTTGTATATTAAATAAATATATAATAAGCTCAAATAAAGATATGTGGGGTATTACACTCTTCCCCTCTTAAAATAGGTTTAGTCCTTGACATGCCCTAGTCCTTGAACATAGAGAGATATTGTCAACCAAAATAGCATCATTAAAACTCAGTACTATCCATAACATGTATGAATGGAAATCTTAAGAATATCTTCCTTCTTAACTTTGAGTTGATGGGAACCTAATTTAAGGACAGTTATGGGTAATCAATATTTTTTTTCCTCACAGTCATGATATTCAATCGCCTATGTCTATGCATAATATCTTTTCCATAGGGAAAACATACTGTTGAATATAACCCTAGCCAAATGGGGATATAGCCCTTTCGCTGAAAATTTCTAGCAAAATGTCCATCTGTTTGAAACTATTTAGGGATATGCTTCTGTTTTAAACTTGACTTTCTAAAAATTGAGTTTTAATGAAAAACTCGATTTGGTGAAAATCGAGTTATAGGAAATCAAACTTAAAAAAAAAAAAAAAAAAAAAAAAAAAAAAAAAAAAAAAACTGCATGAAGCTCAAGTTCCATGCAGAAATTTTTAAAAAACTAGATTTTCGACAAATCAAGTTTTTTCATTGAAACTCGATTTTCTAAAAATCGAGTTTCAAAACAGGGGCATATCACCAAATAGTTTCAGAAATGGGGTGTTCTGCTGAAAAGTTTTGCAGAAAGGGGTAAAACCCCATTTTGGCCATATAACTCCTATTTAGAACTCAAAAGTATCATGATAACCAATTCACATTGTATCATATCAAAATACTCTTAAACAGGACCTATATTTAATTATGAAAATTACATAATATCCTCCACAAAACATAAAGCTTATTGAACTATACAAGTTGTTTCAAGAGACTTGTTGTTTGATGAACCAAATAATAACACTGATGCAAGGAATCTCTACCCAAAAATGTTTCCTTGAATTTATCAAACCTTAGAGGAAGTAACCAATACTTAAGGACTTAAGTTAATGTACATAACCCCAAAAAACGTTAAAGCCACCTGATATATATAACCACAATAGAAAACCTTACAGCCATCCTAATATATATATATATATATATATATATATATATATATATATTAGGATGGCTGTAAGGTTTTCTATTATGGTTATATATTATGGCTTTCACCACAATTGGAAAGGTGAAAGCCCCATGACTAAAGATTTGATCCATGACTTGTACATCGATATACATGGTGGCCAATGCTAGAATCTCATATATATATATATATATATATATATATAAACCAATGATAATGTAATGCTATATAAATGAATTGGGTTTTGTAATCCATGGTGTGCGTACCAAAAATATTGTTAACAGGCTCGAACTGTTTTTGGGCTCACAATCTATTTGTATTGTGGGTTTTCGAGTTTCCTACTATGGGTGGCCCTTCTCATGGAGACTCAGCCACTCACCTTAGATGATACAAGCCTCTCTCTCTCTCTCTCTCTCTCTCTCTCTCTCTCTCAATAACTCCTTAAAAACAATCACTCTTTTCTTAGTCTAATGCCCCTACGCTCTTGCCTACCCCTTTTTCTTACTCTATAACCCTATTTATAGTTGGAGAAAAAAGAAGGGATTATGATTACCTTATGATGGCAGTCCAATTCCATTGTCTCTAAGTGGGTATTCAGTTGAGGTAGGTGGTAATGCCATTGGATTTGGTTCCCATCTCTAGAGGACTGCTTGGTGGCGATATTCCCTAAGGTAGTACTAGGAAGCCATGACATCGCACTGTCGAGCAATCATGCAGCCGTTCAAGTTGAGATAAATTAAGGTGAGGGACTCGTTTTTGACGTTTGAGACAAAATGGTCCCATTACGACTTGTGGGCTCATATTGGGTCTTAAGGGGTGTTCGGATTTAGATCGCAAGTCCAAATGGGAAAGGGCCAGGTGTTGTATCTCAAGGCTAGGGCCCAAGGCCTAACGGGCCTGGGGCCTTGCCCCGTATGATGCCATAAGACTAGGGTCCAAGGCCTAATGACCCAGGGGTCCAACCCCGTACAATAGCCCCCCCCCCCCTTTGATTCACGACTGATTACCAAGAGCAAATTAAGGACGACCTGGGCATCAATGGTGTCCTCCCCGGGAAGCCTGATCGTCAACTGTTAAATGAACCAAATGACCTTAAATGCTTTCTTAAAAGAAGTGTTGCTCTAGGCTGTCACATCAGTATTTATACCTAACGGTTCGTGAAACGCCTAGCAGTTCGTGAATCGAGCCCACGTGTGTGGGGGTTACCAGAAGTGATTAGAAGAGTTTTTCCTACCTCCTGCTTTGTTAAATGTTTTAGCCTTATAACTAGCCTCTCTTGCCCTCTTACGCCATTTTTTACATCTTCTCTTCTTCAATTCCCTCTTTGCTGTGTATAGATCCTCCAGCCCAGATCATCATTTCTTAGAGCCCATAGTAAGTCCTCTTTACTCTCTATTCTCCTTTTAATTTTTTTTTTAATTTTTTTTTCACTCTTATAGTCTTAAGAATAGGCTATTCTCATCTTCTCAAATATGAAGTGGCTTTGGCTAGTTTCAGAGGAACCTATGGTGTTCCTGGAGATGTTGATATCGCTTATTGTCGAGGACGATATCGCTATCTAGAGGCGATCCGATTCAAATGTAGTATTTTTCCCTTTAATGGCCATGCTAGAGGGTGGGTTTAGGTTTCTTATGGACCTCTCATTGTATGTACCCTTAGGTTTTATGGCTTATGCCCCGACCAACTCCCCCCCTCCCCCAATTTTTACCGAATTGTGAGTTATGTTAGTAGACTAAACCAAATATATGGTTTGCAACTGAACCATCATGATATCAACTTTATCTATAGTTTGTGCAGGTCCGACTATTATTTAAAAATTAGGGACATGCAGGTACAGCTTATATCATGCCTTCTCGACTTCAATAGGAACTCGGTGGGAGAATTCATCTAGATGAGCGGCAACTGGCTTGCCGATAAGCTCCCCTGTCCACTTTCACCGCATGATGTTGGTCACCGAGCATCTTTTGCTTTTAAATTGTGATTATTTTGTTCATATAGGCACTAACTAGCTTTGTATTGTCTTGTCGCAAAAAGGAAAAGGTTTACCCTGGACATTAGAGTGGTACATGTGAGAGACTTGAAATTCGTGGTCAGATCCAAAATATTCGTGAACTCCAACGGGTAGCTCCAAGCATCGCACCTTATACTCAGCTGCACCCCCATTTACAAAACTTGGCAACCGTTCTATTAGGCGTAGTTGGTGGACAGCCCTTTGCTGTCATACATAGACGTACGACATACCAATCTACTTCCTCCAGGGCTAATCGATGGCAAAGCTTGAGACCTTAGCCCCCAATATACTACTGCAGACAATCTTGCATCGGTGAGGGATGCCTCGGCTGAACTTGTGTCTTAAAGTTGTAGAGGTTACGTTTGCTGGGGAGCCAAAAACCCCAATTCAAGCAGCCGAACAAGCAACAGCCAGGTCTGTGAATTCCTTGGAAGCAGAGGCTGAACAAGAGGATAATGAAATGGTGATCAGGTGAAAGATGGGCTTAGCTCATTTCGTGCCTGTTGTCAATCCATTAAGGCAACAACAACCACCTTCGGTAAGTCAGACTCCTACCCTCGCTCTTGCCTGCTCCTGAAAAAGGCAGCGAACAACATATGAACCATCTAGGGGCTTGGGGGATGCTCCTTCGAGAACTCCTCCTACTCAGCCAACGGGGGGAATAGTTATACGGGAGCCTAGTGGTGCCACTTAGCCAGCCACTCAGTTAGGGTCAAACATGGCGTCTTCCTCTTGCCCAGCTGTAGGCTTGCAGCCCGTCTTTAAGCTGAGGTGTCACGCCCTAAACCCAACTATAAATATAGGCACATGACAACTGTCACACACTTATAAAGTAAGCACCCTACAAGTGTGCAAGGCCTTCTTAGCAACTAAAATTTATCATTAAAATTTGTAAAACAAAAATAAATCTAAAATACCTCAAAATTATTTTCTTATGAATAGATCTCCAATAATTTAATAGGAAAAAAATCCAAACCTCATGTACATAATGCCAATTGGCCAATAAATATTAAACTATTAGAAGACCATCCAATCCCAAAATCACTAAGCTTTTTTCCTCCTGCTAACACAACATCAAAGTTCCCAAAACTTGCTATTCTTCACAATCTAAAACTGAAGGGGAAAAAGGGGTGAGATGACAACTCAATAAGTAACCAAACTCCTAATAAGTTCTATTAAGCAATAGATTTATAAAGTAATAAGATGTAATATGGGTTTTCAAAAGTTATAATATACTATGGGTTTTTCAAAATAACTAAGAAGTTTCATAGTATTAAAATAATAAGTTGCAAATAAATCACATACTTTAATCTTACAAATATATCATAAATGGTTTTGAAAGTAGTCAATTTTTCATATATCAAAAACTATAACTTACAATAGGTTCCAAAAATACATAAGCAGTTTTCATGACTCAAAATAGTTCAAATACTCAAACATTTTCAAAATCACATATGTAGTTTTAAGGACTCTAATGGTTCAAATATTCAAACGTAATTCATATTGTTAACAATCTTATGACGATGGTCATGTTATATCCTTGTGACTAGTATCCTTGTGACTAGGCATCAGAGTACCAGTGAATAACCTTCATTGGCTGGGTATTAGAGTACCAATGAATAACCCCCATTGGTTTGGAAATTAGAATATCAATGAATAACCCTCATTGGCTGGGTATCAGAGTACCAATGAATAACCCCCATTAGTTTGGGCGTCAGAGTACCAATGGATGACCCTTATTGGCTAGGTACCAAAGTACCAATGAATAACCCTCATTGGTTTGGGTATCAAAATCAATTCATAGTCAGATTGTTCATAATCATATATATGATATCATAGTTTCTAACAAAAATATATCTTATTCAAATACATATATATAATCATATATTCAATATTCAAATATATTTGTGATATTTATATATTCTTTACTTTAAATCAATATAGCTAAAAAAATAAATAATTAAAATAAATCTTATATTCAATGCTCATACATATTTGTGAAAATTCTTTATTCTTTATTTTGAATTAGTATAGCTAAAAAAAATTTAATAAAATACATCATATATTCAGTAATCAGATATATTTGTGATAACTCTTTACTTAAAATTAGTAATACAATAGAAATAAAATTGTAACAATTATAAATAATTTTCAGGAGTTAGAATACACAAAATAAAATCAATTAGGATAAGGTTACTGATGATGATGAAAAATCACCAATTAGTCACATGGTCATCACGTGCCCGAAACAACACCTGCACAACACAAAAAGAGAAGACCTAACAGAGAGCACCGGTGTGGTGCTGGCCAAAAACCCTCAAAAGGTCAAGTTAGAACTTTTCACAACTTTAGAGTGCCAGAGCTGGGATGAATTATGCGTACCTAATGCTTTGAAAGGTCATGGGTTTTTATAGTAGAGTTAACCTCTATATCTTGCACATCAAGGCGCTTTCTTATAGGGAAGATCTTTATTAATGGGTGCATACTACGAAATCCTTCTCAGTTAGGATTCTATCCGCATTAAGACTCTATGAGTTAGAGTTAATCATGTGACGCAAGTTATTTCCATCTAGGAGCCCTTGGAGCTTAAATAAAGTAGACGGACACCACGTGGCCCTTACATCCACCCGCGGTGCGTCCGTGAACTTTTAACTCGTCCACCCTTGGATAACTGGTCCAGGGTCATCGTGCTTGTTCAAGAGCATCCGTTATTGATATTTTTATCCACTTCAGCTACCCCCCTCACTCCTTGGGTCCATCACCTAATTTGCATGGATCCATGGAGTGATGGATTGAATCAGACCTCGAGAAGAGTGTTTTGCTTGATAGGCTGCTTCTGAGTCATTAATGCAATATAGATACGTGGTAGATTTTGATTGGCTGTATGCTTGGAATGAGGCGTCTCTTCGTCTTCCGCGCCGTTCCCTCTATATATATACAGTTTGACTCTTTCATTTTTATGTTTTGGAAAAAATTTGGTTGATTAGAGTGCAACCGTCCACTCTACTTGATTCGTCGCCTCTACAGATCGATATTACTGTCCTTTTCGTTCTTCTATCGTCCTTATCATACCGTCAAGCCGTGCGTATTCTTTTCTCTTTCTCAAATTTCTTCCTTTATTTGTATTTGTTAGTCCGTTGTCAGTGTAAACCTAGAGTCTTAGGTTTTCTCTATCCGTCATTTATAGGTGTCAGATGTCTAGTGAGGCGTTAAGTGGTCATTCGTTTGTCCTCGAAGGAACGGGCTATGATGAGGTGTTTCCATTAGGTCATACAGACCCGGGCACCTCCAGCGAGAGGGAACCACCAGCTAACTCTCCACCCATTGAGGATGAGGTGCAGAATGAGGATGGGTCAGGGTATGATTCAAACGATGATCTAGAAGGCATAGACCCTCCCATCTAGTCTGTCATAGGTCCTGATGGGTTTAGGGAATTCTTCAAGTTCCCTTTGTGGATGGTGAATAAGTCTGTCTCTACCATTAAGTAACCACACTTCAATACTCTTAGGGAGAAGTATTAGATACCTGACAACATACCCATCCGTCTACCCTTCAAGTTTAAGAAGTGTTATTACAATGGCTTTGAAGACGTCGGTGTATATGAGCAGATGTTGAGAACGGGTCTGCAATTCCCTCTAAGTGCCTTACACCGTCGTCTGTTCCAATACTTAGGGTTGGCCATCACCCAAATTTCACCAAACACTTGGAGGGTTGTTCTGGGTGTTGAAGTTTTATATGGTGTAATGTCCAAAGGTGTGCGATGGTTAACAGTGGAGGAGTTCTTCCATTGTTACCATCCGTATGAGATTGCCCAATCAAAGGGCATATACAGCTTCGTGCCGAGGAGTCCGGTGCTTAGGTTAGTGTGGGAGACCCCAGACTCCAACCAGAACTAGAAGGGTCGATATTTTTTCCTTCAAGGGGATGAATGGATGTGTCACCCTAATGACCGTGAATTTATGCCTGTAGATAAGACCTGGGGCAAAATGCCACCGTTTGGTATGTGCCCATCCTCCTTAACTTATTTTCCTAGAACATTGAAGTTATTCTAGCCGTTCCTTTTTTGCAGCTCGAAACCGTTCGCAAGTTACCACTGAATAGTTCGAGTTTTTGGAAAAGATCTTCTAGACCACCAGGTTGTCAGAGAGCACTTGGGTAAAGCTTGTCACTTTGGATACCCTCCATTGGTACTGTGATGGTCTAGAACCCATCATTGCAACCTGTTGGTACGATAATCGAATCCGTCAGTGTAAGTCCTTTGCCCATTGTCTTATTTATGTTATCGATCTCCATATTCTCATCCGTCCACTTATGTGCAAAAATGGAAGATGCCAAGAGAAGGGTAATCATCAAGTAGCAAGTTGCTACTAAGAAAAAACAAGGTGGTGATCTTGCCCCCAAGACTGGCTCAAATATCCTGTTCGCTAAAAGGCAACCATTCAAAAAAATTGACCATCATAGCAAGAAACGGAAGGTGGTGACTGGGTTGGCTGCTAGTCAAGCTCCCAGCGTGTTTAAGTTACCCCCAAAGTTGGGCTTAGGCAGGGGTAAGGGTCTGATGGTCAATCTAGACCCCGTCAAGGAGAAACCTCTCATCTTGCTTCGAGAAGATTCGCAGTATGCCCTTAATCAAGTGACCTCCATCATCAAGGATGAGGACTACAAGGATCTGGGCAATTATGCTATGGAAGCAATGGGGGAGACGACCCTGTTCAGCCTAACTCAGGTTGGTACCCGTCACTATATGTTCTATCATATCTATATCATTTCATACTTACTCTTTGATATTGGTGTAGGGAGTCTTAATGGCTAAGGGATTAATGGACTATTTCCTTGTCCATGAGAAGATGTTGGAGCACATTCGTGCAAAGTCAAAGGCGACAGTGGAAGAACTGTATGAGTTAAAGGCCTGAAAGCTTCATTACGAAGAGAAGATAAAGCTGTTTGAGCAGGTTCACGGTGACTTGGAGAAAGAGGTAGAGTCACTGAGGAAAGCCTTGAAAGCTAAAGAAGATAGTCTCCGTCAGGCAAAGGTTGAGGCTATCCAGGAATACCAGACTCCGATGCCCTTCTGGGCCAACTGGGTACCTCCTTTATCAACAATTTCGATGACTGTATCTGTTAAGTCAAGGCCTTGTTCCCCAACTTAAACCTTGCACACATCACCATCAATCCTGAGGGCCAGACCCTTGCTCGCCTCGTCGATTCCGATGGAACGGACGAGCTCTTTGGCAAAGATCCCGATGACAGTGAGGCTCAAAAGGATGACACCACGAAGTCTGTTAAGGGTTTTATCCATCAACTGTCAGCCCTGGAACTTGAAGATAAGGAGGAAAGCCCTGTCACCCAAGAAGAGTAGCATACATATGTTTTTATCTTTGTTTTAATTTTGGATCTGTATGGAGAACAATTTATTCAACTTTTTTCATCTATTGCCTTTCGTAGGTTTTTTGTAAACATTTATTGTATTTCTTAATACACTTTTTGTCCTTCTTTTATACTGTATGGGATACCTGTCCTGTCATGGATGATCAGCCCCATACGGGGAATAACTTTGGTTAAACGGTTCTATGAACCCGTCCATTTCATAGTTTGATTATTTAACCTGTTTAAATGGTGTTTAATATGTGTAGCCGTCCTCTTAAGGACTTCTTTAAATATGAATGGGCGTTAAGCTCGTCTACTTCATGGTCTCAACGGATTGCTATCATCCTATTTGGATGAAACCGTCCACTTATATGGCCTTGACGGGCCGTCGTTTTTAGTCCACTTAGATTTGTAATCGTAATTTTTATGAATTATTAGTTCTTCCTTTATGGGATCTGTCCACTTGAAGGACTTTACTAAATTTTATCTTTCATGGGATGATCCATCCACTTTATGGACTAAGTAATTTTCATCATTCATAGGATGATTTGTCCACTTAGTAAATTCATCCTCCATAGGATGATCTGTCTACTTTATGGACTTAGGAAATGAATCTCAGCGGAAAACATTCAATGCATTCTGAATAAATCCTTATATTATATGATGGATAAGTAGAATGTTGTCTATGAAAAACAAGAAAATTGCCCTTTGGGCACTAGGAGTACTATAGAAAGTAGAAACTAAAATTTTTGAAAAAAATGAATTGAAAAATGAATGCGATGTCATCATGTCCACTGGTAATACTTCTTCAGGCACTCTGTATTCCATGGGTGATTCGACTTTTGGCCTTCCAATGTCTCTAGGTAGTACGGTCCCTTCCTATGCCATGAGGTGATCCTGTATAGTCCTTCCTAGTTAGGTCCTAGCTTTCCTTGAGAGGCATCTTTTGTAGCGCTGGTTACTTTCCTTAAGATAAGATCTCCAACTTGGAAGTCCCTATGTCTGACCTTAGAGTTGTAATGCTTCACCATGAGGTTCTGGTACCGTGCTAATCTCTATTCGGCTGTTGCTTTGACTTCGTCCACCAGATCAAGCTATAAGCGCATGGCTTCATCATTCTTGTTCTCATCATGGTTCTCAACCCAGTAGCTCGTAAGCCCTACTTCGACTAGGATGACTGCCTCTCTCTCCTGTTGGTGTCCTTGTCGTTGTCCTATATGCCCATAAAACACTTGGTAATTCATCCGACCATATTCCCTTTACCCCCTTGAGCTGAGTCTTGATGATTTTGAGCAAGGATCAGTTCGTGACTTCAACCTGTCCATCGGCCTGTGGGTGGGCAGGTGATGAGTAGTGGTTCTTGATCCCTAGCTAGGAACAGAAATCTCGAAATGCATTGTTGTCGAATAGCTTTCCGTTGTTTGAGACAAGCACCCTTGGTATACCATACTTGCAAATAATATTCCTCCATACAAAGTTTCAAATATTCTTCTCCGAGATAGTAGCCAAAGCCTTTGCTTCCACCCATTTAGTGAAGTAGTTAATGCCAACTATCAGGAACTTCAACAGCCTTGTCGTTGTTGGAAAGGGGCCCATGATATCTAACCCTCATTGCGCGAATGACCATGGGGCCGTCATAGGGGTGAGCTCTTTTGTTGGTTGCCTTATGAGATTGCCAAACCATTGGCATTTGTCGCAGGCACTAATGTATGCGTCGGCATCCTTTTGCATTGTTAGCCAATAATATCCTGCCCGGAGTAGCTTATACACCAAGGACCTTGATCACGAGTGATTACCGTAGATTCCTTCATAGACCTCCCTCATAACATAGTCTGCTTCTTAGGGGATGAGGCAGCTCAAGTAGAGTCGGGAGAAACCTTTCTTGTATAGGATTTCTTTAATCAAGACAAACTGGGCCACTTTAACCTTCAACTTCCTTGCGGCTTCCTTGTCGTCCGATAACTCGCCATTCTTTAGGTAGGCGGCTATCGGGGTCATCCAACAGCTTTCATTGCTTACCTCCTGTATGTTAGCATTGCCTATTAATGATGAGAGTTGAAGGAAAGATAATACTTGGTCCGGAACAATCATAGGTTCTGCTGAAGCTGCTTTTGCAAGCCAATCGATATCTTGTTCTCCTCCCTTGGGATTTGAACCAATTTTATTTGGAGGTTATTAGTTCAACCCTTCACTTCCTCAAGATACCACTTTATCCTTTCATTCTTACACTCATAATTGCCATTAACCTGACTGGTTACAAGTTGGGAATCGGAGTATACGACCACACTCTTTGCTCTAGCTACTATTGTAAGGTCCAGTCCTACTATTAAGGCTTCATACTCTGCTTCGTTATTGGTTGTGGAAAAGTCCAGACGGATTATGCACTTGATCTTATCTCCTTCCAGAGTGTGGAGGATCACGTCGGCCCCTCCTGCATGTCTATTGGAAGATCTGTCTTTGTGGATGCTCTACATGGGAACTTCTTCTGCCACCTGGTCTTTCATGAGAGTGAACTCAGCAATGAAGTTAGCTATTACTAGTCCCTTCATAACATTTCTTGGTTGGTATCGTATGTCAAACTCACTTAGCTTGACCACCCATAATGCCCTCCGTCCTACAGCTTCGGGGCTACTCATCGCTTTTTCGTAGGGGCTTGTCTATCAGGACAGTTATGGTGTGTGCTTAGAAGTATGGCTTGAGCTTCGGTGCTGTGGTTACTAGTGCGAAAGCTAGCTTTTCCATTTCAGGGTACCATTCTTCTGCCCTCCTGAGCGCTCGACTTATAAAGAATACGGGCCTTTACACCTTATCTTCTTCTCTAACAAGAGCTGCACTGACGGCTACTAGCGAGATGGCCAAGTATAGAAACAACTCTTCCCCTGGCTTCTAAGGGCTGAGTAATAGCGAAGAAGAGAGGGACGCCTTCAAATTTTTGAACGCCTACTGGCATTCATCCATCCATTCAAATGATCTCCTCAGTGTGTGGAAGAAAATTAGGCATTTATCAGTCTCCCTTAATACAAACCTGTTTAAAACTTCTATTTGGCCATTTAAGCTTTGTACTTCTTTTACCATATTTGGCAGAGCTAATTCCATGATCACCCTCACTTTCTCCAGGTTTACCTCAATTCCCCTTTAGGATACCATAAATCCTAAAAACTTTCCTGTCATTACTCCGAACACACACTTGCTTAGATTCAACTTCATGTTGTAAGACAGAAGAGTGTTGAAGGTCTCTTGGAGGTCGCTCAAGTGATCGGACTCCTAGACGCTCTTCACCATCATGTCGTTTACATAAACTTGCATATTTCTTCCAATCTGGTGTGTGAACATCCTGTTCATCAGTCTCTGATATGTGGTTCCTGCATTCTTGAGTCTGAAGGGCATTACTTTGTAGTAAAAGAGCCCTTAGCTTGTAACAAACGAGGTCTTCTCCTAGTCAACTTCATCCAACTTGATCTAATTGTAGCCAGAGAACGCATCCATTAAGCTTAAAAGTTCATGTCTTGCAGTCGAGTCTACCAGGGTATCAATATGCGAGAGTGGGTAACTATCCTTAGGGTAGGCCCTATTTAGATTTGTGAAATCCACACACATTCTCCACTTTCCATTAGCCTTCTTGACCATCACCTCATTTGCCAGCCAATCCGGATAGTACACTTCACATATGAAATCTGCTTCCTATAACTTTTGTGCTTCCTCGGCTATGGCTCGATCTTACTCTGGGGCGAACACTCGCTTTTTCTGTCAGATGAGAGGGAATGAAGGTGACACATTCAACCTATGGACTATGATCGACGGGTCTATTCCCGGCATGTCTTCATGACTCCAAGCAAACACGTCCTGGTTTTTCCTTAGGAAAGTTGCGAGTTCTTGCCGTATTGTTTTACGGGCCTACGTACCTATTCTTATGGTCCGTTTAGGCCTAGAATCATCAAGGGATACTTCTTCCAAATCTTCCATTGGTTCTGCTACTGTCCGTTGTTCTTCTATGTTCATGGTTGGGAGGTGGTCATCCATCTCCATCATAGCTATGTAATATTTATTCGTGGCCACCTGATTTTCTCGTAGCTCTCCTACTCCATATTTGGTAGGGAACTTGATCATTAAATGGTAGGTCGAGGTCACGGCTTTCCATGAATTGAGAGTGGGTCGTCCTAGGATGGCATTATGAGCAGATGAGCAATCGACCATGAGAAATGTCACGTATTTAGTGATCTGCTGGGGGTAGTCACCCACTGTCACGGACAATGTGATAGTACCAAGGGGGTAGACCCTTGTCCCTCCAAAGTCGACGAGTGGGGTGTTCCAATCTCCATTTGCTGGAATGCGGGGTAGTAGAGGATAATAGTCGAGCTTCCGTTGTCAAACAAAACTCGGTGCATATTGTAGTCTCCCCGCTCGTATACTGACAACAAGTGCATCTTCATATGGTTGGTGTAGGCACCGTGCATCTTCTTCCAAAAGCTCGACAATTGGGTTATCAATCCTCGTCATCTTCAGTATAGAGCCCGTTAGTTGGATACTCTGAACCGTCCTTAGATATGTTTAACGGGCTTTTATGGACGACCCTACAATTGCAATGCCCCTAACAATCATTCTAATGTCTCCTATCGGTGGCCTGAGGTGCTCGTTTTCCCGTTAGGGAGCCTAGTCTTGTGGTGGATCCATCCTCTCTTTCCTGACGAACCTTTGCAGCTTTCCTTGCCTAATAAGAACCTTAATTTGTTGTTTCAAGTCGTAGCAGTCAGCCGTATTATGGCCATGATCACGATGGAAACAACAATATTTGTCCCTTGACCTTTTGTTTGGTTCTCCTTTCAGCTTGCCAGGAAAGGTTAGGGCCCCTTCATCCTTAATTTGCATCAGCACTTGATCGATCGAGGCGGTCAAAGGGGTGAAGTTTGAGAATTTCCTTGTAGGTGGCTTGGAGCGTCTAACTTCCTGTCGTTCTCCAGTCCTAGGCATTTTTCCTCCTCTGTTTGACCACACATCATCCCACCTTTCCCTTTTTCTAGGCTTTTCTTCTAGGGCCAGTAGTGCGTCTTCCACGTTCATGTATTTGGTCGCTTTGTAAAGCACCTCTGACATGGTTTTTGGCTGCCTTTTTCACCTGCTATTCTTTCATAGAAATAAAAGCCTCAGGATCAACTATTTTCTTGCTCCTAATACCCTCATCAATATGCTCTACAATAGGAATGAAGCTTGCAAACTGAGTGACTTGGGCATTGATCATCTTCTTGTAGTAAGGAGGCTTAAGGTTATCGATAAACCACTTAATCATTTCATCTTCCATCATGGGGGAAAGTACTTGCTTGGTTAACTCATGCCACCTTTAGGCATAATCACTATGTAGTTAAGAGCTATCTCTGTATTAAATTGGTAATGCTCCAAAGATGCATTGGCCATCTCTCTCCAACTGGAGGTCTTTTCCAATCTCACATACCATGTGGCTACAAGGCCAGTCAAGCTATCAAGGAAAATCTGGCAGAGCGAAGGGTAATTGTCTCCATAAGGTGCCATCTTCCTACAGAACATTAGCAAATGGGTGCAAAGATCTCTAGTGCCATCATACTTAACAAACTTAGGTGGCTTAAACTTGGGGGGCATAATGACCAGAGGGAAATTGGTTAGGTTGTCCAAATCAACACTTCCTCGGGCATCAGAGCCCTTTATGATACATATCTTCTCAGTCAGGGTCTCCACCTTACTTTTGACCTGACCGTAGCCAGACTCTGAGGTCTTATCCTTAGGAGGATTCAATTCTTGGTCACCTCCTTGTAGGATGAATGGTGGTGTAGTTTAGCCTCAACTTGGTTCTGGTTGCGGCCGAGCCTCATTTTCAGAATGGGGCATAGAGCCGTCTTGAATGGGACCAGATGAATCTCGACCTCCTCCTACAACCAGCTACTGCATCATGCACACCATTTCTTCCATCTACTCTTTCAGGAGACAGATCTCATGAGTGTTTTTTTCAATGGGGGAGGGACCAATAGTAGACATCTCTTTAGCATGAAACCTAGTGATAATAGGATCATGATGTGGTGGTAACTTGGACTATTTCCTTTGAACAATCTTTTCTCTTCATAATCCTAGAAAGGAAAAGAATGGGATCGAAAAGAAATGGGGTACATTTGAAAATTTGACAATGTGGATACACAAAACAAACATGATGTTAGTTTAGGTTCTTGCTTGATTGAAATGCACCCATCATTTTCCAAATATTGGCTTAGACCCTTGAGCAGGTTTTTATCATGGTGAATTTCTTTAGTGATGTAGAATTAATGCGCAAGTTTGGCAAGTAACAAGAAATTTCATACCATGCTTGAAATTACAAGATGGACCCATCTTTTTTATTACAGTGGAAGTAATGCTTTTACAAAACTTTGGCTTTTTACAATGCCTCTAAAACATGAGCTACGGTAAATGGCTCCATCAGTGGGCTTTTACAATACAAGGAAATTCAAATTTGCAATGAAGAGACTTCATTCTAGATGGCTTTGTGTTCTTGAAGAAGATATTGAACTCCTGGCAGTGTCCTCGGTGCGGAGTTCTGGCTATTTGCGATAAATTTTATATGTACACATTTATATGACGGAGCCATTAGTGTATGCATGCATGCCTTAGTAGGGTTGGAAACCCTTAGAAACTGGGTATGATCTAATGTGCAAGAAATGGGGTTGCTTTTCCTTTAGGGTTAATCATAGATGCTGTGTAAACGTGATGGATAGAACCTAAAGTAGAGCATAACTCTTTGACCCAAGCAAAAAGGGCAAACTTGAAAATGAAAATTGGACACTTTCCCCATGACTAATTTTGAAAGCAATCCTAAAAAAGGATATCCTACCCTAGGCTTGGATGGTCACTAGCTTTGGCTCTTCCAGTCCTCATGGGTTTTGACTTAGTCTAGGCCAGCTATATGAGACACAGTATAACTAGTAAATTGGTCCTATTCTTAGGGGGGACCTCAATCATCTAATCCTTCCCGTCATAGAAGTTATGGGATAGAGTGGATCAAAGGTGGCCTTTTCAGCTACTCTTGTCCACCCATAGACCTAGGATGCCTACAAGTCGATGCCCAATAACTATCTAGGGTATATACATCTAGCATTCGCCTTCAACGCTGAGTCTAGGTTCGACCTAATATAAGGGGTGATGTCATTGATTTTGAAATAGAAGGGGAAAGACTTTCCAAGCACAGCAAATATATGAAAAAATGAAGGTGTAGCAGAAATTAAATCTTACTACCCTAGGTTTGCACATGTCAAGGAAAGCTGTAAAGCATGCTTAGGAAAAGCAAGAAAGCTTCACACATAAGAAAGTACCTTAAAGCCGGTTTTTGAAAAACCATTTGAAAACATTTTTAGAAAATATTTTTGAGCTTTTGAAAATACTTTACTAAGGATATAGTAAAAGAATTTTGCAAAAGGAAAGCCTAGGAGGCTTATGCCAATTTCAATGTTTCTGAGAGCCAGTGTCCAAAGATTAGGATTTTATCAAAAGCTCTAAAGGCTAAACTCTTTAAGTGTGCCCAATGGAGTCAATAGTCTATCGATGCCTCGCAGCGGTTTGACCACCCATCATGGTGACGCTCGCATGCGCTTAAGACGTATAATCCCGGGATCTCGGGTGCTATGGAGTAGGGTATACCTTTAGTGTGTGACTAGAAAATGAGTTGATTTTAAGGGGGTTACCAAAGGTAAGTGAAGTCCCCAACAATTATTGGGTTTTTCTAAGGTGCGATTGGTCGCTTGACTCTATTTGATTTTATTACCAATCCTATGCTAAGAAAAGGTCATGTTTCCTAATCTAATACATATGGAAAAAAAATTTTGATCCTTGAGTTCGGAAGTCTGGTTATGTGTGGGGAAGGTGTTAGGCATCCCACAACGCTTGTTTGTAGACAGTCCATTGTTTTCGTAAAATCTTAATTCAAGGACATTGGCAATTAAAAATCAGGCTATTGGCATTAGCTTCCAGGGCTTTAATTGAATTAGGCTTTTAGGTTTGGTTTTAGAAAATGCGTGGTCTCGATCGATGCTTCCCTAGTGTATTTGGAATCGGTGCCAAATTTCAACGATGAAAATTCAACAGCATTTCCTATAACACTTGTTTGTAGACAGTCCATTGTTTTCGTAAAATCTTAATTCAAGGACATTGGCAATTAAAAATCAAGCTATTGGCATTAGCTTCCGGGAATTTAATTGAATTAGGCTTTGAGGTTTGGTTTTAGAAAATGTGTGGTCTTGATCGATGCTTCCCTAGTGTGTTTGGAATCGGTGCCAAATTTCAACAATGAAAATCTAGCAGCATTTTGCCTTATTTTCATGGCGAAAATTCGGCAACACTTTGCCTCAAGTGCATCATAGCTCACAAAACACTATTCTCACCAAGATTTCACCTTGACAATACAAAAATGGAGGTACCCCATTTTCACGGTGAAAATCCATTAGAGTTTCGAGTTTGGTGCACTTTGGCACACCAACAAGGTTTTATGCCTGTATATTGGTGCATGCCAACATGCTCGGAGCTCGTTAAAGCATCAAACATATTGATGTGTGTCGCATACAAGGGGAAACCAATCTCACTTGGTGACATGGATTTGATGGAAAAATACATGTTTGTATCTCATCAGAGCATAAGCAGCTAAAACTTAATGGATCTACTTCATTCATAAATGTTAACATGTACTATTTAAGTTTCAGAATTTAAGAACAAGAGAGTGTACCTGGGAGCGGTGAATTTCAAAACTCGAATATCAGAAGCACTTGGGAACACTTTAAATCTTCAATCCAATTCCACTAACGCCTAAGATGTGTGGTATCTCAATCAGTTTTCAAAGGGAGAATGTCAAAGTGTCTAACACTCACATACACACCACTTCACAATGGCGTTCTTCCTTTTCATTAAAAATTCTATATGTGTCTTCCTTTGTATCTAACTAATTTTTTAATTGGGCTACCTTTTGGGCCTTTCCAATTGGGCTTAAGCGTGTGGCTAGGAGTGGGACCAAAATGGACCAATAAGACACTAGCTCCAATGGGTCTGGGGCTTTTCTATCAACTCTTGACGAGTCCATAGTTACCATTAACTATATTTAATACCACTATATAAATATAGTTGCACTCTAGGCCTTATTTATAAATTATAACCCAAGACTTTATTGTACATGCAACCCCTTCATAAAATATTCGTAGTAATACAAAGTCATGAAAATAGACTATCACTTTGTAGATTACTACATCTTAATTCCTTGAGTACCCAGTTTAATTCTTTAAAGTTATTCATCATACATTTATGAAATCCAATTTCATAAATATATACTTTAGTAACTCCTTACTAAAGTGGTTAGGTCTAACTCTCTGAATAACTGAACCCATTAAACTTATCTCAAGGGAATATTTTGTATCTCTGTTAAGAGACTATGAATTCCATCTTGAGAATATATGTTCCATCAACACTAAATGTGGTTGTCCAACATACTAAGGTTTTGACTGAAACTTTAGATCTCATTTCTGATATATTAAAGCAACCTACATTTCATGATCAAGTCCATTATCCTCTTAGGATTAAGAGTTCATGTAAATCTAAGTCGTGAGTTTATTATTCATTTGACAGTCATTAGGAGAATAATAAATCTCACAGCGGTCCAGTTCAATATATTTTAACTCTTAAAACATATCAACATACCAACTAGAAATTTCCATTTCCATGATCAAGACAAATCATCTTAATTGATATGTTATAATCTTAGCAGATGAAATGCCCAATTTCATCATTGACTACGAACTATAATTTTGAGTTTACAAAGAACTTGTGATTTATATCTTCTGTGACTTTTCACTTAAATCACATACTATGTATCTCAAGGACAATATGATAATGTCCGAATATTCATGTTACCATTATTTTTAGATAATAATAAAAAAACTTTATTAATCATAACATTAAGTCATACATAATAATAACATACATAGCATCATACAATAGGATTTAAGGGCACACATCCTAACAGGATCAGGATGATCACACCGCGATAATTATGTGCACGATATAGCGAAAATATGCACCTACAGCAATTGCCTTAGGCACATAGCCACTTTACAAGGTCAAGAGCATTTGTGACTAAAGAGAGCTGCTTGTGTAGTCATGAGAGTCCATCATACGAAGTGCACAATCACCCATATAAAAGCACACACACACACACACACACACACACACACACACACATATATATATATATACACACACACACGCACATAATGCACAATGTTATCACACAAAGTGGGAAAGTAAAACAAATACTGCTAACGTCCCCAGGGTATAGCCCAATAAGGTATAGTATTTGTAAAATAGACATTGCCATACATAGGGAATGTGGCCTAAGCAAGGTATAGGAAGATAAAGGGTACATGGAGAGGAAAGCCTCAGGAAGGCTAAGCCTCCTAATTTACTAAACATTGCCCTTTCTGGGCTTATGTTTTCTTGCTTGCATCCTTACCCTTGTTGCTTTCACCTAGGAGATTGTGCCCTCACTCCAAGCATCTTTGCATCATGCGTGTACATGAAACAAATGAAGAAAGCAGCCAGCAGACAAGTAAAGGAGATAACAAAGAGGTAAGGAGAGCATGCGAAGAAATACACTAGCAAAGAGAACCAAACGGGGGCAAACAAACATGTTAAGCACATGAAGGTACATAAAAACATGTTATCAAACAAAGGTGGTGCTCTAGGAGGACAAATGTAGGTTTGGATCAGGTGTCCATAGTTCCATTGGATTGGAGTATCGAAGAAACACATTCCATCAATCAAAATTCGTAAAAGGGACTTAAGGTCTTGTGTATCAAAGATAGGTGTGAACCCGCAAGAGATTATAGGAATTAGGCTTGATGACACAAGCAAGCAAGGATTCATGCATGAATATGTTGGCAAGCTTGCAAAAATGCAAATAAGCAAAGAAAGCCAAATGGGTGGCACAAAGTAAGCAGGGCAAGCATAACATCAACGCATGGAGTGGAGAAAGGTGTGTCTCAAGCACACCAACATCATAGAGATGTGTCTTGCAAGTAGTCACATCCAAATAAACCACAAGAGAGACGGAAGAAAGCACTCAAGCAAGTGACCCCAAAGACAGACAAGCACAATCCTACGGAAGGCTCCAAGCATGGCAAAACATAGATCTAGGTAGGCAAACATGGATATAATGTGGGAAACAAACAAGCATACACATGCATAAAAGAAATGATCCAAACCTTTTGATGTAGGCCTACCACAAGATCTAGATCTACACCCTACTTAAAGGGCCAAAACGCAAGAAAGAGACATATCAAGAGACATAAAGGCTATAGACACACATGGCATAGTATCCAACATGTAGATCTAGATATGACCATGGCACGAAGCAAATCAAGATATAGATCTGAGCATAAACATGGCAAGGAGCACATAAACAAGTAGATCTAGGCACAAACATAGCAAAAGCACCTAAGCATATGGATCTAAGCACAAACATAGTATTTGGGCATATCCAAGCCCAAGAAGGCTAGGTCAACATCATCAAAGCAATAAAACAAGTTAAAAAGCAAGTAGACATGCTAGGAAGCAAGATAAAGCAAATATATAATAAGGAAAACAATAAAGTATGTTATGAAGCAAGATAAAGCAAAGGGTGTAGATTGTTGCTAAAAAGCTACATCTACACCCTTAAAACCTCATATCCAACACCCTGAGACTAAGGAGAGGAAAAGAGAGTGCAGGAGCACTACCTCTTGATTGTTGAGAAAAGAGAAGAATCAAAGGTCTTTGGGTGTGTTTGTGAGATAATTTAGAGAGGAAAAGAGAGAGAATCTGCCAAGAAAATGATGGAAAGATAACAACATGCTTGTATCGCATCAGGATAGACGCAACGGAAAAAAATAACGGATCTACTTCATTCATAAAAGTTAACATGCACTATATAAGTTTCAGAATTTGAGAACAAGAGAGTTTACCTTGGAGCGGTGAATTTCAAAACTTGAAGATTAGAAGCACTTGGGAATACTTTCAATATTCACTCCAATTTCACTAACACCTAAGATGTGTGGTCTCTCACTCAATTCCAAAGGGAGAATGTCCAAAAGTGTCTAACACTTCTTACACCACTTCACAAGAGTGTTCTTGCAAATTCTCTACGAATTCTCTATCGATTCTCTATAGAAAAATTCTGTATGTTTCTCCCTTTGTATCTAACTGATTATCTAATTGGGCTGGTTTTTTGGGCCTTTCCAATTGGGCTTAAGTGTGTGGCTTGGAGTGGTACCAAAAGGGACCAATAAGATACTGGCTCCAATGGATCTTGGGCTTTTCTGTCAACTCTTGACAAATTTAAAGTTACCATTAATTATATTTAATATCACTGTATAAATATAATTGCACTCTAGGCCTTATTAATAAATTATATCCCAAGACTTTATTATACATGCAACCCTTTCATAAAATATTCATAGTAATACAAAGTCATGAAAGTAGACTGCCACTTTGTATATTACTACATCTTAATTCCTTGAGTACTCGGTTTAATCCTTTAAGTTATTCATTATATATTTATGAAATCCAATTCCATAAATATATACTTTAGTAACTCCTTACTAAAGTGGTTAGGCCCAACTCTTTGAATAACAAACCCATTAAATTTATCTCAAGGGAATATTTTGTATCTCCGTTAAGAGACTATGAATTCCATCTTGAGAATATATGTTCCATCAACACTAAATGTGGTAAGTCGTAAGCTTATTATTCAATTGACAGTTATTAGGAGAATAATAAATCTCACATCAGTCCAGTTCAATATGTCTTAACTCTTAAAACATATCAACATACCAACTAGAAATCTCCATTTCCATGATCAAGACAAATCATCTTAGTTGATATGTTATAGTCTTTGCAGATGAAATGCCCAATTTCATTACCGACTACGAACTATAATTCTGAGTTTATAAAGAACTTGTGATTTATATCTTCTGTGACTAAATCACATAAATCACATACTATGCATCTCATGAACTATATGATAATGTCCCAATATTCATGTTACCAATATTTTCAAATAATAATACAACTTTATTAATCACAACATTAAGTCATACATAATGTCATACATAACAAAATACATAGTATCATACAAGAGGATTTAAGGACACATATCCCAACAGAAAATTGCTCCAAAATGCCTAAAAACTTCTTTCTTTTTAAGGGACGCTGGGGTTATTCATAGTTAAAAAGTGAGGCTTCACCTTCCGGTGGACACTAACCCTTTAGTGGCCGTTAGGTCTAGTGCTGACATTAGCAATTCCATCTTCTTCCCTAGTTTGGCTTTGAATGCATATTGGAAGGCCCTCCCAAACTATAATTAAGTTGATCTTAGTGTCCCTAAAAAAGATCTAGATGCCTAGTTTCTAGAATACTAAAGAAAATGAAATTTTGACGGTTGGATAAAAAGTTATAGCCTAAGGAAGCAAGCTAATGCGCTTTGCACATTTTTAGGATATCTCAACCGTTTTAACTCTGATTTTGACCCATGAATAGTCATTGGAAAAGGAATTCAATAATCTTTGCAATGATGTTGGTCTTAATTTGTTCTAATGGTTGGATCAAATTTAGAGTTTTTAGTGTCCCCGAGAGTCACCCTTGGGTTAAACTTGGTCAAAGTTGACGTAAATCACTAAGTAGCTCGGGTTTGATGTAGAAACATGAAAACAATTTTTTTGGCATGCTTTTGACCAGCTTTGACTTTTGGTCAACCCATGGTTGACTAAGGGAATTTTGGTTAATTTAACCTGAAATTGTACTTCGAGTGCTCCAATGCCCAAATAGGTTGCACTCCGTCAATCTAGATTTTTCCATGGTCTCACGAAAGAAAGTTAATATTTTGAATTTTTAGAGCCAAGCACGCAAATTGAGAGTAGAAAAAATACGATGGCTACAAGGGCCTAACACCTTCCCATCCCATACATAAACTCCAAACACATGTTCTTGTAAAGATTAGTCCTTTATATAGGGTGCTATACATATGGTTCTTAGACCTAATCTAGGTGGTGACTCCATTTATACCTGCACTTGGTCCACTCTAGGCCAAGTTGTGCTTCCCACAAGGAAACCACTTGTAATGGATGCTTGCGTCTACAGGTTGATACTTTTTGTTAGTGGAGTGATGAGAGTTTTGCTTTCCTTCTTTCTTAATAGGTTTTGTGGGTGCACCTAAGATGGATTTTTGCTTATCATTTTTAACCTGACTTTCTAATTCCATTTTAGAATTTTTTTTTTTTTCAATTTTAGTATCATCATTAGGAGATATAAAAATGATATCATGCAAGCAAAATTAGAATTTGCACAAGTAGAGAAGGAAGTGACATACCCTAGTCTAGTCTTGTCTGATGAACACTATTGAATGTTCAGCATCTCATCTAGTTTGGATTTGATGTACGTTCAATTTGTGCTCAGTTCAGTATCTAACTTCTTGGTCTTTTCATCTAGGATGTTATTCTCAAACCTTCGGGCTCCAATGGTTTGATTCCTTTCATAAACTTTGGTTGAAAGATTCTTTCTCTCTATCACGACCTTGCTTAACTTCTTCATAGCAAGACTCTAAAGCTTCTCATGTTTTTATGAATTCTTATAAAGCTTATAGTAGGCTATTTGGATGTCATCATTTTCAACCAACTTCTCAAAATTAGATTCATCTATTTCTTCATCCTCACTTATTGCCTCTCTAGTGTCATAAACAAGTTCAACAATAGCTATGAAAGACATGAACTTTTCTTCTTGGTCACTATCATCTGAATCACATTTTGGTTTAGTATCACTCAAGGTTGCAGTTAGGGCTTTGCTCTTCCTTATTGACTTGCTTCATGTGAGCATAGCCTTGACAACCAAAATACTTAAGGCTAGATGGGATATTGGTGTTTTAACCACTTTCCTTGTTTGGCTTGTCTTGAGATTTCTTTGAAGTAAATCTATATTTTCTGCGGTCTTTTTCATTTATCTTCACATTGGCATTCTTAATGAATTTCTTGAACTACCTTGTGTAAATGCCTTGAATTTAGTCTGTTCATCATCAGAAAATTCTGCATCTCCATCATCTTTGACATTCAAATCCATATTCTTGCTTTATTTACCTTTCCCAATTTTGGCTAGACCTAACTCATAGGTTTGAAGATTCCTAACCAATTTAATCAATGGGATCTTGTCAATATCCCTAGACTCTTAAATAGCAATAGTCTTAGTATGAAACCTTTCTAGAAGAGATCAAAATATTTTCCTTACAATCTTAGGCCCAGGGAAATTCTCTCCTAGATTGAAAGCAAAATTCAAAATTTCTTTGACCTTCGCATAAAGCTCAATAAATGATTTATCCTTTTCAGTCATGATTTCCTCAAAATAGCTAGTCAATCTTTGAAGCTTTGAGCCTTTAACTGCTTTGGTTGCTTCATGGGTTGTTTGTAGGATAGTCCATGCTTCTTTTGCATTGTCAATGGAAGAAATCATCTTGAATTCTTCATTAGTCACAACACTAAACAAGGTATTCAAGGCACTACTTTTGAAGTTTACTACCATGATCTTCTCATCACCCCAATCTGCAGGAGCTTTTGTGGGTTTGGTCCAACCCACTTCAACTACTAACTAGACTTTCTAATCAAGGGATAGTAAAA
Organism: Castanopsis chinensis; assembly: GCA_032878915.1. NCBI lineage: Eukaryota > Viridiplantae > Streptophyta > Magnoliopsida > Fagales > Fagaceae > Castanopsis > Castanopsis chinensis. The sequence continues at coordinate 8,624,369 of JAVQMG010000102.1, read as the reverse complement.
AATCTCACATACATACTTTCCATTATACATAGTTAGTTCCATTAAATAATGAAGGAATAATCAGCGATTACTCATGATCCATGACAACAGGGGTCAATGGATCACACAACAAAGATTAAAAAACCAATTAGAGTTTGCCCACTTTGATACCACTTGTTGGGTTATAGATTGACCTCAGTTAATTAATTCAATTACCTAAGTTGATTAATTAGGTCAAATTACATGCAATATCATGGAGGCACAAACAAATCACCAAATAATCTAGAATGCGGTGGAAAGTAAATATGACACGGAGATTTGTTGACTAATGGGAAAAACCACTCATAAGGCAAAAACCTCACCAAGAAATTTTATGGTCACCATTCCCCATAATCACTGATAAAAATCAAGAGATTACAAGTACAAGGAATCTCACCCCTAACCCGACCAATCCTAAAGCACTAACCTATAGTTGAATCCTTATACTAATCCCCAATTGGCCTTGATTCTTAAGAGACTTCTACCCTTTGCACAAATTCTAGTACATGACTAACTTCCAACAACTTGAAACTTGTTGTTGGATGAAAAGTTCTTCAATATACTTGTAGAAAAGGAAGCTCTTAGTCAATAAAACTCAGAAGGTTGTTCTTCAACATTTTCAAACTTTTCTTAACTAAAACTCAACCTAAACATGTTTCTAACTCTCCTTAAGTGTTAGGTTTTCATCCTAAAGCAAAACCTAAGTATTTACAAGACAAAAAACTGATCTAAATGGAAGATCAAAGAAAAACTTGAAAAATGAGAAAATTTTGAAAAACTTACTAATCTAGTTCTTGCACCCTCTAAAAGGTGTTGCTATGATTTGTAGGTTAATGGAGGACCTGTTATTATCTTTATAGCTCCATTCTAGTGGGTGAGATGGAAGACATTGGTGGAGAGGATGTAAGAACTCTTCCTAGACTTAGTTGCCATTGAAGGAGATGAGAGAGTTTAAGAGAGAAGTTGAGATTGAAGAAGCAAATGAGAGTCAAATTATGAAGGAATGAGAGAGAGGTAGAAGGTTTTATAGAGGGAGTTAAAGAATGTGAAAATATGAAGGAAGATGAAGAGAATGAAAAAAAGAAACGGCTAGTAACCACTGGAGAAAAAAAAAAGATGAAGAGGTGGGAACAAACCTGATGGCTAAACTACACCTAGTTTAGGCCTCCTCGCTTAACTATGTGTAGTTTAGCCCAAAAAAAAAAAAATTCAAATATTACTATGTAAGTCTCAAAAATACACCCAAAAATTATAGAAGTGCCCTCAGTAGGCAAGGAGCACAAAGACTCTAAAAGTGCATTCCTAGTGGATCGAAAGCATTGAATATATCCCTAGTGGACCAAAAGCATCCAAAATATCCACAATGGATTAAAATCATCAAAAAATTTCCCTAGTGGATCAGAAACATCGAAGACATCCCTCAATGGATCAAAATGCATCATGAAAACTCTTCTGTTAGTTAAGATCACCAACTAAGTCCCAAGCTAATCCAATATCAGGAATAGACTCCCCCGTGGGTCCAAGGCATAGAAGCAGCTCCCTCAAGAGTAGCAAACAAAATTTCCCTAGTAGAGTTTAGTTAAACCTCCTCGAGGGTGGAGTTAACATCAAACCCCATTAAGTCATGAGAAAGAAAAAGATTACTATTCCCCAATGGAAGGAAGTCCACTAGTGAACGACACACCCTCAGAAAATCCCCAACAAGCTGGTCCCCTAAATAGGCTGTACACCATCAAAACCTTGCAGTACGTCAGAATCATAACCAAGGCACTTTCCAATAGAATTATACTCCGCAGTGAGTCCTCCAGCATCGTAGTGCATCTTTCATCAAAAATAGTCAAGCAAGTTAGAATTCGTGCATATATCCTCTGGGAATTGAACGTGCAGGCATGAAACCCCATGCAAGTTAGAAAGGAAGAACGTAAACTTTATGCACATATCCTCTAGAATTGAATATGTTGGCACAGATCCTATACAAGTTAGAATTTTTGCACATATCCTACAGGAATTGGACATGCAAGCATAAAACCCTATAAAAGTTAGAAAAGAAGAACACAAAACTTATGCATATATCCTTTGAGAATTTAACATTTAAGCACATCATACAGATTTCACACACATATCCTACAGGAATTGAACATGCAGGCGCAATCGAAGATGAAGAGATAGAGATAGAGATAGAGACTAAGGTCACCTCGAGGCAAGAGCCCTACCAAAACAGGAAAGATAGAGATGGATGACTAGAACCACCTAGAGAAGTTTGAGTTAAAAGCCTAGATGGACACCATAGATATATGTATCCTTTTAAACTCAAAAGACCACCTTCTTTGTTTGTTTGAGCTCGTAAGAGCACCATTGCTTGTTTGTTTGAGCTCATAAGAGCACCTTTGTTTTTCTTTTTAGTAATTCTAGGATAGTGAGTCACTCGTATTTTTCTTGTAGTTGGCAAAAAGTTTATAGGAAAGTGAACCTGTTGTTGCTTATTTCCCATGCATCAAAGTTAGGAATTTAGACACACGAAATCCCACACAACTCTTTGTAATTACACCCCGCCCCATGGATGCGTGATGTGTATCATGTGCATTGGTTAGGCACGAGCTGTATGTTGAAACAAAATTATTTGTCTCTTATTCCTTTGATCTCTTTAGCAAAGCTTATGAACCAAAAAAAAGACATCTATAGACACCGCATTTTGTACCCCTTACAACCCGGGCCCCTGTTCCCCAATGATGCTAAATTCTAAGACCTAAGGTTGGTTTAGGGTCCAATTAGATGTTAAATTGACTTAAGAAATGTTAAAATGAAAAATGTAACTATTAATGAGCAAATAAGTCTATTTTTGGAAAGGTAAAGCCAAGGAAACCCTTATAATGCGCACGCAAGAATCAGCCTGCGCATGCAGCTTTTTGCATATGTATACAGGACCAATCTTGCAATAATATAAAAGTCAAGTTTTTGGCAATAATGTTGAGGTTTGGGAGTCATTCCAAACTCCCTTTTTTCACATTGTAAGTAGCCTTACATGGTATATTTTCAAGTGGCACAAAAATCCCACGAGAAAACACTAAGATTCACTAGAAATAGTGAATCAAAGAGGGATTTTTCGCAAAACATCCTCAAGTCAATCTTCTATTGATTAGGACCTTTTCTTGCCTTGATCTTTGATTAGGGCCTTTTCTGGTCTAGATCTTGAGATTTGTTGATTATGAATAGATTTGACTAAGGAGAATAGTCAAAAATCAATCTTGAACAGCTTTTCCTTGAGGTATTAAGTTCCGAAGCTTTCTTTTTTCTTTTCCTTTCTTTTCTACTCATCTTTCTGTCTGCTTTAGTATTTGTTGTGCTGAAAAATCTGGCTTTGTATCTCATACAAAACACACAATGGAAGCAACAATCATGGATCTATTTCATTCATGATTGATAACATGCACTATGCAAATTTAAGAATTTAAGAACAAGATAGCGTACCTTAGTGTGGAGAAATTCAAAACAAAGATTAGAAGCACTTGGGAACACTTTTAATCTTCACTCCAATTCCACTTTATGCCCAAGATATGTGGTCCCTCAATCAGTTTCTAAGGGAGAATCAGTTTCTTTACGCTTATAAAAAAAAAAAAATTATATGTTTCTCCCTTTATAACTAACTGATTACCTAATTGGGCTGGCCTATTAGGCCTTTCCAATTGGGCTTTAGTGTGTGGCTTGGAGTGGGACCAAAAGGGACCAATAAGACACTAGCTCCAATGGTCCTTGGTCTTTTCCGTCAACTCTTGACAAGTCCAAAGTTACCATTAATTATATTTAATACCACTATATAAATATAATTGCACTCTAGGCCTTATTAATAAATTATATCTCAAGACTTTATTATACATGCAACCCCTTCATAAAATATTCATAGTAATACAAAGTCATGAATGTAGACTGTCACTTTGTAAATTACTACATCTTATCCTTGAGTACCCGGTTTAATCCTTTAAAGTTATTCATCATATATTTATAAAATCCAATTTCATAAATATATACTTTAGTACATTCTTACTAAATTGGTTAGGCCTAAAACTGAATAACCAAAACCATAAACTTATCTCAAGGAGATATTTTATATCTCCATCAAGACACTATGAATTCCATCTTGAGAATATACGTTCCATCAACACTAAATGTGGCTGCCCAACATACTGAGATTTTGACCGTTACTTTAGATTTCACTCCTAATATATCAAAACAACCTACACGTCATGATCAGGTCTATTATTCTCTTAGGATTAAGAGTTTATGCAAATAAAGGTCGTAAAATTTATTATTCATTTGACAATCGTTAGGAGAATAATAAATCTCACAGCATTCCAGTTCAATATGTCTTAACTTTTAAAACATATCAACATATCAACTAGAAGACTCTACTTTCATAATCAAGACAAATCATCTTAGTTGATACATTATAGTCTTCACAGATAAAATGCCCAATTTTATCACCGACTACGAACTATAAATTCTGAGTTTACAAAGAACTTGTGATTTATATCTTCTATTACTTTTCACATAAATCACATACTATGCATCTCATGGACTATATGATGATGTCCTAATATTCAGGTTGCCATTATTTTAGATAATAATAAAACAACGTTATTAAATGCAATATTAAGTCATACATAATGTCATACATAGAATCATACAATAGGATTTAAGGGCACACATCCTAACAATCTCCCACTTGCCTTAAATACTATTGTGCACTAATCTAACTCTCCCCAAATGTGACTCGAAATTCCTTTGAGGCATGGCTTTGGTAAAGGGATCTGCTAGATTATTTGCATTTTCAATCTTTGCTACCACTACATCTACACGAGCAACAATGTCTTTAATGATGTGGTACTTTCTCTCAATGTGTTTTCCTTTCTTGTAATTTCTTGGATCTTTGGATTGTGCAACGGCTCCACTATTGTCACAAAACAATGTGATAGGAACTTGTTCTATTCTCACAAGACCAAGATCAGAAAGGAATTTCTTGAGCCAAACAACCTCCTTTACTACTTCACAAGCAGCAATGTACTCAGCTTCCATGGTGGAGTCCACAATACAAGATTGCTTAAAACTCCTCTAACTTATGGCTTTACCTCCCAAGGAAAAAACACATCCTGAAGTGGATTTTTTGAAGTCTAGATCCGATTGAAAATCTGAATCTATATAGCCAATGGAAATCAAATCCTCACTATGGTAAACAACCATATAATTTCTCACTCTCCGTAGATACTTGAGAATATGCTTTACAGCTTACCAATATTTTGGTCCTGAATTTGATTGATATCGGCTGACCATGCCAACTAAATAATAGATATCTAGTCTAGTACAAAGCATGGCATATATGAAACTTCTCACTGCAGAAGCATAAGGAACTTGTCTCATCATATTTTCTTTGAGTCTTAGGCCTTTGGTCATCAGACAAAGAAACTCCATGTCTGAAAGGAAGCAATCCTTTCTTGGAGTTTTGCATGCTAAACCATTCTAGAACCTTATCTATATATCCAGTTTGTGATAAGCTTAACATCTTATTCTTACAATCTCACCAAAGCTTGATCCTTAAAATAAAGTTATCCTCACCCAAGTCGTTCATATCAAATTGGCTTGACAACCAAACTTTAACCGATGACATTACCCCTACATCATTTCCAATGAGTAGAATATTATCAATATAAAGCACTAAGAACATTACTACTTTGTCTCGATGTCTTTTGTACACACATAGTTCATCAAGATTTTGTTCAAAACCAAATGACTTGTTTGCTTGATCAAATCTGATGTTCCATGACCTAGATGGTTGTTTAAGTCCATAAATGGACCTTTTCAACTTGCATACCATATGCTCTTAGTTCTTTGCTATGAAGCCTTCTGGTTGCAATATGTATATTTCTTCTTCAAGATTGCCATTAAGAAATGCAGTCTTGACATCCATTTGCCAAATCTCATAATTATAATGAGTAGCAATGGATAAAAGAATTCTAATAGATTTAAGTATGGCTACTGGCGAAAAAGTTTCATCATAATCAATGCCTTCTTTTTGTGTATACCTTTTTGTCACCAGCCTTGCTTTAAAGGTTTCAACCTTTCCATCTATCCCTCACTTCCTCTTGTAAACCCATTTGCAACCAACAGGTTTAATGTCGTTAGGCGCCTTTATAAGATCCCATACATAATTGGAATACATAGAATCCAATTCAAATTTCATAGCTTGGACCCAATGATGTGCATCTATATCATTTATTGCTTCATCATAAGTGTAAGGATTCGATTTAGCCTATTCTGAGATAGCTTCATAAGTTCCTCCCAAACCTATAAATCTTATAGGAGGCCGAACAATTCTCCCACTACGATGAGGCACCTGTATACTAGCCATCTCATGAGTAATGTCTTGTGGTGTATCCAATACAGTCACATCATCCCTGGTTTCATGCATTGGTTATTCAACTACAGGTTCATCTAACTCAGCCAATACAAATTTACTTCTAGGATTAAAATTATTCATATAATCATCTTCCAAAAATTTGGCATGGGTGCTAACAAACACTTTGTTATCCTTATGATTATAGAATAAATAACCCTTGATTTCCTTTGAAACATGCATACTTCTGTTTTAGCTTCCAACTTATCAGACTTCCCTTTCAACATATGGACATCCCCAAATGTGCAGATATTTCATACTAGGCTTATGCCCACTCCACAATTCCTTGGGTGTGTTGGGAACAAATTTTGATGGAACCAAATTCAAAAGATGCATAATAGTTTTTAGTGCATATCCCCAAAAAGAAACTGGTAAAGTTGAGTGACTTATCATGGACCTAACTATTTCTAAAAGAGTCCTATTCCTTCTTTCTACTACACCATTTTGTTGGGGAGTTCTAGGTGCAGTCAATTAGGAGATAATCCCATTTTGAATTAGGTAATCCTTGAAATCCCCAAGAAGGTATTCATCACCTTGATCATATCGAATGGCCTTTATGCGTTTACCCAATTGATTTTCAACTTCAGCCCTAAACTCTTTGAACTTTCCAAAGGCTTCGGACTTCCGTCTCATTAGGTACATATAACCATATCTTGAATAATCATCTGTAAAAGTGATGAAGTACTTATAACCTCCTTTTGCTTGGGTTGACATAGGACCACATACATTTCTATGAACTAATTTAAGTAACTCTTGGGCTCTTCTACCTTTTACATTAAAATGTCGTTTGGTTATTTTACCTTCCAAACAAGATTCACAAACTGGAAAAATATCAAAGTCCATGGGTTGTAAAAGTCTATCTTTAATTAGTCTTTGAATCCTATTTGAATTAATATGAGCCAAATGAAAGTGCCATAGATATGCATCACTAGTAGAAGGAAACTTTCTCTTTAATGATTTTACATGAAAGCTACTATCTAATTTAGAATTGTATAATTCATGCTTGTCAGGAGTTAAAATATAAAGATCATCTACAATATTGATAGAACAGATAAACATTTTATCCTTTTATATTACAACATTATCTTTTAGGATAACACAATATCCATGTTTAGCTAAGTAAGTTGCATAAATTAAATTCCTACGAACATTAGATACATACAAATAGTCTTCCAATATTAAAATTTTAGACTTAAAACATAAATTAAACACTCCAATAGCTTCAACCAGAATCTTGCTCCCATCAGCCGAAGTAAGAAATAATTCTCCTTCATTCAACTTTTTGGTCTCCTAGAACCCCTGCAAAGAATTGCAAATATGATTAGTACAACCTGAATTCACACACCAAGAATCCATTGGAGTCTGTACCAAACATATTTCAAGAAGAAATGAACTTTTCATATCCTTAATCTTGGCAGCCTTGAATGTTGGACAATTCCTCTTCCAATGTCCTTTCTCACCAATGGAAATACTTTCTTTTGGTTTTCTTTCCTTTGTTGGCAACTCCTAAGGTAATTTGTTTACCATCTTTCTTAGTAAAGTCTTTCTTCTTCTTCTTCTTCTTCTTCTTCTTCTTACCCTTGCCTTTTGACTTAGGCTGAGAAGTAGAAGCCTCACCCACATTGGCTTCAACACTAGAAGTACCAAGGATGCTTTCCGCTGCCACTAACTCATTCATTAATTCAGACAAAGAATAAATCTTTTGGTTAATATTATAATTTAGTCTGAATTCCTTAAATGAATCCGGTAGTGACTGGAATATCATATCCACATAGGATTCTCCATCGATGTTGGCACCTAAAACTTCTAATGTGTTCTAATTAGCAATCATCCTAAGACAATGCTCCCTCACTGAACTTCCTATAGCCATTTTGGTATTATAAATTTGCCTCATGGTTTCTTGCCTTGCAGAATAGCCTTGCTCACCAAACATCTCGTTCAGACTTAGCATTATGTCCGAAGCTAGTTCTACATCCTACATTTGATGTTGTAGAACATTTGAGATAGATGCTAGGATATAGCACTTGGCCATCTCATCAGATTTCTGCCAATGGTCATATCGCTGTTTTTCCTCAAGAGGAGCATTTAATGAAGGAAAGCTAGGACATGGTTGAGTAAGCACATATTTGTGCTCTTCAACAGTAAGAACAATGTCCAAATTTATTTTCCAATTAACATAGTTGGATCTAGTCAGTTTGTTTTTGTTAAGAATAGCAACAAGTGGGCTAAATGATGCCATGATTTAAATCTAAAAATAATAAACATGAATATAATAAGTAAACTGGACATTATCAATTTAGCATATAAGCATAAAATATGGAACCTTAATAAAACCATAAAATAATATATGCAATGACAACCCAATTCATGTCTATAATTCCTTGGTAGCTAGTTTATTATAAACACATTAATTGGTTGAGAACTATTCTCATTATTAGTGCTATCATGATAACTCTTATCAAACACTAACAATATGTCGTATTACCTTTAGGCTCTAAGTAATAATGACATAACTCCTTTGGGAGGTTAACATTACACTTAGTCTAGTGTACACTAGTATCTTGAGTCATGTGTAGCCGCATTTCATCTCCCTTTTATAGTATTTAAACTTGTAGTACCATGGAACAAAACACCCTCCTTTGGGATCGCGAGGCATATACGCCAAGATGAGGTGTTTGTTCACACTACTTTAAACGGGTAAGTTCAATCTTGTAGTTCTGTGAAGTAAACACCCTCCTTTGGGATCGCGAGGCATTTACGCCAAGATAATGCGTTTACCCATACTACTATGAACCGATAATGGAGGCCGTGAGATGCAACCCTTGTATCTCTCTCCCACTAGAAATTTTAAAATAAAGAATTTTAAGAACAAGAACCATAATAATGATAGACAGTTTGAAAACATAGTCCTAATCTCATTAGGAATAAATTTCATAATCCTAGCATTAATATATATAAATATATATAAACTCATATTACATTTAAAAATCCATATTACATTATATATAATATAATATATGGATTAATATAAGTAATAAATAATAATTATATTATATATATATATATATAACTTACAGATTGTAGAATTCTTGCTTTAATTCATGCAAGATGGCCAAAATCAAAACTATATTTCCGTACAAAACCAAGCCATGCAAATTAAATCTAAGCCATGCAATCACACTCCAAGCCGTGCAAAATAGGCCAAACGGTGCATTAAATGAATACAAGCATAAGGTAGTTATTTACATATACATTGGTCCTGAGAATAACTACCCCAATAACTATATCAAAAACACAGAACTATTTACTACCATTCAATCCGTGCACTCTAATGACATAGATGACCATGGATATATATCAGATAGAAGATTGCAATTGTACAATCCATATAGCCATTCTTTATGGCAAATGAACATAACCGAATCATCTTCATGAAAATTAAAAACCATGACACAACACCATAACTTGATGCAGAAAATTGTAGCACAAAGATAACGGTTTTCTTAAATTCTAAAATTCAATCACATGCTATACAATCATGATATGAAAACCTGTCTCTGATAACAATTATTGGAAAATCTGGTTTTGTATCTCATACAAAACACACAGTGGAAGCAACAAACATGGATCAATTTCATTCATGATTGATAACATGCACTATGCAAATTTCAGAATTTAAAAACAAGATAGTGTACCTTAGTGTGGAGAAATTCAAAACAAAGATTAGAAGCACTTGGGAACACTTTTAATCTTTACTCCAATTCCACTTTACATCCAAGATGTGTGGTCTCTCAATAAGTTTCCAAGGGAGAATCAATGTGTGTCTCACTCTCTCTTTTTCTTTTTCTCTACGCTTATAAAAAAAAATTATGCATGTTTCTCCCTTTGTAACTAATTGATTATCTAATTGGGCTGGCCTATTGGGCCTTTCCAATTGGGCTTTAGTGTGTGGCTCGGAGTGTGGCTTGGAGTGGGACGATAAGGGACCAATAAGACACTAGCTCCAATGGGCCTTGGGCTTATCCGTCAACTCTTGACAAGTCCAAAGTTACCATTAATTATATTTAATACCACTATATAAATATAATTACACTCTAAGCCTTATTAATAAATTATATCCCAAGACTCTATTATACACGCAACCCCTTCATAAAATATTCGTAATAATACAAAGTCATGAATGTAGACTGCCACTTTGTAAATTACTACATCTTATCCTTGAGTACCCGGTTTAATCCTTTAAAGTTATTCATCATATATTTATGAAATCCAATTTCATAAATATATACTTTAGTAATTTCTTACTAAAGTGGTTAGGCCTAACATTCTGAATTGCCAAAACCATTAAACTTATCTCAAGGGAATATTTTGTATCTCCATTAAGAGACTATGAATTCCATCTTGAGAGTATATGTTCCATCAACACTAAATGTGGCTGCCCAACATACAGAAATTTTGACCATTACTTTATATCTCACTCCCAATATATCAAAGCAACCTACACTTCATGATCAGGTCCATTATTCTCTCAGGATTAAAAGTTCATGCAAATAGAAGTCGTAAAATTTATTATTCATTTGACAACTGTTAGGAGAATAATAAATCTCACAGTGGTCCAGTTCAATATGTCTTAACTTTTAAAACATATCAACTAGAAGTCTCCACTTCTATGATCAAGACAAATCATTTTAGTTGATACATTATAGTCTTCGCAGATGAAATGCCCAATTTCATCACCGACTGTGAACTATAAATTTTGATTTTACAAAGAACTTGTGATTTATATCTTCTGTGACTTTTCAATAAATCACATACTATGCATCTCATAGACTATATGATAATGTCCTAATATTCATGTTACCATTATTTTTGGATAATAATAAAACAACTTTATTAAATACAACATTAAGTCATACATAGCATCATATAATAGGATTTAAGGGCACACATCCTAACATGTTCTATGGCACATTGGCAAGGTTTTGCATCTATGTATACAATGCGTATTGACAACACGAATTGACATGTATAATAGGTCCTTTCTCGAGAGAACGCTATATATAAGGTTCCTAGACCATTGCAAAAACTAGGTGGCGACTCCCTCCTTGTATTGACAAAAGCTATTGCCCTCTGAATCTCTGACGTCTCTCAATCATCGTCTTTAGTTCCAAACGTATACCCACCATCGTTGAGGAGTCTTAAACAGCATGGACGATTGCCATTATTGTAGCCGCCATGAATCTTGCCCAAATTATGCTTTTTCAAGTACCACTATGATTTTCTTGTTCCAATTTACTCAATTGGGGAAATCTAGCAACCATCAGAGGCTACATGCACTGTCATATGCCACTCAACTAATCTACATCAAAGTCACACGCCGTCTTCTGCTTTAGGCTAATGCCATTCGTGCCACGTTAGCCTTAGCTTACATTAGCAACCAGTCACATACTTACTTCAGTCGCCATGTCATCATCGAGTCACTTGCTTATGTCATCTTCCTAACATCATATTCGCTGCCTTCTGTTGACCTTTGTCAATTGACTTTGACTATTGAGTTTCTATAGGGTTGACTGTTGACTTCTTCTACGGTTGACTTTTTTGTAGACTTGGTGGTTCTTACTCATTTTTTACATAGATTTCTTTTTTGCCATCTATGTTTGCATATCTTGCTAACGTCATCTCACTTTTGGCTTTTTGATTTTACTTATTGCAATCACATAACACCTCACTCGTCCTTATTTTCTAAACTTGAACCTAGACCATTCCTTTAGTATTCGTATAGCTAATGGTTCCACCATGCAAGGCAACAGTCTAGGTTTTGTTTCGCCTTTTAGTTCCTATGTCTTCCATGTACCTGACCTATCCTATAATTTATTCTCTATGGGCCAATTAGCTGAACTCAGTTAGGAAAGGAAAAAAATGTGGCACTTTAATGTAATTTATATCTATATCTATATCTATGTCATATCTAATAGTCGAAACATTGGAATTTTTGTTGATCGCTTTACATTACACCACATATACATTTAAAAACACTGAACAATTATGTCTTTTCATTTCACCCATTAAGTTTCAATATCTACTCACCGTTTCACATATATATTAAACCAAAAAAAAAAATTGTCATTGAGAAAAAAATAGACTTGGTTTAAAACTACGAGATGTTATAGGCACACCTGGATGACACATGGGTACGAAAAGAGATTCTTATAGGATAAAATAGGAGTAATTAAAAGAGATTCTTATAGGAAAAAATAGCCAATTATACTTTATAAACCACAATTTCTCATTGGAGTAGTTACACAGTCCCATTAGAGATTTTTACAACATTCTCTTTGCATATCTTATCTCATCCTAAAATTCGAAACAGTGAGAAAAGATGAACAAATGGCTTATATGGGTCCCTATCAAGCATGAGCAAGTTATCCCTTTTCTTCTTTAGATGCTTAATTGCAAAATCCAATAAAAAAACTGCAGAAACTCTATGAAAAACATAAAACTCATAGGTTAGAACTTGATAGATCCACTACTATTGGTGATGATGATGATCTAGCTTCCTTTATGATGTGTGTGTGTGTGTGTGTGAGAGAGAGAAAGAGAGAGAAAGAGAGAGAGAGAGAGAGAGAGAGAGAGAGGTGTTTTTAAGAAAGATGAATTGAAAGAAGTTAAGAAGTTGCCAAGTGAATATGAACAATTATTTATAACAAAAGGATTACAACCTGTCAGTAGGCTCATTTTCAGTTAATAGGCACATTTTCATTGAATAAGTACCCTTTTATTTATTTATTTATTTTTTTTTTTTTTTATCAATAGACATCTTTTCATTCAGTAGGCACAATTTCAGCCAATAGACACATTTACATTAAATATGCACCTTGTTGACATCTCACAACCATTCGACTACCCATCGCAGTGATGCTAGCACTGAGGACTTCCTTCGAAAACCTTTGCGGGTGCTTGTGTGAAGGAGGCACATTGCCAATGGGTGTGTAACTATAATTTGAGTCAATTTTTAAGGAATTACCAAGGGTAAGTGAAATCGGCAACAATCATTTGATTTTTCGAAGGTGTGATTAATCACCTGATTCTATTTGATTTTATTACCGATCCTAGGCTAAGAAAAATATTGTTTTTCCTAATTTAATATTGGTGGATAAAAAATCTTGATTCTTGAGTTTGGAAGTTCAGTTATGTGTGGGGAAAGTGTTAGGCACCCCACAACACCTGTCCAAGGATAGTCCTTTGTTTTGGAAAAATCGTAATTTTTAGATATTGGCAATTGAAAACAAGTTATTGGCATTTGCTTATGAGGCTTTAAACATGTTGGGCTTTGAGATTTGATTTTAGAATGTGTATGGTCCCAGTTGATACATTCTCTAAGCCTTTGGAATTGATGCCAAATTTCCATGGAAAAAATTCACCAGTGCTTTGCCTTAGGTGCATCATAGCACACAAAATGCCATTTTCACCAAACTTTCATTATGAGAATACGAGAACAAATTGCCTCATTTTCATGGCCAAAATATGGCGGAGTTTCGCATTTGGTGTACTTGTTGGAATAATCATGGTTCGTATCACAGACAAAACATACGCAATAGGAAATAAACGGATCTACTTCATTCTCAATTGATAACATGCAAGATGTAAATTTCAGAATTCAAGAACAAGAGAGCGTACCTTGGTGTGGTAAATTTCAAAACAAAGATCGGAAGCACTTGGGAATACTTTTAACCTTCACTCTAATTCTACTTTGCGCCCAAGAAGTGTGGTCTCTTAATCAGTTTCTAAGGGAGAAGAATAGAGTGACATCCACTCTTACATACAAACTATTTTTATTCACTCATCCAAAATTCTGTATGTTTCTCCTTTTACAACAAACTGATTATCTAATTAGGCTGACCTATTGGGCCTTTCCAATTGGGCTTTAATATGTGAGTTGGAGTGGGACCAAAAGGAACCAAGAAGACACTTGCTCCAATGGGCCTTGGGTTTTTCTGTCAACTCTTGACAAGTCCAAAGTTACCATTAATTATATTTAATACCACTATATAAATATAATGCACTCTAGGCCTTATTTATAAATTATATCCCAAGACTTTATTATACATGCAACCCTTTCAAAAAAATTTTGTAGTAATACAAAGTCATGAATATAGACTACCATTTTATAAATTACTACATCTTAATTCCTCGAGTACCTAGTTTAATCCTTTAAGTTTTCATCATATATTTATGAAATCTAATTCCATAAATATATACTTTAGTAACTCCTTAATAAAGTGGTTAGGCCTAACACTCTGAATAACCAAACTTACTAAACTTATCTTAAGGGAATATTTTATATCTCCGTTAAGAGACTATAACTTCCATCATGAGAATATATGTTCCATCAATACTAAATGTGGCTGCCCAACATACTAAGGTTTTGACCGGTACTTTAGATCTCACTCTTGATATATCAAAACAACCCACACTTCATGATTAGGTCCATTATTCTCTCAGGATTTAGAGTTTATGTAAATAGAAGTTGTGAGATTTATTATTCAATTGACAGTCATTAGGAAAATAATAAATCTTACAGCGATCTAGTTCAATATGTTTAAACTCTTAAAACATACCAACACATCAACTAGAAGTCTCAACTTTCATGATCAAGACAAATCATCTTAGTTGATATGTTATAATCTTCAAAGATGAAATGCCCAATTTTGAGTTTACAAAGAACTTGTGATTTATATCTTCTGTGACTTTTCACATAAATCACATACTATGCATCTCATGAACTATATGATAATGTCCCATATTCATGTTACCATTATTTTAGATTATAATAAAACAAATTTATCAATTAAGTCATACATCATGTCGTACACAATGTCATACATAATATCATACATAACATCATACAATAGGATTTAAGGGCACTAATCCTAACAATCTCCTTCTTGCCCTAAAGACTAGTGTGCACTAATCTAACTCCCATTCCCTCTAAATATGACTCGAAAGTCCTTTGAGGCAAGGCTTTGGTAATGGGATCTACTAGATTATTTGCACTTTCAATCTTTGCTACCACTACATCTCTATGAGCAATAATGTCTCAAATGATGTGGTACTTCCTTTCAATGTGCTTTCCTTTCTTGTGATTTCTTGGATCTTTGGATTGTGCAACCGCTTCACTATTGTCGCAAAACAATGTGATAGGAATTTGTTTCATTCTCACAACACCAAGATCGGAAAGGAATTTCTTGAGCCAAATAGCTTCATTTGCCGCCTTACAAGCAGCAACATATTCAACTTCCATGGTGGAATCCGTAATACAAGATTGTTTAACACTCCTCCAACTTATGGCTCCACCTCCTAAGGTGAAAACACATCCTGAAGTGAATTTTCTTAAATCTTGATCTTATTGAAAATCTGAATCTGTATAGCCAATGGGAATCAAATCTTCACATCGATAAACAAGCATATAATCTCTTGTTCTCCTAAGATACTTGAGAATATGCTTTACAGCTTGCCAATGTTTTGGTCTTAGATTTGATTGATATCAGCTGACCATGCCAAATTGAATAACAAATATCCGGTCTAGTAAAAAGCATGACATACATGAGACTTCCTACTACAAAAGCATAAGGAACTTGTCTCGTCCTGTTTTCTTCCTCTTGAGTCTTAAGCCTTTGATCATCAGACAAAGGAACTCCATGTCAGAAAAGAAGTAATCATTTCTTGGAGTTTTGCATGCTAAACCGTTCTAAGACCTTATGTATATATCCAGCTTATGATAAGCCTAACATCTTATTCTTACGATCTCATCAAAGCTTGATCCCTAGAATAAAGTTAGCCTCACCTAAGTCCTTCATATCAAATTGGCTAGACAGCTAAACATTTACTGATGATATTACCCCTACATCATTCCCAATGAGTAGAATATCATCAACATAATGAGTAGTAATGGATAAGAGAATTCTGATAGATTTAAGCATTACTACTGGTGAAAAGGATTCTTCATAATCAATACCTTCTTTTTGTGTATAACCTTTTACCACTAGTCTTGCTTTAAAGGTTTTAACCGTTGCATCTATCCCTCTCTTTCTCTTGTAAACTCATTTGCAACCAACAGGTTTAATGCCGTTAGACGCCTCTACAAGATCCCAAACATGATTGGAATACATAGAATCCAATACAGATTTCATAGCTTGGACCCAATGATATGCATTTATATCATTCATTGCTTCATCAAAAGTGTAAGGATCCGATGTAGCCTCTTCTGAGATAGCTTCATAAGTTTCTCCCAAACCTATACATCTTATAGGTGGCCGAACAATTCTCTCACAATGATGAGGCATCTATGTACTAGACATCCCATGAGTAGTATCTTGTGGTGTATCCAATATAGCCACATCATCCCTAGTAACTCATCATGGACCTAACCATTTTTAAAAGAGTCATATTCCTTCTATCTGCTACACCATTTTGTTGAGGAGTTCTAGGTGCAGTCAATTGGGATACAATCCCATTCTGAATTAGGTAATCCTTGAAATCCCCAAGAAGGTATTTACCACCTCGATCAGATCGAATGGCCTTATGCGTTTACCCAATTGATTCTCAACTTCAGCCCTAACTCTTTGAACTTTTCAAAGGCTTCAGACTTCTGTCTCATTAGGTACACATAACCATATCTTGAATAATCATCCGTAAAAGTGATGAAGTACTCATAACCTCCTTTTGCTTGGGTTGACATAGGACCACATACATCTGTATGAACTAATTCAAGCAACTCTTAGGCTTTTCTACCTTTTGTATTAAAATGTCGTTTGGTCATTTTACCTTCTAAACAAGATTCGCAAACAAGAAATCCATCTTTGATTAGTCTCTGAATCCTATTTGAATTAATATGACCCAAACACAAGTGCTAAAGATATGCATCACTTGTAGGAGGAACTTTTCTCTTTAACGATTTTACATGAGAGCTACTATTTAATTTAGAATTATGTAATTCATGCTTATCAGTAATTAAAATATAAAGACCATCCACAATATTGCCAGAAAGATAAACATTTTATCTTTCTTTATTACAATGTTGCCCTTTAGGATAACAAAATATCCATGTTTACCTAAATAAGTTGCAGAAATTAAATTCCTACGAACATTAGGTACAAATAGATAGTCTTCCAATATTAAAAACCTAGACTCAAAGCATAAATTAACAACACCAACAGCTATAACCGGAATCCTGCTCCCATCAGCCAAAGTAAGAAACAATTCCCCTTCATTCAGCTTTCTAGTCTCCTGAAACCACTGCAAAGAATTGAAGATATGATTAGTACAACTCAAATCCACACACTAGGAATCCGTGGGATTCTATACCAAACATATTTCAAGAAGAAAGGAGCTTTTCATACCCTTATTCTTGGCAGCTTTGAACTTTGGACAATTCCTCTTCCAATGTCCTTTCTCACCACAATAGAAACATTTTCATTTGGTTTTCTTTCCTTTGTCAGCAACCCCTAAGGAAATTTGTTTACCCTCTTGCCTAGTGAAGGCCTTCTTCTTCTTCTTACCCTTGCCTTTCGACTTAGGTTGAGAAGTAGAAACTTCACCCACATTGGCTTCAACACTAGAAGTACCAAGGATGCCTACTGCCACCACTAATTCATTCATTCATTCAGACAAAGAATAAATCTTTTTGTTCATATTATAATTTAGTCTAAATTCCTTGAATGATTCCAGTAGTGACTGGAGTATCATATCCACTTGGGATTCTCCATCAATGTCGGCACCTAAAACTTCCAATTTATTCAAATTAGAGATCATTGTAAGGCAATGCTCTCTCACTGAACTACCTTTAGCCATTTTGGTATTATAAATTTGCCTCATGGTTTCTTGCCTTGCTGAATGACCTTGCTCACTAAACATCTCCTTCAGACTTAGCATAATATCCGAAGCTAGTTCTACATCTTGCATTTGATGTTGTAGAACATTTGAGATGGATGCTAGGATATAGCACTTGGCCATTTCATTAGATTTCTGCCAATGATCATATCGTTGTTTTTCCTTAAGAGGAGCATCTAATAAAGGAAAGCTAGGACATGGTTGAATAAGCACATATTTGTGCTCTTCAGCTGTAAGAACAATGTCCAAATTTCTTTTCCAGTCAACATAGTTGGATCCTGTCAGTTTGTTTTGATTAAGAATAGTAACAAGTGGGCTAAATGATGTCATGTTCAAATATGAAATTAATAAACATGAATATAATAAGTAAACTGGACATTATCAATTTAGCATATAAGCATATAATATGGAACCTTAATAAAACCATAAAATAATATATGCCACGACAACCCAATCCCATGTTTAAAATTCATTGGAAGCAAATAAATTATAAACGCTATGATTGATTGAGAACTATTCTTATTATTAGTGCTATCATGATAACTCTTATCAAACACTAATGATATGTCGTTTTTCTTTTAGGTTTTAAGTAATAATGACATAGCTCCGAATGGAGGATAATGTTAAACTTAGTCTAATGTACACCATTGACTGAATTCTATGTGAGTCATTAAGTAACTCCATGGTAGCGTGGTCGTTCTTAATGTAAAAACACATATTATCCATTATTAACAAGTTTAATCTGTAGTACCATGAATTACAAACCCTCCAAAGGGAGCAAGGCATGTACGCCAAGGCGAGGTGCTTAATCACACTACTATAAACCGACAATGGAGGCCATGAGATCCAACCCTTGTATCTCTCTCCCACTAGATGTTTTAAAATAAAGGTTTTTATTTGCAAATCATGTGTAATCTAATCACACACAGCCTTCCATTTTTAAAACTTGAAAACACTTAGAAAAATTCAAAATTTCCTTCTTTTGATCGATCGAATGTGCCTCTTGATTGGTCGAAAAAATTAAAAAATTCGAACCTGACTGTCTGCCTGGCTCAATCAGTACCCGATCGCTTCTCGATCGATCGAAAAATTAAATTCGATCAATCGACTAGAAATTGGGTATCAATCTAATCAAGCAGAATGGCCATCAATTCACTTGATCGATCGAAAACAATTTTCGATCGCTCGAAACTCGTGAACTTCGAATTTCCAAAAATATTCCTAAAGTGTTTTCAATGGTTTTTCATGAATAAATAACCATCATATGAACATGATAGACAGAGATTGATATCTAAACTAATTTCCATTGATGTTAAAGCCTTAAAGTTCAAATTAACATACTTTATATGAAACTTAAACAACATTATAACATCAACTTCAGTTTTCATCAAAACATAATTTTAATCACCATTCAGAAAATTAATCAAATAACTTTCTAACATCATGAAACTATCATTCTTGATTCCAAAACTCACAAAACATGTTATACAAATTGGAAATTGAAGACCGCTCTGATACCAATTGTTGGAATAATCATGGTTTGTATCTCATGCAAAACATACGCAGCAGAAAATAAACGGATCTACTTCATTCTCAATTGATAACATGTACGATGTAAATTTTAGAATTCAAGTACAAGAGAGCGTACCTTGGTGTGGGGAATTTCAAAACAAAGATCAGAAAAACTTGGGAATACTTTTAATCTTCACTCAAATTCTACTTTACGCTCAAGAAGTGTGATCTCTCAATCAGTTTCTAGGAAACTACCATAAAACCATAAAACATGCTGGATAGCAAGAAAAAGCAAGAACATGCTAGGTAAAGGAATAAAGCATATTATTGAGTAAGAAAAAGTTATGAAAGCAAAAGGGTGTGGGTTATAGCTAAAAAGCTACATCCATACCCTTAAACCTCGAACCCAAGATATGGAACCAAGGAGAGGAAGATTGTGTGCAAGAACACTACCATGTGATTGTGGAGAAAAAAGAAGAAAAAAAGTTTTTGGGATATGTTTGGGAGAGAAATTAGAGAGGAAAAAAGAGGGGATCTACCTAGAAAACTACCCAAAATCTTCCTCGTTTCCCCCCCCCCCCCCAAAATGAGGTGTCTGGGGTATTTGTGGCCCTTGGCATGCTTTTGGAGGATTAGTACTCATTGTATGCGTGCCAGGTTGGGTCGATGGCCACAGCACGTGCGTTGGATTAACCTGGTTGACGTTAGTAGATTTGTCTTTTTCCCTCTTTTTGGTACTGACTTTGATCGCGTGTTTGAAGGCCTTCCTAGACTCCAACTGAGTTGATATTGATGTACCTAGAAAGCACTCGATGTCTAGTTTCTAGAACACTAAAGAAATTGGAAATTCAACAGTTGGATAAAAATTTATGGCCTTGGGAAGCTTGCCGATGTGCTTTGCACAATCTTTAGGATATCTCAACCATTTTAACTCCAATTTCAACCCAGATAATTGTTGGAATGGGAAGACGATAATCTTTGCAATGGCACTAGTCCCAACCCGTTTTGACATTTGGATCAAAATTAGGGTTTCTAGAGCCCCAAGGAGTCAATGTCAGGTCAAACTTCGTCAAAACTGAAAAAATCTCCTAGTGGCTCGAGTTTAATGTAGAAGCATGAAAAATGTCATTTTGGGAGGACTTTGAACTTGTTCGACTTTTCGGTCAACCTAAGGTAGACTAGGGGAATTTAGGTCATTTTGATCGAAAAAGGCACTTAGAGTGCTTTAACTCTCGAACGGGTTGCCCCATGTCAATCTAGATTTTTCTATCGGCCCATGGAGTAAAGATAATATTTTTTTAATTTTCTTAGTTTGACAGGCAAATCAAAGGTGAAAAAAATATGGTATCTATAACTGCCCCTTCTTTATCTGATATCTTAAGTGTGATAAAAGGTATTGAATAAAGAACATAATTCCACATTTTGTTGCCCCAAAATTGCATGCGGATACTGCACTCTTCATGGATCGAGACTGGTTTTACTAGACAAGGAAATAAATGGGTCTTAAGGCTTCATCTCTAAAATCCCACTTTTGAAAATTTCTCTAAGGCGAGTCACGGTCCATTAGGTCCTTTGTTCAACTTCAGTCTAATGCTTCAGCCTTCTTTCTATACTTGAGGTCAGTGTCTATTTTCTCTCCCTTTTTATGTTTTGCAAATATGTTAGTAGCAAAGCAGCTAGAAAGCATGCTAGTGTTTATTATTTATGCCATAATGTTGTTGGAAAAAAATTCACATGTTGGGTATTCACATAATTATACTTGCATGCTTTCACATGTACATACACGTAGGCACAAGAGTGCACATTGATATATATATATATGTGTGTGTGTGTGTGTGTGTGTGTGTGTGTGTATGTGTGAACTACATACATGCATAATTGAGTTTACACCTATTCATGCGAGGAAAACTTAATTTTTAGGCCACATAGATGAACATGTAAATGTTTAATGCCATGGATGCCAAAATAAAATGCAAAGTAGACATAAGAGAAAATGAATAGTAACTGGATCCTTGAGATCTTGTAAACATGACGATAACGTAACTTTGAGGGGTGAGTTACTTTGAGAACATAGGATTAAACAGTAATGGCTGAATCTCGATTAGATTGCGTAGGATTAGACGGTTATGGCCAAATTGAAATCCCAACAAGATGGCATAGGACTAGACGGTCATGGCTGAATCGAAATCCCTATAAGAGCATAGGATTAGACGGTCGCGGACAAATTGAAATCCCGATGAGAGCATAGGATATACGGTCATGGCCAAATCAAAATCCCAGTGAGATGAATGGGCATGGCCAAATTGGAATCTCGAAGAAGGCACAAGATTAGATGGTGGTGGCTAAATCAAAATCTCGATGAGATGGATTGAACCTGACTTCTTTGTTTGTACGTGCATGATATGTGTTAGGCAGTAGGGTTAGACATACTTACCTATTTGCTTACATTGCCATTTGATTTAGGCTTACTAACTAAATTTGAAATTGCTTTTTCAGATTATGTCTTGATGGGCGAGACCTAGTAGAGATCGCGGGAAGGCTCCTGTCATTGTTCCATCCCTAGGGATACGTCTTGTAAAGTTATGATTTACAACTATTTTGTGTTGGCTTTAATTCCGTGTCAATTTTGATTGTAATTTTGTTCAATCTTTTATACCATGTATTTATTGTGGGATTTTATTGTAAGGGTTGTGTGATAGAGAGAGAGAAGACTTAAGCATTTGAAGATAGAAGAGTTCTCACGGGTAGCTAGCGACTAAGCATCCCGCGAAACAATGCATGTGCCTTGCACATGACTAGAATGCGAAGAGTCATGAAAGATAGTGACAGCTAGTTTTCGCGAGCGTCTCACGGGTAAGGCCCTCCCACAAGATACCCGCGAAATAGTCTATTTTGCTATTTTGTCCTATCTGCTCTATTACATCCTCATACACACTATATATACCATCATTACCCATATATTGAGGAGAGGGCTTTTCAGAAGAGAAAACCCTAGCCTCAAACCCTTGAGAGTGTGAGATTGTTATACTCACAATTCTACACACCATCCATTATGGTTTTCCTCTACTCCTACCTCTCCATTTCTAAATTCTTGAGAGCTTGATAGCCTAAATACTTACTACACCCATACTGAGTGTCCAGTGAGTTTTTGGTGCTGCTGGGAAGTATTGGAAGAAGCCAAGCTTTGGTGGATGCAATTGGGTGCATTGCAGGATCCAGAAAGCTAGACATGACACGGTTCCGAGAAGCCCTGTTGGAGTAGGATCTTAGAGGGCTTAGGTGCACTGGGTCGACTAGGCTTGGAAGGTCTTTTGCTATTCGTATATCTCAACTTATTGTCTAGTGGGTGGATTTACCGCCTAGAGGGCGGTGGAGAGGTTTTTCCCCAATTTCTTCGGTTTCCTCTTCGATAACACATCGGAGTGTTATTTTGTATTTGTATCTCTCTTACCTACTCTTTTAGCTTTCATTTTACTGTTGCGCTTTAATGAATATAGCTTAGAGTAGTTGTATTGTTTGTTTGCTCGCATTTACTCTATTTTGTACTTAGTTTAAGTTAAAGCAAAATCAACTGACCCATAATCTTTTAATTTGGGGTCTAAACATCTCTTGTGTTTTTAACACAAATCGGAGCTTTCAATTGGTATCAGAGCGGGTGCACTTGTTGTGGTTTCATTACATAAGTGCGATCTAAGACCCTTTATGTAATGGATCGGTCACAATCTCTCAATGCTCCACCATTCTTTGATAGGAGCAACTATGCCTTTTGGAAAGTCCGTATGAAGGCATTCCTTTGTTCTATACATGAGTCTGTATGGGATTCCGTTGAGAATAGGTGTGTTAGACCCACAACAACCAAGTCTAAATGGGACAAGGCAGCACTTGCTTTGGCAAATGCAAATAGAAAGTAATTAACGCTATATTTTATGGTGCATCTACTGATGAATTTCATAGGATATCGCATGTGAAGACCGCCAAGGAAGCTTAGACGATTCTTGAGACTACCTATGAAGGTACCAAGAAAGTCAAGGACATAAAACTCCAAATGTTTACCACTTGATTTGAAGAGCTTAAGATGAGTGACGA
Source organism: Castanopsis chinensis (assembly GCA_032878915.1). Lineage (NCBI taxonomy): Eukaryota > Viridiplantae > Streptophyta > Magnoliopsida > Fagales > Fagaceae > Castanopsis > Castanopsis chinensis. Next base: position 8,600,419 of record JAVQMG010000102.1, on the reverse strand, counting down.
TGAGTCATTCGATTCATTCTATGGGAAGCTCAATGAAATCGTGATTGCCAAGCTCAATCTTGGTGAAAAGATTGAGGATGCTAAGGTGGTGAGAAAGATCTTGAGGTCCTTACCGGAAAGCTAAAGTTCGAAGGTTACTGCTATAGAAGAAAGCAAAGTTTTGGATGAGATTAAGATTCAAGAGTAAATTGGATCTCTCCAAACATATGAACTTTGACTACCTTCTCATAAGCCAAGAAAATCACTTACACTCAAAACCATCAATGAGAGGATGGATGACTCTTTCGAAGAAGATGATGTGGAGAAAGAAGTAGCATTCCTTGCAAAGAACTTCCGAAAATTTCTGAAGATGAAGAACAGTGGGAAGTCCTTTAACAAAGGAAAGTTCTCATCATCCAACGGTGGCGGAAAGGAGTTCAAGAAGAAATATGGAAAGGACTCTGAATCCCCCCAAGGAGTTATGTGCTTTGACTGCAACGACCATAGACATATCAAGAAAGAATGTCACAACTACTTGAGTGGGAAGGGTAAGGTGTTTGCCACTACTCTTAGCTACTCTGAAAGCCCAAATTCAAACACGGAAGAAGAGTGTGACAGTGATGGGAACTATAGGGCTTTCATGACAATTTCCTCCATTGAATCTAAGGATGGTTTGAGCAATTTGGTAAATGAACTTGGTGAGCATTCTGAGGGTGAGGAAGTTGAAGAATCGGAAGATGAAGATGTATGCCAATATGAAGGAGAGAGCAACCTTCAAGAAGCATATGATTCTTTGCTATAAGATTGTGGAAAATATGCCAAGGTTGCGAACCATGCTGTAAGAAAGATGAAGAAGATTGAAGAAGAGCATAAGTGTACTCTTGTGCAATGTAAAGAGGCAAATGTGAAGTAAAAGGACTTAAGAGAGAGTTAGTTGAATCTTACTCTAATATCAAGTTTCTAGAGCATGAAATAATCCAAGCTAATGCTAAGGTTGAGTGTATCTCCACCAAGAAACTCGACAGTGTGTTGTCGTCACAAAAATCCTCGCATGATAAGACCAGCTTGGATTATACCGGAGAAGGAAGCTCTAACAGCGAACTGAAGAAGGAAGTAAGGTTCGTATTAGCCAAGAGTATTGAGAAACTTAAAGAAGTGACACCTGAGACTAAGACCCCTGCTGTTGAGAAGAGAACCATTGGTGTAAGACCAAAAGATAAAAAGAATTCATTACCCAAAAATCAGAGGGGGCCTCAAGTGAAGCATGTGTGTCATCATTGAGGCATTCAAGGGCATACAAGACCCAACTGTTTCAAGCTTCATGCACTCAAGGAAGCTGATTCCATGCGTGGCCAAGAAAGTTCAAAGAAGAAATCAAAGGGAACACAATCTAAGGGAGAAAATAAAGGACATCTTATTGGAGACGTTATGGAAATGCTGAAGAACATCTCTCTATGCCTTGCTAGCTTCACTCCGAGGTTGGAAGGCTATGTTGGTCGTGCACCTCCACTCAAGGCCCTCACCCAAAACATTCGAAAAGTGTGGGTGAAGAAGGCTACCTATGCATGATTATTTCCCATGTCCATGATTTAATTCTTTCAATGTTTAGGGTCATAGGTTCATGCATCATGTCTTGTAAAATCTTCTTGTGTCATTGCTTCCGATTCATAACATGTTTCTTTTGCTACCTACTTTTTTGTTTTTGATTTTGTTGATCTTACTTTTTGTGCTATGTTTTTTACTGTGTTGAAAAAAATTCAAAAACTCATAAAAATTGAAAAATCTTCAAAAAGTTTGATCACTTCTGTTATGTATATCACATGTGAGTTTGGCCTAGTACTTTCGTATTAATGGTGTAGTGCATTCACGAGCCGAGCTTATTTTGTATGCACATCTATCTTTGTGGAAAAATCTTGAAATCTATGTGTGATTGTTGTAAAATGATCTTCAAGCTTGTCATGAATGATTAGTCAATAGTCTTGTTGGTCTTGATACATGCATAGACTTATGCCTATATCTTTTCCCATGTTTTTATGTTTTTGCTTAAAGAGCTCAACAAATGTAAATCTCAAAACGAAAAGAGATATTGAGCTACAAAAGCCGTCGCACATAGTAGTATTTGACTAGTAAAAAGGCAAAGCGACTTGTATTGAAATGTATGGTGCCTCAAAAAGCCAAAGGCTTACTTATGAAGTTGAAATATAAAAATTTCAAGCATCAATCTCAAAATGAGATGTATTTTGTTCAAAATGATCAAATGCTATGATTTGTAAAGAAGCCAAATGAAAAGCTTCAAAGATATGTAATCAATTTCTTATGGGAGATCACATATGCTTATTTCTATATTTGAGATAGTCCATTTGACTTAGTACTAGTTGTATATAACTTGATTGAATTGATCATTGAAACTTCACTCTAGACTAAGGACTATTCCACATTTGATACTCACACACAGCACACAACACTTTGTTCAATGAATGCGTATTTCATTTGTGTGATTGTACATTATCAAGTGTGATGTGTATACTCAATTGCTTGCCGATCAAATCCAAAAATATGTTTGAGTATTTTATATGTTTTTGAAAGTGTTTTTTGTACTTTCGTGTTTTTTAATTTTTTGTTCAAAATGCATTTTTGTGTTTTTCTTCAAAAATTGGTTTAGAGGCATTTTCGTGAGCAGCTCGCGACTTAGAGCTTCCCGCGAAAAATGCTTAAGGGAAATTAAATAGTCACAATTTTCATACAAAGAGTCTCGCTACTATCTCGCGAGTATTTCACGACTAAACCCTTCTCGTGAAATGTTTTTAGGCAAAAACTTGAAAATTTTCAATTTCATACAGAGGCTATCGCGACTATCTCGTGACTGGGTCACTACTAACAGCTTCTCCTGAAAGCTTCTATGTGTCTTGTGACTAATATCGCAACTACCTAACCCACGAAAAATGCATGTTTCCAATTTTTATATAGCAAATGTGACAATTTTTGAAATACTTCATTTCCCTCACTTTGCCTCTCTCAAACCCCTCTTAACCCAAATCCTACTTTCACTCAAACCCCATCATTTTCAAGCAAAATTTTTTCAAGGTATGTTTTTCTAAACATTGTTTTCACTTTTGTCTTAGATTTTTGCAGATTTTAGCTTAGGGTTTTAAAAATTGGGGATTTTCAAAAAATGGGTTAGGGTTCTTATTTTTGTGAAAATTAAATTTTGATCGGGTTGAGTCCCATTTGCAGTGTTTGTATCTGTGTTAGTCCCTTGTGGCATTCTAATCATGTATTGAGGCAGATTTCATCATGTTCATGCATTATTCATAAGTGTTGCTCATTGTTGCATGTTAGGTGTTTGACAGAATGTTCTAGTGACATCGTTGTGTTGTTTTGGACTTTGTGCCTCACAATAGGTGTTGCTCATTGTTGTTTTACACACTATGCCCACTTTGTGCCTCACAATTCCATGTCATGCATCCTTTAGATACATCCTATGCACTTCATGCTACACTCACATGCATTAGCACATACACACACATGCACAGTCACTTACCTCATGCATTATGCTTCTGTGTACATGTTTTTAACACTTATAGCATGCTATTTTAAGTTTTTCTGCTCTATTTTGAGTTTGTTATGTTCTGTTTTAAGTTGTTTTTACTTATGTTTTGGACTAACTTGAATCTAATCAAGTTTTATGGTCTGTTTTGTGTTTTTGTTTTCTTTTTGTGCCTTATATCTGTCTGTGCAGATGTCTCCCACCAAGCATGTTGCTAAGAAACCAACCTCCAAGCGTGCTCGCACGAATTTTGACAACTTCAAGTTTATTGAGGTAGACTTAAAGTACAATGACTGCTACAAAGTAGCAACCATTATCATGAAAAGGGTTGTGAAGTTAGAAACCCTTGAGGACACTTGCATACTTGAAGTGTTCAGGGAAAGGACATGGACAAAACTGCTAAATCCAGTGAGAGTAGTGTATTCAGAAATTATCAGAGAGTTTTTCTCCAATGCTAGTGTTGAAGAGGATAATATAAACTGCTGGGTAAGACAAAAAGAGTTTGTCATCACTAGGGACGGTATTCAGGAGTTCTTAGAAGTTCTTCCTCCCTCTTACCTAATCACAGTACAATATGAGCATAGATTGGAATCTACTGAGGAGATGGTGAGGATACTTGGTGGTGCTTCTAAGAAAACCTCCATGAACACAATCCCATTCAGTCTAGAGATGAGGACCCTTGCTCACGTGATGATCAATAACTTGTACCAGGTCACTAACTTGACAACATTGTCCAAGCCAAGGACCATCTTTTTGTACGATCTCTTCACCTACAAAGAGATTGATATTTGTGGACACATCCTCCATCGTTTGAAGAAGAGCATTGAAAATCAGAACTCCAGAACTGTCATACCATTCCCCTCACTTATAATGGGCCTAATTGCAAAGACAAGGCTCAAACTTCCAAGTGGTCTCACTATGGTTCAGAGGGACTATCCTATTGGTGGACACATAGTGACTCAAAGCATAGCTCACATCAAAGGATCAAAGACCGGCACTTCTCAAATTCCAAAGGCTATTGTCCAAGAAGAAGATAGAGATACAGAGGATGAGATTGATAGATTCACTTCTGCCTTAAAGACTTCAACGCAGCCATCCTCTTCAGCACCTACAGAGGATCCGATCATCTTGATCACCTTCTTACAACGGAAGATCATATATATGGCATGCTTGAGTCTCATGTGCATCATACCGCAGATCAATTTGCTTACATCCAAGGCTAAATCATTGCATTATCATCTTAGATTAAGGATATGGATGTGGCGTAAGGATCCGATTCCGAATCCGAGCAATTCTAGCTCCTTTAGCCATTCCAGTCAAAAAGGGGGAGAAAATTTTGAGGGGGAGTAGAACATTTTGTGGGGGAGCATAGCGGAACATAGTGTAGCACATGCACTTCATAGATATATTTGTTAATTTTTGGTGGTTTAGTTGTTTACTTTCTTTTGCCATAGTCTAGAACACTTTTATTTACATTGCTTTCTTTTAAAGCTTTAAGTACTTGTTTTAAATTCAGTTTAATATTCAGTACTTTGTGTTTATCTTGAATACTACACTCTTGTGCCCTTGTTGGATCTTGTATCCTTGATACGAATACTTTGGTATTTTACATTGACTGAGTGTTTTGGACATGCAATTGATTCTTGCTTTACACTTAATTGCATTGCATGTCTAGATGATCGTTTACTAGTTAAATGGTCATTGTAGTCATTTTGTAATGATTGTTCTTGTATGATCAAGTTATGCTTCACTGTTTATATCATGATGTTTATCTTGATCGCATTATTCTTGCTCCTATACGTACCTTATATTCAACTTGTCATGAGCTTAATGAAAGTTTTGTTTGTGTGCGAATGTTTCAGGATACAGGTGTATTCGTGTAAGTGCTTCGCAGCTTCTAGATTAGGTGTGAGTGAGTTTTGCCATTGTTCCCAAACTCACGTTTAAGTCTAGAGTCTGTTATAAGGTGTTTTGTCACGGAATAGCCAAGGGGGAGATTGTAAAGTTGAGATTTACAACTATTTTGTGTTGGCTTCAATTCCTTGCCAAATTTGATTGTGATTTTGTTCAATCTTTTAAACCTTGTATTTATTGTGAGATTTTATTGTAAGGGTTGTGTGATAGAGAGAGAGAAGACTCAAGCATTTGAAGATAGAAGAGTTCTCGCGGGTAGTTCACGACTAAGCATCCCAGTAAGTGATGTATGTGCCTTGCACATGACTGGAATGCAAAGAGTCATGACAGATGGTGACAGCTGGTTTTCGCGAGTTTCTCGGGGGTAAGGCCTTCTCGCAAGATACCCGCGAAACAGTTTGTTTTACTATTTTGTCCTATCTTCTCCACTACTTCCTTATACACACTATATGTACCATCATTACCCACATATTTAGGAGAGAGCTTTTCAGAAGAGAAAACCCTGGCCTCAAACTTTTGAGAGTGTGAGATTGTCATGCCCACAATTCTACACACCATCCATTGTGGTTTTCTTCTACTCCTACCACACCATTTCTAACTCCTTGAGAAGTTGATAACCCAACAATTACCACACCCATACTGAGTGTCCAGAGAGTTTTTGGTGCTTCTGGGAAGCATTGGAAGAAGCCAAGCTTTGGTGGATGCAATTGGATGCATTGCGGGATTCGGAAAGCTAGACAAGACAACGTTCCGAGAAGCCTTATTGGAGTAGGAGCTTGGAGGGCTTAGGTGCAATGGGTAGACTAGGCTTGGAGGGTCTTCTTCTATCCGTGTATCCCAACTTATTGTCTAGTGGATTGATTTACTGCTTGGAGGGCGGCAGAGAGGTTTTTCGTCAAGTTCTTCAATTTCCTCTTCGATTACACATCAAAGTGTTATCTTGTGTTGGCATCTCTCTTCCCCACTCTTTTAGCTTTCATTTTTCTGCTTTGCTTAAATGAATCTGGCTTAGAGTAGTTGTATTGTTTGTTCACTCATATTTACTCTATTCTGCACTTAGTTTAAGTTAGAGTAAAATCAACCAAGCCGTAATCTTTTAATTTAGGGTCTAAACAGCTATTGTGTTTTTAACATAAATCTAAGCTTTTGCTTCTAGCAATGACAATGACACTATTTTAGTTAACGTGCATGTTACACGTCTTGGATAAATACATGTTTGTATCGCATACAAAGCATACGCAGCAAAAAATTAACAAATCTACTTCATTCGCAATTGATAACATGCACTATGTAAGTTTCAGAACTTAAGAACAAGAGAGTATACTTTGGTGTGGTGAATTTCAAAAACAAAGATTAGACACACTTGGGAACACATTTAATCTTCATTCCAATTCCACTAACGCCAAGAAGTGTGGTCTTTCTATCAGTTTTCCAAGGGAGAATGTCAAAGTGTCTATAACTTCTTACACCATTTCACGATGGTGTTATATTTTTACCTTTAAAAATTCTCTATGTTTCTCCCTTTGTATCTAACTGATTATCTAATTCGGCTGACCTTTTGGGCCTTTCCAATTGGGCTTAAGTGTGTGGCTTGGAGTTGGACCAAAAGGGACCAATAAGACACTAGCTCTATTGGGCCTTGGGCTTTTCTGTCAACTATTAACAAATCCAAAGTTACCATTAATTATATTTAATATCACTATATAAATATAATTGCACTCTAGGCCTTATTTATAAATTATATCTCAAGACTTTATTGTACATGCAACCCCTTCATAAAATATCCATAGTAATACAAAGTCATGAATATAGACTGCCACTTTGAAGATTACTACATCTTAATTCCTTGAGTATCTAGTTTAATCCATTAAATTATTCATCATATGCTTATGAAATCCAATTCCACAAATATATACTTTAGTAACTCCTTACTATTACTAAAGTGGTTAGATCTAATAATCTGAATAACCAAACTCATTCAACTTATCTCAAGGGAATATTTTGTATCTTAGTTAAGAGATTATGAATTGCATTTTGAGAATATATGTTCCATCAACACTAAATGTGGTTGCCCAACATACTGAGGTTTTGATCGTATCTTTAGACCTCGCTTTTGATATATCAAAGTAACCTACACTTCATGATCAAGTCCATTATCATTTCAAGATTAAGAGTTCATGTAAATATAAGTCGTGAGTTTATTATTCATTTGACAGTAGTTAGAAAAATAATAAATCTCACAGCAGTCCAATTCAATATGTCTTAACTCTTAAAACATATCAATATACCAACTAGAATTCTCCATTTTCATGATTAAGACAAATTATCTTAATTGATATGTTGTAGTCTTCGCAGATGAAATGCCCAATTTCATCACTGACTACGAACTACAATTCTGAGTTTACAAAGAACTTGTGATTTATATCTTTTGTGACTAAATCACATAAATCACATACTATGCATCTTATGGACTATATGATAATGTCTCAATATTCATGTTACTATTATTTTTAGATAATAATAAAACAACTTTATTAACCACAACATTAAGTCATACATAATGTCATACAAAGCATCATACAATAGGATTTAAGAGCATACATCCTAACAGCACAGACCCTTCAAAGGCGCTTTGATGGAAGAGGTGATGACACCACACCCCTTGGCAACATCCATATTGCACATCACACTAGGAGCTGATGTTCAGTGGAGATAGCCAGTGCCTCATCTCAGTCCCACACTGGTTTAGGTGGCGATTCTTCATTGTTCCCTTGGATTGAGGAGAAAGAAGGCTTAAGGGACAATGAGATTGGATACGAGTTCATGTTTGATGTAAATGCTGACTTGGAGATTGATGACATGGTTAGGCTGGGTCTTGGCACTTTAAGGAGCAGTAATTGTAGGCCAAGATTTCCACCTTCTTAGGCCAGGGCCGAGGCCTACACTAGAGAGGTTAATGATAGCATAAATGATAGTCATCTTCAGCATGGTCTAAAAAGGCATCCTTCTGTAGTTCAGGGGTCTCGTCCAATTCCCAATCACTGATAGTAGTCCATCTGGCATGGTATGAAAATCACAACGATCAATCCCTATACAGAGCCTTTTTTAGAGCACTAGTCAATTTAGTCAATGGCTGGGTCAGTTAGTGTATTCCACTACATGGCAAGTCTGAGAAAATCCCACTTGGAGAAGTGCATGTTCATAATCATGGTTTTCAAGATAACTGTATCATCTACTGTGATTCTAATCACGCTTCAAGTTCGAAACTTTAGGTACAATAATGAATTCGTCCCACTAAGAACCATTCCTCTCATGTAAAGAACTGTATAAAGCCCATGGAAATACAGTGTGATGCAAGTGGATATGGAATATAAGTCGACACAAGAATGTCGTTTCATGCCAAAAATGCGACAGTGCATGGGTAAAAATAGTGGTACCACAGGCTCGTCAACGCTAAAGCATTACTGCAATCATACATCCAGAAGCTTACCAAGAGGCAATTTCCAAATACATATAAGGCTTACCAAGAGGCAATGTCCATACATACAAAGGGAGTTTATCAAGAGGTGATATCATACATCAGGGGCCACTATGGGGCAATATAATACATACATGTCTAAAGCCTACCAAAAGGCAATATAAAAATACGGTCCAGGCTTACTAAGGGGCAATCCAATATAAACATGTCTGGCCCACCAAGGGGCAATGTCTACAAAGTATAAGAAAAACAAAACGCGCTTGCGCGAGGGCTACATCATAATTGTACAACAATACGTGGCTGGCCTAAGGAGAGCCATCATCTCTGATGGTATCGCTTATAAAGTGCTTGGCACTGCCACCATCGGCATTATCACTCACTGTAGGATCTAAAGAAGGACAGGCTTGATCTACAAAAGAACCTGAGGCATATCTTGAAACCTAAAATAGTGCCTAATCTTGTACAGGGCCATGTACCTAATCATCCAAAGGGACGAATCCCCTACTACTGGCAGGTCTTGGAGGAACATGCATATACTTTGACTCATGTCATTGAATAGGACAATCTTCACCAAGAATATAAGGTGCAGGAGGTACAGGCATCCTATGCCCCCTCATCTCACCAATCAAAACATTAATGTACCCATGAGGCATGCCTTTCTTAACCGGCAGTTGGCTCCTCTCTCTCTCTTTGTGGCAATGGCATGGGCCTCCCTCTCTTTCTACCCTTGTTCCTTCTCTCGCGCTAGTGACCTGACAATCTCCTCTAGCATATGCCCCTGGAATAATTATGGTTTGTATCTCATACAAAACATATGCAGCGGAAATTAAACGGATCTACTTCATTCACAATTGATAACATGCACAATATAAATTTTAGAATTTAAGAACAAGATAGCGTACCTTGATGTGGTGAATTTCAAAACTAAGATTAGGAGTACTTAGGAATACTTTTAATCTTCACTCCAATTTTACTAACGCCTAAGATGTGTGGTCTCTCAATCAGTTTCTAAGGGAGAATGATAAAGTGTCTCACACTCACATCAATTTCACAATAGTGTCTCTTTTTCATACATTAAAATTTTGTATGTTCCTCTCTTAATATCTAACTGATTATCTAATTGGGCCGGCCTTTTGGGCCTTTCCAATTGGGCTTAAGTGTGTGGCTTGAAGTGGGACCAAAAGGGACCAATAAAACACTAACTCCAATGGGTCTTGGGCTTATCTGTCAACTCTTGATAAGTCCAAAGTTACCATTAACTATATTTAATACTACTATATAAATATAGTTGCACTCTAGGCTTTATTTATAAATTGTATCCCAAGACTTTATTATACTTGCAACCCCTTCATAAAATATTCATAGTGATACAAAGTCATGAATGTAGAATGCCACTTTGTAAATTACTACATCTTAATTCCTTGAGTACATGGTTTAATCTTTTAAGTTATTCATAACATATTTATGAAATCCAATTCCATAAATATATACTTTAGTAACTTTTTACTAAAGTGGTTAGGCCTAACTCTCTGAATAACTGAACCCATTGAATTTATCTCAAGGGAATATTTTATATCTCTAGGGAATATTTTATATCTCCGTTAAGAGACTATGAATTCCATCTTGAGAATATATGTTCCATCAACACTAATTGTGGCTGCCCAACATACTGAAGTTTTGACCATTACCTTAGATCTCAATCGTGATATATCAAAGCAACCTACACTTCATGATCAGGTCCATTATCCTTACAGAATTAAGAGTTCATGTAAATAGAAGTCATGAGATTTATTATTCATTTGATAGTCGTTAGGAGAATAATAAATCTCACAACAGTCTAATTCAATATGTCTTAACTCTTAAAACATATCAACATATCAACTAGAAATCTCAATTTCCATAATCAAAACAAATCATCTTAGTTAATACGCTATAGTTTTCGTAGATGAAATGCCCAATTTCATCACCGACTACGAACTACAATTCTGAGTTTACAAAGAACTTGTGAATTATATCTTCTTTGACTAAATCACATAAATCACATACTATGCATCTCATGGACTATATGATAATGTCCTATTATTCATGTTACTATTATTTTTGATAAAAATAAAAACAACTTTATCAATCACAATATAAAGTCATACATCATGTCATACACAATGTCATATATAATATCATACAGAACATCATACAATAGGATTTAAGGGCACTAATCTGAACAGCTTTCTCACCCTAGCCTGCAGGGTATCTGCATGTAACCTCAAGTAGGCCTCTAAAGCCCGACGAGCATGTGTTATGCCCTCGATGATAGGTCTAGTCGAGGATTATAGAGACTAGGTGACATAATCAATATCAGCCATAACAAAACCCTCAAAGGAGCCTGTCTCCTAGGTAGGGTCGTCCAAAATGACCATGTGATTGGATAGCTTGGGAGGTGGATCCCTAGGCACTCTAAAAATTGACATGACCTGATGGAAGATCCTTTTAGTTAAAAAGAAGTTCCAGCTCAATAAAGCCCAGAACTAGCACCGTACGTGTGACTCAGCAATAGCAAGGTTGACTTCATGCCTAGCCAACAATTGCCAATTGTAAGGTTTGTTGAGTATCTTGCCCCAAGTGACACAATCTAGTGCAACACTGATGATGGACAGCTGTGTCAAAACAACTCTAGTGATTGTGTAAAGAGACCAACCATATGCCCTAGGATATATCATCGAATATAGACCAAAATATTGTCGACATAGGGTCGACATGTGCTCATATACCCACCACGTCAAAACTTGCCAACAACCCTTGAGGCTTCTAAAGCCTTGTTACGAAGCTTGCCTCAGGAAAGCAATGAAAAATACGTAAGAGAGGGACCCCCAATCATAGGCCCCTATATCTAACACTACTCTCATGGCTCCCAGTAGCCTGTAAGTCAGCATGATTGTTAGCAAACAAGCAACTACCGATAAAATAGAAGAAGAATTGCTTAAGAGTAATGTCGCCCGGCTCTACCCGCCCAAGGTATGTTCATCTTCATCCACTCCTTGTGGATCTAAGGCTCCTTAATAGGCCCAAAGTATCATCTCATCGCCCAGTTAAGAAGACAGAAGATGCCTAAAAGCTTGCTCGCGACATTGAAGTCCACAAACTCAATCGGGATCGGATACCCACCGAATCTAAAGCCCAAGATAGCCATCCAGTCAAGGGGAAGGACTAGATACTCCCCACAACTCAAATAAAAGGTGCCAGACTCTATATGAAATTACTACACTGAAGTCTCCTTTATCATTTGCCTCATGGAATAGGGGCGGAGTCATCAGGAAGTCCTTAAAGCACTACTCAATAAAAAATGTGCAATATTGCACATTAGTCCTAGGGTTAAACATGCAGATAAGGAATGAAAACCAAGCTACCTGACCGCAAGTCTTGTCAATAGCCTGCACTTAAAATCAGAAAAGCTACAAGTTAGCATACATGTCTACATATCCAGAATTGACAAGTGGAAAAGAAAAAGGAACATATCAGGAGTTAAAATATAAAGACCATTTACAATATTGCTAGAACAGATAAACAATTTATCCTTCTTTATTACAACATTGTCTTTTAGGATAACATAATATGCATGTTTACCTACATAAGTTGCAAAAATTAAATTCCTACAAACATTAGGTACATACAATAGTCTTCCTATATTAAAACTCTAGATTCAAAACATAAATTAAACACTCTAATAGTTACAACTAGAATCCTGCTCCCATCAGCCAAGGTAAGAAACATTTCCCCTTCATTCAGCTTTCTGGTCTCTTGAAACCTCTACAAAGATTTACAGATATGATTAGTACAACCTAAATCCACACACTAGGAAACTGTGGGATTCTGTACCAAACATGTTTCAAGAAGGAATGTACTTTTCATACCTTTATTCTTGGCAGCCTTAAATATTGGACAATTCCTCTTCCAATGTACTTTCTCACCACAATGGATACACTTTCCTTTGGTTTTCTTTCCTTTTTTGGCAACTCCTAAGGCAACTTGTTTACCATTTTGCTTGGTGAAGTTCTTCTTCTTTTTACCCTTGCCTTTTGACTGAGGTTAAGAAGTAGAAGCTTCAGCCATATTGGCATCAACATTAGAAGAACCAAGGATGCCTTCCATCGCTACCAACTCATTCATCAATTCAGACAATGAATAAACCTTTTTGTTCATATTATAGTTAAGTTTGAATTCCTTGAATGATTTTGGTAATGACTGGAGTATCATATCCACTTGGGATTCTCCATCTATATCAGCACCTAAAACTTCTAGTGTATTCAAATTAGAGATCATCCTAAGACAATGCTCCCTTAGTGAAGTACCTTCAACTTTTTTGGTATTATAAATCTGCCTCATAGTTTCTTGCCTTGCAGAATGGCCTTGCTCACCAAACATCTCCTTCAGACTTAGCAGTATGTACGAAGCTAGTTTTACATCCTACATTTGATGCTGTAGAACATTTGAAATAGATTCTAGGATATAGCACTTAGCCATCTCATTAGATTTCTGCCAACGATCATAATGCTATTTTTCCTCAAGCGGAGCATCTAATGATGGATAGCTAGGACATGGTTGAGTAAGCACATATTTGTGCTCTTCTGCAGTAAGAACAATGTCCAAATTTCTTTTCCAGTCAACATAGTTGGATCCAGTCAGTTTGTTTTGATTAAGAATAGCAACAAGTGGGCTAAATGATGTCATGATTTTAAATCTGAAAATAATAAACATGAATATAATTAGTAAACTAGATATTCAACATCCCTTTGCATAGAGTGAATATTAAATACTATGATGTTTGTCCAGTATTAGTAAACATATAGTATGAAACCTTAATAAAACCATAATATAAAATATGCAATGATAACCCAATCCCATATTCAACATCCCTTTGCATAGAGTGAATATTAAATACTATGATTGATTGAGAACTATTCTCATTATTAGTGCTATCATGATAACTCTTATCAAACACTAATAATATGCCGTTTGTACATTTACCCTCTAAGTAATAATAGTAAGAACTAAGCATAGAGGATACTATAATGCTTAGTCTAGTGTATACCATTATCTAGAATCATGTGTAGCCACATTTCATCTCCCTTAACAAGTTTGTTTTGTAGTACCTTGATACAAAACACCCTCTGCATGGAATGTAAAGCTCAAGGCTGAGACAAGGTGTTTGATTAGACCACTATAAATCAGGTAGTTTAATCTTGTAGTACCATGAAATAAATACTCTCCGCATGGAATGCTAAGCTCGAAGCACAGACAAAGTATATATTTCATACTACTATGAACATACAATGGAGGCCATGAAATCCAACCCTTATGTCTCTCTCCCACTAGATATTTTAAATTAAAGGTTTTTAATATCAAGAACCATTATAATGCTAGACACCTTGAAATCATAATCCTAATCTCATTAAGAATAAATTTCATAATCCTAGCATTAACAGGATAGCATATATATCCATGTATCTCCATATAAATTGCAACATATGAAACACAATTTAATATATGGATCCAAGACATCCAAGGCATATAACACATGCTAGAAACATTGTATTACTTATATCAATAATCCGAATGCATATGAACCCATATAAATAATAATATATATCAAGCATTAACATTAAATTGATAACATTGATGTATCAATGCATATTGCTAACGTTGATGTATCCAATATATAATTGATAACGTTTAATTGTCTTAATATATCGAAACGGTGCAAAAAAGTCCAAGCAGTGCAAAAAACTAAACTCACGCACATGACACTTATTTGAATAACTATATCCAAACAACAAATCTTCTAGAAGTTTATGGCCAAGGTTATATATATATATATATATATATATATATATTTTCCAAGCCATATATATCATCTAGAAGTTGACATTCAATGGACGCTAATAATATAGAAAGCAAACTGTGTAATCTATTGAACCGAATGGTCTCAAAACATTGTTATATAACAAGGATTCAAATGAAACCTATAAGATAACAAAATGCAACTATGGGCCAACATAAATTCTTTTGAAGACAGAATTCCATATTAAAAAGGAATTCACTTCACATCAACGCAAAGTCAATCTCCAAAAATAAATTATGAAATAAAAAATCCTATAAATGTGATTATATAGAACAATCACTGCAGATTCAAGAATCCCATAACACCAAGAAAATAATATTTTTCAATTTTAAAACTCAATCACATGTTGTACAAGCATGAGATGAAAAACTTGGCTCTGATACCAATTGTTGGAAAATCTAGTTTTGTATCTTACACAAAACACACAGTAGAAGCAACAAACATGGATCTATTTCATTCATAATTGACAACATGTACTATTTAAATTTTTAGAATTTAAGAACAAGATAGTGTATCTTGGTGTGGTGAAACTCAAAACAAAAGATTAGAAGTATTTGGGAACACTTTTAATCTTCACTCCAATTCCACTTTACACCCAGGAAGTGTGGTCTCTCAATCAGTTTCTAAGGAAAAATAATCAAGTGGCTTCACTCACACATACACACCATTTCACAATGATGTCTCTCTTTAATTGGACTTGTATTGTAGCGGCAATCTTTCCATTCAATGCACGAATCCCAGTATGTGACTAACCAATGATGCAAGGATCCCAATAGGTGACTAACTCTAGCAACTTGAAGAGATTGTTGGCTGCAAAGTTCTTCAGTTTATCAATAATGAAGATCAGGAAGCTCCTTGGTCACAAAACCCTTGGCGTAAAGACGCAGTAGCTTCTTCAGAGAGAATAATGAACTAAGGCATTATCTGCTTACACAATGGCCTTTAAAATAAGCCTTGTATATGTCTAGGGTTGTGAGAAAAGAACCCTATACAAATATTTCAGCGTGGGCTGAAAATCAGATCTTGAATTTTGATTCGTAAATCTCGATAGAAAGAGCTTGTGTCAAGCTTCTATCAAGCTTCAACATTAAATCTTGATAGAAAAGATTTTGTTGAGACTTCTGTCGAGCTTTAGTAGACAGCTCTTTTTCACTAGTTTCTTGGTCAGATCTTCATGTCCTTAACACTTGAATTGAACAACATGTTTCTTAAAGCCTTAAACCCATCATAGATCTACCTAATTACAAGTTAAATGCATTTTGTCAAAGGATTAGCCAATTACATAAAACATGCCCCTAACAATCTCCCTCTTTGGCAATCCATGACAAAACCACAACAACAAAAATAATCATGAGAGACGTCTTAAATCACTAAACTCATAACCATTTGTTGTATTACAAAATAAATCACTAAAGTTTGCAAGAACAGAGTTCATGGCAAGATAGTCTTTCTCAATCTGTCTTGCTGAAACACTTAAACAAAACTCATCAAGGCATCATGTGTGAAATAGAAATAAATATTGCGTACATAAGGAAACTGTTAGGATATATGCCCTTAAATCCTATTGTATGATGCTATGTATGATATTATGTATGACTTAATATTGTGTTTAATAAAGTTGTTTATTTTTATCTAAAATAATGATAACATGAATATTTGGACATTATCATATAGTCCATGAGATGCATAGTATATGATTTATGTGATTTAGTCACAGAAGATATAAATCACAAGTTCTTTGTAAACTTAGAATTTATAGTTCGTAGTCGTTGATGAAATTGGACATTTCATTTGCGAAGACTATAACGTATCAACTAAGATGATTTGTCTTAATCATGGAAGTAGAGACTTCTAGTTGATATGTTGATATGTTTTAAGAGTTAAGACATATTGAACTGGACCGCTGTGAGATTTATTATTCTTCTAACGACTATCAAATGAATAATAAATCTCACGACTTTTATTTGCATGAATTCTTAATCCTAAAAGAATAATGGACCTGATCATGATGTGTAGGTTGTTTTGATATATCAGGAGTGAAATCTAAAGTAATGGTCCAAGCCTCAATATGTTGGGCAGCTACATTTAGTGTTGATGGAACATATATTCTTAAGATGAAATTCATAATCTCTTAACAGAGGTATAAAATATTCCCTTGAGATAAGTTTAATGAGTTTGGTTATTCAGAGAGTTAGGCCCAACCACTTTCAAGTAATATATATATATATATATGTATGTATTTTTGAAATTGGATTTTATAAATATATGATGAATAACTTTAAAGGATTAAACTGGGTACTCAAGGATTAAGATGTAGTAATTTTCAAAGTGGTAGTCTATATTCATGACTTTGTATTACTACGAATATTTTATGAAGGGGTTACGTGTATAATAAAGTCTCGGGATATAATTTATTAATAAGGCATAGAGTGCAATTATATTTATATAGTTGTATTAAATATAATTAATAGTAACTTTGGACTTGTCAAGAGTTGATGGAGAAGCCCAAGACCCATTGGAGCTAGTGTCTTATTGGTCCTTTTTGGTCCCATTCCAAGCCACACACTAAAGCCCAATTGGAAATGCCCAATAGGCCGGCCTAATTAGATAATCAGTTAGATATAAAGGGAGAAACATACAGAATTTTTTTTTAATGAAAAAAAAAGAATCGTAGAGAAAAAGAGAGAGTGTGAGACACACTTTCATTCTCCCTTTAGAAACTGATTGAGAGACCACACATCTTGGGCGTCAAGTGGAATTGGAGTAAAGATTAAAAGTTTTCCCAAGTGCTTCTAATCTTTGTTTTGAATTGCTCCACACCAAGGTGTGCTATCTTGTTCTTAAATTCTGAAATTTTGCATAGTGCATGTTATCAATCATGAGTGAAATAGATCCTTATTTGTTGTTTCCGCTGTATGTTTTGTATGAGATACAAAACCAGATTTTTTAATCCAACAGAAACATGTGTATAAAGAGAGAAAACAAACAATATATGTAAAGGTAGGTGAATAAAATGAATATACATCATCATCATATATAAGAAGATAAAGTCCAAAATATGTCATAAAATGGTCACAAGGTCATTGTAAAAGAGGCTAATCTCTATAAAGAAGAAATGAAAATACTTAAAGTCCTTACTACATCCCTCAAAACTATATACTTTCTCCCTATCAAAAAATGTCCTATACTTTTTGTCAAGAATGACAAAGGGCAAGTCACTGAGAGGTCATCATCTCATCATCACCTAAAGAACTAGTATCATCCTTATCTTCATCAAATCATCATCGACATCATCATCAGGTGAGGCCAATGTAGAAGGAGACGGAGAAGGAGCAAAGCCAGCCATGTAAGCCTATCTGAGGGCAATGCGACTGACTCGAGTGTTCATCTGACACAGATCATTTGTGAGATAGTCAAGGCGACCATCAAAGTCAGTCTTCATCTGCTGAAGTTATGCCATGATGGCCTCAAAGGTCACACCACCAGCTGCGGAGGTAGAAGCAGCTGAGGAAGAAGGTGGAACAGCAGAAGCTACAAGATGTGTTGTATTCACTTGTGGCTGCTTCAGTCGAAGCTGGGCCTCACTCTGCCAAACAAATCCAGTGCTGATGGCACCCATGATGGTGAAGAGAGGAGAAAGAGGAATGGGAAAGTGAAAATGCTAAAGCATCTGCGTGATAGCTGATGGAAAGATAAGCTTATCACGGGTAGTAGTATCCAAGTACACATCTAGAATAGATGTGATGAAGTGAGAGGGAAAGTCTATCGAAAGATCCTCCATTGAAGAAAGAAGAAAATGAGCACAAGGCTCAGTGATGGAGTTATAGTGAGACAATGGTGTGAGAGTAAATGTCATCACCATGTTAAGGAATCTTGGGCCTTTAGCAAAACCTGAGCATGGAGTGTTTAGCTTACCACCCCATATGGAAGGAGTCTCACAAATGTGAGAGGTAAGCTCGTCTTTGGACATAGTTCGTAGACGATCACAGTCAGGGTAGTCAAAATGCGCTACCCTAGGAACATGTAGTACCACGGATATAAGATCCAAAGTAACTACGATACGTGTACCTTGGAATGTGGTAACAAACTATGGCATAAAGGTATCGATGCCATGTATGTTAGAGTAAAACTCCTAAATAAACATGACAGGACACCACAAGGGTTTCTCACAGAGAGATTCCCATCCCCGAGTCCAAATGACATCGAGTAGCAGATTGTCAGCAAAATCTGACAAAATAAGCTGGCATTCCAGATGAACGCCACGTTTGTGGAAGTTCTCAAAGAAGTCCGTCTAGTTCTTCTTATCATGGAACTGAATGTGAAAAGGTACAGAAGGATCAGAAGAAGAAGATGACCTAGAACCTTGAAGTAGATTTGCGATATTTGGGTGCCATGATGTAGTCTATTAGAAAGAGAGAGAGAAAGAACAGAAGGAAACACAACACATGCTTAGAAAAGAAAGAAGGAAAAGAACGTATGCATGAAAAATGCATGAACATGTGACATTAAGAATTTAAGAGCATCTGGGCGTCACCCAATCCAAACCTAATAGAACTCAACAACAATAATCAGTCACACACACCTAAAAATGCATGAAACATTGTTATAATGCAATGAGGATGCAATGCATGAGCATATAACAACAAATCAACACAACCTAACCAAAAAATTTCACAAAAATCTCAAAAACCCCAAAAAATTTCAAAAACCCAAAACCTAATTCTAAAAATGCATGAATACATGAAACAGAAGTGATTGAGAATACTTACCAAGTGTTTTGAGCTTGATCTAGGCCAAAGAACATGAGGGTGAGGAGATTTGAGAGAGAGAAAGAGGTTTGGGTTGAGAGAGATAGAGTTTTTTATCGAGAGAGAAATGAGAAAATGAAATCTGAAATCGCGCCTCAGCTATATATAGAAAACGCATATCAATAAATTAAGATAGTTATCGAGAATCTATCAAGCACTGAATCTCGACAGAAATGAATCTGTCAAGGTGCTGTCGAGGATTTGTTGACGGCAAATATCACCTCGATGGATCGAGAATCTATCAGTCAAAAAGAATGCATAGAAATTTGGCTTGATGGATTGAAGAAGTTGTCAAAATTCTATGGAAAAGAAAATTATAAACCTCGATGGATCGAAGATCTGTTGAGATGTAATCGAGAAAGGAGATAGAAAAGCTTGATAGAAAGGAATCTGTTGAGGATATGTCAAGAAGCTGTCAAGCTTGAAGAAAAAGAGTTTTCCAAGGAAAGAAAAACACATAAATATGAATGCAACAAGCAAGCTACTCAAATAAAGATCCAAGCAACATGTTAAGCTCTCAAGACATCTCTCAACATATAAGCATAGCATCCATAGATCCAAAAACACACACACACACACACACACACACTAAACAAGTCTTACAAATTTTATTTCTCAAAAACAAGTTAAGACAATTTAGTTAGCATATATCAACACATGTATCTCCTATGATGGCCAAATTAGATTTTAGCTGCACATGTATCAAAAGTAGCAAAGAATTTGCATGTTGTGTGTGAAACATAGCAAGTGTGCCCAAGTTTCTTATATTATGACGATTTAAGGTATGAGAAAATCTAATAAACTCACACATAATCATAACTGTTTGATGGGGACTATTACCTTCAAGGCACATCATATAATTCTCACATCTCCTAAAAACACGCTTACAATCATTTTAAAAGCATTTTTATTTTTTTGCTTTTATATACTTTGCATATTTTCTTTCTGAACATATCATGCATGGGCATATAATTGAGAAAAGAAAAAATTAATTATGTAAGCCAAAACATTACAATTTTGCTAGGCTGAAGCACATAGATGTTATACATGATTGGCGCCTTTAGTAGTGAGAAGGTTATTTATGCCTTTCTTTTAGGATTTTTTAGTCCTTCCCATCAAAAAGAGTGATATGAGTATTAAGTATAAAAGATTACTTAATTGTACTCATCACCAACACGAGCCACAAAGCTCACTTACTTAGTTATGCATTAAAATGCTCATCTAAGCTATAAGAGATACATAGTTGAAAAACTTTGTTTCAATAGCCATCTAGGGTACATAAGTACCAATATACACAAACACATACTATTTTTGTATTTTTTTCAATTTTTTTTTAATTTTTTTTTTATGTAAAACAGAATAAAACAAAACTGAAAAAAACAACCAAAAACATGTAAACATACAAAGCATCCTTTCCTAGAGTTGAACCTTTGTTCTGGAGGTGAGGGGGAAGAATTGAAACTGTTTAAGTTCAAAAGGAAGTTTAGGGCCTTGAGAAGATCTCCAAGAGGACCCAAAGATGGTGGAATCTGACCTTGACCACTAATTGATAACACATTATTGCTCTGTTGAGTGGCTAACCACCTATAGCGATTTGGACGAGTGTGTCCTGAAGCTTCACAGTGATGACAAAAATGCAACTTCTTTGGTTAAGACTTCTTATTTTTAGCCTTATTGCATTTAGGGGTTCTAGTCTATTTCTTCTCTATCTTAAGGGTGCTCCTAGAACATATTTGCCTTTGTCTAGATTGTTCTCACAAGCTATCTTAGTTTTAGTTTCATTTTTCTCAAGATTTTCATTATTAATAGGTGAGACAAAAATAGTCCTACTAGAGGAGGCAATATGAGAAGAGCTAGAGAGTTCATGCCCTAAGTCGATTCTATCAAAAGCTGAAATCTGGAGGTTCAACATTTCATATAGCTTTGCACTAGAAGTCCTCTAAAACTAAGCTCAAAGTTAGAACAATTCTGCTTCAAGCTTTTTGGTTCTTTCAGACAAGAAATTATTCTTAAATCGCAGTGCTCCAATGATTTGATTGGCTTCATCAACCTTGTTCAAGAGCTCCTCTCGTTATAGCTCCACTTCACTGAGCTTCTTAGTAGACAGCCTATACAACTTCTTATGCTTTTCAAATACCTTGTATAACTTTGAAAAGACTGTATGGATCCTGTTCATCCATCTTTTCTAAATTGGATTCCATCAAGTCCTCTTCTTCATCCACTACTTCTATGATCCCCTCAGTAGGATCTACTGTGGCAATGAAAGCACTTAAGATTCCCTCATCATCACTATCATCTGACTCAATCTCAGGCTTAGTGTCACTCAAGGTAGCAGCAAGAGCCTTGCTTTTCCTAATCGACTTAAGATATGTTGGACATTCTTGTTTCATGTGTCCAAAACCTTGACATCCAAAGCATTTTGGTCCGGAGGGAATAGTATATTGACCATCATCCTTAGCATTCTTCTTACCTCTGTCTTGACTTTTGAATTGAGAAGAACTGAATTGCTTACGGTCCTTGTCAAAACCTTTTACATTGGTAATCTTCATGAACTTCTTGAGTTACCTTGTGATGCAGGACTTCTTCTTGCAATCTTCATCATCTGAAGACTCATCAGTTTCATTACTTTTGGCCTTCAGTGCCATATTCTTACTTTTGGTTCCTTTCCCTAGTCTAGTCAAACCCAATTCATAGGTTTACAAGTTACCAATCAGCTCCATCAAAGGAATGGTGTCAGTGTCCTTTGATTCTTAAATTTCTGTAATCTTGGCATGAAATCTCTTAGGGAGAGATTTGAACACCTTTCTCACAATCTTGGGCTCGACAATATGATCACCAAGATTGCTGAGTTCACTATGTCCTTCAGCTTGGCATAGAACTCATCAAACGTCATATCCTGCTCCATCTTTATTTCCTCAAAGCTAGTCGTGAACCTTTGGAGCTTTGAATCCTTGATAGTCTTAGTCCCTTCATAGGTTGTTTAGAGGATGGTCCATGCTTCCTTTGCAGTTTCAGTTGAGGATATTTTCTTAAACTCCTTATTGGTCACCGCACTAAATAGGGCTTTCAATGCTTTGCTGTTAAAGTTTGTCACTTTGATCTTGGCCTCATCCCAATTAGACGATGCATCCTTTGTATTCACCCAGCCAATTTCCACAGCTTGCTAGACCTTCTCATCCAAAGACTGCATGAAAGGTTTCATGCGTACTTTCCAATATGCATAGTTAGTGCCATCAAATAAAGGAGGTATAATAAGAGACTCTCCTCTATCCATGACAAATAGGGGTTAATGGATCACACAGCAAAGATTAAAACCTAATTAGAGTGTGCCCGCTCTGATACCACTTGTTGGGTTAAAATAAATTGACCTCTTGCAAATTAATTAATTACCCAAGTTAATTGGTTAGATTAAATTACATGCAATGGCATGGTAGCACAAACAAATCACCGACTAAACTAAATGCAGCAGAAAATAAATTTGACATGGGTGATTTCTTTACGAATGGAGAAAACCACCGAGGAAAAACCCCACCGGGTGAATTTAAGGTCACCACTCCCAAGAATCCACTATTATTAATCACAAGCGATTACAAGTATAAGAAATCTTACCAAACCCTTTGGCCTATCCCGAAATACGAACCTACAGTTGAAACCTTACCCCAATACCCTATTGGACTTGTATTGTAGCAGCAATCTTTCCATTAAATGCACTAATCCTAGTACGTAACTAACTAATGATGCACGAATCCTAGTACATAACTAACTCTAACAACTTGAAAAAGTTGTTGGTTGCAAAGTTCTTCAGTCCATCAACAATGAAAATCAAGAAGCTCCTTGGTCACAAAACCCTTAGTGTAAAGACATAATAGCATCTTCAGAGAGAATAATTAATTAGGGCACTATCTGTTTGAACGACGGCATTTGAAATAAGCTTTATATATGTCTAGGGTTGTGAGAAAATAAACCCTATACAAATATTTCAGCATAGGCCAAAAATCGGATCTGGAATTTTTGATTTCATAAATCTCGATAGAAATAGCTTGTGTCAAGCTTTTGTCGAGCTTCAACATTAAATCTCAATAGAAAGGATTTTGTTGAGGCTTTCATCAATCTTTAGTGAACAACTCTTCTTCACTTGTTTCTTGGTCAGATCTTTATGGTTTTAACACTTAACTTGAACAACATGTTCCTTGAAGTCTTTAACCCATCCTAGATCTACCCAATTACAAGTAAAATGCATTTTGTCAAAAGATTAGCCAATTATGTAAAATATGTCCCTAACACAAAAGAAAATAGTATTTGAAAAGAACATTTTCTTGGAAACAAGAAAGTATATACTAAATTGATTGAGAGACTACAAACCTTGGGCATATGTGGAATTGGTGTGAAGGTTGAAGGTCTTCCCATGTTCAATTTAGTTTGTTTTGAACTTAATTACATCAGTGTATGCTTTTCTATTCTTTGTTTCTAAAATCTAGATATTTCATGTTATCTCACATAAATGAAGTAGATTCACTATTTTTTGCTGCTTGTTTTGTATGAGATGCAAAACTATGTTACCCAGTAGCTTGAAGTGATATCCATCACATGAAACTGCATAGTACAATCCAACAGGGCAATCTTTCAAGCGGCCTTAAAAGTCCCTATTATCTTCATTGAAGTATTATCATATACTTTGATAGTCAAAGGTGAAGGGATAATGGTCTCTATGTATAGGCCAACTTTGAGAGCAGTCCTAAATGGGCATACATTCAATGTAGAACCATTGTCAACGAATGCCTTTGGGACTTTAGCACCCATGCACTCAATAATGATTTGTAAAGACCTTGTATAAATGATTCCCTCTAATGGGAGTTCTTCATCGTAAAAAGAGAGAGAAGGGTCAGATACAACCTCTACATGTAGTGCACAAGTTGATACAAGACTTAGAATACAAATAAGACACACAGGTACTCCACAAGTTGATGTAAACAAGAAGATTTGAATATGACTTTAGGTCCAAAACTTTGAAAGACATTGGGAGCACATATTTGATGGAATCATACATGCGCAGCGGAAGAATAAAACAATGTAAACGGATCTACTTCATACATACAAGTTAACATGGGCTATTTAAGTTTCAGAATTAGAGAACAAGAGAGTGTACCTTGGAGCGGTGAATTTCAAAAACTTGAAGAACGGAAGCACTTGGGAATACTTTCAATCTTCACTCCAATTCCACTAACGCCCAAGATGTGTGGTCTCCCAATCAGTTCCAAAGGGAGAATTAAAGTGTGTCTCACACTCTCTCTTCTTCTCTATGAAATCTCTACAAATTCTCTTTTGAATCTCTTATCGATACATTACGAAAAATTCTGTATGTTTCTCCCTTTGTATCTAACTGATTATCTAATTGGGCCGGCTTTTGGGCCTTTCCAATTGGGCTTAAGTGTGTGGCTTGGAGTGGGACCAAAAGGGACCAATAAGACACTAGCTCCAATGGGCCTTGGGCTTTTCTGTCAACTCTTGACAAGTCCAAAGTTACCATTAACTATATTTAATACCACTATATAAATATAGTTGCACTCTAGGCCTTATTAATAAATTATATCCCAAGACTTTATTATACATGCAACCCCTTCATAAAATATTCATAGTAATACAAAGTCATGAAAGAAGACTGCCACTTTGTATATTACTACATCTTAATTCCTTGAGTACCTGGTTTAATCCTTTAAGTTATTCATCATATATTTATGAAATCCAATTCCATAAATATATACTTTAGTAACTCCTTACTAAAGTGGTTAGGCCCAACTCTCTGAATAACAAACACATTAAACTTATCTCAAGGGAATGTTTTATATCTCCGTTAAGAGACTATGAATTCCATCTTGAGAATATATGTTCCATCAACACTAAATGTGGCTGCCCAACATACTGAGATTTTGACCTTAACCATAGATCTCACTCCTGATATATCAAAGCAACATACACTTCATGATCAGGTCCATTATCCTCTCAGGATTAAGAGTTCATGCAAATATAAGTCGTGAGTTTATTATTCTATTGACAGTCTTTAGGAGAATAATAAATCTCACACCGGTCCAGTTCAATATGTCTTAACTCTTAAAACATATCAACATATCAACTAGAAATCTCCATTTCCATGATCAAGACAAATCATCTTAGTTGATATGTTATAGCCTTCGCAGATGAAATGCCCAATTTCATCACCGACTACGAACTATAATTCTGAGTTTACAAAGAACTTGTGATTTATATCTTCTGTGACTAAATCACATAAATCACATACTATTGCATCTCATGGACAATATGATAATGTCCCAATATTCATGTTACCATTATTTTCAAATAATAATACAACTTTATTAACCAAAACATTAAGTCATACATAATGTCTTACATAATAAAATACATAGCATCATACAATAGGATTTAAGGACAAATATCCCAACAATATTTATTTGATAAAAATTTGTTTCAAGCATAATAACACTCCCTACTCAAATGGACTTTCCAAAATTTACTTGGTTTCGATTGCCTACCCCTAGCCACGTAAAGGAAGTTGACACTATTGTATTGGAAAACATGGCTAGAGCTCTCAACAATGCAATTGAGAAGATTACCCAATTGTCTGCTAAGTAAGAAGAGATGCTAGCACAAATGGGCACTTGCCTAAGTTTTTTGGAACAAGGAAGAGGTAAGAAGCCTTAACAAAATAAGGAAGATATGGAAGATGAAGTTAATCATGATAGGAATGAGATGATAGACAAGATAGTATGAGAAGGGATTGTATGAGAAGCAAGCTTTGTGTGCCTTCCCTATGTCTCTCACAAGAAATTCCTCGAAGTGGTACCTGGTACCACAAAGTAAACCTAAGAAAAACTACTATTTGGAGTGAATAGATAGATCTATTTGTGAAAAAATTTCAATACTCTGATTGATGTTACTTTGAGAGATTCAAAAACCATCAAGCAAGGGTCCAACGAGACATTTTTTGAGTATATGATGAGGTGGAAGAACAAAGTTGCAAGGATGGTTAATAGGCCTAATGAAAAGGATCAGATTAACATGATCATCAAGTACTTGCTTCCAACATACAATAATAAGCTTCTGTCATTGCCTATGAGTTCCTTTGAGGAGTTATGTGATTGTGGTATAAGAAATGAAGATGCCATTAATACTAGACAATTATACCCAAATGAAGCCAAGTTTCAAGCCAAGAAAGTGTTCAATGAAGAAGAAAAGGCTAGTGCTCTCAACAATGTGAATCTTAAAATGCATTTAATAGAAGTCATAGCAGTCTTGACTGAGGGGGAGCGCACCTTAAGCCGCTTAATCTTACTTTTCCAAATTTGATCACACCAAATTGGAATAGAAATGACCGCAGTGCCTTCTACCAAAGGATAGGACACACGACAAATAATTGTCTAAGGTTGAAGCATGAAGTTCAAGATTTGATAGATCAAGGGGTGATTGTTAAGCCATTACCTCAAGAAATGGGAAACTAAGAAGAAAGCAAGAATGAATGAAAGGGATGTGCTTAAGAGATTTTATCCATGTGAACACCTTTGCTAGAGGATGAGCCTTTGTAAGTTTTTTGTCTTTTTAAATTGTCGTGTCTTCAATTTATTTGGTTTGTAAAGTCTTGCTCTTTGTTGTGTTGTAGAGTCTTTCATTAAGATATCGTGTTGAATCATCTTTTGTTATGTTGAGTCATGTTCCATTGAATTTTCAAATCAATGTTGTTTCATTTACAATAAAGATTGGCCTTTCAAATATGATGTGTATGGTGTGACCTCTCTTTTTACAAGCTTTGAAATGAATAAATTCTTAAATGAAAACATTGGTTAATCCAAATAAGGAATTAAAATATAAGGTTGTTCTAGTTTATTTGATCATTTAGAGCAAGCATGGAAGTGAGAAAGAGTGTGAGAGAGATAGAGAGAAATAAGAATAGAAGAAAGAAGAGAAAAAAATTCGATCAAGTGAGAGAGTACACGAGAATGCAAACGATAGGTGATAAGAGATTCCTTGAAGTACAAAACATGAGCAAGTTCAAAGATAGGAAAGAGCAATCGAATGAATGACAAGTCCTTTTACATGGGATGAGAACTTAATGAGATGAAAAGGTTAACCTAGACTTGGGAAGGCTAAGAAATCAAGATTGAAGGGATGAGAGGCCATCTTTCTACTACCCTTTTTAACAATAGAGAAACATATTTCACTTTGCTAACCCTATTGAGCTTAGATTAGATCCTTTTTCATACCCATGCCAGGGGATTACCCCCTACACTAGGGGCTTATTTTTAGGAGATGATAACTTGAAAGTATTACCCTTAACACTATGGGCATAAGCTAATATTTGGAAAGATGTACCCTATACTAGGGGAAAAGTTTATGAATGAATGATAGAAGGATGTGAGGATGATTTATAAGTAAAAGGGTTCTCTTTTTAAACAAGGGGCATGGAACTACTATCTCTAAATTCTTGTGCTCTACTATCTCTAAACTCTTGTCATGTTTGAAACTTCATTGATCTAAGAGTCTCTTCCAACTTGTTGTGCTCATAAATATTCTTTTGTCTCAAAACCCATGTCATGTTTGAAACCTCATTGGTCTAGAGTCTCTTCCAAATAACTTTGATCTTTGTCTAGAGGGGTTAGGAATTTTAGGAATTGGTAGCCATCCAAAGGCAAAAGGTGCATAATAAAAAAAATGATGAATGATTTGTTTGGATAAATATGTGCCTTCATTAAAATAAACAAAAATCAATGAATTCATGGCCTAATCAACTATTGCTTGGTAATGCTCTAAATAAATAAATAATAAATGCAATTTTTAGAAGTCCAATAAAATGGAAAAAAAATTGGAAAAAAATGAGATAATGAAAATAAAGAAAAGAATAAATGAAAGATTAAAATTGAAAAAGAAAATGAGGAATTGGAAAATGGGAGAAGAAAAATAGAGGATAAAGATGATGATGAGATGAGAGAGAATAAAAGAAAAGAAGATGGAAGGGGAAAAAAAGAAGAGAGAGAAAAAAATGAGAAGAGGGAAAAAAATAAGAATGGGAAAATGAAAAGTAAAAAAAAAAAAAAGAAAAAGAAAATGAGAAGATGCAAAAAAGGGAATATAAGAAAAATGAGGAGAAGAAAAGAAAAGAAAATGACGTAAAAAAAAGGGAAGAGAAGATTGTGAGGAATAATGTGACATGTTATGCTTATGGTTAGTATTGATAAATTTGGACCTAACTTGATGTGATTCATTATGATTGGTTCTGTCCTGATGTGTTTTGACCAAATTTGATGTGATCTATTGTGCTTGGTTCTGTCTTGATGTGTTTGAACCTAACCTAATGTGACCTGTTGTGATTGGTTTTGTCCTAATGTGTTTGGAACAAACTTGATGTAATCGTTGTGTTGATGTGACCTAATCATTGTGAGAAATCTAAAATATTCAAGAAAGTTTCAAAGTTCAAAGGAGGAATTTAAGAATTCAAGAGAAATGAATCTAAAGAAGAAAATTAAATTTTAAAAAAGAAATATCCAAGAAGAATTTCAAAAGGAAAGAAATCAAAATTTCAAAAATCCAACGGAGATTTCAAAAAATAAAAGAAGGTTTTAAAAAAAGAATGGATGAATTTGGCTGATGAATTTCTTAAATGATACTGATTTTCTTAAATAGCGAATTTTATTTTGAAATAATGATGTGTGTCTTGAATGCTGATTATCTTTATGGATGATGATGTGTTGATTTGCTTATGTTTATAATGTTATGTTGATGTACTGAAAACATGATTTGTGTTGTATGATTTTGGCTTAGGATAGTAGTAATTCATGTTGTGAATATGATATGTTGTTGAAGTGATGATAACATGATGAGTTGATATGACGAGTTTCTTTTGGCTTAGGATAGTTGCCATTTTTGTTGTGTTTCCATTTTACACCTAGGTTCAAGATAGTGAACCTAGGCATATAAGGACTCTTTCATGATAAGATGACGTGATGAGTTTCTTCTTTTTGGCTTGGGAAAGTAGGATTTTTTTTTTTTTTTTTGGTTTTCCCTTTACCCAAGGTTCAAGATAACGAACCTAAGAGAATAGGGACTCACAAAATCCAATAAGTGGATTCTACACCCACTTCCATGTTTGCTTGTTTGCATGTTTGTTTTATGTGTGTATGTGTGTGTGTGGACGTAAAGTTTATTAACCTACAAAATTTTTTGTCCCTTCAGGCTTTTGACTACACTTACAGAGCAAGTATAGTCAAAAGAGGGAAAACTGTAGACACCTCATTTTGTACCTAGTTAATAACCTTTAGTCCTCGGTCCAAATGATGAGCTTGATATGCTAAAAAAGGGGAATTTAAGTTATTTTGATAGATCAGAAGTAATTGTGACTCAAAAGTGCTCCAAATCACTTTGGAGACAACGCTGAAAATTAAGCTTTTCTCACTATTATGACCATAACTTTTGAACCACAAAGAATATTTTGGTAAACATTTGTTTCATTAGAATGTAGACATCCTAGGATTTAGTTTTAACATAAATTTTTCATAATTTAGGTTTAAATTAAGTGAGTTATGGCCGTTTGAAGTTGAACCAATAGTTAGTGGAATTTAGGGTTTTACATGCGCATGTTTGGAAGTATGCACGCGCATGCTCAAGTATGCACATGCATACTTAGTTTTTTAACATCAGGAACTCAGTTTTAAAGGCCTAAAGCTTCATTATTTGATGGGGCCCGGCCCCTAGACCCTTAGAAACTTCCAAAACCCTTTAAATAACTCCTATTACCTTAGTTTTTTAGCATATACACATCCTTTTATACTTCCAATTCACACCCTAGCTAGAGAGAGATATTTTTACATCAAAAGTCTTCAAAAACTCTTTCTTTCTCTTAATATTAGAGATGGCAACACTAGTTTTTCTAATCTCTTTTCAAAACCTTTGTCAAACATCTCTCTATTAGTTCTTTTTCTAATCTCTTTTCAAAACCTTTTTCAAACGTCTCTCTTTTTAGAACGTTTATTAGTTCTTCAAAAACTCTCTCTATTAGTCATTAGGGTAGAAACTAGTTTGTCTAATCTCTTTTCAAAACCTTTTTCAAACATCTTTTCTATATTTATTTTTAGATTGCCCTTCTATTTCCTCCCTTTTAGCTCGTTTGTGTGGTTTTCTTGTTTCTAGAGGAGGAGGACGTCCCCAGGTTGGGCATTTTGTGGGGTGAGATTGTCCCTTTAGGGATATTCATGTTCTTTTTTTTGTGACCCCTCGGTCAATGAGTGTAGACACTTGTCATGGACGTTTTGTGACAAGGGCCGAAAATGCAAGAATTGTCCAAATCTCCCATTTGGTTCTTTAGAAGTGTTTATTGTGGAGAATCAAGCCCAAAATTCCAAATATATAATGAACAAAACGCTAATGGTGCTTTGACAAGAGAGATGTAAATGTTAGGATTAGTGCCCTTAAATCCTATTGTATATATCATGTAATACATTATGTATGACTTAATGTTGTATTGATAAAGTTGTTTTATTATAATCTAAAATAATGGTAACATGAATATTGGACATTATCATAGAGTCCATGAGATGCATAGTATGTGATTTATGTGAAAAGTCACAAAAGATATAAATCACAAGTTCTTTGTAAACTCAGAATTGTAATTAGTATTTGGTGATGAAATTAGACATTTCATCTACGAAAACTATAACATATCAACTAAGATGATTTGTCTTGATCATGGAAGTGGAGACTTCTAGTTGGTATGTTGATATGTTTTAAGAGCTAAGAAATATTGAACTAGACTGCTGTGAGATTTATTATTCTTCTAATGACTGTCAAATGAATAATAAATCTCACGATTTCTATTTACATGAACTCTTAATCCTGAGAGGATAATGGATCTGATCATGAAGTGTAGGTTGCTTTGAAATATTAGGAGTGAGATCTAAAGTAATGGTCAAAATCTCAGTATGTTGGGCAGCCACATTTACTGTTGATGGAACATATATTTTCAAGATGGAATTCATAGCCTCTTAACAGAGATACAAAATATCCCCTCGAGATAAGTTTAATGGGTTTGGTTATTTAGAGTGTTAAGCCTAACTACTTTAGTAAAAAGTTACTAAAGTATATATTTATGAAATTGGATTTCATAAATATATGATGAATAATTTTAAAAGATTAAACCGGGTACTCAAGGACTAAGATGTAGTAATTTACAAAGTGGCAATTTACATTTATAACTTTGTATTACTACGAATATTTTATGAAGGGGTTGCACGTAAAATAAAGTCTTGGGATATAATTTATAAATAAGACCTAGAGTGCAACTATATTTATATAGTGGTATTAAATATAGTTAATGGTAGCTTTGGACTTGTCTAGTGTTGACAGAAAAGCTCAAAGCCTATTGAAGCTAGTGTCTTATTGGTCTCTTTTGGTCCCACTCCAAGCCATACACTAAAGCCGAATTAGAAAAGCCCAATAAGGCTAGCCTAATTAGATAATCGGTGAAAAGGAGAGAAACATACGAAATTTTTGTATGAATATGAAATGGGGTGTATGTGAGGGTTAGACACTCTTTCATTCTCCCTTGAACAAATTCATAAAAATTGATTGAGAGACCACACTTTTTTGGTGTAAAGTGGAATTGGAGTGAAGATTAAAACTGTTTTCAAATGCTTCTAATCCTTTGTTTTGAATTTCACCACACTAAGGTACGCTCTTTTATTCTTGAATTCTGAAATTTACATTGTACATGTTATCAATTGTGAATGAAGTAAATCTGTTAATTTTCCACTGTGTATGGTTTGAATGCGATACAATCATGTATTTTTTTGTCAAATGGTATCAAAGTGGTCTTCAATTCGAATCTTTATAACATGTTTTGTGAGTTTTGGAATTAGACACAATAGTTTCATGATGGTAGAAGATTATATATGTATTTATTTTTCTGCATGGTTGTTGAAACTATGGTTTGATAAAAACTGATATTGATGTTATGTTGTTGTTTAAATTTGAATTTAAGTATGTTAAATTGATATTTAAGGCAATAGCATCAATGGAATTTAGTTTTGATATCAAATCCCATCTATTATGTTCATATGGTGGTTGTTTGTTCATGGAAAACCATTGAAAACTGTCCAGATCTTCCTTTTGAGAACTAAAAACATGGGTTTTTCGTGGGTAAGCTTTACTCGTGAAATAGTTTGCAAAACAGTCGCGAAAGCTTCTGTGTGAATTTTGTGTTTTCACAAAATTTTTCACAGGTAAATTTTACCCGTGAAATAGTCGTGAGATAGTCACAAAAGTTTCTGTCTGATTTTTGTGTTTTCACTTTTTTGCCTTAACTCATTTTTACGGGAAGAGCTTATTCACAAGATTCTCGCGAAAATGCCAAAGAAGGCAATTCTGAACTTTTTCCAAGTGTTTTCAAATGTATAAAGTGCAAGGTTGTATGTGATTAAATTACACATTTTTACAAATTAAAAACCTTTAATTTAAAACATCTAGTGGGAGAGAGATACTAGGGTTAGATCTCACGGCCTACTTTAACGGTTTATAGTAGTATGATTAAGGACCTCGCCTTGGCATATATGCCTTGCTCCTTTCGAATGGTGTTTACTTCATGGAACTACAGATTAAACTTATTAATGATGGATGATATGTGTTTTTACACTAAGAACGACCACGTTATTGGAATAATCATGGTTTGTATCTCATACAAAATATACGCGGCGGGACATAAACGGATCTACTTCATTCACAATTGATAACATGCACAATGTAAATTTCAGAATTCAAGAACAAGGGAGTGTACCTTGGTGTGGTGAATTTCAAAACAAAGATCAAAAGTAGTTGGGAATAATTTTAATCTTCACTCCAATTCCACTTTATGCACAATAAGTGTGGTCTCTCAATCAGTTTCTAAAGGAGAATGATAAAGTGTCTCACACTCACATACACAGCATTTCATACATACATATAAAATTTTGTATGTTTATCCCTTTATAACTAATTGATTATCTAATTGGGCTGGCCTATTGGGCCTTTCCAATTGGGCTTTAGTGTGTGGCTTGGAGTGGGACCAAAAGGGACCAATAAGAGCCTTGGGCTTTTCTGTCAACTCTTGACAAGTCCAAAGTTACCATTAACTATATTTAACACTACTATATAAATATAGTTGCACTCTAGACCTTATTTATAAATTATATCTCAAGACTTTATTGTATATGCAATCCCTTCATAAAATATTCGTAGTAATAGAAAGTCATGAATATTGACTGCCACTTTATAAATTACTACATCTTAATTCCTTGAGTACCTGATTTAATCCTTTATGTTATTCATCATATATTTATGAATTCCAATTCCATAAATATATATACTTTAGTAACTCCTTACTAAAGTGGCTAGGCTTAACACTTTGAATAACCAAACCCATTAAACTTATCTCAAGGGAATATTTTATATCTCTGTTAAAAGATTATGAATTTCATCTTGAGAATATATGTTCCATTAACACTAAATGTGGCTACCCAACATACTGAGATTTTGACCGTGACTTTAGATCTTACTCCTGATATATCAAAAGAACCTACACCTCATGATTAGGACCATTATCCTCTCAGGATTAAGAGTTCATGTAAATAGAAGTCGTGAGTTTATTATTCATTTGACAGTCCTTAGGAGAATAATAAACCTCACAGCAGTCTAGTTTAATATGTTTTAATTCTTAAAACATATCATTATACCAACTAGAAATCTCCATTTCCATAATCAAGAGATCATCTTAGTTGATATGTTATAGTCTTCACAGATAAAATGCCCAATTTCATCACTGACTACGATCTAAAATTCTGAGTTTACAAAGAACTTGTGATTTATATCTTTTGTAACTAAATCACATAAATCACATACAATGTATCTCATGGACTATATGATAATATCTCAATATTCATGTTACCATTATTTTAGATAATAATAAAATAACTTTATTAATCACAACATTAAGTCATTCATAATGTCATACATAACATCATACAATAGGATTTAAGGGCACACACATCCTAACAATCTCCCACTTGCCCTAAAGACTATTGTGCATTAATCTAACTCCCATCTCCTACAAATATGACTCGAAAGTCTTTTAGGCCAAGGATTTGGTAAAGGGATCTGCTAGATTCTTTGCACTATCAATCTTTGCTACTACAACATCTCCACGAGCAACAATGTCTCGAATGATATGGTACTTTCTCTCTATGTGCTTTCCTTTCTTGTGATTCCTTGGATCCTTGGATTGTGCAACCACTCCACTATTGTCGTAGAACAATGTGATAGGAACTTGCTCAATTCTCATAACACCAAGATCAAAAAGGAATTTCTTGAGCCAAATAGCTTCCTTTGCTGCTTCACAAGCAGCAACATCTTCAACTTCCATGGTGGAGTTGGCAAATACAAGATTGCTTAACACTCCTCCAACTTATGGCTCTACCTCCTAAGGTGAACACATAACCTGAAGTGGACTTTCTGAAATCAACGTCTGACTGAAAATCTAAATCTGTATATCCAATGGGAATCAAATCCTCACTATGGTAAACAAGCATATAACTTCTCATTCTCCTTAGATACTTAAGAATATGCTTTACAGCTTGCCAATGTTTAAGTCTTGGATTTGATTGATATCGGTTAACCATGCCAACTGAATAACAGATATCCGGTTTAGTACATAACATAGCATATATAAGACTTCCCACTACAGAAACATAAGGAACTTGTCTCATTGTATTTTCTTCCTCAAGAGTCTTAGGCCATTGGTCATCAGATAGAGGAACTCCATGTCTAAAAGGAAGTAATTTGTTCTTGAAGTTTTGCATGCTAAACCGTTCTAGGACCTTATCTATATATCCAGCTTGTGACAAGCCTAACATCTTATTCTTTCGATCTTGCTAAAGCTTGATCCCTAGAATATAGTTAGCCTCGCCCAAGCCCTTCATATCAAATTGTTTTGACAACCAAACTTTAACAAATGAAATTACCCCTACATCATTCCCAATGAGTAAAATATCATTAACATAAAGCACTAAGAACATTACTACTTTGTCTTGATGTCTTTTGTACACACATGGTTCATTAAGATTTTGTTCAAAACCAAATGACTTGATTGCTTGATCAAATCTAATGTTCCATGACCTAGATGCTTATTTTAGTCCATAAATGGACCTTTTTAACTTGCATACCATATGCTCTTGGTTCTTTGCTATGAAACCTTCCAGTTGCAACATGTAGATTTCTTCTTCAAGATTGCCATTAAGAAATGTAGTCTTGACATCCATTTTCCAAATCTCATAATCCTAATGAGCAACAATGGATAAGAGAATTCTGATAGATTTAAGCATGGCTACTGGCGAAAAAGTTTCATCATAATCAACTCCTTCTTTTTATGTGTACCCTTTTGCTACTAGCCTTGTTTTAAAGGTTTCAACATTTCCATCTATCCCTCTCTTCCTCTTGTAAACTCATTTGCAACCAACAGGTTTAATGCCGTTAAGTACCTTTACAAGATCCCAAACTTGATTGGAATACATAGAAACTAATTTAGATTTTATAGCTTGGACCCAATGATGTGCATCTATATCATTTATTGCCTCCTCATATGTGTAGGGATCCAATTCAACCTCTTATGAGATAGTTTCATAAGTTTCTCCTAAACCTATAAATCTTATAGGAGACCGAAAAATTCTCCCACTATGACGAGGTACTTGTGTACTAGACATCTCACGAGTAGTATCATGTGGTGTATCTAATACAACCACATCATCCCTAGTTTCATCCATTGGTTGTTCAACTATAGGTTCATCTATTTCAGCCAAAACAACTTTACCCCTAGGATTAAAGTTATTCACATAATCATCTTCCAAAAATTTGACATGGGTACTAACAAACACTTTGTTATCCTTGTGATTATGGAATAAATAACCCTTAGTTTCCTTTGAATACCCTAAAAACATGGATACTTTCGTTTTTGCTTCCAACTTATCAGACTTCCTTTTCAACACATGTGCGAGACATTCCCAAATGTGGATATTTCATACTAGGCTTGCGCCCACTCCACAATTCCTTGGGTGTGTTGAGAATTGATTTTGATGGAACTAAATTCAAATTATGCATTGCGATTTTTAGTGCATATCCCCAAAAAGAAATTGGTAAAGTTGAAAAACTCATCATGGACTTAACCATTTCTAAAAGAGTCCTATTCCTTCTTTCCGCTACACCATTTTGTTGAGGAGTTCCAGGTGCAGTCAATTGGGATACTATCCCATTCTGAATTAGGAAATCCTTGAAATCCCCAAGAAGGTATTTGCCACCTCGATCAGATCGTATGTCCTTTATGCGTTTACTTAATTGATTCTCAACTTCAGCTCTAAACTCTTTGAACTTTTCAAAAGCTTCAGACTTTCGTCTCATTAGATACATTTAACCATATCTTGAGTAATCATCCGTGAAAGTGATGAAGTACTCATAACCTCCTTTTGCTTGGGTTGACAAAGGGCCACATACATCTGTATGAACTAATTGAAGCAATTCTTGGGCTCTTCTACCTTTTGCATTAACACGTCATTTAGTCATTTTACCCTTCAAACAAGATTCACAAACTG
Organism: Castanopsis chinensis; assembly: GCA_032878915.1. NCBI lineage: Eukaryota > Viridiplantae > Streptophyta > Magnoliopsida > Fagales > Fagaceae > Castanopsis > Castanopsis chinensis. The sequence goes on along the minus strand of JAVQMG010000102.1, from coordinate 8,563,128 downwards.
GAAAATCATCAAAATCCAATGGCTCTAAGAGTCCATCTTTGATTAGTCTTTGAATCCTATTTGAATTAATATGACCCAAACACAAGTGCCAAAGATATGCATTACAAGTAGATTGAAACTTTCTCTTTAATGATTTCACATGATAGCTACTATCCAATTCAGAATTGTATAATTCATGCTTGTCTGGAGTTAAAATATAAAGACCATCCACAATACTGCCAGAACAGATAAACATTTTATCCTTCTTAATTACAACATTGTCTCTGAGGATAACACAGTATCCATGCTTACTTAAATAAGTTGCAGAAATTAAATTCCTATGAACATTAGGTACATACAAACAGCGTTCTAATATTAAAATTCTAGATTCAAAGCTTAAATTAAACACTCCAACAGCTAAAACTGGAATTCTGCTCACATCCGCTAAGGTAAGAAACAATTCCCCTTCATTCAGCATTCTGGTCTCTTAGAACCCTTGCAAAGAATTGCAAATATGATTAGTAAAACCTAAATCCAAACACCAAGAATCCGTGGGATTCTGTACTAAACATATTTCAAGAAGGAATGCACTTTTCGTTCCCTTTTTCTTGACAGCTTTGTAAATTGGACAATTCCTCTTCCAATATCCCTTCTCACCACAATGGAAACACTTTCCTTTGGCTTTCTTTCCTTTATTGGCAACTCCCAAGGCTATTTGTTTACCATCCTGCTTGGTGAAGTCCTTCTTCTTCTTCTTCTTCTTCTTCTTCTTACCCTTACCTTTTGACTTAGGTTGAGAAGTAGAAGCTTTACCCATATTGGCTTCAAAATTAAAAGTTCGAAGGATACCCTCCACCTCCACCAATTCATTCATTAATTCAAACAATGAATAAACCTTTTTGTTCATATAATAATTGAGTCTGAATTCCTTGAATGATTCTGGTAGTGACTGGAGTATTATATCCACTTGGGATTCTCCATCAATATCAGCACCTAAAACCTCCAATGTATTCAGCTTAGAGATCATCCTAAGACAATGCTCTTTAACTTAAGTTTCTTCAGCCATTTTGGCATTATAAATCTGCCTCATAGTTTCTTGCCTCGCAAAAATGCCTTGCTCACCAAACATCTCCTTTAGACTTAGCATAATGTTTGAAGCCAGTTCTACATCCTACATTTGATGCTGTAGAACATTTGAAATAGATGTTAAGATATAGCACTTGACCATCTTATTAGATTTCTGCCAATGATCATATCACTATTTTTCCTCAAAAGGAGCATCTAATGAAGGAAAGCTAGGACATGGTTGAGCAAGTACATACTTGTGCTCTTCAGCTGTAAGAACAATGTCCAAATTTCTTTTCCAATCAACATAGTTGGATCTAGTCAGTTTGTTTTGATTAAGAAAAACAACAAGTGGACTAAAAGATGCCATGATAAAATCTAAATACAATAAACATAAATATAATAAGTAAACTAGACATTATCAATTTAGCATATAAGCATATAGTATGGAACCTTAATAAAACCATAATATAATATATGCAACGACAATTTAATCTCATATTTATAATTCCTTGGTAGCAATTTTATTATAAACACTGTGATTGATTGAGAACTATTCTCATTATTAGTGCTATCATGATAATTCTTATCAAACACTAATAATATATCGTATAATCTTTAGCCTCTAAGTAATAATGACATAACTCCTTTGGGAGGTTAACATTACACTTAGTCTAGTGTACACCATTATCTAGAATCATGTGTAGCCACATTTCATCTCCCTTTATAGTGTTTAAACTTGTAGTACCATAGAACAATACACCTTCCTTTGGGTTCGCAAGGCATATACGCCAGAATGAGGTGCTTGTCCACACTACTTTAAACGAGTAAGTTCAATCTTGTAGTACTACGAAGTAAACACCCTCCTTTGGAATCGCGAGGCATAAATGCCAAGACGAGATGCTTACCCCACACTACTTTGAACTAATAATGGAGGCATTGAGATCAAACCCTTGTATCTCTCTCCCACTAGATATTTTAAAATAAAGGCTTTTATTTGGAAAACATGTGTAATCTAATCATACACAGCCTTGCACTTTTAAGACTTGAAAGCAGTTAGAAAAATTCAAAATTTCCTTCTTTCAATCGATCAAATGTACCCCTCGATCAGTCGAAAAAATTAAAAAATTCGAACCTAACTATTTGCCTGGCTCGATCCGTACTCAATCGCTTCTTGATCGATCGAAAAATTAAATTCGATCGATTGACTAGCAATCGGGTATAAATCGAATCAAGTAGATTGGCCACCAATTCACTCGATCAATCAAAAACAATTTTTGATTGATCGAAACTCGTGAACTTCGAATTTCCATCATTTTTCTTGAAGTGTTTTCAACAGTTTTTCATGAACGAACAACCATCATATGAACATAATAGACAAAGATTGATATCTAAAATGATTTCCAATGATGTTAAAGCCTTAAAGTTCAAATTAACATACTTAATATCAAACTTAAACAACATCATAACATCAATTTCAGTTTTCATCAAAACATAATTTCAATCACCATGTAGAAAATCAATTAAATAACTTTCTAACATCATGAAACTATCATTCTTGATTCCAAAACTCACAAAACATGCTATACAAATTGGAAATTGAAAATCGCTCTGATACCAATTTTTGGAATAATCATGGTTTGTATCTCATACAAAACATACGCAACGGAAAATAAACGGATCTACTTCATTCACAATTAATAACATGGACGATGTAAATTTTAGAATTAAAGAACAAGAGAGCGTACCTTGGTATGGTGAATTTCAAAACAAAGTTCAGAAATACTTAGGAATACTTTTAATCTACACTCCAATTCCACTTTACGCCAAAGAAGTGTGGTCTTTCAATCAGTTTCTAAGGGAGAATGATAAAGTGTCTCACACTCACATACACACTATTTTATACATACATATAAAATTTTGTATGTTTCTCCCTTTATAACTAACTGATTATCTAATTGGGCTAGCCTATTGAGACTTTCCAATTGGGCTTTAATGTGTGGCTTGTAGTGGGACCAAAAAGAACCAATAAGACACCAGCTCCAATGAGTCTTGGGCTTTTCTGTTAACTCTCCAAATTCCATCTTGAGAACATATAAATAACCAAATTCATTAAACTTATCTCAAGGGAATATTTTATATCTTTGTTAAGAGACTATGAATTCCATCTTGAGAACATATGTTTCATTAACACTAAATGTGGCTGCCCAATATACTGAGATTTTGACCATGACTTTAGATCTCACTCTTAATATATCAAAGCAACCTACACCTCATGATCAGGTCCATTATCCTCTCAGGATTAAGAGTTCATGTAAATAGAGATCGTGAGTTTATTATTCATTTGACAGTTGTTAGGAGAATAATAAACCTCACAACGGTCCAATTCAATATGTTTTAACTCTTAAAACATATCAACATACCAACTAGAAATCTCCATTTCCATGATCAAGACAAATGATCTTATTTGATATGTTATAGTCTTCGTAGATGAAATGACCAATTTCATCACTGACTACGAGCTAAAATTCTGAGTTTACAAAGAACTTGTGATTTATATCTTTTATAAGTAAATCACATAAATCACATACTATGCATCTCATGGACTATATGATAATGTCCCAATATTCATGTTACCATTATTTTAGATAATAATAAAACAACTTTATTAATCACAACATTAAGTCATTCATAATGTCATACATAACATCATACAATAGAATTTAAGGGCACACACATCCTAACACATGCTACTATGGAGTTACCTAATGACTCACATAAAATTTAGTCAATGGTGTACACTAGTGAGTGGTGGGTCCACTCCTTTGTTAACTGGAGAGTGGAGAGATATTGTTTTGGTTATATATTTAAGTATGTAGATATATTATTTTAATGTTTTGTATAGGAATTTAAAAGTTAGGTTGTTGGTAGTATTGTTGATAAAGTAGCTTTTTAAGATGGTAAAATAGAATAGGATAGAATTTCCAACTGTGAATGCTCTTAGTGCTTGGCATTTGGATCACCTTCTCTCAGCAGTTGCAACAAGCAAATATAGTATCTGATGGCTGATGCCTATGAGGCTTTAACAATCTCAATTTAGCTTCTTGTAAATTCCAATTATAAAGGCTCCATGATGAATTACTAATCCAAGAGGAAATTGCGAACTAAGCTTTCCATCCTTATATATGAGCAAATGTAGCCCATGGTGGTTTCAGAAGAGACAATGTCTAATGATGGTGACACCAATTTTGTGAAGGAGCACCTGGGTTATTGGATGCAGTTCCATGGCAATGGCACTACAGTAGTTGTGAAAAGCCAAGAATAGTCTATTAGGGGTTTGCCCTTGGCATGACAATAAAGACCACAATCACCTCTCTTTTTTTCTTTTTTTCTTTTTTTTTTTTTTTTTTGGGAGATGGGCACGTTGCTTATGGTGATGCCATTTATGGGAGTAGATTTGGTGATCCAAGATGATGGCATTGAATTCGTTCTTTGTTGGTGGAGAGCAAGAGGGTTTCATTGGAAAAGAGTTGAAAATTTTCAATATTGTTCGTCATTCACAAAGTTAGAATCTAGGCGAGATAGAGTGCTACCCGGGGCAAGTTTGTTTCACCAACAACATGAACAAAGAATTGTGCTAGCCCGCTACCATGGTTATGATATTTTCTTGCACTGATTTTGCTGAGCCAATGTTGATGCAGAAGAGGAAATTGTCAATGAGAAACAAGGGCTTGTTGTGGGAGAATGATGTATTGCATGCTTGTGATGTGGCTGATACATAAGCCATGTGGGTGTTGCCGCTTGAAGGCTTGTCGGTATTTTGTCTCTGTGGAAAGTAGCCTCCTTCAAAACCCCATTTGCTTTAAGGCATAGTGTGTATAGTCAATTTTTTTTATATCAGCAAGCTAACAAGGAGCTTGTGGATAATGAGTTTGTCTTTCGTGAACTTGGTCGCACCTGTATTGAGAAAGCTTGAATGGTTGGAATTATCTCTAGGAACAAATGCCTTGATGACTAGTTGCCAATAAGGCACAAAATCTCACAGTTTGTGAATGAGGCCTGAAAGTAGACATTAAATGCAGCATCGAGACCATTCTTTGAGCAAACTTGATAAAAAATGGATGTGATGCTTCCTATGGTGAGCCTTTTCTTTTTTGTTTCCATCACTTGGACATAAAAAATGGATGTGATGCCTCATATGCTTGTGTAGGATGGAACTTATTTGGAAAATCACAAACCCATTGTGAGATAAAGACCTATGAGGCTGAGTTCTCATGGTAGTTGAAGTCGAATTTCATATTGAAGTCGACTCTCCATTGATTTCAATGGTTGCAAAGCATGAAGATCAATTTGGGGGGTTGTGCTTGACCTTGAGTTGGCCATTGCGTTGGAAATGAATTGTGCCCACTGTTTGCTATAAATTGGAATGAGAAAATTGGGTCCATATGACGAGATAATGATGAATGAGACATTGGGGATGCTTCAATATTTTTATTTGCTTTATTGTTGGCCAATTTGGTGAGATTGTGTTTGCCAAGACTAGTTTTGAAATGTCGCTACTTAAAGACTTGATACATGGTATGTAGCTACCCCAAGGCTTGGTGTATGGAATATCTAGCTCCTTGCGGTGGACCACTTAGCTATGGCCTTTAGTTATTTGGTGAAGACTATATTTAGCAGTGACACCAAAAATATTCAACTTTAAAGCGTCACACACAGCAGCAATTATTGTTATTGCAAAATGTGTCAATCACCTGCGACAACCCCCATGTGCTCGACATTAACTCAGCAACAATACAACTCAACAATAAAGGAGGCATGTGTTGAGAAGATGTTGAGGATGAGCATTTAGCGATTGGAATTAGGGTTCTTGATTTGAAATTGATGTTTGGAGCTATGCTTTGTTGATTATTGGTCGAAGCCTTCATTTCCTTTGCGGTTGGACTTGCGGCCCATAATTTTTGGATTTTCGAGCTACAACAAATTTTTTTCACAAATATCATGTAAAGCAAGAGATATAGGATGGTTCATCCATAAGTATAATAGCTAAAAGAGTATATAAATGAGTAAAGAAAAATTTTCCCATGAATAAGAGTGTTAGTTCCTCCTCCATCCTTAAAGTCCTTTTCTTCTTGGATATTTTTTGCAAGGTTGGAGCAGATTTTTCACGTATCTTAGTGTCCTTAGCTTGTTGACAAGTTGAAAATGGACCACTTCTTATTCTATATCACAATGCTCATTTTGTAGTAACATGACATCATTTGATGCCTTTTGGAATGACAAGTTGGTGTTGAAAGCATTATCTTCTGTTGATTTCACATCTTCAGAGACATAATCCCTTTTGTTTAAGCTGCTTGACTCCCCCGTGAAGTTTCTTAAATGTCGGGGACGTTTTGTGACAAGGGCCGAAAATGCTAGAATGGCCCAAATCTCCCCTTTTTTGGAAGTGTTTATTGTGGAGAATCAAACCCAAAAAGAAAAGGCTAACGGTGCTTTGATAAGAGAGAATCAAAACACTAATAACAAAAGTGTAGAAAAAGCATAAAAATGTAACAGGCCTGAAACTTTGACCCACAGTTAGTGAGAAGAGCAAATTGAGAGAGGTTGTGAGGAAGAGAAAGAAGGTTCCCCTGCACCCATATTTCCACCCCTATGCTTCAGAATTGTGAGGATGTTAGCTAATTGAATGGGCTTTTAGTCTCAAGTTTCAGCTCTGTGGGGGGAAACATGGTTGGTTGATTTTGAATCTAATTGGGGGCTTTTGCATTGAGTTTGGGGAGCTCTAAGTGACTGTTTTTTGGTCAATAGAAGAGGATTTGAACCCTCAAGGTCTCAATAAAACAAGTTATAGTCAGAATTGTTTTAATTGAATAAGAGGATTTGCTTGCTTTTTGCATAATTTGAGAAATGGCATGGACTAAATTCATGAGCTAATGTTTTCTAGCTTGGCAAGCCCTTAGAGTCTACATTTAGTTGTTGTAATAGGTAAGGCCAGCCACTTATGATCAGCTATATGTTTTAGGCTAAAAAATGATAAAGCACAAAGGTTAAGGCACAGTCATTTTAAGCATAAGGCCATTTGAAGGTGGAAATTTTGGGTACAACACCTCTTTCATAAGCTAGAGGTGCTACCTATATCCCTTGCCCACTTGGTAGCATGCATGGGCTGGGCTCTTGCAAAAGGTCCAAAAGAAACCGACCTATCCAAACCACACTTCCTCAATTTATCCCATAAGTTGCATGGGCTTGGAACATGCTTAAAAAAATATAATATAATATAATACATGAATTAAGCTCACATTGAAGTAGGGCTTGTAAAAAATGAGTCACAAAAATAGTTATCAACAACACTCAATTTTGCACCCATAATTTACCTTTAAAAGATGACCAAAATAATCATTCTAAGTACTCAAAAATAATAATTGCATTTCATGCATTAAACCATTCATCACATAACATAAAAATGATCTTGAGGTTCTAATTATCACGACGATATGCCCAGTTCACAAATCGAACTGTCAAATTGAAAAATATAACACAATCAAGTTTTCATGGTCTGCATTTATTCAATTAGGTGGAACAAATCACATGTGATTAATTGAAATTGTAATATTGAAGTTATTCAATCATTTTGTTGGCTTTATTCCATGCCAAATTTGCTTGTATTTCAGCATTTAGAAACCCTGTATTTAGGTGGGAATCATGTAAGGGTAGTGTGTGAGAGAGTGTGAAGAAAAGCTTAAGAGTGTGCACACAAGCAGGGCCTCGCGATTGGATCTCACGACTGGCTCATGGCTGGCTAGTCGCCAAAAGAGACACACATGTGAAGCATGCAGGGGGAGCTGAAGGGTCACGCCAGCTATTGCACTATAGGACAAAACCTCCATTGGTCAGGCAGTTAGTTCATGACTCAAACTTGTGACTCGCTCCAGTTGCGAGCTCGAGTCGCTAGAATGCCCTGTTTGGCTGAAACCGACTTTTCACATTCCAAAAACACACTAGTATAAATACCTCTTATACCCACGAAATGTGTAGAGCTTCCAGAGAGAATTTTAAGAGAGAAACCCTAGAGAAAAACAAGATTGACTTATCCACAATCTTCATCCTTTGATTCTCCAAATTCACCTACTCTCACCCTCTCCATTGTTACATCCTTGAGAGTTACATATTAGTCAAATCCTTTTCTTACCATACCCATATTTGTAAGAAGGTTATTTAGTGCTTGGGAAGCAGTTAGGAAGGGACCAATTGATATTGGTTGATGCTATGGGCTATAGCGGAATCCGGTAAGCTAGAGAAGACAAAGGTTCGGCGTAATCTCATTGGAGCAAGAAGCTTGGAGGGCTTAGGTACACTGGGTAGATTAGGCTTAGAGGGTCTTCTACTGTTCATGTATCTCAACTTCATTTTCTAGTGGATTATTGACTGCTTGGAGGACGGTGGAGAAGATTTACGCCGAGGACTTCAGTTTCCTCTTCGATAACACATTGTTGTGTTGTTTTTGTATTTGCATCTCTCTTCCCTTAATATTTACCTTTTAATTGCTGCTGAGGTTGTGATTAATTTTGGTATAGATTGTTTTACCAATTCTAATTTAGCTTATTTTCATATTCCACACATACATTGTTTAATAATAAGCTTTTGTTGGTAATTTGAAAATTGGAGGTCTAAGCGTTCATAGGTGTTTTACACACTTTTTAAGCATTCAATTGGTATCAGAGCAGGTACACTTGTTTTCGTTTAAATACTTAAGTGTGATTCTTGATCCCTTGTGTTTATTTGCCATGGATAGTGCTTTGTATGCCTCTATACATGTTTTGGATGTTGATGAATGTAACATGCCCCTTGTTTGTGAAAATGCCTCCATGAGTGTTTATCCTTATGATTGTGATGACATGTTACTTGAATCATTGGGTGTTGTTGATATTCCAAATGAAAAACTCTTGAAGAAAAATGTTAAGAAGTTTCAAATGAATTTGAGTAAATTATTTTGTGAAAAGGATGATTTGATTGCTAAGCTCAATGAATCCAACAAATTAGTTGAGAAATATAAGAAACTTGCTGAAAATTCTCTTGAAAAGCTAAAAGAGTTTGAATGTTTGAATATGGACTTGGATGCTAAACTTGTTTTGTCTAACAAAGTTGTTAATGAGCTAAAATGTGAAAATGAATCTCTTAAGATGCATGCCAAGCTTTTGATTGCTGAACCTATTGCTAAAAAGGATGAAAATATTTGTTACAATCATGTTGTGGTACCCAATTTTATGCCTACTGTGTGTTCTACCTCAAAGGACAAATCGGTGTACATTCCTCCACACAAAAGATATCAAAAGGTGGAGAGAATGGCTATTAAGTCAAAGCCTCCGTTTAGGTCTCAACCTAAGGTTTTAGATGGATCCAAGTTTGTTCCAACTTGTCATCATTGTGGTGTGATTGGTCATATAAGACCTCAATGTCATAAGTTGAAGAGAGAACTAAACCATGTTACTAGATCCTTTCCCAAAAAGCCTAGTGGACCTAAATTCATTGTTTGTCACCATTGTGGTGCATTTGGTCATCTAAGAACTCAATTCTCTAAGTTTAATTCTTTTAAAAGAATTAAAAGAAAAGAGACACTTGAGCTTCTTGGAAGTTATGCTAAAAAGGGTAAACTGAATTTGAGTGAAAATAACATGTTCTTAAAGAAAGTGTTTAATTCTCTTAACTTCCTGTCTATGCGCATCTCCAGTTCTCATTCTTCCAACTTTCGTCTCACTTCTCTTGAGACACTCATTCCAAATAATCGTTCCATTTAGATAGGGAAGAGTTCCTATGGTTGAGCTTTTGCTCTTTTAGTCCTTGATCTAATTCTTTCGATCTTTGTAGGACCCTTCATGCATTAGATGCTTCATCATCATGTATTTGTACATCATGCATCTCTTTATATGCATTGTTTTGTTTTTGTTTTTTATCTTACTTTTATGTTTTTTTTTTTTTTTTTTTGTGTGTGTAAAAATCCAAAACCACATAAAAAGTGAAAAATTCAAAAAGTTTGATCTTATATGTTTGAGCACATATCTCATGTGAGCTTGGCCTAGTACCTTCATAGTAATGGCGTAGTGCATTTATAAGCTTAGCTTGTTATGTATGCACATCTATCTTTGTGGGAAAAATCTTGACATCTATATGTGATTGTTGTAAATCGATCTTCAAGCTTGTCATGAATGATTAGTCAATAGTCTTGATAGTTTTGATATATGCATAGACTTGTGCCTATATATCTTCGCACTATTTTATTTATTTATTTTTTTTGCTTAAAGAGCTCAACAAATATAAATTAAAAAGAAAAGAGATAATGAGCTGCAAAAGTTGTCGCATATACTAGTATTTGACTAGGAAAAAGGGAAAGCAACTTTTATGAAAATGTATGGAGCCCAAAGCCAAAGGCTTGTTCATCAAATTGAAATATCAAAAATTTCAGGCATCGATCTCAAAAGGAGATGTAAAGATAAAAAATGATCACATGTTATGAATTGTAAAGAAGCCAAATGAACAACTTCAAAGAAATGTCATCATTTTCTTATGGGAGGCCATATATGTTCATTTCTATAATTGAGATAAACCACTTGACTTAGTACTAGTTATGTGTGATTCGATTGAATTGATTATTGAAGCTTCTCTCTAGACTAAGGACTATTCCACATTTGATACACATACACAACACACATGCTTAACGTTCAACGAATGCCTTATTCATTTGTTCGATTATACTTGCTTAAATGTGATATGTGTCTGCTCAACTATATATGGATCAAACCAAAAAGAATTTTGATCATTTTATATGTTTTTGGAAGTGATTTTTATCACTCTTTATGTTCATGTTGAGTGCTTACTTTGTTTTTCATTGTTTAAACATGTTTTGTTTTGAAAAAATAGGTGTTAGAATTTTTGGCTACTCATTTTGGCTACTCTCGCGAGTAGTGAGTTTTGGCTACTCATTTTGGTAACTCGCCCAGTAACGAGATCCTGTAGCAAGTTTACACAGAATGGTTCGCGACTCACATGAAACTAAGCTCGCGACTCACCAGTCGTGAAATGCCCAGAAACAGATTTTGAAAGAGCTTTTTCGTGGGAAAACTATTTTAAACCTCTCCTATTCTCTCTAAAACCCCTCTTTCAATATTTTTACATCAAAACCCAATCAATTTGAATGGTTTTTCATTCCATTAACATCTCTAAGGTAATTTTAAACTCTTTTCATTGATTTAGATCCTTAGATTATGTTTTGGAGAGTTTTGTGCTCTTGGTTGGGATTTTTACCATAGGGGTTGGGAAAATTTTTTTTTTTTTTTTTTGGGTCAAATTATTGTATGGGATTGGTTTCTTTTGATGATTTGCTTTGAACGTTGGCCTCTTATGGCATAAAGAACATATATTAAGGGTGGATATCATGATGTTCATGCATTGTTTCACATTGTTGTTCATAGTGTGCACGTTAGGTGTTCGATAAAATGCCTCTTAAGCATTTTCTCACTTGTTTGGACTCCGATGAGTACCAAACTTTGGGGTTTCTCATGTTTCCTCCCTAGGATCATGTTTGGTTCATTGGTTGTGTATTTAACACACCTTGCCCCACATGTGCACTTTCAATGCTTTGGTCATGAATTGCACATAGCCACCTTTTGCACACACCTTTGCTACCCTTGTCATGCATTGGTCTATACCTTGTTTCTTCATCCTAGCATGTCATGTTTACCTTATGCTTTGTAGCATTTTGTTTTGTCTTAGGTTTAAGCTTCATTTTTTAATTCATCTCGCATCCCTCATGCATTATTATCATTGTTCGTACCTTCATCTCTTACCCTCGTTTCCCCTTGACCCTTTGTCTATTCATGACAAAAAAGGGGAGAGTATACTCTAGAGAGTATACAGAAGAGTTTTTGTCATTTTTATATGACTCTTGTGCACATTCTTAGGGCTAGAAATTCTATTTCTCGTGCACATGTGTAGGGGGAGAGTTTTTACATAAGAGAGAGTTTTAAAAAGAAAAAACTTTTAGCGACGAAAACGTTTTGTCGCTAAATTTTTTCCTCGCTAAAAACACTATTCAGTGACAAAAATATTTCGTCACTAAAAACACTTCAGTTTATTAAATCATATTTAGTGACGAAAAATTTTGTCACTAAAACTATTTTCAGGTATAGTGACGAAAAAATACGTCACTAAAACTATTTTTAAGAAACTTCAGGCACATATGGTGACGAAAATTTTCGTCACTAAAACCATTTCTTACAAAATTTTGTTATATTTAGCGACAAAATATTTCATCACTAAAAGAATTTTTTGTTGCTATATTTGTGATGAAAAAATTCATCGCTAAAACTTATTTTCTGTTTTTATTTTTTTCATAGCTTTGATATTAACCTCTAACCTGTCATTACATTATTAAAATCTCAAATTTAAATAACACATTTATTTAAACAACACATTTATAAGAAATCTGCACAAATATAAAAATAATATTACATTAAAATTGTAAAGTAAAAACATTAACTATGTCATAAGAAACATTTCTAACAATGCATTAAGAGTAGCCACACCAATGAATTAAATCACAACTCCTAATGCATAAGTTGTAGAAAGGAAATATAGATTTCCAAGTGTAATATAATACAATTAGTTTCAAATAATGCATCAAAAAAGTAGTCGCACCATGTAGTGCGGGTCAATTGCTAAAATAAAGTACTAACCAATAAGTGTTTTAACTTGAAGATGAACCACTCCCATAGGTAAGATCGTCATCATAACCATTTCTCCTCAAAAAGTTAAGTATATTCTTTTGGACCTCTTCTTGCTTAGCTCATGCCTCTTGCTCCCTAGCTCGCTCCACTTGCCTTTTTGAGCTCAATTATCTAATTTTCTAGCCTTTGGATATACTCCACCGAGGAACTAGATGAAGCGGTGGTTACTAAAGAAGAGGAACGTCTTATGCCAAGTCCTTTTACAATACCGGACTTCTTCTTAAAAACCAAGTTTGATATCTCCTCTTATGTAAGGGGAATTGCATTAGGATCTTGATAATAATCCTCTTGCACTTTGAGAATAGTTTTCTATCATTTGAAATAGAGAAAGAAACAAACAATCACAACATTAATACTACATATGTTATAGCTTTACAAACATGATAGGGATGGAATCATAGTGATGGAATGATGCACATACATATGTCACTTCATCCTCATGGTGTATCCACATATTTGTATTTGGATTGAAATGAACATCTTTGAAGATTTTTGTCAATTCAGGAACTTGATCGCCATTATTATTTGCCTGATTAATTAACATTCAAGTGTTAGATAGATATACTTAATTAATCACAACATGTAATATATTGAGGTTTAAGAAAATGAAAAAACATGCACCTCCTCATCAACCCTAACAACAAGTGCCTTTGTTTCGCATCTACGTTTGCCTGAAGTTTTCTTCCTATTTTTAGAGTTCTTTCTTGATATTTCCCAATAAAGAACATTCAAGATATTTATTAAATCATGAATAAAATAGTATACATTTACTTCATCTAAGTATTAAGCTAATCATTTGACAACATAATATAGTAAACATTGGATAATAATAATATACGCATAAATAATTTACCAGCCAATCCTTATTGGTCCATTTCCCATCAATGAGTCCAGTCCACTGCTCAAGTGTGGCATTCTTTGGCAGGTGGCTTATTACATCGTCAGCACCATGAGATTGTACAAGCTTTTTATAAGTTTAATGCAATTTGTTAAAGCTGCAACTCAATAATCTTCCACATTTTGTATTTAATGCTTTCGTTACCAAGTTAGAATCTCCTTGTAGCTGAAAATGATCCTGTAAAATGAAGTGTATATGTATTATAAAAATATTATTATATGAATTTAATATGCTTAGTGACAACAAGGATGAGTTAGACATTATCAATGTAAATTTACCGCTAATATTTTGAAGCGCCACATCTCTAGTAGCAACATCAACACTTTTCCAATTTTTCACATTGTAATTAGAAAAATTACTTCAAACTTGTATGCCAATTTGATTTACAAGCTTCCACACATTCTTCCCAATAGAAGCATCATACTCTGTAGCTATACGTACTGGCAGCTTACTACTTTTTCCTACAAGTGACCATACTACTATACCACATGTTGTTCCACGGGTATTTTCTGCTAGCAAATCCTATTTAAACATTATCAATGTTAAATTAAGTGATGTATAATCTCAATAGTAAAGACAAGTGAAGTATAAGCACAAGTATGTTTTATGCAATTACCAGTCGTGCTAGTTAATGCGTTGGTAGCTTGCGCCTCTGCACTAGAAGAACTTTGGGTGAGAGGATTTGCTTCAGGAGGTGTTTCTGTAGATTAGATCGTAGATTGGACCGTAGATTGGACCACCAAAATAGATGCCTCACCTCGCGAGCGTGTAAGCCATCCTAGTGCCATCTGTAACTAACAAACATATATATAACGGAACAACAAAGTCATTACAAATAATGGAACAATAAAGTTATTATCATCTATTGTACCCTATGGAACATCTGTTGTACCTTATGGATTATAGAATTAGATTACTCATCATCATTGTCATCGTCACCAATAAGTGATACATAATCATCATCTACCATAATACTAGCTTTACTTCTTTTCCCTTTTGCACAATTGGATTGAGCAGAATCCTTTAGAGAAGTTAAGATGTGCTTCAATCCCAAAGCATCAATTCTCTCTTGGTTTTGCCTCATTCTATCCAATCTTGCCATCTCATACCTTGGTATATTATGAGCGTATTTGGCCTTTTTGGGCATTTTTTGAAACTATGTATTGACATGAAAGATAAGTACAATTGCTACTAACTCAAAAAAACAAATGACCACATCAATATTAATATCAAGTTCAAGATAAGTACAAAAAATCTTAATAATAATTACTACTAACTTTACGTATCATAGTCCACACCATTATCCATATCAAGCAATTCACAAGTGCAAAATTTGAACACAATTGCTACTAACTCAATACAACAAATGACCACATCAATATCCATATTAAGTTCAAGATAAGCACAAAACTTTAAAACAATTGCTACTTAGACAAACATAAAACTTTAAGACAAGCACACAACATTTAAAACAATTATTATGAACTCTACATATCATAATCCATATCAAGATCAACGTCAGGTATGTCATACTCTTCATTTTGATTAGCATCCCCTGAAGTTCCACCTTCAAGAACAACCTCAGTTTCAACATCACCCATACAATACTCAATAATATTGTCCTCAACATTGATAGAGACAACATCAACAATCGCTTCTTGTTGAAATGTGTCACTATCTTTTGTATTATCATTGGATTCTTCACCCCCGATTTCTGGGACATCAAACACTCCCCTATGGTGGACGCATTGCACAATTTTCTAAGGGTCACGCAATTTAGTATCTTGAAGGTAGAAAACTTGTTTCGCTTGACTAGGAAGTATAAAAGGGTCATTTTGATACTACCGACTTGTAACATTAATGCTCGTGCAGTGTGCATCGGTTCTTATCGTTCTCCTTTGACCATTGGTACCAGTATTGTACCATTCACACTGGAACAAAACAACTTTATCGCAAAACAAATACTCTAATTCTCAAATTTTGCACACATGACCATAAAAGTCGTGCATTTCTCCCTTATGGTCCCCTTCGGTACATACACTACTGTTTTGGGTTACACGCCGATTGTCTAGGTCCCTTGTATGAAACTTTACACCATTGACCATACAAACTGTGTACTCCTTCACATGCGGCATAGGACCATTTGCTAATGACCATAACTGTTTAGTAGCTTCTAATGACTCATTAACTTTCAATCTATTCATCTATAATGACATACAACAAGTGATATTAATTAGTAATAAGCAATGACAAATAAATTTAAATGTTTAGATTTATTAGTGTATGATTAAATTTCAAATTTCTTACACGTTTTTTGAACCACTTGGGAAACTCTTGTCGTTGGATTTGAGTTATGGCTTCTCTAGTAGGATCATGCAATGTGCTTTTGTGTTCATTGTTAAAAATAAGGTGATTTATTTTCAACTAAGCATTGCAGATAATATTCAAAACTTGATCAAACAATATATGCATATGAAATCACATACTTCTAATAAGGCTTTAGCTCAAGACTATTGTACAATAAGTATCAATGAGCAGTATCAAGTAATGCATGAGACAAGTTGCCATCATTCTACCTACCACCTATAGGTCGGGCAGTCTGTGAAAAAACTATCAATCCTTCGCTAGATTCACCAAAACCTTCATTTCTTTCTCTTCAATAATGCACAGTTTCGATCCCATCAATATACAAAGACCAGTTGTTAATACATTTTTTAAGAATGTAAGCCTTTGCAATCGAACCTTCTGGTCGAGCTCAGTTGGAAACATATCTTTTCAATTTTTCAAGGTACCTACGAGGAAAAAATACACACAGTATGTGATTTTATACCATATGGGAAAGATGCAATTAATGAACGCATCAAAGGATCTAATTACCTTTCAATTGGATACATCCACCGATATTGTACTGGGCCTCCTAGAATTGCTTCTCGAGGCAAGTGAACAGCAAGGTGGACCATAACATCAAAGAATGTTGGAGGAAAGAACTTCTCAAGCTTGCATATTATAAGAACTATACGTTCTTTTAGTTTCTCTAATTCACTCCGCTTTAGGGTCCTTGAGCATAAGTCTTGGAAAATGTTTCCCAACTCAAACAATACAATACTAATGTCTTTATCTGCAAACCCTCGTAACACAATTGGAAGAATTTGTTGTAGTAGCAGATGATAGTTGTGGCTTTTCAAACCAAATAATCTACCATTTTTTGCATTCACTGACCTTGATATGTTGGCTGCATAGTCATCTGGATACTTAATTGATTTCAAAAAGTCATAAAAACCATCCCTTTCATTGGGGCTTAATGAAAAGAAAGCCCAAGGCTTGTCATATGATCCATCAGGACGTTGTTTCAAATGCAACGTGTGCCTGAAGTTCATGTTTTGTAAGTCTATCTGTGCCTTATCAGTGTCCTTGTTTTTCCCCTCAATGCCCAACAAAGTACCGTAAGTACTCTCACTAATGTTCTTCTCCACATGCATAACATCAATGTTGTGCTTAAGCTTCTTATTTTTCCAATATGGAAGCTTGTACAAAATACTCACCTTTGACCAATTTGGCTCTCTAATGAGTTGTCTCTTCTTAAGACTTGGATATTTTCCTAAAATTATATTTGGCATTCTATCTAACTGCTCTTGTATCTTTCCTACTTGTAACTCTAAAGATCTCTTCTGTTTCTCCAATAAACCATTATGCAACCGACTATGTCTACAACGATGTTCAAAGGGCAAATAAGCTCGATGGTTAATGAATCCAATTTCACTTTCCAAAGCTTCTGAATATGGTTCATCATTGCAAGTGTAACAAGAATGATAACCCGTTGTCCTCTACCCAGACACGTTACGAAATCTAGGATAGTCATGTATTGTCCATAACAAAGTTGCACGCATCTGAAAACGCTCTTTCCTATAAGCATCACAAGTTTCTACACCTTCTTCCCATAACTCCTTCAACTCTTCAACCAATGGTTTCAAGTAAATATCAATCTCATTTCTCAGTTGATGGGGACCAGGAATAAGCAAGGACAACACAAAATATGGCTCCTTCATAACCAACCAAGGCAGTAGGTTATAAGGGATAAGTATGATAGGCCACATACTATAGTTGTTGTTCATATTCCCAAAAGGGTTAAATCCATCTATAGCCAACCCCAACCTTACATTGTGAGGTTCGAGGGCAATATTAGGATGCTGCAAATCAATCTCCTTCTACTACTCACTATCAATCGAATGCCTCATTATCCCATCATCCATACGTTTTTCTATAAACCATCTCATGTCCTTAGCTCTTTGGCCTAAAATGTACAATCTCCTTAGTCTCGATGTCAACGGGAAGTAACACAATACCTTATAAGAAATCTTCTCACCTTCGGCTCGTGTATCTTTGTACCTAGGCACTTCACACACTGGACATTTATCAAGGTTTTCATTTTCCTTCCAAAATAGTACACAATCATTTTTACATGCATCTATATGCTTGTATGACATGCCCAAGTCACGTAATATCTTCTTTGCTTTATAAGTTGACCTTGGAACAAGTTACCTTTTGGTAAAACCCTTGTCAGCAATTCTAGCATCAAATCAAGTCCCTTATTACTTAAGTTGGTCATTACCTTGACATTCAATATCTCAATAACAAACTTCAAGATACTATAATTAGTGCAACCCGGATACAACTCATACTTTTCATCTTCCTCAAATTTGTCAAAATTACACATTTCCTCATCTTCGATTGCATTTCTTGGTTCCCCTCTAATTTGGTCACCTACTAAGGCATCCATACCATCCATATGATTATCATCTGACCTTTCATTATCATGAATTTTCTCGTTTAATACACGAGATTCTCCATGATTATACCAAGTAATGTAAGATTGCATAATCCCACGATGAAGCAAATGGATACGCACAGTATAAAAAGATTGTCGATAGCAATTCACACAGTGAATACACGGGCACAGAATATTAACACTCAAGTCCACAGCCGCCCTTGCAAAATTAATAAATGCATTGATCCCTTCAATATATGGACGACTTAATCTGCCATCAGGTGTCCTACCCATTGTCATCTAACTTTTATCCATGTTTGACTACAATTGCAAGGTGAATGCTATTTTAGTAAAATAAGTACAACTCCTGCATAATGTATTCTAACATCTAAGTCTATAAGCTACTTAGATAAAGTTTTACCCCATTCATGAATGCACAAATCTATATTAATACTTAAACACTCCCAATATTAGTTTAAACCACCTTATAACCCCATGCAAGCCTCTCGCTTTCTCCAACACAACATACCACCACAAAACCAATCACAAACATCACAACTATAATGATTACAAGTATTTAAATTAAATTAAATACTATTAATCACATATAATCAACAATGCTCATTCACATTTGCAAGAATTGAAAAACACTCCCAATATTAGTTTAAACCACCTTATAACAACATGCAAGCCACCCGCTTGCTCCAATACAACAACCCACCACAAAACCAATCATAAACATCACAACTATAATGGTTACAAGTATTGAAATCAAATAAAATACTATTCATCACATCTAATCAACAATACTCATTCACATTTGTAAGAAATGAAAAACACTCCCAATATTAGTTTAAACCACCTTATCCATGCAAGCCACCCGCTTGCTCCAACACGACATACCACCACAAAACCAATTTCTAACATCACAAGTATATAGTTTTACAAGTATTAAAATCAAATAAAATACTATTCATCACATCTAATCAACAATACTCATTATCATTTGCAAGAAATGAAAAACACTCCCAATATTAGTTTAAACCACCTTATAACACCATGCAAGCCACCCGCTTGCTCCAACACAACATACTACCACAAATCCAATTTCCAACATCAAAAGTATAGAGTTTATAAGGTTTTTAACTAAAATTTACTTACTTTGCTCAAGCAAAGTTTACAACTTTTAGGAAAAAAAATCCAAAGTTATTGCAAAAATTGTGTATTTAGCTTGCAAAAGAAAAGTTAAATTTATAAGTACTTCAATCTTGAAAATGATCCTCTCATAAGTTACTACACAAACTCATAGCTTACACATGTAATACAAGTAGTGCTTACAACAACCAGAAAAGTGATGAGGAGAAAAGCTTGAATGAGTTGCACTTCTGTTACAAAAAGCGACACATTGTAGTTTCCAATTGTCCAAGAAAAAAGAAGCACTCTTACCTTTATGACTAGAAAAAGAAAATCTGGCTAGGTTTCAATTGTAGAAATCCGGGTTGTCAATGGTTGGACCCCTCCCCTTTTGGAACTGAAAAAAGAAACCTAAAAAAGAAAATAAAAACAAAAAGGAAATTACCCAAAAAATAAAATAATAAAAACTACCCAAATTATACTCTAAGTCAAAAACCCATGAGGCCAAGACAATGAGCCACACCACAACAAAACAAACATATCCTAAAGAAGTTGAGGTAAAAATTAAAAATAGATAAGATCTTTGAATTACCCACCTTGAACTCTTGCTAGTTAACAAGAGCAGCAAGTACAAATCATTCAATAAACTTTTTGTCCTAGTCCTATTTCCTATCTTAAATTTTGGGAAAAATAAATGAAAATAGATCATGCCAATTTTATGTCATTTTAAAAAATCACAACCACATTACCCTTAAACAATGAACCAATTAGCTTTTGACAAGGACCATCCTAGATGGGCATAGTGACCTCATTCTAAACAGTCAGAATCCAAGTAATCACTAAAGCAACCGTTAAATCTAGCTATTACTAAATTAAAGAAACACACACACACACACACACACACACGAACGTAGACCATCAAGCAAGAATAGAAAACCAACAAATGAATTGCTACAAAAGCCACAAGCTTTATATCATATAGCAAACCCAAAGCCACGCCTCATACAATTTAACTACTCTGACCAAATGGAGATCTCTATTTAAATTCTGATATACAAACCAAAAAAAACCCCTCCATATAAAATATGTATAACTAAAGAAAGAAGTTTATATATTAAAGAGAAGAAACCAGTTGATTTACTAAAAGAACTCCCTATTCCCTATAGCTTTGGTACCAACCTCTTCTACAGATTTAAGATTGTTTTTTTAAAAAAGACAACCTCATGAAGCACAAACCCCCCTTTACCTCTTCCTGTTTTGCAATTGACTACAAACCCAAAAAGGATATCAAATCAAAAACACAACTCTGATTAATTTTAGTTTATAAAGATCTATGAATACAAACGAAGAACATACCAGCGTTGGTGGGCTGGTCGACGGCGAGGGCTATGGAGTGGGTCAGCGTTGCTGGTAAGGGGTGGGTCTGCGATGGTGGGGTAGGACGGCGTCATGTCACTGTCGTCATTTTTGTCGGTATCATCGCTGTTAGAATAGAAAGGAGTGAAGTTCAAGGGAGATGGAGCCTATCGGTATTGTCACTGATTTGGAGTCGTTGCCGATTTAAAGTCGTCAGCGACGATTAAAAATCGTTGGCGATTTGGAGAATGGGTATCGATGTGTGTGGGTAACATTGTGAAGGAGTGGGTATCGTCGCCGATTTGAAGTCGTCGGTGACGATTTGAATCGTTGGCGATTTGGAGAATGGGTATCGGTGTGGGTAACGTTGCGAGGGAGAGTGGGTATCGGTGTTTGTAACGTTGTGGGTATCGTCGCCGATTTGAAGTCGTTCGCATAACCTTATTGGAGCAAGAAGTTTGGAGGGCTTAGGTACACTAGGTAGATTAGGCTTGGAGGGTCTTTAGTTGTTCATATATCCCAACTTCATTCTCTAGTGGATTATTGACCACTTGGAGGGCGGCAGAGAGGTTTTACGCTAAGGACTTTGGTTTCCTCTTTGATAACACATTGTTGTGTTGTCTTTGTATTTGCATCTCTCTTCCCTTAATCTTTACCTTTTAATTACTGCTGAGGTTGTGATTAATTTCAGTTTAGATTGTTTTACCAATTCTGATTTAGCTTATTTTCATATTCTGCACATACATTATTTGATAATAAACTTGTGTTGGTAATTTGGAAATTGGGGGTCTAAACGTTCATAGGTGTTTTACACACTTTTGAACATTCAGAAATTAATTTTGATTAGTTAATGATTAAAATTAATTAAAGGAGTTTTTGTGATTAGTTAAGTATTTTTCTTCAAGTGGGATTTGTTGCACAAGATTAAATTTAAACCTTTTAAGTTGATAATATTTAAAGACTGTAGATAATTAGACTTTTGGGATAATTATATTCAAAATAATTATTTTAAAAATCCTAATTATCACTTTGGGATGAGGTTTATTAGGAAAATAACTCTAAAATTCATCCAAATATAGTTTTGGACTGGAAAAACACTTCAAAAATGTGCTAATCAAGTAGCAGATTTCAAATTCACGTTCCAGGGCACTTTTGGCATAGTATAACTCGAAATTTAGACTAACTATTTTCTGGAAACATTGTAGAGAATTAAATTTCCCTTCAGCTCTCCAAATTTCAGCTTAATCTGAAGTTTGAACAAAGAGATATGATCAAAATACTGAAATGTGTTCAAATTTGAAAAATTAGCTTACTCTTATCCAAATCTTTTTTTTTTTTTAGGATTTCTCCATAAGTTTTTTACTTATTTTATAAGTTGATTGAACTTAATTTTTAAGCAAATGTAGCTTATTTTCTATGCAAGCTAAACCACAATAAATAGAAGAAGACTCCTAATATTCAACACACCAAATTCCTGACTGCCATCTCCTTTTACGTTAAAGAAATTTTGGAAGCTCTGCTTTAGAAATTTCTTACCTTAGTTCTCCCGAGCTCCATAGGATTGACAATAGCTATCATATACATTGTAGGATCGATAATAGCTCTCCTACCTTCATGGGATTGACCTTAGATCTCCCAAAAACCATAGGATCGACAATAGTTCTCCTATACACAATAGGATCGACAGTAGGTCTCCTTCCATCAAGGGATTGACCTTAGTTTTCCCAAAATCCATACGATTGACAATAGTTCTCCAATAAACTATAGGATTGACAATAGTTTTCGTATACACAATAGGATCGACAATAGCTCTCATGCCCTCAAGGGGTTGACCTTAAATCTCCTAAAATTCATAGGACCGTCTATAGTTCTCCCATACACTACAAAATCAACAGTAGCTCTCCTACCTCATGGGCCTAAACTTAGATCTCCCAAAATCCATAAGATCAAGAATAGTTATCCTATACACTATAGGATCAATAGTAGGTCTCCTACCTTCAAGGGACTGACCTTAGTTCTCCCAAAATCCATAGGATCGACAATAGTTCTCCTTTACACTACAAGATCGACAATAGCTTTCCTATACACTATAGGATCGATTGTAGCTCTCATACCCTCAAGGAATTGACCTTAGATCTCCTGAAATCCATGGAATTTACAATAGTTCTTCTATATACTGTAGGATTGACAATAGCTCTCCTACCCTCAAGGAATTGACCTTAGTTCTCCCAAAATCCATATGATTGACAATAGTTCTCCTATACACTATAGGATCAATAGTAGCTTTCCTACCCTCAAGGGATACACCTTAAATCTCCCAAAATCCATAGGATTGACACTAGTTCTCCTATACACTATAGCATCAACAGTAGATCTCCTACCTTCAAAGGACTGACCATAGTTCTCCCAAAATCCATAGGATTGACAGTAGTTCTCCTATACACTGTAGGATTGATAATAGCTCTCTTACCATCAAGGGATAGACCTTAAATCTCCCAAAATCCATAGGGCCAAATAATTTTTCTCCTATACACCATAGGATTGACAATAGTTCTTCTATATATAGAGGATCGACAATAGTTCTCCTACCCTCAAGGGATTTACCCTAGTTCTCGCAAAATCCATAGGATCAACAATAGTTCTCTTGTACACCATAGGATCGACAGTAGCCCTCCTACCTTCAAAGGATTGACTTTAGCTCTACCAAAATCAATAGGATTGACAGTAGTTCTCCTACTCTCCCCAAGATTGACATTAGCTCCCTACCTTCAATGGATTGACCTTAGTACTCCCAAATCTTTGAAAAAAAATCAACCTCAATTCTCTCGATCCCTTGATTGATAAATTTCAAATATGAATATTCTGAGTTCTCAATCCTCATAATTCTAATAAAACTTTTCTTTTCTATTGCAAGAAAATTTTAGCCTTCAAAACACAAATTAAGCAGATAAAGTTCTCAATTGCCTCTAGATTTCTAGATTTAGTGAATATAGTTCTTTGTCACCTCTAGATTTTTAGATTGAGTAGATATAGTTCTCAATTGTCACCAAATTTATAGATTGAGTAGATATAATTCTCAACCTCCTTCAGATTTTCAAATTGAGCTAATATAGTTCTCAGTCGCCCCTAGATTTTTAGATTGAGCAAATATAGTTCTCATTCGCCTCCAGATTTTTATGTTGAGCGGATATAATTCTCAGTCACCTCCAGATTTTAAAATTGAGCGGATGTAGTACTTAGTCACCTCCAAATTTTTAGATTAAGCAGATATATTTCTCATTCTCATCAAATTCCAGATTGAGCTGATCTTGGTCTTGATCACCCAAGTTCCAGATTGAGCGGGTATAGTTCTTAATCACTAAAGATCTAGATTGAGAGAATATAGTTCTCAATCACCTCCAAATTTCTAGATTGAGTGAATATAGTTCTCAGTCACCCAAGTTTTTAGATTCAGTGGATATAGATTTCAGTCACTTAAGTCTAGGATGAGCGGATACATTTCTCAATCATTGGCATTCAAGCCTTAAGGCAAGTTTCTTCATTCGTCAATCAAACTAGATGTCAATATTCTCATTTTTGTTAGATAATAAAACACTATTACTTTGTGCCAAGGTTCTAGGTTCTAGGGCAAGGAATTCTTTGAAAACTCAGCCTCGATTAAATTAGTGTCCTTGTTTTACGTTGATATTCATTTTCAAGTTCTGTCAATGAGGGGCATTTTGTAGACAGTCAATTTTGCACCCATAATTTAAATCTTGGAAGATGACCAAAATAATCATTCTATGTACCCAAAAATCATAATTGCATTTCATGCATTAAATCCTTCATCACATGAAATAAAAATGCTCTTGAGGTTTTAATGATCATGACGATATGCCCGGTTCCCAACTTGGACCGTCAGATTGAAAGATATTACAAGATCAAGTTTTCATGGTCTACATGTATTCATTTGGGTGAAACTGATCATATGTGAATAACTGAAATTAATTTTGATTGGTTAATAATTAAAATTAATTAAAATAAATTTTGTGATTGGTCAGGTATTTTTCTTAAAGTTGGATTTGTTGCACAAGATTAAAACAATTAAGTGGATAATATTTAAAGATTGTAGATAATTAGGCTTTTGGGATAATTATATTCAAAATAAATATTTTAAAAATTCTAATTATCACTTTGAGATGAGGTTTTCATGAAAAAAACTCGAAAATTCGTCCAAATACAGTTTTAGACTTGGAAAACACTTCAAAAACATGCTAATCAAGTACCAGATTTCAAATTCAAGTTCCAAGGCACTTTGGCATTGTAAAACTCGAAATTCAGACTAGGCTCTTTCTGGAAAAGTTTTAGAGAATTGAATTTCCCTTCAGTTGAAGAAATTACAGCTTAATCCAAACTTTGAGCAAAGAGATAGGTTCAAAACACCACAACGTATTCAGATTTGAAAAATCAGCTTACTCCTATCTAAATCTCTCTTCTTCTTCTTCTTTTTTTAAGGATTTTCCCCACATATTTTTTTCTTATTTTTTAAGCATATTGAACTTAATTTTTAAGCAAACTTAACTTATTTTCTAAGTAACTAACACCTCTATAAATAGAGGAGGCCTCTTGACATTTAGCATACCTAATCCCTAACCGCTCTCTCCCCTTATGTTAAAGAAATTCTAAAAGCTTTGCTTTAGGAATTTCTTTTATGTAAGTGATACTATTTTAGATCTAAAGGAGGTTCATCTTCTTTGACAGGGGTGTAGCCAGTAATTTTTATATGAAGGGGCTGATTCGAAGTATTGATATAAAAAACATAAATTACAAGTCTATTGAATATGAAATTTCAATTTTGATATATCTTAAGCATTAATGAACATACAAAAACTGTCTAGTTCACTATAGACATATACAAAAATATCCACACAAAAAAAACACTTCACATCAAAATCATGTTTGACAACGATTTTTCATGGAATAGAATTCATCCATAATCATTTCCATGGTGAAATTTCTAGCAATTTCCTTTTCTATATAAGCTATCATATTATCTGCCAAAAGTTCATCCTCCATTCTGTTGCGAAGTCTTGTTTTTAATAGTTTCATAGCTGAAAAAGCTCGTTCTGTAATTATTGTAGAAACTGGAAGAGTCAACACAAGAAGAATCAATCTATCAATTAAATGATAGATTGTAGACTTCCTTGAAATTTCTAATCTCTTGCATAGCTCAAATATTGTACCCAAATTCTGAAAATCTAAATGCTTTGTCACATCAAGCTCATAATGTTGCAATTGATGCTTCAAAAGACAAATTTCCTGCTTAATGAAATCTTAAGGATAATAATTTTCAGCCAAATTGCAAATATCACCAATTTTGAATGATCTAAAAGCATCCTTAGGATTTAATGCTGAACTAAGAGTGAGAAGATCTGCTGTTAGCTCACAAAATCTACTATTCAATTCTTGCAATTGAAAATCTATTGCAACTGTAAATATGTCAATTCTTAAATGATGTTCTGTTGTTGTCAAAGCTTCATCTTGATGATGGTATCTACCTCATGCTTTAGTGTAACGAGCATTTAAATCAGGAATATTAATTTCATGTTGTCCACAAAATGATGTAACACTATCTAGTAAAGGCTCCCATCCATCATCTCTCAACTTTTGAATAAATGATTTTGTAGTTAAAACTAAATGCATGGCATTTAAAAGATCTTGAGAATGTTGTTGCAAAGCTTGGCAAACAATATTAGTAATTCCCATAATCTCTTTCATCATATGCAAAATTAAAACAAATTCAAATGATGTTAATACCTGATAAGCTCCCTCAGCATCACCACGTTGCTTATAATTAGCCCCTTCCTCAAAGATAGTATTGATAACTTTGCAAGTTGCATCAAACATTTTTATTAAACTACAAATAGAGTGAAAATGAGATCCCCAACGTGTATCTTCAGCCCATTGCAAAGTACCGATTTGGTTTGCTCATTTTCCAGTCTCAATTTCATTAGAAGCAATCATATTCTTAATTTGTTCCCCTTAAGCATATTGGAATTCATCATTACACTTACTAGAACTAACGACAATTTTGATAATATTAGTCAAATGATCAAAGAATTGAAGAACAACTTTTACTGCTCTAGATGCAATAACTAAAGCCAATTGCAACTTATGAGCCATGCAATGTACATAATAAGCATATAGGCATTCTTTAAGAAATAGAGCTTGTAATCCATTCCATTCACCACACATATTACTAGCTCCATCACACCCTTGACCTCGAATATTCTCAATGTGAAGGTTGTAATGAGAAAGGACAACACATATCCCCTTCTTTAGGGTCAACGCAATAGTATCTTTAACATGCATAACATGAAAGAAACGCTCTGTAAGGAAACCATTTTTATCGACAGACCTCAAAATAATGGCCATTTGCTCTCTCTTCGACTCATCCCTGGCTTCATCAACGAGAATGCAAAATTTTGCATCCCCAATTTCTTCAAGAATAGCATTTCGCACATTACTAGCAAGAATATGCAAAATCTCCTTTTGAATTGTGGGTGATGTATATTTGGCATTTCGTGGAGCATTTTCCAAGACAACACTAGCTACTTTGTCATTGAAAGTTGATGTGAATTTTATCAATTCAATAAAATTACCTCTATTTTTTGAATCAAGGCTTTCATCATGACCTCTAAAAGCACAAGCTTGGAATGCTAGCCATTGAGAGCACTCTATTGAGGTTTTGAGCCGCAACCGATTATTCTTTAATTCTTTTGACGTTTGTTTCTCAATTAGCTTGTCAATATGTCTTGAATAATTCTTTAAATCCTCGTAACATTTCACAGCAATTTTATGTGAGGAGTTTGGATCTTTCCCTACATAACGAAGTAAAGGACAATTCATTCCATCATTCACCTTTTTCCAATTATTAAAACCTATTGAAATGAATGCACCTGATCCGGGATGCCCTATTGGTTTCTTACTAAAAAGGTAGCAAGGTAGACAATATATTGCATCCATTGAAGGTGAGTATTCCAACCAATCCCTATGTGAATGTAATTCAAACCATGAAGGTTGAAATCTACGACGATGAGTATCATTGTTGTATGGATAGTCTATATTTTTAGGTTGATATGGACCTTCTTTGAGATAAGCTCGTCCGATTTCATCTTGTTTGTTGATAGGGAATTCACATATTTGTTTACGTGATCCTGGATCACGATCTATCTCTTCAGATTGAATTCTTGAACATTTGGAGGGATGTTCATCAGGCATTGAAGTATCAACACTTGTTTCTACAGCCACTAGTGTCCTAATTTTTGAATTGCTAACATCTTTTTTCTTAAAGAATGCATCAATTGTTTTTCGTTTGCTCATAATTCTTTTAGCTTTAAGAATATGACTCAAAAATTAACTTGAAAAGAACTTTAAAAAATAAAATTTTAATTAGAAATTTTACTTAGTTATATGGATGTTATCCATACTCAAGAAAAAACAAAATTTCTACTATAATTTAAACAGTCAACCCATTTTTAATACAACTATAATTAATAATAACCCTTCAAACAAAAACAAAAGTTAAACACACAAGTATTGTTACACAACATAAACCAAACAATTTAACAACACTCACGACAACATCACATGATATCTAACTACTTAAAAATAGGTAATGAATCAAAATAATTTTACCTTAGAAATTTTGTCTTCACAAAGTGCAAAGATCAAAGATGGGTGTGGGCGGTGTAGCAAGGCCTACTGCCTCTGCTTATAACTTTAGATCTTCCCTTCAAGACTGCCCTCAATAATGTATTTCACCAAAAATAAATGAATGTCTATTAGTACTAGCAACAGGGAAACCAACCCAAAACCAAGCACAAAACAACCACCATTTTCACTGTAACAGTTGAATACTACCAACATGAAGTTATCTTGTTATGTCATTATAATGGCTCATAGAGTTCATGAAATTCAACTTCTCTAATATTTTTATGTCATTTGAGGGAAGCTGAGAATTTCCAACTTCCTATCAAACACAATTCCAAATTAGATGTACATTTTTTGGTAAGTAAATTTACATTATTACATAATCATTCCATACTCACCATTAAATACCATATATGTGCTTATAAAAAATGGGGAAGGGGGATTCCGAATTCAATTGGTTCTTTAATCCACAGGGGAGATTGAGCAGTGCCACACCCACCTTTTAAATACTACGAATCACTAGCCACCATAGAATTTTAAGCAAGGGGACTAAAGTCTTTCGCTAATATTACACACTAATACAAGTATACAACTGATGGACACAATTCTAGCCAAAGACAAAGAGTTGCACATGAAATTGCCCCAAAGCAACATGATCAAATGATTCAAATCACATCACAAAGGACCTCTACTTCCTCAAGAGAAAAAAAAAAAAAAAAATCAGCTTGTACACAATATATATGATTCAATAGAAGATAAAAAAAGAGAATGTTTCATGAAGAATGGTTCAGTGTCATTGTTCATGCGTTTGAAATTTAAAGTGAAGCTAAAACACCTATAATCACAAATGATCAAGGAATAAGTCTAATTCTTAACAAAGAGAAGAAAACTCACCAGCGGACTTTTTTTTTTGCCAGGATTTTTTTTTTTTGGGACTGTGAGAACAGGGGACTGATGGTGTTAAGTTTTAGGGGCTGACTCTTGGTAGGCGGTAGAGTGGGAAGTGTATCAAAGAAGGAAGTGTATCAAAGAAGACAAAAAAAAAAAAAAGAAAAAAAAAAGAAAAAAAAAAGAAAAAAAAAGAAAAAAAAAAAAGAATAAGAAGTCAAGGCAATGGGATTCGGTGGGGTGGGTTTTGAGATTGAGAGAAAAGTGTAGTTTTGTTTTTATTGTTTTTGGACTTGACTATATAAATATAGGTGGGCCAATATTTTGTTTTACTTGGAGTTGGAGTATATTAGTCCTAAAACTGAAGCTGGGCCTGAGAAAGTGAGAATAGTGGAGATATTATAGGTATGTGGGGGCCGGATGTCATATATTGGGGGGGCCCAATTTTTTTTTATGCATAGGCTAATAGAATTTTTTTTTTTTTTTTTTTTTTTTTTTTTTTTTTTTTTTTTTTTTTTGCAGGGGCCATGGCCCCCCCAAGCCACTATGTGGCTCCGCCCCTGTTCTTTGACCTCTAAAATACTCCCCTCTTGAAGAACACATTCATGCATGTATTTTCTTACCTTGTTTTTTTACTTTATAATTTTATTTTGCTCTTGTTTTCTTTCATAAACATGCTCTTGTTTCTTTTGATCCTTTATGAATGTGTGTTTTGTTTCTTGCATTATTCACCTAATCATGTTCTTAAATTGTTTTTTGCATACTCTCACTTCATCCTTTCTTTCAAATTCACTTGCTTAGTTTAGGTTTTAACACATTAATTGATTGACATGCACAGATCTAGGGTCAAATTCACTTGCTCTTTTTAAAGTTTGTAGATCTAGGGTTAAGCTCATTAAAATACAGATCTGAATTTTTTATTCAACAAAACCATATATGTGTTTTTCATAAAAATACAATTCTGAATTTTTTCTTCAACAAAACCTTATCTATATCTTTTATTAAAATACAGATCTGAATTTTTCTTCAACAAAATTAGATTTGTATTTTTCATTAAAATACAGATCTAAATTTAAAAAAAAAATCTATGTTTTTCATAAAAATTTACACTCTCATAAAAAAATTGTTTTCTTTTCGTTTATATATATATATATATATTTATATAAACTAGATCAGAATTTTTTTTATTAAAAAAAAATTCATTCTTTTCATCATAGAAACTCAAATCTAGAATTTTACCAAGCAATCTCACCAAACATTTTGTTCTTTTTATAAAAAAAAAGTTTTAGATCTAGGACTTTTAAAGAGTAGATTAACCTTAAATTTATAATTTAACATGGCATTTGTTATATTTAAATGATATCATACAAAGGGTACTAAAATGATCATCCTTGAGTCTAGAAAACCGGATTTTGTCTAGGCAAATTAGGTGCCTAACACCTTCCCATTCCGTAACCTAGCCCCTGAACTTTAGATCTTAGGTTTGCAAAGATAGTATCTTAATTTCTTTTGATAGATTGTAACTAGGAAATGAAGTCTTGGAACTTTTTTCTAGATTGTAACTAGGAAACAAAGGTTTATGTAATTATTTCTATCAAATTGTATTCATTTATTCTATCAATGAAGTTTGGAATTATTCATTTATGTATTTTACATAGTTTTTTCTTATTTATTTGTAATTAAAAAAAAATGGTGACTCCACTTCAACCCCAAAAAGAGTGGTGTCGATGCCTATTTCTTTTTTGAGAGCTAGTCTAGTCTCTTATAGTGAGTTTTACCCAACTTCTGTCAAGGATGTTAGGTGAGGGGGAAGTTTGGTCTAGTGAGCTAAAAATGGGCTTGTATTCATTCAAACAAGACGATTCTTTTAAAGTCTCTTCTCAAAAAACTCCTTTTAATGCCTTAAGGGTGCTCTGCACTCTCAAGGAGAAAGATGAATAAAGGATCAGGAAAAGATTTCAACTTCTTCATTCTATAAAAATTAGGATTGTTGGTGCTTATAAAGCTTGTTCTTATTTTCCTAATAAAAGTTTCTTCTATGAGCCTGACTTCATTAGCGATCTCTGCTTTCCTATTCATCTCTCCATTAGAGAGTTAGTACTTTGTCTAAAACTCACTGCTCAACTTGTCCCCAACTCATGGGGAGCGGTTGTATGTTGTATGGTGATTTGGATGCCTGCCAATGAAGGGGATATCCTTAGGGTAGAAGAATTCTTACATTTTTTATATTTGGAGAGGTCCAAACTACCTTGTTATTGGGAATTTAAACCTTGGGACAAAAAGTCAAGGTTCATTTTTTATTCTCCTTCTTCCCTTTGTGAGTGGAAAACTAACTTCTTCTTTATGTCTGGTGATGGTTGGGAAACCACTCCAAGTGAAAATCTAGAAAATGCTCCCAAATTTCTTTGTAGGTGGGGGACTCTTGAGTCTGGCACACCCTTCATTCTTTTGTGCATGTGTTTGTGTATGCACGTGTTTGCTATTTCTTGACCTTGTGAGAATTCTTTACATGTGTGTAGGGTGTGTTCGTCCTCACCTAAAAAAATGACATCACCATCATCTAGAGAAAGTTAGGAGATACATTGAGAGTGACCCTGATTTTGACAAACTTATTTCACTGTAGTCTCTTTTTCTTCACCTCCTTGTACCTGAACCTTCTAATTTCATTCAAAAGAACGTTGAGACTATAAAAAAGAGTAAGTGTGTTGATTTTGCAAATATCACATTGCCTTTGGGTGCCTTCGCTTTTTTTAAAGAGGTTTTTAAGGAAACATTGCAAAGACAACTAACCATCCAAGGGGGAAGATCTTGCAATCACTTCTTCTAATGTTCTGCTTGCTTTTAGATGTCTTGCTTCTCCCACACCATCATTGGAGATGATTATCCCTATTAATGGGGTGGCTCGAAGTAAAGGGCAAAATAGGGCAGTAGTTGGAACCTTTTGGGACGATGCTGACTATGCTGGGGTGAAGGCCTTCAAATGAATTAATGTCGTCTCAAGTTCAAAAAATTATGTTGGTATGCTTTTTTCCTTTATCATTTATTTGTATGATGATCTTTCCTTTAATTTTTCCTTTTTTATCTTTTTGTTCTTCAAATGTTGGGTGAATCTTTGTACATCTTAGAGAAATATTTGGACTATGAGGAGAAGATTGCTGTGGCTCAGTCCAAGGTAGACTCACTTTTCTATGAGAATGAAGCGCTGAAGACAAAGGCTCAGTCCCTTTCAGACAACGTGGAAAAAGCTCAAGATGATCTGAAGACTTTGGAGAGAGAGAGAGGTGAACACATCGAGAAGGCCTTCTCCAAATTGAAGGATAAGCAGATCAATGTTGCCCAGTTGAAAATTTAGAAGGCCGGTCTTGAAGTGATGGAGAAGCTTAAGAAGTTTGATGAGCAATAAGACAAACTATGTGATTATTACGTGGATGGTTTTGAAATTTTCTACAAGTATATGGCCAGGCACCATCCAGATCTGGACTTTTCTACTCTTGACATAGAGGTGGTTAAGAAGGAGATTTTGGCAGATCGTCCTTCAACTGTTGTAGCAACTGGTAATGTAAATGATAGTTGGAAGGTACCATTGTCACTGCTGAAGCTCTTGTTGATTCGTCTCCCTCCAATCTAGACTAAAACACTTCTTTTATTTCTAGCTTTAGAAAAACAATTTCTTGTATTAATGACGATGTCATTATGCATTAATGACTTCCTTTGGTCACGTATTAGTGAAGATGTCATTATATATTAATGACGTGTTAGTGATGGTTTCGTTACATATTCATAACTCTTTTGGTCATGATCCTTTTAGTCATGTATTAATGATGATGTCATTATGTATTAATGACTTCTTTTGGTCACACATTAGTGACGATGTCATTATATATTAATAATGTATTAGTGATGGTTTCGTTATGTATTCATAACTCCTTTGGTCATGATGATTGGGTTACGTATTAATAAATTTTGGTCATGTATTAATGACTTCTTTATGTATTATTTTCGTTCATGATGATTTGCTTATGTATTAATAAAATTGGCCATGTATTAATGACATCTTCGTTATGTATTCATAAATTTTTGGGTCATGACGATTTAGTTATGTATTAATAACTTTTGAACATGTATTAATGACATCTTCGTTATGTATTCATAACTTTTTTGGTCATGATGATTTAGTTATGTATTAATAACTTTTGGCCATGTATTAATGACATCTTCGTTATGTATTCGTAGCTTTTTTGGTCATGACGATTTAGTTATGTATTAATAATTTTTGGCCATGTATTAATGACGTCTTTTCTTCTGAATAATACTACTCCTCCTACTTTTTTTGTGGATGATAGAAATCCTAACAAAAAGAGGAAATAAAAATGGAAATACACTTATCATGGAAATGAAAATTCTTCAAAAGTTTTTGTTGGTAGTAATTTTCTAAGTATTTTATGCTCTATGGACAAGCATAACTTCATAAGCTCCTTCCATCTGCCACTAACTTGTCTGTTAACATCCTTATTTCACCTGTGGGAGCCTTGGTATTGCCTGTCTCTTGCCCCTCATTGTTTCCCTCTCTCTGATATCGTCTTTGTGAACTCATCTTTCATACAAATTTTCGCAGTTGTCCTTGACAAATTAAGGTCTCTATTTGCCATTTCAAATGTCTGCATTCATTGGTACAAGGACGTGATCTTGATGAAACCTGCAATACCTGCTTATAACCTTGCCTTCCGCCAAAGCCAACATGGGTAGAGGCCATTAAAAAGACAGTTCATCTTTTATATACATTAACACCTGTTCAATAGGCATTATCAAAAGAGTAAAGTTAGTAAAAATTGACTTTCGACTTGGGAGGTTTCACTTTCCATCCAAAGTCTACTTTGAGTTTTGTGTTTCCTTCTTCTTCTTAAGGTGGTGACTTGTTCCTTCATCCCGCTGCCTTTTGCTGGTCAGTTCCATTGTGACTACTGCATCTTCTGCATTTGTGTACTTTTGGGTTTTGTAAAACAGCACTGCTACTGACTTCGGTGGAAGAGGTCGATTCAACACCTTGGTGGTGAATGGTGAATATGTGCTTCAGATCATTACACCCAAGTTCTCCACATTTTTTCTTTCACGATCCTCTTGAGTTCGTCCATCTCCCTCCTCATGCTATGGAGTTCACCTTCCATCCTAGATGGGTTTTCTTCAGAAGCTCATGTTCTCCTAATATTGTTTCCTTCCATCCTCTTAGGTTGCTCATATCAACTTTAGGTCTTAACTGCTTTTTGCAGTTCTCCATTTTGGCGCATCAATTCTGCTATACTGGCTATGAAAGCCTGAATATGTTGTGCGACTTGCTAAGGGTCCATCTCGCATTATGGAGATCTCTTTTGTCAATTCGGGAAGTGTATGGCTTTGCAAACATTTCCCATAGAAAGCACTAAACTGATGATGTAGAAAATCAATAGTTGAGATCTTCATCTCTGTGGATGAATGATGGTAATGGCTTCATCTATGGATGAACCTGCAACAGATCTAAAATAGAAGGAAAAAAAAAAAAGTAATACATTGGTGTGGTGTTTTCAACACCATTTGATGATTAAGTTAGAATGGGATTCAGTTGAAGTGTATTGCAAGAGAATTTAACTTAGGAGTATTTTTGGGGTGAGAATTTTGTATACCTTTTGGTGTTATTTCTTTCTGACTTATAGTCATCTCTACCTTTAATGAGCAATGCATCTTTGAATTCATTCTCATTTGTAATGGTTAAGGCGTTATAGTCTAATGCTTTTGCTTGTGTAATGCCTTCTTTAACGTATCTTAGGTTTGTCCATTATTGAATGATGAAGTCGTTCTTTTTTGGACTCATCAATTGTCATAAGCCACCTAGTGATATCGTCATTGAAGAACATGGGTTCAAGTCGTAAGTACAAAATGAGGTGTTTATACTGTTCCCAATGACAAATTAGTTGTGAAGGTACTGGCTTTGGTTGATCCTCAACTAGTTTGAGCCCCACAGTTGTGTTGAAGGGTTTTCATTTTTTAGTAAAAGTGCATTTCCAGATATTAAACTGCATATTAATCTAAGATAATTAAAATAGGTTGAACACAGTTTGTGATGAATTCCCATGTTGAAAGAATGACTAGACTAATTAATATGTTTGTCATTTTCATTTATGCATGCACCGTTGTGAGCATCTCAAAAGCTTCTTCTCTCTAACAGTTGAGAATTTAAAATCCATATTCACCATGGCAAGCACAAGAAATTCTCAAGAATGGTGTTGATTCTATAGGCTTGACTATAGCGCCACCAATCTTGATATTCTAAACTTTCAAACTTTGGCCCATCATGACCAAAACCTTGGGATTAGTGACATAAGTTGTCTAGAATATATATAACGCTCTCTTAGATCATTATAAACATGAGTGAACTTTTGTGAGAAAGATGCTAAATTTACTATATATTTTACAAGAAAATGTTTATGAAAATCGGTATGCTAATAAATGTGATTGGTAAACTTCAAAAACCTAATATAAAAAAAGTTAAAAAAAATACTTGTTAGTGATTGAAGGATTTATAAGTCTTTTATATTAGTGAGGGACACATTTGTTAGGAATATGAAATAATTGTTGTAATCCCTTTAGTTAGGTAGTTAATCAGTTGGCTGAGATTAGGATTATGATGAGTTAGAATTTGAGCACATATAGCTCAATTAACACATGGCTTAATTTATAGAGCACATGTTGAATTAATTAGCAAATTATCTTAAGCCATGTGGGTCAATGACATTAGAGTTGTTGTCCTATAAATACATGATTGTACTTCAACATTAGATATCATTGAAGAATAAACTAGTTTCTTAGTGCGTTAGTGCATCTCTCTCTCTTAATCTCTTTCTTTCTCTGTGGGGGGTGACTACCTTAAATTAAGTTAATTTTCCTACAATTTCCATTAATTCCCCTATAATTCTCATCAAATCCCCATTAGGAACCACTGGGTTCCTAACAATTGGTATTAGATTCGTCAATCTTGATATGAACAAATGTAACCGAAGAGAAGGTTAAGGATGTCAAGACTTTGTATGAATCTCACAATGCCATTTTAGAGAAGGTGAAGGCCTTAGATGATGTGGACGACTAAATTTCTCGGTTGGAAATAAGTCAAACGAGTAAAATAGTTCCGCAAAAGCGAATTTGTATTGATGAATGTGTGGTGCAATTCTCTGTAATTACAAAAGAGTGATCCTCTGATTCGATCTCCTTGAAAGATTTGTTGATATGAATTGTGGTGATGTAATTTTGATTCGAATACAAAATATCCTTCAATTTGGCTGAGGAATGGATCGAGGATCTTTGAAACAGAATTACAATGAATCTCTGGCTATGAGCTTGTTAGAAATTCTTTGTTTTTCACGTTCTTTGTGTTCTTCACGTGTTCTTCGAAGGTTTGTAGTGAAAGTTCTTTGGGACTTTGGAGGCTTGAATCCGTAGAGCTTCGTTGATTTGTGGTTTATGAGGTTTCTGGAGGCTTTTGAGCTTGATTCCAGTGACCTTTGAGATTTAGGAGGCTGATTTAGCTTCGAATGTTCTTCGTGTTCGAAGGTTTGTGGTGGAAGTTCTTCGGGGCTTTGGAAGCTTGAATCTGTAGAGCTTCACTGATTTGTGGTTTATGAGGTTTCTAGAGGCTTTTGAGCTTGATTCTAGTGCCCTTTGAGATTTAGGAGGCTGATTTAGCTTCGAATGTTCTTCGTATTCGAAGGTTTATGGTGGAAGTTCTTCGAGGCTTTAGAGGCTTGAATCCGTAAAGCTTCACTGATTTGTGGTTTATGAGGTTTCTGGAGGCTTTTGAGCTTGATTCCAGTGACCTTTGAGATTTAGGAGGCTGATTTAGCTTCGAATGTTCTTCGTGTTCGAAGGTTTGTGGTGGAAGTTCTTCGGGGCTTTGGAAGCTTGAATCTGTAGAGCTTCACTGATTTGTGGTTTATGAGGTTTCTAGAGGCTTTTGAGCTTGATTCTAGTGACCTTTGAGATTTAGGAGGTTGATTTAGCTTCGAATGTTCTTCATATTCGAAGGTTTGTGGTGGAAGTTCTTCGGGGCTTTGGAGGCTTGAATCCATAGAGCTTCGTTGATTTGTGGTTTTTGAGGTTTTTGGAGGCTTTTGAGCTTGATTCCAGTGACCTTCGAGATCTAGGAGGATGATTTGGATGATTTAACTTCGAATGTTCTTCGTATTCGAAGGTTTATGGTGGAAGTTCTTCGAGGCTTTAGAGGCTTGAATCCGTAAAGCTTCACTGATTTGTAGTTTATGAGGTTTCTGGAGGCTTTTGAGCTTGATTCCAGTGACCTTTAAGATCTAGGAGGATGATTTGGATGATTTAGCTTCGAATGTTCTTTGTATTCGAAGGTTTATGGTGGAAGTTCTTCGGGGCTTTAGAGGCTTGAATCCGTAGAGCTTCGCTGATTTGTGGTTTATGAGGTTTATGGAGGCTTTTGAGCTTGATTCCAGTTGAGATCTAGGAGGATGATTTGGATGATTTTGCTTCGAATGTTCATCGTATTCGAAGGTTGAAGTTCTTGAAGTTCTTGGAAGCTTCAGGGCTTGATTCTAGTAGAGCTTCAACACTTTTTTGTTGCTGTTTGTGCTCAAGATAGCTTGGTGTCCTCCTCCTCCTCCTTCTTAGATGTCTTCGTGTCCTCCTCCTCCTTAAATGTCATAGGAAGGCTTCTATTTATAGGAGTTTGGTGGTTGGTGAGCGACATATGGCGGAGTCTGATTGGTAACACATGTCCCGGCTTGATTGGTCTGCCTGTGTCATCGCTTACACAACCAGATTGCCTGAGTCATCGCTTACACAGCCAGATTCGCTTGCATCATCGCTTACACGCGCCTCCATGTGATTAGCATTTTGCATGTTTTTTCCTGTTCCTATCTTAATGAAATTTTGCAATTAGCCATACCTGGTGGACTTGGTGGCATGACGTGTCAGCTTGTGATAGGCTGGGAATTTTCCCTCTCTACAGATGAATCTAACAAGGCCATGAATGAAGAGCTCTCGATACTGTAAAAGGATCTCAAGAACATGATGGAAGAGGAGTTAAAATCTCTTAATTCAATGCAACTCAAAAAACAAATCCAGTTCCAAGAATATGTTGCTATTGTTGCGAGCCGAGATGTTCATTTTTGTAACAAAGTGGATGATGATATACATGAGACACTGCCCTTGAAGTTTAGGCCAAAGAACTAACAAAGAAGGTGATGATGGTCTTCCAAGAACCAATTTTTAATGCACCAATGGAGGCTTCCATTCAAGAGTCAATGATTCAAGAATTGGAAATCCAGGTGTCAGAGATCCAAGAATCCAAGATGCAGGCACCGACAATTTTAATGGTTCTAGAATCAAATGAGGTTCTGAGGATACAAGAACATTCCAAAGTTCAAAGAACCAATGAGACATTGAAGATTTAAGAGCCATTGAAGGCTCAAGAATTTGAGCAAAGTATGAAGATCTACAAACAAAAAACCTTCATGTGTACAAGACCGCTTGTCAAAGTGAAATACATGAATATGGTGATCAAAATATCACTAAGGTATTGGTCGATTGGAAGATCTCTTTAAATGAAGGAGTCAATTCACAACAACACCTTGTGGGCATGGTGTTTTCAAGGGGAGGGAGATGTTAGAAATATGAAATAATTGTTGTAATCTCCCTTTAGTTAGGTAGTTAGCTAGTTGGTTGAGATTAGGGTTAGGATGAGTCAATTAGGATTTGAGTACATATAACTCATTTAACATATGGCCTAATTCAAAGAGTACATGTTGAATTAATTAGCCAATTATTTTGAGCCATGTCGGCCAATGTCATTAGAGCTAGTATCCTATAAATTCATGATTTTAATTCAACATTAGATATTATCGAAGAATAAACTAATTTCTTAGTGCATTAGTACATCTCTCTCTCTCTCTATGAAGGGTGACTACATCAAATTAAGTCAATTTCCTTACAAGTCTCATCAATTCTCCTATAATTCCCATCAATCCCCATTAGGAACCATCGGGTTCCTAACAGCATTAGCATGCTAGTAAATATAGTTACGAAGTTGTTTTCAAGATGGTACTCAAAAGCTAAGTGTGTTGGTCTTCCACATGAAATATAGTTATAAAAATGTTTGAGCTAAGTGTTTTATTGTCCAGGTCAGTTGAAAACTTTTAAATCCAAATTTAAGTCCGGTCACTGTCTCTTCTAGTCTGCTTTATATTTGGTGGAAACTTGTCTAGCAATAAACTGCCACAAAATAACCATGCTCATCTGTTCTTAACCCTACTCAACTTGGTCCCCACTAGAGGTCAATGTGAACCAGATTGAGAAATAGATTTGAAATCAAATGGTATGGCTTAAATTTGAGGGATGTTACTATAAATAATCAAAATTTCTTTACTCGTGCATTGTTTAATTGACCAATACGATGGTATAATCTAGCTGGCATTGAGAAGGATAAGGATGATTATGTGACCTACATTATAGATGTTTATAATGAAACCTAACGCGTAGACAGAGGAAGAGGAATAGGACCATCCCTTAGTTGTGATTATAGCGATATAAGGCACGGGTGCGTTTCCGGATTTGGGTGCTGGTGCAGGTGTGGATACGAGACTCGGCAATTTTTGAAAAAGTAGGGTGCAGGTGCGGCGGGGTGCAACGATTAAAAAATTATTAAAAATATTTTTATTTATATTTTATATATATTGCTAAGCATAAATTATAAAATTATATTTTGAAAATACAATTTTATGATTTTAAAATTATAATTGAAATTATATTTTTTAAATACAACTTCACAAAATATATGCAAGATTGTGTGTAACTAATTATATACAGCAATAATTAATCTATATTAAAATCTCAATTATAGGGCACAACTTCACACTTGTGTTTCATTGGTGCACCAACAAAATAAAACCATAGTTCTTTTATAGCTCTTACCCACACACCCCAACAATGAATGCCAAGTCGAACCCACTCTCCTCAAAAAGTCATTCCCACTCTCCTCAAAACGAACATCTGCACTCCACATCAGTGACACCACTATCCTCTCCTCTCCTCCCCCCCCCCCCCCCCAAAAAAAAAAAAAACGAAAACAAAAACAAAAAAACTTCCACTCTTTTTTCTATTACATCAGAAAAGATATGGTACCGTCAATTGTCTTACATCGGCGGCAGTGGCAAGACTAAGATTTTATCCATCCTCATCCTCAACTATCTTACATCGGCGGCAAGATTAAAATTCTCATTCTCGCCGTCGATCATACCATCAAGTTCAACTCCTTCATTTCCAAGCTCTTTGTTCTCTATGTAGGCGGCGCCGATTCCGACGTGTCGTTCAAGTACCAGCTCCTCGGCGAAGACCTCGATGCTTTGATTTCAGCCGAGACGACCCAATTCGGCCCGAGTTGGCGCGAATCGGCACGTATTGGGAAATGTAAAAAAAAAAAAAAAAAAAAAAAA
Source organism: Castanopsis chinensis (assembly GCA_032878915.1). Lineage (NCBI taxonomy): Eukaryota > Viridiplantae > Streptophyta > Magnoliopsida > Fagales > Fagaceae > Castanopsis > Castanopsis chinensis. The sequence continues at coordinate 8,522,091 of JAVQMG010000102.1, read as the reverse complement.
AAAAAAAAAAAAAAAAAAAAGTGTTGCCTGTCGCATCTCACGTCGGGCCGCGTCGAACGCCGGTGCGGTGCCTCTGATGCTATGTCTGTGCTTCATAGTTATAGCAATGACATTAATATGTTGCTAAGGGCCTTCTAGGCTGTAGTTCAACTGTTTTCAACAAAGATATCTAAAATTTAAATTTTTATTCTCTCATTATGATGTATTGAAATAATATATATATATATATATATATATAAGAATATATTTATTTTTTTATTTGGTGAAAAATAAAAAATATATAAAAATAAATAAATTGTGGTGGAGTTGGTAAACTTTTCCTAACTTGAAAACTTTTTGAAGGTTGTTAAATGTTAATATATATTATAAGGGATTTTACTTTATAGATTGTACTTTGAATTGTCATAAGTTGGACCTAGTATAGCTTTCATGACACCGTTTGGTTAGGTGATATGTTCATTGTTTATTGTAAAATACCATCTTATGTCTATTAAATGTAAGATGGTCCAATTTACGATATTCCACTTGAAATGAAAACTGAGAACATGGCCTCAAGTTCAATATAATTTGTGTGACTAAATGAATTGCCAGATCCACTTTCAATCTAGATTAAAATTTTGGCTGACGATACTATTGGGACCTTGGTGGAGTTGTGATTAAGCTGATGGCTAAACCCCTTGCCCTCTGTCTTGTATCACATATAATTATACTATAGTGTTTCACATGCTTTCCTTTTTGAAAGCAACTTTCCATACCGGATGTGACATTATATGATTAGTGCCACATACTAATTGGAAACTTAGAACCTGAGGTGCCAAATGAACCCACTGTAAGATTGAATCCGTACTAGTTAGTATGGCATAAATTACTCATTTAAAGGATTCCATGGTCTTTATTTCTTAGTTGTGGCTCAAAAGAGGCGACAATAAATTATTAATTTTCATGGGAAGAGTCCTTCCACCTCTTATAAGAGATGAGGCCGTTGTCTATAGGACTCACATCTCATATTTCAAGTGAAGGAAGAAAGACTAGTCTGGTAGGAATGAATAAATTCTCTTTAGCAAGTCATTTTAGTGGCCAATTTTAACCATGCAATTTAAGTTTAATTATCGAATTCTCATAAACAGAAGTAGGAAGAAAAGTCTTACAAATTGTGTGAATGTCATTTGGTTCAATGCCACAACATATTACATATCGTGGGTGTTGGGGAAATAAACATTTTGGAGAGCTTTCTTAAGTAATTAATTTAATATATAGGGATACACTTTAACTCAAAAGGCCTAAGCACAATGGGTATGTGGTCAATTATGTAATATTAACCACTTATCCTTCCTGTCATTATTCAATGTGGGATTTCATTCACACGTATTTACTCAACAATCTCCTCCTTACATGTGAGTCTTTGCCTCTCAGTGGGCTTCGAGACCTCTCCATGGGTCATAAACAAGTATTACTCGCTCCCCCTTGTCTAATGGACTTTTTCCATTAGGCAACGGGGAGCGAGTAATACTTGTAATAGCGCCAGAATTCTTCAACCCAAAAAGACATTATCTTGTACTAGTAATTCCCAAAAGGTGTTCTGAATGTAGTCTTTTGAGCAATTGCTGGTTCCATGAGAATCTAGTTGTAACCACTGTAGCCATCCATAAAGGATAAGCTTTTATGACCAGCAGCTGCATCTACCAGGATGTCAACATTGGGTAGTGGGAACCCATCCTTAGGACAAGCCTTGTTAAGGTCCCTGAAATCCACACATATTATGATATGCCCGCCTTTTTTCTTTAAAGAAACTATGTTGACTAACCACTCTAGGCACTTGATTTCTTTTATGAACCCTACCTTCAAAAGCTTGCTAACTTTAACTTTGATTTTCTCCTTAATATCCAAGAGATACTTCCTGGTTGGCTATTTCATAGGCTTGGCTTAAAGGACAATATTTACTTTATGTGTTACCAACTTTGGATCCAAGCCTGGCATTTCTTCATACTTCTAGATGAACACATCCTTGTATTCTTTCAACAAAGCTATCAGCTTTGTACTTTCTCTCTCTAGTAGGTTCTTGCTTATCTTGAATAATCTTTCTTCTCCTCCTTCATTCAGGTTGACTTTGACAAGTTCTTCCTAAACATTTTAAAAAATTTCATTCATACATTTAGGGGCTTCATTCAATGGTTCTTCAGCTACATGTGCCTCTTCTGGCTGTTGAGTAAGGACAAACGAGTTAGGCCCACCATTCTCTCGACACTCTCCTTTAACCTTCAGAATTCGTAGACCCCCTTGCTGATGATAAGTAGAAGCCATAGCCTTATGAGCATTAAGCCAAGGGCAGCACAAGATAATATGGTATGAAGTATCACCATCCATCTCACATAGAAGAGTGCATGCTTTGATATGCCCTACCATTAGATCCAAAGACACTTGCCCCAAGATGCACTACTGCAATGTTCCTATCTAAGACACTTGGAGTGGTTCTCAGGTTATTCTCTCTTATGGAATACCCAAGGCATCCTGTGTTGGGAGGGGTAGGATGTTAGTTGAAGCACCAATATCCACCATAGCTCTTTCGATTTGAGAGGCTCCCAATAAGAAATAACCTATAAGGGCCATCGCCATCAACTACTTGATTGGCTAAGTCTCTCGAGGAAAAGGTCACAAACTCCCTAGTTTCTTCATAAGTTACCTACAATAAATTCCCTTTAGAAATAGTAACTCCTTGCCTTCTCTCTACTACTCAAGATAAAACTTGTGTTGCTTCTCTCTTAGCCAATGGCTTAAGGCCTATTCCTTCCAAATAGGAATGGACTTTGTCATCTTGCTAGATTCTTACTGCCATTTCTTCATCTTGCATAGGGCCATCACATCTCATGAAAAAGGTCATAGCCACTTCAAGCCTATGCATCCTTTGATCTGTATGCTTCCAATTTTCAATGACCAAGTCACTTTTTTCCGCCATCAATTTGGGTACCAGACCCCGAAAACTACAAAAATATCAATGTTTCAAAATGGTCAAAACCATCCCCAAAACAACATTTTTCATGTTTTTTACATCAAACTTGAGGTTAACGAAGATTTTTATTAACTTTGACCAACTTTAACCCAAGGTTGACTCAAGATTAATTGAAAACTTAATTTTAATCTAACTTTTAGAATGGGTTGGAACCAATGTCATTGTGAAGATTATTGAATTCACTTTCTAATGACTACTTATGAGTCAATATCGGAGATAAAAAGGTTGAGAGACCTTTAAAACTATGTTGGGCATGTCAGCTTGCTTCCTAGGACACAACTTTTGATCTAACTATTTTATTTTCAAAATACAAAGTGTTCTAGAAGCTAGACATACATATCTTTCCAATGCCAGTGGAATCGGCTAAATCAAAGTTCAGAAAGGAATTCAAATAATTGACCGAATTCAAACTGAAAAGCTAAAGGAAAAGACAAAGCTATTCATGTCAACATGACATAAGCGACGCACCCTGAGCGTGAGCTGGCCTGGCCCAACACACCCTTAGTGCTCACCAAGCCTTAGAAAGTGTGCCAAGAAGTTATAAAACACCCTAAAATCCGTTGAAAAAGTAAAAATAAAAAATATAATTTTACAAATTTGGATCATATTTCTAGGTAGTTGCTCTCTCTCTCTCTTTTCTCCAAAATTCTTTCCCAAAAAAAAAAAAAAAAAAAAAAAAAAAAAAAAAACCTTTGATTCTCTCCTAAATTCTTGCTCTCATCTCCTTCTCCTTGGTCCATTTACCTTGGATTTGAGGTTTAGGGGTGTAGATGTAGCTTTTTAGCTACAATCTACACCCATTTTATTTTATAGCTCTTTTTTGCTTTCTTTTAGTTTTTCTAGCATGTTTTATTTCTCTCTAGCATGCCTATTGTTTTCTTAACATGTTTTATTGCTTTGATGTTGTTGGCCTAGTCTTCTTGGGATAGGATATGCTTAAATTTCTTATTTGGGTCCTTTACCATGTTTATGTGCTTAAAGTTTTGTTTGGATGCTATTCCTAGTGCTTTTTACAACTTTATACATCTTTTTTGTGATTCTTCTTTGTTTTTAGCTTTTAGGGTAGGAAGTAGATCTAGTGGTCTAGGCCTATATCCATACACCTGAGTACAACAAAGGGTTTGGGTTAGTTCCTATTTGTATGTTTGTGCTTTGTTTGCTCTTTTCCATGCTTTTATGTTTGGATCCATGCTTATATGCTTAGATCTCATTTCTTTCATACTTGCCATGCTTCACACATTTGTCTTCCATTTTTGGGTTTGTGTGCTTGCACCTTTGGTTCCTCTTTGTTTGTTTGGTTGCATCATTTCCCCTTTTGCGGCTTATTTGGATGCAACCACGTGTTAAGATACATCCTAGTGATTTTGGCTTGCTACATGTGCTTAATTCCTAACTAAATCATCCTTATCTCATTTGACTAACTAATTAAAGGAAATAAAACAACTATTAGGAAATTACAAGGCATATGGTATAATTTGGAATTCCTAATAAGAAGTGGGTACAAATCTAACACATCTCAGTAGTAAGATGTGCCATATGATAGTAAAGGGGATACAAGTAATTAATTATAGCCGCTAGTGCAAACTGACAGGCCACAAACGCGTTGACCCCTTGTGATAATTTAGATTAATTAAATTAGCCCAGTTATTAATTAATCAAATTAACATGCAAATTTACGTGGCAGCACAAACAAATCACCGAAACCAAATTATGCAGCGGAAAATAAATAACACGGTGATTTGTTCACGAATGGGGAAAACCCTAAGGCAAAAACCCCACCGGGTGATTTAAGGTCACCACTCCCGAAACTCCACTATTATCACAACGAGCAGTTACAAGTAAGGAATCCCAGTACCTCACCAACCTACAGTTGAACTCTTACCCCAATACCCAATTGGACTCGTTCTGTAGTGACAATTTCTCCAGTTCAATGCACGGCTCCCAGTACGTGACTAACCAATGTGATGCGCGGATCCCAGTACGCGTCTTACTCCTTTGCACGAATCCCAGTACGTGACTCACTCACCAACTTGAGAAAGAAAGAATGTTGGCTGCAAAGTTCTTCAAATCATCAGAGATGAACTAGGGCACGAACTTTTCTCACAGATCACAATTTGCATGAAGAGAGAAGATGCAACTTGTATCTTGTGATTTCTGCTTATTCACTTGTGCAGCTCTTTTACGGCCCTTAAAATAATCCTTTTATATGTCTAGGGTTAGGAGAAAAGAAGTCCCAAAGACACACACACGGATTGGACTTGAAACAGACTTGGAATTCTGTTTTCTTTAATTCTCGACAGATAGAGGTGTCGAGAGGTGTCGAGACAGCTGTCGAGGCTCGGGCTAAACAGCTTCTTTAAATCTCGATAGATGTATCTGTCGAGGTTATCTATCGAGCTTTAAAATCTTGCACTTCCTTGCTTGTATCTTGGACAGACTTTGACGGCTTCAACACTTAAACTTGAACCACTGTTTCTTGAAGTGTTTAACCCATCCTAGATCTACCCAATTACAAGTAAAGTGCGTTTTGTCTAAGGATAAGCCAATTACATAAAATAGCGACATATGTTCACAAGTTTGAACAACTACATATGTCCTAACAATCTCCCCCTTTGGCAATCCGTGACAAAACCACAACATACAAATGAAGATATGAGAGAAGTCATAAATCACTCAACTCATATTCACTTGTTACATACAGTAAAATCTATCCTAACACAAACTCTTGAAAAACTTTGCAAGAAGAGAGTTTATGGCAAGAAGACTTTGACAACCTGTATTTCTGAAACACTTATAAACAAAACACATCAAGGCATCTTTGTGTGAAACAGAAATAATAGATTGCATACAAGTAAAGAAACATGTGTATAAAGACAGAAAAGAAACAACACATGAAAGGTAGGTGAAAGAAACATACATCATCATATATAAGAAGAATATAAGTACAATGTATGGTAGAACATGATCAAAGTATCTCTAAAAGATAAGGAAAGAAAAGAAATACATCTGATCATCTCACTACATCCCTCAAAGCACACTCCCCCTAACAAAAATGTCCTATGTCCTATGCTAACACTCCCCCTAAGTATGACTACTCTCATACAAAACTACTCCCCCTTTTTGTCACGAGTGACAAAGGGTAGAGTGTCAAGTAGACATCTCATCCGATGAGTCAGCATCTCCATCATCATCATCGTCAGAAGCATCATCATCATCGCCATCATCATCAGCCTCGGTCTCAGACGACGCATGAGGTGGCGGAGGAGAAGCCTCTGATGCAAAGCCGCCCATGGTCGCCTGTCGCCTAGCGATGCGGCCAACACGGACATTCACCTGATACAACTCAGTGGTGAGTGTATCGAGGCGAGCGTCCATGCGCTGTAACAGCGTCATGACGTCTCCCAGTGTGACCTCGCTCGTAGAAGAAGAGGTAGATGCTCGAGCGGATCTGGAGGTGGTCGGACGGGTGGAAGGAGGTGCAGCATCCGGCTGTCGCGATCTAAACTGTGCCTCGCTACGTTTTACGGTAGCGGCGTCTATGGCAGACATGACATGATAATGATCGGACGTAGGGAAGGGAATGGAAAAACGACCCAAAATCCTCGTGATAGCGGAAGGGAAAATGAGCTTATCACGGGTGGCCGTATCTCTATAGACATCGATAATAGAAAAGATGAAGTGAGAAGGAAAGTCTATAGAGAGATCCTCAAGGAGGGACAACAAGAACCGAGCACGAGGCTCTGTGATCGAGTTGTAGTGAGACAGTGGGTGCAAAACAAAGGTCATCACCATGTTAAGAAATCTAGGACCTTTAGCAAAAGGTCGACATGGTGTGTACATGTGATCTCCCCAAGGGTAGGACGTTCACAGAACGCCGAGATCATCTCGTCTTTGGACACAGTCCAGAGACGCTCACAACTAGGGTAATCGGGATGATCCACCCTAGGGACATGGAGTACCTCAGAGACAAGCTCTGGGGTGACACAGAAGCGCGTACCTCGAACGCTAGAGAAGAAGGAAGGTACTGACGAATCAATCCCGTGGATGTTGGAGTAAAACTCCTGAATCAGCACGAGAGGAGACGTGACCGGGACGTCACACAGTAACTCCCATCCCCGAGTGTGAATGACATCGGGAAGGTCAGTGTCGGCAAAGTCTGCCAAGACGACGTGGCGTTCCGAATGAACACCGCGTTTAGAAAAGTTCTCCGAGAAATCCTTATGGGCTTTCTCATCACGGAACCGAACAGACACAGGGGTAGAATCAGAAGAAGACTGCCCCTTAGAACGCATGGGGTTCCTAGGAGGAATAGACTTACGTTTAGGAGCCATAGACGCTACTAACGTAAACATAGAAGAGGGGAAAGAAGAGACAAACAGAAAAGTCCCAAACAATTCAATATTGGCAGAAAGAAATATTGAAATGAAAAGAACGTATGCATGAAAATGCATGAGCATGTGACATGCAACTCAAAACACATCATGGGCTCAGCCCAATCCAAACCTAACAGCACACAATAGGAAGGCACACATCTAAATGCATGAAAATACAATTAGAATGCTAATGTGATGCAATGCATGTGGTTTTGAAGATCAGAACTCGAAAACCAACCCAAAAATTTCAGGAAAATCCCGACAATTTTGAAAACTCCCAAAAATTTTCAAAAAAACACAAACCTAGGGTTTTGAAAACAATGCAATGCATGAAATGAGAGATAAAAGGCTTACCAAATGATGAAGAAAGTGAAGAAACACTTGAGAAAGCCTTGAGAGAGGTTTGGAGGGAGAGGGAAAAGATTTTGAGAGAGATCCAAGTGTTTTCGAGCGAGAGAGATCGAGAGAAGTGATTTCAAAATCGCGAAGGACCCTTATATAGAATCTCAGTAAATCTCGACAGATGCAGGTATCGAGATCTGTCGAGGTAGCTGTCGAGGTAAGCTGTCGAGAAATGCTCGTGGACAGATGAAGCTATCGAGGTTAGCTATCGAGGAAGAAGAAACAAGCATGTGGTGACCTCGATCGATCCAGAAGCTATCGAGGAGCTATCGAGCAAACAGAAAGTTTCTCGATCGATCCAGCTGCTATCGAGGTATCTGTCGAGACTGCGATAAGAATGAGTCTAGGGATCTCGACAGATGGCTATGTGTCGAGAGGTATCGAGGAGGTGTCGAGATGCCTTTCAAAGCAGTTTTTCAAAAGAGGAAAAACACAGACATGAATGCAATCATGCATGCAACTCAACCAAGGATACAACCAACACATTAAGCTCTCAAAAACATCTCTCAACAAGAAATATGATGCACATGTATCTCAAAACACGCACACACACATTAAACAAGTCTAACCAATTTTATCTTTCAAAAACGAGTTAAGACAGTTTAATGAGCACACATTAACGCATGTCAACCTTGTGATGGCCAAATCACATTGTACCTGCACATGTATCAAGAATAGCAAAGAGTATTGCGTGTTGTGTGTGAAAACATCGCAAGATTGCATAAGTGTCTCAATGTTATGACGATTTGAGATATGAGAAAATCACTTTAACTCACACACAATCATAACTGCTCGATGGGGACTATCACCTTTGAGGTACATCCTATAACTCCCACATCTCCTAGAAAACACGCTTGCAACCATATTTTAAAGCATTTTTAATCTTTTTGCTTATTATTTCTTTGCATATTTTCTTTTAACAAGCATATCATGCATGGGCATACAAGAGAAAGAAAAGAAATACCCAATGATGTTAAGCTTGTGACACTGCACTTTTGCTATGCCGAAGCATACAGGTGTCCTTGACATTGCACTTTTGCTATGCCGAAGCATACAGATGTCATTGACATTGCACTTTTGCTATGCCGAAGCATACAAATGTCATATTATGATTGGCAAGTAACAGTGGTGAGATGGTTATTTATGCCTTTCTCTTAGGATTTTCTAGTTCAACCCGTCAAAAAGAGTGATACGAGTGTTAAGAAGAAGAGATCACTTAACCTTACTCATCACAAACAAAGAGCTACAGAGCTCACTCGCTTAGTTGTGCAGAAGAGTGCTCATCTAAGCTATAGATGACACAAAGTTTAGAAAACTCTGTTTCAATGGCCATTACAAAAGTTCACATGAACTGATGCACACAAACACACACTGTTTTTGTATTTTTCATTTTTTCAATTTTTTTTTTTATTTTTATAAGAGAAGCAAAAATAAAACACAAAACTGAAAACACACAAACAAAAACATGTAAAGCAAAACAATGCATAAAACTAGACTGACTCAAAACAGTAAAGAAACACACAAGTAATGCAACACACAAAATAGAGAGAGAAGAAGAAGTGACTAAAATCACTTGGAACCCTTTGGCTTCCACACCTTGGAAGATCCTTTCCTTTTGGTTGACTCTTGAGCCGGTATAGGGGGAGAAGAATATGAACCGTTCAAGTTTGAAAGGAACATGAGGGCTTTTAGAATGTCTCCAAGAGGAGCGAGAGAAGACTGGAGCTGATTCTGGCTCCCAGATGCTATAGCGCCATTGCTCTGTTGAGTGGCAAGCCACTTGTAGCAATTTGGTCGAGTGTGACCGCCGAGACCACAATGATAACAGAGATGCGACTTCTTATGTTTGGCCTTTTGAGAGTTATCCTTCTTATTCCTAGGGTGTCTAGCTTCCCTTTTCTCAATTTTAGGGGGTGCTCCTATGATGGATTTGTCCTTGCCTATGTTCTCACTAGCTAAATCAGTTTTAACATTATTTTCCTCAGTTTTAATGTTATCAGCCGGTGGAACAAAAACAGTAGTACTAGCAGAAGGAGTATTAGAGATAGAGAATTCATACCCCAATCCAGTACGATCTGAAGAGTATCTCTGAGCACTCAGCATCTCGTCCAGTTTAGCACTTGACGTCCTCTCCAGTTGTGCCCTGACTTGAAACAGCTCTGCTTCAAGCTTCTTGGTCCTCTCAGCCAAGAAATTGTTCTCGAACCTCAGTGCTCCAATGGTTTGATTCGCTTGATCAACCTTTGTGGACAGTTCCTCACGGTCAAGTTCCACATCACTGAGTTTCTTGGTGGCCAGCCTATAGAGCTTCTCATGCTTTTCCGAGAGCTTGTATAGCTTCTCATAGGCAGTGTGGATATCATCTTGATCATCCATGATCTCACACTTGGATTCCACCAACTCTTCTTCTTCATCCGCTTTCTCGGTAACCCCATCAGTAGGATTAACAGTGGCAGTGAAGGCATTCAAGATTCCGTCGTCCTCATCCTCGGAATCATCCTCTGGCTCTGTGTCGCTTAAGGTAACAGCAAGTGCCTTGCTTTTCCCTATGCTCTTTAAGTACGTAGGACACTCTTGTTTCATGTGTCCAAAGCCTTGACACCCAAAGCACTTTGGTCCTGTGGGAACAGTGTACTGACCGCCATCCTTGACATCCTTCTTCATTTTATCCGGATTCTTGAATTGTGAAGAACTGGATTGTCTGCGGTCTCTGTTGAAGCCCTTTCCGTTGGCATTCTTCATGAACTTCTTGAACTGCCTTGTGATGTAGGACTTCATCTTGGAATCTTCATCATCTGACGAGTCATCCGTGTCACTGCTTTTGGCTCAGTGCCAAACTCTTGCCCTTACTTGACTTGCCTAACCTAGTCAGCCCTAACTCATAGGTTTGCAAGTTTCCAACTAGCTCAGTCAAAGGAATTCTGTCAATATCCTTTGATTCTTCAATTGCCGTGATCTTAGCATGGAATCTTTCCGGCAACGATCTGAGCACCTTTCTTACAATCTTGGGTTCTGGGATGGTTTCCCCAAGATTGAAGGCTGAGTTCACTATGTCCTTCAGCTTGGCATAGAACTCATCAAACGACTCATCCTCCTCCATTTTAATCTCTTCAAAGCGTGTGGTGAGCCTTTGTAGCTTTGAATCTTTGACAGCCTTGGTGCCCTCATAGGTTGTCTGGAGGATAGTCCATGCTTCCTTCGCAGTTTCAGTTGAGGAAATTTTCTTAAACTCCTCATTGGTGACTGCACTGAATAGGGCATTCAATGCTCTGCTGTTGAAGTTAGCCGCCTTGATCTTTGCATCATCCCATTCGGCTGGCGCTTCTGTAGGCTTGGTCCAGCCTATCTCCACAGCTTGCCACACTTTCTCATCTAAAGACTGCAAGAAAGCTCTCATGCGTACTTTCCAGTATGCATAGTTAGTGCCATCAAATAAAGGAGGTATAATTAAAGATTGTCCTCTATCCATGACAGCAGGGGTCAATGGATCACACACAGTAGATTAAACCCTAATCAGAGTGTGCTTGCTCTGATACCACTTGACAGGCCACAAACGCGTTGACCCCTTGTGATAATTTAGATTAATTAAATTAGCCCAGTTATTAATTAATCAAATTAACATGCAAATTTACGTGGCAGCACAAACAAATCACCGAAACCAAATTATGCAGCGGAAAATAAATAACACGGTGATTTGTTCACGAATGGGGAAAACCCTAAGGCAAAAACCCCACCGGGTGATTTAAGGTCACCACTCCCGAAACTCCACTATTATCACAACGAGCAGTTACAAGTAAGGAATCCCAGTACCTCACCAACCTACAGTTGAACTCTTACCCCAATACCCAATTGGACTCGTTCTGTAGTGACAATTTCTCCAGTTCAATGCACGGCTCCCAGTACGTGACTAACCAATGTGATGCGCGGATCCCAGTACGCGTCTTACTCCTTTGCACGAATCCCAGTACGTGACTCACTCACCAACTTGAGAAAGAAAGAATGTTGGCTGCAAAGTTCTTCAAATCATCAGAGATGAACTAGGGCACGAACTTTTCTCACAGATCACAATTTGCATGAAGAGAGAAGATGCAACTTGTATCTTGTGATTTCTGCTTATTCACTTGTGCAGCTCTTTTACGGCCCTTAAAATAATCCTTTTATATGTCTAGGGTTAGGAGAAAAGAAGTCCCAAAGACACACACACGGATTGGACTTGAAACAGACTTGGAATTCTGTTTTCTTTAATTCTCGACAGATAGAGGTGTCGAGAGGTGTCGAGACAGCTGTCGAGGCTCGGGCTAAACAGCTTCTTTAAATCTCGATAGATGTATCTGTCGAGGTTATCTATCGAGCTTTAAAATCTTGCACTTCCTTGCTTGTATCTTGGACAGACTTTGACGGCTTCAACACTTAAACTTGAACCACTGTTTCTTGAAGTGTTTAACCCATCCTAGATCTACCCAATTACAAGTAAAGTGCGTTTTGTCTAAGGATAAGCCAATTACATAAAATAGCGACATATGTTCACAAGTTTGAACAACTACATATGTCCTAACACAAACTCTACTCTAGAAGAAGATGTCGATGATGAAGATGGTGGATGGGCTCTGTAGGCAGCATTCTTTATAGCACGAATATTAGCCTTCTCTTTTTAGGCAAGATTCTAATCATTTGTCTTGGGCGCTTGGCTCAAGCAATTAGTCGTGAAGTGCTTCTAACAATAGTTACCATCCCAAGGGCACCCACAATGGAAGGTTACTAGTAGATGGAAAGATAACACTAAAGTGTGTGTAGAGAGAAAAGATAGTGGAGGGGAATAGAAGTTTCTCATGGTTGCCAAAAGCACAATATGTATCGAGAATCAATAGTTGGATAAATACATGTTTGTATCTCATACAAAGCATACGCAGCGGAAAGTTAACGGATCTACTTCATTCATAAATGTTAACATGTACTATGTAAGTTTCAAAATTTAAGAATAAGAAAGTGTACCTTGATGTGGTGAATTTTAAAACCAAAGATTAGAAGCACTTGGGAAGACTTTTAATCTTCACTCCAATTTCACTAACGCCAAAGAAGTGTGGTCTCACAATTAGTTTTCCAAGGGAGAATGCCGAAGTGTCTAACACTCCTTACACACCATTTCACAATAGTGTTATTCTTTTCTTACCAGAAAAATTTTGTATGTTTCTCCCTTTGTATCTAACTGATTATCTAATTGGGCTGGTCTTTTGGGCCATTCCAATTAGGCTTAAGTGTGGCTAGGAGTGAGACAAAAAGGGACCAATAAGACACTAGCTCCAATGGGCCTTGGGCTTTTTCTGTCAACTCTTGACAAGCCCAAAGTTACCATTAACTATATTTAATACCACTATATAAATAAACTTGCACTCTAGGCCTTATTTATAAATTATATCCCAAGACTTTATTGTACATGCAACCCCTTCATAAAATATTCGTAGGAATACAAAGTAATGAATGTAGACTGTCACTTTGTAGAATACTACATCTTAATTCCTTGAGTACCCCGTTTAATCCTTTATGTTATTCATCATATATTTATGAAATCCAATTCCATAAATATATACTTTAGTAACTCCTTACTAAAGTGGTTAGGCCTAACTCTCTGAATAATCAAACCCATTAAACTTATCTCAAGGGAATATTTTGTATCTCCGTTAAGAGACTATAAATTTCATCTTGAAAATATATGTTCCATCAACACTAAATGTAGTTGCCCACCATAAGGAGGATTTGACCATAACTTTAGATCTCACTCCTAATATATCGAAGTAACCTATACTTCATGATTAGGTCCATTATCCTCTTAGGATTAAGAGTTCATGTAAATATAAGTCGTGATTTTATTATTCATTTAACAGTCGTTAGAAGAATAATAAATCTCACAGCGGTCCAGTTCAATATGTCTTAACTTTTAAAACATATTAACATAGCAACTAGAAATCTCCATTTCCATGATCAAGACAAATCATCTTAGTTGATATGTTATAGTCTTCGCAGATGAAATGCCCAATTTCATCACCGACTACGAACTAAAATTCTGAGTTCACAAAGAACTTGTGATTTATATCTTTTGTGACTAAATCGGATAAATCACATACTATGCATCGCATGGACTATAAGATAATGTCCCAATATTCATGTTATCATTATTTTTAGATAATAATAAAACAACTTTATTAATCACAACATAATGTCATACATAGTATCATACAATAGAATATAAGGGCACACATCCTAACAATATCAACTAGAATAAAAGTCTATAGATAAACCCTTTAGTAAACAATAAAGTAATTGAGCGCAAGACTTGGTAATAGAGTTATAATGTGAAACAGGATTAAGGAAAAAAGTAATGATCATGCTCAAGAGCCTATGGCCTTGAGAAAAATCACAAGTCGCCATACTTAAGATGTAGCACTAAGTAGAATGTCATCCATTGAAGAAGTAGAAGAGTGAAGATTAGATTATGAATGTGGACACTCCTTTTGGGTACCACAGGAAGATACTCTAAGGAGGGAGAGAGAAAGAGTGCAACATAACAATAAACTTCCATGAGAATATAGGAAAGGAAGGAACAATGCATGAAAATCCATGAAGATGTGACGTGATAGTTGAAAAACTTCCACAGGACAAAAAAACACATTCCACACTACAACACACAACAATCAAGGAAAAAATCCAAGTAAATGCATGAATATACATGAAAAAGCATAAAGAATGTAGTGCACAGAAATACTAAATGTAATCAACAAAACCATAGCCCAAACATGACATTGTTTGACAAAAACCCTAACCCTCCCTCCCCAAAAGTTCAAAAACCTAAGTCTAAATGTATGGAAATATAGAAATGCATAAAGAAAGAGAGATATGAGACTCATACCATGATAATTGAGGAGTGAGAGGGAAAAAAAAAACCTTGATTTAGGTGGTCCAAGTCGAGAGGGATCAAGAGAGATCAAAGAAAAGACAAGATAGAAAAAATAGAGATGAACCACTAAAACGTCGGATATATATATATATATAGAAAAACACATCTTGATAGATTGAAAAGGTATCAAGATTCATTAATTCTTGACAGATTGACAGGTATCAAGGAGGTTTTGGGACTTGCAGTTTCAGCTATTCTTGAGCAATTCCTTGAGTATTCTTGTGTCTTCAATAAAACCACTTGTACGTCAACTTTAAAGTTTTCTTGAACACACTAGAAACTAGGATGAAATTACATGTAAAGTGTGTTTTGTCTCGGGACAATCTCTCCCATTGGCAATCCATGAAAAAACCACAAGAGTACATGAAATGTCCCAGAATACATTCTAATCAAGATTACACAGAAAATAGCCTACTCTAATACTTGAACTCTAGAAAAACTTTGCAAGTTGAAAGCTCATGGATGAATATGACTTTGCAACTTTTTTTTTAACTAAAAAGCACTAAATAAGATACATCAAGGCATCGAGTATGAAATAGGATAGATTATATTAAAATTCTACACATGGAAGAGGGAAAGAAAAGAATAACATATGGAATAAAAAAAAAATACATGTCATCAATATATATCAAAATCAGATCAAGTTTATATAACATGATTTACAAAACCAAAATAAGTACAAAGAAATCCTAATTACATCCCTTATATACATTGTCCCCATTACAACTAGCTTAACACTACTGGGATATTGGTGAGGGTTTTCCCTATCATGATCAAATTGCCTTGTCAAATTTATTTTCTACTTCACTTTATCTAGATTGGTGATTTGATTGTGCCTTAATTTGATTTGCATATAATATTGACTAATTACTCAACTTGGGTAATCGGATTAATTAACTGGGGTTAATTATAACCCAACAAGAATAAGGTAGCAAAGAAGAGCTCGATAGATTGAAAGGTATTGAGGAGGTATCGAGATAGCTATCAAGATTCATGTTTTAGCAAAAATTAGGTACACAAAAAATCCCATAATTTTTCCATTTGAAGCCTGATACGAGATCCACTTGAGCTAGTACTTAAAGGACTTTATAAGCCACATATTTGAATGCTTTTCAGAGAGAGAGTTCTTTAGTGCGGCTAGGCTTTTTGTTACCAAGTTCTCTCAATTCCACCATATTAAAGAGTTTGAAATTAAATCTGAAGTTCTTTAAGTGAAGAAGCTAAATCCATAACAAACACCATAGATTTGCTGCGGTGAAGAAAAACTTCAAGAAGTTCTTGGAGTCATTCAGAGATTTTGGTTATGATTGCAGGTTTGTCATTAACCAAAGCATTCATATATTGAAGAGTTTATAGGTTTTGATGTGGAAAAAGGTTTCTACTGTAAGCTCATCTACTAGGATTGTGGAGTCTATGGACAAGGGTTTTTTACTATATGTTAAAATTCTTTTTACTATAGTGGACTATCTTTGAGGAAGGTTTTACCCTAGGTTTTTGCTGTGAAAATAGTGTGATTCATTGGTTTTCTTGGGTTATCATATCTTGGGTTATTTACTATTCCACTATGTATGATTTTGCTGTTTGATTGTTTAAACAAGGTGTAGACACTCGATTTGCACGCATGACTTAATCAAGGAAGATGACTAGAATGACCAATTGTATATGCAAAATTCATGATTACATTACATGCATTAATTTGTTCATTTCATATCACAAAAATGTTCTTGAGATTCTAACAGTCGTGATAGTATGCCCAGTTTTCAAATTGGACCGTCGGATCAAAAGACATCGCATGATCATGTTTGCATAGTCAACATGCATTATTTCTAGGTAGAATCAACCGCACATGATTAATTTAAATTAATTCTAATTTGTTAGACAATTAAAATTAATTAAATAATTTTGTAATTGGTTGTTAGTTAGTGTCAAAAATAGGCTTGCTTGCATAGGAATAAAGAGGATAATTGGATAACAATGAAATTGTGGAACATCCAAACTTTTTGGAGTGTTTATCTACAGGATAATTGTTGCTGAAAAGACCTGCATTATCCAGAAAAGAGTTTAATTTTTAGAATATGGATTGAAAATGCATCTAAGTACAAATCCCGGCTCAAAAAAGTAGTCCAAAACGTACCAAAACTCAAAAGCGAGCTTGGCACCCAAAAGTGTCATTCGGCATTCGGCACTTTTGGAGTGCCGATTGGCACAATCACAAAATTTGGCCTGAGGGCATATGGATTAAGTTGAAATGCATCCTTTTAAATTTTTTAGAGATAAGGACGTATCCCAGTTCATATTTTGATCATCTAGCTAAATTTTCGAACACCCTTGCCTCTATAAATAGAGGCTGGATCTTAGAATTCAGCACACTTTTTCACGCTCTCATATTTCCCCTCTTTCTGGCTCTTCTTTCTATTATTCTCTCCCTTACGTTAAAGACGTTCTGGAGGCTCTAGCTTTAAGAATTTCTTTTTTGTAAGTAAGGTATTTTAGGTTTCAAAGATAATTGAACAAATTTCTTTGAACCCTAAAATATTCCCTCAAGAAGAAAAGTACGCCCATGCAAAAGGTGGTTTTTCTCTACGCTATTTCTTTTGTTTTTTTTTATTTATTTTGATGATGCATGATGTAGATAGTCTTTTAGTTTTAATTTTTAATACTTGTAACATGTATTGTCAATATTTTTTTTTATTTTGAAATATGTTTTTGATGTTTTTATTATCATGATCAATCTTTTTGAGTTTCATAAATCCGCTTATTATCATATCTTTCTCAAAACTAAAAATTAATTTGCATCTTCATTAGATGCAAATCTATATTTTTTTTTAATACAAAAATGGATTTGCATCTTCCTTAGATGCAAATTTGAATTTTTTTTACAAAAAATTATCTGTATCTTCCTTAGATACAAATCTGATTTTTTTTTTTTAATCAGAAACTGATTTGCATCTTCCTTAGATGCAAGTTTGAATTTTTTCAAAAACCAAAAAAACATATATGTATCTTCCTTAGATGAAAATCTGATTTTTTTTCAAACTAAAAACTGATTTGCATCTTCCTTAGATGCAAGTCTGAATTTTTTCAAAAACCAAAAAATCTAATTTGTATCTTCCTTAGATGCAAATATGATTTTCTTTTTCAAACTAAAAACTGATTTGCATCTTCCTTTGATGCAAATCTGAAATTTTTTACCAAAAACTAATTTGCATCTTCCTTAGATGCAGATTTGAATTTTTACACAAAAATTGATTTGTATTTTCCTTAGATGCAAATCTGATTTTTTTAAAAACAAAAACAGATTTATATCTTCTTTAGATGTAGATCTGATTTTTTTTTTTTTTTTAATAAAGCAGATTTTGTAATTAAAATGAAGGTCATGAATAGTATTGTTTTGTTTACTGCAAGTTGCGTAGGTTTATTTTATGAGTATGGTTCTCTTCTAAAAAAGAAAACTTCTTTTATTTTATTTCACACAAAAAACAGATCTGATTTTTTTTACATACAAACCAAAAACCATTTTTTTACTTTACTTCAAAACAGATTTGACATTTTTATAGCAAAAACTATTTTTTTTACTTAACAAAACAGATCTGATTTTTTCTTCACAAAAACTATTCTTTTTACTTAACAAAACAGATTTGATTTTTTTTTCACAAAAACTATTTTTTTAACTAAACACAATAGATCTGGTTTCTTTTTAATGAATCAAACCAAATTTTTTATCATAACAACAAATCTGAATTTTTAACAAAGAAGAGAACACATCCATAAATAAACTTACGTGACTTAGTTTAGTTAAGTGTTTCATATATGCAACATTTCATTCATACCATGCATAAAGGGGTACATTGATCATGAGAGTCTAAAAGACCAGACTTTGTCTTTATTTTTATTTTTGGGTAGATTGTAACTAGGATAAAAAGCCATGTATTTTTGGTAGTTTGTAACTAGGACCCAAAGCCATACTCAAATTTATCAAGCTTGTATTTTCTTTTATTCAATCAATGAGAATGGAACAATTCAGTCATGTAAAGTTGTATCTAATTTTTTCTTATTTTTTACTGTAAATTATAAGTGGTGACTTCACACCACTTACCTAAAAAGAAAGGTGTCTAAAATAAAGCATCCAAATCTCTTTTTTGAGAGCATCGAAATTTCCCCAGTCTTTCACAGTGGGGACTCCACTAGGGATGTCTAGGACTAAGCTTCGTGTTAGACTTAAGTGACCAAATACGTACCCTTGTTTTTGTATGGTCTTGCATGATATTGTTGTTAGTTTGTTTATTTATGTTTGTTGAGATGTTGTATGATATTATGTTGTTTGTATTGTTTGTTAAGAGCTTTCCCTGACTGTCATAGTGTGTGCCATCAAAACAACAAATATGTATGCACCCTTTTCAACAACATGCAGAGGTAGTAACCATGGATCACCAGTCTTCATTAGATTCGGGTACCTAGTGGCGAACTCACCAACTTAAAGCCTGATGTCACTAGATCATTTCTTGTTGAGTGTAAAGGATATACCATGTTGTTTGGACCAACGCAATATTCATTACATTAGAAATTGGGAGGTGTAATGTCCTAGCTATGTTAAACAATAAAACAAGAAACCCACCCTACAACGTAATGGCTTAGAACCTACCCCTAGGCTGGTCCATGATAAAATTGCATTGCATGTTGTGTGTGATTGCTTGATTAATTGATATAGATGGGGCCTAGCTTTGATTAACCCGACCAAGCCTGTCATTAGAGGAGAATTTGGTTAAGATTCGAAGGAAGGCTGCAAAGGAAACCTAAGGCCGACACTCAAGCCAGTAGCTTGGTTCCAAGCTTGTCACTCCCATCACAGTACTGAAGCCCGTGCGCATAGAAGACACTTTGTTGCTGCAACATCATAGCCTCATATTTGACATACAAGATAGTTCAAGCCATAAGAAGACTGAGGATCCTATCACCATGGCACAAGAGGGATAACATTCGAATACTAAAGAACCCATGAACACTCAAGAGCTATTTAACACCATGGGAGCTAGTCAAATCCAACTAAGGAAGGATATGAACCTTATGGTGCAATAGTTTCAATCTGAAGAGTAACCAAGAGGAGAACAAGGCTGACATAATCCACCAACCATGGAGAGTGAGAAGAAGATTAATGAAACAATGAACAAAATGGAAGAGATGATTAGAAGAGCTCGTAAGATGGAAGACCTCATGGACTACCAATCCCTTTCAATTTTCCCTGATGTGAGACTGCCTCCTAAGTTCAAGATGCCAACTTTAGAAAAGTTTGATGAGACTAGCTGCCTAAAGTCCCATTTGAAGATGTACATGAGGGCTATGTAGCCCCTAGGTGTGACGGAGGAACTTCTAGCTCAAATGTTCCAAAACACTTTAATTGGAGCCGCTCTTTGGTGGTTCCTCAACCTAGAAGTTACTAGAGCAATGAGTTGGGAGGACATCTACCAAGAGTTTCACAAGAAATATAAATACAACATAGAAATGGATATAACAAGGAGAGATCTAGAGACTACGAAGCAAGAGCCAAAAGAATCTTTCTCTATCTTCATTACCAAGTGGAGGTCCAAAGCTGCACAGATGATGAATAGTCCAAGTGAAGAATAACAATTAGTTATGGTTGTAAAGAATTTATCACCTGTATACGATAAGTACTTGTTTGCTTAGCATTTTCCTAATTTTATAGCTTTGATTGCTACTTGAACCAAAATTGAGGATGCAATAAATAATGGCACTATAAAAAATAATGAACCACCGAGGTTTAAAAAGAATTTCAGATATAGTTCTAAGGCTACAGAATTTTCTAATATTCATAAAAATAATTCTTATCAATTGATTGCATCCATTGTATCTGTGCATATATCACAAGGTCTACCTCCAAAGCCTAGGAAGGAACTTCATGAGTTGTATATGCCTATAAGCCAAGTGTTAAGAAACTAAAAGCAAGAGGGTTACTGTCCAAACCCGCTACCTTCAAGATTTGATGTGAATAAGAGGTGTGCCTACCACCAAGGCCCTGGCCATAATACTGACAAATGTTTTAGCCTTCATCATGCAATTCAAGATTTAATTGACAACAAGGTGATTGCACCGCATTTAAGACCTAGTATCACTAATAACCCCTTGCCCAACCACAATTTTGGAAGAGGACCAATGATTAATTACTTGATGACTAAAGAGGAAAGTAAAGAAAACTCATCTAGATTGATCTATGACCTACCAGAGTGATTTATGATGACATAATGGATAGAACATCCATTACAAGATATGATATATGGACTGAATATGTACCAGAAACTAAAAATTACCCAACACCTACTAATAAGGGGAGACACTTCAAATCTCAAACAAATTACCTAACATTTACAAGTGGGGGGAGACACTTCAAACCCCCACATTTGGAGACAAATAACCCAATAGAAGCCTTGAACAAGGCCACCTAACAAACACCCATTGATGAAGATGAGGTCCTTAAGCAACTACAGAAGATACAAGCTAACGTATCTTTATAGGGCATCCTCATGGCCTCGTACAAGCACTACCAGAATCTGGTAGACCTTCTTAAACAAATCCAAGTCCCTACAAACATAACTTCTTAAGATTTGAATGCTATGATTGGATTCATAAGTGAGGAACTCACTATTTCCTATTCTGACAAGGATCAGACAAAGAAGGGAAAGCACCACAATGACCCATTGCATATTACTATAGATGCTAAAAGCAAGAGGATCCTGTTGGTGGAAGTGCCTAAACGTGTATCCTTTAAAGTCTGCAAGTTGCTTGGGTCTAAGCACTGAAGACTTCGTGCCTACTGATTAGCAAGTGAGAGCTCATAACAATATTAGAAGGGAGGTCTTGGGGACCGTAACATTGAAGCTTACTATAGGGCTGATGATTAAAAAGGTGGAGTTTCATGTCCTCAACATAGCTTTATGCTTCAATATGCTCCTTGGACTACCATGGATTCATGACACAGAGGTCGTACTTTCATCCATATACCAAAACCTTCGGTTTCCATATAAAGAAGCTATTGTAACCATATATGGAAATACATTAACTGTGTCAAAGCCTATCTTTGGTATTGATTTTGAGAAAGAGCCATTGACCTTGGATGGCTTTGAGATTGAGAGGTCTGGCTTTGGAAGAAGAAAAGAAGAAGTGGAGAAGATTCCTATGGACTTTGCTTCCTACAATAACAACAACAACGTGGTAGCAATGATGAGGAAAATGAATTACCTTTCGGGAATAAACCTAGGGAAGACTGTGAAGAAGCCAATTGTTCAAGACCTAATAATTTCCATTGCCACACCACCTTTTGAGCTAGGCTATAAGCCCACTGATGATGATTTATTAGAGATGGATGTGAAAAAGATGGCCTGAGCTAAAGCTAAAGCAAAAGGACTTCCTTGTCCCCTAAAACCCCTAAGGCTTTATACTCCAACATTGAACGGGAAGTTTGTCGAAGCTGGAGATAATCAATGCTATTAAGGATTTTCTGAACCAAGATTCGACCCTGAAATGAGAACTAGGATGCTTGGGTTCGAGATGCTACTTGATTGCAACAACAAGACTCCAGAGCTGAAGAGAGAAGAGACAACCTGGGTTCCTACTGATTGGGCTGATTACATGGACCCAGATGCCATGACTACACTCCTTGGAGATGCCATTTACAATATAGAGGAAGAAGAATGCTGGGAAGCTTGCCAACTTGCACTGAAGAGCTTGTATGAAGCAAGAAGGGTCAGTGATGAAGATGAGGAAGGGGGAGAGGCCCTTAGTGATGATGATAAAGGTAGCAATAGTGAGAATAATAGTAGTAGTAACAACAACAGCAATTATAGTGAACATGGTGATGATGACAGTGAAAGTGAAAGCAACAATAGTGAAGACTATGATAGCCAATATAGTGGCAATGATTGGGGTGGACCCTCTAGTGATAGAGAATATGAAGATGATGCACTTTTTTATGAAGAGTATAATGATGATGTAGACTACTATGATGAATATATTGAAGATGATGCTAAAGCTAACAGGTGGAGCGATGCTGATAATGACTAATATAGGTTGGTAAATGTATTAGAGGATGCAGGAGAAGAGATTGGAGAGGTCGATGATGTAGACTATGATGATTACCTCTATGAGCATCCCTCAAATTGGAGCTACATTACAAATGTTAGTTCAAAGTCAGGTCCTTGATATGACAAACATGGTACAGAGATTCCAGAATTGGGGTCCTATTACGATTTAGAACTTGGCTCACTAACCTCGAATACCAAAGATGAGGATGACATAGATGCTAGATTAGGCATTCTAGGCCAAACATTGATGAACCACATTCTCAGAATCCTAACACTTGAGAATGCTAAAGGTGATAATGAGAAGATGGAAGGAAATGCGTCAGAACATCTCCCTCAACACACCCGCTTAAGCAATAAAGGGAAGCAAGATCTGCTTAATGAGTGGATGGATTGTATAGAGTGACTGGATTCTTTCATGATAGACAAGCCCATAGATATGGAGATTGATGATGAAGCCATATATTATATGGATGAAGACCCCCTTGGTACTGATGTTGAGGGAAGAAGGAACTTGCTGGGATACACCTGCCATCACTAAAGCCATAACTGAGTTGAAGAATTGGGCATGGGAGGAAGCCGCCCACCCCATGGAGGAATCCTTAAAGAAAATCAAGGCCGTCAAGTCAGTCACTCTTGCCAAGAAGATCAAGACCCACAGGCCAATCACCACTGCCAAGAACATTGTTTCTGTCCCCATTGAGTCTATTTCTCTTTTATTTCTATTCCTGTTAAGTTTGTTTGTGATAGTATTCCTGTTAAGTCTAATATAGTTACGTCTGTTGAGAACTCTTTTCCTTATAATATGATTTTTGATTCTACTTATTTGTTGGCTATGGATGTTTTTATTTCTAAAATTGGTAAAGAAACTCTTAATAATAAAGATTTAAAACAAGGACACCTAAAACCCATAAAAGAAGAAACCCAACCCATCAACCTGGGAACTGATGATGGACCTGAAATGATACAAGTGGGCAATACTTTAACCACTTCTGAGAAAGATGCATTAGTGGCACTACTAACAGAATTCAAAGAGGTCATTGCATGGTCATACGAAGACATGCCTGGGATTGATACAAATATAGTATAACATTGCATTCCAATAGATCCAATTATGAAGCCGGTCAAGCAGAAATTGAGAAGAAGGAAGCCAGAATGGACTCTTAAGATCAAAGAAGAGGTTGAGATAGTATAATGCAGGATTCTTAAGGGTGGTCAACTATCCAAAGTGGTTAGCTAATATGGTTCTTGTGCTAAAGAAGGATGGGAAGGTCAGAATGTATGTGGACTTTCGAGTTCTGAATAAGGCTAGCCCAAAAGATGATTTTCCATTGCCTTACATTAACATCCGGGATGATAATACAGCAGGGCATCCCTTGCTATCATTAATAGATGGATTTTCAGGGTATAATCAAATTAAGATGGCTCTAGAAGATATGAAGAAACCTCCTTTATTACCCCATGGGGGACATATTGCTACTAGCTCATGCCATTTGGCCTTAAAAATACTGGTGTTACTTACCAATGTGTAGCCACCACTTTTTTGCATGATTGATCCATAAAGAAGTAGAGATTTATGTTGATGATATGATAGTGAAGTCCAAAGACTGTGAAGGGCATATGCTAGCTGTATTGAAGTTCTTTAAAAGAATTCAGCTCTATAAGTTATGGTTGAATCCAAAGAAGTGCACCTTCGGAGTCACATCCGGAAAGCTATTGGGGTTTATGGTAAGCTAGAGGGGAATAGAAGTTGATCAAAAAAAATCAAAGCCATTGTAGAGATGAAGCCTCTAAGGATTGAAAAAGAGATCCGAGGGTTTCTAGGGAGGATATAGTACATTAGCAGATTCATAGCCCAGCTCACCATGACATGTGAACCAATTTTTTGGCTGCTCAAAAAAGAAGTTCCTATAGTGTGGAATGAATGATGCCAAGAAGCCTTTGAAAAGATTAAGAATTATCTGATGAGACCACCAATACTCGTCCCACTAGTACCTAAAAAGCCATTGTTGTTGTATCTCACCACTACAGATACGGCAATGAGGGCTTCGCTTGCTTAATACCTAGAGGAGACTAGGAAGGAGAATGCAATCTACTACATCAGTAAGAAGATGTTGCATTATGAAGAAAAGTATTCACCACTTGAGAAGACATGAGTAGCACTTGTATGGGCGACCCGCAAACTCAGATATTATATGCTTACTTACAAGGTCTTGTTGATTGCAAGAATGGATCATTTGAAGTACTTGCTAGAAAAGCCTGTGCAAAATGGGAAGACAGCTAAATAAGTCCTGCTTTTATTAGAATTTGATATTAAATATGTGACTCAGAAGTCTGTAAAGGTGAGAGTGATTGTCGATCAATTAGCCCATTGTTCACCAGAAGAAGCTGAAGAGATCCAAGGAGACTTTCTAGATGAGGATATCATGGAGATTGAAGTGGAATTAAGGAAGATGTTTTTGATGGAGAAGCTAATCAAAATGGAAGTGGCATTGGAGTTCTCTTAATTTCTCCAAAAGGGATGCATATCCCATTTTCTGGTAGACTTAACTTTCCTGCCACCAACAATGCCACTGAATATGAAGCCTGCATTATGGGGTTACGAGCAGCCCTAGGTCTTGGAGTAAAAGAGTTAGAAGTATATGGAGATTCTGCTTTAATAATCTCTCATAATTAGAATAAATGGAAGATCAAGGAAGAAAGGCTGATGCCTTACCATGAATGTCTTCAAAAGTAGGCCTTAAAATTTAGCAAGATTCAATACCAATATGTGCCAAGAATGTAAAATCAGATTGCAGATGCTTTAGCAACCATGGCATCCACGATAGATGGGCCTAAAAAAGATGAAGTTGGACCAATAGTGGTAGAACAGAAAGAAGAGCCATCTTATTACATGACGATAGAAGAGGATGAGGAAAATAATGGAGAAGGTGAATGGTATTCAGATATCCTACAATACCTCAAGAATGGGACATACCCAAAGTCTATAGACAAGAATGCCCAATTGACCATCAGGTGGCCGTCCACTAATTACATTATTTGGTGAGAGGCTTTACAAAAGATCATATGTTGAAATTCATCTCCTTTGTGTGATTGCCAAGGGGGCACAACAAATAATCGAAGAGGTTCATGAGTCAAGTTATGGGCCACATATGAATGCACAAATGCTGTACCGGAAGATAATAAGACAAGGTTCATAAGTCAAGTTATGGACCACATATGAATGCACACATGCTGTCCCGGAAGATAATAAGACAAGGCTCATGAGTCAAGTGCAACTTATGTTCGAAAATAACATCAATGCCAAGTCCACGGAGATCTAAAACACATGCCACCCATGCCACTACATACCATCACTTCACCCTGGCTGTTTTCTACACAGGGGATAGATATTATTGAGAAGATTCACCCAACTACATCCAATGGCCATGAATTTATACTTGTCACTATAGATTATTTCACTAAATGGGTAGAAGCTGCCTCATACAAGGTTTTGAATTTGAAGAAAGTTGTCTGATTCATTCAGAAAAATATCATTTGAAGATATGGGGTACTACACGAAATTATCTCTGACAATAGGCTACATTTCAAGGGAGAAAAGCGAAGCTGCTACAACAGTACAACATTCAACACCACAAGTCCTCACCTTATCGTCCTTAGACTAATGGAGCAATTTAGGCTGCAAACAAAAATACAGGGCGAATTTTGAAGAAGAGCATGAAAAACTACAAGGACCAGTACCTACAATTATCCTATGCACTCTAGGGGTATAGGACATCAATTAAATCTTCCACAGGAGCCATTCCTTATTCATTGGTGTATAGGATGGAAGCAGTCCTTCCCATTGAAATGGGCATCTATTCACTAAGAACAATGCTGGAAAGTGAAATCCCTGAAGTAGATTGGTTGCAAAGCGAATATAATTAGTTATGCATGTTAGATGAGAAGAGACTTAAGGCCTTATATCATATTCAAGGTTACCAAAGGAGGCTTAGAAAAGCTTTTGACAAGAAAGTGAGAACCAGAGATTTGAAGTTGAAAGATTTAGTGCTAAAAGAGATCCGAGCCCCAATTCAAGATGCAAACAAGAAATTCAAGCAAAATTGGGCAAGTCCTTACATTATCAAGCAGATATACTTTGGGGGAGTAGAAAGGTTGATATATTTAGATGAAAACCCTTTCACTAAGCCAGCCAACATGGATCAATTAAAGAAGTACCACGTTTGAGGTGGTAGTCTCTAAATACTACATCTAAAGTGGTTATATATTATGTTTTTTCCCTTCCTAGGCTTGCTTAAAAAAAAAAAAGAAAAAAGAAAAAAGAAAAAAGATGAAGGTAGGTTGAAAAACCGAAAGGGCGATCTACGCAAAAGGAGAGTAAAAAAAAAAAAAAGAGTGAGAGAGCTTCCTAGGTTGAAAACCCGAAAGGGTGGCCTCGGCAAAAATTAAGGCAGATAAAAATGAACTACGTGATGACCCGATCCTTCTACCAAGGAGGTACGTAGGCAACCATGCACTGGTCCAGTCACAATTTCCCCAAACCCACCATGGGCCCATTAAGCATTTTTTTTTTCCCAAAAGCTCAACCATTCCATTAAACCATATCATTACACAAAATCCAAAAACCAAACCCTAAAAATCCAAACCCTAAATCGAACCAAAAAGAAAAACAAAAAAAAAAAAAAAAAAAAACCTCCAAAAACCAACACCTTAAACAAAGCCTTAACCTGAAAGTCCTAAATAATTCCTAAATTTAAGTGCTTCATATCCAATTTTAAAGATAAACATGTTTAAAGCCGAAAAATAAACCAAACAAAAAAAACTACTACATCTTTTGCTTTATAAGAAAGTCAAATACTCTCATACATATTGAACGCAGCTAAAAAAAATTAATTACCTTTCCATTGTATTGTCAAGTACAATACAAATACAAGAGTAAGCTTTACTATTGACTCCTTCAAACACTACTAAAAGAAAACACTTTCGAAAAACAAAAACAATAAAAATTTTATTTTTTAAAAAATAAACTAAAATCATCGTAATGTTACTGAAAGCAGTAAAACTTAAGTATTTAACAGTCTTCCTCATATACATTGTGTGAACTAAATGCAAAATGAATAGTGGCAGTATAGATTTACACAATTTCTCTAGCAAACTTGTAAATTTACACAATTATACATGGACTTATACGAGTCATTTTTAGACAAAATTTTGTAAATTCTACACCTTTTTCTATTATACATGGATGGACTGATGTGAATGCTCTTATAGTACTAATGCTCAAAAGAAAAATTAATCCCATTTTGCAAATCCATATTATGTATAAGCAATGTAATCAAATTTCCCATTTGGGTTTTCTTTTCTTTTATTTTTTCCCCTGTCTCATTCACATAGTCCTAAATCCTAAATAATTAGTAAATCCACTAAGGAAAACTAAAAAAGTTTTTACCAAATTTTTAATTAACAGAAAATTAAACTAGAACTAAAATGTTAATTCCATAAGACTAAGTGGAGTAGATCCTAAACAATTTCCGAAACCCAAACAAAAAGCATCCTAGAATCTAAATCATACTAGTAACCTTTACTTTCCCTAAACTTTCTTAGTAACCAAACAGCTAAATAAAACATTTACTTAAAAAACTCTTTCAGATCTAAAATGCCAAATACTAAAATTTATGCAACAACAGATTTTTTTTTTTTTTTTTTTTTTAAAGGTGGGGTTAAGGTGTGGGGAGGTGTACCATTCAAAGAGTTGGAGGCTGACCTGAAAGCTAATGGCTTCGATCTGACGAGCAGCAAGGCAAAATAAATAAATAGAACTTTTGTGTGAATAAAATAAATAATTTAATACATGAATTTAAACATAGAGAATGATTATGATTTAAAAAAATTAAGAAATTTGAAAGTAGATTACAATTTTTGACAAAACGAGAAGAACGGATCTAGGCATGGAAAGTGTCCAAAATTCAGGAAAAATTAAAAAAAATTGGGTTTCGTAAAACAACGAAAACAAAAAGAATCTACACAAAAAAAAAAAAAAAAAAAAAAAAAAAACACCTGTGGACTAGAATGGGAGCGAATCTAAGTTTTCGAAACGCTAGAGCCGAAGAAGTTGCTCGGAGAAAGAGAGCATCAAAAATCCAAAAGCGTGAGAGAAAGAGAGAAAGAAACTTCTTCGTTTTTGTTAGTTGTTGGTTTATAAGAGAGAGAGAGAGAGAGAGAGAGAGAGAGAGAGGCGAATGAGATAGCAGAAAGAGGGAAGGTTCTAGATTAGGGGGATGAACTGCTAGGGTTATAAATGATAAGAAAAATGGATCGGGCTAGACCTGACCCATTTGTTTTTGGACCTAACTAGGCTCGATTTTTGGGTGTTGTGGTTGGGAGTTGGGTGGTGGTGGTGGTGGTGGTGGCTGTGGCTGCAGGTAGTGGTAGAGATGAGACGGTAAAGAGATGTTCGAAGTGTCTGAGAAAGAGAGTGTATGTGAGAGAGAGTGTGTGTGGGAGACTAATGAAATGGCTAAAAACAAAGGCACTTAAAATGAAAAGGGACAAAAAAAATAAAGAGAAAATTTAGGACTAGGTGGGGGCAATTTAAGGGTCTATTGCGGCGGGTCAATGACCTGCCGCTATATCTAAGCTTAAGGACGATAAAACAAGTCTATTGTGGCGGGCCTATGTATGCTGCAAAATCCTAGTACTATTGTGGTGAGCCAATAAAACGCCGCGATAGATCTCATATATAGCGGCGGGCCAAAAACGTGCCGCAATAGGTGACATATAGCTCGTTTTTCTTGTAGTGTAAAGTAGCTAAACATTACTAGAACATATGCAAGCACACACCACCACACATTTTCTTTCCAACTAAAATGTATAGCCATTGAATACATATATCTCCCTTTATCTATACAACCTACTCAACCACTTTTGTAATTATGTAGCAAGCGGGCAGATAAATGGAATATTCATGATACTGATTTTTTTTCATGAAAATATTTGAAAAATAAAATAGTGCAAATAGAAGTAACAGGGGTCTCACCTGGTCTAGGATTTTTTTTTTTTTGGCTGAATACCTAGTCTAGACCAGTGGTGGTTCCAAGAATTTTTTTCAGGGTGTTCCTTAAGAAACATAAATTATACAATCTTATTTCTTTTTAGCCTTTAGGTAATTAGGTTTGATTCAATGTTATTAATTCCATTCCGTTCTAGCCATAACGGTTCGAAAATACCGTGGTGGTAAACAAACCAGAATAGTAACCCACCATATTCCACTTCGGAATAAATTTCGAGTCATTCCGGTCTATTTTGTGTGTTTTGGGGTGTTTCGGTAAATACTAGCTGAAATTTAAGATTCGGCCGGTACGAAATTTGTGTTTAAAAAATAATTATTTTTAAAACTAGAACAAATTTGCATTCTGTAAATCAAAAAACTTCAAAAGAAAAAAAACTAAAAAGAAAAGAAATGAACAAAGGTACCTGTACAGCTAAAAAAAACGTATTGAGAAATTTGAGACTCAAAACTTAAGATGAGGCCCGGCCACATTGATATTGGTAGAAGACACAGAAGTTACGAACAAGGTAAAAGGCAAAACGTAGATGTAAAAATGTAAATGAAGATGTGATAAAATTTAAAAGTATGAAGTGTAAAAACCAAGGAGGCAGAAGATGTGTGTGGTTCAGAATAAATAAGAAAAGGTTGAAAATTGTGTTATATTGGGCAGTGTGCTTAGTCAAAGGAATCAAGTCACTGCCCAATCTGTAGTAGTTTTATTATAATTTTTTTTTTTTTAATTTCAAATTTTAGTTCAAAATTTTTTCTAAGTTTTTCCTTTTTGGTTGAAAGATCTGAATACATTGTTAAGTTGCTCAAATTATAGACCAAAATTTAATTTTATTGACATAAAAAAAAAATTCAGGACTGCTCTAAAACTTTTTTTAAAGATAAATAAATATAAAATTTTAAATTATTATATAGTTTTTTTTTTTTTTCAAGTCAAGTTGGTCCCTGGACCGCCCTGGCTATAAGGTGGCGCCGCCACTTGTCTAGGCTTAGTCATGAGAAAATTTATTGATTTTGTGGTGTCCAGTTTCACAATATCTTAGAACCATATTTATAAATCCAAATCTTCTGTCTCACTTTTTCTGCTCCACTCTATACTCCACCAATAAAAACTTACCACGTATTCACCTAATTAATTAAATACTATCATTAATTGACTTATTAATGCTACCGTTATTAATTAATAGTAGTATTTAATAAATTAGGTAAACACGTGACAAGTTTTTATTGGTGGAGTATAGAGTGAAGTAAGAAAAATGGGATAGAAGATTTAGACTCCATATTTATTGTAGCATTTTGCTTCCATATCCTTGGTCCACACTACTATATATTACATGATCGATCATACATATCGCAACCAAAAACAACACACCATGGGAACCATATACCAAGGACCCCCGTCTCTCCTCCAAGACCTCAAGGTCACTGTTCACAAATCATCTCTAGTTTTTCCATCCCAAGAAACTGAGAAAAGAACCTTGTTCTTATCCAACATAGACCAAGTTCTCAATTTCGACGTTGAAACTGTTCATTTCTTTCCATCCCACAAAGATTTCTCCCCCAAAATTGTAGCTGAAAAGCTCAAGAACACACTAGCAAAAATACTAGTCCCCTATGACTTCTTTGCTGGAAGATTGAAACTAAATTCTGAAACATCTCGTCTTGAAATTGACTGCAATGCTGCGGGAGCTGGCTTTGTGGTAGCTTCTAGTGAGTATACATTGGATGAGATTGGGGATTTGGTTTATCCCAATCCGGCTTTTGCACAACTAGTTTGTAAGACTTCCAATTTCTTGAAACCAGATGATCAGCCACTATGCATTTTCCAGGTACAAATCCAAATAATTTCTCTTTCTTCCTTTTCAAATCAACTCTCAAGGTGGTAAATAAAGATAGAAATTCTTCTATTTTGTTGTTCAAATTAAATATTATAAATCTAAAACATATTCAGTGTTACATTAGTTAAAATTTTAAATAATGTATCACTTTGTATATTGTTAGATATAAAAATAATAATCTCTTAATTGTAATGCAGGTTTTTTCAGTTCCAAGTAAAATTGATAAAATTGAAGGATTTGTAGTTCTGTACCTGAACGTTTGTTAATAAAAGGTCTTCATCTTCACTTACTACTGCCTTCTGACGGCTTTCCCGCCATAAATCGTAGGGTACATAAAGACATTTATGACCAACCAATTTTTCACCTCAATTATTAAATCTGCCATCTTGATAAGATCTCATGTTCTGTAAAACTCTACTTACAATTTTTGGACAGGTGATGGTTAGCTACTTTTTGTTTACTCTATGCCTTGAAGATGAATTTGTAATGAACTTAAAATTAATAAGTTAGTTGGGGAGCCAACCTACCATCCCGATCAGATGGACCTGCAGGGAGAAGAAAAAGAGACATTAGATTGCTTAACAAAAATTTTAGCCCCACCTGTGTGTATATATATATCTCTCTCGCAATATTTATCACTACTATTTACATGGTAAACTATAGGTGGTGAAAATTTAGTGCTAAATAAATGTAAAAATGATAAATAACTTGTTACATAGAAAACTTACACCGAAAACTATAACTTTTTATGGAGTACTAGAATTGTCACTGCATAATTATGGTTTCTAACTTCTCATATCTAGCCTACACGTGCTAGTTATTCATTTATTTATTTTATTGGATCTAACTACTCAACCTTTGATTTTATAGATTGTGGATTGGGGACAATAAGAGGATTGAATATACAATATATTACTACCTTATAAATAAGTGACATGTGCAATTGTTTCTGATCTCTCTTTCCTTTCAGGCTTCCAGCCACAACTCTTCACGCTTGCTTTTCAAATTTTATGTATGATTTTACATTAAATCAATATTTATGTTGGTCTAATCATTATATTTGATAATCTTTACATATTATCGTATATGCATGTAAAATTTCATATCATCAAACATAATTTATTATAATATCAAAAATCTCATGCACTTAATATATTTTATTTCATTTTAAAAGAAAGTAAAATTTTGAACAATTTATAAATGAAACTGTTGTCGATCTCCATCATTTTGATTTGACAACTATTAAGTATAAAGAAAAAGCATATAATCTTATAATACTATAATATAAAAATGTCAAATTTACTTTTTAACGAAAGATGAAAAATAAGTTTATAAGGTTTTAATAATAAAGATTACAATATTAGTATTTTAATAGAAAAGAAAAGAAAAGAGAACAAAAGAAAGAAAAAAAAATATATATCCTAAACATACTTCGTTCCTAAATCAAATTCTAGAAATTGAAATGAACTAGCTTCATAATTCTACTTCATTTGTTACAGTTGACATCATTTAAGTGTGGTGGCTTTGCAATGGGCCTCTCTACAAACCATTCAACATTGGATGGCCTAAGCGTCAAACTCTTTTTGGACAATCTGGCTGCCCTAGGTCATAACAAACCCCTGGCTGTCACCCTCAGCCATGACCGTCACCTCCTGGCCTCACGATCACCACCACGTGTCACATTCTCACACCAAGAGCTGGTCCAGCTCAAAATCCCCATAGGCCAAGACTCAAACCCTCCTGTCTTTGAAGCCACCCAAGAAGACCTTGCCTTCAATATTTTCCGGCTGACCTCGGACAACATCAACAGCCTTAAAGAAAAGGCCAAAGCTGCCAGTGGAGTCCACCCGAATGCGCGAATTACGGGCTTTAACGTTGTGACGGCTCATATATGGCAGTGCAAGGCATTATCATGTGATACAGGGATCAACATGGATAGAATGTCCACCATCCTTTACGCTGTTGACATAAGGCCAAGATTGAACCCCCCATTGCCACCATCTTATGCCGGAAACGCGGTCCTCACCGCGTATGCAACAGCCACATGCAAGGAATTGAATGAAGGGCCATTTGCAAGGCTGGTGGAGATAGTTTCTGAAGGTGCAAGGAGGATGACAGATGAGTATGCAAGGTCTGTGATAGACTGGGGCGAGTTGTACAAAGGATTTCCACGTGGGGAGTTCTTGGTTTCTTCTTGGTGGAGATTAGGATTTGATGAAGTAGAATATCCATGGGGGCGGCCAAGGTATAGCTGTCCAGTGGTGTATTATAGGAAGGACATCATTTTGTTGTTCCCAGATATGAAAGAAGGTGGTGAAAGCAATAGTGGGGTTAATGTTTTGGTAGCTCTCCCTGGCAATGAAATGGAAAAATTTCAGAGGCTCTTTCACAAGTTCTTAGCTTGAAACAACTCTGTTGCTTGATCTCTTAGATATGTATAATGCATATGTGTGTTTGGTACTCTAATGTGTAGCTGGTCTGTTAAGTTGAAAGTTGTTGAAGAGGACTATGTAGTCGTGTGGACGAAAGCATTGTAAATGACTATATATGGTGTATTATATATATATATACACACACACACACACGACTTTTTATGTCAAATAAAAAAAAAAACAAGAATAATGGCGGAAGCCTTCCCGCGATCTCTTCTGGATCTCGCCCATCGAGACAAAATCTGCAAAAGTAAATTCAGATCTAATTAGTAAGCCCAAATCAAATGGCAATGTATGAAACAGGTAAGTGTGTCTAATCCTACTACCAAACACATATCATACAGGTTCATACCAAGAAGTTATGTTTAATAAATTTCAAAGTTTCCAAACTACCCCTCTTTGAGATTCAGATTCGGCCACACCCATTCATCTCACTAGAATTTCGATATAGCAATGATTGTCTAGTCCTATTTCATCTCAATGGGATCTCGATTCGGCCACAACTGTCTAGTCCTATGCCATATCATCAGTATTTCGATTCAGCCACCACCATCTAATCTTATGCCATCTAATTGCGATTTCAATTTGGCCATGCTCGTTCATCTCACTGAGATTTTGATTTGACCATGACTGTCTAGTCCTATGCCATCTCACTGGGATTTCGATTCAGCCATGACCATCTAGTCCAATGCCATCTCTTAGGGATTTCAATTTGTCCACAACCATCTAATCCTATGCCCTCTTCGAGATTCAAATTCGGCTATGCCCATTCATCTTACTAGGATTTCAATTTGTTTACAATTTTCTAGTCCTATGCCAAGTTACTGGGATTTCGATTCGGCCACAGCCGTCTAGTCCTATTTCATCTCACTAGGATTTCAATTTGAACACAACCGTCTGATCTTATGCCATCTTATCAGGATTTCGATTCAGCGACGACTATTTAATCCTATGCTCTCTTCAAGATTTATATTCGGCCATGCTCGTTCATCTCATCGGGTTTTCGATTCGGCCATGACCGTCTAGTCCTATGCCATCTCACAGGGATTTCGATTCGGCCACGACCATCTAGTCTTATGCCATCTCTTTGGGGTTTTGATTTGGCCACGACTATCTAGTCCAATGCCATCTTATTGGGATTTGATTTGGCACGACCATCTAGACTTATTTAATCTTATCGGGATTTTGATTCGACCACGACCATCTAATCTTATGCTCTCATCGGGATTTCGATTTAGGCACGTCTGTCTAATCGTATGCCAGCTTATCGGGTTTCGATTCAGCCACGACCGTCTAATCCTACCCCCTCTCCAGGATTTTGATTTGGCCACGATTGTCTAATCCTATGCCACATCATCAGGATTTCAATTTAGCCACAATCGTCTAATACTATGTCCTTTCCAGGTTTTTGATTTGGCCATGACTGCTTAATCCTATGTTCTTGAAGCAGCTCACCTCCTCAAAGTGACGTTATCATCTTGTTTACAAAGTGCACAATCAGCCTTATACAAGAAGATATAGGTATACATACATCATGCATAATTTTATCACATAAAGTGGGAAAATAAATCATACATTACCAACGTTCCAAGGGCATGACCCAACAAGGTACAGGAAATATAAAATAGACATTGCCAAACCTAGGAAACACTGCCCAAGAAAAAAGCAGGAAAAGTAAAGGATGTACATGGAGGGGGGCACTAATACATGCTCTAGAGAAGTGGCTAAAGGAGACAAATAGAAAGACATAACCACTCAGGGAGGCTAGGCCTCCAATCTACTGAACGTTGCCCTTTTTGGGCTTGCGTCTTCTTACTTGCATATTTTCCCTTTTTACTCATGCATAGGAGGTTATGCCCTTGCTCCAAGCATCCTCAATCCCTGCATGTACATGCAACAGATAAGGAAACAGACCAACAAACAAGCAAAGAAGGAAACAAAGGAGATAGGGAAAGCATGCAAAAAACATACCAACAAAGAGAGCCAAACGATAACAAACAAAGTATGTTATCGAAGAAAAGAGGGTGTCCTAGGAGGACAAATGTAGGTTTGGATTGAGTGTCCATAATTCCATTAGATTGGATTATGGACGACATAAGTAAGGAAAGACTCGTGCATGAACATGTAGGTAAGTGTGCAAAAAAATGCATCAAAGCGAAGAAAGCCAAACAGGTGGCATAAAGCAAGCATGGCAAGCAACATCACACGAGGTAGAGAAAGGGTATGCACTAAGCAAACCAGCATCATGAGCATGCGTCTCACAAATGGTCACACTCCAATAGGCCACGAAGGGGATGGATATAACCACACAAGAGCAAGCCTATAGGGGCAAAAAGCATGGAAAAACCTAGATCTAGAGAGGAAAGCATACACATAAAGCATAGAAGCAAGCAAATATACACATGCATATAGGAAAATGATCTAAACCCTTTGATATAGGCCTAGGCGTATGGAGGTAGGCCTAGACCTCAGGATCTAGATCTACACCCCATTAATAAGGGTCAAAACACAAGGAAGAGAGATATCCAAGGACCAAAAGGGCTATAAAAGCACATGTCATAACAACCAACATATAGATCTAAGCACACAAACTTGGTACAACAAATAAACACATAGATCCAAGCATAGGCATGACACGAGGCTCGAAGAGACATTGATCTAATCATAGGCATGTAGATCCAAACATAAACATATAGATTTACCTGACCTTTTGAAGGAGCGGGATTAAGAGCCTTATAGTTGGCGAAAAGGGTGTAATGCTAGTTGGTAGGTCAGGATGACCCACAGATTGCGATGGACCTTCCTGAGTTTTTGCTTACCCCACACTTCTTGATTGATGTTGAGTACAACTTATGGGGGAGTGGCATTCACTACGTCGGGCAGCATCTTGAGAGATTGGATTATGAGGAGTTTAACATCACCTATCTCATGCCTTATCTTACTACAAAAGTGTATGCTCAATCTCTTCTTCTTCTCTTCTTTTTTTTTTTACCTTGTTTGTCATGATTTCTAATGGTGGAAAACTATAACAAGAGGAGCCTATTGTCGGTGAGCTCATTGACCCTCCACATCTCCCTTGGACAGTCTATGCTTATGGCCCTGATGGCTTTGCCTCGAAGTGCGTCGTGCCCTATAATCCTAATGTCATGGGCTATCCTTTTCCTCCTAACACCTAGGTGGTAAGTTCTTCCTTCCCTTTGTTCTTTCTCTCTTTGCAATTCCTCCTTTTTTGGTTTGGTCACTAGCCTTTATTTCTTTGAATTGCAACCCACTATCCAAGAGCATGAGGAGTTGGTATGGTTGGCTGGGGATCTCAAGCTGGAGGTGACCAACTATTCAAGGAACTTGTACAATCCTGGAGAGGTGGCCCACCCAAGCAGTGGTGATGATGATAATGATGACAGTGGTGAGGAGGAGGATTTGGAGGTGACTCCTAGATACCAACTGAAGAAAAGGCGGCACCATTGATTACCCATAGTTCAAGACATATAGGCATACAACACACAATTTTCTCTTCTTCTTTTATTTTTTATTTTTTTACTTTATTTCTTTTTTCTCCTTTTAGCAGACATTTGGATTAGTTTGAGACAAAAAATTGTATTTAAGAACACTTTTTACACTTACGCTTTTAATTGGGACTAGCACTTAATTTACAAGATACAAGTTGAATTGTATTTTTTTGTACAATGTTTCTTCATTGATGCTTGAAATCTTGTGCTTGGAATGTGCTCTAGATGATCCTTTAGGTCATAGGAACCCTAGGAATGCTTTAGAGTGAAAAATTATGCTAAAAACAGGGGAGAATGGGCTTCTGCCAAGCATTGTGCATACGTGGGGACGGGCCTGCATACACAGCTTTGACTTTGCTTACATAGGGTTGACCTTGTGTACGTGGGCCACAAAACCCTAACAACCCTACTTATGTATAAAAGTATTAGTGTGAGTCCAAAGCCCTCATCAACGTATTTTCAACCTAGAAAGCCCCTTTTTTGAGGCCCCCCAAGAGCAGAAAACTGTCCACTCGATGTCTCAGCTTGGATTAGAAAGCTTAGTCCCAATTTCAAGGATTCCATCACCCCCTATGGTCTTTCTTGTTTCTTTCCATACCATCAAATAAGGGTAGATGAGCCTCGTCTCTGTGCTGCTACCGACTATTGGGTCTCTTCTCGACATGTTTTCTGTTTCAATGGAATAAAACTATGTCCCATTATTGAAGAATTTTGTGCTATCATGGGTGAATAGGAGATTGATGACCTCATCTTTCCTACGATGGGTGGGGACCTTCCCTCCTTGCGGCAAGTTGTGTTGGGTGTCCTTTCTGCCACGACAGATAAGTGGTGCGTCTTTGGCAAGCTTAGCCTCAGGTTGGTTTTTGAGTACTTTTCATGCTTGACCCTTCTTGTGGATGAAAGGCCACATTCGTATTTTCCTCATTACTTTTGCTTATGTGCCTTTGCAAGGTATTTCTTGGTTCAAAACTCATGTTGTGTGGACCTCTAGATGTGCATGGTGGCTTATGAGCTAAAGAAAGGCAACCTAATGGGTTTGATCTTAGAGGAAACCCTCAATGGTTTGGATGCCTTCCATGGGAAGGAAGCAAGCTTCTTTGCGGAAAGTCCTCTTCTTCTTCAGGTACAATCCCTAAATTTTGCCTAGGTTCTCAACCTAGTGGGATTCATCTAATTTTGCATGGGTTGCCTTTTCAGTTTTCAACCCATTGACACACCTTATATCGTCTTTCATCATTTTTTTTCACTCATGCACTCTATCTTCTTCTTTTTTTCTCTTCTTTTTCTTTTTCTCTCTCCTTATTTTTTTTTTTTTTTAGATATGGCTACAAGAGAGGCTTCAGTTGCTTCAACCTCCTACGGTAACTCCTAGCACATACCTTCCTAGGCATCTTAGGGACCGCCAGCTTCATTAAAATGACATAAGCTTTGAGGCATACATGGAGTTTATGGGTCACCTTAAGGAGACCGACATCTAGTGGGTTGTGGAGTGGTGGCATGTCTCAATCATGGTCCATAATTGCTGCAAGGATTGTTGTGTGCCTTTAGTTGGACTTCGTTGCTGCTCATACTACTCCACTTGTAGTATCTCAAGGCAATTTGAAGAACATTAAGGAGCTCCTACTGATGAAGGTGCCTTCCACACCGAGGTGTTTAGCAATAGGATCTTGGGCAAGATTAGTGAAGCTTGGCCATGCTATAGGGTGATGAAAGGCATTGTTCCTCCTCAATACATCTATCCCACTACGAGGTACAAGCAATGGTTGAAGTATGGCATGAAGTGGATTCTGAAAGATGAGAAAGCTTATATGAGGACTAGCAAGAAAGCAAGGAGGTTTGAGAGACCATCTTGATATGCCTTGTATTTTATTTTTCTGCACTTTTTTTATTTCCATGTTTTTGTTTTTGAATTTAATAAAGGATTGTAACTTTCCAAATCCCCTATGAAAATAATCTTATTATCTTCTAATTTGAGCAATGAGAGATTCACTTTTTTATTATCTTTGCTTATTGTCATCTCATTTTATTTTTTCTTTTCTTTTCTTTTTCCTTTGCCAAGTAATTTTTGCCCATAACTTCCCTTTGGGAATTTTCACCATGCCTATGGTCTTTTCCCCTAACTTTTGTCTAGAGCGCCTTTTCAGATTTTCAATCTAACGGGGTTCTTTTGTCTTAATTTTTGCCTAGGTTGCCATTTTGGGTTTTCAACCTAGCAGGATTTTTTCTTTCTTTTTTTCATTAAATGTGGTATTTACAAAGCCTATCCATGTTAATTGGGTAAAGCATCTCTTCTCCATCCAAATCTGTGATCCTTGTGGCACATTCAGACGTGATCTTATTAATGATAAAAGGCCCAGACCATCTTAGCTTCATCTTTCCTCTTGGATCAAAAGTCTCATCTCTAAACACCTTTAGGACTAAGTCCCCTTCTTTAAAGTTTCTCGGTTTCACTTTCTTGTTGAATGCTCTAGCAATATGATTTTAGTATCCTTATGCATGATATTATGCCCTAGGCCTCTTCTAATCTATCAAAGCCAATTGTTCATATCTCACCTTAGCCCAATCCTCCTTTAGGACATTAGTTTCCCCCAATACTCTTAATGATTATATCTCCACCTCAATAGGAAGCACTGCCTCACTACCATAAACCAAAGAGTAAGGTGTTGCCCCATTTGACGCACTGATAGAAGTTCTATAACCCCATAAGGCAAATGGAAGATTCTTGGCCCAATCTTTTTATGTCACTACCATCTTGGCTAGGATATTCTTCACATTCTTATTAGATGCTTCTACGGCCCCATTAGCTTGGGGTTGATACAGTGAAGACTTGTGATGCTTAATGCCATATTCTTCCATGTCCCTTTGAACTTCACCCTCAAAGCAGGAACCATTATTAGAGATGATCTCTTGGGGCTCCCCAAACCAACATAAGATGTTGTTTTCTGAGAATCGAGCCATATGCTTAACTTTCAATATGAACTAGGATGCTGCTTCCACCTATTTGGTGAAATAGTCAATTGCCATTAGTATGTATTCATACCCATTTGATGCCTTAGGAGCTATCCTTTCGATCACATCTATGCCCCAAAACCAAAAATGGCCATGGAGAAATCATGCTATACAACTCACTAAGTGGTACATAGTTCAAGTTAGCTTGTGTTTGACAATCATGGAAACTCTTCACATATTCCACACAATCGGTCTACATCGTATTCCAACAGTACTCTATACTTAGGATTTTCTTGGCTAACATTGTTCCATTCATATGAGGGCCACAAATACCTTGATGAACTTCTTCCATTATCCTCCCAGCTTCTTCATTCTTCAAGCAACGAAGGTGTATACCATTGTAGGACCTTTTATAGAGTTTCCCTCCAATAGGATGTATTGCATTGCCATCATCCTAATGGAATGTTGTTCTCTTTTGTTGGCAACGTCTAGATATGCCCCTAGTTCCAAGAACTTTATGATGTCATCATACCATGAAACTTTCTCTTCCTCTATGGTCATTACTGAAGCTTTGGTCTTTCCATTGTGCACTTCCTCATAACTTTGCTCCTTCTCCAAGGGTCATGCCTACACTCCCTCTAGTATTTCAACCATGGAGGCTAGGGTAGCTCTAGCATCCGCAAACTGATTTTGATCTCTAAGGATGATTGTATACTTAATCTTGTCAAAGGTCTTGGTTAAGTCCTCTAAGTATTGTTGATAAGGCTTCAAGTGTTCCTTCTTCACCTTCCACAATTTTTGTGCTTAGGCTATAACAAAAGTTAAATCTCTAAAGACTTCAGCCTCCTTTAACCTCAATTATCAAAGAGCTTCCATTCCGGCAATACAAGCCTCATATTTAGCCATGTTATTTGTTGCTTCAAAGTTCAACTTGATTGCCAAAGGTATGTGAGATCCCTTAGGAATGATTACGAGTATTCCTATTCCATTCCCATATTGGTTTATGGCTTTGTCAAAGTACATCTTCCATGTCCCTAACTCAATATCCTAAATATCCTCATCTAGAAAGTCTTTTTTATCGTCTTCCCCTTCTATAGGATTCTCGGCACAAAAATCTGACACAACGCTCCCTTTAATAGTTTTCTAGCCACATACTTGAAATCAAATTCTGCCAACAAGATCAACCATCTTGACAATCTTTCACCCAAAGCAAGCTTCTTAAAGAGATACTTTAATGGGTCCATTATTGCTACCACCCATATTTGGAAAGGATGGATGATATGTCTCAATTTCTGTACGGCCTATATAAGTGCAAAGCATGACTTTTCTATAGGAGTGTACCAAGTCTCATAATCATGGAACCTCTTGCTTATGTAGGATATGGCCCTCTCATTCTTGTCATCATCCTCTTGTGCAAGCATACTTCCAACTGCATACCTTATAATGGAGAGGTACAGGAGTAAGGGCCTTCCATGTTGTGGAGACACTAGGATAGGTGGGTGGAGGACATACATCTGGGCCAACCAATAGGCAATATCAAGATACATATAACGCATACTAAGAGGCAATGTCAGCACATACATAAGGTCTACCGAGAGGCAATATAATACATACAT
The DNA here is from genome assembly GCA_032878915.1 of Castanopsis chinensis. Lineage (NCBI taxonomy): Eukaryota > Viridiplantae > Streptophyta > Magnoliopsida > Fagales > Fagaceae > Castanopsis > Castanopsis chinensis. The sequence continues at coordinate 8,479,866 of JAVQMG010000102.1, read as the reverse complement.
CTAAAGCCTACCAAGAGACAATGTCGAGAAACATACATTTGAGGCCTACTATAGGGCAATATTACATAGATATCTAGAGTCTAACAAAAGGCAACATCAAAATACATCCTAGGCCCACAATGGGGCAATATAATACATACATGTCTAGCCCACCAAAGGGCAATATTTGAAAATGTACATGGAAATATAGCAGGATGCCCATGTAGGGGCTACATCATGATAACATAATAGTGGCTAGCCTAAGGGGAATCATCAACTCTGACAGAGTCACTCGCAAGGTGCTTAAAGCTACTGTCAATAGCAACATCACCAGTAGCCAGCCCAAAGAAGGACCAGCTTGCCTAGCCGAAGAACTTAGGACCTATCCTAGAGTCTAAAATGAACCTTTCCCTAGTGTAGGGCCTTATGCCTAGTTTGAAATAGGGGCCATCTGTTAACGAGACTTGGAGGAATTGGCATGTGCTCGGTCTCATGTCTCAGAATGGAAGGATTGCTACCTAGAATATAAGATGTTGGGGGCACGTCCTTCCTCTGTCCCTTTATTTTGCCATTCAAGATGTCGATATACCCTTGGAGTAGGCCTGTCTCAACAATAAGCTAGCTCCTCTCCCCCTCTATGGCAATGGTCTGGCTCTCTTGCTCTCTCTACCATCGTTCCCTTTCATAAGCTAATACTCTAGCAATCTCATCTTGCATGTACCCCTTCCTGGTAATAGCAACACTCTCTAGATCTTTCACCTATGCCTGCAGAGTCTTTACATGTAATCTTAAATGGGCCTCTAAAAACTAGGCAGCAAAATATGTGTCAGCTGTAAGGAAGCCCTCAAAGGAGTCTAACGCATAGGGCAAGATATCTTAAGAGGTAGATCTCTAGATACCCTGAAAATCAATATGACCTAATGGAAGGTCCTCTCATCCAAAAAGATCTCCTAGCTCGTTAGATCCCAAAACCAGTCATGCACACGACTAAGCAATAGTAGGAATGACCTCGTGTCTAGCCAACAACCCTCCATCATATGGGCTGTTACATATCTCACCCCAGGTGATGCAATCAAGCTTGGCACTGATAGTAGTCCGTTGTATCAGAACGACTCTAGAAGTAGTGCAAAGGGACTAGGCATATGCCCTGGGGTACAAGGTCATGGAGAGGCCAATATACTGTAATCACATGGCCGAGATGTACTCATGTATCCACCATGTCAAAATTTGCCAGCAAACCTCGAAGCTCTTGAAGACCTGCCTTAAGTAGGCAAATAAGAATTGGTAGGAAAGGGACCTCCAATCATAAACCCCTATAATGGACACCACTCTTATGGCCACTAGCATTCAACAAGTCAGAACTGATCTATTGTTGCCCAACAAGTAACTACCAATGAAGTAGAAAAAGAATCTCCTAGAAGCCACGTTGTTCGGCCTTACCTCCCAAGGTGTTTAAACACCTCTCTTTGCAATCAACATGTTAGATAAAGAAGGGGTAGCTACAGATACTGTACTTCGTCCACCCTTGATTTGCGTGCGGGACCCCAAAAATTCAAATATGTTAACTTTCTTCCATGGGACCGTGGAAACATCTAGATTGATGTGGTGTAACCCGTTCAGGTATTGGAGCACTCGAAGTGCCATTTCAAGTCAAATTGACCAAAATTCCCTTCGTCAACCTTAGGTTGACTGAAAGTCAAAGCTGGTTAAAATCATCCCAACACAACTCGGTGATTTTTGTCAACTTTGTCCGAATTTGACAAAGTTTAACCTGAGGGTGACCTTGGGGAACCAAAACCCCTAATTTTGATCTGACCATCAAAACAAGTTAAAACTATTGTCTTTGCAAAAATTATTGAATTCCTTTTCCATTGACTATTCATGGGTCAAAATCAGAGTTAAAGTAGTTGAGATCTCATGAAAACAGTGCAAAGCACGTCAGCTTAGTTCCCAAGGCCAAACTTTTGATTTGATTGTCCAAATCTCATTTTCTTTAGTTTTCTAGAAACTAGACATTCAGATCCTGCTATGGACACCAAGATTAGCACAATCTAAGTTTAGGAGGGCCTTCAAATATACATCTGAAGCTGAACTAGGGAAGAAGCCAACAATACTAACGTCAGCATTAGGCCTGGTAACCATTAAAGGGCCGAACTCTTAGTTGAAAGTTGAAAGGTCACGTTTCAGCTATAAATACCCCTAGATCCCCTCAAAAAAAAAAAAAAAAAAAAAAAAAAAAAAAAAAAACAACAACAACAACAATTTTGGGCATTTTGGAGCACTTTTATAGGTAGATTCTCTCTTTCCTCAACAATCAAGAGGTAGTGTTCTTACACTTTTTTTCCTCTCCTTGATTTTAAAGGAAATTGTTTGAATATTATATTTTAATTAATTCTAACATTTTTATTTTTAGGGATGGCAACCATGAAAGAAATTAAAGGAAAATGGGTGGTAGTGAATGAGGAAACCTCACTAGAGACGGAGTCTCAGCCTCGTCCTTCTATTAGGGATAAACGAATTATCTATCCAAGACAGTTGACTTGGAAAATATTCCAAGTCATCGAAACAATCAAGAGGTAGTGTTCTTACACTTTTTTTCCTCTCCTTGATTTTAAAGGAAATTGTTTGAATATTATATTTTAATTAATTCTAACATTTTTATTTTTAGGGATGGCAACCATGAAAGAAATTAAAGGAAAAGGGGTGGTAGTAAATGAGGAAACCTTACTAGAGACGGAGTCTCAGCCTCGTCCTTCTATTGGGGATAAAAGAATTATCTATCCAAGACAGTTGACTTGGAAAATATTCCAAGTCATCGAAATAAAAAGAAGGTGAAGCATTGGTCATCCAAACCTATGGCCGTCAAGCTAGGTTCTACTATCCCTCCTACCCCTTAATAGCCGTCCATCCAAATCTATGATGTTGACTTGTCTGAACCTGTTGGAATTCCTTTGTCCATAACTACTACTCTTGCCTCGGCTTAGCCTCCTCAAAGGGTTCCCATGAACCTTGTTGAAAATGAGGACTTGTCTTGGGAAAGGTTTCAGAAGGCTAAGAATGATGAGGACATGGCTACGTGCTATGACATGTCCCTAAAAGAGTTTGAACATTATGCTGTTCATGACCTTTTCAAGAATTTCACTTTTACCTTGACTTGTCATCTTACATTTTTTCTTGTCTAACAGAATTTTTAACCACTTATATAGGCAATGTCAAAGTCCATTGTGGCATCCAGGCAAGCCACAGAGATGGACAAGGAGAGGATTAAGCTTGATACAAGGATCTAGAAGGTTAAAGAAGACTGTAGGTGTTAGGCTGAAGTGGCAGCCAAGGCTAAGAATGAGGTCAAGGAACTAAAAAACCTCGTCAAAGAGCTTAAGGCTAACATCGATGAAAAGGATACCCCTCTTGACCATTTTCAGAAAAGGAATGATAAGTTAAGCACCCTTCTCAAGAATGCCAAAAGGGATGGTGTTGAGGAGTTAGAGCTTCTAGCCAATTTACTATTCTTCTAGACACGAACTACGCTACTAGCTTTGAAGACTTTCGTACAGATGTTGTAGAACACTTCCCTGAAGTTGACTTTAACTCCATCAAACTCCACCTTGGTGCTATAAGCTCTCTCCTATAGACAAGTTTGTTAACAATGAGGACAATGCTACCACCTAGCCTGCCCAGGACGAGCCTAAAACTGGAGATAACCCCTATAGTAAAAATATGAAATTTTATCATTTTAGTTTCTTTTCTTCTCTTTTTTCTATTTTTTATTTATTTTTATGTATGAGGCCCATTGTTTTGGATCATTTAAATTTATCTAAGTACACTTGCTTTTTAGGCTTTACTTTATAAGGGTTTTTAAATGGTTATCGTCTACCCTTTTCTAAACTTATATGAATGTATGTTTATTTCCATCACTTTTTATTTAATATTGAACATGTTATTATATGGAAAAATTTTCTTTATTTATATCATCCATATCATGCTGGTTTTTAAGTGTGGTCCGTCTACTCATGAAGGAATTTAGCTTATCAATGTTAAAAATTTCCTTATGTTCAACGTTTTTACTATTCTTTAAATTTCACAAGTGCAACTTGTCTTACAAATGGCTTTGCCTTTACCAGCTTTATTCATCCAGAGATTTAACAGCTGGTTCTAATGCTCATCCATAGGCTGGATGATTTATAATCGTCTTTAGGCAAGATGCATGCAGCTTTTACTAGTCCAAAGATTTGGATTGTTTTGACTAGTTACATTTATCCATGGATTTTTGAACATTCTTGCGTGCACGTATTGTTTCGTCTATTAGTTGGACGGATATGCTTTAGGTTTTTCCTTGTCCATTGGTCAAATGAATATACCTTAAACTTATTTCTCTGATTTATCCTTGTTTTAAGGAAAGCATATAGACGTTACATCCCTGCGTCAAGAGATTTTACTCGTCTGGGGCTTTCAGCCTTCTTGTGGATTGGTTTTAACGAGAACATCATCATCATAAGAATTGGAAATTCACACAACCTTATACATTGGAAACCCAAACACTACTAACAAAACATCGTCCACAAGCTTTGGCACATGCTTAGAAGCTGGTGCCTTTAGGGAATTAAAGATACATACAAACCAACAAACCAAGTCCATGACTTTGTCCATAGTCCATAGACAGTGCATAGTTTAGAAACATGCACCTTTAGGGAATTGAAACACAGCATATAATACTAATAAGAAACACAAGTGTACGTTTTTAGACCCCTTAAAACATAGTTGTTTAACCAAGTGATTACTTAGATAAATTATTCAAATCTAGGTTAATACAAAAAAATCATATCATGTAAAACAGTGTGGAAATATGAAGAACACATGATTTGATAACCCAGGAAAACCAAACTGGTAAAAAACCTGGGGAGGATTAAACCTAGCTATCCTCAAAGTAAAATAAATCCATTATGAAAGAATTGAAGTTTTTACAACAGAACTTAGACCATTAACATTCTATGGCTACCTCGTGTAGAAAACTTGCTACCACGATCACGTGACAGCTCCGAGTCCACGAACTACTTCTTTCTTAGTTTCACAGCAGCCACAAGTTCTCCTACTTGTATTTTTCTTTAAGCTCTTAAAACAGCAACTGAAGAGATCACCAAGTTCTTGACATCAATCTTGATCTTGATAACCCTAAGTGAGTATGAAGGTAAACACCTCTAGATCTCACAGAAGATTCACACACACAGCATATCAACAACCTCTAAAAATATGGCTAGAGTTTTTCTATTTATATGAGACATAAAACATAAAACCCTACACGTCGAACCGGGCTTGGGTTGAGTTGGAAATTTTGCAAAAAAAATAATCTGCATGAGGTTCGATCAATCAAGTATAATTTTCGATCGATCAAGCCTTGCAGATTTAGTCCAATAAATTCTGCAATCACTCGATTCCAACACATTACACATTGAAGTTCTAATATCCCTAAGGTCTTAGAACCTAACAACAAGTAATGAAAAGCAACACATAACTTTGACTTGTCTAGGATAACCACATCTTTTAGGATGATTTCGTCTAGAGTGATGCTCGTCCAGGCTGATATCCTATTGGTAATATCTTCTTAAATGCTCAACATTCCAGAGGTGCTCTAGCTTTCTCCCGTCCAGGTCTTCTAAGTAATAAGATCCTTGTCTCTTGCAATTAACAACCCTGTAAGGTCTTTCACCATTGCATCATATTGTCTGGTTATGAGGTTTTTATACCTTGCTATCCTTTGCTCTGCATCCATTCGTACCTTGTCTATCAGATCAAGGTTGAGATGAAGTTGCTCTTCATTATCCTCATCCTAATACTTCATCACCTTGTGGTTTCCCATATGCACTTTTGCAGGTATCACTACTTCACTCTCATAGGCTAGTTTGAAAGGAGTTTCCCCTGTGGAGGTCCTCACAATCATTTTGTAAGGCCATAAAACACCCGGTAGCTTGTTTGGCCATACTCCCTCTGTCCCCTCAAGCTGAGTCTTGATGATTTTCAGCAAAGATTGGTTTGCAACTTTTGCTTCAACATTTGCGTACAGGTGAGAGGGTGAGGAATAATGATTCTTGATTCTAAAGTGCTCGAAAAAGTCTTTAAAAGGTATGTTGTCAAACTGTCATCCATTGTCAAACACTAGTACCCTAAGGACCCCGAACTTGCATATAATGCTCTTCCAAGCAAAGTTTTTGACATTCTGCTATGTGATCTTGGCTAAGGGTTCATCTTCCACCCATTTAGTAAAGTAATTGATTCCTACTACCAAAAACTTCATCGGCCCAGTTCTAAGTGGGAAGGAACCTAAGATATCTAGTCCCCATTGCGCAAAGGGCCATGGGGCCATCATCAGGGTAAGATACTCCGATGGTTGTCTAGGGACATTGCTGAAGCATTAACATTGGTCACACACCTTAACATAAGCCTTAGCATTTTCTTGAATAATTGGCCAGTAGTAACCTGCATAGACAACTTTATGGACTAGCACTCTCACTCTTGAGTGGTTTTTGCATGCTCCTTTAAAAACCTCCCTCAACACATAGTTTGACTTTTTTGGAGCTAAGCACCTTAAGTAGGGTTAAAAGAAGCCTCTTTTATATAACACCTTGTTTATAAGGACATACTTAGCAGCTTTGATCCTTAATTTTCTAGCCTCGTCCTTGTTCTCCTTAAGCCTTCCATCTTTGAGGTAAACTACTATCGGAGTCATACAATTTTCTTCTCCTCCAATTTTGTGTACCTCTAGAAGGTCTATGCTTGGCATGTACTAGACCTGGTCATACTCGTCCATTGCCCCTTCTGTTGAAGCTGCTTTCACCAAAGCATCTACTTCAATACTTTCCTCCCTTAGGATTTGAACAAAACTGGCTTCCTTAAATTTTTTGACAAGCCGCTTCACCTTACTAAGATACTTCTTCATTTGGTCCGCCTTAGCTTCACACGTTCCATTCACTTGATTTATGATCAACTAAGAATCTCCTTGGACGACTACTGACTCTGTCCCAAAAGACATAGACAATTCCAACCCTTTAAGGAGAGCTTCATATTTAGCTTTATTATTGGTTGTCTGATATTGTAAATGAGCTACATAACTCCAATTCCTCCTACATATAATGTGGATGAACCATCTACATAAACGACCCACCTCTGAGCACCATCAATCTTGTCTAACCCACCTTGGTTGGGAGTGAACTCTACAATAAAATCCGCCAATACTTGTGCCTTTATAGCTTTTCTTGGTTGGTACCTGACATCAAACTCGCTAAGTTTATGGCCCATTGGATTAGTCATCCTTCGGCTTCCAACTTGTTCATCGCCTTCAAGAAGAAAGGAACTTTTCATACCCTTATTCTTGACAGCCTTGAATATTGGACAATTCTTCTTCCAATGTCCTTTCTCACCACAATGGAAACACTTTCCTTTGCTTTTCTTTCCTTTGTCGGCAACCCCTAAAGCAATTTGTTTACCAGTTTTCTTAGTGAAGTCCTTCTTCTTCTTCTTACCCTTGCCTTTGGACTTAGGTTGAGAAGTAGAAGCTTCACCCACATTGGCTTCAACACTAGAAGTACCAAGGATGCCTTCCGCCGCCACTAACTCATTCATTAATTTAGACAAAGAGTAAATCTTTTTGTTCATATTATAATTGAGTCTGAATTCCTTGAATGATTCTGGTAGTGACTAGAGTATCATATCCACTTGGGATTCTCCATCAATGTCGGCACCCAAAACTTCTAATGTGTTCAGATTAGCAATCATCCTAAGACAATGCTCCCTTACTGAACTTCCTGCAGCCATTTTGGTGTTATAAATTTGCCTCATGGTTTCTTGCCTTGCAGACCGGCCTTGCTCACCAAACATCTCCTTCAGACTAAGCATTATGTCCGAAGCAAGTTCTACATCTTGCATTTGATGCTGTAGAACATTTGAGATAGATGCTAGGATGTAGCACTTGGCCATCTCATTAGATTTCTGCCAATGATCATATCGCTGTTTTTCCTCAAGAGGAGCATCTAATGAAGGAAAGCTAGGACATGGTTGAGTAAGCACATATTTGTGCTCTTCAGCAGTAAGAACAATGTCCAAATTCCTTTTCCAGTCAACATAGTTGGATCCAGTTAGTTTGTTTTGATTAAGAATAGCAACAAGTGGGCTAAATGATGCCATGATTTAAATCTGAAAATAATAAAAATGAATACAATAAGTAAACTGGACATTATCAATTTAGCATATAAGCATATAATATGGAACCTTAATAAAACCATAAAATAATATATGCAACGACAACCCAATTCCACATTCAATATCCCTCAGCATAGAGTGAATATTAAATACTATGATTAATTGAGAACTACTCTCATTATTAGTGCTATCATGATAACTCTTATCAAACACTAATAATAAGCCGTTTTACATTTAGCCTCTAAGTAATAATAGCAAGAACTCAGCATAGAGGATACTAAAATACTTAGTCTAGTGTATACCATTGTCTAGCATCATGTGTAGCCACATTTCATTCCTTTAACAAGCTTATTTTGTGGTATCATGATAAAAACACCCTCCGCATGGAATGCAAAGCTTGAGGCTAAGACAAGGTGTTTATCAAACCACTATAAACTAAGAAATTCAATCTTGTAGGACCATGAAATAAATACTCTCCGCATAGAATGCTAAGCTCGAGGCAAAGACAAAGTATATATTTCACACTACTATGAACCAACAATGGAGGCCGTGAGATGCAACCCTTGTATCTCTCTCCCACTAGATATTTTAAAATAAAGGTTTTTAAGGTCAAAGACCATAATAATGCTAGACACTTGAAAAACATAATCCTAGCATTAATATATATATATATAAATATATATATAATGTAATAAAAAAAACTATATTATATTATATATATATATATATATATAATATATATTACGTTATAAAAAATATATCATATTATATATATATATATAATATAATATAATATATAATATATTTAGATTGTTAGAATCCTACGGATTCAACTTTTCCACGGCCAAAAGGAGCAAAGATAAGTTAACCATGGGCCATGCAATAAATAAGCCACAAGACATGCAAGAATCCACCAAAACATGAAAACATGCAATTACAATCTTGGTAATCACGTTGAAGCCATGCAAAAATTAAGTTTTCATGCATGATGGCCATACGGTATAATCAACCATGCAAGAAGTCCAATCCGATGCATTGAATTGGTTCATGCATTGGTAGTTGCAAACGGTTATACATGGAATAACCATATCTATGCAACCCGTACAATCACCCACATGCGGCACTATTCAATTCCTTTTGCAATATTAAAAACAATAACACAACACCATAACTTGATGCAGAAAATTGTAACATATAGATAACAGTTTTCTTAAATTCCAAAAATTTAATCACACGCTATACAATCATGATATGAAAACCTGGCTCTGATACCAAATTGTTGGATAAAATCTGATTTTGTATCTCATACAAAACATACAGCGGAAGCAACAAACAAGGATCTATTTCATTCATGATTGACAACATGCAAAATATAAATTTCAAAGTTTAAGAACAAGATAGCGTACCTTGGTATGGAGAAATTCAAAACAAAGATTAGAAGCACTTGGGAAAACTTTTAATCTTCACTCCAATTCCACTTTACGCCCAAGATGTGTGGTCTCTCAATCAATTTTCAAAGGGAGAATGAAAGCGTGTCTCACACTCTTTCTTTTTCTCTATGATTTTTTTCTTAAAAATCTCTTAAAAAAAAAATTCTGTATGTTTCTCCCCTTATAACTAACTGATTATCTAATTGGTTCGGCCTCTTGGGCCTTTCCAATTGGGCTTTAATGTGTGGCTTGGAATGGGACCAAAAGGGACTAATAAGACATTAGCTCCAATGGGCCTTGGGCTTTTCCGTCAACTCTTGACAAGTCCAAAGTTACCATTAATTATATTTAATACCACTATGTAAATATAATTGCACTCTAGGCCTTATTAATAAATTATATCCCAAGACTTTATTTTACACGCAACCCCTTCATAAAATATTCGTAATAATACAAAGTCATAAATGTAGACTGCCACTTTGTAAATTACTACATCTTATCCTTGAGTACCCGGTTTAATCCTTTAAAGTTATTCATCATATATTTATGAAATCCAATTTCATAAATATATACTTTAGTAATTTCTTATCAAAGTGGTTAGGCCTAACTCTCTGAATAACTGAACCCATTAAACTTATCTGAAGGGAATATTTTATATCTCCATCAAGAGACTATGAATTCCATCTTGAGAATATATGTTCCATCAACACTAAATGTGGTTGCCCAACATACTGAGGTTTTGACCGTTACTTTAGATCTCACTCCTGATATATCAAAGCAACCAACACCTCATGATTAGGTCCATTATTCTCTCAGGATTAAGAGTTCACGCAAATAGAAGTCGTGAGATTTATTATTCATTTGACAGTCGTTAAGAGAATAATAAATCTCACAGTGGTCCAGTTCAATATGTCTTAACTCTTAAAACATATCAACATATCAACTAGAAGTCACCACTTCCATGATCAAGACAAATCATCTTAGTTGATACGTTATAGTCTTCGCAGATGAATTGCCCAATTTCATCACCGACTACGAACTATAAATTTTGAGTTTACAAAGAACTTGTGATTTATATCTGTTAGGATGTGTGCCTTTAAATCCTATTGTATGATGTTATGTATGACATTATGTATGACTTAATGTTGTGTTTAATAAAGTTGTTTATTTTTATCTAAAATAATAGTAACATGAATATTTAGACATTATCATATAGTCCATGAGATGCATAGTATGTGATTTATGTGAAAAGTCACAGAAGATATAAATCACAAGTTCTTTGTAAACTCAGAATTTGTAGTTCGTAGTCGGTGATGAAATTGGACATTTCATCTGCGAAGACTATAACGTATCAACTAAGATGATTTGTCTTGATCATGGAAGTGGAGACTTCTAGTTGATATGTTTTAAGAGTTAAGACATATTGAACTGGTCCGCTGTGAGATTTATTATTCTCCTAACGACTGTCAAATGAATAATAAATCTCACGACTTTTATTTGCATGAACTCTTAATCTTGAGAGAATAATGGACCTGATCATGATGTGTAGGTTGCTTTGATATATCAGGAGTGAGATCTAAAATAACGGTTAAAACCTCAGTATGTTGGGTAGCCACATTTAGTTTTAATGGAACATATATTCTCAAGATGGAATTCATAGTCTCTTAACGGAGATACAAAATATTCCCTTGAGATAAGTTTAATGGGTTTGGTTATTCAGAGAGTTAGGCCTAACCACTTTGGTAAGAAATTACTAAAGTATATATTTATGAAATTGGATTTCATAAATATATGATGAATAACTTTAAAGGATTAAACCGGGTACTCAAGGATAAGATGTAGTAATTTTCAAAGTGGCAGTCTATATTTATGACTTTGTATTACTACGAATATTTTATGAAGGGGTTGCGTGTAAAATAAAGTCTTGGGATATAATTTATTAATAAGGCCTAGAGTGCAATTATATTTATATAGTGGTATTAAATATAATTAATGGTAACTTTGGACTTGTCAATAGTTGACGGAAAAGCCCAAGGCCTATTGGAGCTAGTGTCTTATTGGTCCCTTTTGGTCTCATTCCAAGCCACACACTAAAGCCCAATTGGAAAGGCCCAATAGTCCGGCCCAATTAGATAATCAGTTAGTTATAAAGGAAGAAACATACAGAATTTTTTAAGGGATTTTTTTTTTAAGAAAAGATTCGTAGAGAAAAAGAGTGAGTGTGAGACACACTTTCGTTCTCCCTTTGGAAACTGATTGAGAGTCCACACATCTTGGGCGTAAAGTGGAATTGGAGTGAAGATTAAAAGTTTTCCCAAGTGCTTCTAATCTTTGTTTTGAATTTCTCCACACCAAGGTACGCTATCTTGTTCTTAAATTCTGAAATTTACAGAGTGCATGTTGTCAATCATGAATGAAATAGATCCTTGTTTGTTGCTTCCGCTATGTGTTTTGTATGAGATACAAAACCAGATTTTATCCAACAATTGGTATCAGAGCCAGGTTTTCATATCATGATTGTATAATGTGTGATTAAATTTTTAGAATTTAAGAAAACTATTATTTTAGTGTAGACATGGTTTGATAATCATTGTTTTATGAATTAACGTTATTAGCGTTGGAATTCATATAAAATGATTTATATATATATATATATAGCCATTATTGTTCTGCACAAAACCTTCAATATCTTTTTGCCTTGATATTTATTCGAATGGGTAGTTATTGAAAATGGGAAGTTATTATTGCACTGCTTGGTGAATTCATGTCTATGCATGGTTTGCATGGCATTTATTACGAATGGTTGACATTGGCTTTCTTGGTTGCAAAGGACGTTCTTGCATCTTTTTATTTAGATTAGATTGCCTAGTGTGTCCTTAATTGCATGGAAATAATGTCATATGCCTTTTGAAAAAGTGGAATCCGTATATGTGTAAGGATTCTAAGCATCTACAGATTATATATATATATATATATATATAATATTGGTTTATAACGTAATATATATATTATATTATATATATAATATAATATATAGTTTTACATTACGTTATATATATTTATATTTATGTATTAATGATAGGATTGTGAAATTTATTCCTAATGAGATTAGGATTGTGTTTTTCACGTGTCTACCATTTTTATGGTTCTTGACATTAAAAAACCTTTATTTTAAAATATCTAGTGGGAGAGAGATACAAGGGTTGGATCTCACGGCCTCCATTGTTGGTTCATAGTAGTGTGAAATATATACTTTGTCTTTGCCTCGAGCTTAGCATTCCATGCGGAGAGTATTTATTTCATGGTCCTACAAGATTGAATTTCTTAGTTTATAGTGGTTTGATAAACACCTTGTCTTAGCCTCGAGCTTTGCATTTCATGCGGAGGGTGTTTTTATCATGGTACCACAAAATAAGCTTGTTAAAGGGATGAAATGTGGCTACACATGATTCTAGACAATGGTATACACTAGACTAAGTATTTTAGTATCCTCTATGCTGAGTTCTTGCTATTATTACTTAGAGGCTAAATGTAAAACGGCATATTATTAGTGTTTGATAAGAGTTATCATGATAGCACTAATAATGAGAATAGTTCTCAATCAATCATAGTATTTAATGTTCACTCTATGCTGAGGGATATTGAATATGGGATTGGGTTGTCGTTGCATATATTATTTTATGGTTTTATTAAGGTTCCATATTATATGCTTATATGCTAAATTGATAATGTCCACTTTACTCATTGTATTTATGTTTATTATTTTCAGATTTAAATCATGGCATCATTTAGCCCACTTGTTGCTATTCTTAATCAAAACAAACTGACTGGATCCAACTATGTTGACTAGAAAAGGAATTTGGACATTGTTCTTACTGCTGAAGAGCACAAATATGTGCTTACTCAACCATGTCCTAACTTTCCTTCATTAGATGCTCCTCTTGAGGAAAAACAGCGATATGATCGTTGGCAGAAATCTAATGAGATGGCCAAGTGCTATATCCTAGCATCTATTTCAAATGTTCTACAGCATCAAATGCAGGATGTAGAACATGCTTCGGACATCATGCTAAGTCTGAAGGAGATGTTTGGTGAGCAAGGCCGGTCTGCAAGGCAAGAAACCATGAGGCAAATTTATAATACCAAAATGGCTGCAGGAAGTTCAGTGAGGGAGCATTGTCTTAGGATGATTGCTAATCTGAACACATTAGAAGTTTTAGGTGCCGACATTGATGGAGAATCCCAAGTGGATATGATACTTCAGTCACTATCGGAATCATTCAAGGAATTCAGACTCAATTATAATATGAACAAAAAGATTTATACTTTGTCTGAATTAATGAATGAGTTAGTGGCGGCGGAAGGCATCCTTGGTACTTGTAGTGTTGAAGCCAATGTGGGTGAAGCTTCTACTTCTCAACCTAAGTCAAAAGGCAAAGGTAAGAAGAAGAAGAAAGATTTCACTAGGAAAAATGGTAAACAAATTGCCTAAGGGGTTGCCGAGAAAGGAAAAAAAACTAAAGGAAAGTGTTTTCATTGTGGTGAGAAAGGACATTGGAAGAGGAATTGTCCAAAGTTCAAAGCTGCCAAGAATAAGGGTATGAAAAGTTCCTTTCTTCTTGAAATATGTTTGGTACAGAATCCAACAGATTCCTAGTGTGTGGATTCAGGTTGTACTAATCATATCTGCAATTCTTTGCAGGGGTTCTAGGAGACCAGAAAGTTGAATGAGGGAGAACTATTTCTTACTTTGGCTGATGGGAGCAAGATTCCGGTTGTAGCTGTTGGAGTGTATAATTTGTGTTTTAAGTCTAGAGTGTTAATATTGGAAGACTGTTTGTTTGTACCTAATGTTCGTAGGAATTTAATTTCTGCAACTTATTTAGGTAAACATGGATATTATGTTATCCTGAAAGACAATGTTGTAATAAAGAAGGATAAAATTTTTATCTGTTCTGGCAATATTGTGGATGGTCTTTATATTTTAACTCTTGACATGCATGAATTATACAATTCTGAAATAGATAATAGCTCTCATGTAAAATCATTAAAGAGAAAGTTTCCTTCTAATAGTGAAGCATATCTTTGGCACTTGCGTTTGGGTCATATTAATTCAAGTAGGATTCAAAGACTAATCAAAGATGGACTTTTACAGCCCATGGACTTTGATAGTTTTCCAGTTTGCGAATCTTGCTTGGAAGGTAAAATGACCAAACGGCCTTTTAATGCAAAAGGTAGAAGAGCCCAAGATTTGCTAGAACTAGTGCATTCAGATGTATGTGGTCCTATGTCAATCCAAGCAAGAGGTGGCTATGAGTATTTCATTACTTTCACTGATGATTACTCTAGATTTGGTTATGTGTACCTAATAAAACGGAAGTCCGAAGCCTTTGAAAAGTTCAAAGAGTTTAGGGCTGAAGTTGAGAATCAATTAGGTAAACGCATAAAGGCCATTCGATCTGATCGAGGTGGCGAATACCTTCTTGGTGACTTCAAGGATTACTTGACTGAAAATGGGATTATGTCCCAGTTGACTGCACCTGGAACTCCACAACAAAATGGTGTAGCAGAAAGAAGGAATAGGACTCTTTTGGATATGGTTAGGTCTATGTTGAGTTATTCGACTCTACCAATTTCCTTTTGGGGATATGTCTTAAATACTACAATGTATCTTCTGAATTTAGTACCTTCGAAGTCTGTTCCTAAAACACCTGTAGAGTTGTGGAATCGGCATAAGCCTAGTATGAGACATCTCCACATTTGGGGTTGTCCAGCACATGTGTTGAAAGGAAAGTCTGACAAGTTACAGTCTAAAACAGAAGTGGTTTTCTTTGTAGGGTATCCAAAAGGAACTGTTGGAGGTTTATTCTATAGTCATAAGGATAACAAAGTGTTTGTTAGCACAAATGCCAAATTCTTGGAAAATGACTATATGAATGATTATACTCCTATAAGTAGAGTTGTCTTGGCTGAAATGAATGAACCTGTAATTGACCAACCAATGAATGAAACTAGGGATGATGTGGCTGTATTAGATACACCACAAGATATTACTCATGAGATGTCTAGTACACAGGTGCCTCGTCGTAGTGGGAGAATTGTTCGGCCTCCTATAAGATTTATAGGTTTGGGAGAAACCTATGAAGCTATCTCAGAAGAGGCTGAATCGGATCCTTACACTTATGATGAAGCCATAAATGATATAGATGCACATCATTGGATCTTAGCCATGAAATCAGAATTGGATTCTATGTATTCCAATCATGTATGGGATCTTGTAAAGGCGCCTTATGGCATTAAACCTGTTGGTTGCAAATGGTTTTACAAGAGGAAGAGAGGGATAGATGGAAAGGTTGAAACCTTTAAAGCAAGACTAGTGGCGAAAGGGTATACACAAAAAGAAGGCATTGATTATGATGAAACCTTTTCGCCAGTAGCCATGCTTAAGTCTATCAGAATTCTCTTATCCATTGCTGCTCATTATGATTATGAGATTTGGCAAATGGATGTCAAGACTGCATTTCTTAATGGCAATCTTGAAGAAGAAATATACATGATGCAACCGGAAGGTTTCATAGCAAAGAATCAAGAGCATATGGTATGCAAGTTGTATAGGTCCATTTATGGACTTAAGCAAGCATCTAGGTCATGGAACATCAGATTTGATCAAGCAATCAAATCATTTGGTTTTGAACAAAATCTTGATGAACCATGTGTGTACAAAAGACATCAAGATAAAGTAGTAATGTTCCTAGTACTTTATGTTGATGATATTCTACTCATTGGGAATGATGTAGGGGTAATGTCATCGGTTAAAGTTTGGTTATCTAGCCAATTTGATATGAAGGACTTGGGTGAGGCTAACTTTATTCTAGGGATCAAGCTTTGGCGAGATCGCAAGAATAAGATGTTAAGCTTATCACAAGCTGGATACATAGATAAGGTCCTAGAACGGTTTAGCATGCAAAACTCCAAGAAATGATTACTTCCTTTTAGACATGGAGTTCCTCTGTCTGTGACCAAAGGCCTAAGACTCAAAAGGAAGAAAATATGATGAGACAAGTTCCTTATGCTTCTGCAGTAGGAAGTCTCATGTATGCCATGCTTTGTACTAGACCAGATATTTGTTATTCAGTTGGCATGGTCAGCCGATATCAATCAAATCCAGGACCAAAACATTGGCAAGCTGTAAAGCATATTCTCAAGTATCTTAGGAGAACGAGAAATTATATGCTTGTTTACCATTGTGAGGATTTAATTCCCATTGGCTATACAGATTCAGATTTTCAATCGGATCTAGATTTCAGAAAATCCACTTCAGGATGTGTTTTCACCTTGGGAGGTGGAGCCATAAGTTGGAGGAGTGTTAAGCAATCTTGTATTACGGACTCCACCATGGAAGTCGAGTACGTTGCTGCTTGTGAAGCAGCAAAGGAGGCTGTTTGGCTCAAGAAATTCCTTTCTGATCTTGGTGTTGTAAGAATGGATCAAGTTCCCATCACATTGTTTTGTGACAATAGTGGAGCGGTTGCACAATCCAAAGATCTAAGAAATCACAAGAAAGGAAAGCACATTGAGAGGAAGTACCACATCATTCGAGACATTGTTGCTCGTAGAGATGTTGTGGTAGCAAAGATTGAAAGTGCAAATAATCTAGCAGATCCTTTTACCAAAACCTTGCCTCAAAGGACTTTCGAGTCACATTTGGAAGGAATGGGAGTTAGATTAGTGCACAATAGTCTTTAGGGCAAGTGGGATTTGTAGGATGTGTGCCCTTAAATCCTATTGTATGATGCTATGTATGACATTATGTATGACTTAATGTTGTGTTTAATAAAGTTGTTTATTTTTATCTAAAATAATGGTAACATGAATATTTGGACATTATCATATAGTCCATGAGATGCATAGTATGTGATTTATGTGAAAAGTCACAGAAGATATAAATCACAAGTTCTTTGTAAACTCAGAATTTGTAGTTCGTAGTCGATGATGAAATTGGGCATTTCATCTGCGAAGACTATAACGTATCAACTAAGATGATTTGTCTTGATCATGGAAGTGGAGACTTCTAGTTGATATGTTGATATGTTTTAAGAGTTAAGACATATTGAACTGGACCGCTGTGAGATTTATTATTCTCCTAACGACTGTCAAAGGAATAATAAATCTCACGACTTTTATTTGCATGAACTCTTAATCCTGAGAGAATAATAGACCTGATCATGACGTGTAGGTTGCTTTGATATATCAGGAGTGAGATCTAAAATAACGATCAAAACCTCAGTATGTTGGGCAGCCACATTTAGTGTTGATGGAACTTATATTCTCAAGATGGAATTCATAGTCTCTTAACGGAGATACAAAATATTCCCTTGAGATAAGTTTAATGGGTTTGGTTATTCAGAGAGTTAGGCCTAACCACTTTGGTAAGAAATTACTAAAGTATATATTTATGAAATTGGATTTCATAAATATATGATGAATAATTTTAAAGAATTAAACCGGGTACTCAAGGATAAGATGTAGTAATTTTCAAAGTGGCAGTCTATATTTATGACTTTGTATTACTACGAATATTTTATGAAGGGGTTGCGTGTAAAATAAAGTCTTGGGATATAATTTATTAATAAGGCCTAGAGTGCAATTATATTTATATAGTGGTATTAAATATAATTAATGGTAACTTTGGACTTGTCAAGAGTTGACGGAAAAGCCCAAGGCCCATTGGAGCTAGTGTCTTATTGGTCCCTTTTGGTCCCATTCCAAGCCACACACTAAAGCCCAATTGGAAAGGCCCAATAGGCCGGCCCAATTAGATAATCAGTTAGTTATAAAGGGAGAAACATACAGAATTTTTTAAGGGATTTTTTTTTAAGAAAAGATTCGTAGAGAAAAAGAGTGAGTGTGAGACACACTTTCATTCTCTCTTTGGAAACTGATTGAGAGACCACACATCTTGGGCGTAAAGTGGAATTGGAGTGAAGATTAAAAGTTTTCCCAAGTGCTTCTAATCTTTGTTTTGAATTTCTCCACACCAAGGTACGCTATCTTGTTCTTAAATTCTGAAATTTACAGAGTGCATGTTGGCAATCATGAATGAAATAGATCCTTGTTTGTTGCTTCCGCTGTGTGTTTTGTATGAGATACAAAACCAGATTTTATCCAACAATATCTTCTGTGACTTTTCACATAAATCACATACTATGCATCTCATAGACTATATGATAATGTTCAAATATTCATATTACCATTATTTTAGATAAAAATAAACAACTTTATTAAACACAACATTAAGTCATACATAATGTCATACATAGCATCATACAATAGGATTTAAGGGCATATATCCTAACAAGAAGATATAAATCACAAGTTCTTTATAAACTCGAAATTTTAATTCGTAGTCGATGATCAAATTTGACATTTCATTTGTGAATATTATAACATATCAACTAAGATGATTTGTCTTGGTCATGGAAGTGAAGACTTCTAGTTGATATGTTTTAAGATTTAAGACATATTGAATTGAACCACTGTGAGATTTATTATTTTCTTAATGATTGTCAAATGAATAATAAATCTCACGATTTTTATTTACATCAATTCTAAATCCTGAGAGAATAATGGACCTGATCATAAGGTGTAGGTTGCTTTGATATATTAGGAGTGAGATCTATAAGTCACGATCAAAACCTCAGTATGTTGGGCAACCACATTTAGTGTTGATCGAACACGTATTCTCAAGATGGAATTTATAATCTCTTAATAGAGATAATAAATATTCCCTTGAGATAAGTTTAAGGAGTTACTTGACAGGCCACAAATGCGTTGACCCCATGTGATAAATTAGATTGATTAATTAGCCCAGTTATTAATTAATCAAATTAACATGCAATATCATGTGGTAGCACAAACAAATCACCAAACTAAGTAATACAGCGGAAATTAAATGACACGGTGATTTGTTTACGAATGGGGAAAACCTTACGGCAAAAACCCCACCGGGTGATTTAAGGTCACCACTCCCGAAACTCCACTATTATCACAACAAGCAGTTACAAGCAAGGAATCCCAATACCTAACCAACTACAGTTGAACTCTTACCCTAATACCCAATTGGACTTGTTCTGTAGTGACAGTTTCTCCTTTCAATGCACGGCTCCCAAGTACGTGACTAACCAGATGCGCGGATCCCAATACGCGACTTCAAACACCAACTAGAGAGAGAAAATTGTTGGCTGCAAAGTTCTTCAAATCATCAGAGATGAACTAGGGCACGAACTTTGTCTTTTAGATCACAAATTGCATGAACAAGAAGTTCTGAATGAATGTGCAACTTGCCTCATCTCGACGGCCCTTAAAATAATCCTTTTATATGCCTAGGGTTAGGAGAAAAGAAGTCCCAAAGACACATTCACAGATTGGACTTGAAACAGAACTGAAAATCTGTTTTCTTTAATTCTCGACAGATAGAGGTGTCGAGGATCTGTCAAGAAGTTGTCGAGGCTCAGGGCAGAACAGCTTCTTAAAGCTCGATAGATGCATGTGTCGAGGTTGGTGTCGAGCTTTAGTAACTTGCACTTCCTTGCTTGTTTCTTAGACAGACTTTGATGGCTTCAACATTGGATCTTGAAACACTGTTTCTTGAAGTGTTAAACACATCCTAGATCTACCCAATTACAAGTAAAGTGTATTTTTTCTAAGGATAAGTCAATTACATAAAATAGCGACATATGGTAACAACCACTTGAACTACATATGTCCTAACATTACTAAAGTATATATTTATGAAATTGATTTTCATAAATAGATGATGATTAAACTAGGTACTCAAGGATTAAAATGTAGTAATCTTCAAAATGGCAGTTTATATTCACGACTTTATATTACTACGGATACTTTAATGAAGGGGTGGCATGTATAATAAAGTCTTGGGATATAATTTATTAATAAGACCTGGAGTGCAATTATATTCATATACTGGTATTGAATATAATTAATGGTAACTTTGGACTTATCAAGAGTTAACAGAAAAGCCCAAGACCCATTGGAGCTAGAGTCTTATTTTTTCCCTTTTGGTCCCACTCCAAACCACATACTAGAGCCCAATTGGAATGGCCCAAAAGGCTAGCTCAGTTAGATAATCAATTATATATAAGGTGAGAAACATACAAAATTTGAATTATGGGGTTTTAATAATAGAATTCATATAAGTGGTTTTCTTTGGGTGAGGGAATTATTCTTATTCTGGCCTTTTTGTTATCTTTGTCCTTCCTCTCTCCTATTCAGGCCTTCTTTTGGTGAGGGAATTGTTCCAAATGACATTGGAACTTTGCTTCCATTCATTCTGCCTTCTTCCTCTTTTTGGCAATGATCGTGTCTTCTACATTCATGAAACTTTAGGCTGAATGGACGAGTTTAGCCATGGTCTGTGGTTCTTGTTCATAAAGCTTGTGTATGAATAAATTTGCACTAACTCCATTGTAGAATGCTGCTAACAATAGCCTGCCGTCCATCTCGTCAACCATCAAGGCTTTCCTGTTGAAACAAGTAATGAAGAACCACAAACTTTCATTGTCCCCTTACTTTATGGTCCATAGGCTGGACGAGGAGCATTTATGGCTTTTCCCTCTGATAAAGTTGTTGACAAACAAATTACTTAACTCCTCAAATGAACTATCAGTATTCAGAGGTATTTTGATGAACCACACTCCTTGAAGGTGCATCGTGGTCGTGCGTTCCATCGTAAGAGTCCAAGGATGGCATCTTGAACTTAGGAGGTAAGGGATGATTGTTGATGGAAGCTATGAAGGGGGAATTCGTTCGATGAACCAAGTCTTCTACAAGATTTGCTCTTCTCATATTCTCCCTTATCTTGTCCATGGCCTTTCTCATCTGATCCATTTCCCTATCCAAGTGTGGCACCCTTTGTTAAGTAGTACCCCTTGAATGGCTCTCATGCTCAACATTTTCTCCTTCCCTAACTTGATAAGCCAAAAATGTATAGACCCCTTATGATGAACTAATTTGATTAATTAGTCAAGTTTAATTAATTAATCAATTTAACATACAAACACATGGTAACACAAACAAATCACCAAGAAACTAAAGTACAGCGGAAAATAAATTGACACAATGATTTGTTTACAAATGGGGAAAACCTCTAGGGGAAAACCTCTAAGGCAAAAATCCCACCAGGTGATTTTAAGGTCACCACTCCTAAGAATCCACTATTAACAAAACAAGCAGTTACAAGTAAAGGAATCCCAGTACCTTCTACCAACCTACAGTTGAACCCTTACCCCAATACCAAATTGGACTTGTTATATAGTGACAGTCTCTCCTTTTGATGCACGGCTCCCAGTACGTGACTAACCAATTGCGCGAATCCTAGTACGTGACTTTAATCACCAACTTGAGAAAGATGTTGGTTGCAAAGTTCTTCAGTTCATCCTTATAATGAAGAACAAGAAGATGTTTGGTTACAAAACCCTATGGTGCATAAACACAGTAGCTTCTTCATAAGAGAGATGAACTATGGCAAACTTTGTCTCCAGTCACAAATAGCTTTTGCAACTTGCGCTCTCTACTATGTGTAATCAGATGCGGCTCTTAAAATAATCCTTTTATATGTCTAGGGTTGTGAGAAAGAAGGCCTAAGGATATATCGACGGATTGGAATCAAAACATATCTAAAATTCTGTTTTTCTTAAACCTCGACAGATAGAGTTGTCGAGAAGCTGTCGAGCAGCTATCGAGCCATGAGGCTGAAACAGCTTCTTAAGCTCAATAGATGCTCGTTGTCGAGCTTTAATGACAAGCACTTCTTCAGCTTGAATATTGAACAAACTTGCATGGTTTTAACACTTGATCTTAAAACTTTATTCCTTGAAGTATCAAAAACATCCTAGATCTACCTGAATACAAACAAAGTGCGTTTTATCAAAGGATTAGCCAATTACATAAAAGAATGACATATGTTCTTAACAAGTGAACCACATGTGTCCTAACATAACTCCTTGACTTTGGGCTTGTCCCTCCATGCATCTTTCATGATGTTGTCTCAAATTAATCTCCCTAGTCAACTCTTAGCTCTGACGGGTTAACCCCGCCATGGCCACTGCCATGGACTGTATTTGTTGGATGGAAGGAAGTTGAATAATAGGTGTTGACTAGCGATCACAGTTAGGATGACTAGAAGCGTTTCCACTCTCCTGATGGCCTGGACTAGTGGACATTGACCTTGTCTGGACCATACAGCCTTTTGTCTAAGAAAGATAATTTGTAAAGTACAAATTGACCTCTTTCCCACAGATGATGCCAACTGATGATGCATGAAAAATTAGTAGGCAAAATGCTCTGGGCTTCAATGGGCTAGTAATTGCTTGGAAGGCCTAAAAAGAAAAAAAAACACAAGATCAAAGGAGACCGGGGTAAACCAGCCAAGAACTCTCCAATGCTTAAATTAGTTATTTCTCTAGGACTCAAGAACTCAAACTTTTTAAGAGTAGTGAAAACATACCTTCATTTGATGTGGATGAGTCCTTATATAATGAGCTTTAAAGTGGTTACTTGTTTAGTAACTTCCCCAATATTTGTGGAAGTTAAAAGGTTTAGAATTAACTTCCACGACTGCTATAGAAGTTAGAATGTTCAATTTTATCTTCTACAACTGCCATTGAAAGTTAAGTACTTAGTAGCACGTGATTTGAATTACAAGCTTTTGTAGATAAATCCATTTATGGAATTTCCGAAGTGTTGGGGGTCGTCCAAGTGCTTTCCTGATGGACGACCCTCATGTCTGTGGACAACCTTCTTATGTCCATGGATGACCTTCCTTTTTAGGCTGACTTCTGGCTTTGGACGACTCTTATGGACGAACTAAAGATGGTCCGATTTTTAGTTCCCCATCAAAATTGTCATAGTCTTTGAGATGCATTGTATGTAATTTATGTGATTTAATTACAGAAGATATAAATCACAGTTTCTTTGTAAACTTAAAATGTAGTTCGTAGTCGGTGATGAAATTGGCCGTTTTATCTACGAAGACTATAACACATCAACTAAGATGGTTTGTTTGATCATGGAAGTGGAGATTTCTAGTTAATGTGTCTTTAGTGTGTAAGACATATTTAATAGGACCGCTGTGAGATTAATTATTCAATTAGCAACTATCACCTGAATAATTAATCTCACGACTTCTAATTTCATAAACTCTCAACCTTGAGTAGACAATAAACCTGAACATGAAATGTAGGTTACTTTAATATATTAGGAGTGAGGTCTAATTTAATAGTCAAAACCTTAGTATTTTGGGTAACCATATATAGTGTTGAGGGAAAGTATATTCTCGAGATGGAATCCATAATCTCTTTCTATAAAGACACGAAATATCCCCTTGAGATAAATTTAATGGGAACTAGTTATTGAGGGCCAGCCACTTTAGTAACGAGTTACTGAAATTTATATTTAATGAAATTAGATTTCATAAATATGATTAACTAAAAGATTAAATTGGGGACTCAAGGAATAAAATAGTTGTTTACAGAGTAACAGTTTATTATGACTTTGTTCACTATGGATATTTTATGGAGGGGTAAAATGATATCATATTAGAGTCTTAGGATATAATTTATTAATAAGGTTAGAGTGCAATTATATTTCCGTAGTGGTATTTGCTATATAACTAATGGTAACTTTGGGTGATTGAGATACCACTCATCTTGGGCATTATGTGGAATTGGGATGAAGATTGAAGGGCTTTTCAGTCATGGTTTTGAATTTTACTATATCAAGGTACGCTTCCTCTTCTTTATTCTAGAATTCAAGGTTATATGTTATCTCTCATGAATGAAGTAGATTCTTGTGTTGCTTTCACTCCGTGTTTTGCATGAGATGTAAAACTAGTTTTCCTAACACTCCAAACTGGCAAATGATGTTGTTTTCTATGAATTGAGCAACATGCTTGTTTTTTAACACAGAGTAGTAGGTCACTTCTACCCACTTAGTGAAGCAGTCAATTACAACTAGGATGTATTCATTCCTATTTAAGGTTTTAGGAGCTATTCTTCCAATCACATCTATGACTGGGATTGAGAAAGGCCAAGGAGAGGTCATACTATTTAGCTTGCTTAGTGGTACATGGTTCAAGATTGCATGTGTTTGGCAATCATGGTAGCTTTTTACGAAGTCTACACAATCGGTCTCTACTATATTCCAATAGTATCCCATCCTTAGGATCTTTTTTGCCAACATTCTCCCATTCATGTGAGGACTGCAAATCCCTTGATGAACTTCTTCCATGACTTTTTCGGCTTCTTCTTTCTTTAGACAACGAAGATATATACCATAATAGGACCTGCTATAGAGCTGAACTCCACATAGGACATATTGCATTATCAGCATCCTAATCGAATAACATTCTTTCTTATTGGCATTGTCAGGATAAATTCCTAATTCTAGGAACTTCATGATATCGTAATACCAAGGAACTCTTTCTTCTTCTATGGTCAAGACTGACAACTCTTCTTTCCCTTTGTATACCAACTAATAACTTTGCTTGAATTTCGAAGGACAGGTGCATACTCCTTTAGGTATTTCAACCATGAAGGATAAAGTAACCAAAGCATCTGTAACTCCTAGGGATGATAGTGTATTCAATTTTGCCAAAGCATGAGAAATTCAAACTAGGGATGGTCGTATTGCACATTAGAAGTTTTAGGTGCCGACATTGATGGAGAATCCCAAAGTGGATATGATACTTCAGTTACTACTGGATTCATTCAAGGAATTCAGACTCAATTATAATATGAACAAAAAGATATATCTTTGTCTAAATTAATGAATGAGTTAGTGGCGGCAGAAGGCATGCTTGGTACTTCTACTGTTGAAGCCAATATGGGTGAAGCTTCTATTTCTCAACTTAAGTTGAAAGGTAAGGGAAAGTAGAAGAAGAAGGACTTCACTAAGAAAGATGGTAAAAAGGAGGTCCTATATCAACCCAAGCAAAAGGAGGTTATGAGTATTTCATCACTTTTACAAATGATTACTCAAGATATGGTTATGTGTACCTAATGAGATGGAAGACCGAAGCCTTTGAAAAGTTCAAAGAGTTTAGGGCTGAAATTGAAAATCAATTGGGTAAACACATAAATGCCATTCGATCTGATCGAGGTGGCAAATACCTTCTTGGGGATTTCAATGATTACCTAATTCAAAATAGGATTGTCTCCCAATTGACTGCACCTAGAAATCCCCAACAAAATGGTGTTGTAGAAAGAAGGAATAAGACTCTTTTGGAAATGATTAGGTCCATGATGAGTTACTCAACTTTACCAGTTTTTTTTCTTTTTTTTGGGATATGCACTAAAAATTGCTATGCATATTTTGAATTTGGTTCCATCAAAATCAGTTCCTAACACACCCAAGAAATTGTGGAGTGGGCGCAAGCCTAGTATGAAATATCTCCACATTTGGAGATGTCCAGCACATGTGTTGAAAGGGAAGTCTGATAAGTTGGAAGCTAAAACGGAAGTATGCATGTTTTTAGGGTATTCAAAAGAAACCAAGGGTTATTTATTCTATAATCGTAAGGATAACAAAGTGTATGCTAGCACCCATGCCAAATTTTTGGAAGATGATTATGTGAATAATTTTAATCCTAGAAGTAAAGTTGTATTGGCTGAAATAGATGAACCTGTAGTTGAACAACCAATGGATGAAACTAGGGATGATGTGACTGTATTATATACACCACGAGATACAACTCATGAGATGTCTAGTACACAGGTGCCTCGTCGTAGTGGTATGCAGGTGTCTAGGTCATGGAACATCAAATTTGATCAAGTAATCAAGTCATTTAGTTTTGAACAAAATCTTGATGAACCATGTGTGTACAAAAGATATCGAGATAAAGGAGTAATGTTCCTAGTGCTTTATGTTGTGATATTCTACTCATTGGAAATGATGTAGGGGTAATGTCATCAGTGAAGGTTTGGTTATCAAGCCAATTTGATATGAAGGACTTAGGTGAGGCTAACTTTATTCTAGGGATCAAGCTTTGGCAAGATCGCAAGAAAAAAAAAATGTTAGGCTTATCACAAACTAGATATATAGATAAGGTTCTAGATGGTTTAGCATGCAAAACTCCAAGAAAGCATTGCTCCTTTTAGACATGGAGTTCCTTTGTCTGATGACCAAAGGCCTAAGACTCAAAAGGAAGGAAATATGATGAGGCAATTTCCTTATGCTTCTGTAGTGGGAAATCTCATGTATTCTATGCTTTGTACTGGACCAGACATCTGTTATTTAGTTGTTATGGTCAAACAATATCAATCAAATCTAGGACCAAAACATTGGCAAGCGGTAAAGCATATTCTCAAGTATCTACGAAGAACAAGAAATTATATGCTTTTTTACCATAGTGAGGATTTGATTCCCATTGGCTATACAGATTCAGATTTTCAATCGGATCTAGATTTCAGAAAATCCACTTCAAGATGTGTTTTCACCTTGGGAGGTGGAGCCATAAGTTGGAGGAGTGTTAAGCAATCTTGTATGGTATACTCCACCATGGAAGTTGAGTACATTGCTGCTTGTGAAGCAACAAAGGAAGTTGTTTGACTTAAGAAATTCCTTTCTGATGTTGGTGTTGTAAGAATGGAGCAAGTTCCCATCACATTGTTTTGCGACAATAGTGGAGCGGTTGCACAATCCAAAGATCCAAGAAATCACAAGAAAGGAAAGCACATTAAGAGGAAGTATCACATCATTCGAGACATTGTTGCTTGTGGAGATGTTGTGGTAGCAAAGATTGAAAGTGCAAATAATCTAGCAGATCATTTTACCAAAATCTTGCCTCAAAGAACTTTCTAGTCACATTTGGAGGGAATGGGAGTTACAATAGTCTTTAGGGCAAGTGGGAGATTGTTAGGATGTGTGCCCTTAAATCCTATTGTATGATGCCATGTATGAAATTATGTATGATTTAATGTTGTGTTTAATAAAGTTATTTTATTATTATCTAAAATAATGGTAACATAAATATTAGGACATTATCATATAGTCTATAAGTTGCATAGTATGTGATTTATGTGAAAAGTCACAGAAGATATAAATCACAAGTTCCTTGTAAACTCAGAATTTATAGTTCGTAGTCGGTGATGAAGTTGGGCGTTTCATCTGCGAAAACTATAATGTATCAACTAAGATGATTTGTCTTAATCATGGAAGTGTAGACTTCTAGTTGATATGTTTTAAGAGTTAAGACATATTGAACTGGACCGTTGTGAGATTTATTATTCTCCTAACGACTGTCAAATGAATAAAAAATTTCGCGACTTCTATTTGCATGAACTCTTAATCCTGAGAGAATAATGGACTTGATCATAATGTGTAGGTTGCTTTGATATATCAGGAGTGTGATCTAAAGTAACGGTCAAAATCTCAGTATGTTGAGCAGTCACAATTAGTGTTGATGGAACATATATTCTCAAGATGGAATTCATAATCTTTTAACGAAGATATAAAATATTCCCTTGAGATAAGCTTAATGGGTTCAATTATTCAGAGAGTTTGGCCTAACCACGTTGGTAAGAAATTATTAAAGTATATATTTATGAAATTGGGTTTCATAAATATATAATGAATAAATTTAAAGGATTAAACCGGGTACTCAAGGATAAGATGTAGTAATTTACGAAGTGCCAGTCTACATTCATAACTTTGTGTTACTACGAATATTTTATGAAGGGGTTGCATGTATAATAAAGCCCTGGGATATAATTTATTAATAAGGTCTAAAGTGCAATTATATTTATATAGTGGTATTAAATATAATTAATGGTAACTTTGGACTTGTCAAGAGTTGACAGAAAAGCCCAAGGCCCATTGGAGCTAATGTCTTATTGATCCCTTTTGGTCCCACTCCAAGCCACACACTAAAGCCCAATTGGAAAATCCCAATAGACCAGCCCAATTAGAAAATCAGTTAGTTATAAATGGGGAAACATACATGATTTTTTATAAGCATAGAGAAAAAAAGAGAGAGAGAGAGTGAGGCACTCTTTCATTCTCCCTTTGGAAGCTGATTGAGAGACCACACTTCTTGGGCATAAAGTGGAATTGGAGTGAAGATTAAAAGTGTTCCCAAGTGCTTCTAATCTTTGTTTTGAATTTCTCCATACCAAGGTACGCTATGTTGTTCTTAAATTATGAAATTTGTATAGTGCATGTTCTTAATCATGAATGAAATAGATGTATGTTTGTTGCTTTTACTGTGTGTTTTGTATGAGATACAAAACTAGATTTTCCAACCGAAACACTTAAACGTGGCATCACAAGAACGGATATAAGGAAAGGAAAGGAACACACAAAAAATATGTAAACGACCAAGTAGAGCATAAACATGCAAATAGGAATGAATCCAAACCCTTTATTGTATGCTTGGATGTATGTATATAGGCCTAGACCACTAGATCTAGATCTATACCCTACCCAAAAGCCAAAACACAAGAAAGAGGCAAAAACAAGAGATATAAAGCTATAAAAACGCACTAGCCATAGCATCCAAACATGTGGATCTAAACACATAAACAAAGCAAGAAGCACACAAAATGGAGGTCTAAGCACAAACAATAATTTTAGACATATCCTAGCCCAAGAAGGCTAGGCCAATAACATCAAAGTAATAAAACAAGTTGAGAAAGCATGTAGACATGCTAGGAAAGCTACAAAACATGTTAGAAAGAAAATAAACATGCTAGGAAAGCTATAAAACGTGTTAGAATGCAATAAAAAGCAATAAACAAGCTAGGAATTAAATGGGTGTATATTGTAGCTAAAAAGCTACATTTACACCACTAAACCTCAAATCCAAGGTACCAAGACCATGGAAATGAAGATGAGAGCAAGAACACTACCTCTTGATTGATGGGAGAAATGAAAAATCAAAGGATATTTTGTGTGTTTTAAAGAGAGAGAGAAAGAGAGAGTACCAAGAAAATGCTCCAAAATGCCCAAAATTATTATTATTTTATTATTATTATGGGGGGTCTGGGGGTATTGTAGATGCTTGATGCTGTTCCCGGGGCTCAGTGACCCTTGAAGGTGTGTTGGACTTGTATGCTGACATCAGTAATTTTGTCTTTTCCTAATTCTAAAGTTTATCGCAAATTATAAGGCATTCTCAGACTCCAATTGAGTAGATCTTGGTGTTCCTACAAAGGTATGGATGTCTAGTTTTCAAAACACTAAAGAAAATGAAAATCCAACAGTCAGATCAAACGTTATAGCCTCGAGAAGTGAGCTAACACGCTTGGCACTATTTTGATGATATCTCAACCATTTTAACTTTGATTTCGACCCATGAGTAGTCGTTGGAAAGGAATTCAATGCTCTTCGCAGTGAAATTGGTACCTAACCCATTCTATTAGTCAAATGAAAATTATGTTTTCTGGTGCTCTTAGGAGCTAATCTCAAGTCAAACTTAGTCAAAGTTGACAAAGATATCAGAGAAGCTCGGGTTCGATGTAAAAACATGAAAAAAAAAATGGAGTGGTTTTTACTAACATTGAATTTTGTTCAACCTAAGGTTGACTAGGGGCATTTTGGTCAATTTGACCTAAGAAAGAATTTCGAGTGTTTTCAGATGCCCGAATAGGTTGTACCATGTTAATCTAGATATTCCCACAGTCCCATAGTGAAAATTTGACATTTTTGAAATTTTTGGGGTAAGGTGGACAAAATATGATATCTACACCTACATATTTTCATACATGTATGTATATAAATCTACATTTATGTGCATGCATGTATGCACCTATGAAAGCATGCAAGTATATATTTCTACATGTCTATCTACGAATTTGAGCAAAAATATTTTCCTTTTATCTTCATAGCATGAACATAAAAAATTATAAAATACCAAAAAATATAAATGAAAAAAATAACAAACATGGCACGCATTATTTCTTATACGTTGCTGCTAACACATTCGCCAAAGAAAATAAAAAGAAAAGCATAAGAGGGCCTACCTAGAAAAACGTAGAGTCAAAATCTAGAGCCCAAATCTCCACCAGTCCAAGCGTGCCCAAGTATAGTCGAAGACCCAGAGTCAAGAAACTACTACTGAACTAGAGCCTAATGAGCCTAAACTATCTTTTTAAGGTCTGAGAAAAGTTAGAAACGAAGCGAGAATGAGCAAAAAGTGCAGCCGGGATCAGACTCCGAAACCACCAAATATCAGAGGCAACCAGCTTCGAAGAAATGTCAATTTCCCAATCCAGCCGGGACACTCAACCTGATCACAAGAGACTTTTTCCAGAGACAGCTAGGTCTTCCTTGTCAACCCAATCCTTATTTGTATAAGATCGGAATTAACCCATGAGCAGTACAGTTTCCGTACTAAATTTGGAGCAATAAAATGCAGAGTCTCATTCTTTATCCAGTACCTCTCATTGCATTTGAGGTATTAGATAAAGAAGTGGCGGCTATCAATACCGTAATTTGTCAGCTCTCGATTTGTGCACCATACCTCGAAAATTCCAAAAATATCATTTTCTCACTAAAGGACAATAGGAATGTCTAGATCATCATGGTTTAATTTGTTTGGGCGTCAAAGCACTCAAGGTGCCATTTTAAGTGCAAATGACCAAAATGCCCTTGGTTAACCCAAGGTTGACTGAGGGTCAAAATTGGTCAAAACCACTTAAAAATAACATTTTTCATATTTTTACATCAAACTCGAGAAATTAGAGATTTGTATCAACTTTAACCAAGTTTGACCCAAGGTTGACTCCAAACAAAGATCTAAAACCTAACTTTGATCTGACCATTAAAACAGGTTGAAACCAACACCATTAAGAATAATGTGAAATTCCCTTTCAAACAACTGCTCATGGGTCAAAATTGGATTTAAAACAGTCAAGTATCTCAAAAGTTATGTTGGGTGTGTAACTCGCTTCTTGAGGCCATAAATTTTGATCTGGAAATTGGACATCCGTATCTTTCCATTGCCTCCAAGATAAGATTAATCAGACTCCAGAAAAGCCTCAAAATGAGCTAGCAAAGTCAGAACTGAAAAAACCTAGAGAAAAAGTAAATATTGCTAATGTTAGCAACCAGTCTAGACTGGCGTGGCATTTCAGGTCCAAATGACCAAAGTGCTCCTGGTCAACCTAGGGTTGACTGAATGTCAAAATTGGTCAAAACCACACCAAAATAACATTTTCCATATTTTTACATCAAACAGAAGACTATTAGATATTTTGTCAACTTTGACCAAGTTTGACCTAAAGTTTACTCATGGCGACGACTGCCAACAATTTTGATCAAATTGTTAGAACAAGTTGAAACCAATATCATTTTAAAGAATATCAAATTCCCTTTCAAACGACTCCTCATGGCTTGAAATCAGATTTAAAATTGTTGGGACATCTCAAAAACTATTCTAAGCACATCAACTTGCTTCTTGAGGCCATACCTTTTGATCCAACTATCTAATTTTAAACAAATCAAGTGATCTGGAAATTAGCCATCCATATCTTTCCAGTGCTACCAAGATCAAGTCAATCAAAGTCCAAAAAGACCTTTAAATGAGCCATTAAAGTTAGAACTGAAAATTTGGAGGAAAAGTTAAACTTGCTAACATTAGCAAGGAAATCTGGCATGCACTAAGTGCACACCGTTCTAGACTAGCATGCCATTTCAAGCCCAAATAGTCAAAAAGCCTCTGGTCAACTCAAGGTTGACTAATGGTCAAAATTAGTCAAAAACACACCAAAATAAATTTTTCATCTTTTTACATCAAACTCGAGACTATTGGAGATTTTTATGGACTTCAATGAAGTTTGACCTAAAGTTGACTCCTAATGTAGACCAAAAACCTAATTTTGATATGATCATTAGAATGGGTAGAAACCAATTCGATTACTAAGAATATCAAATTACCTTTCAAATGACTGCTCATGGGTTGAAATAGAATTTAAAACGTTTGAGATATCTTGAAAACTGTGCTGCGAGCGTTAGCTCACTTCCTAAGGCCATACCTTTTGATCCGATCGTCTGATTTTCAAAACATCAACCGATATGGAAACTAGATATCTATATCTTTCTAGTTCCACTTGGATCAAGTCAATCCCAGCCCATAAAGACCTTCAAATGAGCCATCAAACTCAAAACCCAAAAGGCTGGAGAAAAAGTTAAGATTACTAATGTCGGCAAAGGAATCTAGCGTGCATGCCAGAAGCCAAAGAGTTGTAAAAGATATATAAACCCCCCCCCCCGGCCCAAAAAAAATCCTAGATTGTAAAAGAAATGAAATTTGGGAAATTTGAAACATTTTCTGGAGCAACTCTCTCTCTCCTTTTCCCTTTAAATTCTTCCCAAGCACATACACACAAAGCCTTGATTCTCACATCCTCCATAAACAAAGAGGTAGTGTTCTTGCTTCCATGTCCTCCTCATTGGTCTATCTTCCTTGTTTTTGAGGTTTGGAGGGAGTGCATGTAGCGTTTTACCTACAATCCAAACCTATTTAATTCCTAGCACTTTTATTGCTTTATTTCAATTCTCTAGCATGTGTACTACATTCCCATTCTCTAGCATGTCTATTTCTTTCCCTATCTTCTCAAGCATGTTGTTATTTCTATCATGATGTTGTTCTAGCCTTCTTGGGCTAGGATACGCCTAAATCTCTTGTTTATGCTCTTTTTGCCATATCTTCATGTTTGGATGCTATGCTTAAGTGCCTATAGCATCAAATTAAATTGCCTATGCCCTGTTTTCTTTCTTCGAGTCATAGGTAGAGTGGAATTCTTGATTCCTTGATCTATGTTTACATCTAAACACCCAAGTTCAATAAAAGATTTGGATTAAAACCTAAATTGCATATTTCTGCTTGTTTGGCCTTTCACATGCTTTTACTTAATTTATCTCTTGGATCCATCATCTTGTGATGCCTTGTTTGGATGATCCATGTTTAGATCCTTGTTCATCCTTTAGATCCATGCTTGCATGTTTAGATTAGCTTCTTGCATCTTTACCATGCTTCACATGCTTTATTCTCCCTTGAGTATGTGTTTGTTTGCACCTTTTGTGATTTTCTTGCCTTGCTTGGTTTCATCTTTCCCTTTTGTTGGTTCTTTGGATGTAACTGCTTTTATGAGATTCTATCTTGATGATATTGGCATGCTTGTATCCATGCCTCTCTCTCTCTCTCTCTCCCTTTTTCTTTCTTAGCTTTGCATTTTAGGGTTTCTCATGTTAGCCTTAAGTGTGCGTTATGACATGATTTGCTTATCCTTGAGTGTGATAACATGCTTTGCCTCCTTTTGTGTTGTTTGCCTTGCTTGCTTTATTCCATCATGTACATTTCTCATGTGATTGGTTGCATCCTTTTCATACTTTCTTATCTTATCCATGCATGTGTCTTTGCTTGTTTGTTCGTGTCTTCAAGAATTGCATCAAATATTGATTCTGTTCAAGTTCATGCCTATTTTACACATAGGATCCCGAGTCCCTTCCTTGGAGCCCTGCTTGTTGGCATATGTGTCGTCTATAATTCAATTCAATGGATCTACAGATAACAAATCCAAACCTACATTTGTCCCCTAAGGACATATATTCTCTTCAATTGCTTGCTTGTTCACATGCTTCCTTCTTTGCTTGTTTGCTAGCATGCTCCTTTCCTTTACTTGATTGCTTGTTTGCATGTTTTCTACTTCCTTTCCTTGTTCCTTTGCTTTTCTGTTGGCTTCTTTCTTTATTTGTTGCATGTATGGATGTAGCACACGTGCAACTTTCAAGATGCAAGCAAAAGGAAATAGATCAGTAGATTAGGGGCACACTCTTCCTTAGCATTTTACATTAGAACCATGTCTAGCCACTTTCCTAAATTAGATATCAATTCCTTTTACTTTGCTTGGGCCACACCCTCTGGGTGTGGTTATGTCTTATGTTGATATATTGTGCATGCTATGTATGTTGTAAAGGTAGCCATGCACTTCGCATGATGGACATACATGGTTAAGAAGGCAACCCCTCCCAAACCATAGATGCTCTTGCCCTTGGAGTGCGGGTATGCATTCAAGGCTTATGATGTAGATGCGTATCCATGCTTCACTAGGTGCATGACCAACCACGTGTGTGATAGCCCTTATTCATGTCAGCTAGTGTATGTGACATGCATCATGTGTTCAATACATTGGTGAGCCATAGCATAACTTAGTCCGAGCATATTGATGCATGTCGTATACATAAGCATGAAATCTCGCCAATGTGCCATAGCACACCAAACATAAAACTCTGCCAAATTTTCATGATGAAAATGTGGCATCTTCTTGCCATATTCTCACCGCGAATGCTTGATGAGATTATTGTTTTATGTGCCACAATGTACCTCACCCGAAATGTTGCCAAATTGCAACCATGAAAACAAGGCGAAATACAGCTAGATTTTCGCTATGGAAATTTGGTAGTAATTCTAACATGCTAGCAAAGTCAATAAAGGTCACACCCCTTTCCAATATCAAACCTCAAAGACCAATTCTTTCAAGCCCCAAAAGCTAATGCTAGTAGATAGCTTTTATCTACCAATGACCAAATATTAAGAGTTTACCAAATTAAAGGATTGTCTCACGACAGTCTTTATGAGGTGCCTAACACATTTCCCACACATAACCAGACTTCCAAATCTAAGAATCAAGATTTTATTTTTCATCCATTTAGATTAGGAAAAAACTAACTTTTTCTTAGTCATAGGTTCATAGCGCCCAAGCTGTGCACTGCCCTCCGGAGAGGGGCGCGTTCATTGCTATTTCAGGGCATTCGATGATTAGGAGGTAGCGACAACCCCCAAGTGGAACATGACTCCCAATGTTTTAACCAATAGAAATATTTCTATACCTCTACGAGTATTAATTAGACCTTATATATTAGTCAAAAGAATAAATAAATAAATAACTAAGTAATACTAGGGACACAATAAAATGTCACAAAAATTTCGCAACATTCCTGATTTAACATGCCAAAGTACAAACTACACCCCTAAAGCTTGGCGGTCATTGGACTTTACATCCTGAAATTTCAAAATTTATATTTTATCCCATGAATTTATGTTTGTATCAGCAACCCCTTTGTCAATATTTTCAATTAAGTGTCACATAAGCTTAACAAATATGTTTAGTTAATTCAATAAAACGATGCCACAAGTCAACCTCTTTTTCTAGATTTTGTTGCCTTTTCAAACCACACAAAACATTAGCAAAATCTTGAATCTCTTTAGGATGATGTATTGGTTTGAAAAGGGAACTTCTTGGGGGTTGGGGAGGAGAGTTTAAATGTATTAATGGGAGAATCACAATCTATCCCCCTAAGAACATTCACATTCGGCTTTCCAAAAAAATAGTCATTTTACACTCTAAAATGTTATTTAATATATTTTACCAAGTCACTACACAATACACACAACTACTTTATTTTTATTTTTACATACAACCTAATAAAATAATATAAACTATACAATCAAATAATATAAATAAAAAAAAATTTCTCTCTCCTCCCCATCCCTATTTTTTACCCTCTGCTATCTACCAAAATCACCCACAACCCAAACCAAAAACAACTGAACCACAACTACAAACCCAGCAAACCACCAAGACCAACCAAACCACCAAAACCCACCCCATTCACCTAGCAAACCATCAGGAGCCACTACCATTCACCCAGCAAACCCAAAAACAACCTAACAAATCCATTCCAAACCATAAACACAACACTTTTGATCATCACTAGTGACGGCACCACGTTCAGGCCAGGGTGTTCCCAGGAACACCCTGACCTGAAAATAAAAATTATATATAATAATTTAATAAATTTTATTTATATACCCTTAAAAAATAATTAGGAACACCCTCAAGTTAGATACTCACGTACAACTTTGGCTCCCCCTTTCTCCAAAATATAAGTCCCCATCATCAAATCAACCCAAAGAGATGACAATAGTCAACAACCCATAACAAGAAAAACCATCAAATAGAACAAAATTTTGGTCTAAGCAAAAAAAAAAAAAAAAACATAATATAATCATACCACAAATCTGAAATAACAAAATAGAAATCACAATTCCCAATTTTACCCATTTAAATTTCTCTCCCTCAATATCACTCTCTCAACTCTTATTCTTTCTCCAACAACTGTCGTTTTTTACCTGAATCCTTTATGCTTCTTTAGTTCTTCCTGTCTGGACTGTCATGCTGTTATGGTTGATGATGTCTACTGTTTGAACAATAAAAATCCTCATCTATTTTTTTCTTCTTTGTCTTAGATTTCTCCACCAGTTTGCTGAAATCCTCCTCCATTATTTTCTTTCTTCTACTTCAATTTCTCCACTAGCCCACTGTCTCTTTGTTTTCTCAAGAGGTATTTTACTTTCCCTATATCTACTTTTAAGCTTTTGGTCAAAAATGTCAAACACACATGTGGTTTTTACCATTGTATTTTGTCCAAGAGTCCATCTACTCTACACATGGGATTCATTTCTCCCCATCTTTCTTTTTCCTACCTTTATATCTATTTTGATTTTCATATTAATGAGTTGTGATAGATATCAAAATGTATCTTGTGCAATGTATTATTAAGTTAGAGGTCAGTTTGGGATCCACTTATTTTGTTAAGATTGAAAATTTTTTGTAAAAAATACTTTAGATAAAGGTAAAAGTTAGTTGAAATAATACAGTGAGACTCATGAATAGTACCAAAAAATGCAGAAGGACCCTTAAATAGTAGCAAAAATAAGCTAAATAATAAAATAAGCTGACAAAATTAAGTCATGCCAAACACACAACAAATATATGAATTTATAGCTTAAAAATAGATTATATGTATTTACATTTTTTAAAAGCTCTTAAAAAAAAGTGAGGTTCTTATTTATAAACAAATTAAATATAATATATATAAAGTGATAACTCTAAAAGGTACATTAGGATTAATTGGCACCCAAATATATCATTTTTTTTTCTTCTTAACTAAACTTAAATGACGTTAGTATGAAATTGACCCTTTTGCTTCGAGGCCCCCTTAGGTTCAAATCCTAGGTTTGTCCCTGCCAGGAACACCTTGAAAAACATTCCTGGAGCCATCACATTCATCACAACAAACCCACCAAACCACTAACACAACACCACCAACCATCACAACAAAGAACTGAAAGAAACCCACAATTAATTTAGGTAAAAAAAAAAAAAACACCCACAATCAAAACAAACACCATTGCACTGAGCTGATCCCCATTGAACACCGATCTATACCAACACGCAGCCAGCCAATATCCACCGAGCCAAGTCAATCTACACCAAGGTAGGTCGATCTACACCAAGGCAAGTCAATCACCACCTCTGCATGCCAATCTCCACCACCGCACTCCGATCTCCATGCAAGGCTTGAAAGACAAATTATGAGAGAGAGAGAGAGAGAGAGAGAGAGAGAGAGAGAGAGAGAGAGAGAGAGAGAGAGAGAGAGAGGGCAGGAAGGAGACTGTCAAAGTTTGGGAGAGAGAGAGTGAGAGAGAGACAATTAAATTGTATTTATCAGATTTACCCAAAATATATATATAAGCATTTACTATTTACATTTGCTAAAATAGGCCAAAATGGCCAAATACCACAAGTTTCAAAAATTAGTAGCAAAATAACACTGTTTCGGAAATAAATAGGGAAGTACCACTTTTCTGGTACTCGAGTTTCTTAAACTCGAGTTCCAAATGGTACTCGAGCTTAAGAAACTCGAGTACCAAGAAGTTTAGACACCGTGGCACTGCTGACATGGAATTTGTGCGATTTAAAAAAATAATATGGTACTCGAGGTTGGTAAACTCGAGTTCCATGCAACACAGTACTCGAGTATGCCAAACTCGAGTACCAATTATAAAAAAAATTATGTCTATGTTTATTCCTAAGGTACTCGAGCTTGGTGAGCTTGAGTACCTTGTAAGGAACTCGAGTTTAGGAAACTCGAGTTCCTTAAAAATTTTTTTTTTTTATTCATCGGCAAATAAACATAAACATAAACATAAACATAAACATATTTTTAAGTTTTTATTTATTTAAATAGAAGCATTGTAAAATAGATTTTAATTTCAAAATATGAATTAATTTCTACATTAATTAAAACTGTTTATTGTTTTCTCATAAAAATGGTTCACTGTTTTCTCTTTAACATTATTGTTCACTCTCTTTTTTGCGTAAATTATTTTATGTTCACTATTTAAAAAATTATTAACCGTTTTTTCATAAAACACCAACTAAAATCGTGTTTTATAAATTTAAACGCCAAATCAGAAAGCTTTTTTGTGCTTAAATTTCACAATAATCGAATTTGTTTTTCTGCATTGATGAAATCTACTTCTACATTAAAAAAATTTTCTCTCTGTACATCACGTTTACTGTATATTCGAATCTGCTTACTGCATTCATAAAATCAGTTTTCTGTATTAATTAAAACTGTTCATTGTTTTCTCATAAAAATTATTCACTGTTTTCTGCAAAATCTATTTCTATGATTTTGCATAAAATTATTTTCTCTTTAGCGTTATTTAAAAAATTGTTCACTCTCTTTTCTGCGTAAATTATTTTATGTTTACTATTTGAGAAATTGTTAACTGCTTTTTCATAAAACACCTACTAAAATCGTGTCTTATAAATTTAAACGCCAAATCAAAATGCGTTTTCGTGCTTAAATTTCACAATAATCGAATTTGTTTTTCTGCATTGATGAAATCTATTTCTACATTAATAAAAGTTGCTCTCTACACATCACGTTTACTGTATATTCGAATCTGCTTACTGCATTCATAAAATCTGTTTGCAGTATTAATTAAAACCGTTCATTGTTTTCTCATAAAACTTATTCACTGTTTTCTGCAAAATCTATTTCTATGATTTTGCATAAAATTATTTTCTCTTTAGCATTATTTAAAAAATTGTTCTCTCTCTTTTTTGCGTAAATTATTTTATGTTCACTATTTAAAAAATTGTTAACTGTTTTTTCATAAAACACCTACTAAAATCGTGTTTTATAAATTTAAACGCCAAATCAGAATGCTTTTTTGTGCTTAAATTTCACAATAATCGAATTTTTTTTTCTGCATTGATGAAATCTATTTCTACATTAATAAAAGTTGCTCTCTACACATCATGTTTACTATATATTCGAATCTGCTTACTGCATTCATAAAATCTGTTTGCAGTATTAATTAAAACCGTTCATTGTTTTCTCATAAAAATTATTCACTGTTTTCTGTAAAATCTATTTCTATGATTTTGCACAAAATTATTTTCTCTTTAGCGTTATTTAAAAAATTGTTCACTCTCTTTTTTGCGTAAATTATTTTATATTTACTATTTGAAAAATTGTTAACTATTTTTTCATAAAACACCTACTAAAATCGTGTTTTATAAATTTAAACGCCAAATCAGAATGCTTTTTCATGCTTAAATTTCACAATAATCGAATTTGTTTTTCTGCATTGATGAAATCTATTTCTACATTAATAAAATTTTCTCTCTGTACATCACGTTTACTGTATATTTGAATCTGCTTAATGCATTCATAAAATCTGTTTTCTGTATTAATTAAAACCGTTCATTGTTTTCTCATAAAAATTGTTCACTGTTTTCTACAAAATCTATTTCCATGATCTTGCATAAAATTATTTTCTCCTTAGCGTTATTTTAAAAATTGTTCACTCTCTTTTTTGCGTAAATTATTTTACGTTCACTATTTAAAAAATTATTAACTGTTTTTTCATAAAACACCTACTAAAATTGTGTTTTATAAATTTAAACGCCAAATCAGAAAGCTTTTTCATGCTTAAATTTCACAATAATCGAATTTGTTTTTCTGCATTGATGAAATCTATTTCTACATTAACAAAAGTTTCTCTCTGTACATCACGTTTATTGTATATTCGAATCTGCTTAC
Source organism: Castanopsis chinensis (assembly GCA_032878915.1). NCBI lineage: Eukaryota > Viridiplantae > Streptophyta > Magnoliopsida > Fagales > Fagaceae > Castanopsis > Castanopsis chinensis. The sequence continues at coordinate 8,439,289 of JAVQMG010000102.1, read as the reverse complement.
TGCATTCATAAAATCTATTTTCTGTATTAATTAAAATTGTTCATTGTTTTCTCATAAAAATTATTCGCTGTTTTCTGCAAAATCTATTTCTATGATTTTGCATAAAATTATTTTCTCTTTAGCGTTATTTAAAAAATTGTTCACTCTCTTTTTTGCGTAAATTATTTTATGTTTACTACTTGAAAAATTGTTAACTGTTTTTTCATAAAACACCTACTAAAATCGTGTTTTATAAATTTAAACGCCAAATCAGAATGCTTTTTGTGCTTAAATTTCACAATAATCGAATTTGTTTTTCTGCATTGATGAAATCTATTTCTACATTATTAAAATTTGCTCTCTGCACATCATGTTTACTGTATATTCAAATCTGCTTACTTCATTAATAAAATCTGTTTTCTGCATTAATTAAAACTGTTTATTGTTTGCTCATAAAATTTGTTCACTGTTTTCTCGGGAGTGGTGACCTTAAAATCACCCAGTGGGGTTTTTGTCGTGTTAGTTTTCCCCCATTGGAAAACAAATGACCATGTCCATTCAATTTCTGTTGCACTTAGTTTAATTGGTGATTTGTTTGTGCTACCACGCGCTTTGCATGCTAATTTGATTAATTAATAAACTTGGCTAATTAATCAATTAATTAATCACTTGGGGTCAATACGTTTTTGGCCTATCAAATTTTGTTGAAAGTACAAAATCGTGAAAATTCGAGAGAGAATTGTGTACATTAGATGTACAGATCGTTCGAATTTGTAAAAAAAAAAAATTATTCATTGAATGTATAAAATCTTGAAAGTACAAAATAAAATTGTGTAAATTAGATGTACAGATAGTCTGAATTTGTTAAAATGATTGGATTTGTTAAATGTACAAAATCGTAAAAATTAAATGGAAAACTATGTACTAATGTATTGATCATCCAAATTTGTTGAAAAATTTGTAATCGTTGAATAAACAAAATCGTGTAAACTCATTGGAAAATCAAAGAACATACCAAATTGCTGAGTAGCACATGCAGCACTGCGAACATTAATGTAGCAATGGTGGACATTAACAATAACGTCTAATATTCGTAGGTAGAAATTTTTGGAAATCATCATTACTTGAATCTAAAAAGTCTGAAATATCTCTTTCATCATCTAACGTAGTAACTTCATTAATAGACTTGATGGCTCGCTCTTGCGCCTTCCCCTTTAGATGTTTCCTAACTTTTTGGATTGCATGAAAATGGTCTAATCGCCTTTGCATTTGATTGTTCTCTTGTTCAAGACGAGCAAGTATGTTGGCAGGTTCATTTCTAGGTAACTCAGCTGAGCGTGCCTTAGGAACTCGTAACCCATGCCATCGACAATACACCTCCAACTCACACCTTTTCTCATATAGGGTTGACCATGGTGGTTTTGCTACGGTGAGCTCTACTGCGGTGGTATCTGTACTTAGTTTTGTAGATTTGCCAACCATGATGTGCCCAACGCTTCCAAGACTCTCGTACGTATATATTGGCATATTAAGGAAATCTCTCCTCTTTCCAACCCATTTTCCTCCATAGTGGTCTATGTATGTCTGTAAACATGATGTGCAGAGAGCAAATTTTATTAATGTAGAAATAGATTTCATCAATGCAGAAAAACAAATTCGATTATTGTGAAATTTAAGCACGAAAAAGCATTCTGATTTGGCGTTTAAATTTATAAGACACGATTTTAGTAGGTGTTTTATGAAAAAACAGTTAACAATTTTTTAAATAGTGAACATAAAATAATTTACGCAAAAAAGAGAGTGAACAATTTTTTAAATAACGCTAAAGAGAAAATAATTTTATGCAAAATCATAGAAATAGATTTTGCAGAAAACAGTGAAAAAGTTTTATGAGAAAACAATGAACGGTTTTAATTAATACTGCAAACAGATTTTATGAATGCAGTAAGTAGATTCGAATATACAGTAAACGTGATGTGTAGAGAGCAACTTTTATTAATGTAGAAATAGATTTCATCAATGCAGAAAAACAAATTCGATTATTGTGAAATTTAAGCACAAAAAAGCATTCTGATTTGGCGTTTAAATTTATAAAACACGATTTTAGTTGGTGTTTTATGAAAAAACAGTTAACAATTTTTTAAATAGTAAACATAAAATAATTTACGCAAAAAAGAGAGTGAACAATTTTTTAAATAACACTAAAGAGAAAATAATTTTATGCAAAATCATAGAAATAGATTTTGCAGAAAATAGTGAACAATTTTTATGAGAAAACAATGAACGGTTTTAATTAATATAGAAAACAGATTTTATGAATGCAGTAAGTAGATTCAAATATACAGTAAACGTGATGTACAGAGAGAAAATATTGTTAATGTAGAAATAGATTTCATCAATGCAAAAAAACAAATTCAATTATTGTGAAATTTAAGCACGAAAAAGTTTTCTGATTTGACATTTAAATTTATAAAACACAATTTTAGTAGGTGTTTTATGAAAAAATAGTTAATAATTTTTTAAATAGTGAACGTAAAATAATTTACGCAAAAAAGAGAGTGAACAATTTTTTAAATAACGCTAAGGAGAAAATAATTTTATGCAAGATCATAGAAATAGATTTTGCAGAAAACAGTGAACAATTTTTATGAGAAAACAATGAACAATTTTAATTAATACAGAAAATAGATTTTATGAATGCATTAAGCAGATTCAAATATACAGTAAACATGATGTGCAGAGAGAAAATTTTATTAATGTAGAAATAGATTTCATCAATGCAGAAAAACAAATTCGATTATTGTGAAATTTAAGCACGAAAAAGCATTCTGATTTGGCGTTTAAATTTATAAGACACGATTTAGTAGGTGTTTTATGAAAAAACAGTTAACAATTTCTCAAATAGTAAACATAAAATAATTTACGCAGAAAAGAGAGTGAACAATTTTTTAAATAACGCTAAAGAGAAAATAATTTTATGCAAAATCATAGAAATAGATTTTGCAGAAAACAGTGAATAATTTTTATGAGAAAACAATGAACAGTTTTAATTAATACAGAAAACTGATTTTATGAATGCAGTAAGCAGATTCGAATATACAATAAACGTGATGTACAGAGAGAAAATTTTGTTAATGTAGAAATAGATTTCATCAATGCAGAAAAACAAATTCGATTATTGTGAAATTTAAGCACGAAAAAGCTTTCTGATTTGGCGTTTAAATTTATAAAACACGATTTTAGTTGGTGTTTTATGAAAAAACGGTTAATAATTTTTTAAATAGTGAACATAAAATAATTTACGCAAAAAAGATAGTGAACAATAATGCTAAAGAGAAAACAGTGAACAATTTTTATGAGAAAACAATAAACAGTTTTAATTACTGTAGAAATTAATTCATATTTTGAAATTAAAATCTATTTTACAATGCTTCTATTTAAATAAATAAAAACTTAAAAATATGTTTATGTTTATTTGCCGATTAATAAAAAAAAAAAAATTTAAGGAACTCGAGTTTCCTAAACTCGAGTTCCTTACAAGGTACTCGAGCTCACCAAGCTCGAGTACCTTAGAAATAAAAATAAACATAATTTTTTTTATAATTGGTACTCGAGTTTGGCATACTCGAGTACTGTGTTGCATGGAACTCGAGTTTACCAACCTCGAGTACCATATTATTTTTTTAAATCGCACAAATTCCATGTCAGCAGTGCCACGGTGTCTAAACTTCTTGGTACTCGAGTTTCTTAAGCTCGAGTACCATTCAGAACTCGAGTTTAAGAAACTCGAGTACCAGAAAAGTGGTACTTCCCTATTTATTTCCGAAACAGTGTTATTTTGCTACTAATTTTTGAAACTTGTGGTATTTAGCCATTTTGGCCTGCTAAAATATTTTAAGAAGGTGGCTATTGAGGGTTATTTAATTTTTTTTAAAATAGTTAAAAATACTTACATAATATTTATGCAACGATCCCTCTAATTCGAACTCAAATCCACACCCCCTATTAGTATTTGGGGACGTACCAAGTCACCGAACAAGACAATGGTAGGGCTATTTAGGTTGGAAAAATCGTTGGGTATTTCATTGATGGGACACTTACCTATTCGGTGCTAAATATATTGGCAACTAGCTGTAGGAAAATGTAGGTTTATTGAGGTGCTCTCTTTTAATAGTGGCTGCTCGCTGCTATATCTTTAAGTTGGCTCATCAAGAAGGTTTACTCTCGATTCTGGACATAGGCCCGTGGCATATGGCCAACAAGTTCCTCGTATTATAATAATTATTCATAGACCCACACATTGCGCATAATAACTTTTTAGGATGGTCTCACTAAATATATATAATTTTAATAATAATAATAATAATAATAATAATAATAATAATATTATTATTATTATTATTATTATTATTATTATTAATGTTTTAGTTATCAACAATTGGTTTTTCTTTATCTTTTAAGTTAATAAAAATCTTACATATACAATTATTTTTAAACCTCTACATATACTTTTTTTTTTTTTTTTATGCAAATATTTACATGTACCTTAACTAAACTCTATATATTCCACTTCTTTAGATACGTAAAACCATATACTACTACTCCATAATGATAGTGATTAATTAGTTTTATCACATTTTTTTATTTCATTTGTAACGTTTCTTACCATTATTAAATGTTTACTAGATGATGATTTGCATAATAGAATGTTAAATGAGAGGTAGTATCGTTCATTAGAGAAGGAGGTAGATATTGACTTCAGGGGGCAATGGCACTTACAAAGTTTTTAGCAATTTTATTTTATAAAATTATACTTTACCCCCTTAACAATATGATTGATTCTTTTAAGAGTAATGCTATAGCCACAAAATTTTTATTAAAAAAAAAAATTATTGAACGGTTGAGGTAGTAAATTCTTATTGGTTTGCATCTGAACCCATTACTTACAGCACTTTTTTACATACAAATAATCACTCATCACATCATCAATTTGTAAAAGGTTTATAACTCTAGTATTTTTCTTCTTTGGGCAAATTACAACTTACCTACTTGTGGTTTGGCTGAGACTTAAGTTGCCTACCTGTAGTTTGAAATATGACACTTTATCCATCTAAGGTTAGCTCAGCTAGATTTCTATAACCCACCTCTATTAAAAACATGACTAAATATATAATTTTGCCCAGCTTTTATGTCTCTCTCCTCCAAAAACATAAAAAAGTAAAAATAAAATAGCAAATAAGATCAAAAAGAATCAAACGGAAAACTTGCATCATGAGATTTCAAACCACAAGTAGGCAACTTAAATTTCAATCAAACCTCAGGTGAGTAAAGTGTCAAATTTTAAACCACAATCAGACAATTTAAATTTTAGCCAGAACCACAGATGTGTAAGTTGTATTTTGCCCTCCTTTTTAAGGCCATAAAAAAAATCAATAGATCTAAATCAAAAACAAAATATACAAGCCCAAAAAAATTAGCCCAATAACAAAGATTACTAATAGTAAAGTTAAAAACAATTAAGCCCAGTCAACCTATTTTAGCCAAAACAAACAGCCTTTCCTTTTAAAAAATCTTTTTAAAAAAAAAAAATTCCTTATCCAACACACACCCAAAAAATGCAAAAATTAATTGAATAAAAAAAAAAGAATTAGTGGTTAAGCAGCAGAGTTGAAGGCTAAAGTTACCGCATGCAGTTAGCAACAGAGCAACTCCCTCTAACTCCAAGTCCTATCTCTGCCCCTGTATGTGTATTTGTGTATATGTGTGTGTATTATAAATAAAGTTAAATGAAATTTAAATAAAAAAAATATAATTTTAAAATTTTCTGACTTTATGTCTTATGTAATTTCTATTATTACTAGAGAACATCTTCTTTTTCATTATGATTCGAAATATGGTTTCCATGGTTAGAGTTGGATTAGTTTTAAGTTTTAATGTAGTACTATGATTGTATTTAATTGTTGATTATTGATTTAATTTTTTAAGTGAACGTAACGGTTGGTTTTATTACATTGTAATGTTTTAATATTCTTCTCATGGTCATCTCTATTTATTTTTTACTTTTCCTTACAGTCTTCTTGTTTTCCAATTAAAGGTTACTAATTAACGTTTGAATTTTTTTAAAATAAATGATATAACAATAAACACCAAATTATTCAAATCATGCTATGCAATAGAATAATATTATATTTTTATATACTACCTTTAATGATTTATAATGCAATAGGATAACATTCAATAATCAAAGAGAACCAAAAAAAAAAAAAAACTTAAAACACAAAACTATAAATTGCCTCAACCTAAAATAGAGTTCTAAAGAATAAAAAAATTTATCAACGTAAAGCAAAGATGCAAGAAAAATAAAATTCACCAAAAAATTGAGAGAGAAAGAGAAATAACATTTTTTTGTGAGGGAAAATTATGCATAGAATGGAAGAGATAATTACAAATATATATCTATATAATAATAACTAATAGCCAAAACGTTTGATTTTTTGTTAACCACTCTTCATTGCACCACGTGGCTACATAAATTAATGTCATGTCTACCAATTAAAACACTGAATAATGTATCTTTCCATTTGGTGCTTATATAAACCATTTCGGTACAATTTTTTGCTATGTTGGTGTCCAGTTGCATTGTTCCAGCGGGTAGTTATAAATTTTACACATTTCCTAATAAATTTGAGTTTATAATTCTTAAGACAAAACTAAAAAACTTCAGGTTCAGTCTAATTCTTCAACCTCTCTCTCTATGTATGGTGGAGAACCTTTGGTTTTCACAGATATTTTTTTGGCAGGTTTAACACTATATTCCATTATAGGTTTTTTGGTTTTATTATTTGGGTTTTAAAATCTTCCTCCACAAACCCTAAAGGTAGGTGCTCCACAAACCCTAAATGCATGCAACATAATAACGTCCTCTCCTCTGTCTCCAGTCCACTTTCTTCTTCAGTGCAGAGGTCTATGATTTTGTGAAATAGTTCATCTCTCTCTATTTGAGATTCAATTTATATATTGTGTTCTTTTCTTTTCTTTTTTCCTCTTCAGAAGGTAGTGGCAGTGCAATTCTTAAGTCCCCAGGGATGTGTATCCTGGCTCCAACATCCCAGGCTCATCGGTACAATGTGTTAACAAGTCCTTTATGTTTTTTCTTTTAGTTATAGTTTTGTTTTGATGTTGGTTGTAAATTGGGATCAAATTGTTAGGTTTAGTGTTTCGTATGGACTATAATTCGTCAGTTTTCAGACCTTTTGATATTTTTAAAAAGTGTTAAATTGATTTTTCTTTCTTCTTTTCTTTTTTAAATTGTGTTTCTATGCGTGGCATATGGGAGACACTTTGCAACCATTCTGATTAAATATTTTTCTCAAAAAAAGTTAGATGGTGATAGGCTTAAATATGTGAATTTGACCTTACAAGAGAGGTTTGTATATTTCATGGTTTTCTAAAGTTCTATGGATTATATAATGTTTATTTTGTTTTAAATATTGTATGGAAAGGAAAGATAGTCCTTATAATACCTGAACAAGGTCTTGAAAAAATGTCTTCAACTCCTTGCTACAAGAAATACAAACACGAAGATGATGCTATTAAAAATTCGATTAGCCCTCTCTTTCCAAAATAGTTTAATTTTCCCTGTTTTTCTATTTTGATGCTTCTTATAAGGTTTATAATTGTTTCTAATTTAATTTCTATTCTTATATATGTTTGAATCGTATTATGAAGGTTTAGTGTAAATTATTGTTGAGGAAATTTCATGGCTCTTGGTACTCTTATTGGGGACACTGTTAACAAATCTTGTAAAGAAGATTTCATTTTTTTTTTTTTTCATTTGTGTATTATATTTTTGTAGCAAAGATTTGATTCACAGCTGGGCATTATAATTTGTGGACATTTAATGCTCCTTTTGTCTGCAAGAATTTTCAGTGCTATTCTATTACTTGAAACGCTATTTTCTTATGATATAGGAATCCTTCCCAGTTGAGTAGAGTAACGTATAAATAAAGTGGTGATGTTGCTGATGTTGACCAATTCACATGATCCTATTCTTTGATCGGGTTTGCAATTGAGGTACAATGTTAACAAATCTTGTGTGTGGAAGATTTCAAATTTTTTTTTTTTCATTTGCATATTATGTTTTAGTTGGACTCCTAAGTTGAGCAAACAAATATGTAGATACAACATTGTTGCTACTGCTAAGGATCCAATTAATCACCCATTAAAATTAAATTATACCCAACTTTTGATTGATGGGTAATTTGTCAATGCCATATCAATTAAAACTTCCCAACATTCATGGACTTATTAGTAATGCCAATGAATTCTTACTCAAATGGTACTTCCTCCTTCCATGTGAATGGTAGATAAACCTATTATTTAAAACTAAGTGAAGTATTGAATCCATATATATTTTCCCTATATTTATAACTGCATTTTTTCTAGACAATGTCAAAGTTATATATATATATATATATATATATATATATATATATATATGATATGGATATTTGATGTTGGATCTTAGGGCAAAGGAAGTGATTGCTCATGATCTTAAAGGTGATATTGAAGATATAAATTAAGCAGTTGCTTCTTGCTACTTAAAATTACATGTTTGGGATATTTATGCTAGACATTATGTTATAAACATAAAATTGATTGAAATTTCATAATGGCTTACTTTTCATGCATTGCACAGGTTAGCGACTAGTGTGTGTGTGTATATATATATTTAAAATCAAAACTAAAAGAAAATTTAATTAGATTTCAATTTCAATCTTAATTAAGTCTAATTTTATGCCATCTGTCATTTCAATTTTCTTAATTTTGGTGCATGTATTTACTACTCATTGCAAAAATTGAAGAGTCCATTTTTTTTTTAAATGAATGCAAAGGATTTCATTAAGCAAAAGGAATACATAAAGTGATATAAAACTCTACATCATCAATCCCTTGAATGTAAGCTTTTTCCTTGTAGAGAAGATTTGGAGTTAAGACTACGAGATCTTGGGCTTTTCTTCTCATATAGGGAAGACACAAACATGGACTATGGTCTTTAGGTGTGGCGCACAAGTTCTTTCCATATAGAGATGCATGAGTGGAGACTGCGTAAAGGTTTTTGGGACCCAGTTACTTAAGCATCCGTATGACCATCCATCCATCGGTATCACCATCTGTCTGTGGGTATGAATACGGAGGATAAGACGTGACCATCCATCAAGCACATATGTATCTATCCGTCGAGCACATACGTGGAGCATTGATTTGCAGAGACTTCAAGGAAGTCAAATGAGGAGTTCATCCCAACGGGTCTGTAGTTGGTGGGTCCTACCAAAAGAGTTACACAGCCTAACGGGTTAGTGTCAGAGTATTCCATTCGGATCGTTAGGAAAGCTACCTGACAATCCCATGATAAAAGATGACCGTTAAGGCGGAATGTAGCACGTGGTGTTAAGGAAGGTACCTAATGACTAGTGAGTTCCTGATGATCGGTGGGTCCCTAACAACTCCATGGTACTTGACAACCATCAAAGCGGAGCTGTCGTGAGATGACAAGGAAGGTACCTAACAACTCATTGATATGTGACGACTGTTAGGTTGGAGCATGTCGCACAGTGTTAGGGAAGGTACCTAACGACCATCAGGTCCTTAATGACCCCTTAGTACCCAACAATCCATTGATACATGACGACCGCCAGGGTGAAACGTATAGTGCAATGTCCGCGAAGGTACCTAACAATTGTTGGGTCCTTGATGACCCTTTGATACTTAACAACCCATTGGTACTTGACAACCATTAAGACAGAGTGTGTCGCGCAGTGTCAGGGAAGGTACCTAACAATCATTAGGTACCTGACGACTCATTGATAGGTAATGACCATTAAGGTGAAGCATGTCATGTGGTGTCAAGAAAGGTACCTAATGACCTTTGGGTACCTGACGACCCATTGATACATGACGACCATCAGGGCAGAGTGTATCCCCCGATGTCAAAGAAGGTACCTGACGACCGCTAGGTCCTTAACAACCCCTTGGTACCCGACAACCCATTGATACGTGACGACCGTCAAGGTGAAGCGTATCGCGCAGTGTCAGCAAAGGTACCTAATGACCCATTGGTACGTGACGACTGTCAAGGCGGAGCGTGTCACACCATGTCAAGAAAGGTACTTGACTACCGTTGGATGCTTGGTGACTCATTGAAATGTGAACCGTTAGGGTAAAGCATCTTATGTGGTGTCAGGAAAGGTACTTGATGACACCTCGGTACCTAACAACCCATTGATACATGACGAACGTCAGAGTGGAGTATGTCACGTGGTGTCAATGAAGGTACCTAATGATCATTAGGTACCTGACGACTCATTGATACATAATGACCATTAGGGTGGAGCATGTCGAGTGGTGTCAGTGAAGGTACCTAGTGACCTTTGGATACCTGACGACCCATTGATACATGATGACCATTAGGGTGGAGTGTATCGCATGATGTTAAAGAAGGTACCTGATGATTACTGGGTACCTGACGACTCATTGATACTTAACGATCATTAGGGTGCAGTGTGTCGCCCATTGTCAAGGAAGGTCCCTGGCAACCGCTGGGTACCTAACAACCCATTGATACATAACAACTATTTGGGCAGAGTGTGGCGTATAGTGCCATACTCCGTTTGTGACCAACAATGCTTTTGGTGACCGAAAATTCTTTTGGTAAGCTCATGATGCTTTTGGTGACTAAAGACTCTAGGTTGTTAGAAATTATTTTTCCGGCTAGTGAAAATATTCCCTATTAATTGCCCCCCCCCCCATTCCTTGGTCATCACATAAGTGGACAAGTTCAAAATATGAAGGCTTCTGTTGTAATTGTAGATTGTTGAGGGTTCTTTTACTTGCCCCCTATTCCATGAGCAACTTAATTGGAGGATCTTTATTTAAGTCCATTGTCATCGTAGGATCGTTACTTGACTCGATTGTCTTTGGAGGGTCATTTGTCACCTTAGTGACTTGGTTCGACGATTTCTACTTAATTCAATCATCTTTGGAGGATCACTAGAATCGTTTGTCACCTTGGTAATTTGGATCATTCGTCACCCTGTAGGTAGGAAGACTTAGATCTTTTCCAAAGCACTCGGTCACGGCTTGGTTCTTCTGTCCACCCGTAGGTAAGAGGACTTAAATTTTTTACCAAGGCATTTGTGAGTGGCTTTGTTCGTCTATCCCTTTGTAGGTAGGAAGACTTAGATTTTTGACCAAGGCACTTATGGGTAGCTTGGTTCGTCCATCCACCCATAGGTAGGACTTAAATTTTTTTACTAAGGCACTTGTGAGTGGCTTGGTTCATCCATCCTCCCGTAGGTAGGAAGACTTAGAGTTTTGACCAAGGAACTCATGGGTGGTTTGGTTTGTCCGTCCACCTATAGGTAGGACTTAAAACTTTTACCAAGGCACTCATGAGTGGCTTGGTTCGTCTGTCCTACAGTAGGTAAGAAGACTTAGATTTTTGACCAAGTCACTCATGGGTGGCATGGTTTGTCCATCTACCAGAAGGTAGGAAGACTTAGATTTTTATCAAGGCACTCGTCGGTGACTTGGTTTGTCCATCCTCCAGTAGGTAGGAAGACTTAGATTTTTTACCACGGCACTTGTGGGTGGCTTGGTTCGTCCGTCCTCTCATAGGTATGGAGAATTACATTTTTTTACCAAGGCACTCATAGGTGACTTGGTTTGTCTATTCACCCATATGTGACATTGGCCGTCTGTCCATCCGTAGGCGACTTTGGTCATTGTCCTTCCCTCTTGGGGACAACTTTACTTTGGACCATCCACCTATAGGCAACTTTGGCTGTCTATCCAACTATTAGCGACTTTAGTCATTGTCCTTCCCTCTTGGGGATGACTTTACATTGGACCATCCACTAGTAGGTAGGATTTGATTTTCTTCCTTTCTCTTCATGTAGTAATGTGATAATTTCTCAAGAATGATGCCTTTATTAAATTAGGAAAAATACATGGAACAATATATTAGGTGACGGACAGACACTCTGTAGTTTACTTTGAAAAACTAAAAGAGAAACTTAAAACATAGTTTGTAGTTGATGAATTACTGGTAATACTTCCTCAGATGCTTGGCGTTTCAAGGGTGATCTACATTAGTCTTCCTTTACTGTGAACTCAACGACGAAGTCAGCCAAGGCATAGGCCTTAATGGCTATTCTTAGACATCAAACTCACTTAATTCTATTGCCCATAACACTAGCCATAACATTAGTCTTCCTTTACTTTGAATGGTTCATTTTCATTTTCTTCTGCAAGTTCTAGCTAGTCAACACTGTCCTCTCATGGCATTCATCATCATGTCCATCTTTTCTTTCATAATCTGCATATCTTGCACCATACACACTGTGCTACCTTCTAGCTTTGACTAACAGTCAGTATCCTCCTGTCAGTTGTGCTAGCTGGTACCATTGGTTTCTTCTTGATCTTTTCTTTCATGTTAGTCACCTATTAGGAGATGACTGTCGTCATACTTGTCATTGTACTAACTGTTGGTTTCAGTGTGACGTTTAATAATCAAGTTCATCTATTCTTAGAGATCCTTATTTTGTTTGGTAAGCCGCTTGATAGCTGCGGCGAGGGTTTGTACTTGCCACTCCAAGTTGTTGGAGAGTTTCTGGTCTACAAGTTGATGGTAGTCATTGACTGCATCTAGACCATACAAATCTTTGTCTTAGAAGCAGAAATATTGATAATCACTCGATTCCACAGACGATGCCAATTGTTGATGCATAAAATCGTCAGTGAGTTAATCGTCCACACAAGCGTCGAACGAGGTACCTGAACAACAAAGAAGAAGAAGAACCTATAGAGAGCATCAGTGGGGTGCTAGCCAAAGATTATGGTCTATAGGTTGATGGCAGTCATTGACTGCATTTAGACCACACAACTCTTTGTCTTAGAAGTGGTGATATGGCTAATCACTTAATTCCCCACAAATGGAGCCAACTGCTAATGCATAAAATTGTCAGTGAGTTGATTGTCCACACAAGCATTAACAAGATACTTGAACAACAAAGCAGATGAAAAACCTATAGAGAGCATCAGTGGGGTGCCAACCAAAGACCCTCTGAAAGTTACATCAATGACAGAAGAATCTACAATAACTCAAAAGTGTAAAAGCTAGCAAACTGCACGTACCTTAAGGAAAATGAGGCCTAATTCTTTTATAGTGGTGTAAAGCTGACCAAGATCCCTTGAATGTAGGGTTTATCCTTGTAGAAATGATTTGGAGTTAAGACCCCAAGATCTTGAGCTTTTCTTCCCATATAGGGAAGACACAAATATGGAGTATAATCTTTAGGTGTGGCACGCAAGTTCTTTATAGATAGGGATGCATGAGTAGAGAATATGACCATCTGTCTGTTTGTGGAACCCAGTTACTCAACTGTCGATATGACCATCTGTCTGTTGGTATCAGCATCCGTCCATCGATATGAATATGAAGGATAAGACGTGAGACAAATGTGGAGCACTGATTTGTAAAGACTTCAAATCAAATGAGGAGTTCGTCCTGGTGAGTTCATAGTTAGTAGGTCTCACTAGAAGAGGTATATACCCTGACGGGTTAGTGGGAGTATTCCATCCTGATGGATCAAAGTGCTCAAAGGACATTATTGGATGAAAATACCCTTACTAGTGTGTAAGTTGGTTTCTTGATTGGACGAGTATAGTGGGTCGTCTGTCAAAAGTGTCTCATTGGTTTAGACAAGTTACTATTAGCATGTTCAAGGCAATGAGTAGGGTACCTAACAACCCCTTGAAATGTAATGACCATCAGGGTGGAATGTGTTGCGTGGGATTAAAGAAGGTACCTAATGACCCCTAGATACCTGACAACCCCTTGATAAGTGATGACCTTCAGGGCGAAATGTGTCGTGTAGTAAAAAGGAAGGTACCCGACAACCCTTAGGTCCCTCATGACCCCCGGGTACCTAGCGACCCATTGATACGTGACAATCGCTAGGGTTGAACATGTTGTGCAGTATCAGGGAAGGTACCTAACAACCACTAGAGCTCTGACGACCCCTTGATACCAGACGACCCATTGATACTTAACAATCGTTAAGGCAGAAATTGGCGACCCCTTGGTACCCGATGACCCATTGATACATGATGACCATCAGGGCGGAGCGTGTCACGCGGTGTTAGTGAAGGAACCTAACAATCGTTAGGTCCCTAAAGACTCTTTGGTACCTGACAACCCACTGATAATTGACGACAGTCGAGGCAGAGCATGTCGCACAGTGTTAGGGAAGGTACCAGATTACCACTGGGTACTTGACAACTCATTAATACTTGAAGACCATTAGGACGAAGTGTGTCGTGTGATGTTAGCGAAGGTACCTAATGACCCGTGGGTTTTTAACAACATCTTAGTACCTAACAACCCATTGATACATGACGACTGTTAGGGCAAAGCTTGTCGCACAGTGTCAACGAAGGTAACTAACGATCGTTAGGTACCTGACAACTCATTTATACGTAATGACCGTCAGGGAATAGTGTGTCGCACGATGTTAGGGACGGTACCTGATGATCCCTGGGTAGCTTACAACCTATTAATAGGTGACGATCGTCAAGACAAAGTATGTTGTGCATACCTAACGACTTATAGGTACCCGATGACTTATTGATACGTGATGACCATTAGGGCAAATCGAGTTGCGCGTTTTCAGGAAAAGTCCTCAACGATCGCTGGGTACCTAATGACCCACTGATATGTGATGATCATCAGGACGGAGTATGTCGCGTGATGTCAAGGAAGATCCTTAAAGACCCCTTGGAAAGCGATGACCCATTGATACATGAAGACCATCAAGGTGAAGCGTGTCATAGAGTGTCAGTGAAACTACCTGACGACTGCTATGCCCCTAGCGACCCCTTAGTACCTAAAAACCCAATGATACTTGACGACAGTCAAGGTGCAATGTGTCGCACGGTGTAAAGAAAGGAACCTGACGACCACTGGGTACTTAACGACTAATTAATAGGTGACAACCGTTAAGGCAGAGCGTATTGCGCGATCTCAGCGAAGATACCTGACGATTGCTAGTTCCTTAACGACCCCTTGGTACTTGATGTCCCATTTATATGTGATGACGATTAGGGAGGAGCATGTCGTGTGATGTCAGCGAAGGTATCTTATAACCATTGGGTACCTAACGACTCATTGATACATAACGACCGTCGGTCAAAGCATGTTGCGCGGTGTTAAGGTACCAGACATTCGCTAGGTAGCTAAAACCTATTGATACATGACGACTATTAAGGCGAAGCATGTCACGCGATGTCAAGGAAGGTGCCTAACGACCGTTAGGTACCATATAACTTATTGGTACAAGACGACCATCAGGGCAGACCGTGTCACGATGTTGTCAGGAAAGGTCTCTAATGACCGTTGGGTACCTAATGACCCATTCATATGTGATGACCGTCAAGACGAAGAATGCCACGCAATGTCAGGAAAAGTACCTAACAACTGCTAGGTACCTAACTACTCATTGATACCTGAAGACTGCCAAGGTGAAGCATGTTGCGCTGAGTCAGGGAAGGTACTTGACAATCTCTAGGTAGCTGATGACCTATTGATATGTGATGATCATCAAGGCAGAGCATGTCACGCAATATCAAGGAGGGTACTTGAAGACAACTAGGTACCTAATGACTCAATGATACGTGATGACCATTAGGGTAACGCATGTCATGCGTTGTCAGGGAAGGGCCCAAACATTAGATCAAGGCAGCGGTAGAGATAGATGCGTATGGAAGTGGCGCAGAGGGATTGGAGTGGAGGCTATGAGAGGAGACTATGAGAGCTGAGAGGTACTGGAGTGAAGGCTAAGTGTGAGGGTAAGAAATGAGAACATGTGGGTTGTGGGCTGTAGGGTTTTTCTTTTTTTTTTTTAATAGTTTAATTAGATATCTAATTAGTAATTAGTTTAATTATAGTTACTTAATCTAATGTTAAAATGAAAATTGAAAAGCTATTAATTATAGATTAAGGCTGTATTGTGGAGACTTAAGTGTGAACATAGAAAAGCTATTAAGCATTAAAGTTAGGCCAGATCATTTGAAATCTGATTCATTAGAGGACTGAACAAATAAAGGCCCAATTGTGAATTCACTGAATTATTATAAAATAAATTAATAGAGGCTCAAAATGATGGAGGTCCAACGCTGCCAAACAGCTGAAGCGTATGTATCTTAACTCAAACATTTACAAATATTATATTATATATTTAATATAAAATATAATATAGTAATATTTCGGTTTGGTTTGGTAGGTTCGGTGCATAAAAATTCTCCACCGAAAATCGAACTAAAATTTTTGATTTTTTATATGGTAAAACCGAAACCAAACCGAACTAAAACCAAACCAAAAATTTTGCATCAGTTTGGTCGATTTGAAGTGATTTTTTCGGTTCCTTGGTTTTTTGCACACCCCTACTTGACGACCACTTGGTACTTGGCGACCTATTGATACATGACGATGGTGGCAGAGCGTGTCGTGTAGTGTTAGCAAAGGTAACTTACAACCATTGGGTACCTAACAACTTATTGATAAGTAACGATCGTCAACCAGTGCGTGTTGCGTGGTGTCAAGTAAGGTACTCGACAACCGTTGGGTACCTGATGACCAGTTTATACATGATGACCGTCAAGATGGAGAGTGTCGCGCGATGTCAGGAAAGGTACTTGACAACTGCTGGGTACCTAACGACTCATTGATACGTGAAAACCGTCAATACGAAGCGTGTCGCACGATGTCAAGGAAGGTACTTGACGATCGTTGGGTAGCTAACGACCTATTGATATATGATGATCATCAAGGCAGAGCATGTCGCGCAATATCAAGAAGGGTTCTTGACACAGTTAGGTACCTAATGACTCATTGAGACGTGATAACTACCAGGATAAAGCATGTCGTGCATTGTTAGGGAAGGTCCCTAACGATTACTAGGTGCCTAATGACCCATTGATAGGTGACAACTATCAGGACGGAGTATGTCATGCAATGTCAGGGAAGGTCCTTGATGACCCCTTGGAAACTGATGACCTATTGCTACGTGATTACCATCAAGGCAGAGCATGTCCCACAATGTCAGCGAAGGTACCTGACATCCACTAGGGATGTGAGAACTCATTAATACGTGATGTCAGGGAATGTACCAAATGATTGCTGGGTCCTTGATGACCCTTTAGTACCTGACGACCCATTGATATGCGACAAATGTCTGGGCAGAGCGTGTCACGTGGTTTTAGCGAAGTCATCTTACAACCATTGGGTAACTAACGACTCATTGATATGTAACGACTGTTAGATAAAAGCGTGTCGCACGGTGTCAAGGTACCTGATGACCACTAGGCAGCTGATGACCTATTGATACGTGACAACCATCAAGGAGGACTGTGTTGTACGATGTCAGGGAAGGTGCCTGACGACCAATAGGTACCATATGACTTATTGGTACGTGACAACCGTCAAGGCGTAGTGTGTCACGCGTTGTCAGGAAAGATCCCTAACAATTGCTGGGTACCTAATGACAAATTGATACGTGACGATTGTTAGGACGGAGTGTATAACGCGATGTCAGGGATGGTACCTAATAATTGCTAGGTGCCTAATGACCCATTGTTATGTGACAACTATCAGGACGGTGTGTGTCGTGCAATGTCAGGGAAGGTCTTTGATAACCCCTTGGAAACCGCTGACCCATTGTTACGTGATTATCATCAGGGTGGAGCATGTGCCACAGTGTCAACGAAGGTACTTGATAGTCACTAGGGACATGAGGACTCAACGAAGGTACCTAACGATTGTTGGGTCCTTGACGACACCTTGGTACCTGACAACTCATTAATACGTGACAAATGTTTGGGTAGAGCATGTTGCATGGTTTCAACGAAGGTACCTGACGACCACTGGGTAGCTAATGACCTATTAATATGTGACGATTTTCAAGGAGGAGCATGTTGTGTGATGTCAGGGAAGGTGCCTGACGATCACTAGGTACCATATGACTTATTAGTTCATGACGACCGTCAAGGCGAAGTAGTCACGCGTTGTCGGGAAAGATCCCTGACAACAGCTGGGTACCTGATGACCTATTGATGCGTGACAACTGTCAGGATAGAGTGTATAACGCGATGTCAGGGAAGGTACCTAACGACTCATTGATACGTGTCAACCGTTAAGGTGGAGCGTGTCGCGCAGTGTAAGGGAAGGTACCTAACGATCGTTGGGTAGTTGACAACCTATTAATATGTGTCAATCATCAAGGCAGTGCATGTCACACAATATCAAGGAAGGTACCTAACAATTGCTAGTTCCTTAACAACCACTTTGTACCTGATAACCCATTGATACATGACAACTGTCAGGGCAGAGCATGTCATGCGGTGTCAGCAAAGGTATCTTACAACTATTACGTATCTAACAACTCATTGATACATAACCACCGTCAGCCTATGCGTGTCACCTGGTGTTAAGTAAGGTTCTAGAAAATTCAGCTTTCACGTGGCTTGATTGATCAAGAAAAATTCTGCTTGCTCAACCACTGCTCGATTGTTGCTCGATCGATATAGAGAAAGAAAATTCTGAATTTTTCTAAGTGTTTTCAAATGAGTTAACTGCAAGGCTATGTGTGATGAGATTACACATAAGTTCTAACTAAAATACCTAATGAGATCAATGGTATTAGTTAAATAGAACTCTTAGTTATGAATAGTTTGGGACTTGTCCTTTAATAAACATTCTAATGAGATTGGAATTGTTGTATGATTGTAAGTCCTTAATTTAATTTAATTAGAAGTTTTAATGAGATTAAAGCTTAATTAAAAGGCATATAGTTTCTAATGAGATTAGAACTTTTCATTCAGGAAATTAAGGATAGACTTCTTTGTAACTAATTTTTGATCCATTAATGTTTAAGAAATCCTAAAAAGTTTAGGACTTCCGTTTAGTTAGTGATTCTAATGAGATTAGAGTTTTCAACAAGTACAAGGTTATTAATTGTGATGGGATCACAATTATTTAAAGAAAAACCCAAATAACGAGTGCGAGTGCTGAAATAACCTTTTGTTATGTTTATTTTAATATGAATAGATACCTTGTCTTGACTTTGAGTCTTGCATTCCATGTGGAGGGTATTTAATTCATGGATTACAAGGTTAAACTTCATTGTGATTGCGTGAATGTTCGTTACGCCATTGTGGCGTGACTTAGTAACATGACAGCAAATTTAAACAATTAAACACATTTGATGTGTAGGGTTAAAATTGTGATTAGATTACAATGATTTCAGGACAATCCATTTGTTTTAAAATTTCTAGTGGGAAAGAGATACAAGGGTTAGATTTCACAACCTCCATTATTGGTTCATAGTGGTGTGGGGTAAGCACCTTGTCTTGGCATATATGCCTCACAATTCCAAAGGAGGGTGTTTACTTCATGGTAGTACAAGATTGCACATATCCGTTTAAAGTAGTGTGAACAAGCACCTCGTATTGGCGTATATGCCTCGCGATCCCAAAGGAGGGTGTTTTGCTTCATGGTACTACAAGTTTAAACACTATAAAGGGAGATGAAATGTGGCTACACATGATTCTAGATAATGGTGTTCACTAAACTAAGTGTAATGTTAACCTCCCAAAGGAGCTATGTCATTAATAATGAGAATGATTCTCACTTGATCATAATGATTGGTATAAACTCGCTACCAAGGAATATTAATTGCAGGATTAGGTGGTCGTTGCGCCTAGTATAGTATGGTTTTATGGGTTCCATATTATATGGTTATGGTTGCAAAATAATAATGTCCTGGTATTTAGGTTCATAGTCTCAAATTGAAGTTGCCATGAATTTTTGTTCTCAAACTACTATTTTAATTCAATCACATTAACTAAGAAATAATTTTGGACATGGTGCTTAAAGGAGCTGAAATACATAATTATGTTTCGATTCAGCATTGTCATAATTTCCTGTACATAATGCGTTGATGGAAGATAGCTTATGATATGGTCATAGTCTCCATTGAAATGCTGAAATGTTACATTGGTTTCTATCTCAATTGTACTACAGCATGAGATGCAAGAGTTAGTACTAGACTTAGACTCTATATTAAGTCTGAATGAGAGATTTGGTATGAATCATATTGAGTGCTAAGAAAGGCTTAAACAGTTCCAATTCTATGTCATTTAATGAAAATATTTTATTTTTAAATGAATTGGAATTCTTGGATGTAGAGATTAAATGTTAATCTCATATGGATATGATCCACAAGTCCTTGTTATAATCATTTGATCAATTCAGATTGTCTTTGAAAATAAATTTATTTTATATCATCTGAATTGATGAGTGAGTTCTATGCAACGGAAGACATCCTAAAAGCTAAGGCTAGGATCAATATGATTGAATTCAAATTCTTAGCCTGAACCGTAAGGTAGGGGTGGCAAGAAGAGGAATTATAATGCCAAACAATTGGACAAGCAAGTTGTCTTAGTAGTTGCCAAAAGGAAATTAGACTTAAAAGTTTGACCAAAAGGAAAGGGTTTCTATTTTGGTAAAGCTAAGCATTGTCCATAATTGTTTTCTAGATAGAAATTTACATGTTTTACTTTTAGAGAGAAAGTTTCCATCCTTTCTCCTCAAAAAAATAAAAAATTTTCCATCCTTTGGTATTGTGTGTTTTGGCACTTATGTCTAGATCTTATTAATCTAAATGATATTCAAGATTGGTGAAAGATGGGTTTTTAGAAACATTATTTTGTTATATTCCCAATCTATGAATTCTTTTTAGAAGATAATATGATCTGAGGCTCCTTTGTTGTAAAGAAAAATAATTTCAATGACTTCTTTAAGTCAATGCATACATGAAAGAGGAATAAGACTCTTTTAGATATAGTAAAGTACATGATAAGTATTTCCATTTGCTTATTTCTTTTGGAGATATACTCTAATTATTACTATACATTTTCTAAAATTTATTTCAAAAGTTTGTTCCTAGGACATTTATCAAATTGTGGATTAGGTGAAAACCTAGTATATGATACTTCCACTTTTGGAGATGTTTAGCACTTGAGCTAGAAAGGAAGTCTAACAAATTGAAATCAAAAGATAGAAAAATGTGTGTTTATGTTAGGTATCCAAAAGGGAATTGCAAAAGGTTATTTTGGTAGTTATAAAGAAGACAAGGTGTTTGTAAAGTATAAATACAAAGTTTCTTGATGATGACTATGGGAATAATCTTTAAGCAAAATGCAAAATTGCTGTAGAAGGAAAATGTCAAAATTTGTTGTAGGACAACTATGAAATACATTTAGAAATGAGATGGTTGTATTAGATACATCACAAGACATTATTCTACACATATATCTAGTACACTGGTACAATATCGTAGTGGGAGGATTATCAAATAAACTCATACTTTTGGGATAGATTTTTGAAGTAATTCTAAAAGGATATGAATTTGATCTTCGGTCCTTCGTGAATGCAATAAATGATATGAATATGGATTACTGGATCAAGGTTATGTGAATAGAATTAGATTCTATTTAAAGTTTAGAACTTGTATGGGCGCCTAATGGCATTAAGCCTATTGTTCTCAAATAGGTCTACAAGAAAATGAGATTGATAGATTTGAAGGTGCAAACCTCTAAAGTCAAGACTAGTGGCAAAATGATTTATATAGAAAGAAATGGTTCGATTATGAATAAATTTTTTCACCAATAGTCAAGTTTGACACTATCTAGATTATCTTATTCATTATATTTCATTTGGATGAAATATGGGAATGGATATCAAGAAATCTTCTTTTATTAGCAATCCTGAAGAAGATATCTATATGATATAACTAGACTTGTTCATAGCAAAGAACCAGTAGTGTTTAGTATGCAAGTAGCTTTAATTCCATTTAAGGATTAAAGCAATCATCTGAATCATAAAATATCATATTTGATCAAGAAATCAAATTGTTTGATTTTGATCAAGTATCATGTGTGTAAAGCTATATAGAATAATAAATCTCTTAAAGGATGTTGATGACATTCTAATCATTTAGAATGATGTACAATTATGGTCATCAATAAAGTTTTTGTTGTTTAATCTAGTTTGATATAAAGTACTTGGGAAAGATTGGTCACATCTTAAGAGTTAAACTTTGTTAAAATAGATTAGATTATATCCAAGTATAGATTAGTTGGATCTATCTCAAACTGCTTAAATAGATTAGATTATATCCAAGTATAGCATGTCATACTTCAAGAAAGGATTCTTTCCTTTCAAGTTTGAAGTTCCTTTATAAAGGACTATAGTCCTAAGACATATGAAAGGAAGAGCATATTAAGATAGTTCCTAATATCAAATTAATAGGAAGTCTTTATGCTATGCTAAATACTAGGCTAAATATCTATTTTGTGGTGGGCATGGTAAGCAAAAATTTTCTGGCTCGTGAAAATATTCCTTATCACCCACAATAATAATATCTTGATGAAGTGTCGTGGCATGCAATTATGTCATTGTCACAATTTTTTCACTTGATTTTGGACTTTTAACCATTTAATTTTTTTTTATATTATAGTATGACTTTTAAATTTAAATGGCATATGAAGGTTTTGTGTGATTGGAATTATGGAATCCTAGATTAATTCTCCAACCATAAAAATGTGCCCAAAAGACACCTCAATTGGCATCGTAGTTAGGTTAGTGTAGAAGTTGGAACAATATATGTTGCTTAAGCTTTATATTGTAATTGCAGTCTAATTTTGTGTCGTGTGTCACATCTAAGTTTTTAAATTTTTGTATCAAATGAGTTAATTCAATTCAAAATAAGAGAAGTCCAATATAAATGAAACATTTAGTTATTGGAAAATTTGGTTTTGCATCTCATTCAAAACACACAGCAGAAGCAACAAACATGGATCTACTTCATTCATGAAAGATAACATGTAATCTTAAATTCTAGAACAAAGAGTAGAAAGTGTACCTTGACGCAGTGAAATTCAAAACCAAGATTTGATAATACCTCTAATATTCATCTCAATTCCACATGGTGCTCAAGAAGTGTGGTCTCTCAATCAGTCTTTATGTACGTTGATTCTCAAAGAAAAATCTTTCTTCTTCTCCTTATAGAGAAAAACTGTTTTCTTTATCAACATACGTACAGTCTAACTACCTTGGTAGTTACTTTATTTAATAACTCTTGTTAAATAAAAACTGATTATCCAATTGGGTTAGCCTTTTGGGCCAACCCAATTGGAATTTAGTTTGTGGCTTGAGATGAGACCAAAGGGAATAAATAAGACTCTAGCTCCAATGGGTCTTGAACTTTTCTGTCAATTCTTGACAAGTCCAAAGTTACTATTAATTATATTTAATACCACTATATAAATATAATTATACTCTAGGCCTTATTAATAAATTATATCCCAAGACTCTATTGATATCATTTGACCCCTCCATGAAATATCCATAGTGAACAAAGTCATAATAAAATATCACTTTGTAAACAACTATTTTATCCTTGAGTACCCAGTTTAATCTTTTAGTTATTCACATTTATTGAAATCCTATTTCAATAAATATAATCTTTAGTAACTCCTTACTAAATTGGATGCCCTGAATAACCAGTTCCCGTTAAACTTATCTCAAGGGGATATTTCGTGTCTCTATAAAAAGGGATTATGGATTCCATCTTGAGAATATGTGTTCCCTCAACACTACATGTAGTTACCCAACATATTGAGATTTTGACTATGAATATTAGATCTCACTCTTGATATATCAAAGTTACCTACATTTCATGATTAGGTCCACTACCCTCTCAGGATTGACAGTTGTTGATTGAATAATTAATCTCACAGCGATCCAGTTCAATATGTCTTAACTCTTAAGACATATCAACACATCAACTAAAAGTCTTCACTTCCATGATCAAAACAAATCATCTTAGTTTATGTGTTATAGTCTTCGCAGATGAAATGCTCAATTTCATCACTGACTACAAACAGATTTTGAGTTTACAAGGAACTTGTGATTTACACCTTTTGTGACTAAATCACATACAATGCATCTCATGGACTATGATAATGTCTCATTAGCTCATTTATAAATAGTCTCATATAATTAAACAATTTAATTATTTATGATATGCCAATAAATTGGATTTTAGGGCACAAACCCTAACATTAGTACCCAACCATATAGCTAATTCTTTGAATAAAATAAAATTAGAAGAATAGAGTTTTTGAATGATTTTACTTTCCTATACTATTTGTTTGTCTAACTATATATGTATATATTGTGTGTGTGTGTGCACGCACTTAATTGTATCCATGAATTTGCATGGGTTCTAAGCTAGTTTATACTCTATACTAAGAAGCTAAGAATAAGAAGAAACAAATAAAAGAAGATAAAGGAAAAGAGGAAAAGTGATTTTAAGATAGAGGGTAGTGGGAGACGTAAAAGTAAAAGGAATGAGAAAGGTCGGAAGAAGTGTAAATGTTTCAAAAACAAATTGTGTATAATTTTATAAGGTCAATTTTATTTATTTGAATTTAAATAAAATATTACATGTTTAATTTTTATAATTTTATAATTTTTATAATTTTATTTATAAATAAAAAAGGAGAGAAAATATAAATAATTTAAAGATATGAAGGATAAGGCTGAATTTAAATTATAAATAAAATAAGATGAGAGAAAAATAATAAAAAATAAAATATATAACAATAAATACCAAATTATCCAAATTAGGTTATGTAATAGAATAATATTATATTCTCATATACTATCATTAATTCTTTATAATGTAGTAAGGTAATATTTAACAATCAAAGAGAAAAAAAAAAAAAAAAAAACCTTAAAATATAAAACTATCCAAATTAGAGTTCTAAAAAACACAAAAATTTATCTACCAAAAGCAAATATAAGATAATTTAAAAAAAAAAAAAAACAAAAAAAAAAAAACTATCTTACCCTTGTGTGTGTGTGTGTTTCTAAAAAAAAAAATTGTGACAAAGATGGTGCTAGATTTAGTAAATAATTAAATTACTAATTCATTTTAAAGAGAGAAATGGGGGGCGTACAATTTAATGGGTAAAACTTAGGAGCCATACATTAGGTTTTATTATTAAATTCAAAAACTAATTGTTTTGAATTTAGTAGTTATTGAAAAAGATAACAATATTGTGTATTTGTTAGGGACATATTTTATGTAATTGACTAATCAAATGCATTTTACTTGTAATTAGGTAGATTTAGGATAAGTTTTAGACTCCAAGAAACATGTTGTTCAATTCAAGTGTTAAAGCCATAAAGATCTGATCAAGAAACAAGTGAAGAAGAGCTGTTCACTAAAGCTCGACGAAAGCCTCAACAGAATCCTTTCTATTGAGATTTAACGTTGAAACTCGACAAAAGCTCAACACAAGTTGTTTCTGTCGAGACTTACGAAATCAGAAATTATAGATCTGATTTTCAACCTATGCTAAAACATTTGTATAGGGTTTTTTTTTCTCACAATCCTAGTTCATTATTCTCTTTGAAGAAGCTGTTGTGTCTTTACACTAAGGTTTTTGTGACTAAAGAGCTTCCTAATCTTCATGGTTGATGAATTGAAGAACTTTGTAGCCGACAAGCTCTTCAAGTTGCTGAAGTTAGTCACATATTGGGATCCGTGCATCATTGGTTAGTCACGTACTAGGATTCAAGCATTGAACGGAAAGATTGCCACTACAATACAAATCCAATTGGGTATTAGGGTAAGGGTTTAATTGTACGTTGGTATTTCGGGATAGGCCGAATGGCTTGGTAAGATTTCTTATACTTGTAACCGCTTGTGATTGATAATATTGGATTCTTGGGAGTGGTGACCTTAAATTCACCCGATGGAGTTTTGCCTCAGTGGTTTTCCCCATTCATAAATAAATCACCCGTGTCAAATTTCATTTTTCACTGCATTTAGTTTAGTTAGTGATTTGTTTGTGCTACCACACCATTGCATGTATTTTGATCTAATTAATTAACTTGGGTAATTAATTAATTTGTAAGAGGTCAATTCATTTTAATCCAAAGAGTGGTATCAGAGCAGGCACACTTTAATTACATTTTAATCTTTGCTGTGTGAACCATTGACCCCTGTTTGTCATGGATAAAGGACAGTCTCTTATTATACCTCCTTTATTTGATGGCACTAACTATGCATACTAAAAAGTACGCATGAGAGTTTTCTTCCAGTCTTTAGATGAGAAGGTCTAGCAAACTGTGAAAATTGGCTGGGTAAAGCCAAAGAAAGTGCCAACTGATTGGGATAAGGCCAAGATTAAAGCGACAAACTTCAACAGCAAAGCATTGAATGCCCTATTCAGTGCGGTGACCAATAAGGGGTTCAAGAAAATATCCTCAATTGAAACTGCAAAGGAAGCATGAACCATCCTCCAGACAACCTATGAAGGGACTAAGGCTATCAAGGATTCAAAGCTCCAAAGGTTCATGACTAGCTTTATAGAGATAAAGATGGAGAAGGATGAGACGTTTGATGAGTTTTATGCCAAGCTGAAGGATATAGTGAACTCAACATTCAATCTTGGTGATCATATTCCTGAGCCCAAGATTGAGAGAAAGGTGCTCTGATCTCTCCCTGAGAGATTTCATGCCATGATAACAACAATTGAATAATCAAAGGATATTGACACCATTCCTTTGACGGAGCTGATTGGCAAATTGCAAACCTATGAATTGAGCTTAACTAGACTTGGGAAAGGAACCAAAAGTAAGAATATGGCATTGAAGACCAAAAGTAATGAGACTGATGAGTCTTCAAATGATAAAGATTCCAAGATGAAGTCCTACATCACTAGGCACTTCAAGAAGTTCATGAAGAATGACAATGTGAAAGGTTTTGATGAGGAAAAGATGGAGGAGGATGAGACGTTTGATGAGTTCTATGCCAAGCTGAAGGACATAGTGAACTCAGCATTCAATCTTGGTGATCATATTCCTGAGCCCAAGATTGCAGGAAAGGTGCTTTGATCTCTCCCTGAGAGATTTCATGCCAAGATAACAACAATTGAATAATCAAAGGACATTGACACCATTCCTTCGACGGAGCTAATTGGCAACTTGCAAACCTATGAATTGGGTTTGACTAGACTTAGGAAAGGAACCAAAAGTAAGAATATGACATTGAAGACCAAAAGAAATGAGACTGATGAGTCTTCAAATGATAAAGATTCCAAGATGAAGTCCTACATCGCCAGGCACTTCAAAAAGTTCATGAAGAATGCCAATGTGAAAGGTTTTGACAAGGACCATAAGCAAATTAGTTCTTCTCCATTCAAAATTCAAGACAGAGGGAAGAAGGATGCTAAGGATGGCGATCAGTATACTATTCCCTCCAGACCAAAGTGCTTCGAATGTCAAGATTTTGGACACATGAAACAAGAATGTCCAACATATCTCAAGTCGATTGGGAAAAGCAAGGCTCTTGTTGCTACCTTAAGTGATACCGAGCCTGAGATTAAGTCAAATGACAGTGGTGATAAGGGAATCTTGAGTGCTTTCATTGCCATAATGGATCCTACTAAGGGGATCGTAGAAGTAGTGGATGAAGAAAAGGATTTGGTGGAATCTAAGTTTGAGAAGATGGATGAATAGGATGGCATCCATACAACCTGTTCAAAGTTATACAAGGTATCTGAAAAGCATGAGAAGTTGTATAGGCTATCTACTAAGAAGCTTAATGAAGTGGAGCTGGAATGAGAAGAGCTCTCTACTAAGGTTGATGAAGCCAATCAAATCATTGGAGCACTGTGATTTGAGAACAATTACTTGGCTGAAAAAACCAAGAAGCTTGAAGAAAAATTCTTCCAAGTTTTAGCTCAGATGGAGAGGACATCTAGTGCAAAGCTAGATGAAATGCTGAACCTCCAGAAATCAGCTTCTGACAATATCGACTTGGGGTATGAACTCTCTAACTCTTCTCATATTGTCTCCTCTAGTAGGACTATTTTTGCCTTACCTGCTAATAATGAAAGTCTTGAGAAAAATGAAACTAAAACTAAGATAGCTAGTGAGAACAATCTAGACAAAGGCAAATCTTTTTTAAGAGCACCCCTTAAGATAGAGAAGAAAGACACTAGATACCCTAAGAGCAATAAGGCTAAAAATAAGAAGTCTCAACTAAAGAAGCTGCATTTCTGTCATCACTGTGGAGCTTCTGGATACACTCATCCGAATTGCTATAAATGCTTAGCCACTTAACAGAGCAATAGTGTGTTATCATCTGGTGGTCAAGGTCAGATTCCACCATCATTGTGTCATCTTAGAGATCTTCTCAAGACCCTCATGTTCCTTTCGAACTTGAATGGTTTCAATTCTTCTCCCTCACACCTCATGAACAAAGGTTCAACTCTAGGAAAGGATCTTCCTCCAATTCCAAAGTATGGAAGGAAAAAGGCTCCAAGTGATTAAGTCATTTTCTCTCTCTTTTGTTCTTGCACTACTTGTTTGTTTTGCTTTCTTGTTTTTGAGTCAGATGTTTTTGGTTATTTGTTTTCAGTTTTGTTTTATTTTGTTTTACATAAAAAAAATATTGAAAAAAAACATATTGAATAAAAAAAATACAAAAACAGTGTGTGTTTGTGTATATTGGTACTTATGTACCCTAGATGGCCATTGAAACAAAGTTTTCTAAACCTTATATCTCTTGTAACTTAGATGAGCATTTTGATGCACAACTAAGCAAGTAAGCTTTGTGGCTGGTGTTGGTGATGAGTATAATTAAGTAATCTTGTATACTTAATACTCATATCACTCTTTTTGATGGGAAGGACTAGAAAATCCTAAGAGAAAGACATAAATAACCATCTTACCACTAAAGCCTGCCAATCATGTATAACATCCGTATGCTTCAGCATAGCAAAATTGTGATGTTTTGGCTTACATAATTGGGGTTTTCTTTTCTCTCTTATAAGCCCATGGATGAGATGTTTAAAAAGAAAATATCCAAAGTATATAAAAGAAAAAAGAATCAAAATGCTTTTAAAATGATTGTAAATGTGTTTCTAGGAGATATGATAGTTATATAATGTACCTCGAAGGTGATAGTCCTCATCAAACAATTATAATTGTGTGTGAGTGTATTAGATTTTCTCATATCTCAAATTGTCATAATGTGAGAAACTTGGGCACACTTGCTATGTTTCACACACAACACGCAAATTCTTTGCTACTTTTGATACATGTTCAGGTACAATGTGATTTAGTCATCTCAAGAGATACATGTGTTGATATATGCTCACTAAACTGTCTTAACTTGTTTTTGAAATTTAAAATTTGTTAGACTTGTTTATTGTGTGTGTGTGTGTGTTTTTGGATCTATGGATGTTATGCTTATATGTTGAGAGATGTCTTAAGAGCTTAACATGTTGCTTGGATCTTTGTTTGAGTAGCTTGCTTGTTGCATTCATCTTTATGTGTTTTTCTTCCCTTGGAAAATGCCTTTTCTTCAAGCTTGACAGCTTCTCAACAGATCCTCGATAGATTCCTTTCTATCAAGCTTTTCTTTCTCCTTTGTTGATAGCATCTCAATAAATCATCGATCCATTGAGATTTCTGGGTTTCTTCTCGATAGAATCTCGACAACTTCTTTGATCCATCAAGCCAAACTCTGTGCATTCTGTTTGACCGATAGATTCTCAACAAATTCTCGATCCATCGAGGTGATTTTTTCCATTGACAAATCCTCGATAGATTCATTTCTATCGAGAATTAGTGCTCGACAGATTCTCGATAGCTATCTCAATCCATCGAGCTACGTTTTCTATATATAGCTGAGGCACGATTTCAGATTTCATTTTCTCACTTCTCTCTCTCTCTCTCTCTCTCTCTCTCTCTCTCTCTCTTTCTCTCTCTCTCGACCCAAACCTCTTTCTCTCACTCAAATCTCCTCACCCACGTGTTCTTCGGCCTAGATCAAGCTCCAAACATTTGGTAAGTGTTCTCAAACACTTCTGTTCCATGCATTCATGCATTTTTAGACCAAGGTTTTGGGTTTTGAAAATTTTTGGGGTTTTTGGGATTTTGTGAAATTTTTGGGTTGGGTTATGTTGATTTGTTGTTATATGCTCATGCATTGCATCCTCATTACATTATAATAATGTTTCATGCATTTTTAGATATGTGTGATTGATTAGTGTTGTTGAGTGCTGTTAGGTTTGGATTGGGTGACCCCCATGATGCTTTTAATTCTCAATGTCACATGTTCATGCATTTTTCATGCATATGTTCTTTTCCTTCTTTCTTTTGTAAGCATGCGTTGTGTTTCCTTCTGTTCTCTCTCTCTCTCTCTCTTTCTCTCTCTCTCTCCCATATAGACTACATCATGGCACCCAAACAGCGCAAATCTACTCCAACTCGAAACCCTAATCAAGGTTCCGGGTCATCTTCTTCTTTTGATCCTTCCGTACCTTTTCACATTTGGTTCCATGATGAAAAGGCCCAAACGAACTTTTTTGAGAACTTCCAAAAATGTGGCGTTCATCTAGGACGCCAGGTTATTCTATCGAATTTTGCTAACACTCCACTACCTGATGTCATTCAGACAAGGGGATGGGAATCTCTCTATGAGAAACCCTCGAGGTGTCTGTCGTGTTTAGTATAGGAAATTTTTTGATAGGGGGCATATACTATGCACCCCCCTATCAAAACTGATAGGGGGTGCATATACTATACATAAGTCAAAAAACCCTATGTTAAGTACTAAAAGCATATTTAAGATGTTTATGTAGGTATCTGGGTGGTGGGCTCATTGGTTAGGAACATGAAGTAAATCTTGAATTCCTAGATACAATCCACCATACTATCGATCCATGTGGTTTTCAAAGTGTCTTATAGGTAAGGAGTTTTGAATAGTTTAGCCAAAAGTTGAGACTAAAGTTGTCAATTCCATTTTGATTGTCATTTTGACTTATCCATTGAAACAAAATATTTTGGTATTGGTCTATTTCACAATTTTTGGTCTGTTCCACATACATTGTACAAGTGGCTAATGTACAAGTGTGACTTATTATCTTCTTATATTTTATTATTATAAGAAGATAATAATAAGCTCGGTAAATGTATGTCTAAAGAAAGTTTTGAGGGATGTAGTAAGGACTTTATGCGTTTTCTTTTCTTCTTTATTTACATTAGCCACTTGTACACCAGTCTTATGACCATTTTATGACATACATTGTACTTGATCTTCTTATATATGATGATGATGTATGTTCATTTTATTCACCTACCTCTACATGTGTTATTTATTTTCTCTATATATACACATGTTTCTTTAAGTGTGCAATCTTTATTTCTGTTTCACACATGATGCCTTGATTAGTTTTCTTTAAGTGTTCAGAAAGACAGGTTTTGAAAGTCTATCTTGCCATGAACTCTCTTCTTGCAAAGTTTTTCAAGACTTTATTGTAGGGTTAGATTTATTTTGTAATACAACAAGTGGTTATGAGTTTAGTGGTTTAAGACTTCTCTCGTGATTATTTGTTTTGTTAGGGTTTTGTCAAGGATTGCTAAAGGGGGAGATTGTTAGGGACAAATTTTATGTAATTGGTTCCTTTGACAAAATGTATTTTACTTGTAATTGGGTAGATTTAGGATGGGTTTAAGACTTCAAGAAACATGTTATTTAAGTTATGTGTTAAAGCCATGAAGATATGACCAAGAAACAAGTGAAGAAGAACTGTTCACTAAAGCTCGATAGAATCATTTCTATCGAGATTTAATGTTGAAGCTTGACACAACCTATTTCTGTCGAGACTTACGAAATCAGATATTCAATATTTGATTTTTAGCCCATGATGAAATATTTGTATAGGGTTTCTTTTTTTACAACCCTAGATATATATAAGGCTTATTTTAAAGGCCGTCGTGCAAGCAGATAGTGCCCTAGTTCATTATTCTCTCTAAAGAAGCTAGTGCGCCTTTACACCAAGGCTTTTGTGACCAAGGAACTTCCTAATCTTTATTGTTGATGAACTGAAGAACTTTGTAGCCAACAACCTCTTCAAGTTGCCGGAGTTAGTCACACATTGGGATCCATGCATCATTGGTTAGTCTCGTACTAGGATTCGTGGATTGAACGAAAAGATTGTCGCTACAATATAAGTCCAATTGGGTGTTGGGGTAAGGAATTTCGAGATAGGCCAAAGGGTTTGATAAGATTCCTTACACTTGTAACCCCTTGTAATTGATAATAGTGGACTTGGTGGTGTTCCCCATTCGTAAACAAATCACCCATGCCAATTTTATTTTCTGCTGCATTTAGTTTAGTTGGTGATTTTTTTGTGCTACTATGCCATTGCATGTAATTTGATCTAATTAATTAACTTGGGTAATTAATTAATTTGCAAGTGGTCAATTCATTTTAACCCAACAGTCTTAATGGTAAATCCAACCAAGTCTATGTATTTAATTGGGGAACCTATTGTACTACAACTCTAAAAAAGTTTTATCTCAATTTAGTTGTTTTTGTCTCATGGGTCCATTTGTACAATGCCAACTTCATACATTTGACAAATGGTAACACTAATTTCAAGAATAATAAAATTTAACAACAAACTTGATTGTCGCATAAGACTGTAACACTCACTTAAAAAATTATCGTTGTTACATATTTTGAAAATATAACTGTTAAGTAGTATGTTATTTTTGTTCTTGAGACCCATGTAAAATTTTGTACCAATTGGATTTTATTTACCATTCGATCTATAAATTTTTTTTAATGCATAATTTTAGATTTAGAAACTTGAAATTTAAACATTTAACTGATGAAATAATTATTTATCTTTGATCTTTTGAAAATTTAGCAAACATAAAGGATATAAGAAGTAATCACATACAGTAAAAAGATATAGAGTGGCCACCAAATTTGTTGCCAAATTTTATCTCCCTTTTTAATAATTATTTTTGGAATACGTAGCATTGCTCATGGCTAACAAGCAAGTGGACACAATTTTTTACACAATGTTGGGTTCTAAGACTTTAGGTTCAAATATATGAGAACTTCATTTTGTAATGTTGGCAAACCATGATCAAAATGTTTAGTCTAGTTTTAGACTTGCTTAAAGTATGTTTAAGTGTAAAGTTGGAATCGAGTGTACTGCAGGATTTACTGTGTAAATCTGCCTGGTTCGATCGGTCAAAAATTAGACTCAATCGATCGAAACTTGTGCAGATTGTTTTTTTGCAAACTTTTCCAACTCAGCCCAAGCCCGTTTGACATGTAGGGTTTTATGTTTTATCTTTAGTATAAAAGGGAAAATCCTAACCACGTTTTGAGGTTATTCTTTATGCTATATGTGTGTATCTCTTGTGGGATCTAAAGGTGTTCGCCTTCACATACACTTAGGGTTATCAAAATCTAGATTGATGTCAAGAGCTTGATGATCAATTCAGTTGTAGATTCAAGAACCTAAAGATATATAAGCGGGAGTGCTTGTGCTTGCTAGGAATCTAAGAAAGAAGTAGTCCGTGGACACGGAGCTGTCATGTGGTCATGGTAGTAAATTTTGTTAGGATGTGTGACCTTAAATCCTATTGTATGATGCTATGTATGACATTATATATGACTTAATATTGTGTTTAACAAAGTTGTTTTATTATTATCTAAAATAATGGTAACATGAATATGGGACATTATCATATAGTCCATGAGATGCATAGTATGTGATTTATGTGATTTAGTCACAGAAGATATAAGTTACAAGTTCTTTGTAAACTCAAAATTTATAATTCGTAGTCGGTAATGAAATTGGGCATTTCATCTGCGAAGACTATAACGTATCAACTAAGATAATTTGTCTTGATCATGGAAGTGTGGACTTCTAGTTGATATGTTGACATGTTTTAAGAGTTAAGACATATTGAACTGAACCGCTGTGAGATTTATTATTCTCCTAATGACTATCAAATGAATAATAAATCTCACGACTTCTATTTACATAAACTCTTAATCCTGAGAGAATAATGGACCTGATCATGAGGTGTAGGTTGCTTTGATATATCAAGAGTGAGATCTAAAGTAACGGTCAAAACATCAGTATGTTGGGTAGCCACATTTAGTGTTGATGGAACATATATTCTCAAGATGGAATTCATAATCTTTTAACGAAGATATAAAATATTCATTTGAAATAAGTTTAACGGGTTTAGTTATTCAGAGTGTTAGGCCTAACTACTTTAGTAAGAAATTACTAAAGTATATATTTATGAAATTGGATTTCAAAAATATAAATTGATTAACTTTAAAAGATTAAATCAGGTACTCAAGGATAAGATGTAGTAATTTTCAAAGTGCCAATCTATATTCATGACTTTGTATTACTACGAATATTTTATGAAGAGGTTGCGTGTATAATAAAGTCTTGGGATATAATTTATTAATAAGTCCTAGAGTGCAATTATATTTATATAGTGGTATTAAATATAATTAATGGTAACTTTGGACTTGTCAAGAGTTGACGGAAAAGCCCAAGGCCCATTAGAGCTAGTGTCTTATTAGTCTCTTTTGGTCCCACTCCAAGCCACACACTAAAGCCCAATTGGAAAGGTCCAATAGGCCAGCCCAATTAGATAATCAGTTACTATAAAGGGAGAAACATATAAATTTTTTTTTAGAAGTGTAAAAAGGAAAAAGAAAAAGAAAGAAAGTAAGACACACTTTCATTCTCCCTTGAAAACTAATTGAGAGACCACACTTCTCAGGCGTAAAGTGGAATTGGAGTGAAGATTAAAAGTGTTCCCAAGTGCTTCTAATCTTTATTTTGAATTTCTCCACACCAAGGTACGTTATCTTGTTCTTAAATTTTGAAATTTGCATAGTGCATGTTATCAATCATAAATGAAATAGATCCATGTACGTTGCTTCCGCTGTGTGTTTTGTATGAGATACAAAACCAGATTTTCTAACAATTGGTATAAGAGCCAGGTTTTCATCTCATGATTGTGTAGCATGTGATTGAATTTCAGAATTTAAGAAAACCGTTATCTTGGTGTTACAATTTTCTGCATCAAGTTATGGTGTTGTGTCATGGTTTTTAATTTTCATGAAGATGATTCGATTATGTTCATATGCCATAAAGAATGGCTGTATGGATTGTACAAATGCAATCTTCTATATGATATATATCCTTGGTCATCCATGTCTTTAGAGTGCACAGATTTAATGGAAGTTAATAGTGCCATGTCTTGAGTAGTTGCTGAAAGAAAATCATGTAACTGTTAAATGTCAAAGGCACTGTTTTGGATTGAAAGGCATTGTTTCATGTGCCTTGGTTTCTCTATAAATATATATAAATATATATATATATATATATATATATATGTTTGTACATATTACATTTGTTTGATGATTAAAAGATATGGATATAACTGTCATCAACGTAACTATCCATTGCATAAAGCACTTAGATTGCTTTTGCACCTTTTGAACCATAATGCATGGCTTGGTTTATGATTGCATGGCCTGACTTCATTGCATGGCTTGCCTTTATTGTTTGGCTTGGCCATCATGCATTTGTCTTACTATGTAATTTAATAGTTTATACGGATTTGATGGCCAACTTGCTTGCAAATGATATATAAAGAATCTAAGCAATCTGAAGGTTATATATATATATAATATAATATAATATAGTTTTATAATGTAATATAAGTTTATATTATGTTATATATATTTATATATGTTAATGCTAGTTTAATGAAATTTATTCCTAAAGAGATTAGGATTATATTTTCAAAGTGTCTAACATTATTATAGTTCTTGATCTTAAAAACCTTTAATTTAAAATATCTAGTGGGAGAGAGATATGTTAGGACATATGTAGTTGTTCAAACTTGTGAACATATGTCGCTATTTTATGTAATTGGCTTATCCTTAGACAA
Source organism: Castanopsis chinensis (assembly GCA_032878915.1). Classification (NCBI taxonomy): domain Eukaryota; kingdom Viridiplantae; phylum Streptophyta; class Magnoliopsida; order Fagales; family Fagaceae; genus Castanopsis; species Castanopsis chinensis. Next base: position 8,403,318 of record JAVQMG010000102.1, on the reverse strand, counting down.
AACGCACTTTACTTGTAATTGGGTAGATCTAGGATGGGTTAAACACTTCAAGAAACAGTGGTTCAAGTTTAAGTGTTGAAGCCGTCAAAGTCTGTCCAAGATACAAGCAAGGAAGTGCAAGATTTTAAAGCTCGATAGATAACCTCGACAGATACATCTATCGAGATTTAAAGAAGCTGTTTTGCCCGAGCCTCGACAGCTGTCTCGACACCTCTCGACACCTCTATCTGTCGAGAATTAAAGAAAACAGAATTCCAAGTCTGTTTCAAGTCCAATCCGTGTGTGTGTCTTTGGGACTTCTTTTCTCCTAACCCTAGACATATAAAAGGATTATTTTAAGGGCCGTAAAAGGGCTGCACAAGTGAATAAGCAGAAATCACAAGATACAAGTTGCATCTTCTCTCTTCATGCAAATTGTGATCTGTGAGAAAAGTTCGTGCCCTAGTTCATCTCTGATGATTTGAAGAACTTTGCAGCCAACATTCTTTCTTTCTCAAGTTGGTGAGTGAGTCACGTACTGGGATTCGTGCAAAGGAGTAAGACGCGTACTGGGATCCGCGCATCACATTGGTTAGTCACGTACTGGGAGCCGTGCATTGAACTGGAGAAATTGTCACTACAGAACGAGTCCAATTGGGTATTGGGGTAAGAGTTCAACTGTAGGTTGGTGAGGTACTGGGATTCCTTACTTGTAACTGCTCGTTGTGATAATAGTGGAGTTTCGGGAGTGGTGACCTTAAATCACCCGGTGGGGTTTTTGCCTTAGGGTTTTCCCCATTCGTGAACAAATCACCGTGTTATTTATTTTCCGCTGCATAATTTAGTTTCGGTGATTTGTTTGTGCTGCCACGTAAATTTGCATGTTAATTTGATTAATTAATAACTGGGCTAATTTAATTAATCTAAATTATCACAAGGGGTCAACGCGTTTGTGGCCTGTCAAGTGGTATCAGAGCAAGCACACTCTGATTAGGGTTTAATCTACTGTGTGTGATCCATTGACCCCTGCTGTCATGGATAGAGGACAATCTTTAATTATACCTCCTTTATTTGATGGCACTAACTATGCATACTGGAAAGTACGCATGAGAGCTTTCTTGCAGTCTTTAGATGAGAAAGTGTGGCAAGCTGTGGAGATAGGCTGGACCAAGCCTACAGAAGCGCCAGCCGAATGGGATGATGCAAAGATCAAGGCGGCTAACTTCAACAGCAGAGCATTGAATGCCCTATTCAGTGCAGTCACCAATGAGGAGTTTAAGAAAATTTCCTCAACTGAAACTGCGAAGGAAGCATGGACTATCCTCCAGACAACCTATGAGGGCACCAAGGCTGTCAAAGATTCAAAGCTACAAAGGCTCACCACACGCTTTGAAGAGATTAAAATGGAGGAGGATGAGTCGTTTGATGAGTTCTATGCCAAGCTGAAGGACATAGTGAACTCAGCCTTCAACCTTGGGGAAACCATCCCAGAACCCAAGATTGTAAGAAAGGTGCTCAGATCGTTGCCGGAAAGATTCCATGCTAAGATCACGGCAATTGAAGAATCAAACGATATTGACAGAATTCCTTTGACTGAGCTAGTTGGAAACTTGCAAACCTATGAGTTAGGGCTGACTAGGTTAGGCAAGTCAAGTAAGGGCAAGAGTTTGGCACTGAAGGCCAAAAGCAGTGACACGGATGACTCGTCAGATGATGAAGATTCCAAGATGAAGTCCTACATCACAAGGCAGTTCAAGAAGTTCATGAAGAATGCCAACGGAAAGGGCTTCAACAGAGACCGCAGACAATCCAGTTCTTCACAATTCAAGAATCCGGATAAAATGAGAAGGATGTCAAGGATGGCGGTCAGTACACTGTTCCCACAGGACCAAAGTGCTTTGGGTGTCAAGGCTTTGGACACATGAAACAAGAGTGTCCTACGTACTTAAAGAGCATAGGGAAAAGCAAGGCACTTGCTGTTACCTTAAGCGACACAGAGCCAGAGGATGATTCCGAGGATGAGGACGACGGAATCTTGAATGCCTTCACTGCCACTGTTAATCCTACTGATGGGGTTACCGAGAAAGCGGATGAAGAAGAAGAGTTGGTGGAATCCAAGTGTGAGATCATGGATGATCAAGATGATATCCACACTGCCTATGAGAAGCTATACAAGCTCTCGGAAAAGCATGAGAAGCTCTATAGGCTGGCCACCAAGAAACTCAGTGATGTGGAACTTGACCGTGAGGAACTGTCCACAAAGGTTGATCAAGCGAATCAAACCATTGGAGCACTGAGGTTCGAGAACAATTTCTTGGCTGAGAGGACCAAGAAGCTTGAAGCAGAGCTGTTTCAAGTCAGGGCACAACTGGAGAGGACGTCAAGTGCTAAACTGGACGAGATGCTGAGTGCTCAGAGATACTCTTCAGATCGTACTGGATTGGGGTATGAATTCTCTATCTCTAATACTCCTTCTGCTAGTACTACTGTTTTTGTTCCACCGGCTGATAACATTAAAACTGAGGAAAATAATGTTAAAACTGATTTAGCTAGTGAGAACATAGGCAAGGACAAATCCATCCTAGGAGCACCCCCTAAAATTGAGAAAAGGGAAGCTAGACACCCTAGGAATAAGAAGGATAACTCTCAAAAGGCCAAACAGAAGAAGTCGCATCTCTGTTATCATTGTGGTCTCGGCGGTCACACTCGACCAAATTGCTACAAGTGGCTTGCCACTCAACAGAGCAATGGCGCTATAGCATCTGGGAGCCAGAATATAATATGGAATATTAATAAAACCATAAAATAATAAACTTGCTACCAAGGAATTATAGACATGGATTGGGTTGTCGTTGCATATATTATTTTATGGTTTTATTAATATTCCATATTATATGCTTATATGCTAAATTGATAATGTCCAGTTTACTTAATGTATTCATGTTTATTATTTTCATATTTAAATCATAGCATCATCTATCCCACTTGTTGCTATTTTTAACCGAAACAAACTGACTGGATCCAACTATGTTGATTGGAAAAGAAATTTGTACATTGTTCTTACAACTGAAGAGCACAAATATGTGCTTACTCAACCATGTCCTAGCTTTTCTTCATTAGATGCTCCTCTTGAGGAAAAATAGTGATATGATTGTTGGCAGAAATCTAATGAAATGGCCAAGTGCTACATCCTAGCATCTATCTCAAATGTTCTACAGCATCAAATGCAAGATGTAGAACTAGCTTCGGACATCATATTAAGTCTGAAGGAGATATTGGGTGAGCAAGACCATTCTGCAAGGCAAGAAAACATGAGGCAAATTTATAATATCAAAATGGCTGCAGGAAGTTTAGTGAGGGAGCATTGTCTTAGGATGATTGCTAATCTGAACACATTAGAAATTTTAGGTGCCGACATTGATGGAGAATCCCAATGAAATGGCTACAAGAATTTTTAGCCCTAACTACTTTAGTAAGAAATTATTAAAGTATATATTTATAAAATTGGATTTCATAAATATATATTGAATAACTTTAAAAGATTAAACCAGGTACTCAAGGATAAGATGTAGTAATTTTCAAAGTGGCAGTCTATATTCATGACTTTGTATTACTATGAATATTTTATGAAGGGGTTGCGTGTATAATAAAGTTTTTGCATATAATTTATTAATAAGGCCTAGAGTGCAATTATATTTATATAGTGGTATTAAATATAATTAATGGTAACTTTGAACTTGTCAAGAGTTGACAAAAAAGCCCAAGGCCCATTGGAGCTAGTGTCTTACTAGTCTCTTTTGGTCCCACTCCAAGCCGCACACTAAAGCCCAATTGGAAAGGCCCAATGAGCCAGTCCAATTAGATAATCAGTTAGTTATAAAGGGAGAAATATACATAATTTTTTTTTAGAAGTGTTAAAAAAAAAAAAAAAAAAAAAAAAAAGAAAGAAAGAAAGAGAATGAGGCACACTTTCATTCTCCCTTGGAAACTGATTGAGAGACCACATTTCTCAGACGTAAAGTGAAATTGGAGTGAAGATGAGAAGTATTTCCAAGTGCTTCTAATCTTTGTTTCGAATTTCTCCACATCAAGGTACGCTATATTGTTCTTAAATTTTGAAATTTGCATAGTGTATGTTATCAATTATGAATGAAATAGATCCATGTATGTTGCTTCCGTTGTGTGTTTTGTATGAGATACAAAACCAGATTTTCCAACAAGTTTCCTATTTAAGGTAGTAATTAGATGTTAGTGGTCTAAGTTTCTATAGTGTAAACTTCAATTCTTTCACAGTGGATTTGTTTTACCTTGAGGATAGCTAGGTTAAATCATCCCCATGTTTTTTACCGGTTTGGTTTTCCTGGGTTATCATATCATTGTGTTATTTATTTTTTCGCACTGTTTCAATGATATGATTTATATGTGTTAACCTAGATCTGCACAATTTACCGAAGTTAATCACTGGGCTAAATAACTAGCTTAATCTGGTTGTATTTAAGGGGTCTAAAAATGTACATGTGGTATCAGAGCAGGTTAGCTCTTGTATTTAGATCCTTTAATGTAGGAGTTGAACCTTGACCCCTGTTGTCATAGAACACGGTTACTCTCTTGTGATCCCACCTCACTTTGATGGGAATGATTATGCTTATTGAAAAGTAAGGATGAAAGCATTCTTGAAATCTATTAATGAGGGAGTCTGGAGCTCCGTTGAATACTGATGGGAGAAGGCCACTACTCTAGTGAGTGAGTGGCAAACTTCTCAAAAAGAAGCAACTGCTTTTAATAGCAAAGCTATGAATGCTATTTTTAGTACTGTTTCTATGGATGAATTCAAGAGAATCTCTAATGTTGAGGTTGGTCACACTGCATGGAATATTCTCCAAGCTGTGCATGAAGGCACAAAGGCAGTTAAGATTAATAAGTTGCAGCCGTTAACAACTAGATTTGAAAGTATTAGGATGTCTGATGATGAAATATTTGATTAATTCTATACTAAGCTTAATGATATTGTTAATTCTACTTATAATTTGGTGAAATCTATGATCAACCTAAAGTTGTTGGGAAGATACTTAGATCTTTAACTGAAGATTTTAGACCCAAAGTAACTGCCATCACTGAAAGCAAGGATGTAGACTCCATCCTTGTTAATGAATTTGTAGGATCTCTTCAGTCCTATGAGTTGGACCTACCTAAGACTAACAAATCACAACCAATGGCTCTTAAGTCTGTTGATGATATTGATATGAGTGGATTTGATGATGAGTTCTCTGCTACAGAGATTGCATATCTTACCAAGAACTTTAGAAACTTTCTTAGGAAAAACAACAGAAGGGCAAAAGGTAAAAACAATGCTGAACCTAGAAATTTTAGGAGGAATGAACCCACTAAGGTGAACAATAATAAGAAACCTAAAGAAAAAGTAGGTCAACCTTCTAATAATTTTGTGGGTCAATAATGTTTTGGTTGTCAAGGGTATGGTCATGTAAAATCTGAATGTCCAACATTCTTAAGGTCCAAGGGTAAGGCTATGGCTGTAACCCTTAATGATGATGAAGTTTCTGACAATGAGTCTGGATAGTGATGAGGATGGAAATTTTATTGCTTTCACTGCTACTGTTGTAGTTGATGAAAGTGTTGCTATTAAGGAGAACCCTTCTAATAGGGAACTCTATGAGGATGCAAATTTACAAGAAGCCTACAATAAGCTTTACGAAGTTGCTGCAAAGGATGCTATGAGTGTTGATCTAGGCTTAAAGAAAATTGCATCTCTTGAACTTGCTAAGAAAAATTTGCTTGTGAAACTATTTGATGCTAATAAATTTTTGAACAATGTGAAGACTAAGAACATGCTTTTGCTTGATAAAGTTAAGATTTTAGAACATGAATTATCAATTGCTAGAGAACAAACTAATAGGTCTGCTAGTTCCAAACTGGATCATATGATGTGTGTTCAAAAGTCTCCTTCAAACACACTGGCTTAGGTTTTGTAGAAAGCATCTTTGTTCCTGAAATACATTTCGCAAACTTTGTTCTTTCTTCTGAGCCCCCTGTGAGTGAGGTTGTCAAACCTGTAGAAGTTACACCTCCTAGGAAGATTAGGGTTGATCTTCAAGAGCCTAAACCTAAGACTTCTAATCCTTCAAAGGGCAAGTTGCATGATAGACCTACATGAGTTTGTCATTTTTGTGGAAAGTCTGGGCACATTCGTCCAAACAGTTTCAAGTTTCAAGTTGCAAGCTGCTAAGCGAGAAAATAAGCTTGAAGTACATGAGCCTCAAGCACAAGATCCTATGGTACTTATTGGTAAGTTGGTAAAGGCTTTAAGCCTTTATTCCAAACCTGGAGTTGCTCAAAATTCTAATTTGAATAATAACTCCAATGCTAGAGTTGCATCTAAAAAGTTTTGGATGCAAAAGGCTCGATCTAATTGAGTCTTTCTAACGTGGTCCTTGTGCTTCATTACTCTTCTCTTTGTGACCATTTTCCTTTGTTGTTTTTGTTTTCTTTGTCTTTTTAGGATTTGCATTGCATAACATTCATGCATTTTATTCTAGGTTATTTTTGTTATTCATTTTCAAAATTAAAAAAAAATTAAAAAAAAAAAACAAAACAAAACAAAAAAAGGAAAAGGGAAGCAAAATGTGTTTTGCATTTTTTTTGGATTTCAAATCAAGGTTGGCCAATATATCTTTACATAAAATATTTATGTACTTTGTTTAGCTTGGATGAGGTTTTTTTTTTTTTTTTTTTTTTTCTTTACTTTACTAGTTTGAGCTTTATAGTGCATGTTGTGTGGGAAGATGTTTATAGTTTTTGATCACTTTGTCTTGATCTTGAAGTCACATGCCTTTGAATGTCAGACTTGATCTTAATGAGAAAGGCATAAATAACCGTCTCACCACTGTTTACTAGCCAATCATGAACTTCTTAGTGCATATTGTAAGATTTTGCGCTCGAGCAAGTATAGCACATGCACAAAAAGAACATAAGGTATAGCCTCGATTTAATTGCTAAAATTGGTGTGTACATTATTGGACTATAATTTAATCAATCAAAAAAAAATTGGTGTGTACATTATCTTGGTTTTTTTTTTAATAAGTTTCTGATCGAATAAAATTTGTGTATATATTATGAGGCAAATCAAGAAACTTACATGATTGCCAGCTTTTATTCTAGGAGATGTGAGAGTTATGTGATGTAACTCTTTAGGTGATAGTCTCTTTCAAAGTTATGTGATGAATTTTGTAGAAATTGTGCTTGATTACTATTCACATATCACCTCACATGTATCTCAAGCTTTTTCTAGTTGCACACACTACACAAGTTAATCTTTGCTAAACTTTGTACATGTTATTGTGTGTGATTTTATTTTGGCCATCCAAGATTGAAACTTCCTTGAGTTTAAATGCAAATTGTGTTTGAAGTTTGAGAATTTAAGGATAATTGATTGAAAATCTTAATTTTGGAAGATCTGGGTTCAATATAAGTGTTTTTTAAAAGCATTTCATCTCATACGCATACATTTTATTCATAAAATACTATGCTTTGAGGAGTTTCTGCATAAAAATGCTCTATTTTTCCAAAAAAATTGTTTTTTTTTTTCCAGATTTTCAATTGATCGAACTTGTTTCTCGACCGATCGAAATTGCGATTAAAATTTTGGTTTGAATTTGTCCTGCTCAATCGATGCTCGATGGATGCTAGATCGATCGAATGTAATTTTCGATCGATTGAATCTAATTTTTGATCAATCAAAAATCGCATAGAGAGTTTTTTAAAGCCTTTAGCTTTTCATGTGTTCATCACTTTTTCAAAAGTTATTCTTTCTCTCTTCGATCGGTCAAGGAGTCAGATCAAATTTTTGTCGTTTTCCCTCGAATTTTTTGCAAGGTTTTTGTCTTCTAAGGCTGGTAAGACCTTTTTGCCCCTCATTTTCCATTTATTTTCATGTTTCATGCATTTTTGTCATGCATTTTGGGAATATTTCAAACCTAAAGAAAATTGGGGATTTTGATTTTTTCAACCTTTTCTTTGGAAATTGATCAATGGGTTTTTGTTGTGGAACTATATAAAACTGATCTTTGTGAATTAATTTGATCAATTTGATGTTTTGGGAAAAATTGGAATTTCTAGGACTTGAAACTATCCGATTTGGGGTTTTTGTTAAATTGAGCTTAATTTGATAAAATTGGCTTGTTAGATTGATTAATTTGATCATTATTTTATGTTATCTTTTGTAATGATCAATTTAGTCAATTTGTTGGATTTTTTAAAATGGGTTTTTCAAGTAAAATTGAGCATGCATCATGTGTTGATAAAATTGAACTTATTCTCATTGCATTAGAGCATGCATCATGTGTTGATATTGCTCATGCATCATATAGATTGTAATTTTTTTTTTTTTTTTGTGCTAACTTTTAGTCTGCCCTTGGGTTGTTTTTGTTTTTTGTCTTTTGTCTCTTATTTGACCTTCCTTTCTACTCTTTAGCATCATGACTAGGAAGACTAAAGCTAATAGGGAAGCCTCCTCTTCCTCTGCTCCTTCCTTTGAGAGTGATAGGTTTCTGAGCGAGAAAAACCAGGAAATATGAGACTCTGAATTTTTTTAGAAATGTTTGGGTTGAGAGAAAGGTTCTTTTAGATGAGCTTGACCTTGAGATTAGGAGAAACTTAGAGCGTAGGGGCTAGTTACCATTGTTGGACGTTTCTCATCCCCCTCTGGCTACCTTGACCAGAGAGTTCTACTCGAACCTCTCTGTCCATTCCTATGATTCCAACACTCTAGTGAGAAGTTGGATACAAGGTGAAGAGTACACCATTACTCCTTCGACAGTGGCTACTGCTCTTGGGGTGCCTTTGTTTCAGCATCCTATTAATCCTTACGATGAGTCTCCTCCCCTAGATGACACCATGTCATACATTACTGGTACTTCTATCCAGTAGGGTTCTGATCCTCGGATCACATCTTCTGAGTTGACTAAGATTCATTATCTTCTCTTTAGGATTGCTTGTCATTCTTTGTGGCTTATCTCTCATTTGCACACCACTCCTATAGAGAGATGTTCGTTTTTGTATGCCCTTGTCACCGATGCTCCTATGAGCTTTCCTCATCTCTTCATCCGTTCTTTGATTGAGGTTCATTGGTGTAGTTCTATTTCTTATGCTCTATTCTTTCCAATTTTTATTCATTGGATCTTTTTGCACTTAAGTTTAGAGGACTTTCCCACGTCTGAGCCTATTCATATAATTGCTCCTTTAGGTGCCACCTTTCTTAGGCAAAAGGCTGCTCAGATAAGAGCAAACTCTAAATGCCCTAGGGTTGAGTCTTCTAGTTTCGCACCTCCTCCTCCTTCTTTTATAAGTGATACTTCTGCTGAGGCATCTGTTGATCCGACTGCTGCTATTGCTACTACTGTTCCTTCACCTTCTACTTCGGATGATTCAGACATTCGTCGTATGTTGGAGACTGTCATGACCGTTCAAGCAACTCATGGTTAGCTTTTGGTGGACATGCTAGATGAGATTTGTGCTTTCCAAGTGGATTTGAAGAGTATTAGACGATCACCTCTGTCACCTCTTTTTGATGATGAGTGATTGCCCTTTGGCAATTCATCACAAAAAAGGGGGAGTACATATGCAAAGGAGTTTTTGTTGTTAGGGGGAGATTTTGTTGTTTTGGAACTATGGAGTTTTCTGAGCTGTCTACTCTTACAACTGGTAGATAGTAGTTGGGTTGAATTTCTTACGTTGGGCAATGATTTTGTAATGGGCTGTTTTTTTTTTTTTGGTAATTTTGAGCACTTTGTTTAAGTTTTGTGTTTTGTCACGAATTGCCAAAGGGGAAATTTGTTGGGTTCTAAGACTTTATTTTCAAATGTATTAGAACTTTATTTTGTAATGTTGGCAAACCATGATCAAGATGTTTAGTTTTGTTTTAGACTTGCTCAAAGTATGTTTAAGTGTAAAGTTGGAATCGAGTGTACTGCAAGATTTACTGTGTAAATCTGCCTGGCTCGATCGATCAAAAATTAGACTTGATCAATCGAAGCTCGTGCAGATTGTTTTTCTGCAACATTTTTCAATTCAGCCCAAGCCCATTTGATTTGTAAGGTTTTATGTTTTGTCTTTAGTATAAAAAGGAAAACCCTAACCACGTTTTGAGGTTCTTTATGCTGTGTATGTATATCTCTTGTGAGATCTAGAGGTGTTTGCTTTTACATACACTTAGGGTTATTAAGATCTAGATTGATGTCAAGTGCTTGGTGATCAATTTAGTTGTGTTAGGATATATGCCCTTAAATCCTATTGTATGATGCTATGTATGACATTATGTATGACTTAATGTTGTGTTTAATAAAGTTGTTTATTTTTATCTAAAATAATGGTAACATGAATATTTGGACATTATCATATAGTCCATGAGATGCATAGTATGTGATTTATGTGAAAAGTCACAGAAGATGTAAATCACAAGTTCTTTGTAAACTCAAAATTTATAGTTCGTAGTCGGTGATGAAATTGGGCATTTCATTTGCGAAGGCTATAACGTATCAACTAAGATGATTTGTCTTGATCATGGAAGTGGTGACTTCTAGTTGATATGTTGATATGTTTTAAGAGTTAAGACATATTGAACTGGACCGCTGTGAGATTTATTATTCTCCTAACGACTGTCAAATGAATAATAAATCTCACGACTTCTATTTGTATGAACTCTTAATCCTGAGAGAATAATGGACTTGATCATGAGGTGTAGGTTGCTTTGATATATCAGGAGTGAAATCTAAAGTAACGGTCAAAACCTCAGTATGTTGGGCAACCACATTTAGTGTTGATGGAACATATATTCTTAAGATGGAATTCATAGTCTCTTAATGGAGATACAAAATATTCCCTTGAGATAAGTTTAATGGGTTTGGTTATTCAGAGAGTTAGGCCTAACCACTTTGGTAAGAAATTACTAAAGTATATATTTATGAAATTGGATTTCATAAATATATGATGAATAACTTTAAAGGATTAAACCGGGTACTCAAGGATAAGATGTAGTAATTTACAAAGTGGCAGTCTATATTTATGATTTTGTATTACTACGAATATTTTATGAAGGGGTTGCGTGTAAAATAAAGTCTTGGGATATAATTTATTACTAAGGCCTAGAGTGCAATTATATTTATATAGTGGTATTAAATATAATTAATGGTAACTTTGGACTTGTCAAGAGTTGACGGAAAAGCCCAAGGCCCATTGGAGCTAGTGTCTTATTGGTCCCTTTTGGTCCCATTCCAAGCCACACACTAAAGCCCAATTGGAAAGGCCCAATAGGTCGGCCCAATTAGATAATCAGTTAGTTATAAAGGGAGAAACATACAAAATTTTTTAAGCGATTTTTCGTAGAGAAAAAGAAAGAGTGTGAGACACACTTTTATTCTCCATTTGGAAACTGATTGAGAGACTACACATCTTGGGCGTAAAGTGGAATTGGAGTGAAGATTAAAAGTTTTCCCAAGTGCTTCTAATCTTTGTTTTGAAATTCTCCATACCAAGGTACGCTATCTTGTTCTTAAATTCTGAAATTTACAGAGTGCATGTTGTCAATCATGAATGAAATAGATCCTTGTTTGTTGCTTCCGCTGTGTGTTTTGTATGAGATACAAAATCAGATTTTTATTCCAACAAGTTGCAGATTCAAGAGCCTAAAGATAAACAAGCGGGAGTGCTTGTGCTTGCTGGGAATCCAAGAAAGAAGTAGTTCGTGGACTCAGAGCTTTCATGTGGTCGTGATAGTAAGTTTCCTACTCGAGGTAGCAATAGGATGTTAGTGGTCTAATATTGTGTAAACTTCAATTCTTTCATAGTGGATTTGTTTTACCTTAAGGATGGCTAGGTTAAATTCTCCCCAGGTTTTTTACCAGTTTGGTTTACCTTAGTTATCATATTGTTGTATTATTTATTTTTCCGCACTGTTTCAATGATATGATTTATATGTGTTAACTTAGATCTGCATAATTTATCTAAGTTAATCACTTGGCTAAATAACTAGGTTAATCTAGTTGTGTTTTAGGGGTCTAAAAATGTGCACATAGCATTTTTCACAATTTATTGAAGTGAGGGACTATAAGTTGTGAAAAATAAGAAATAAAATATTACAATAATAATTTTCCACCACTCACTATCAACCATTTTAACAAATTCAAATTATGGCAAAAGTTGCCTCTCGACTTATTACATTGCAAATTAAAGATCTTACTTTGAACAGCCATGAAGTAAGACTGCTTAATATCCATTAAATTGGCATGGTATTCACAATTTGAAAACCTCAAAAGTGAAAAGCACCCTACAAAAGCAACATAAAGTCATAAACTGTTTATTGGTCGAGTCACATTCATATGACAAGGTCTCCTACCCCTAAAGAAGTATAAATGGGGCCTTGTCGCAATTAATACAATAAGTCAATAAGCTTAAAAAGTAGAGGTACCATTTAGATTCCTTGAAGGTGGGTACGCTGTGACTCTCTCTCACAGACCCTACAAGTACAAGTGGATGGTAAATTACCACTGCATACAATTCTGCAGAACAGAGACACTTGACCTCGATGGTTTTCAATTTCTGCCACAAAACTAGCTTGATTTTTCGGTGTTAATTCGAACCGTTCACCTATCAATTCCATACTTGGACGGGGAACACTTCACGCATGTAGCCCACGTTGACGTATGTATTAGTGATTTGGTTGGTCCTATTCCTATTCATTCAAATACTACCAATTAAATTATAGAAGTTTGTGGGTCTCTTTTTTAGACAGTTCTAGGCCCAATACTGATGTGGGGTCTTGGGTCACAAAGAAGGGGCTAGAATAGAGGTTGGGTGAACTGGGTCTGGTTATCCGCAGCCTATCAGGGTCATTATATAGTTGGTCTGTGCGCAAATCAAATAGAGCTCTACAAGGCAAAAATGCAAATTTTAACCAAGTAATAAAATATATTGTAAGTGTTTTAATGCCGTAAAATGACATTTAACTCTTACGAAGTGATTAAAATAATTATTCACAATGAGAAAGAGATTAAAATAGAATATTTAAGGATTATCTTTTATTGTGTGAACATTTAAAAATAGTTCTTTCACTCGGGTACTCCATGTTCTTGAAAGAGATATTGTCATGGTTCCTCTTCCAATGGTTCCCAAGACTTGGGTTTGTGGTTCTTAGAACCATGGGCATTTAATCTGGGGACTTGAAATGCTAGTTCCCTAGGCCACAGGATATTTTTTCATGCTTATTATGCAATAGATTTTTTTCCTTTCCCTTTACCTCTGTAGGTTCTGCAAAAGAACAACCATCAATACAAATATTCACAAATAAGTGTTAGTTCCTGAGGTTAGGATATACATTCTAAAGCATATACATATATATAAATGAACTTCATATATATGAGTCAGCCTGATGACCTTAGCCCCAATTCTCATAAACTTAGCACTTTTGCACAAGACTTATGAGATTTGGAACTCAAGTCCAAGTAGTTTTATTTGGACATTTTAATTCAAGGAAGTCAAATGAGGAGGATTTTGTGGGAGAGTGTGATATCTGATCTGTGCATATTTTTGTATATGTTTCTTTGAAAACTAAGTGATATTTTAAAGGATCTCCAGGACATGGGACAAAGTCCTCCTCCTTGGCTCTCTTGTTTTGTTCCTTTTTTCTCCTTTCTCCCCTACTGAACCCTTAGAACTCTTATAATTTCCCTCTAAACCCCTGAAACGCCCCTTCTAAGATGTTTTGGTGTTCCTTTTATAGTGGACATGGTCTGGTTCCTCCAAACATGGATGTACCTAGTCTGTTAGGTAAAACCATGTCCTCTGACAAGAAACTGAAGGAGTTCATTAGGTATAGACTTAGCTTAGTTTGGCAATTATAACTCAAAAATAGGCTTTAGCTACAAATGGAAATTGCCTTCCTAGAACGTCAAAGGAGTAGGTGGGATATTCAATGCAATGGGTGACAACTTTGATTGAAAAGGACAATTGAGAAGAAGTTGTGAGGAGATGTCATGCACACAGAGGAACTAAGTTTGCTATTGGTTCATACATTCCAAGAAAATACATTAACCAAGAGAAAACTACAAGTTCCTACTTTCTCTAGAAATCATTCCCCTACCAACTAAACCACTTCTCCCTTACTACTAATTTTAGGTCCCATGGACTTGGATCATGGGTTACAAAGATGATACCTAGTTTGCTGGATACTTTATGACCTTTTTGTTGGGAATCTGAACATACACCTTGGCTTTCCCATGTGACAGCCAAGATCCTCTTCTCAATTCTTTAAAAAGACATATCAAGGTCATAAGGCCTTGATGTTGACTCTTCTTAGTTTGGCCCTTTTTTTAAAAAAAAATGGCTTAGATTACTCTTTGCAATGGGTGAGCTTGGAAATCCTCTAACCATCCTCCTTTTTGTTGCGTGTCCTCTACCCTAGCCAAGATCCCTTGGTTCCTTATTCAAGTATTGAACCCAAGGACATCACTTGTCCCTTTCACTTCTCTCTGCCTCTTGATTTCAATACGACAACTAACGACTCTTTCCTTCTTTTCCTTCTTTTAAGGATACATGTGAGTGACTTGTTCCCAAACTATCTTCTAGGTCGCCTACATCCTTCTCAGGATCTTCTAAGCTATCTACATCCTTCCCAGGATTTTCATGCTTTCTCTTAAAGGACCCGTTTCTTGGAGGATGGACGGCCTGCTCATGGCCTATGTCTGGGTCCTCTTAATTTTTACTCTTATTTTTCTTTCTTTCTTTTACCTTCATTTTGGGCCTTTAGGCCTTCATGGTTCTTCTTAACTTCACGAGCTAGGCCTTCTTTTGTTAAGACCCATGGTCTTTCCTTACTTTCCATGGAATGTGCTTCCTTGTCACAGTTTGTTCCTCAACAAAGTTTTGGCTCGAAAAGTATATAACCAAAAAAAGGTTAGCAAAGATAGGGTAAATTAAAATTTTTCATCCTAAATCATCATCTCGATTACAATTTACCTCCTAAATTATAGAAGCGCATGATTAAGCCCTTATAGACACCTCATTTTGTACCCTTTATGACTCGAGCTCCTGTTCTCCAATGACAATAACACTATAAGGATTTAGGACTTATCTAGGGCCTAGCCAAATGAACTCTTTAGTTGAATGGTGTTTTAAGAAAGGAAAAAGACCTTGCATGAACCTTAAGCATGCATACACATTAGGATTTAAGAAAGGCATTTAAGGAAAAATTTTAATGAAAAATGTGGTAGATCTAATCTCACATCACCTAGGAAGAGCCCTACCCCTCTTCTCTGAACACTACAAAAAAGCCTCATGGCCCTTTTCCCAAAAGAGGCTAAATCAACTCTAAAAAGTGATTCAAGATAGTCTTTTACTTCAAAAAGCATTCTAAACTAGAAGTTCTTACCTAGGACCTATTTTGGGTCTAAGCCCTCTAGTTAAACTTAAAAAACCTCTGAGTATTTATTTTTATAGATTGACCGAAGGGAATGGTCAAAATTAAGCTCCAAGAGCTCTTGTATTTGAGGTTAGGGTCTAACCTAATCTCTTTCATTTCTATGGTTTTATTCCTGTTTTTTATTGATTTAATTATCTCCAATGTAATTAAGGTTTCTTGCTCTTTAGTCTAGAAGCACACTAGGTAAGCTTCGATGTAGATTTTAATCTGGGTAGGGATTCGTACACATGCTCATGTGTACGCATCTCCATGAACATGCATATGCATGCTTCGGTATGTGCACATATGTTCAACCCAAAAACCCAAAAATGTATGTTCTTTGATTTCCTTTCTATTTTTTTTTTTTTAATTTTAATACATATTTAAGTTCTGTTTAGTTGGGTTTATGTATGTTTAGGTCCTAAGTTAGTAACATAACATGCTTTATTGCCTTTTAGTTTGAATTACATGATTAGGATTTATGCTTGAATGAAAAATATGAACATGCATTATATATAATTATGGATTGATGCATAGGTGCTATGGTACCATGATGCAATAAGGTAAGTAAAGATATGTCATGCATAATCACATGAACATGCATATGAATGAAACATGATTTGCAAAGTGAACATGATGAATGTGGTGAAGATCATGTATGAGTACCAATATTTGTGATGATATGATGCTACTGACTTTATGATGATATGATGTCGCTTCCTTTGTGTGGATATGATGACATGTTTGTGATCTTGTCACCTAATATTAAAATGATGTGATGCATATAACAATAATATGAGATGTCATGTATGTTATGCCATGATAGATGAATGTTAGGTTGTATGCTAGATGCATGTTTGGATAAATCTAGAGTGTGTGTGTGTGTGTTTTTAAGTGTGTGTATAGATAACATATTAGAGGACATTTTAGTGGAATTAGGATGTAGTACACAATGAGTAGAGGCCAACCCACAGGTCGGGTGAGTTGGGTGCCTAAAACCTTCTCATCCCCACACTTAAACTCTAGACATGTACTCTGGTAAGATCAATCATTTCATGAAAGGTGTTATATATATGATTCCTAGACTTAATCTAAGTGGCAACTCCATTTTTTACCCTCCACCCTGCTCCACTTAGCCAAGGAATACTCCCTCCATGGTGATGCCCAAATCGTCGATAGTGCTTGTGCCCACACCCCCTCCCCATCCCTTGAAAGCTAATACTCTTTTTTATGTCTCCCCTAGCATCTGTTTTTGTATTAAGTTTGATAGAATTTAGAATTAAAAGACCAATCTACCCATCTCTACAAAATAGATGACTGGGGGATAAATTGGCATTTTAGTGCTAAATTCTATTAGAATTAACAACAAAACAAACAACATGAAATTAAGTATGAAGTATTTTTGGAATTAAGAGGGCATCGATCAAACGTTTCAAAAATGCAAGAATACCTTTTTGGTCCCTAAATTTTGGCCCAGTTTTCACTTTGTTCCACACATTTTTTAAGCTCTTATTTTGGTTCCTAAATTTTGAAAATTGTTTTCAATTTAGTTCCTACTGTGATCTCACTAACAGAAATGGCCAACATGGTAGACGGAATGCCTTACTAGCCGGCATGAAATTGGCATGACCATTAAAATAATATTTAAACAAAATTATTTGGCATTTAAAAATGACACGTCAACATCCAAATTAGCTTCTATATTATTAAAATAATTTCTTCAAATTAATATATATATATATATATATACATTTTTTTTTCATTTTCCTTTTTTTTTTCTTCTTAGGAAACAAACACACAATTAAACACAAGCAAACACAAAAAATAAAACTCACACACAACACCAAAACAACACAACTGAGTTTAGACTTTTTCATTTTTTAAACCCACACTGCCACACACCTTTTCATTTTTTATTTTCCTATTTTTCTCAGCTTTCTTACATTTCTTTTTCTATCTAAGCTTGGGTTGTGGTTTTGGGATTTGGGTGATCGGTTTGATATAGGCTAGATTCAAAGAGGCTGAGATTAGTAGTGGTGGTAGTTGTACAACACAAATCGGTGGTGATGGTTAGTGGTTGTGAAACAGAAGTAGAAATCTATGGTGGTGAAAATGGTCGGTGGCTGTGAAACTGAAGTGGAGATAAGTGGTGGTAGAGGTAGTCACAAATCATAAATTAGCAGTAGTTGTGGTAGTCGGTGGTTGCAAAAGGAAGTAGAGATTGTGGTAAGTCATAAACACATGAAAACCTTGTTCCAATAATTTTTAGTCAGGCAGAAAAAATAAATAATAAATAAATAAAAATAAATAAATAAATAAAAGGTCATACAATATATTAAAATAAGATACCTTCCAATAATGAAGTGCAACTTTCACCGTAGAATATGCTGAGCCAATTAAATTGTCAGAGCATTTGGGATGCTACATAAAAGGGCGTCCACGATTTGCATTTTGTTTGATGGAAAGGAAGGTTAGTTCTTCGTTCTTACATTTATTTCATTTTTCCCTTTGCTTTCATATTTTTTGACCACTCTCTTTTTCATGATCCCCATCCCCGTGGGAATGCCGTGGAGTGTGTTACATGGAAAAGTATTGCCATAATGCCATATTCATATATATTAACAGAATTAAACATAATGCCATTAGTTTTATTTTGGTGATTTTTTTTTTTTTTTTTTTATTGATAGAATGTGGATATTCATATTTGTCATAATGCCTATAGATTGCACTTAGATTCTCAAAGTTGGGAGACGCAGAGGAGCTTAGTGTTTAGCACACACACCCTTTTACCCACATTACTATACACAACCTTTAAATGCACTTAAATGAGTTAAATCACAATTTTAGAGATAACTCAGATAAGTCACAATTTTGATGCATTCTTGTGGGGCGCAGGGGGTAAGGGCCGGAGTTCAAGTGTCCATGAGGGAGCTTCACACATATATACACTTAAATTAGATTAGAGTAGAATTCTATCTTATATTAAAAAAAAATAAAAAATAAAAACGATTGTATAACAAAGTGTGTGTAAACCCGTATTTATAGCATTTGAGTTTTGATGCGAATGTTAATTCCAAGGCTCCGTTTATTTCGGCATAAAATGTTTTTCTATAAAATATATTTTAGTGAGAAATAATTTGTTTCTTATCTTTTGCTTATGAGCCAAACTTTTCATTTTTTTTACAACTGGTCACACCGAAAATTCCAAAAAATTGTGGTGGTTGGAGAAAGAAAATGGGGTGGAAGCCACTACAAATGACCAATAATTACAGCAACGGTGGTGACTTGTTAGTGTAGTGACAGTGGCCGATGATTAGTAACAAGTTGGCCTGTGTAGATGATACCTCAGTTTACAGCTGGCATTTAATCCAAACTTCAAGGATAAATTTATCATTTCACTCAAGGGTAAAGAAGTCGCTTTGAATCATTACAAGATTGGGAACTCATCTTAAATATCATCAAAACTTTTTGAATGATAAAAATGACATTTCTCAGAGGAATATCAGAACATCGAATAGATAAATCTTGTGACATCAAATTCTAATAGTTATCAAAAGACTTATAGTTCAATCGACACTTCTTGCTGTTTCCAATAGAGATGCCCAGAATTCAAATTTTCAATCTCCCAACTATCGAATTATCAAAATCATAATAATAATAATAAAGTAACATCATGTAAAATAAGATTGAATACACATGATAATGGATGATTAATTGTAACTGGTTCTTAAAAGTATTGATTATGATTAATGATATGGAAAAATTTTAAAGGCTCAAATCTAAAGAAAGGATGTATTCAAATGTATGAAAAAAATTCAAAGGTTAATTCAGAATTTGATAATAAAGTCTCCAAATACAATCTCAAATAGTTTCATGAATACTAAACTCACTATCCTAAGAAAACATAATAAAATAGTCCATCAACTAACATAGCTCCAAAAGAAGCCTTCAATTTATGCTCCTATGATCTACCACCAAAAAAGATTCCATTGCTCTAATCTTAAAGGGTGGAGAAAGGAGGGTGAGTTAGAAGCTCAATAAGAGAGTACATAATATAAGGATGTCTTTAAAAATAATAGTATCATTGACAAAATATAATCTTTACAAAGCATTTACAAATAGTTTTAACAGTAATATAATATACTCTATAAAATTGACAAAAAGAAAACATTTAAGTATAACTCTATAATGAATAAATAAAATAGTAACTATTTTAGTTGGCCAAAATACACTAAATAGGTAGAAACAATATATTATAGTTGTGGGCGTCAAGTTCTGCTAGATGTAACAGATACTAGGGCCCTCAACTTATTTGTTAGTGGGGTTTACTCTTAATCTTACTTATGGGGCTTCAACCCAAGCTTGGCTGCTTCCTACCCAGTCTCACACTCTCCAATATTCCACTTCTCACTCTCTACCCAGTACCAGTTGCTTCACCCTTTTTACCCTCCCCAATTTCTTAACCACCTTTTTGATCATCTTGCTCTCCTTTTATATGCATAAGTGAGTGGGATTGCCATCATTTTATTCCCACTTACTCATATGTTCCCATGTCTCTTAGAATCCCAAGGGATTCTTACGTAAGCGGAGAATTCTCTTGGAACTTGCTCCACACGCCGATTTAGGCTCGATAGTGGATTCTTTCTCAGTAATTAGTTCTCAATGACCGACCGCTCCCAGAAGGAATGTATAGCCCTCCAAGTGCTCGAGTAATGGTCGAGCCTAATGCTAAGATCTCTTAGGTGGTCCTTTTGCTGTTCCCCGAGCTCATTATCCTTAATGGGTTGGGCCTTATGCCGGCCCTTATTCATTTGGTTAGCCCAATCCTTCGAGCCTGGTCTACCTATAATAGCCCACCACAATCCTGTTTTTACGAAGTAGGAACAGGATCATGCACTGTCTTATACCGATAAGGGTGTTGATTCCCATTTACTCTTCTTGGTAAAGAGCGTCTGAACCTCGAGAAGTTCCACGGTCCATTTCTGATGGCACAGATTGGACAGCCTTCCCCTCCTGGAAAAGTGCGTGGCAGGGCTTGATGCATCCAACGATTCAAATGATCTGATGCTTTATTTACCGAAGCACGCTTGTCATATAATAATGACCTGCATTTATTGCAATGTGACAGTTACCATTAAATGCCTTTTTACCCTATAAATACCCCTTCTCCTCTACTTCATCCCTTTCTTTTGTCTTTCCCTTCATCCTCTACTCACTCGTGCACCATAGTTCTCTCTGTAATCCTGAGCTCTCATCTCCCCTAAGTGATCTCACTCCCTTTCCTCAAGTAAGAATCCTGTAAGTCACTTTCTACTCTCCCATTTCAACTTATATTTCATCAACATGCCCTTTTATCATCTTCTAAAGACTACGGAAAACTTAGCAAATTTTAGAGCCACGTATAATATTCCTAACGATGTAGAAGTCTCTTACTATGGCGAGGGTGACTTAAAAGAATAAAGGCATCCACACGTAGTGTTCTTCCCTCTGATGTCCATTCTAGAGGGCGGGGTTTGGTTTCTCATGGATCCCTTTTTGCTTAGGACTCTTAGATTCTATGGTTTAATCCCTGACCAGTGTCAACTTAATTTTTATAAGGTAGTAAGCTGTGTGTCTTGCCTAAACCAAATATACGGCTTGAGCCTGACCCATCATGATATTAACTTAATGTATGGTATTCGGGGGAGTTTGAACCTCGGGTACTATCTTCAAACCCGTGCACACTGGCCAGGTTGATATCCTGCCTTCCCAATTCCAATAGAAATTTAGCAAGGGAGTTCATGAAGGTGAGCGGCAATTGGCTGGATAGGGAGCTCTCTTTCCAACCTCACCTCATAAAATAGGTTAGTTTCCTTCTCCCACTTCCTGAAAACCATTGACTCGTTACCGCCCCTGACATCACCTGTACACTTGAAAAGCACTAACTGACATGGCTAACTCATTATTATTGCTTGTCAACTCAATCTTCATTTATTGTCATTACTGTTCACCTCCATTAATCTTTGACTCTTTTTGGTTGCAGTTTCCAAGAATTTCTGGCCGGATATGTTAGGACATATGTGATTGATGTTACGAACATATGTCAACATTTTATGTATTGGCTAACCTTTAACAAAACACACCACTTGTAATTGGGTAGATTTAGGATATGTTTCATGCTTCAAGAATCAAGGTTTCAAGTTCAAGAGTTAAAGCCATGCAAGTCTGTCTAATAATCAAGTAAAGAAGTGTTGTTCATTAAAGCTTAACAGCTAGTATCAATCGAGGTTTAAAAGAGCTATTCAGCCCGAGGCTTTACAGTTAGGGTATCTGTCGAGATTTATGAAACTCACTTTTTCAGAGTTGTTTTTCATCCAAACCATGAGTATTTGTTTAGGCTTTCTTTTCTCACAACCCTAAACATATATGAGGATTATTTTGAGGGTTGTCTAGGGTTGCGTGAGTATTGAGCAAAGTCTTGTTCATACAAATTGTGACTGGAGACAATATTTGCCCTAGGTCATCTTGAAGAAACTGTTGTGTTTGTACACCGTAGGGTTTTGTGACCAAGCAAATTCATGATCTTCATCGTGTGATGAACTGAAGAACTTTGCAGCCAATAGCCTTCTCAAGTTGGATCAAGTCGCGTACTGTGATCTGTGTATCTTTTGGTTAGTCACATACTAGGAACCGTGCAATACAAGGAGAGATTGTCACTATAGAACAAGCCCAATTAGGTATTGGGATAAGGGTTCAACTGTAGGTTGGTATAAGGTACTAGGATTCCTTTACTTGTAACCGCATGTTTTGATAATAAGTTTTCCCCATTCGTAATCAAATCACAGTGTCATTTAATTTCCGCTGCATATTTAGTTATTTGGTGATTTTTTTTCGCTGCCACATACATTGTATGTTAATTTCATTAATTAATTAAACTTGGCTAATTAATTAATTAATCCATCACAAATGGTCAATACATTTTTTGTTGTCAAGTGGTGTCAGAACAGGCACACTCTAATTAGGTTTTAATATTTGCTATGCGATCTATTGACTCTGTTTGTCATGGATAGAGGACAATCACTAATTGTATCTCATTTATTTGGTGGAACTAACTATGCATACCAGAAAGTACACATAAGATCTTTCTTGCAGTCATTAGATGAGAAAGTGCGGCAAGTTGTGGAGATCAGCTGGACCAAGCCGAAGGAAGCGCTGGCCGACAGAGATGATGCAAAGATCAAGGCGGCAAACTTTAACATCATGGCATTGAATGCTTTATTCAGTGCGGTCACAAATGAGGAGTTTAAGAAGATCTCCTCCACTAAAACTGCAAAGGAAGCTTAGACCATTCTCCAAACAACCTACGAAAGAACAAAGGCTGTCAAAGATTCGAAGCTTCAGAGGCTCACTACTAGCTTTGAAGAAATCAAGATAGAGGAGGATGAGTCATTTGATAAGTTCTATGCCAGGCATAAGGACATAGTGAACTCAGCTTTCAATCTTGCGAAAACCATTTCCAAATTCAAGATTATTAGAAAGGTGCTTAGATCTCTGCCCGAGAGATTTCATGCTAAGATCACTGCCATTAAGGAATCAAAGGATATTGACAAGATTTCGTGGACAAAGCTCGTTGGTAATCTGCAGACCTATGAATTGGGATTAACAAGGATTGGCAAGTCAAGTAAGGGCAAGAGCATGGCATTAAAGGCCAAGAGCAGTGACACGGATGAGTCTTCCAATGATGAAGATTATAAAATGAAGTCCTACATCACTCCGCAGTTCAAGAAGTTCATGAAGAATGCCAATACAAAGGGCTTCAACAAAGGACCGTAGGCAGTCAAGTTCTTCTCAATCTAAGAGCCAAGACAAAGGGAAGAAGGATAGTACACTATTCCCTCAGGACCCAAGTGTTTCGAGTGTCAAGAATTTGGTCACATAAAACAAGAGTACCCTACTTCTCTCAAGTCCATCGGGAAAAGCAAGGCACTTGCAGCTACCTTGAGTGACACCAAACCTAAGGATGATTCCAAAAATGACGATGACGGAATCTTAAATGCTTTCACCGCCACTATCAGTTCTACTGAAGGGATTATGGAAGTCTAGAAGATGTGGATGAAGAAGAAGACTTGGTGGAATCAAGATTTGAGAAGATGAATAAGCATGATGACATCCACACGGCCTATGCAAAGTTATACAAGGTATCGGAAAAACATGAGAAGCTGTATAGGTTGGCCACCAAGAAGTTCAATGATGTGGAGTGTGAAAAAGAACAACTCTCCACAAAGTTTGATGAAGCAAATCAAACTATTGGAGTATTGAGATTTGAAAACAATTTCTTGGTTGAGAGAACCAAGAAGCTTGAGGCGGAACTGTTCCAAGTAAGAGCTAAATTGGAAAGGACCTCAAATGCAAAGCTGATGAGATGCTCAACATGTAAAAATCTGCCTTTGATCAAACCGATTTAGGGTATGATTTTTCTTCTCCTAATATTACTTCCTCTCCTAATATTACTTCCTCTAGTACTACTGTTTCTGTTTCTCCTGCTAACAGTATTGATTCTAAGAATAATGATGCCAAAACTATAATAACTAGTGAGAACGTAGACAAGGATAAATCTATCTTAAGAGCACCCCCTCAAGCTTGCTAAGAAAGAAACCAAAAATCCTAGGGCTAAAAAGAGTAATAATCAAAAGTCCAAAGAGAAGAAGCAGCATCTCTGTCATCACTGTGGAGCAACTGAACACACTCGACTAAATTGCTACAAGTGGCAAGCCACTAAACAGAGTAACAACATGGTCTCAACAAGAAACCTGAGTCAGTTTCCATCCTCCCTTGCTCCTATTGGAGATCTACTCAAAACCCTCATGTTCCTTACAATCTTGAACGGTTGCAAATTCTTCCCCCTTTCAACCAGTTCAAGGGTTCCCAAAAGAACAGGTTCTTCTAAGGTGTGGAAGGAAAATGGCTCCAAGTGATTTAGTCACTTTTTCACTTTCCCTCTCTTGTTTTTGTTTTTGCATTACTTGGGCGTTTTTCTTTCTTAGTATGAGAAAGTCTAGTTTTTATGCATTGCTTTATTTGACATGTTTTGTTTGCTTGTTTTTCAGTTTTGTTTTTATTTTGTTTTTCTTTCATAAAAATTAAAAAAATGAAAAATCAGAAAAATACAAAAACAGTGTGTGTTTGTGTACATTGGTACTTGTGTACTATGAATGGCCCATGAAACAAAGTTCTCTAAACTTTGTATCTCTTGTAGTTTAGATGAACATCTTTATCCACAACTAGCAAGTGAGCTTTGTGGCTCTTGTTTGTGATGAGTAAAATTAAGTTATCACTTGTATCTAGCACTCGTATCACTCTTTTTGACAAGAAAGACTAAAAAACCCTAAAAGAAAGACACAAATAACCATCTCACCACTATTGCCTACCAATCATGATATGAAATCTGTATGCTTCAGAATAGCAAAAGTGCAATGCCATAACGTTTAACATAATTGGGTATTTCTTTTCTCACTCTTTTATGCCCATGCATGATATGCTTAATACAAGAAAATATGCAAAGAAAAAAAAAAAGAAACAAAATGCTTGAAAATATGATTGCAAGCGTGTATTCTAGGAGATGTGGGAGTTATAGGATGTATCTCGAAGATGACAGTCCCCATCAAGCAGTTATAATTGTGTGTGAGTTAAATTGATTTACTTATATCTTAAATCGTCATAACATAGAAATACTTATGTAATCTTGCGATGTTTTTCACACGCAACATGCAATATTCTTTGCTACTTTTGATACATATGCAAGTACAATGTGATTTGGCATCACAAGGTTTACATGTGTTAATATATTCTTACTAAACTATCTTAACTTATTTTTGAAATATAAAATTGGTTAGATGTGTTTAGTGTGTGTGTGTGTGTGTGTTTTGGATCTAAATGCATGACATTTTTCTTGATTAAGAGACGATTTTGAGAGCTTACAATGTTGTTTGGATCCTTAGTTGAGTTGCATGGTTGATTGCATTCATATCTGTGTTTTTCTCTTCCTTGAAAATCTGTTTTAAAAGCAATCTGGACAGCTCCTCGACACCTCTCGACAGCTAGGCTATCTATCGAGCTCTTCAGCTTTTTCTTATTGCAATCTCGATAGCTTTGCGATAGCTTCTCGATCCATCGAGAAAGTTTCTGTCTCTTAGATTGATTCTCGACAGCTCCTCAATCCATTGATCTCATTCTTGCTGTGGATACCTCTAAACAGCTGCTCGATAGTTATATCTCTCCAAGCTTTTAAAGCTCAACACCTCTCGATCTATCGAGATTTAAGAGGTTCTATAAATAGATTCCTCGCGATACCCAACTCACCTTTCTCGATCTCTCTTGATTATTTTCTGTCCTTTCACATCCCAAACACCTCTCTCTCACTCTAAACTTCTTTTGCAAGAGATTTTCGGCCTAGATTGATCTTTCTTCCTCTGGTAAGATATTGTTTCTCTCATCTTATCATGCATTTCATGTTTTCTGACCTAACTTTTCAGATTTTTGAAAAATTTTGGGATTTTTCAAAATTAATGATGTTCTTGTGAGATTTTTGGGATGGGTTTTGTTGAAATGACTTTGAATCATCATGCATTGCATCACATTTGCATTATAACAATGTTTCATTCATTTTAGATTTGTGTTTACATTGTTGCAATGATTGTGTGCTGGTAGGTTTGGATTGGACTAAGCCCATGATGTATTTTCTTTTGCATATTTCATGCTTATGAATTTTCGTGCATACGCACCTTCAAGTTTCTATAGTTTTTATATTGTGTCTTATTAGTGCTTTTCTAACTCTCTCTCTCTCTCTCTCTCTCTCTCTCTCTCTCTCTCTCTCTCTCTCTCTCTCCCCCCTTCTTACGTTAGTTGTGTCATTTCACCTAAATGTAAATCCACTCCTTCTCGGAACCCTCTTCATTCTGGGCCATCTACCTCTTTTGATCCTACCCTTTCTCATATTCAATTCCGTGATGATAAAGCCCGCAAGGACTTTTCGGAGAACTTTTCTAGACGAGGTATTCATTCGGAATGCCAAGTCATTATGTTAGAATTCTCTAACACTGACCTACCCATTATCATTCACAGTAAGGGTTGGGAGTCATTGTGTAACGTCCCGGTCACTTATCCCTCCGTGCTTATTTAATAGTTCTACTCTAACATGCATGGATTTAATTATTCAATACCTCTCTTTGTCACTCGCATTCAAGGTACGCTCATTGTGATCACTCCAAATATTGTATCCGATGTGCTCCATGTCCCTAGGGTAGCGCATCCTAACTACCTTGGTTATGATCGTCTTAAGATCATGTCAAAAACGAGCTTATATCTTCTTTTTGTGAGCATCCTTCTGATTGAGGTGATCGTCAGTTCACTTCTTGTTCAACTTTTGCTAAAGGTCCTCAGTTCATTATATGGTTATGACCATTGTTTTGCATCCTTTCTCTCATTATAACTCTATTAAAGAGCCCTGTGCTCGATTTTTGTTATTACTCATTGAGCATCTTACCATAGACTTTCCATCTCATGTTATTCTTTCACTCATAGATTTTTATTGGGATACGGTGACCCATGATAAGCTCATATTTCCTACTGTTATTATGAGGATTCTATGCCATTTTTCTATTCCCTTTCCCATTTTCTACCACTTCCATGTTATATGTGCCATAGACAATGCTACCGTTAAACGAAGTGAGGAGCAGCTATGTTCGAGGCAGTTCAGATTGACGATTCTTCCACCTTCTACAGCTCCATCAATATCTTCCCCCTCTTCTTCTATGGGCATTATGACACTCGAGGACATCATGGCACAGCTTGTGCGCATGGATGCTCGCCTTGACACTCTCAGAGATGAGTTGTGTCAGGTGAACAACCGTGTTGGTCATATTGCACAACGACAGGCTGTCATGGGTGGCTTCGTTGCTTTTCCTCCTCCTACTCCAAAGGCTTTTAAGGATGAGGATGATGATGGTGATGCTACTGCTTCTGATGCTGAGGATGATGGTGCTAGCTCTTCCAGTGCTAATGAGATGTTTACTTGACAAAAAGGGGAAGTAGTTTTGGATATGAGAGTAGTCATACTCATAGGGGAAAGGTTAGTATAGGATTTTTTTTGAAAATATATATATATATATATATATATATATGTATATACATTTGAGGTTGTTATTATAGTTCTTTCACCTATCTTTACATGTGTTGTTTCTTTTCTCTCTTTATACACATGTTTCTTATTATTTGTATGCAATCTTTTATTTCTATTTCACACTAAAATGCATTAATGAGTTTTGTTTAAGTGTTTCAGAAATACAGGTTGTCAAAGTATTCTTGCCATGAACTCTCTTCTTGCAAAGTTTTTCAAGAGTTTGTGTTAGGATAGACTTTATTGTATTCAACAAGTGAGTATAAGTTAAATGATTTATGACTTCTCTCATATGTTCATTTGTTTGTTGTGGTTTTGTCACGGATTGCCAAAGGGAGAGATTATTAGGACATATGTGATTGATGTTAGGAATATATGTCAACATTTTATATATTGACTAATCCTTTAACAAAATGCACTTTACTTGTAATTGGGTAGATTTAGGATGTGTTTAATGCTTCAAGAATCAAGGTTTCAAGTTCAAATGTTAAAGCCATGCAAGTCTGTCCAAGAATCAAGTGAAGAAGTGTCGTTCATTAAAACTCGACAACTAGTATCAATCGAGGTTTAAAAGAGTTTTTCAGCCCGAGGCTCGACAGCAGCTTGATAGCTAGGGTATCTGTCGAGATTTATGAAACTCACTTTTTTAGAGCTATTTTTCATCCAATCTGTGAGTATGCGTTTGGGCTTTCTTTTCTCACAATCCTAAACATATGTAAGGATTATTTTAAGAGCCGTCTAGGATTACGCAAGTATTGAGCAAAGTCTTGTTCATGCAAATTGTGATCCGAGACAATATTTGCCCTAGTTCATCTTAAAGAAGTTGTTGTGTTTGTACACCATAGGATTTTGTGACCAAGCAACTTCATGATCTTCATCATGTGATAAACTAAAGAACTTTGCAGCCAACATCCTTCTCATGTTAGTGATCAAGTCGCATACTTGGATCTGTACATCTTTTGGTTAGTCACGTACTGGGAGCCATGCAATACAAGGAGTGATTGTCACTACAGAACAAATCTAATTGGGTATTAGGGTAAGGGTTCAAGTGTAGGTTGGTATAAGGTACTGGGATTCCTTTACTTGTAATCGCTTGTTTTGATAATAATGGATTCTCGAGAGTGGTAAACACCCTAAAATAGACTCTAAACTTAAACGTGAGTTTGGGAACAGTGGCAAAACTCACTTACACCTAAATCTAAAAGTTATGAAGCACTTGGAACATATATACCTGTAACCTGAAACACTTGCACAAAACACATTAGACCCTCAAGGTAAAGCAAGTAATAAAAGGGCAAGTATAATGTAACAAGTAAAATACGATCAAGTAACATGATGTGAACATATAAGCAACTTGATCATACACCAAAACAGTCATAAGGAAATGACTACAATGATCAGATAGTAAAGCAAACAATCATCCGAACAAGCATTCATTAAAGCACAATAGCATAAGTATGCATGTCCAACACTCAACCAATGCAAAACACAAAATGTATTTGCATCAAGGATACAAGATCCAACAAGAGCACAAGAACACACAACCAATGCAAAAATACAAAAGGTATTTGCATTAAGAATACAAGATCCAACAAGGGCACAAGTGTGTTCCAACATATAAACACAATGCAATGAGAGCAACAAAATATAGATACTTAATGTAACTCAAAGCACCAAAAAGCAATGAGAAAACAAGCATAAAGTAAAACAAGGTTTTCTCATAAATGTTGTCTTCTCCCCCTTAGTATATGCATCTCCCCTATTACTTTCTCCTCTTACAAATGTGCACAAGGTAGAATTTCTCCCCCTAAAAATGTGCACATAAGTCATATAGAAATGACAAAATAATTTGGTATACTCTCCGGTATACACTCCCCCTTTTTGTCACGAATAGACAAATGAATCAAGAGGAAGGAGGGAAAGAAAAGAAGATATGAACAAGGGTATGATTCATGAGGGATGTAATATAAATGAGAAAAAGAAACTCAAACCAAAGATAAAATATCAGAAGAAGACAATGTTACAAAGCATAAAGTAAACATGACATGCTAAGGATAATGGAACATGACATAAACCTAGGCATGGCATATACACAAAACATGTTATATGTGCTAAAATGTCTAAAAAGACTTAACTAGCATGAGTGAATGTAAAAACATGTCAACTGTCAAAATGTGTGCAACGAAGGTGCATCTAGTATGCATCTAGTGTGCATGTGAGATGCATAACCAATACATGAATAAGCACTCACAGGGCAAAGTGTATAAAACACACCATCAATGATCAAAACATGATAAACATGAATAATTATGGTGATCCCCAAAAATTGGTACTCATCGGAGTCCAAAACAGCGAGAAAATGTCATTTGGGCATTTTATCAAACACTTAGAATGCACACACTACACATGTACGTTAAACAATGCAAGAACATATGAAAATCTTACCTAAATACATGTTATTTTTGCCACAAGGGGCCAACATCCAAAGAAAATCATTATTTAAAACAAAGCCCAATAAAAAAGATTGACAAAAAATAAGTTTTCCAACTCCCATTTGAGAAAATCCTGACTAAGAAGATAAAACCCCCCAAAAACATAATCTAACAATCAAAATCAATGAAAAGAGTTAAAGATTACCTTAGAGATGTTAATGGAATGAAAAAAAAAAAGTTGAATTTAGTTGGGTTTTGATGTAGAAACATTAAAACAGGGGTTTGGGAGAGGATAGGAGAAGTTTAAAACAAATGTCCCACAAAATGCCCATTAAAAAACTGATCTGGAAATTTTTTTGGGAAGTTTCGCTGGTTACATACTCGTAAAATTTCACTGGTATTTTGCTGGTAAGCTTTACTTACGAAATAGTAGTAAAACTCTCTGTCCAAAGCTGAAAAACTTGAAAATTGGACCCTTTAACTCGTGATTGAACTTACACATGAAATAAGTCACAAAAACACCTAGAAAACATGTTTTTCACACAAAAACAACTTGAGAAAACTTTGAAAAATATGAGTGATACAAATCACTTCCAAAAGCAAACAAAAAGAACAAAAATCTTTTTGGTTCGATCCACATATGGTTGAGTACACACACATCACATTTGAACATTTACAAACACACAAATGGAATAGGCATTTATTGAAAATTAAACTTTTGTGTTGTGTGTGTGGATCAAGTGTGGAATAGTCCTTAGTCTAGGGTGAAGCTTCAATGATCAATTCAATCAAGTCATACACAACTAGCACTAAGTCAAGTGGACTATCTCAATTATAGAAGTGAACATATATGATCCCCCACAAGAAAATAATTACATATCTTTGAAACTTTTCATTTGGCTTCTTTACAAATCATAACATGTGATCATTTTTTGAATAATGTACATCTCATTTTGAGATCGATGCCTGAACTTTTTGATATTTCAACTTTGTGAGTAAGCCTTTGGCTATTTGAGGCACCATACATTTCAATACAAGTCGCTTTCCTTTTTTCCTAGTCAAATACTAGAATGTGCGATTGCATTTGCAGCTCAATATCTCTTTCCATTTTAAGATTTACATTTGATGAGCTCTTTAAGCAAAAACATAAAAACGTGGAAAAAGATATAGGCACAAGTCTATGCATGTACCAAGACCAACAAGACTATTGACTAATCATTCATGACAAGCTTGAAGATCAATTTACAACAATCACACATAGATTTCAAGATTTTTTTCCACAAAGAAAGATGTACATACAAAACAAGCTAAGCTCGTAAACGCATTATGCCATTAGTACAAAAGTACTAGGCCAAACTCACATGTGAAATGTGCTCAAACATATACGATCGAAATTTTTGAAGTTTTCACTTTTTTATGTGATTTTGGATTTTTACACACACATAAAAAAGACATAAAAGTAAGATAAAAAACAAAACAAAACAAAAAAATGCATATAAAGAGATGCATGATGCACAAATGCATAACAATGAAGCATCTAATGCATGAAGAGTCCTACAAAGATTCAAAGAATTAGATCAATACCAAAAGAGCAAAAGCTCAACCATTGGAACCCTTCCTCATTCAAATGGAACAATTGTTTGGAATGAGTGTCTCATGAGAAGTGAGACAAGGGTTGAAAGGATGAGAACCGAAGATGCATATAGAAAAGAAGGTAAGAACATTAAAAACTTTCTTCAACAGCTTACCATTTTCCCCCAAATCTAGTTTTGCTTGCAAAGCACAACTTCCAATAAGCTCAAGTTTCTCTTTTCCTTTGATTCTTTTAAAAGCTTGAAACTTAAAGCAAAGAGGTCTAAGATGACCAAGGGCACCACAATGGTGACAAACAATGTGTTTAGGTCCACTAGGCTTTTTAGAGAGGGATCTAGCAACATGGTTTTGTTCTCTCTTCAACTTGGGACATTGAGGTCTTATATGACCAATCACACCACAATGGTGGCAAGTTGGAGCAAACTTAGATTCATCTAAAACCTTAGGTTGAGACCTAAATGGAAGCTTTGGCTTAAGAGCCTTTCCCTCACCTTTTTGATTTCTATTGTGTGAAGAAATGTACTCCGATTTGTCCTTTGAGGTAGAACACACAATAGGCACACAATCGGGTACCATAACATGATTGTAACAAATATTTTCATCATTTTTGGCAATAGGTTTAGCAATCAAACACTTGGCGTGCATCTTAAAAGATTCATTTTCACATTTTAGCTCATCAACTAGTTTGTTAGACAAAACAAGTTTAGCGTCCAAGTCCATATTCAAACATTCAAACTCATTTATCTTTTCAAGAGAATTTTCAGCAAGCTTCTTATACTTTTCAACCAATTTATTGGATTCATTGAGCTTAGCAATCAAATCATCCTTTTCACAAAGAAACTTGCTCAAATTCTTATGAAATTCTTTAGCTCCTTTCTTCAAGAGTTTGATGTTAGGAAGATCAAACACACCCAAAGATTCATGTAACATGGCATCACAATTATGAGGATAAATATTCATAGAGGCATTTTCACAAACACGCAGCATGCTACAATCAACAACATCCATAGAAGCATACAAAGCACTATCCATGGCAAAACACACAAGGGGTCAAAGATCACACTTAGGTAAAGAAACCAAAACAAGTGTACCCGCTTTGCTACCAATTGAAAGCTTGAATTTGTGTTAAAAATGCAAGAGCTATATAGACCCCCAATTAATAAATTACGACTCAGTTGATTTTACTCTAACTTAAACTAAATGCGGAAACAAGAGTAAATAAAGCGCAATCGACCGATACTACTCTAGTGCATAAACATGAACAACAAATAATAAAAGTAAAGCACAAGAGTAAGAGAAGAGAGATGCAAATACAAGATAACACAACGATGTGTTATCGAAGAGGAAACCGAAGAACTCGACGAAAAACCTTTCCGCCGCCCTCCAAGCGGTGAATCGATCCACTAGAAAATAAGTTGGGATACACGAATAGCAAGAGACCCTCCAAGCCTAATCTACCAAATGTACCTAAGCCCTCCAAGCTCCTACTCCAACAAGGCTTCTCAGAACCGTGTCTTGTTTAGCTTTCCGGATCCCGCAATACGTCCATTACATCCGCCAAGCCTCACCGGCTTCTTTTGGCAAATTCATAAAGCTTCCTAATCCCCAAAGCACTCCCTACACTCTTAAAAGGTGTAAGTTGTGTTTGGGTACAAATCTCCTCTCAAGATATGACAATGGAAGAGGGAAGGAAAAGAGGCTATAATGATTTTTCTCTAAGGATGAGTAGCTCTCTCTCTAAAAGATGGGTGTGTGTATTGTTGAAAACCTATTTAGGGTTTTTTACTATGAATGGCCTCACATACATTTGTGGGTAATGAGGGTATATATAGTATCAGTGAAGGGTAAGAAAGTCGCACTTAAAAAACCTCTAGGCAAAAAGTTTCGCAGGTATCTCGCAGGAAGGCCTTACCCGCGAGACACTCGTGAAATCCTCCAGGCTAGCACGACTCTTCAGCTTCCAGTATGTGCTTCTCACGTGCCCTTTTCGCGGGATACTCTTCTCATAAACCAATCATGAAAATGCACTGATCCTTAATTTCAAGCTTGAGTCTTCACCAACTTAATACTAAATCCAATAAAATAAAATCCCACAAAAATACAAGGAAAAACAAATTATGCAATTACAACAATTTTGTCATGGAATAAAGCCAACATAAAATATAGTTGTAAATCACAACTTTACAACCTTAAAATCACCCGGTGGGGTTTTTTCCGTGTAGGTTTTCCCCATTCGTAAACAAATCATCGTGTCATGTAATTTCTGCCTCATATTTAGTTATTTGGTGATTTGTTTGTGCTACCACGTACATTGTATGTTAAACTTGGTTAATTAATTAATTAATCCATCACAAGGGGTCAATACATTTTTGGTTTGTCAGAATATTAGAGTCGGGCTGGTCAAGGAGCTTAATTTTATACTCCGCTCCAAGATCTTTGTTCACTATGATGGACAGTTGAGAGCTTCCCACAAAGATTCTAGGCTGCACCCTCTTGTACACCAACTACGAGGAC
Organism: Castanopsis chinensis; assembly: GCA_032878915.1. Classification (NCBI taxonomy): domain Eukaryota; kingdom Viridiplantae; phylum Streptophyta; class Magnoliopsida; order Fagales; family Fagaceae; genus Castanopsis; species Castanopsis chinensis. Next base: position 8,369,180 of record JAVQMG010000102.1, on the reverse strand, counting down.
TCATTAAGTGCCCTCTCGTATGGCAGCCTCTTACTTTCATATATAGATGTTCAGCTACCAAACTTCCTACCAGAATGTCTCACTCCTGGGCAAGCTAGAGATCAAGATCCCTGATTGGTTATACATGACTCCCTTGAGCCCATCCAAGACAGTTCAGGGGACACTTTCTTCCAAGGTCGGTTAGAGCACATTCCCATGGACGCTTCTTCTTAAGAGAATCCCAAAGAGGAGGGTCAGACCACTGGATGGAACATCCCGAAAGTAGAAATGGTGAAGAAGTGAACAATGACCCTAAACCGTTGGTTCCCTGATGCACCAACCTTAGGGGGTCAGGCTTCCTCTTAAGTCACCCCTCAGCAGACTACCCCTCTCGCCTCCAAACAACAAAGCAAAAGATAAAAGGTTACAGGCGAGGTTGTCGTCCAAGAAACCACCTCCCCAACCAGTCAATTTTCGAACCCTCATCAGAGCGGCCACTTGTTCCCTTGGCCAGCAAAACCCCGAAGGAAAAATAGCCCGCTGTCTAGCCGGTCATAATCAGTACACAGGTCACAGCATCGTCCTCAAGATCAACTGCCTCATGGGAATGCACCTTCTAGTTGGGGGATAAGGCATTGCCCACCAGTGCTTACATCCATACTTGGCAGAGTGGTGAAGGGGGCCAGGTGCCAAATAGCTTGGGTTATGCCCTCTTGCTTCCAGCCAACATGGAGCACTACGTTAGCTGTCTAGACGACGATTTGGTGCTCAAACTCAAATGGCACACAATCACAATAAGTTTTAGTTCTCCTAAGTCTATTCTATTAAAAATTAACAAGTGCTGCTAACATAAGGGCTTAGTCCCGAGGACAATTAAGATATTTTGTTCATTTGGCTTTATTTCGTTTTAGTTGTTGTTGTTGTTTTTTTTTTTTATATAAGATCAAAACACTTGATGTTTGTTTCTTGATGGATCAACTTTATGTTATATCAAATGCGGTTTTCCATCTGTATTTTGTATATTCCCATTGTTCTAATATGAATGTTTTTCCATTTGTTTAAGTGTAAACACCCGACACCACCCTTAATATTTGACTGATAAGCCAAATTCAAAAATTGCAATGAGAATTTTGCTTTAAGTGATGTTACTCTACGTCACACTTTAAGACTCCAACTAGGCACTTATTAGTTAGATAAAGTTTAAGACATCCATGGTTGAATCAATGTAATAATTACATTACTAATGCAACGTAATACTTAGACTAAGAAAATTTGGTTAGTGGCTAGTGACGGGCCAAACCTAACTTCTGTACTTAGAGAGAAGGCTTAGGTTTCATCTGGTCGATGACCGAGGTCAGTCAGAGGCCAGACTTCTATCCTTAGAGAAAATTCTAGGTTTCATATGGTCAGTGACCGGGGTTCGGCCAAACTTCCATTCTTAGAGAAAATTCTAGGGTTCCATCTAGTTGGTCAGTAACTGGAGTCAGGCCGAGGCCAGACTTCTATCCTTAGTGAAAATTCTAGGTTTCCATCTGGTCAATGACCAAGGTCAAGCCGAGGCCAGACTGCAGTCCTTAGAGAAATTCCTAGGTTCCCATCTAGTCAATGACCAAGGTTAGGCCGAGGCCAGACTTTTGTCCTTAGAGAAGCAATTCGCAAGGGCACATACATCTAATTATGTCGTGGCAATCACTTAGTAAGGACCTTCCCAGTTCGGTGCTAGCTTTCTTGCACACTGGTCTCTCATATTCCTAATAGCTTTACGTAAAACAGGATCTCTCGATACAAAATCCCGAGGCCTTACATTATTATTGTACCTCTGAGCTAACCTCTTCTGATAGTCGGCTAGCTGTACGGATACGCTTTGCCTTTGCTCTTCCAACATGTCTAGACTGCCGACCAACACTTCATTATTGCTTTCTTGCTCGAAACAGGCCACTCTTGGGCTCAATAGACTAATCCTGATAGGTATTACCGCCTCGATATCATAAGTCATGGAGAAAGGTGTTTCACTGGTTGACCTCCTCAGGGTCGTTCGGTATACCCATAAGATGTTCCGTAACTCATCAACCCATCCTCCTTTCACTCCTTCTAACCTCTTCTTTAAACTATTGGCAATTATCTTATTCGTCACTTTGGCTTGTCCATTGCTCAATGGGTAAGCGGGTGTTGAGTACTTGTTAATTATTCCAAGGCCACTGTAATAATCTCGAAAAACTTTGCTATCGAATTGCAACCCGTTGTCAGACACAAATGCTTAGGGCACCCCCAAACCTGGTGATAATATTCTTCCACACAAACATTTTTACATCTACATCTTTGATATTAGCTAAGGCCTCAACTTCCACCCATTTCGTGAAGTAGTCAATGGCCACTATCCCATATCGCCGATTCCCTAAAGCTCTCAAGAAAGGCCTGATTATGTCCAGCCACCACTGAGCAAATGGCCATGGACTAGAGACTGGGATTAAACTTCCGCATGTTCCTAACAATTTCTTATCATCAGATAGCCAGAAACGAGCCACCGTGATGGAAAAATATATGTTTGTATCACATACAAAACATACGCAGTGAAAAATTAACGGATCTACTTCATTCGCAATTGATAACATGTACTAAGTAAATTTTCAGAATATAAGAACAAGAGATTGTACCTTGGTGTGATGAATTTCAAAACAAAGATTAGAAGTACTCGGGAACACTTTTAATCTTCACTCTAATTCCACTAACACCCAAGAAGTGTGGTCTCACAATCAATTTCTATGAATTTGTTCCAGGGAGAATAAAAGAGTGTCTTACACCCCCATACATAACATTTCATGTATATTGTTCTCTACAAATTTCTATATGTTTCTCTCCTTATAACTAATTATCTAATTGGGCTAGCTTTTAAGGCCTTTCCAATTGGGCTCCAGTATGTGGCTTGGAGTGGGACCTGTTGGGAAATTTAGACCCCGGTTGATAGAATTAACAAGTTTTAAACCCAAATTGTTAATTAGATTTATTATGCATAAAACTTGTTAAAACAAACAAACATCAATATCATGTCAAAAACTAAGTGCAGCAGAAAAATAAATAAGACAAGATATGATGACCCAGGAAAACCAATGAAACCAGTTTCACAGTAAAAAACCTGGGGGGAAACCTTCCCAAAAAGCAATTCATTATAGTTAAGAAAAGTTTCAGATCTAGTACAAAACCTTTGTCCCTAGACTCTACAATCCACATAGATGAACTCACAACAGAAACCTTCTACTGCTTGAACCTCTAAACTCTTCAATATATAAACACCACCCTTTGATGCACGGATCCCAGTACATGACTAACTCCTTTGCACGAATCCCAGTACGTGACTCACTCACCAACTTGAGGAAGAAGAATGTTTGCTGCAAAGTTCTTCACTTCATCAACAATGAAGATCAAGAAGCACTTGGTTACAAAACCCTAAAGTGCAAAGACACAGTAGCTTCTTCTAGAGAGAATAAGGCTTTGGTCACCTTTTTCATATGTTCTCCTTGTATTCTCTTGTGTGACGGCCTCTAAAATAAACCTTATATATGCCTAGGATTGTAAGAAAAGAAACCCTACACAAATATGAAAGCCTAGCCCAAAAATCAGATCTTAAAATTCTGATTTCCGTAACCTCGATAGCTTCTCGATCGATCCACCAGCTGTCGAGCTTTATTCATTAAATCTCGATAGATAGCTATCTGTCGAGAAGCTGTCAAGCAGGTGTCCAGTAGGTGTCCAGCTTTAGTAAACACATTTTCTTTACTTGTTTCTTGGTCCAATCTTCATGGCTTTAATACTAGACTTGAACAACATGTTCTTTGAAGTATTAAACACATCCTAGATCTACCCAAATACAAGTAAAGTGTGTTTTGTCAAAGGATTAGCCAACTACATAAAATATGTCCTTAACAATCTCCCCCTTTGGCAATCCGTGACAAAACTACAACAAACAGATGAACATATGAGAGAAGTTATAAATCACTCAACTCATACTCACTTCTTGAATACAATAAAATCTACCCTAACACAAACTCTTGAAAAATTTTGCAAAAAGAGAGTTTATGGCAAGTAGACTTTGACAACTTGTATTTCTGAAACACTTTGAAACAAAACACATCAAGGCATCTTTGTATGAAGCAGAAATAATAGATTGCATACAAATAAAGAAACATGAGTATAAAGATAGAAAAGAAACAACACATGTAGAGATAGGTGAAAAAAACATACATCATCATATATATATCACTTGATAAATACCATGTTGTATGTTAAAATGGTAACAAGACCTAAGTACATGAACAAGGAGGTAAACACTCCCCCTAACAAGTTGAAACACAACTCCCCCTTACAAAGGCATGTATTTCTCCCCCTAACTTGTAGAATCTTAAAGAAAGAAACCACAAATTCTCCAATTTCTCCCCCTTTTTGTCACGATTGACAGAGGGTGTAGGAAGCTATAAAGCTTTACCCGAGAAACATAAAGATGATCAAGGATGATTAAGGGGGCACAAAGAATCCATAAAAATTCGTGAATGTAATGAAACAAGATGCTATGGATGACAAGATAAGAGAAACATGCAAAACAAAGAAAGATGAAATGCATGCAAGGATATCTTGATCGATCTAGAAGTGTCGAGAAGCTATCGAGACAACCTCGATGGATCGAGAAGGTGTCAAGGATCTATCGAGCAGACAGAAACTTCCTCGATCAATCCAACTAGCTATCGAGAGGTGTCGAGATTGTGATAAGATGCAATTGAAGATCTTGACAGAAAAGCCAGGTATCGAGAGGTGTCATGATGGCTTAAAAGCAATTTTTCAAGAAGAGAATAACACAGATGTGAATGCAATTAAGCATGCAACTCAATCAAAGATCCAAACAACATATTAACCTCTCAAAAACATCTCTCAACAAGAAAAATGTCATGCATTTTGATCCAAAATACACACACACACACTAAACAAGTCTAACCCATTTTTATTTTAAAAACAAGTTAAGACAGTTTAGTAAGTATACATCAAAGCATGTAAACCTTGTGATGGCCAAATCACATTGTACCTGCACATGTATCAAGAATAGCAAAGAATATTGCGTGTTGTGTCTGAAAAACATTGCAAGATTTCATAAGTGTCTCAAAGTTATGATGATTTGAGATATGAGAAAATCACTTTAACTTACACACAATCATAACTGTTTGATAGGGACTATCACCTTCGAGATACATCCTATAACTCCCATGTCTCCTAGAAAACACGCTTGCAATCATATTTTAAAGCAGAAACCTTATATGTTCTCCTTGTATTCTCTTGTGTGACGGCCTCTAAAATAAGCCTTATATATACCTAGGGTTGTGAGAAAAGAAACCCTACACAAATACAAAAACCTAACCCAAAAATCAGATTTGAAAATTCTGATTTCCTTAACCTCGATAGCTTCTCGATCGATCCACCAACTGTTGAACTTTATTCATTAAATCTCGATAGATAGCTATCTGTAGAGAAGCAGTCGAGCAAGTGTCCGCAAGTGTCCAGCAGGTGTCCAGCTTTAGTAAACAACCTTTTCTTCACTTGTTTCTTGGTGCAATCTTCATGGCTTTAATACTAGACTTGAACAACATGTTCTTTGAAGTATTAAACACATCTTAGATCTACCTAAATACAAGTAAAGTGCATTTTGTCAAAGGATTAGCCAACTACATAAAATATGTCCTTAACAGGACCAAAAAGGAACAAATAAGACATTAGCTCCAAAGGGCCTTGGAATTTTCTGTCAACTTTAGACAAGTTCAAAGTTACCATTAATTATATTTAATACCACTATATAAATATAATTACACTCTAGGACTTATTAATAAATTATATCCCAAGACTTTATTGTACATGCAACCCCTTCATAAAATATTCATAGTAATACAAAGTCATAAATGTAGAGTGCCACTTTGTAGATTACTACATCTTAATCCTTGAGTACTCGATTTAATCCTTTAAGTTATTCATCATATATTTATGAAATACAATTTCATAAATATATACTTTAGTAACTATTTACTAAAGTAGTTAGGCCTAACATTTTGAATAACAAACCTATTAAACTTATCTCAATGGAATATTTTGTATCTCCGTTAAGAAACTATAAATTTCATCTTGAGAATATATGTTCTATCAATACTTAATGTGGTTGCCCAACATACTAAGGTTTTGACCATAACTTTAGATCTCACTCCTGATATATCAAAGCAACATACACTTCATGACCAAGTCCATTATTCTCTCAAGATTAAGAGTTCATGTAAATATAAGTCGTGAGATTTATTATTCAATTGACAATCGTTAGGCAAATAATAAATCTCACAACAATCCAGTTCAATATATCTTAACTCTTAAAACATATCAGCATACCAACTAAAAGTCTCCACTTCCATGATCAAGACAAATCATCTTAATTGATATGTTATAGTCTTCGTAGATGAAATATCCAATTTCATCACCAACTATGAACTATAATTCTGAGTTTACCAAGAACTTATAATTTATATCTTCTGTGACTTTTCACATAAATCACATACTATGCATCTCATGAACTATATGATAATGTCCAATATTCATGTTACCATTATTTTAGATTATAATAAAACAACTTTATTAATACAACATTAAGTCATACATAATGTCATACATAGCATCATGCAATAGGATTTAAGGGCACTAATCCTAACAATCTCTCACTTACCCTAAAGACTATTGTGCATTAATCTAATTCTCATTCCCTCTAAATATGACTCAAAAGTCCTTTGAGGCAAGGTTTCAGTAAAAGGACCCGCTAGATTACTTGCATTATCAATCTTTGCTACAACTACATCTCCACAAGCAACAATGTCTAGAATGATGTGGTACTTTCTCTCAATGTGATTTCCTTTCTTGTGATTCCTTGGATCTTTGGATTGTGCAACCGCTCCACTATTGTTGTAAAACAATGTGATGGGAACTTGCTCCATTCTCACAATACCGAGATCAGAAAGGAATTCTTGAGCCAAACAACTTCTTTTGCCGCTTCACAAGCAATAACATATTCAGCTTCCATAGTAGAGTCAGCAATACAATATTGCTTAACACTCCTCCAATTTATGGCTCCACCTCCCAAAGTGAAAACAGAATCTGAAGTGGACTTTCCAAAATCAAGATCTGATTGAAAATTTGAATCTATATAGCCAATGGGAATCAATCCTCACTATGGTAAACAAACATATAATTTCTCATTCTCTGTACATACTTGAGAATATGCTTTACAACTTACCAATGTTTTGGTCCTGGATTTGATTGATATCGGCTAACCATACCAACTGAATAACAAATATCTGGTCTGGTATATAGCATGGCATACATGAGACTTCCCACTACTGAAGTGTAGGAATCTGATTCAGCCTCTTCTGAGATAGCTTCATAAGTTTCTCCCAAACCTATAAATCTTATAAGAGGCCAAATAGTTCTCCCACTACGACGAGGCACCTGTGTACTAGACATCTTATGAGTAGTATCTTGTGGTGTATCTAATACAACCACATCATCCCCAGTTTCATCCATTGGTTGTTTAATTATAGGTTCATTCATTTCAGCCAAGACAACTCTACTTCTAGGAGTAAAATTATTCATGTAGTCATTTTCCAAGAATTTAGCATTTGTACTAACAAAAACTTTTTAATCCTTACGACTATAGAATAAATAACCCCTACTTTCTTTTGGATAACCTACAAGCAAACACACATCTGATTTTGGTTCCAATTTATCAAGATTCCCTTTTAACACATGTGCTGGACAACCCCAAATGTAGAGATATTTCATACTAGGCTTACACCCACTCCACAATTCCATGGGTGTTTTGGAAATAGATTTTGATGAAACTAAATTCAAAAGATGTATTGCTACGTTTAGGGCATAACCCCAAAAAGAAATCAGTAAAGTTGAGTAACTCATCACGGACCTAACCATTTCTAAAAGAGTCTTATTCCTTCTTTCTACTACACCATTTTATTGAGAAGTTCTAGGTGCAGTCAATTGGGATACAATCACATTTATAGTTAAGTAATCCATGAAAACCACAAGAAGGTATTCGCCGCCACAATCAGACCAAATGGCTTTTATACGTTTACCTAATTGATTCTCAACTTCAGCCCTAAACACTTTGAACTCTTCAAAGGCTTCGGACTTCCGTTTCATTAGGTACACATAACCATATCTTGAGTAATCATCGTTAAAAGTGATGAAGTACTCATAACCTCCTTTTGCTTGAGTTAACAAAGGACCACATACATCCATATGAACTAATTCAAGAAACTCTTGGGCTCTTCTACCTTTTGCATTAAAAGGTCATTTGGTCATTTTGCCTTCCAAACAAGATTCACAAATTGGAAATTCATCAAAGTCCAATGGCTCTAGGAGTTCATCTTTGATCAGTCTTTGAATTCTGTTTGGATTAATATGACCCAAATGCAAGGGCCAAAGATATGCTTCATTAGTAGAAGGAAACTTTCTCTTTAATGATTTTACATGAGTGTTATTATCCAATTCAAAATTATGTAATTCATGCTTATCAGGAGTTAAAATATAAAAATCATCCACAATATTGCTAGAAAAGATAAACACTTTATCCTTCTTTATTACAACATTGTCTTTAAGGATAACACAATATTCATGTTTACCTAAATAAGTTGCAGAAATTAAATTCCTACAAACATTAGGTACATAAAAACAGTCTTCCAACATTAAAACTCTAGACCCAAAGCATAAATTAACAACTTCAACAGCTACAACCGGAATCCTGCTCCCATCAGCCAAATAATTCCCTTTCATAAAGCTTTCTGGTCTCTTGGAACCCCTGCAAAGAATTGCAGATATGATTAGTACAACTTGAATCCACACACCAGGAATTTATGGGATTTTTTACTAAATATATTTCAAGGAGGAATGAGCTTTTCATACCCTTATTATTGGCAGCCTTGAATTTTGGACAATTCCTCTTCCAATGTATTTTCTCACCACAATAGAAACACTTTCCTTTGATCTTCTTTCCTTTGTCAGCAACTACTAAGGCAATTTATTTACCATCTTACTTGGTGATTCTTCTTATTCTTCTTCTTCTTACCTTTGCCTTTCGGCTTAGGATAAGAAGAAAAAGCTTCACCCATATTAGCTTCAACACTAGAAGTACCAAGAATGCCTTCCACCGCTACCAACTCATTCATTAATTCAGACAATGAATAAATTTTTTTGTTCATTTTATAATTGAGTCTGACTTCTTTGAATGATTCTGGTAGTGACTGGAGTATCATGTCCACTTGGGATTCTCTATCAATATCGGCACCTAAAACTTCCAATGTATTCAAATTAGAGATCATTGTAAGACAATGCTCCCTCACTGAACTGCCTTCAGCTATTTTGGTATTATAAATTTGCCTCATGGCTTCTTGCCTTGCAGAACAGCCTTACTGACCAAACATCTCCTTCAGACTTAGCATAATATCCAAAGCTAGTTCTACATCCCGCATTTGATTTTGTAGAACATTTGAGATAGAAGCTAGGATGTAGCACTTGGCCATCTCATTAGATTTTTGCCAATGATCATATCGCTGTTTTTCCTCAAGAGGAGCATCTAATGAAGGAAAAGAAGGATATGGTTGAGTAAGCACATATTTGTGCTCCTCAGTTGTAACAACAATGTCCAAATTTCTGTTCCAGTCAACATAGTTGGATATAGTCAGTTTGTTTTGATTAAGAATAGTAACAAGTGGGTTAAATGATGCCATGGTCAAATCTAAAAATAATGAACATGAATATAATAAGTAAACTGAACATTATCAATTTAGCATTTAAACATATAGTATGAGACCTTAAAAAAACCATAATATAATATATACAATGACAACCCAATCCCATGTTTAAAATTCCTTGGAAGCAAGTAAATTATAAACACTATGATTGATTGAGAACTATTCTCATTATTAGTGATATCATGATAACTCTTATCAAACACTAATAACATGCCGCATTCCCTTTAGCCTCTAAGGAATAATGACATAGCTCCGAAGAAAGGTTAACATTAATCTTAGTCTAATGTACACCATTGACTGAATTCTGTGTGCGTCACTAAGTAACTCCACGGTAGCGTGGTTGTTCTTAATGTGAAAACACATATCATCTATCATTAAGAAGTTTAATCTATAGTTCCACAAATTAAACACCCTCCGAAAGGAGCAAGGCATATACGCCAAGGCGATGTCTTTAATCATACTCCTATAAACCAACAATGGAGGCCATGAGATACAACCCTTGTATCTCTCTCCCACTAGATGTTTTCAATTAAAGGTTTTTATTTTGTATACATGTGTAATCTAATCACACACAACCTTCTACTATATATTTGAAAACACTTAAAAAAATTTCAAAATTCCCTTCAGTGGCATTTTCACGAGAATCCCGCGACTAAGCTCTTCCCGTGAAAATGAGTTAAGGGAAAAAGTGAAAGCACAAAATTCAAGCAAAAACTTTCGTGACTGTTTCGCGACTGTTTCGCGAGTAAAGCTTACCCGCGAAAAACTTTGTGCTTCAGAGGCATTTTTCGCAAGTAACTTCGCGAGAAGGTAACCCGCGAAAAACCCGTGGTTTCAGTTTTTAGAGGGCACATATAAACAGTTTTCAACGGTTTTTCATGAATAAACAACCACCATATGAACATAATAGATGTAATTTGATATCAAAACTGAATTCTATTGATGTTATAGCCTTAAAGACCAATTTAAAATACTTAAATTCAAATTTAAACAACATCATAACATCAATATCAGTTTTTATCAAATCATAGTTTCAACAACCATGCAGAAAATTATATACATATATAATCTTCTAACTTAATGAAAATATTATTTCTAATTCCAAAATTCACAAAACATGTTATACAAATTCGAAATTGAAAACCTGGCTCGGATACATACGTAGCGGAAAATTAACTGATCTACTTCATTCGCAATTGATAACATGTACTATGTAAATTTTCAGAATAAAAGAACAAGAGAGTGTACCTTAGGGTGTTGAATTTCAAAACAAAGATTGGAAGTACTTGGGAAAACTTTTATCTTCACTCCAATTCCACTAACACCCTAAAAGTATGGTCTCTCAATCAATTTCTATGAATTTGTTCAAGGGAGAATAAGAGAGTGTTTACACCCTTATACATACCATTTCTTGTATATTGTTCTCTACAAAATTCTGTATGTTTCTCTCCTTATATGATTATCTAATTGGGCAAGCCTTTATGGCCTTTCCAATTGGGCTCTAGTATGTGGCTTGGAGTGGGAACAAATAAGACACTAGCTCCAATGGGCCTTGGGTTTTTCTGTCAACTTTTGACAAGTCCAAACCATTAATTATATTTAATACCACTATATAAATATAATTGCACTTTAGACCTTATTAGCAAAATATATCCCAAGACTTTATTGTACACGCAACCCCTTCATAAAATATTCGTAGTAATACAAAGTAATAAATGTAGACTGCCACTTTGTAGATTCCTACATCTTAATCCTTGAGTACCTGGTTTAATCCTTTAAATTTTTCATCATATATTTATGAAATCCAATTTCATAAATATATACTTTAGTAACTATTTACTAAAGTAGTTAGGCCTAATATTCTGAATAACAAACCCATTAAACTTTTCTCAAGGGAACATTTTGTATCTCCGTTAAGAGACTATGAATTCCATCTTGAGAATATATGTTCCATCAACACTAAATGTGGTTGCCCAACATACTGAGGTTTTGACCGTAACTTTATATCTCACTCCTGATATTTCAAAGCAACTTACACTTCATGATCAGGTCCATTATTCTCTCAAGATTAAGAATTTATGTAAATATAAGTCGTGAGATTTATTATTCAATTGATTGTCATTAGAAGAATATTAAATCTCACAGCAGTCCAGTTCAATATGTCTTACCTCTTAAAACATATCAACATACCAACTAGAAGTCTCCACTTCCATAATCAAGACAAATCATCTTAGTTGATATGTTATAGTCTTCGCATATGAAATGCTCAATTTCATCACCGATTACAAACTACAATTCTGAGTTTACAAAGAACTTGTAATTTATATTTTCTGTGACTTTTCACATAAATCACATACTTTGCATCTCATGGACTATATGATAATATCCAATATTCATGTTACCATTATTTTAGATAATAATAAAACAACTTTATTAATACAATATTAAGTCATACATAATGTCATACATAGCATCATACAATAGGATTTAAGGTCACTAACCTAACACGTCGTCCTTCAGATCTTCTCAGCTTCCTTCTCATCTTCTGGTAGAGATCCATCTGATAAAAATGCTATGTATGGATCCATCCAGCTTGGACCTTATCCTAAAATAGCCGCTACAATCAAATGCAACGCAATACTCGGGTGCTCCAAGGCTTCAACCAACACCAATCGGGGAATCAAGTCTTTCAAAGATGATGCCAGGTTGGCTAAAAAATCTGCATGACTATTCTAACTCCCCAGCATACTGCTCATAGTAACCGCTCTAAAACTATCACGTATATTCCCGAACACCTTCAAGTACTAACACATGTGCTAATCCCGAGCCTCAAAACTACCGTCCACCTAACTTACTACTAATCTGGAGTCTAAGAATACTTCCACCTTCTCCACTCCTAATTGGCGTTTCACTCACAACCCAGCAATTAGGCCTCATACTCAATCTCATTATTCAAAGCGTGAAACCCCAACCTATGATATTTCTCCAACCTCACACCTTCAGGCGACTATGATCCCGACCCCTAAGCCCCACACATTAGATGCCCTATTCACATACAACTTCCATGGCCTAACCGCAACCTAGCATACTAACAATGAAGCCCCAGACGGGGGGGTGAATTCGACAACAAAATCAGCCATCACTTGCCCCTTAATTGAATTCCTCAGCTTGTATCGTACATCAAACGTTCCCAGTCTTACCCCCCCTCCCCCACTTAGCTATCCTCCCGGTAAAATCATACCTTCTCAATAGGGACTGTAAAGGGTGCTCGATCAGTACCCTTACAATGTGGGCTTGGAAATAGTGTGGAAGTTTCCCTGTAGCATGAACTATGGCAAGAACCATCTTCTCTAGAGGAAGGTACAGCATTTTCACATCCACTAAGGTCTTGCTAAGATAGTTTATGGGCCTTTAGACCCACTCATGCTGCTTGATTAATACCGAGCTTATAGCATGGTCAAAGACTGCCAGATACATATAAATTTCTTCCCTATGCTCCGGTCGGGGTAGTATAAGCGGGCTGGTTGGGTATGATTTAAAATTCTCAAAATTCACATCACACTCCTCCATCCACCGAAAACCCTTCCATTTTTTTAATAACTAGTAGAATGGTGGGCATCGATATGTGAGTCTAAATACAAATCGGTTTAGGGCAACAATCATACCAGTGATAGTATAAACTTCCTTAGGGTTGCTAAGAGCCTGAAGCCGTTAACTTGCAATTATATGGTCGGGGTTCGCCTCTATTCCCCGAGTGGTTATCATTTACCCTAGAAATTTGCCAGATCCTACCCCAAACAAACATCTTTCAGCGTTCAGGCGCAACTTGTGCTGCCTGAGTATCCCAAGCACTTCTTCTAAGTCCTCCATGTTCCCTACACTCTCCATAGTTTTTATTACCATGTCATCTATATACACCTTAATGGATTTACCAATTTGGTCTTTAAACATCCATGTTACCATGAGTTGATAAGTGGCCCAACATTCTTCAATCCAAACAGCATCACCATGTAATGGTAGTTCCCCTCAAGTGTAATAAAGGAAGTATTCTCCTTATCCTTGGGAGCCAGAGTGAACTGATGATATCCCTAGAAAGCATCCAAAATGCTCATTCTCTAATGTCCAACCATGGCGTCCACCAAGTGATCTATCTTAGGAACCAGGAATGGGTCTTTTGGACATGCCCAGTTAAGGTTAGTAAAATCTACACAGAACCTCCACTAACCATTTTTCTTCTTTACGACCACCATATTGGCTAATGACTCTAGAAAGTAAACTTCTTTTATAGCTCTTGCCCCTTTTAGCTTTTCCACTTCTTCCTTAACAGCTTCATTGTGTGGTTTCGCTGCTCTTCTTAGCCTCTACTTCTTTGGTGGCACTAAGGGGTCCGTATTCAATTGGTGCATGATAAAGGCTGGATCTTCCTCAGGTACATCTTATGGGTTCTAGGCAAACACATCTAGATTCTGTGCCAACATTAACAAAACTTCTACCCATTCTTCTATCGGCAAGTTATTCCCAGCCTTGAAGTACTTGTCTTCATGCAGCGAAATTCTAATACAGACTAACTCCTCCACACTATCCACGCTTATCGAACTCTCAAACATCTGTAATTTCTATAATGGCTCCCGATCAACCTACTCCTTCTGCTTTATCTCAAGATTTATTGCGGCCACCAAACACTGCCTAGCAACCTTCTAGTCGGCAGTGATTATAGCGACCCCATCATTGGTCAGGAATTTTATCTTCTGATGAAGCGTTGAGGGTACCGCCCCCGTGCTATGGATCCATGGACACCCGAGAATCGTGGTGTATGTTGAACATGTGTTGACCACTATGAAATTCACCTCTACTTCCCTTCCCTTGGTCACTACCTTAAGCTTAATTTTCCCCTGGGGTGTTACCACCTTCCCATCAAAACCTACTAGAGGATTTCATACCCGCTCAAATCCTCTGGCTTCAATTCTAATCCTTTGTGGAGATCGGGGTACATAATCTTAGCCCCACTTCTTTAGTCCACCATAACTCTTTTCACTAAGAATCTTCCTATCATACAAGTTATCACTAGCACATCATAATAGGGCTGGGACGTACCTTCCAAATCCATCTCATCCAAAGTGATCGGGTTCAGGGTTCTCCTTAGCTTCTTCTCGGGTTGGCACCCTAAGTCCACTTCTGTTGTGGACGTCGCACTCAGAACTCCTTTCCGATCACTAAGGCCCACACCCCTCGCTACAATGTGGATCACCTCAATAATTCCTAATTGATGGGGGCATGCCTAGTCACCCTGCCTTCCAAACCCTTGGCCTGCGCCCTCCACCCTTTGCTCGACCAAAAGCCCCATAAGATGCCCCTCCTTCGCAAGCTGCTCTAAATAATCTTTGAATACGCGGCACTGCTCAGTTGTATGGCCATTTTCTCGGTGATAAGTACAAAATAAACTTCGGGTCTCCATGCCGGGTCACCGCCCATCTTACCTAGCCATCAAAAGTATGGCTCGCTCTTAATGTGTTCAAGTATTTTGTAGACAGGCTCTTTAAAGGTCAATTTGACTTCCTCAACACGCCGACTTGGGTCCACAGTAGGAGACTTTGGTTCTCTTGTGGCCCTCTGCTAGAAGTTGTTGGGGCAATACTCCCTATGGTACTGCGAGGTGACCGAGGCGTTGCCCTTGCCCTGCAAGCGATCATCCTTTAACCTCTTAAACTCTTCGATCCTTCTCATTAATTGATGCATTCTGTTAGGACATATGTGGTTCAAGTTGTTTTGAACATATGTCATCGTTTTATGTAATTGGCTTATCCTTTGGCAAAACGCACTTTACTTGTAATTGGGTATGTTTAAGATGTGTTTAATGCTTCAAGAAACTGTGTTGTCAAGATCAAGTGTTGAAGTCATCAAGTCTGTCCAAGAAACAAGCTAGAAAGTGCAAGTTACTAAAGCTCGACACCTAGTCTCGACATATGCATCTATCGAGCATTAAGTAGCTGTTTCAGCCCTGAGGCTCGACAGCTTCTCGATAGATCTTCGACACCTCTATCTGTCGAGATTTATGGAAAATAGATTCTAAGTTTTGTTTTGATTCCAATCCGTGAATGTGTCTTTGGGACTTCTTTTCTTCTAACCCTAGACATATAAAAGGATTATTTTAAGGGCTGTCAAAGGAGGCACAAGTACATAAGTTGCACAAGCATTGAGAAATCCTTGTTCAAGCTATTTGTGATCCAAGACAAAGTTTATGCCCTAGTTCATCTCTCTTGTGAAGAAGTTGCTATGTAATGTGCACCGTAGGGTTTTGTAACCAAGCATCTTCTTGATCTTCATCATGTGGATGAATTGAAGAACTCTGCAACCAACAACTCTCTCTAGTTGGTGAATTGAAGTCGCATACTGGAATCCGTGCAATTGGTTAGTCACATACTGGGAGCCATGCATCAAAAGGAGAAACTGTCACTACAAAACAAGTCTAATTGGATATTGGGGTAAGGGTTCAACTGTAGGTTGGTAAGGTACTAGGATTCCTTTACTTGTGCTTGTTGTGATAGCAGTAGAGTTTTGGAAGTGGTGACCTTAAATCACCCGGTGGGGTTTTTGCCATATAGGTTTTCCCCATTCGTAAATAAATCACCGTGTCAATTTATTTTTCGCTGCATACTTTAGTTTATTGGTGATTTGTTTATGCTACCACGTAATTTGCATGTTAACTTGATTAATTAAAAACTTGGCTAATTAATCAACTTAATTAATCACAATGAGTTAACACATTTGTGGCCTATCACATTCCATCGAGCAGGCACATGGTTAGTGAATCCCTCAGTTCTAAATCTATAGGGAGACCCAATTGGAAAGTACTTGCAGAGACCTATTCATTACCACCGTCGATTTCATTATAGAGCTCCCAACATCTGTCCGTGTAAGATTGGAGGGTCTCCCCACTACACATCTTCATGCAATAAAGGCCCAATGGGTTGTTACACCTTGCTACACGTGATAAATCTGGCTCCGAACTCTTGGATCAACTCCTCGAAACTCCTAATGGAACCCTTCTCGGTCCATTGAACCAGCACATAGCGGTGGAGCCAAGACTTGATAGGAAAACCTTGCACATTTGTTAGGACATATGTGATTCAATGTTAGGAACATATGTCACTATTTTATGTAATTGGCTAATCCTTTGATAAAATGCACTTTACTTGTAATTGGGTAGAACTAGGATGTGTTTAATACTTCAAGAAACATTGTTTCAAGTTCAAGTATTGAAGTCATGAAAGTCTGTCTAAGATTCAAGTGTGAAAAGTGTTGTTCATTGAAACTCGACAACTAGTATCTTTTGAGGATTAAAAGAGTTGTTTCAGCCCATGGCTCTACAGGTAGGGTATCTGTTAAGGTTTATGAAACTCAGAATTTCTGGTCTACTTTTCACTCAATCTGTGATTGTATATTTGGGCTTTCTTCTCTCACAACCCTAAACATATAAAAAGATTATTTTAAGGTCCGTCAAAGGTGACACAAGTTGCACAAGTGTTAAGCAAAGTTTGTTCATGCAAATTGTGACCGAAGAAAAAATTTTCCCTAGTTCATCTTTCTTGTGAAGAAGTTGTTGTGTTTGTGCACCATAGGGTTTTGTGACCAAAGAGCTTCTCGATCTTCATCGTGTAATAAACTGAAGAACTTTGTAGCCAAAAATCTTATCTAGTTGGTGATTGAAATTGCGAACTGGGATCCGCACAATTGGTTAGTCTCGTACTGGGAGCCGTGCATTGAAATGAGAGATTGTCACTACAGAACAAGTCCAATTGGGTATTGAGGTAAGGGTTCAATTGTAGATTGGTATAATGTACTGGGATTCTTTTACTTGTAACCGCTTGTTGTGATAATAATGAATTCTTGGGAGTGGTGACCTTAAAATCACCCGATGGGGTTTTTGCCTCGGAGGTTTTCTCCATTTGTAAACAAATCACTGTGTCAAATTTAATTTTTATTGTATTTAGTTATTTGGTGATTTGTCTATGCTACCACGTGTTTGCATGTTAATTTGATTAATTAATAAACTTGGCTAATTAATCAATTAATTCATCACAAGGGGTCAATAATTTTTTGGCCTATCAACATTAACCCATCATTATGAGAATATAGAGACATCATGTGTATATAGTGACTTACATGCTCAACAGGATCAGTCTTTCCATCATAAATGGTGAATGGAGGTCAGGTAAATTGCCTTAGCATCTCTATGCATTCTATTTCCTTGGAGAAGGGTGAACAGGCTGCCCATCTCAATGCTTAGCTCATTGCGTCGAGGGCCACATTATGATAATGACGCCGCCCATGTCGAGGAGATTCACTACGTCACTCTGCTATCTCGTGGGACCTTTCTCTTGACTGGTAAAAGCCACTACCTCGGGATGATACCCTCGGAATGTAATTAGGGTCATGTGACGACTCATCATGTTACCTTCTTCATTCACCTGCTTCCTCAAGTTCTCTAACTCCCTTTCTCGATCACCCCAACGGGAGCGCTCAAGTATGTATGACATCGATTTCTCTCTCCTTACAAAGACCCTTCATCGGAGTCAACCCTCATCTCATGCCCATCTTGCATGTACTGTTGCTCTCTTCTCCTTTCCCTCTCCAACCTCTGTTGGCCCCGTGATAAAGCCCTGGAGTGGTTTCTTACCTTAAAACCTTATCCAGCCTGTGGTCCTTCCATTACTCAGCACAACCAGCCTAACTCGAAGCCCTTTATACGAGTAAGATTCCCATAAACGACGCCAATTATGGGCATCAAGTTCTGCTACATGTAGCAAAACTTAACGCCTACAATAGTAATAAAATAAATTCTACTTTTAAAGATCAATAACAATAAAACAATAGTTTAATTAGGAAAACATTAGTCAAACAAAGACACAAACTGCTAAACACTTGATGGGTGATTCCCAAAGAAAACAATAACACTAACCTCAAAGAGGAAACACTAGTTCCAAAGAGAAAACAATAACACTAACTCCAAAGAGCAAACGATAACACTGCACCATGTTAGGACATATGTAGTTCAAGTTTGTTAACATATGTCGCTATTTTATGTAGTTGGCTAATCCTTTGACAAAACGCACTTTACTTGTACTTGGGTAGATCTAGGATGTGTTTAATACTTCAAAGAACATGTTGTTCAAGTCTAGTATTAAAGCCATGAAGATTGGACCAAGAAACAAGTGAAGAAAAAGTGTGTACTAAAGCTGGACACCTGGCGGATAGCTGCTGGACACCTGCGGATAGCTGCTGGACAGATAGCTATCTATCGAGGTATCTATCGAGATTTAATGAGGCTCGACAGCTGCCTGATCGATCGAGGTATCTATCGAGGTTACGGGAATTCAGTTTTCCAGATCTGATTTTTGGGCCAGGCTTTTGTATTTGTGTAGGGTTTCTTTTCTCACAACCCTAGGCATATATAAGGCATATTTTTGAGGCCGTCACATAAGAGAATACAAGGAGAACACAAGCAAAAGGTGACCGAAGCCTAATTCTCTCTGAAAGAAGCTACTGTGTCTTTGTGCCTTAGGGTTTTGTAACCAAGTGCTTCTTGATCTTCATCGTGTGTATGAAGTGAAGAACTTTGCAGCCAACTCTCTCTCTCTCTCAAATTGGTTAGTCACGTACTTGGGAGCCGTGCATTGAAAGGAGAAACTGTCACTACAGAACAAGTCCAATTGGGTATTGGGGTAAGAGTTCAACTGTAGGTTGGTGAGGTACTGGGATTTCTTACTTGTAACTGCTTGTTGTGATAATAGTGGAGTTTCGGGAGTGATGACCTTAAATCACCCGGTGGGGTTTTTGCCGTAAGGGTTTTCCCCATTCGTGAATAAATCACCGTGTTATTTATTTTCCGCTGCTTAATTTAGTTTGGTGATTTGTTTGTGCTGCCACGTGATATTGCATGTTAATTTGATTAATTAAAAACTGGGCTAATTAATTAATCTAAGTTATCACAAGGGGTCAACGCATTTGTGGCCTGTCACACCACACCACAATAACACTACTTCAGCCAAAAACCAACAGTTAACCCTATGTTGGCAAAGGTTGCAGACTATCTAGCTGACCATTTGAAAGCATTCTTACTTAATTACAATATTGTCAATGTCAATCATATATCTTATAATGAATACTTTCTTAAAATATAGTTTTAAGTCATTCTTAACGTATACAGTTTCTAAATAACACGCAATAAATAACAAAATTCAGGTATGTATAAAGCATTAATAATGGTATAAGTTTTTGAAACTTTACTTTTACAAATACACACACACACACACACACATCTTGAGAGACAAGACGACTCAATAAGAATCAATATATTAAGGCAGCAATGAAAATATAAATTTCACTCTTAAAATTCATATCTCATCGCTTGTTCTAAAACTACGGCTAACTTAGTACACAATTGTTTTATCAAGTACTCTGAAAATAAATACCTAATAACAATTCTAATGATCAGAATATGTAGATATCTATGTTATTTAGTTCTCCCAAGACAAGTTAGCTTCCAAATAATCACATGCTTGTAAATCATATTAACCCAAAATATATATTTATATATAAGAATATATATTTGGCATCCAAAGAGATTTCTACCCGTAAGACGTAGAAACCTATAGCATGCATGTACTGACGACAGTTTTTGAAACTTGAAACAATACAGATTACAAGGTTCATCATGAAGCCAGCCCCACTAACAAGCTGCGTAAACTCTAGCAAGTAGCAACTAATCACTCAAAAGCTTATCGCCTTTTTAAGAGTTCAAATGTGATATTCAAGCAAACCTATTATAACACACTAGCATCGTAGGTCATTCTCATAGATAATTGAGAGAGAGATACACCTAATCACACAACCACACGAATGCAAAAAAAAATTTCTTGTAATCTCATAGTCTCTGTCTACCTTTCACGCAAGAAACCTTAACACTACTCTTCAACTTTAAAAGTTATTATATTCTTTTCAATGTAGAGAAATCTTAATTCTCTACTCTTAGGCTTTAATATGCTAAGCACTGACTTCTTCTTCTCTTTCCTTTTTTTTCTATTTTTTTATTCATCCATATAAAGGAGAGACCCAACAGCTTAAATATGCTTCCAAGACTTTAATTCTCAATTAGTCTCAAATTTAGGTTGTTTAAATAGGCTAGAACTCTAAAGGATTCCAATAACACTAAAACTCTTAATCCAAATAGGTTTTAATCTCTTATTATTTTTCTTTAACTGATATGGAGACTAAAACTTTAATATAAATAATCCACAAAATAACTCTCCATGTTACATCTTGTTTTATTTATTTTCTTTGTAATATCATAATATAAAATACTTTCACCTTCAAAATAAATTAAATAATTCGTCAACTCCACTCTAGAAACAATTAAATTAAATTTAAGTGAGGCGGATGTTACAGTCTCCTACTCCATACCGATAAAATTTTTCACTTTCTAAACCATGCATTTTGTCATCATAATCGATCCTTTGACTCAGTTTTCATTCATCCTTTTCTGTTTCAATTAACAGCGATTTGACTTCTTGAACAAACCAAGGTAAGTCATTAATCAACGGTCTTCAAGACATCAACTGATCAACAACCCATCTTCCTCATCCATTCTACGAAGGAGGTTCTCTGATCTCAGAACCAAGTATAAATTGGGAAAAATGGTGTGGATACAGCTGATTGCACATATTCAAAAAGTTTCTCTACAGTAAAGAAGTTTGGCCTCTGACTTGGAATTTTTTTCCCTCCTCTAAGAAGGTGTTGTTAGTTTCCTTGGAGTAACTAGGTTATTCCTCAGGTAGTGGGTTTTCTTTTCTGGGTATTGGGAAACAAGAGAGTGTTAGCATGGAGGATCTCACACAAATTGGAGTCGACTTCCTCTGTCTGACAGGGAAGGTCCCGGCTGCAGCCTTACAAAAGATGATGGCTATGAATATTTCTCCATAGCTGCTAAGTTTCTTACTAAGAGAGCTTTAAATGTGGATGCTATTGCAAGAACCTTCGCTTCATTGTGGAGGTCTCAAAATGATTTCAAGATTAAAAACCTTGGAGAACATGAAATCCTATTTACCTTTGATAAAAAACAGGATGTTGATCGCATACTATGAGTGAACCATAGAGCTTCGATAAGCACCTAGTGGTGATGCAGCAATATGAGAAAGGCACTCTATTACATGAACTAAAGTTTGACAAGGTGAGCTTCTGGGATCAAGTTCATGGGATTCCACTGCGATATATGACAATGGATGCTGCTGAAAAAATAAGTGTTGTGATTGGAGACGTGTCTCGACCTACAGATCCTATAGTGTTAGAGAGGGGAATGTTTCTACGCCTCAAAATTTCAATTGACCTATCTCTACCTCTATGCCGTGGATGCCTAATCTCTTTGGATAATGGGAATCAAACATGGGTGAGCTTCAAGTATGAAAGACTTTTGAATTTGTGTTACTGGTGTGGTTGACTTACTCACAATGATGAGGACTGCGAAATTTGGCTACAGAATGAAGGTACCTTATGACCTAAAGAAAGCCAATTTGGTTTGGGATTATGTGCACCTGCCTTTGTTGTGTCAAGGAAGCATGTACTCACGGTGCTACGATTCTATGCACCAAGGAAAAAATTTGATAACAATGGTCCTACCCTCCCTGACGATGATATCTCAAGTCATCCCACGGTGACTGTTGGACTTACGGAGGTCACAGGTGGCTGTAACGGCAGTAAAGAAGAAGTTACTACAAACATGCCCACTCACATGCCTGATTGTAATGCTAGGTCAAGTATTGCTTCCCATAACTCGGGTCCTGACTGCACACGTCGAAGTAATAGTGGGCTCAATTTGGAAGTTAATATCGTGATCAATAAGGAGAGTAATAGCGTGTCCAAATTGGGAATTAATTCTATGATTGCTCAACTAAGTAATAGCGTGATCAATTAGGATTTATGGCCCAAAACCGTTTCTAATCAGCAAATGATGGAGAGTGATAAGTATTTAAAAGAAATTAATGCTAAGCTATCCAAGTTTGAATTCAGAATTCTCCAGCAATTAATACACTCGGACCTAAGTCACGTGCTTCGAAGATTTCTTCTATCCAAGCTCAAGTTAATCAAGCATGTGCCCCTCAAGTCATGATTAGGGTTTCTTCCCCATCTAGCCAATTACGTGTTCTACCATCTTGGACCCCTAGAGTTAGAAACGAAACCCACACAGCCAGCCCTGGTTCAGAGACTATCTCAGGCCAAAAAAGGAGTGTTTCAGCATTAGTGCATCAAGCTGAGTTACCTTCCAAGTGAGTACAGGTTTCACAGAGTGATGATGAGGAATTTTTTGAGATGATGGAGGTTGATCATCAACCCCGCCAGTCACAATGAGTTGTCTAGTATGGAACTGTTGTGGGCTTGGGAACCTACGAACAGGAAGAGAGCTTGTAGAAATATACAGGCAAAAGATCCCTCTGTCGTTTTTTTAGCCGAAACTCTAACAGATGAAGCAAAGCTAGAAATGGTACAATGAAACAATGAATTATTCATAGATGGGCGGTGCCAAGAAAAGGTAGAGGAGGTGGATTGGTTTTCTTTTGGAAATCTTCAGTCAACTTGAGGATTGAGGGTTCACATAAGTATTATATTAATGCTTCAATAGACAAGAATACAAGCAATGAATGGCGCTTGATAGGTTTTTATGGGGAACCAGAGACAGCTAGAAGCTGCGAAGCCTAGAACAAACTGAGGTTTCTCAATTCTAGTCCAGAAATTCCACGGCTTTGTAATTGGGATTTCAACGAGATCACTAAGCAAGATGAGAAGTTGGGGCTGCAACTTAGCCTCACATTCAGATGCAACTATTTCGAAAGGTTATTAATGAATGTAGCTTCATGGATCTTGGATATGTTGGGTCGAAATTCACATGGTCCAAACACTTCAAAAATGGCAACTCGATATGGGAAAGTCTTGATAAAGGACTTGCCACTAATGGGTGGTTTCTAAAATTTCTTGGGTCATATGTTCATCACTTACAGTGTGATTCTTCGGATCATAGCCCTCTCTTAGTAGTCCTGGCACCATTAGACATCCCAACACGTAAAAAGATATTTCTGTTTGAGGAGGTGGTTGTCAAATCCGACTTGTAAAGTACAAGCAGCATGGAACTCAATGGTAGGTTCGGACTTGGATACTACAATATTATCGAAGGTGAAAAATGTGGTAAAGACTTACTTTGGTGGAATCAAAATGTGTTTGGCAGTGTGAGATAAGAGCTAATAAAAAAGAAAGAACTTTTGTGCAAGGCCAAATCTAAAGCACAAATCAGTGGTATTAACCATTGGGTTAAGGAGTTAAAATTTGAAGTCGGGGTGCTAATGGATAGGGAGGCTCGCATGTGGGCTCAAAGGTCACGGCTTTTGTGGGCAAGTCAAGATGATAAAAATACAAAATATTGTCATAGTGGAGCAACGAAGAGATACAGGAAAAATTAGATCAGGGGGATTAGAGATGTGTTTGATGCTTGGAGGACTTACCCGATGAGATTTTTGCCGTATTGACAAGGTACTATCAGAATCTTTTTACCACTTCCAGACCAAAGAACTCAAGCAATGTGTTGGCACATTTCCCTCAAATCATAACAAATAAGATGAGTCTATCTCTTACCCGTGACATCATGGAGAACGAAGTTTCAAAAGCTTTGCAATGGATGGCTCCACTTAAAGCACCAAGTCTAGATGGAATGCCACCATTATTTTATCAACATTTCTGGAGTACTATTGATAAGGATGTCACTTCTTCAATTTTATCTTGGCTAAACTCAAGTATTGCCTCATCCCATTAATCAACCTTAATTACACTCATACCCAAGACTGACAATCCTGAATATGTTCACCAGTTTTGCCCTATTAGTCTTTTCATGTGTTGTATAAAATATTCTCTAAGGTGTTAGCCAATCGTTTGAAAAAAGTTTTGCACTTATAATCACCAAGCATCAATCAGCTTTTACTAAAGATGGGTTGATTTCTAATAATATCTTAGTTGCATTTGAAACACCACATTCTATGCAAAGATATAATTCAGGTACCTCTAGATTTATGGCACTCAAGTTGGATATGAGTAAAGCATATGACCGGGTTGAGTGGAGTTTTATTGAAGAGCTAATGAGGAAAATGGGTTTTCATGAAAGATGGATCAATTTAACTATGGACTGTGTGAAGACAGTAACATATTCCATTTTAGTGAACGGTGAGCCACAGGGTCCCATCCACCCATCAAGAGGCATTAGACAAGGTGACCCTCTTTCACCCTTTCTTTTTCTACAATGCATTGAAGGGTTGAATGGTTTGATTAAACATGTGGAGGTGAATGGACATATTCATGGTTTCTTTCTTTGTAAGAGGGGTCCAAAACTAACACATTTGTTATTTGCAGATGATAGTCTTCTCTTTTGCAGGGCAACAGTAGAGGAGTGTGGTCATGTCTTGAATATCTTGAAAAACTATGAGGAAGCTACAGGTCAAAAGGTGAATAGGGACAAAACATCCCTCTTCTACAATAGATCTATCCCTAATGAAACCAAGTCAAGTATTAAACAAGCCTTAGAGTGCAGGAGATTTTGCAATATAAGAAGTATTTGGGCCTTCTTTCACTAGTGGGAAAGGGGAAGATGGCAAGTTTCAACTACATCAAAGAGAAGGTGTGGAAAAAACTCCAAGGTTGGGAAGGGAAGCTACTTTCACAAGTAGGAAGGGAAGTCTTGATCGAGGCTATACCTACATATACTATGAGGTGTTTTAAAATTCCTTTGGGGTTGTGCCATGATATTGAGGCCTTAATAAAGAAGTTTTTTTGGGGACAAAACGGTGACCGGAGGAAAATTCATTAGGTGAAGTGGGGTGAGTTGACAAAATCAAAAATGGTGGGTGGAATGGGATTCAAATATTTTCTCTTCACAATGATTCACTATTGGCAAAGCAAGTTTGGCGCCTTTTACATAATAAGACTTCTCTTTTCTACAAGTTGTTTAAGGCATGCTTCTTTCCAAATTTTTCTATCATGGAGGCCATAGATTCTAGATCATGATCATATGCTTGGAGAAGCATATGTTAGAAAATCTAGTTTTGTATCTCATACAAAACACATAGCGGAAGCAACAAACACAGATCTATTTCATTCATGATTGATAACATGCACTATGTAAATTTCAGAATTTAAGAACAAGATAGCGTACCTTGATGCAGAGAAATTCAATACAAAATATTAGAAGTACTTGGAAATACTTTTAATCTTCACTCCAATTCCACTTTAAGTCCAAGAAGTGTGGTATCTCAATCAGTTTCTAAGGGAGAATTATCGACTGACTTCACTCACACATACACACCATTTCACAATGATGTCCTCTCTTATTATTTTTCTTATAAAAAATTCTGTATGTTTCTCCATTTACAACTAACTGATTATCTAATTGGGCTGGCCTACTGGGCCTTTCCAATTGGGCTTTAGTGTGTGGCTTGGAGTGAGACCAAAAAGGACCAATAAGACACTAGCTCCAATGAGCCTTGGGCTTTTCTGTCAACTCTTAACAAGTCCAAAGTTACCATTAATTATATTTAATACCACTATATAAATATAATTACACTCTTGGCCTTATTAATAAATAATATCCCAAAACTTTATTATACATACAACTCCTTCATAAAATATTCGTAGTAATACAAAATCATGAATATAGACTGCCACTTTGAAAATTACTACATCTTAATCCTTGAGTACTCGGTTTAATCCTTTAAAGTTATTCATTATATATCTATGAAATCCAATTTCATATATATATATATATATATATATATACTTTAGTAACTTCTTATCAAAGTGGTTAGGCCTAACTCTCTGAATAACTGAACCCATTAAACTTATCTCAAGTGAATATTTTATATCTCTGTTAAGAGATTATGAATTCCATCTTAAGAATATATGTTCCATCAATACTAAATGTGGTTGCCCAACATACTGAGGTTTTGATCATTACTTTAGATTTTACTCCTAATATATCAAAGCAACCTACATTTCATGATCAGGTCCACTATCCTTTCAGGATTAAGAGGTCATTTAAATAGAAGTCATAAGATTTATTATTCATTTTACAGTCGTTAGAAGAATAATAAATCTCACAGTGGTCCAGTTCAATATGTCTTAACTCTTAAAACATATCAATACATCAACTAGAAGTCTACACTTCCATGATCAAGACAAATCATCTTAGTTGATATGTTATAGTCTTTGTAGATAAAATACTCAATTTCATCACCAACTACAAACTACAATTCTAAGTTTACAAAGAACTTGTGAGTTCTACTTCTGTGACTTTTCACATAAATCACATACTATGCATCTCATAGGCTATATAATAATGTCTAAATATTCATGTTACCATTATTTTAGATAAAAATAAAACAGCTTTATTAATCACAATATTAAGTCATACATCATGTCATACATAATATCATATAAATAGTATCATACAATAGGATTTAAGGGCACTAATCCTAATAGCATACTCATGGGCAAAGAGGTGATACAAAGGGAAGCTAGGTGGCAGGTTGGGAATCGTAGGACAATTAAACTTTGACAGCATGGTTGGATTCCAAGGAAACACTCTCCTTTAATGGCTTCCTACCAGATTGAGGGTCTGTTTAGATACCGCTTATTTTGCTGAAACTGAAAACGTTTTGCTAAAAGTACTGTAGATAAAAGTAAAAGTTAGTTGAAATAATATAATGGGGCCCATGAATAGTAGTAAAAATAAGTTAAATAGTGAAATAATTTTCATTTATAATTTGTATCCAAACAGAGGCTGAGTCTATGGCAAATGACACGATTTCATGTTTGATTAATGAAAAATCAAGGCAGTAAAATGAGGGGTTAATAGATGGTACCTTTTCTCAGGAAGAGGTAGCAATAATAAAAAAAAATACCTTTGAGCCGAATGGAAGCAAAGGATGTTTCGATATGGCCTCACTCACAGGATGGACAATATCCATGCAAATTGGGTTACCAGTTTCTAAAGGATGAAGCAGCGATAGACATTACTCAGGATAATGTCACCACAGACTTGAAGCTATGGAAAGGAATTTGGACTCTTCAAATTCCTAACAGAGTTCCTGCCATAATGCACTACCAACAAAAGCTAGCCTCGTTCATCGTATAATCATTAGCGATCCATTATGTGACCGCTACCGTAAAGCACATGAGATACCAATACATGCTTTTTGGGCTTGCAAGGAATTGGAAATGGTCTGGCCAAGTTTGGAGCTCTGTCTGTTGCACCGGAATGCAAACTTTTTAGGTTTCAAGGAGTTATTATCCTGGCTGCTTCAACAACATGACACAGTGGAGGTCTTTGCAATTACAACTTGGTTGATTTAAACTCAACGTAATCAAGTACGACTTCATCTTGCAACTGCTTCTCTCCATCAGATCCCTCAATTAGCTAATGACAAGTTTGCGGAATTCTTGGCTTGTCAGCCAACCTCAACGGATAGACATGTTAAACTCAGAACTAGATGGCAACCCCCTCCATCGAATTTTTTTAAAATAAACTTTGACAGAGCTGTTTTTTCTAGTGAGAACAAGTCGGGTATTGGTGTGGTAATACAAAACAATCTGGGCTTGGTCATTGCTTCATATTCCCAAAAACTATCACAAGCTTATAGCAGCGACGAGGTCGAGGCCTTAGCAATTGCCAAAGCACTGTCATTTGCAACAGAGATAGGTATTTCTAAGGCTATCTTGGAAGGAGATTCTCTAACTATAATAAAGGCGCTGTCAACTGATCAAAGATCTTTATCTTCTTTCAGTCCATTGATAGACGATGCTAAGTTTAGTTCAATTAATTTTGATCAATTGCGTTACTCTCTGTCAAGAGAGAATGTAATTTTGCTGCTCGTAGTCTAGCAAAGTTTGCAAGCAATATTTTGGATTTTAAAGTATGGATGAAGGATGTTCCACCACAGCTTTCTTATGCAATTCATGCTGATTTGGCCGGATTAAGTTAATGAAATTTGAATGTTTTCCCCCTAAAAAAAAGTATAGATTGGAATGTAGATAAAGATTGAGCCTAAGGACTCTAGCCTTGACAGAGATTCATCACTAAACTATTAAGTGTGATGTAGTGCATGCAAAGTAAGGGACCTAACAACCACCCCCCTCCCTCCCACCCCTACTTTCTTTTTTTGTTTTGCATGTGTGTTCCCAATGTGAATGAATTTGTGAATTAATTGATTTATTGTTTAGGTATCAAAAGTGATATAAGTTGCTTGTCAAATTGTATCTCTAAGTTGCCGTCTTCCACCTGGGCATGACCATAATGACACTAAATCCATTTTTCTCTCAGCAAAAAAAAAATAACATTGTATCCCTGATTATCATGAAATATGCTTGGTTAGTCTAAATAATTTCACATGATAAATGATTCGATTTGTGACATGATAGATGTGTGGATCAAGTAATATGGATCATCCTTCTTCACATAGTAGCCATAATTGTTCTTTGGCAAAAATACTATTTTGGTCCCTAGATTTTGGTAGCAGTTAATTTGGTCCCACACATTTTTAATGTGCAACCAATTTGGTTCTTACCATTAACTTAGTAATGAAAAATACTTATGTAGCAAACGCTTTGAATAGTTGGTATGTCTAATATTAAAATATAAAACGATATGCTAGTATGTCTAAATTCTATTGGCCACATCAGCTTTTCTTTGCCAAATTTTTTTTTTTAATTTTCTTATAATCTTTTTAACCAATCCAATTTTTTTTTCTCAAATCTCCCTCTCTCTCTCTCTCTCTCTCTCTCTCTCTCTCTCTCTCTCTCTCTCTCTCTCCACAACTTATTCTTTAGTTTATCTCTTTCTCTTTCTTCTGCCTTCATTCTTTTAGTTCTCATTTCTCAACGATCGGCAAAGTCAGTCCATGCACCATTGACTCCATCCACAAGTCTTCTTGGCAACCACTCTTCGATTTGATAGGCCAAAAACGTATTGACCCCTTGTGATGGATTAATTAATTAATTAACCAAGTTTAATTAATTAACCAATTTAACATGCAAACGCGTGGTAGCACAAACAAATCACCAATAAAGTAAAGTGCAGTGGAAAATAAATTTGACACGATGATTTGTTTACAAATGGGGAAAACCTCCAAGGCAAAAACCCCACTGGATGATTTTAAGGTCACCACTCCCGAAAATCCACTATTATCACAACAAGCGATTACAAGTAACGGAATCTCAGTACCTTATACCAACCTACAGTTAAACCCTTACCCCAATACCCAATTGGACTTGTTCTGTAGTGACAATCTCTCCTTTTGATGCACGGCTCCCAATACGAGACTAACCAATCTGATGCGCAGATCCCAGTACGCGGCTTACTCCTTTGCACGAATCCCAATACGTGACTAACTCCACAGCAACCCTTTGATTGTTGTAGTTGATTTGCAACAGCTTCACATAGAAACACCAATAAGATCTTCAATGTTGGTGCAAGAGACTTTGCTTGGTTACAGAACCCAAAAGCGTACAAAAAACACAGCATGAACTTTTTCTTCTATATAAGGGGACTAGGGTTTCAAAAAAAAAAAAAAAAACCTTATAAAGCTCTCTAGGGTTAGGTTTTTCTTTTCCCACCTCCTTTAAATAGGAGCTTAATGGGCTCTCCTATTCCAAATAGGTTTATACAAACCTTGGGTTTTCCTAGTCTAATAAGAATTATACAAACCCATAAACAAATAGCCTTTTAGAATAAAACGTTGCTGGCTATAGACTAAATCCCGTAAGCTCGATAGATCGAGACATCTGTCGAGGTTTAATGAATCTCGACAGATCGAGCTTCTGTCAAAGAGGTATCGAGACCTGCAGATTGCACTTTTCTTGAGCAATTCTTGAGTAATCTTCATGTCTTCAATCTAACCACTTGTAACGATCATCTTGAACTTACTTAGATTTACTCAAATACAAGTAAAGTGCGATTTGTCAAAGGATATGCCAATTACATAAAAATATGTCCCCAGCAATCTCTCCCTTTGGCAATCCGCGAAAAAACCACAAGAGTACATTGAATGTCCTAGAATACATTCTATTTAAGATTACAGAATAAATAAGCCTAGTCTAAAAGATCTAAACCTTGGAAGTTGCTGCAAGAAGAAGGTTTGGAATCTTGACTTGGCTTTAACTTGTCTTTCTTGAAAAGCACTAAACAAAACACATCAAGGTACCATGTGGAAAATAATGACAAGTTAAATAAACAAGAAACATGTGTATAAAGAGAAAAAAGAAACAACACATGTGAGATAAAGAGTGAAACACATACATCATCATCAAATATAGAAACAACACATGATGTATGTAAATGGTTACAAAACCAAAAGATACACAACACAAAATATATATATATATATATATATATATATATCAAATCAAAGTGTATCAAACTAACTCTCCCCTAAGTTAGTTACATCAAAAACTTTCTTCCCTTTAATATGAAGTTCTCCCCCTAAGTCTATTACTCCCCCTAAGTCTATTACTCCCCCTAAGGAATGATATTCAATTCTCAAATTTCTCCCCCTTTTTGACACGATTGTCAAAGGGCATAAAAAACTAAAAGACTTGACCGAAGATAGACAGAAAATTGATATAGAGGGAACGAGGAGAACAAGGAACCATAGACCTACAAGAAAAAGAAAAACAAGATGCTATGGATGACAAGATCAAAGAAATATGCAAAACATGTGAAAAACAATGCATGCAAGAGAATCTCGATCAATCAAGAGGTGTCGAGAAGCTGTCGAGCCAACCTCGATGGATCGAGAAGCTGTCAAGGATCTATCGAGTAGACAGAAAAATTCTCGATCGATCCACCTAGCTATCGAGAGGTGTCGAGATTGCGATAAGATGAAACAGAAGAGCTCGACAAATAAGCCAAGTGTTGAGAGATGTCAAAGAGGTGTCGAGATTGCTTAAAAACTGTTTTTCAAGAAAGGAAACATAGATCTAAATGCAATCACACATGCAACTCAACTAATGATGCAAACAACATTTTGAACTCTCAAAATCATCTATCATCAATAAAGTTGATAAGCATTTAGATCCCAAAAACACACACACACACACTAAACAAGTCTAACCAATTTTATATTTCAAAAACAAGTTAAGACAGTTTAGTGAGTATACATCAACACATGTAAACCTTGTGATGGCCAAATCACATTGTACTTGCACATGTATCAAGAGTAGCAAAGAATATTGCATGTTGTGTGTGAAAAACATTGCAAGATTGCATAAGTTTCTCAAAGTTATGATGATTTGAGATATAAAAAAATCATTTTTAACTCACACACAATCATAACTATTTGATGGGGACTATCACCTTCGAGATACATCCTATAACTCTCACATCTCCTAGAAAACACGTTTCCAATCATATTTTAAAGCATTTTATTCTTTTTGCTTTTATTTCTTTGCATATTTTCTTTTATTAAGCAAACCACATATGGGTATATAAAAAAGAGAAAAGAAATACCCAATTAGGTTAAGTTTTTTGACATTACACTTTTGCTATGCCGAAGCACATAGATGTCATTAACATTGCACTTTTGCTATGCCGAAGCATACAGATTTCATTTTATAATTGGCGGGTAACAATGGTGAGATAGTTATTTATGCCATTCTCTTAGGATTTTCTAGTCCTTCTCGTCAAAAAGAGTGATACGAGTGTTAAGTACAAGTGATCACTTAATCTTACTCATCACAAACGAAGAGCCACAAAGCTCACTTGCTTAGTTGTGCATAAGAATGCTCATCTAAGTTACAAAAGATACAAAGTTTAGAAAACTTTGTTTCAATAACCATTTTAAAGTTCACAAGAACTGATGTACACATACATACACTGTTTTTGTATTTTTCTAAATTTTTCAATTTTTTTATTTTAAAAACAAAACAAAATAAAAACTAAACAACCAAACAAAAACAGACAAACAACAAGAAAGCATGAAAGAAAGATACATATGCATGAAAGCATGATAGAAAAATGCAGATACATGAAAATATGATTTCAAAAGCAGATAAGAAATTAAGCAAAAAGAGTCCTACTTTAGATAGAAAGAATTAAAGCAGTGGACAAACAGAAAAGACAATTAAGTCTTAGGCTCCTTTCTCATCCACACAACACGAGTCTTTGGCCGTAAAGATGAAAGGGCAAGTATGCTTACTAAAGGACATAGAAGAATTAAGATTCTCCTGAAATTGAGTTAAAAAGCTCAAAGCTTTTAATAACTCACCAAGAATAGGTAAAGAACCTTTAGACGAAGGATGAGACCTATTTGACACTCGCTTATGAGGAAACAACTTGAAACAATTAGGGCGAGTGTGTCCAGAAACACCACAATCGTGACAAACATGAGTAATTTTAGAGCTACTCGACTTCTTAAAAGAAGGTCTAACTTTAGAGGTTGACAAATACCTCAACTTAGGACAATTTGGCCTAATATGACCAACAATATGACAATGATTACAAGTACAGACAAATTCAGAATTTTTATTCAACCTAGGAGGAGTTTTAGACATAGGTTTAGAAATTTCAGCGTTAACATCAGATTGTTTACCTTTGTCTATCCTAGCAATATTGGTCTTCAACTCTTCATTATTCCTTTTAAATAAAGGAATATAAAAATCTTTTTCTTTTGAGTTAGACTCAACAACAAGTTTGACACTAATTAATTTTTTAACTTCAGTTTTAAATTCACTAGTTGTTCTTCCAAACTCTTAATTTTGTCCACCTAAGATGAAATTTGATTTTTATAATTCTCATCCAAATTATTCGTTTCATCCAATTTTGCAATCAATTCATCTTTTTCAATTTTGACCTTTTTAAATTTAACTTTTAATTTTGTAGAACATTCAAGAAATTTCATACAAAAATTATAAAGCTTGCAATAGTCATCTTGAATATCATCATCATCATTTAACACAAGATCATGCAAATCAAAACAATCAAGAGTTTCCATGACAACAGGGATCAATGGATCTCACAGCAAAAATTAAACCCTAATCAGAGTATTCCTACTCTGATACCACTTGATATGCCAAAAACGTATTGACCCCTTGTGATGGATTAATTAATTAATTAGCCAAGTTTAATTAATTAAACAATTTAACATGCAAACGCGTGGTAACACAAACAAATCACCAATAAACTAAAGTGCAGCGGAAAATAAATTTGACACGGTGATTTTTTTACAAATGGGGAAAACCTCCAAGGCAAAAACTCTACCGGGTAATTTTAAAGTCACCACTCCCGAGAATCCACTATTATCACAACAAGCGGTCTCAAGTAAAGAAATCCCAGTACCTTATACCAACCTACAGTTGAACCCTTACCCCAGTACCCAATTGGACTTGTTCTGTAGTGACAATCTCTCTTTTTGATGTACGGCTCCTAGTACGTGACTAACCAATCTGATGCGCGGATCCCAGTACACGGCTTATTCCTTTGCACGAATCCTAATACGTGACTAACTCCACAGCAACCCTTTGATTGTTATAGTTGATTTGCAGCAGCTTCACATAAAAACACCAATAAGATCTTCAATATTAGTGCAAGAGACTTTACTTAGTTACAGAACCCAAAGGAATACAAGAAATGCAGGAAGAACTCTTTCTTCTGTAAAAGGAGGCTAGGGTTTCAAAAAGAAAACCTTATGAAGCTCTCTAAGGTTAGGTTTTTCTTTTTCCTCCTCCTTTAAATAGGAGCTTAATGGGCTCTCCTATTCCAATAGGTTAATACAAACCTTAGGTTTTCCTAGTCCAATAAGAATTATACAAACCCATAAACAAATAGCCTTTTAGAATAAATACATTGCTGGCTATAGACTGAATCTTATAAACTCGATAGATCGAGACATCTGTCAAATTTTAATGAATCTCGACAGATCGAGCTTCAGTCGAGGAGGTATCGAGACCTGTAGATTGCACTTTTCTTGAGCAGTTCTTGAGTAATTTTCATGTCTTCAATCTAACCACTTGTAATGATCATCTTGAACCTACTTACATTTACTCAAATACAAATAAAGTGCATTTTGTCAAAGAATATGCCAATTACATAAAAATATGTCCCTAACACGATTCACCAAAGATCGTCATCCATCTAGTGCATCCTATGCAACCTCTGCAGCAACAACTCCGTAAGTCTCTTCAGCCCACAACTTTCAACCCCTACATCGTGGACTTCCTTAAGAATGAGATCCAAAATATACGATTTTGGAGAAGAATTAGAAGAGGTTAGGAATTGTTGAGTTGGGAGTGAAATTGGTGACTTGGGATTTGGTGGATCTAGTTAGAGATTGAGATTGGAGAGGATTCGAAAACTTGGGCTAGCTCTAGGAATTGAGTCATGGCTTCTGCTTGGAATAAGCTAGATCTGGGATTGTGGTGGTGCTAGTGCTACACCGTTGGAGTTGTGGTGAATCAAAGTTTGTTGGATCGTTGTATGAAGGCGTTGAGTTTGTTGAATCCGAGTTTGGGATTTGTTTGAATTTGGAGATTTTAGTTTAAACTAAATGGCATAAGATTCACTATGATTGAAAGCCAAATTGAAAGTTAGAATCAATGTAATCTGTGTTGATATGCCATTGTTGGACTAAATTACTGTCTGAATATGAAGAAATTGAAAGAAAGAAAAGAAAATGAACTTTTTTTTGTTTACCAAGAAATTATAAGAACGGATAAAAAAATTGATAAGATAAAAATAAATTTTGTTTGGTTTAAAATTGTAATAAAATAAAAGCAAAAAAATGGTAGAGAAAAAACAGGTATTTTTAAAAGCTAATGTGGCCTATTTTGCTATGTAAGAACTGATGTGGCCAATAAAATTTAGACATGTCAACATATCAATTTATATTTTAATATTAAACTTGTCAACTATGCAAACCATTTACCATGTAAATATTTTCCGTTAGTGAGTTAATGGTGAGAACCAAATTGGTTGCAAGTTGAAAATGTTAGGAACCAAATTGAATGCTACCAAAACATAAAGACCAAATTGACTGTAATCTCAAAATGTAAGAACCAAAATAACATTTCTTTCATTCATTTTGTACTAAAAGAATTAGTAGCAATCCTCTCTCATCCCATAAATCCCTATATTTAAGTTAAACATTTTATTGCATTCTCTAAGAAAATTATTTTCGTCCCTATAACTCGTTGAATCTAGTCCTGTGCATAAATATGGCACCGTGAGACTCTTCTGAGGTTCTACCCGCCCGATTCCCAATTGAACCCTTCTATGTAGATAGAAAGCATTTGGTATTCCTCCAGGCTTAACAAACAAGAATTTCAATTGCAACAATGTCCTCAAAAAAGTCACTCGTTGCTAATTACCACTTCTGAACATTGTCATAACTGTATTACGTAACTAATTCTTTCTGGTTAATACAGTTGACTTTTTATCAACATTCTTATTGATTTTGTCCTAGGGCCATATGGCTGCCCTTGGTTCCCTTGTTCTACTATCTAGTATAAACCATCCAAGCAAAAAAACCATGATGACAGTTCAGGCCCAATTGTTTCTGTACCCAAATAATTCATCTGAGTCGTCTCCCTGCTTCAATTAAAGAATACTTGATTGATTGCTCCTATGTTTGGTGGTTGAATAAGAATCATTAGTATTTGCTAACACAAAGTTATATGCAGAACCGATACTGTCATAGTTTGATACCAAGCATAACTAGTGTGAAAATTATTATATGTGTAACAGCATTGGGGAAAGTATGCCTCTAGCTTGTGAACAATAGCAATAGTCATCCGATCTGGTTGATCAAAGTTTCAAATTCAACTACATAAATCTTATCATGCACAGGTGGATACATGAACCAGGATTTTGATATTTTTATTAATAAATGAACACAAGAAACAATGCAGCTATACTACATTTCACAGCATTATACATTATATTGAGCACATGCTTCATTTGAGTTTATAGTGACATGTGCATCATTCTGCTCATGAACTGCCAGCCAATTTCATATAGATATAAATAAGAGAAAGCAAGTACCAAGTATGCACAAAACATTGACTTCCAGTACCAAAAAAAGTCCAATATCCTGTCTAGATCTTATCCTCGCTCCACCAATCAGAGCCTACCCAAATTACTGGCATCTGTCTCCGCTACCAACAGCACAACACCTCTACAAATAGACTAATAATCAACAATTAGGCACACTACCTCATTTCCTCATCAATCCGATCCTTAGCTACAGTTGCTTTTCGTGCAGCTCTTCTTTTGGTCTGAATTTGGCGAACATATTCAGCAACTACAACATGGAACTTTGGAGCAAGCTTTTTGGTTGAAGAGATATTAAGACCTGCCCTTTTCAGGGCTCGGATAAGATGTTTTTCAGCAACTTGCATATGAGTAGGACAGAGAAGAGGAACTGTAGATCTCAGTACAGGCTTACAACAGAGAATAGGCCCTGTCTGTGTGCTGCTTATAGGCAAACATATTATTAACAAAAAACTATTATTAGCAGAGGTATATAGAGGAACAATAAGATAGCCTGTTCAGTGTTGGTAAAAGCTAGGCGCGCACTTAAGCGCAAAAGCCTCTTGGAACCTAGGCGCAAAGTATAAAGCACAAGTGTACGCCTGATTGAAGTGAAACACCCATTTTTAAAAAAATAATTTGATAAATTTCAAAATAATAATTAATGAGAAATGCAACAATCAAATTATCATATAAATTGAAATAAAATTTTTTATATAGTTCATATAACATTTAGATAAGCCCTACATTCAGTCTTTGGCTAATATCCTTCAGTGCAGGGTGGGTAGTTTGCCTATGATTTACTTGGGTATGCCATTGGGTACTTTGTACAAAACAGCCTCTATTTGGAATCCGATCCTTGAGAGGATGGAAAAGAAGCTTTCAGGTTGGAAGCGGCTTTATTTGTCTAAGGGTGGTAGACTTACCTTGCTGAAGAGTACTCTTTCAAGTCTCCCAACTTATTACCTTTCCCTTTTTACTATCCCTAAAGCGGTGGCATCTAGAATGGAGCGCATTCAAAGGAACTTCTTGTGGGGTTCGTCAGTTGAGTGTTTCAAATATCCTTTAGTGGCTTGGAATAAAGTTTGTTTACCGCGTGAGCTGGGTGGGTTAGGAGTTCGGAAGTTGGCTTCTTTTAATCAGGCCCTATTAGGGAAATGGCTCTGGAGGTTTGGCCATGAAACCTCGCAGCTGTGGCGTAGGGTCATTGCCATGAAATATGGGGAGGGAAAAGGGGGTTGGTGTACTCGAGTTTGCAATAGGGCTCATGGTTGTGGGTTATGGCGGAGCATTAGTGAAGGGTGGGACACTTTCGCTAAGCATTTCTCCTTTGTGGTGGGGGATGGTTCTCGCATCCTTTTTTGGCATGATAAGTGGATTGGGGTTGTTCCTCTTAAAATTCTTTATCCTCAGTTATTTTTGTGTTCTGCTAATAAGGAGGATTGTATTTCTGACGTGTTAAGCCCTCCAGTGGGTGATAATGTCAGAGTGTGGAGTTTAAGATTTCATAGGGATTTCAATGATTGGGAAATGGAGGCGTCCTACTCCCTTCTTCATCTCATCCAAGCCCGTATTCCTAGGGTGGGTGGGTGTGATAGGCTTTGTTGGGATCTTAATGGCAGTGGGAAGTTTAATACTCGATCTTTTTATCATAAGATTCAAAATGCCGCTCCTTCCATTTTCCCGTGGAAAGGAATTTGGAAAGTTAAGGTTCCTAAGAGGGTGGCTTTTTTCATGTGGACAGCCGCCCATGGTCAGATCCTAACTTTGGATAATCTTATGCTTCGTGGTCGTCCTTTGGTGAATCGGTGTTGTTTGTGTTGTCGCAATGCGGAATCTGTAGATCACCTGTTACTTTTTTGTCCGATAGCTCATTCTTTGTGGATGTATATGCTTCGGTTGTTTGGGATCGATTGGGTCATGCCAGGTTCAGTTGTGGACTTATTATTTTGTTGGTATCAATGGCTTGGGAAGCATAGCTCTGATATTTGGGATTTGGTTCCAGGCTGCATAATGTGGATTATTTGGACTGAACGGAACCGGCGGTCTTTTGAGGATGAGGAGAAATCTGTGGTTCAGTTATTAGAGTTGTGCCAGCGGACCCTCTTTGATTGGTCTCGTTGTTGGGGTTTTTCGGATTGTTCTACCCTTTTACATTTTCTTGCTTCTATTAGAATAGATTAGGAGCTGCTTTTGTCTTTTTGTTCCTTTTTCCTTTGTTCACTACCGTGAACTCTTTGTGGTTATCTTGTTTTTTCTTCAATAATATTCTCTTTTTACTTATCAAAAAAAAAGATAAGCCCTACATTGGCAATTTTAACACAAAATTGCGAGTCATTTTTTTTTTTTGGATCAGCTAGATATGAGTACTTCCATGTCATATCCTTTCTTAAATCTTTATATATATATATATATATATATATATATATATATAAAAAGTAATAAGATTCATTGATATCAAAAAGGGGCACCCTAGTATAAGGAGTGTACAAGGGTCAAATACAAAAATGATAAGAATCAAGAAAATCAAAGATAGAAAAGAATGATTGGTTTCACAAGGCAAACAACCAATCCAAAAAAGTCAAAAAAAGTTCTAAAGAAAAATAACTTGAGGTTAGGAATAGATCTCTCACAATCTTCAAAACACCTATTGTTTTTTTTCCCTCCAAAGACACCATATTAAACAATGGGGAACAATTATCCATATATGATCATTTTGATGACAACCAAACCGGCTTTGCCAGCAAGGAGACCCACAACTGACTTAGGCATAACTCAACTTACTTCAAATAAACCCAAAACCATATATCACAAATCCATAGCAACCGAACAATGAAGGAGAAGATGGCCAACTAATTCTCACCATTACCACATGACCCCAATCCAATATCCACACCTTCCTTTTTCGTAAATTGTCAATCATCAAACATTTCCCTTCCAGCTCATTTTATCCTCCCCAAACCCCTTTATTGTAGAGCCATTTATAGTATCTATGAAGCTCAAAACAGCCTCCAATTCCCAAGCATGAAAACCCCTAAAGAAACTCACATCCCAAAAAAAAGGCCCAATTAGAGAACTTCATAAGCTTAGCCACACCTGCCTCCTTATCTCGGCAAAATCTAAATAATTCAAGAAAGGGAACAACAAGAGGTGTCTCCCCACACCAACAGTCTTGCCAAAACTTCACCCTCGACCCATCACTAATATCAAACAGAACATAACGAGAAAAAGGTCATCCTCAACTAATATTTTTCCACAAACCAACACCATATGGACTAGAAACTAGACCGATACACCAACCACCCCATACACATCCATATTTCACCTCTATCACTTGCCTCCAAAGGGCATCCCTTTCAAGCCACTTCCCAAACAAAGCTTCATTAAAAAGTTTTACTTTCCTTGCCCCTAAGCCACCTGAAGAAATAGGTGTACAGACAGTAACCCATTTAACCAGGAGAAATTTAGGTTCATCTCCTAGACCACCCCATAAGAAATTTTGTTGAAATTTTGCAATTCGATTAGCCATAGAAGCAAGGATAGGAAATAATTAGGTAAATTTGATAAAGTGCTTTTAATTACAATGGCTCTACCTCCTTTGGATAAGTGCAAATGTTTCCATCCTGCTATTCTCCTTTCCATCTTATCCAATATTGGGTTTTATATTCTTATTCTTGAATTTAGCACCCAAAGGAAGACCCAAATATATTATTGGAAGAATAACTTGCTTGCAGCCAAGAACATTCAGCAATAACCCAATATTATGAACCACTCCCACAAGAACCAATTCAGACTTAGCCAAATTTATTTTTAGACCAGAAACCGCCTCAAACTAAATAAGAATCATATGGAGAATCAAAATCTGATCAAGGTCGGCATCACTAAAAATTAGAGTGTCATTAGCAAAGAGCAAATGAGACACCACCAAAGATCTTCCATCTAAATTACCCACACGAAAACCTGACATGCGACCTTCATGGACAACTTTACCCAACATTCTTCCGAGAGCTTCCATGACCAAGATAGAAAGCAAAGGAGACAAAGGATCACCTTGTCTCAACCCTTTGGAATTCTCAAAAAATCCATAGGGGGAACCATTAATCAAAATAGAGAGACGAACAATAGATAGACAAAAGCAAGTCCACCGCCTCCACTTATTAGAGAACCCAATATGCTATCAAGAACTTCATAAGAAACCCCCAATTTACATGATTAAAAGCCTTCACAACATCTAGTTTACAAAGTAACCCTGGGAGACCGGTCTTCAACTTACGATCAAGGCATTCATTAACAATAAGTAAAGGGTCGAGGATCTATCTATTCAAATCAAAAGCATTCTGTGAAGCTGAAATTATATCCCCTATGACCGCTTTTTTTTATGTATATAAGTAATAAAAATTATTGATATCAAAAAAGAAACACCCAAGTACACAGGGAGTATACAGGGATGTACAGATCAGATACAAAAATTAAATTAAATCAAGTAAATCCAAAATTGAAGAAAATGGTGGGTTTCTCCACACTGAGAACTAGTCCAATAAGGTTCTAAAAAATAATAGCTTGAGATCAAACATAGACCACTCACTGTCTTAAAAGCACCTACTATTTCTTTCCTTCCAAACACACCACCCCACATCAAACAATAGAGAACAACGATCCATATATATATAGATTAAGAATGGTGACCAAATCTACCTTGCTAGCAAGCAAGGAGCTCAACAACTGACTTTGGCATAACCCAACAAACTCCAAATAAACCAAAAACCATATCCCACAGCACCATAGCAAACGAACAATGAAGGAATAGATGGTCAACAGTTTCACTATTACACTTGCACATATAACACCAATCCAAAACGGGTACCTTTCTTTTCTTTAAATTGTCAATTGTCAGACATTTC
Source organism: Castanopsis chinensis (assembly GCA_032878915.1). Classification (NCBI taxonomy): domain Eukaryota; kingdom Viridiplantae; phylum Streptophyta; class Magnoliopsida; order Fagales; family Fagaceae; genus Castanopsis; species Castanopsis chinensis. The sequence continues at coordinate 8,327,361 of JAVQMG010000102.1, read as the reverse complement.
CCCAAAGCAACAGTCCATACAAAGAAATCCACTCTAGAAGGAATCTTTTGCTTCCAAATGCTCTTCCAAGGGAAAAATTGATCACTGTGCCCAGCTAGAAGATGGTAATACGCACTAACTATAAACCACTTACTCTTATTAGGTAACCAACATCTCTTATCCTCCCTAATCCCCTTTACAAGAGTGTCATAAGTGGTATCCATGAAACTCCAAAAAGCTTACAATTCCTGATTATGCACATCCCTACAAAAATGTATATCCCAATGAAGGACTCTATTGGTGTACCTCATTAGATCAGCTACACTTGCCTCTTTGTTTCAACAAATCCTATATAATTCACGATAGTAGTTTGCAAGAGAAGTTCCACACCACCGATCTACCCAGAATTGCATTTTTGATCCCTCTCCAATTTCACACAAGATAAACCAAGATAAAGAGGGTCACTCCCATCTAATATTTTTTCACAAACTAACTCCATATGGACCAAAGATTGAGCTAGAACACCAACCACCCCATTCACAACCATACTTCACCTCTATCACTTGTTGCCAAAGAACATCCCTTTCTTGCCCAAATCTCCACAACCACTTCCCTAATAAAGCTACATTAAAAATTCTCAAGTTTCTAATCCCTAAACCACTTTAAGAAAGTGGAGCACAAACAGTAGCCCAATTAACAAGATGAAATTTAGGCTCATCCCCTAGGCCACCCCATAAAAAGCTCTGTTGAAGTTTTGCAATTAGTTTAGCCTTTGCAGTAGGAATAGGAAATAAGGGAAGAAAATAAGTAGGTAGATTTATCAGAGTACTTTTAATTAAAGTAACTCTACCTCCCTTGAATAAATATAATTTTTTCCAACCTGCTAATTTCCTTTCCACCTTCTCCAAAATTGGATTCCAAATTGTCTTATCCTTGAATTTTGTCCCCAAAGGAAGACCCAAATATTTCATTAGAAGAGGCCCTTGCTTACAGCTTAGGACAGCCACCGAAAGCTCAATGTTGTGAACTGCCGCCACAGGCACCGATACAAACTTACCTAGGTTTATCTTTAAACCCTACACAACCTTAAACCAAATGAGCTCCAATCGGAGGATCAAAATTTGAACAAAAAATTAGAGTGCCATTAGGGAAAAGCAGATGAGAAACCACCAAAGATCTTCCTTCTGAATCACCTACACAAAAACCTGACAAAAGGCAATATTCATGTACAACCTTATCCAACATTCTAGCAACAGCTTCCATAACCAACACAAATAACAAAGGGGACAACGAATCGCCTTGCCGCAACCCCCTTGAACTCCCAAAAAACCCATAGGTAGAACCATTAATAGAAAAACAAACGGTTGATAAACAAATGAAATCCACCGCCTCCACTTATCAGAAATGCCACAACACTCAAGCCAATGTGTAAGAAATCTCCAATTCACGTGATCAAAGGCTTTCTCTATGTCCAATTTACATAACAACCATGGCAGGCCAAACTTCAACCTACTGTCAAAGCATTCATTAGCAATAAAAACATAATCAAGAATTTGCCTATTTAGAACAAAAGCATTCTAAGGAGCTGAAATTATATCTCCTAAAACCATGCAAAGTCGAATAGCCAAAACTTTAGCAAGTATTTTATAAACCCACCCCCCCCCCCCCAAATAAGAATGATAGGACGAAAATCATTTACTTCCACTGCTGCAATTATTTTAGAAATGAGAGCAATAAAGGTTGCATTCAAGATTTTTTCAAATTGACTTGTAATATGAAAATGGTGGAACACGGCCATGATATCTGATTTAAGAACCCCCTAACAAGCTTGAAAGAATGCCATCGGAATACTGTCTAGCCCAGGTGATTTTTCCCCGTCAAAATCCTAAATGATTTCAAAAATCTCAGTTTCCTTAAAAGTTCTCTCCAACCAATCCACATTATCCCCTAAAATCCTTGGAAAATCCAACACATCCAAGAAAGGCCGATGATCTTGCTACTTAACGAGTATAAATTTATATAGAATTGTTTAATATAGTAGGCAATCATATCCTGGTTGGAAGTCAAAGCCCCATCAATCATAAGATTTTCAAAACAGTTATTTCTTCTATTAGAGTTGGCCATCCTATGAAAAAACCTCGTATTGGAGTCACCTCTTTTAAGTACAACACTTTGAACTTTTGTCTCCAACTAATCTCCTCTAACAAAGTCATCTTCTCAAGTTCAGAGCAAAAGGTTGCTTTTTCCAATTTTTCTTCGTCTGTTAGAGGTTGGTTCTCCTCTTTAACATCTAAAGCGTTCAATTTACTCCATAGTTGCTGTTTCTTGGCTGTGACATTGCCAAAATCTATTTCATTCCACTTCTTTAGATCCATTTTTAGAGCAGTCAACTTCTTGGCAAGTATGTACGTAGACAAGTGGCCAAGACTTTAGCTATAATCCCCAAACAAGACTAATAGAGTGAATGTCCATGACATCAACTACTGTAGTTTTTTTTTTGGGATAAGGGTAATGAACAAGCTTTTCTCAAACTGACCTTTAGCATAAAAATGATCAAACACAGTCATAAGATCTAGTTTGAGAATCTCCCAGCAAGCTTGGAAAAATACCATGGCAAAGCCATTTGGCCTAGGCGATTTATCACCATTGCAAACCTGAAGGACACCATATATCTCTGCCTCCCCGAAAGGTCTCTCTAACCAATTAGCATTATGTCCAGATATCATTGGAAAATCCTACACATCTGAAAATGGTCAATCAACTTGTTGCTCCATGTATAAATTCTTGAAAAATTGAGAAATACAATCCACAATCATATCCTGATTAGAAGACAAACTTCCATGAACCATAACTCTCAATATTGTTATTTCTTCAGTTTAGAATTGGCCATCTTGAGAAAAAATATTGTATTGGAATAACCCTCCCTCAAGTACAATACCCTAGACTTTTGTCTCCAACTAATCTCTTCTAATAAAGTGAACTTCTCAATTTTTGTACGGAGATTAACCTGTTCCAATTGTTCATCAGCTGTAAACAGGTGAGTCTCCCCTTTAGCATCTAGAGCATTCAATTTACTCCAAGTTTGTTGCTTCTTAAAAGTGACATTACCAAACTCCGCTTCATTCCACTTTTTTAGATCCAATTTCAAAGCTACCAACATCTTGGCCAATATATAACTAGGAGTTCCTTAAAATAAATAAAATGTCCACCAGGCCTTCACTTCTCTACAAACCTCTCCACCCGCAACCACATATTTTCAAAACAAAAAGGAATTCGCCCTCTCCTATGACTCCCACCCTCCAACATAATTGGGAAGTGGTCTAATAAAACTCTAGATAACCTTTTTTGGGAGAACAGAGTGAAATGATGCCAAAAGAGAGAAAAGAAACTAATCTAATCTAGAAGCTGAGCTCCAATATCCACAATGCCCTATGACTAATTAGTAATATTAGTTAATAATTTAATCAAGACTACGGGTCTGTTTGGGAACAGTTTATTTAGATTTTCACTAAAGTGTGCTAAAGTATTCTTGTACCTTGAAAAAATTTGGAAAAATGAGAAAAGGCGGGAAAAAGTAAGCTTTTAAAAAGCTGTACATAAAAGCTAAAAGCTAAGCTTAAGCTAACGCCAAACTCACCCTATAAGTCTATAAGAATTAGTCTGCTATGTTCAACATCAACCACTAAAGTAACTAGACAATTACTACAAATATATTATATCATACTTTTAATTTCATGAATGAGCTAAGAATATGAGGACATAGCAATATGGTAAGTACCAAGCAGATATCCAAAAGGGAAAAAATAGAATAAGAAAAAGCCGGGTGCGTTACTATTTCAAGGAGAAAAAATCATGAAAAAATAAAAATAGAGAAGACTAGGAGGTCGTGGGTTTCAAGACAAGTTACACTCAAAGTTTTTTATTTTTTTACTAGTAAGTTACACTAAAAATATGTCAAATCAGTGATTTATATCAATAAGGTCAAGATCCTATAGTTTTAATTCAATTTTGGTTTTTTTTTTTTTTAAATATAAAAAAAAAAAAAAAAAAAAGGCACCAAAAAGCGTGCTTTGAGCTTTTTGAAAAAGCCTGCTTCTTTGAATGAGCCTAGCTTTTGAGGCAAAAAGCAATGGAGCCTTGGGGCTTCATGCTTTGAGCTTAAGCGTGCTTTTACCAACAGAGCCTGTTTATAGTATAAATAAAACTATTAGTAGAACGCATCTTATCTTCACATTCAGTATATAAACTTAGAATATCAAGCATAGTCAAGGAAATCAGAGGTCAAATTCAACAGAAATCAAATAGTTGCAGTATTTTCAGATTTTAAAAATAAATAAAAAATTAAAGGTCAGAGTGGTTTAATCACTGTCATCAACCTGGACAGTCAATTTGATAATAGGTGGTAACCATCTAGTGCAGCTAAATTAGATTTACTAATTTACATTTTTTTTTTTTTAGAGTTAAACCAGGTGGGTCTTCGGCTCACATCACCCTCCATCCCACATAACTCTTATAAGAACTCTTATAACTCTTATAAGGGAAGGACGTGTAATTAGCTTAAAGCCCCTTGGCTTCCTAATTTACAATATCTTGCCATTGCGATCCATGGTCTGTAGCTTGAATGATCACAATAAGTGCCATATACAATTAGACAAAGGCTACGACAAGATCTACATGACATTGACAAAAACTCTAATCTAACTTCGTACAAAAATTCATCTAACCTCACTGCTCCATTTAGTGATATAGTATCAGCAACACATCTCATTTTGAATTTATTGAATGTTTATGCTTCTATTATATGATAACTATTGGGATCTTAAGATTAGATTAATGCTTTTAGAATACCAAATAAACTCATTTTCAAGGGATTTTAGTAAGAAAATCAATCCAAATTGTAATTTAATGTGATTTTTGTAGAAATTTCTTCATATTTGGATTCTAGACACCATATCATGGAGACCAGGTATAGTTTGTGAAAAAGAGAAGAAAGACAAAGGAAGAAAAGTCTAGGAAATTAGGATTCCTTGCAAAACCCAGACGACATGCATGTGCTAGTCAGAATGAATGGGTCCTATCAGGCCATTCCCAAATCTAATTTGGGAGCAAGTGGTCAAGACCCTTGTTTCTACTTTTTTTGATTGGTAAGTTCCACAAGTACCCAAAGGATTCTAAACCACAACATCAAATGAGTTCATTGGTGCTTCTTCTTTGTTTAGATAAATGAGTTCCTTAAAGCCCCAAAATGAATAGCCTACCCATACATCCCAAAATCCATCAAAACATAGAAGTATAAACATTCACTTGACCAGAAAGGCTTATATATTTGAAATCCCCAAATTCTAAAATCCCAGCATATTTCTAGAGATTAGGGGTGTTTGGAATGAATTCTTACCTCAAGGAATCAATAGATTGAGCACTATAATTAATAATGCAACAACTAAGCAAGTGCCATCCTTGCTATGTACAAATAAAAAGATAAATGGTGGGCTATGGTCCATTCTTTATGGATTTTTTTAAGATGATGGAGGGATTTGAGAGAACTTGATATCTTTTTAAGGTGAGGGTAAATAGAATTGAGAGAATTTGGAGGGGAACCTCATCCCCTCTAGCCCCATCTTTTCAATTTACCCAAATTAGAGGAATTTAAATACCTTGTTTAATCAATTTTTCTAAATTTTCCTTTTTATTTATTAAAATTTCAATAAGGTATACACAAACCTTTATGACTTACTTATCTCACTCTATTGTAAATTTGTATAATATCTTACCCTCTCCACTCCTTTCTACTCAACAACCAAATAAAAGGAAGAATACCTGCTCTCTTTTTTCCTCTCCATTATTTTTTAGCACATTTACACAAAGGAAATAGATAATTATTCCCTCTCTCTGCTCTCCTCTCCTCTCCTCTCTTCTCCTACCTGCTTGTTATCATCTACCACCCTCCTCCCCCTCCCCCTCCAAACAAACTGAGTGGCGCCTGGTCTCACCTTGCCTTGCATCATCTGACATTTAACACTTCTCCTACCGTCCACTACAGTTACAAATACAAATCCGGTTTTATCGAACCACATCTATTCTCCTAACGAGAGATCTCATATGATTTAATGCACTTCCATCTACCTATCTTTCTTACAGTTGAAAGGAAAAATAGAATATATGCAAAATGAAAATGAAAATGATTGAAATCTCCAATAAGCAAAGAGGACAAGGAAGTAATAAAAACAAAGGAGAAAAAGCTCACCTCTTGATGCAATAGGTACATCCCTTATAGAGATTCTGCTTAGAATCCGAAAGAATGTGCGCATGACAATACCTCGTCAACGCCATCGCCTTTGCCTTACACCCTGTCACTTCACATCTCATCTCTTCGACATCCTCTTCATTCCCATTCCCATTCCCATTCCCTCCTCCGCTTCTGTTCCTCTCTTGTTGTTGTTGTTGTTGTTGTTGTTGCTCTTGTTCTTCTTCTTCTTCTTCTTCCTCCTCCTCTTCTTCCTCGTTGTAGTACGGACTCTTCCCGTACCTCCAGTAATAATCTTTGTACTTCGCTCTCAGCTCCTCCATTAGCGCCCAGTAAAACGCTTTGTACAACTTCGTCAGCTGCCTCAACCGTTCAGATCGTCTTCGAAGAAGCTCTTCACGACTTAACACAACTGAATTTGAGAGAGGTGAGTCTGGGATTCGGAGAGGAGAGAGAGGTCTTGAAGATGATGGCTCGCCCATGCCTGACTTTTTAGGGTTAAAGGAATGACTGACCAGCTTGATTTTGATTTTGCTTTTGCTTTTGCTTTTTAAGGCGCAAGAGACAGATATCTAATCTAATTGTAACAGAAATCTCCCAAACCAAACCATACCAACCTTTACGTCTTTCTTTTCTACGCGGCACGTGCAACGCACGCTAAAATAATAGAGTTTCTGTTTCAACAAGTTTAACAAAAAAAAAGTATGACACTAACCACCCATCTCCGTACTCTTGCTACGATGCCCACTCCACAAGTACATATGTTTGTGGGGGTGTCGGAGATAACATACATATACACTAACTTCTAAAATATCATTGCCATACAACGCTAATATCATTCCTATAAGAATAATATTCATATTTAACATATGAAAATCTATTTTATTATAATAATTTCTTACAACCTATTTACCAAAGGTAATATCCACTCAATAAAAAAGATTCCAAGGATGATAATAATATCATCTTCTAACAATAAGCATTTGCGTTTTATTAAGATATTGTCGCAATATTTGAAATTTAGTAATACGAAGATTTTTATTCATACTTCCCTCTTTATCATCTTACATTTTATGCGTCTACCTATAATGTTTAGTTTATCTAGTTTTTAATAAACACCATTTTAAGTAAGAATGTATATATATTTTTTAAGAACAAGATAGCAAAAGACATGTGTCATTGAATTATATAAAATTATAAGTTTAGAAGATTAAAACCTTCTAAATCAGTGTTCTTTAGGTATCAAATAGAACAGCCTATATTATCATTCCTACTTTCCAAGCATGACTACCACATAAAACTAAAAACAAAAAATGTGAAGGAAGTTTTTTGAGATATTAAAATTTAGTGAGAGTAGTTAAGACATTGCACGATGGAGGGGAGAAATTGCTCGGTTTTGACTTTTAAGGGAGGAATTGTGAACTAACCCAAACATAAAGGAAGAAAGTAATTTTTTTTTTAGTAAAACTATGTTGGTGTGTAAAAATTATAAATCAAAAAACAAAACAAAACAAAAAGACAACCTACAAAAAATGTGCACAAAATAGTAAATTTTGGTTTACCAAAATTGACTAACCAAAAACGTTTAGGGACATAACAAAATGTCACAACATTTTGACAACAACTTTATTTTTAGTTGTGGTAGTCCTGATCTGACAGTTTATTATTTTATTTTGATCTATAAGAAACTTACACCTGAATAGTTGTGAAAATATTGTGATAGCAACAAAATATTACAACATTTTCTCAATACCTTTATTTTCAATTACAATGGATCTAGTCTAATAATTTTTTTATTTTATTTTATTCTGACGTATAAAGAACTTACGCTTTAAAGATTATACAACAAAATGTCACATTTTCACAATACCTTTATTTTAACTTTATGGCTAGTTCTATATGATATTTTATCTTCTTGCTTTAGTTTATTTTGATCTATAAGCTATTGACACCTCAGCAGCTGTGAAAGTATGTGACAATAACAAACCATCATCCACTTTCTTCTATCATCCTCAATAAATGCAAAGAAATAATAACAATTGAAATACACACCAACAATGCTTGTGCATATTTGAGTACTATAGCTAAAATGCATTTTGTACAATAGATGCATAAGTTTATGTGGGTGACTTTTAGGATTAGTTAGGCAAAATTTGGCACGAGCTGATGTGAATGTTTTAAGAAACTTACACCTCAGCAGCTGTATAAATATTATAACAACAACAAAATGTTACATTTTTAAAGTACATTTATTTTAATTATCGTACATCCTTGTATTTTAAGTTTTGGTACAAAATGTCACATTTTTTTTCTCATATTTGATTGTTCCATTGTCACATTAGGCAATACCAATATCAAATATGACTATACTTTTGCCACATTCAGTTGTACCCTTCTTTTCTCACATTTGACAGTTTCATTGTCACATTGGGTAGTACCGACGTCACATGTGATTGTATTTTTATTACATTCAATGGTTCCCTTATTTGTTTCTCACATTGATGGTTCCATTATCATATTAGGCAATATTAATATCACATATGACCAAAATACCCCCAAAACTCTCAAAAATTAGTAGGATACCCTTCAAACCTAAAGAAATGACCGAAATACCGTCTAAACCTAACAAATGACAGAAATACTTTTAGAACCTAAAAATTTGCCAAAATGTCTCTAAAACCTAAAAAATGGCCAAAATGACCTTGTAACCTAAAAAGTGACTGAAATACCCTTAGGACCTAAAAAATGACCTTAATGCACTTGAAACTTAAAACATTACCGAAATACCATCGAAACCTAAAAAATGACCCAAATACCCCTCAAAACCCTCTAAAATTATTGGAATATCCTTAGAACCTAAAAAATTATCAAAATGCCCCTAGAACCTAAAAAATGACCGAAATTGCTGTAAACCTAAAAAATGACTAAAATACCTCTAAAACCTAAAAATTATCGAAATCCCCCTAGAATCCATTTAGGATCTGTTTATTTTGCTAAAACTGAAAACTTTTTGCTAAAATTACTGTAGATAAAGCTAAAAGTTAGCTGAAATAGTATAATAAGATCCATGAATAGTACCATAAAATGCAGTAGAACCCATAAATAGTACCAAAAATAAGCTGAATAGTAAAATAAGTTGGCAAATATAATCTTTTCCAAACGGAGGATTAGAACCTAAAAGATAACCGAAATACTCTTAGAACCTAAAAAATGACCGTAATGCCATTGAAAACAAAAAAAAAAAAGACCGAATATCCATAGAACCTAAAAATTATTGAAATGAAGAAATGCTCTCCAAACCAAAAAGAAAATGACCCAATTACCCCCCCTTTAAATTATCAAAATACCCTTAGAAAAAATGACAGAATGACTTTGAAACCTAAAAAATGAACGAAATACCCTCAAAACCTAAAAAATAACAAACTAGCACATGAAAATAAAACTAATGGGGGCTAACATGACTAACAATATGGTAAAAAATATTAAGGAGCAACTTATAATGCTGCATGACCTCTCCAAGTAACTCTTTGGAATAGGTGGTTCAAATTGTTGTTGTTCATCAATTTTAGTAAAACTCATGACAGTGATCTCCTATGAGTTTCAAAATATCAAGAATGACTAAAATACCCTCATTAACATCTAAAAATGACTAAAATTCCCCACAAAAATTTGAAGAGTACCTAAATATCCCTTGTCGATACTGTATTTTGTCCAGCCCTGATTCACGCATCAAAACAAAGACAAAAAAAAAATTCAAAAATTTGAAAAAAGGTGCAAAATTATAAGTTTCAATGCCAAAAAGGATAAATAAATAAATAAATACAACATGGTTGGATGAAGGGTCACAATATTTTTTAAAAAATCACTTTTAAGGCTAAAACCCTAATCGAGTATGGTCAAAAAGTTGACTTTTGATCCAACCATCTGATTGCGTTGAATTTTGAACCATCTCATAGGGCATATTTTCCCTTCAAAACGATAGTTTACAAGCCAAAATCAGAGTTTAAACGAATGAGATATCACCAAAATACCGAAAGCTCTAATAAAACCTTTACTTTTTTTTTAAAAGAAAACAGGTAGTTTTTTACCTGATTTTGTGCAATAAACTGTACCAATTGGGCAAGAATTGGAGCAATCTTGCAGGACCGTCTTGAAGAAAAAGTTCTTAGCTACTTCTCATAAGTAATCTTGATTGGATGTTTTAAAATAAAGGAATGGAAATGAATAAAAATGAATGGAATGTAAATAATCTTGTTTGGGAGCAATATGAAGGGAATGGAATGGAATGGAATTATTTTATGACAATATTACTATTAGAGCCCTAACTTAAAATAAAAAGTTGAATATAAAGAGATATTTTGGGAGTTTTAGTAAAAAATTCATTAAATTTAATTTCATTCCCTCCCATTCCTCCCAATTTCGGGGGGAATAAAAATTTGAGTTTTTAAGGGAATAGAGAGGAATGAGTGTTCCCTCCTACTCATTTTATTTCCTCCCACCTAAACTCTCAAACAAGGGAATGGACTTTCTATTCCCTCCGTTAAAACTCTCAATCAAGGGAAGGGAAGAATAATTATTCTTTTCATTCATTTCCATTCCATTCCATTCCCTCCTCCCAAACGAGACCGAACTTTATCAATCAAATCCTCCACTCTCTTTATTAGCCGCTCGTGCTTGGATGGATTTTTCTTCTCCTTTTCAGTAACCTTGGATATCTTCCTATCCATCTCCATTAGGCCTTGATAAGTCTATTAACAAGGGCAGAGGATTAGCAACAAAAAGAAATTAATCAATGCAAAAAATGGAAGATGTAAAGATAGAAATTTACTAGTGCTACATTTCTCTTCAAGGCATAGAGCATCCCCTCCCTTTCCATTGTTTTCCAAATTTCCATATCCGTGGGAAGAAGAAGGGCTTTTCCCACACAGTCAGCCACCTTTTGCGATGCCTATTTGCCCAGGGCCTGACATCCTTAGCGAATGGAAGAGGAGCCCCCTCCATGATAAACTTTTAGTGTGGATGGAGAAGGAGTAGGCTCGGGTAACCCTTCACCAGCTGGGGAAGCTCTGATGTTCGATATTTGAAAAGGATTGGGAGACCAAGTTAATGTCACTAGAATAGCCATTGGAACTTCGACTTTAGGAATCTTGTTTTTTATTAACAAGACCTCACCCACGGGGCCTCTTGGCTTTATAGGTAGATTTGGAGGTAGCTTTAACCTCAAATAAATTGGTCCTTAGAGCTCCTTGAAGATCAGAGACATCAAGAATCACCTTCTTGTAAGACATATCGAGTTCGAAGGTTTCGATGGGAATGACCTTAAAGACTTTGAGAATGATACCAAGTGGGGCTTCTAGGATAATTGGTTTTGAGATTGAAATGGCCACAAATACTATGAGATCCTCGTTTGTTAAAGGACGGGGAGAATAGCTACATCTCTTATGGTTTCAGTTTAATTTAATTTGCACTGCCATTATAGACTCACCTTCATGCATTAAATCATTCATCACAAAACATAAAAATGATTTGGAGATTCTAACGATCGTGATGATATGCCCAGTTTCTAAATCAAACCCTCAAATTAAAAAATATCACAAGATCAAGTTTTCACGATCTACATGCATTCATTTGGGTGGAATTGATAAATGTAATTAATTGAAATTAATTTTGATTTATTGATAATTAAAATTAATTAAGTAAATTTATGTGATTGGTTGTTGATTTTTCATAAAATAAGTTTGATTGCATGGGAATAAAATGAATAATATGATAATATGAGAATTAAGTTGATAATTAGGATTTAGGGTAATTATCTTTTACATAATTATTTTTAAAGATTTAGTTAACAAATTAAAATGGATTTCACAAGGAATACAAGTCCAAAATACGTCCAAAAAAAAAAAATTCGATCCTGAAAAATGCCCAAAAAGAGTCCAAAATGCACAAGAAGACAAAACTGGGCAAAGCGTTGAGGAGTGCCAATCAGCCCTCCAACAGCGCCGATCGGCATTGGCACAACTTTTAAGTTGGGCCCAAATACGTTTGGTTCAGGTCTAGACCCATCAGATTCAATTTTTTAGAGATAAAACTTGACCTAATTCATATCTGCTGATTTTCTAAGCAACCCTAGCTATTTTTTAAGCAGATACACCTCTATAAATAGAGGAGAAAACCCAAAATTCAGCACTCCTCTGCCCCTTAACATTAAAGAAACTCTGGAAGTCTAACTTTAAGATTTTCCTTCCTGTTAAGTGATAATTCTTTAGGACTCAGAGAGATTTACTCTCTCTGACTCTAAAGAAATTCCCCTGTATAATTTGTTCGTGTAATTGATGCAAGTATTACTTTAAATTCCTTATTAACATGCCTGTTTGAATGTTGATTCTTTTATTAGCATATATATCTAACTATGCTTTCCATGTTAACATGTGAAAAATAATCCCTTATATGTTTTTTTATGATTGTTTGGTTCATATGTTGGTACATATAGATTTAGGGTTGTCCATGATATAATTTTAGATCTATGATTATTTGTTACTAAATACTACAGATCTGAAGTTATTTTATCAAAACCCTTTCTTTTTCATAATTAAAAATTAGATCTGAAATTCTTTATTAATACTCCTTCTTTCTTTAAAACTCCTTCTTTTTCATAATTAAAAATCAAATTTGACATACTTTCTTTAAAACTCCTTTCTTTTTCATAATTAAAAATCAGATCTGAAATTCTTTTATACAAACTCATTCTTTGTCATAATTAAAAGTCAAATCTAAAATTCTTTCTTTAAAACTCCTTTCTTTTTATAAGTAAAAATCAGATCTAAAATTCTTTCTTTAAAACTCATTCTTTTTCATAATGAAAATCAAATCTGAAATTCTTTCTTTAAAACTCATTCTTTTTCATAATTAAAAATCAAATCTGAAATTCTTTCTTCAAAATTCATTCCTTTTTATAATTAAAAATCATATTTGAAATTCATTCTTCAAAACTCATTCCTTTTCATAATTAAAAATAAGATCTGAAATTCCTTCTTTAAAACTCATTCATTTTCATAATTAAAAATTAGATCTGAAATTTTTCATAAAAAATTCATCTTTTTCATGCCTAAAATTAGATCTGAATTTTTCTCTTCAAAATTCTTCTAAATCCCCATTTTGTCATCAAAACGCATTTTTTTTTAAAAAAAAATTGATGTCAAATCTACATTTTTATCCTAAAACTCTAATTTTCACATTAAACATTAGATTTGATCATTTACATTAGATTTGAGGTCTCTAAATAACATTTAGCCATAGATCTAAGATTACAAGATGTTGCATTTCATAATCTATTGCATACCATTAGTCAAGGGTACTTAATGATCATTTAGGGACTAAAAAACCAGGCTTTGCCTAGGCGGAATGGGTACCTGACACCTTCCTATTCTGTAAACTAGACATTTGAACCAAAGGTCTTGGTTCGTAGAATATTGTCATATTTTTGTTTTGGTAGATTGTATCTAGGACCAAAGCTTTGTATTTTTTTTGCATTGATTGTATGTAGGACCAAAGCCTTGTAACAATATTCTACCAAGTTGTATTCATATGTTCAATTAATGAAACTGGAGGTATTTCAGATATGTGAATTATCTTCTTTTTTTTTGTAATATAAAAAAATAAGTGGCGACTCCACATAATCTCCAAAAGAGAGGTGCCGATGCATAACTCTTTTGATTGAGAGCCGGTCTCTCGTAGTGGTGACTACACTTGATATGTCGAGGGCTAAGTTTCACATTTGACTTTAAATGATCAATTAAGTACCCTTGTGTTTGTATGATATTCTTTGCTTGTATAGTATTGGTTATGTTTGTATGATATTGTATAAAATATGACATTGTATAAAATGTTGTAAAAGATGCCATGTTGTATGTTTATATCGTTTTCTTTTAACTGTCATTGATGTGTGCCATGAAACAACAATTATGCATGAACCAATCTTAAAATCTGGTGGTAGTAACTATGGATCACCGGTCTTTCTTAGATTCAGGTATCCAGAGGTGAACCCACCAACTCATAGCCCAAAGTCACTTGATCATTTCTTGATGATTGAAATGGATAAATCATGCCGTTTGGACCAATGCAACGTTCATTACATTACAAGTTAAGAGGTGTAATGTCCTAGCTATGGGAAACAATAAAACAACAAAACCCACCTTACAATATAATGACTTAGAACCATGGTTTTCAGACCCGGACCATTCATTAAACCGTAAAAGGGAGAGGTTCAAGGTTTTTGAGGTCGAACAGAGGTCGAACCGGGGTCAACCCGTGATGACGTCATAATTAATTTAATAATTATTTTAAATATATATAAAAATATTAAATTAGTAAAAAATATAAAATTAACTAAAATAGTCTAATTCATTTAGAGATCTATCTTTTAAATATTTTTTATATCATAACTTTCAAGACAAATAAGAAATGTCAAATCCTTAGCAAACATAAATATGAATTACTCAATCAATCCATAAAAGTACAAAGCAAAAATGCATAAACAAGCCTCCATGGCTCCAAGTTATAGTACACAACTACATATTGTTTCTTACAAAAATACATAAAACTTACTTCTAAAAAATTATAATAAAACTTCAAACTCCAACTTACATACTGTGTCTTACAAAAAGACATAGAAATTATCTCTAACATACAAAATAGAACTTCAAAGTTCAAACAAAATTTATACACTATCATAAATTATCAATGTCATGAAAGTTATGCTCATCATTCCCTGGAAATCTAGGAAGAGGGCCAATAGGTTGTCCAAATGTTTCCAAATCAAGTCCTTCAACCTCATTGCTATCATTTGCACACAAGTCTAAACAAAATAAAAAGAAAAATCATTATAATGTTTACACAAGTTTGAAAAAAAATAAAAGAGAAATCACTATAGGCTATCAAATTGTTTACATATAAACTAACCTTCAGTATTAGAAGGCTCTACACTTGCTTGATATGCACTCTCTTCATAAATTGCATTCACCAACTCTTCATAATTAAGATATGGGTCTTTCTCTTCCATAGATACCCAAAAATTAGTTTTGTCGATACTTGCATAATTAATGAGATCAAAATTAAACTTTTTGTTGTAAAGCTTGCATCATAAAATGTCATGCTCATCATTGGAATTTGAACATAATTAGTAACTAACAATTACATTACATAAATGAATTCTTAAAAATTAATATAATGACAGGATATAACATTTAGTTACCTATATCTCAATCGCAATTTATGATGAACAAACACAAGATCATTGAGCCTTTGATGCTCCAACCTATTTCTCCCCTTAGAATGTATTTGGTCAAATAAACTCCAACAAAGCTCACATCTAGAAGAGGCGGAAGTTAGGCTAAGGATTCTAATTGCCTAATTTTTGCAAGTTTGGAGCATCAGCACCCCACAACTTCCACCATTCATCTAATTTTCATAACACAACGTAATCTAATATTAATCAACATAAACAAACTAACTTTCAATTGAACAATCACTTCAGTTATTCTAACTATAGTGACAAAACTAACTTTCAACATGAATAAAAAAACTAAGATTTGTTTATAGTATTAAAGTAAGCTAATTACTTCTCACCTGGATGAGTGGTCTTGCTTGTTGACAATGCAAGATTTCTATCAAAGCTCCCAATACGGTCTCGAAAATATTGGGTTTCTTTAATTACTTTTTCTTGGTCACCATCATATTTGATGGGGCATGATAAAATACAACTCCCATTTCATCCATGGAGATCGTCCAAGACAAGTAAGGTGTTGGGACGACGCGTTGCATGGTCAAAGGTCAACACCAGGGCATGTTGTCCAAGGGAACCACTTACCTCGTTCACAAGAGTCTCATCCGGAAAGGAAGAACCTCTCTTGTGGATGAGGTATGCACGGTTGGAGGGCCTCAAGACGAGGTACGCACGATTGGATGCCCTATGGACGAGGAACTCTGGACGAGACCTTGACACTTGGGAAAATTCATGAGTGTGTACAACTCCGTATCACACGCATATCTTCTAGTGACCGTTAGACGTAAAAAAATGTAACTTCTAAACAGTTGAGGAAGTTATCCTTGAACCCACACATCTCCTCAAATCTAGGGGAAGTTACAAATTCAATAACTGCTCTTAGAACACTATATAAACACTCATTCATACAAAAATAGAGGTACGTTTTTACATCTCCAAGAAAGTTGAAACTCTAAAATAATAGAGAGATAACTTACTTTGTCATTGGAGGGCTATTGGCCGGTAACCTCAGTCACCTTTGATCACTGTTCTTTGTTTTTCAGGCCATCAAGACAGCCAGTTGATCTTTCTAATCCGAAGCATCCAGCCTACTAATTTTCTTCACGTGATCAGTTGGCGCCGTTTGTGGGGATTAGATCAAGTTGTGTTTGTTTCGCTCAGTCGTTTGTTTGCAGCGATTCACCTTTCCTAGACAAAAGGCTGAATGGTTCGGACAAGATCAAGGGTAATCAGCCCAGGCCACCAGGAGAGTAAGGATGCTTCTAGCAATCTTCACCGCGACCGTCAGTCAGCGCTTGTTATGCAACCACCTTCTGTTCAACATATACAATCCATGGCTGCCACTATGGCAGAATTGACCCGCTAGAATTAGGAGTTGAACAGGGAGATCAATTTAAGGAGGCTACAACATGAAGGGCATGCAGAAGGACAAGCCCAAAGTCAAGAGGGTAGAGGAGGGAACGTTAAGTCCGAGGGTCAGTCAAGAGGTACTGCTTCAAGAAGAGTGCCACATTTGGAGAGGGAAATGGATCAGATGAGAAAAGCTATGGATGAAATGAGGGAGAATATGAGACGGGTGAACCTCGTGGAAGACTTGGTTCACCGAACGGACTCCCCTTTCACGGCTTCCATTAATAGTCATCCCCTACCCCCGAAGTTCAAAATGCCTTCCTTGGATTCGTACGATGGAAATTGTGACCCCTGTGACCACTTTGCTACTTTCGTGACCACATTGTTACTTTTAAGACCACCATGCACCTTCAAGGAGTTTCGAACGAGATTATGTGCAGAACATTCTCTACCACACTTCAGGGACCAGTGAGGGTGTGGTTTAGCAAAATACCCCCAAACTCTGTCAGATCATTCGAGGAGTTGAGTAAGATGTTTGTCAATAACTTCATTGGAGGACAACGCCATAAGTGTTCCTCTTCCAGTTTACTAACTATGAGCAAGGGGAGAACGAGAGTTTACGGTCCTTCATTACCTGTTTCAACAGAGAGGCCTTGACGGTGGATGAAATGGACGACAAGTTACTATTGGCCGCCTTCTATAATGGGATCAATTCTGACTTGTTCATTCATAAGCTCTACGAGCAAAAGCCTTAGACCATGGCCGAAATCGTCCATTCGGCTTAGAATTTCATGAATACTGAGGTTGCGATCATAGCTAAGAAGAGGAAAAGAGCAGAACGTCTAGAAGTAGGTCACCCGCGTCATCAAGATCAAGGTCCTCGTCCCAAGAAGGCTCGGACAGATGAGAAAAGGGATAGAGACAGTAAAAAGGCAAGTTCCTCAACAAGAAGTTAGCAGTATACTCCCTTGAATACATCACTAGAGCAGGTGCTTATGCAAATCAAAGATGATCCGTCCTTGAAGTGGCCGGAGAAAATGAAAGGAGATCCTAACAAGCACAATAGGAACAAGTATTGTCGCTTTCACAGAGACCATGGGCACGACACGAACGAGTGTTTCGGTTTAAAGCAGCAAATAGAGAACCTCATCAAGCAAAGAAAGTTAAAGAACTTCCTTGGACAAGAACACAAGGATGAGAAGTTAAAGGCCAAGGTGAAAGAGTCATCACGACCCTCACTTAGAGAAATAAGAGTTATTATAAGGGGAACCTTAGCAACTCACTCATCCAAATTGAGGAAGGCATACCTGAAGGTCGTGCAAAACGTCCAGCTATCTAGACAATCTCTCAGGACGAGGGAAGCTAATGAGCAAGCCATCACATTCACGGATGAGGATGCTGGAAGAGTTCATCACCTCCACGATGACGCAATTGTCATTACCCTACTCATTGCCAACTACATGACCAAGAGGGTGTTGGTAGACAATGGTAGCTCGGCGGACATTCTGTATTACCCCGCCTTCCAACAAATGAGGCTAGGACGAGATCAACTTCGTCTAGTGAATTCACGCTTAGTAGGATTCGGGGGGATGAAAGTGCAACCGGTGGGCACCATCACACTGCCAATGGTGGTTGGGGCATACCCGCAACAGATAATTAAAGAGGTAAAATTTCGTGTTGTTGATTGTTCGTCATCATATAATGCCATTATCGGAAGGCCAACATTGAATAGGTGGAAGGAGGTAACTTCTACCTACCACTTATCCGTCAAATTCTCAACCAAGCATGGCGTGGGTCAAGTGCAAGGAGATCAGTTAGCCACTAGAGAATGCTACCTGGCCATGTTGGCGATGGACGAGCACGTACAGTCAATAAGCATAGACGAGAGAAGGATCACAGCGGAACCTGTTGAGGTGTTAGAAGATATCCCCCCCTCAGACAAGAGCAGATCCGAGAAGTTCACTAAAATTGGGGCGAGCATGGAAGAAGAGGCAAAGCATGTACTGGTCCAGTTTTTTAAGAAAAGCCTTGATGTCTTTGCATGGAGTAGATTTTTCAATTAAAACTCAAAATTCTTTCATACATCACCAGCACCAAATAAACAAAAAGCTATGGGAAACTCAGTAACGACTAATATAAACCCGATTAAATTTCAATGCACATTAATAAACCCAGTAAAATTACAACATTCATCACATTATTTACTTAAAAAACCACACCACAAAAACCCCAATTAAGCTTTATTCATCAAAACCTCTATATTTGGCTCAAGTACTAATAATCTAACCTCCCTATAAGCAAAAATCAAACACCATAATTTGCTAGGGTTTCTAGCCAACAATTCCACTCACTAAACAACCACAACTAATCAAGAAGAAAATGCACATTTAAAAAAAAAAAACTAGGGTTTAGCAAAAACCCTAATTATAAAAACAAAACCAAAGAGAGACATGTGATGGTGTCGTGAACGATAGTGAGCTGCAATGGGGCAGAGAGTGAGTTGCAACGACGACGGCGAGGAGGGAGAGAGGCAGAGATAAGAATGAGAAAGAGAGAGGCAGAGTTGAGATTTGGGCTACGACGTGATCTAGGCTGCGACGGCGATGAGATGAGAGTAAGAAAGAGAGAAGCAAAGCTGCGATCTAGGCTGCGACGACAAGAGATAAGAGTGAGAAGAGAGATGTAATTGAGAGAGAGTGAGGGCGAGGCAGAGAGTGATTGAAAGAGTGAGGCGAGGGTTTCAACATTTTAGGGTATAGTTTGTTATATCTGTTGCTCCAAACGACGCCGTATAGAGGGGAAAAAAAAGGGATGGAACGACGCCGATTTAAGGCTTGAAACAAGGCACCCGTGTGAACTTGTCACGGTTCATAGAATCATACGATCAGACTGCGGTTCACACCGGTCCATGCTTTTTTCGCATGGAATGGTTCTTCACCTTAAACGGACCATAGATTTGAACAGTTCACAAGTTTTGGTCCGGTCCGAGTTTAAAAACTATGCTTAGAACCTATCCTTAGGTTGGTCCAAGTTAATGCAGCATTGCATCCTATGTGTGTTTGTTGTGATTGATTGAATGATTGAAGCAGATGGGGACGTAGCCTTGATTAAGCCTACCTACCATTTCTTAAGGGAGAATTTGGTCAAGATCAGAGGGAAGACTTGAAAGAGAATTGAAAAGCGACAACCAAGCAAGTTCTAGTTTAAGGCCTATTACAGTACTAAAACTACTACGCATAGAAGGCACTCCACAACTCTAGCAATGCAACCTAGTGTTTGATTCACAAGATAGCCCAAACAACAAAGGATTAGAAGAATTTGTTGCTATGGAAGAAGGAGATGAGAAACTGAATGTTGAAGAACAGATGAGTATGCAAGAGCTACTTATACAATGGTAGCTAACCAAATCCAACTGAGGGAGAATATGAATCTCATGGTGCAACTATAGATACCGTATTTTGTTTGACCTAAAATTTGGTTGGAAACCAAAGTTTAAAATCAATGGTCTCATTGGTTTATTTTGACGTGACATTAAACATATTAAAATTCCATTCATTTTAATATCCAAAGGCAAAAATCAGGTTTGAGTTTATTGAATTGTTGTGTAAATGAAAATTTTGTCAATTTAGGGTTTGCCATTAAAATGTGTTTTATTTCTTAAATTAACAATTGTTTCCTCTTGAGATGCATTAAAGATCATATCTAACATAGTACTGGAGTTTGCAGCATTGCTCTGGTGAGCTACATTTGGGATATAAATTAATCTTGGCACATGCTCAAAATTACCATTTAATATAGGAAGTTCGTAAGATTTATCAAGAAATGTTTGTCACTAGTTTTAATTGGGTTCAACAATTTCAAATTTATTTTAACTTGGTCCCATGATGTTTATCACTTGATGAATTTATCTAATTATTCTAACATTTTATTGAGTGTGTTTAAGGTTTGTTGATTAGTGATGAGTGTCGAAAATGAATGATGGATTGATGAGAAATGACATGTATTTGGTTCTAAAGTATTCCCAAGTAGCCAATTTTGGACATATCTGCCAGCACTACTAGCTCATTCTAGGCCAGCACACAATGTGTGCTTGGACAACACGTAGGTTTCAAGGATACACATACATTCCTTACCTCACAAGGATAGAGCTCACTCATTGAAAAATCCCCTGGAGACCCTTGGGCAAAGAGGGAAAATCCTCTCTAGCTCTCCCACATTCTCTCCCCTTTTCCCCTAAAAATTCCTAGACCAAAAATGTAGAGGAGAGAAGGAAAGCATGAAGAAATAGAAGTTACAAAAGCAACCAAGAATCTACACAACCACGAGCTTTTTCTCTCTTATTTCTTTACTCATTTTTTTTTTTTGGTTTTGCTTTAGTTTAAATCTAACTTGTTTATTGTGTTTTCTTTGTAGCTAAACCCTAAACCCCAAAAGAGACATACAAAAATGCATGCTAGCACAAACAAATTACCAATAGACTAAAGTGCAGCGAAAAATAAATTAATATGGTGATTTGTTTACGAATGGGGAAAACCAACACAACAAAAACCCCACTAGGTGATTTTAAGGTCACCATTCTCGAAAATCCACTATTATCAAAACAAATGGCTACAAGTAAAGGAATCCCAATACCTTATACCTTATACCTTATACCAACCTACAGTTGAACCCTTACCCCAATACCTAATTGGACTTGTTCTGTAGTGACAATCTCTCATTGTATTGCACGGCTCTCAGTACGTGACTAACCAATTGCACAGATTCCAGTACGTGACTTTAATCACCAACCAAAGAAAGAATGTTGGCTGCAAAGTTCTTCTATTCTTCAATACATGAAGATCTTGAAGTTACTTGGTCACAAAATCCTACGGTGTACAAACACAACAGCTTCTAAAGAACTAAGGCAAACTAGGTTTTCAGTCACACTTAATAATTTATGCTCTCATGCAATTGTGCTCTTGGCTGTGTAATCTTATATGGCCCTTAAAATAATCCTTATATATGTTTAGGGTTGTGAGAAAAGAAAGCTCAAACACATGCTCACGGATTAGATGAAAAACAGACTCAAAAATCTGAGTTTCATAAATCTCGATAGATTCCATATTTGTTAAGCTGTTGTCAAGCCACGGGCTGGAATAGCTCTTCAAGGCTTGATAGATGCTAGCTATCGAGCTAGCTGTCGAGTTTTAATGAACAATACTTTTCACACTTAAGTCTTGGATAGACTTGCATGGCTTCAATACTTGGACTTGAACTCTTGTTCCTTGAAGTATTAAACACATCCTAAATCTATCCAATTACAAGTAAAGTGCATTTTGTCAAAAGGATTAGTCAATTACATAAAATTGTGACATATGTTCCTAACATGTGAAACACATATGTCCTAACAATCTCCTCCTTTGGCAATTCGTGACAAAACCACAACAAACAAATGAACATATGAGAGAGGAGTTATAAATCACTCAACTCATACTCACTTGTTGAGTACAGTAAAATCTATCCTAACACAAACTCTTGAAAAACTTTACAAGAAGAAAGTTCATGGCAAGGAAGACTTTGACAACCTGTATTTCTGAAATACTTAAACAAAACTTATCAAGGCATCTTAATATGAAACAGAATTAATAGATTGCATATAACATATAAGAAGCATGTGCATAAAGAGAGAAAAGAAACAACACATGTAAGGGTAGGTGAAGAACATACACCAACATATAAAGAATATAAGTTCAATGTATGTAAAAAATGGTCATAAGACCCATGTACAAGAAATAATATATCTAAAGTAAAAAGAAAAGAAAAGATACAAGTGTCCACACTATATCCCTCAATATCAAAACTCCCCTAACAAAAATCTCCTATACTAACTCTCCCCCTAACTATGACTATTCTCATAACCAAAACAACTTCCCCTTTTTGTCACGAGTAACAAAGGGTAAGAGTGTCAAATAGATATCTCGTCAGCACTAGAAGAGCTAGCATCAAAGGCATCAGCATCACCATTATTGTCCTTATCCTTAGAAGCCACTAAAGTAGGTGGAAGAGAGTAACAAAGCCACTTATGACTGCCTGGTGTCGTGTAATGAGACCAACACAGGTGTTCACCTGACATAACTCATCACTGAGAGTGTCGAGGCGAGCATCCATGCGCCGAAGCTGGGTCATGATGTTCTCGAGAGTCACACCGCTCGTAGAAGAAAAGGGAGCAAATGTGGATGAAGCTGAAGGAGTGGGAGGAACTGCTGATCAGACCGTCTTGACCGAAACTATGCCTCCCTCCATTTAACGATAGCAGCATCTATAACACCCATAGTAGAAAAGTGGTTGGACATGGGAAAGGAAACAGAAAAGGGCATAAGATCCTCGTGATAGCTAAAGGAAAGATAAGCCTATCACAGGTTGCCGAATCCCTATACACATCTATGATAGAAAGAATGAAATGAGAGAAAAAATCTATACTAAGATGCTTAAGAAGGAAAAGCAAAAACTGAGCACGGGGCTCTGTGATAGAGTTATAATGAGATAGGAGATGTAAAACAAAATTCATAACCATGTTAAGAAAATGTGGACCTTTAGCAAAGGTTGAACAGTAAGTGAACTGATGCTCACCCTAATTAGAAGGGCGCTCACAGAAAGCAGAAATAAGCTCGTCTTTAGACACAGTCTTAAGACGCTCACAATCAGGGTAGTCAAGATGCGCTACATGTAACACCTCAAACCCATACCAAGGACTCCTTATGTGATGCCCCAATTTGATTGATTGTGTGATATGTATGGGTGTGTGATGAGTCTCACATCGGGTATTTACTGGGTAGATTTGGGCTTTATTAACAACTACAAGGAACCTTAATTGCGACTAGTCCTTTTGAGGTATAAAGTAGATGTGGCTAACGCTTTTCCTTGGTTTGTTACATATGGTATCAGAGCCGGCCCAGTAATCCCGTGTGGGCTCAGAGACACTACCCCACAGAGTGGGCCCTAACAAGGATGTTAGGGATTTAAGTGGGGGAGATTGTGATGCCCCAATTTAATTGATTGTATAATATGTATGGGTGTGTGATAAGTCCCACATCGGGTATTTACTGGGTAGATCTAGGCTTTATTAACAAGTACAAGGAGCCTCAATTACGACTAGTCCTTTTGAGGTATAGCATAGATGTGGCTAACGCTTTTTCTTGGGTTGTTACCCTGTAATACCCCACATAATTTTATTTAAGAGTTTTCTTTAAAATAAAATTGATGGGCCATAGGTTTTCTTTTATTTATAACTGCAGCCCACTATCACTAAGCCCACATCTTATAAAACAACAAAAGGGTAGAGGAAGAGATAGTCAGGGTTTTATCAAAGAGGCTAAGAGGTGTTTTCCTTGGAGTTAGAGCACATACAATTGAAGAGGCAAACAGATTGTTCAAGGTATGATTTCTTACCATTGGAAACAGAGAACTAAAAGTTTATAAGATTATCTTGGAAATTAGTTGTGATGTTAGATTGTTCAGAAGTTGGATTTTGGTTCTAAAACTCTTTTTATATTCTTTTACGGATAGATATTGCTGCTGTGTATCTATGAATAAAAGCATCACAATTTTGTTTTTCATTAGGATATATATATAATAATTCTATAATGAATTACAAAATTTCAAAAAAAATCCGTGATTTGGCTTTCGGATTGTACATATTTTACGGTTAAATTTATATATATTTATATATATAATCCTAGATTGAACTATGGAATTTCAAGAATCAATACTGTCGGCTTAAGTCTTCTAGGTTGTACATATATATATATATATATATATATATATTATATATTATAGATATATAAGAAGTCAAAGAATGCAGCTAATATATATATATATATATATATATATATATATATATAGATATATAACAAGTCAAAGAATGCGACCATATTTTCATTGTCTTTGGGACCGTTTCCTTTAGATTATGATATGCCATTGTGGTTATATATATATATATATATATATATATTAGGATAGCGGTAAGGTTTTCTACGGTGGATATATATATTAGGTGACTTTAACGTGTTTGGGGTTATGTATATCAACTTAAAACCCTAAAGTATTAGCTGCTGCCTCTTAGTTTTGATAAATTCAAGGAAAACACATTTTTGGGTAGAGATACTTTGCATTAGTGCTATCATTTAGTTCAGCAAAGTATTTTACTAGTGGGTCAGTTTGTATAGTTTAGTGAAATTTATATTTTGTGGAGGATATTAAGTAATTTCCATGATTGATTATAGGTCCTATTTAAGAGTATTTTGAGGCTTTTGGAGGTTGTTTCGGCTGGACTTTCAGAGTGATTCAAATGCAATAAGTAATTATACATAATATGCATAAGTTTTGTTCTTTAGGTACTTAGAAGTTAAAGGTTTTCAAAAGTTATATTTCTTTTAGCTTACGTTTTAAAAGTTTATCAAAAAGCATTTTTACACTATTGAAAGAGAAATTTTAATTGGCTTTTAAATAATGTTTTAAGAGAACTTTCGAATTTTAAATGACGTTTTGAATGTCCAAATCCCATTTAAAAGATGATTTTTAAACTAAACTATTTTCCAAAAATAATTGAGTTTCAAAGTAAGTTTTCTAAATAGATTCTTGTTTTTTAAATTTGTTTCAAACCAAGTGATTTTGAAGTCATATTTTTATTTTTCAAATGGTATTTAAGACGTATCTTTTAGCAATTGGATTTTCAAAATTACTCAAGAATTTTCAAAAATATTTATATAAACTCTTCAGTTTCTATTCATTCCCTAGGAGAGTCAAGCATCTTGTGATTTATGTTTCAATCTGTTATTATGATATTCAATATGCTTTTATTGTTGGAATAATTGTTAATATTGAGAAAATTATTTTATGTTGTATAAACTTTGTTTTTTTGTGATATGTGACTCAAAATGAGTGTTTTTAGAATTGATCAGATATATGTGTAAATCCACTCACAGGATTGTATGTGAGAATATGTGTTGATCCCTCACCAGCAGGGGTTAGATGTTGGTATCTGCTCACAGGATTGTATGTGAGAATATGTGATGTGTATATGTGACACTGTGCTCTGATCAATTATTTGAACGTGTTTTCGAAATACTTTAAGAATTGATTACATATGTATTAAGTGATTCATTATATGTTTTGGAATAATTATTTTTGATATCATTTAATGAGTTTGTGAAAAATCAAAATACTCGTGCCTTGCTTGACTCTACTCTGTTGTGTATTTTGTATAATTACTTACTAAATGTGTAGCTCACCCCATCAATTAATATTTTCATATTAAAGTGTAGTTGGGAATTAGAACCCTTTGATCGCTTTGTAAGGTGCAAGGTAGAGCGTGGAAGTTGTAGGCGACTTCAGTGTTACTTGAAGACTCATAAAATTTTAGTTACCTCTATTTTGTAATTCACATTTTATTTTTGGAGATTATTATAAATTGTGGATTTTAGTTATTGTAAGAAATTTATCAGCAGCATTGTGTATTTGGAGTTTTATTGAACTATATTTTAAATAAATTATGTTTATTGAGCTAGGTAAAGTTAGCAAGTTAGTCATGTATCTAAGTTCATGTTCCATGGATTTGAGTCGTGACAGTGTTGGTATCAGAGCTCTAAGTTATGATTCTGGAGACAATTAGGACTTTCGATATTTTATAAGATGTGGGGAAGTAGGCTTGAATTATTATGCATAGGCAAAAAAAAAAAAAAGTTTTGGGTGTTTGATAATTGTTAGAAGCTATATGCTTATATGCTTAGAATATTATAATAGTAAAGAGTTTAGTATATCTTGTATATCATGACTTTGCTTGTGATTTATTGGACTCTAAGGTGTTCTTTACTTGGTTATAGGAAAATGCCACCCCGCAATTCTAACCCTTCTGGTCTTGAACCAAAATCTGAGAGCCTTGAGGGTGTTTTAAGTGCTATCAGAATTCTTGCTGAGGTGGTGGAGAAGCATGTTAGTACTAATGGAACGGTTAAACCCAAAGATGCGGAGATTGAGGGATGAACTATCGAGCAATTTAGGAAGTTGGGTCCTCCTTCATTTTTGGGCAACCCTGATCCTACAGAAGCGGAATCTTGGATAATGCAAATGGAGAAAATTTTTGCTGTGATTGGTTATACTGAAGTACAAAAAGTCTCCTTTGCTTCCTTTATGCTGAAAGGGGAAGCAGAGCATTGGTGGAGATCTACCAAAAAGACTTTGCCACTTGAGGAAGATGAGATATTGACTTAGAGTATTTTCCTTGAGGCCTTTTATGAGAAGTATTTTCCAGAAAGTGTATGAGATGAGAAAGATGTGGAGTTTATGGAGCTAATTCAAGGGAACAAAACGGTGTTACAGTATGAGGCTAAATTTACTGAATTGTCTCGATTTGCCCCTCACATTGTGGCTGATGATGTTAGAAAGGCTAAGAAGTTTCAGAGAGGACTACGACCAAGTATCAGAACTAGGATGGCAGCCTTACGATTGAAGTCATATTCTGAGGTTGTGGAGACTGCAAAGGTTGTTGAGAAGGAGTGTGAAGACTATCAGAGGATTAGGAGTCAGAATAACAAAAGGCCTAAAACTGAAGGATTTCATAGAGGGAATGAACACAATAAGCCATTTAAGAAGAAGACTACAGCAGAACCAGAGACTAAAATGGTGCAATAGGTAATGGAGGTTTGTCAGAGGTGTGGTAAAAAGCATAAGGGTGTTTGCTATCATGAAAGCAGGGCTTGTTTTAAGTATGGTCAAATGGGTCATCGTATCAAAGATTGCCCAGCCATGAAGAGTGAGTTGGTGGCTAAGCCTACTGATGTGAAACAAAGATCAAAAGTCCAAGGATGAGTGTTTGCTATTATTGAGCAAGATGCTAAGGAACCAAGTCAGTGGTAACAGGTACCATTCCCATATTTTCTAATACTACACGAGTTCTTATTGATCCTGGTTCCACTCATTTCTTTATGTCTTGTGCTTATATGAAATATGCTGATTGTGTGCCTGAATTGTTGGACTTTGAACTTTCTATTTCTACTCCTTTGGGTGAAACTATGGTTGCTAAGTTTATATGTAAGTCTTGTGTGATTAAGATCGGAGAAAATGAGTTGTTGGCTGATTTGATTCTCTTAGAAATTCAAGAATTTGATGTAATATTAGGCATGGATTGGTTAGCAGCTTATCATGCTAATGTTGACTGTTACAAGAAGGAAGTGGTGTTTTGTATTCCGGGTCGACCTGAATTTGTATTTCATGGGTCTAGAGAGAGCCTCGTGTCTAATGTTATTTCGGCCATTCATGCTAATAAGTTACTTAGAAAAGGTTGTAAAGGTTATCTTGCATATGTGGTGGATAACCAGAAGGAAGGGATTAAGATTGATGACATTCCTATTGTGAGGGACTTTGTTGATGTATTTCCTGAGGATCTCCCTGGGTTACCATTTGATAGGGAGATAGAATTTGCCATTGACTTAGTGCCAGGAACTGCACCTATTTCTATGGCACCATATCGCATGGCACCAGCAGAGTTGAAGGAGTTGAAATTGCAATTGCAAGAGCTTTTAGAAAAGGGATTTATTCGACCCAGTGTATCCCCTTAGGGTGCTTCTGTTCTTTTTGTAAAGAAAAAGGATGGGTCTATGAGATTATGCATTGAATATAGGTAGTTGAATAAGGTCACTGTGAGGAATAAATATCCTTTACCTAGGATTGATGATTTGTTTGATCAATTGCAAGGTGCTAAAGTCTTTTCGAAGATTGACCTTAGATCAGGTTATCATCAACTCAAAGTTAAGCAAGAAGATATACCTAAAATTGCCTTTCATACCCGTTATGGACACTACGAGTTTCTAGTGATGCCATTTGGATTGACCAATGCCCCTGTTGCCTTCATGGATTTAATGAATCGCGTGTTTAAGCCTTATTTGGACCGGTTTGTTATTGTTTTTATTGATGATATTTTAGTATATTCTAAAACTCAAGAGGAGCATATAGAACATTTGAGGATGGTGTTGCAAGTCTTGAGGGAGCAAAAATTATATGCCAAGTTTAAGAAGTGTGAGTTTTGGTTAGATGAAGTAAGGTTTTTGGGGCATGTAATATCTAAGGATGGCATTTTTGTGGATCCTAAAAAGGTGGAAGCTGTGGTAAATTGGCCTAGACCAACAAATGTATCTGAAGTTCACAGTTTCTTGGGTCTTACAGGTTACTATAGGAGGTTTGTTGAAGGTTTTTCACGTATAGCAAGCCCCTTGACTAAGTTGACCCAAAAGAGTGCTAAATTCTTGTGGAAAGATGAATGTGAAAAGAGCTTTCAAGAATTGAAAGACCGGTTGGTTTCTGCTCCAGTTTTGACATTGCCAACGGGTTCAGGAGGGTTTGTAATTTATAGTGATGCTTCACAGAAAGGTCTTGGTTGTGTGCTTATGCAGCATGGAAAGGTGATAGCATATGCTTCTAGGCAGCTAAAAAGGTATGAACAGAATTACCCTACTCATGACTTGGAGTTAGCAGCAGTGGTCTTTGCATTAAAGATATGGAGGCACTACTTATATAGGGAGACGTGTGAGATTTACACTGACCATAAAAGTTTGAAATATTTGTTCTCTCAAAAAGAATTGAATATGCGGCAAAGGAGATGGATAGAGTTGTTGAAAGACTATGATTGTACAATACATTATCACCCTGGTAAAGCAAATGCGGTGGCTGATGCCTTGAGTAGGAAATCCTCTGGTAGGGTGGCAAGTATAATTTCGAGGAAAAGACTTTTTTTTTGAAGAGTTGAGGGAGATTAATATGGAGCTCCAATTTAATGAGTCAAGGGTACTTCTTGCTCATTTTCGAGTGCAGCCTACCTTAGTTGAAAAGGTAAAGATTGCTCAAGGATCTGATCCTAATTTGGTGAAGATTATGGAAGAGGTAAAGGAAGGTAATCGAGCTGATTTTGAAATTCATGGTGATGGTGTTTTACGATTTAGAAATCAATTATGTGTTCCCAATAATCTGAATTAAAAAGGGAAATTATGGAGAAGGCTCATAAATCTGCATACACTGTTCACCCAGGCAGCACCAAAATGTATCGAGATCTTAGAGAAGTGTATTGGTGGAATAATATGAAAAGAGAGATTGCAGATTTTGTATCTCGGTGTTTAATTCTAACCCTTATGGTCTTGAACCAAAATCTGATAGCACTTAAAACACCCTCAAGGCTCTCAGATTTTGGTTCAAGACCAGAAGGGTTAGAATTGCAGGGTGGCATTTTCCTATAACCAAATAAAGAACACCTTAAAGTCAAATAAATCACAAGCAAAGTCATGATATACAAGATATACTAAACAATTTACTATTATAATATTCTAAGCATATAAGCATATAGCTTCTAACAATTATCAAACACCCAAAACTATTTTTTTTTTTTTTTTTTTGCCTATGCATAATAATTCAAGCCTATTTCCCCACATCTTATAAAATATCGAAAGTCCTAATTGTCTACAGAATCATAACCTAGAGCTCTGATACCAACACTGTCATGACTCAAATCCATGGAACATGAACTTAGATACATGACTAACTTGCTAACTTTACCTAGCTCAATAAACATAATTTATTTAAAATATAGTTCAATAAAACTCCAAATACACAATGCTACTGATAAATCTCTTACAATAACTAAAATCCACAATTTATAATAATCTCCAAAAATAAAATGTGAATTACAAAACAAAGGTAACTAAAATTTTATGAGTCTTCAAGTAACACTGAAGTCGCCTACAACTTCCACGCTCTACCTTGCACCTTAAAAAGTAATCAAAGGGTTCTAATTCCCAACTACACTTTAATCTGAAAATATTAATTGATGGAGTGAGCCACACATCTAGTAAGTAATTATACATAATACACAACAGAGTAGAGTCAAGCAAGGCACGAGTATTTTGATTTTTCACAAACTCATTCAATGATATCAAAAATAATTATTCCAAAACATATAATGAATCACTTAATACATATGTAATCAATTCTTAAAGTATTTTGAAAACACGTTCAAATAATTGATTAGAGCACAGTATCACAGATACACATCACATATTCTCATATACAATCCTGTGAGCGGATACCAACATCTAACCCCTGCTGGTGAGGGATCAATACATATTCTCACATACAATCCTGTGAGCGGATTTACACATATATCTGATCAATTCTAAAAATACTCATTTTTAGTCACATATCACAAAAAAACAAAGTTTATACAACATAAAATAATTTTCCCAATATTAACAATTATTCCAACAATAAAAGCATATTGAATATCATAATAACAGATTGAAACATAAATCAAAAGATGCTTGACTCACCTAGGGAACGAATAGAAACTGAAGAGTTTATATAAATATTTTTGAAAATTCTTGAGTAATTTTGAAAATCCAATTGCTAAAAGACACGTCTTACATACCATTTAAAAAATAAGAATATGACTTCAAAATCACTTGGTTTGAAACAAATTTAAAGAACAAGAATCTATTTAGAAAACTTACTTTGAAACTCAATTATTTTTGGAAAATAGTTTAGTTTAAAAATCATATTTTATATGGGATTTGGACATTCAAAACGTCATTTAAAATTCGAAAGTTCTTTTAAAACATTATTTAAAAGCCAATTAAAATTTCTTTTTCAATAGTGTAAAAATGCTTTTTGATAAACTTTTAAAACGTAAGCTAAAAGAAATATAACTTTTGAAAACCTTTAACTTCTAAGAACCTAAAGAACAAAACTTGTGCATATTATGTATAATTACTTACTGTACTTGAATCACTCTGAAAGTCCAGCTGAAACAACCTCCAAAAGGCCTCAAAATACTCTTAAATAGGACCTATAATCATTCATGGAAATTACTAAATATCCTCCATAAAATATAAATTTTACTAAACTATACAAACTGACCCACTAGTAAAATACTTTGCTGAACTAAATGATAGCACTAATGCAAAGTATCTCTACCCAAAAATGTGTTTTCCTTGAATTTATCAAAACTTAGAGGCAACAGCTAATACTTTAGGGTTTTAAGTTGATATACGTAACCCCAAACACGTTAAAGTCACCTAATATATATATCCACCGTAGAAAACCTTACAGCTATCCTAATATATATATATATATATATATATATATATATAACCACAATGGCATATCATAATCTAAAGGAAAGGGTCCCAGAGACAATGAAAATATGGCCGCATTCTTTGACTTGTTATATATCTATAATATATATATATATATAGCTGCATTCTTTGACTTCTTATATATCTATAATATATATATATATATATATATATATATATATATATATGTACAACCCAGAAGACTTAAGCCGATAGTATTGATTCTTGAAATTCCATAGTTCAATCTAGGATTATATATATATATATATATAAATGTAACCGTAAAATATGTACAATCCAAAAGCCAAATCACGGATTTTTTTTGAAATTTCGTAACTCATTATAGAATTATTATATATATATATATATATCCTAATGAAAAACAAAATTGTGATGCTTTTATTCATAGATACACAGCAGCAATATCTATCCATAAAAGAATATAAAAAGAGTTTTAGGACCGAAATCCAACTTCTGAACAATCTAACATCACAACTAATTTCCAAGATAATCTTATAAACTTTTAGTTCTCTGTTTCCAGTGGTGAGAAATCATACCTTGAACAATCTGATTGCCTCTTCAATTGTATGTGCTCTAACTCCAAGGAAAACACCTCTTAGCCTCTTTGATAAAACCCTGACTATCTCTTCCTCTACCCTTTTGTTGTTTTATAAGATATGGGCTTAGTGATAGTGGGCTGCAGTTATAAATAAAAGAAAACCTATGGCCCATCAATTTTATTTTAAAGAAAACTCTTAAATAAAATTATGTGGGGTATTACAATTTAGATGCATAACCTGTCTTCTAAATAATCAACAATTATATTATGGAACAGAATGTAATTAAATATCCACAAATAAACTTCTAACCATCAAACTCTTTGCTATGAAATCCATTAAATACATAACTTTAACAATAAAATCTCCAAATACAATCTTAAAGAGTTACACAAATGTCAAACTCACTATCCTAAGAAAATATGCTAATATAGTCCATCAACTAACATAGCTCCAAAAGTAGTCTTCAATCTATGGCTCCAATGATCTACCACCAAAAAAAACATTCCACTGCTCTAATCTGAAAGGGTAGAAAAAGGGGTTGGGGGGGGGGGGGGGGTGTGAGCTAGAAGCTCAATAAGAGGCTACATAACATGAGGATGTTTTTCAAAACAAAACATTAGTATCATTGATAAAATATAGTCTTTACAAAATATTTACAAATAGTTTTAACAGTAATATAATTTATTCTATAAAACTATCAAGAATAAAACATTTAACTATAACGCTGTAATCATTAAATAAAATAATAACCACTTTAGTTAGCCAAAATACACAAAATAGGTAGAAACAATATAATATAGAAATAAACAATTTTTCCACTTACAAAGGTCATTAACAATAAAAACAGTAGTTCGATATGAAAAACATTAAACATTAGCCAGGCAAATACATAAGCTGCTAAACACTCGGTGGGTGATTCCCATAGGGAACAATAACACTAACCTCAAAGAGGTAACACTGGCTCCAAAGAGCAAACGAGAACACTGCACCACACCACAATAACACCACATCGGCCGAAGACCAACACTTAACCCTATGTTGGCAAAGGTTGCAGATTGTCTAGCTGACCGTTTAAAAATATTCTTACTTTATTATAATATTTTCAATCATATTTCATATAACAAATACTTTCCCAACAATATAATTTTCAATCATTCTTAACTTATACAATTTCAAAGCAATATACAAGAAATAATAAAATTCAAGTATGTTTATAAAACATTGACAATGGTATAAGTTTTTGGAAACTTCACTTTTGCAATTATATATATATATATAAATATATATTTTTACCAAAAATATATATAAATATACACATCTTGAGAGACGTCATGTTCTGAAGTCCACTTACCTCTAGTTGCCAAACCAAGCTTTACCTCAAATGTCTAAATCAATGTCAACTAGAACCTAAAAAAGAAGAAGGACAAGACGACTCAATAAGAATGGATACACTAAGGCAGCAATGAAAATATAAATTTACTCTTAAAATTCGTATCTCACCACTTATTCTGAAACTATAGCTAACTTTATACACAATTGTTTTATCAAGTAATCCGAAAACCAATACCTCACGACAATTCCAATGAGCCGCATATGTAAATATCTATGTTATTTAGTTCTGGCTTCCAAATAATCACATGCTTGTAGATCATATTAACCCAAAATATATACATTTGGCATCCAAAGAGAATTCTACCCGTAAGACATAGACATAGAAACCTATAGCATGCATGTACTGACGAAAGTTTTTGAAACATGAAACAATACTATAGATTACAACATTCATCATGAAGCCAACCCCACTACCAAGTTTCGTAAACTCTAGCAACTAATCACTCAAAAGCTTATCACCTTTTCAAGAGTCCATATGGGACATTAAAGCAAAATATTAAACAAATCTAGCAACGTAGGTTATTTCCATGAGGGTTTGAAAGAGAGATATACCTGACCTCACAACCATACAAATGCAGAATTTGTTTATTGTAACTTTGCAGTCTCTCTCTCTACGTTTCACAAATTAAACACTATCTTACCTTTCAACTTTACACGTTAAAAACTGGTTTCACTTGGGCTGAAATTTAAAACCCCCTAAAAACTTAAATAAGCTTCCAAGACTTTAATTCCCACTAAAACTCATATTAAGGTTGTTTAGATAGGCTAAAACTCTAAAGAATTCCAATAACACTTAAACTTCTAATCCAAATAGGAAATCTCTTATCCTTTTCCTTAACTGATAAGGAGACCAAAAGTTAAATATGAATAATTCACAAAATAACTCTAATGTTACATCTTCTTTTATTTATTTTCTTTGTAGTGACCATAATATAAAATAATATCACCTTCCAAATAAATTAAATAATTCATCAATTCCACTCTAGGAGCAA
Source organism: Castanopsis chinensis (assembly GCA_032878915.1). Taxonomy (NCBI): domain Eukaryota; kingdom Viridiplantae; phylum Streptophyta; class Magnoliopsida; order Fagales; family Fagaceae; genus Castanopsis; species Castanopsis chinensis. The sequence goes on along the minus strand of JAVQMG010000102.1, from coordinate 8,292,412 downwards.
TTAAATTCAATATAAGTGAGGCGGGTGTTACACTACCCTAAGGACGTGGAGCACGTTGTCTACAAGAACCAGAGTGACCACGATGCACATACCTTGAACGCGAGTAGAAAACCGAGGTATTGAAGAATCGAATCGATGCATGTTGGAGTAGAACTCTTGGATCAGCACAGATGAACATATGATCGAGACATCACACAGTGACTCCCAACCTCTATTGTGAATGATAGTGGGTAGGTCAGTGTTGGAAAAGTCCGATAAAATGACTTGGCATTTCGAATGAATGCCTCGTCCAAAAAAGTTTTCAAAGAAGTCCGATTTGGCCTTCTCATCATCGAACCGAGCGTGAAAGGGAGTAGGATTGGAAGAAGAAGATGCCCTAGAATGTAAAGGGTTCCGGGACAGAACAAATTTACGTTTAGATACCATAGAGGCAGACTAACGCAAACAGAAGATAGAGAGAGAGAGAGAGAAAGAGATAATCAGAAAAGTCCCAAGCAGTTCAAATATATAAAAAAAAAAAAATTGAATAGAAAAAACGTATGCATGAGAATGCATGAATATGTGACATGCAAAGGTAATTGCATCATGGGCTCAGTCCAATCCAATCATACTAGCACACAATCAGATAACATATATAGCACACATCTAAAATGCATGACAATAGAGTTAAGATGCAAATGAGATGCAATGCACGAAGTTTATAAGATCAAAACTACAAAACCCATGCCAAAATTTGGCAAAAACCTCTTTGATTTTGGAAAAAACCCAAATTTTCAAAAAATCCCAAAAACTTTGGTTAAAAATCATGAAATACATGAATATGAGGGATTTAGACACTTACCAAGTGAAGAAAGATTTGATTAAAGCCAAAAACTCCTTGAGGAAAAGGTTTAGAGAGAGAAAAATGTGTTAAGGAGGTGAAACCGTTAAGAGCAATCAAGACAGATTAAGGAAAGTAAGATCAGAATCATGAAGACCCTTTATAAAGAAACTTAGTAAATCTCAACAGATCGAGAGGTGTCGAGGATCTGTCGAGCTTTAAAGAGTTCGATAGAAGAAGCTATTGAGTAGGTGTCCAAGACAAAAATGAAGCTCGATGGATCGAGGGTCTGTCGTGGAGCTATCGAAAGGACAAAAAGATTCTTGATCGATTGATCTAGGTATCAAGAGCTGTTGAGATTGTGATAAAGATTAACTGAAGAGCTCGATAGATAAGCAAGGTGTCGAGAGGTGTTGAGAAGCTGTTGAGATTGCTTAAAAACAGTTTTTCAAAGAAAAGAAAGACGCAGACATGAATGCATTCAATCAAGAAGCTCAAACAATGATCCAAACAACATCTTAAGCTCTCAAAATCATCTTTCAACAAAAATATTAAGCACATTGATCTCAAAACACACACATACACATACACTAAACATGTCTAACCAATTTTATATTTCTAAAACAAGTTAAGACAGTCTAGTGAGTATACATTAACACATGTAAATCTTGTGATAGCCAAATCACATTGTATCTACACATGTATCAACAGTAGTAAAGAATATTGCATGTTATGTGTGAAAAACATCGCAAGATTGCATAAGTGTATCTATGTTATGACGATTTGAGATATGAGTAAATCAATTTAACTCACATACGATCATAACTATTTGATGGGTACTATCACCTTCGAGGTACATCCTATAACTCCCACATCTCCTAGAATACATGCTTACAATCATATGTAAAGCATTTTATTTCTTTTGTTTTTATTTTTCTTTGCTTATTTTTCTTTTATTAAGCACATTATGCATGGGCATATAAGAAAGAAAAGAAATACCCAATTATGTTAAACTTTTTGACATTGCATTTTTGCTATGCCGAAGCATACAGATGTCATTGACATTGCACTTTTGCTATGCCGAAGCATACAGATGTCATTTCATGATTTGCGAGCAACAATGCTGATATGATTATTTATGTCTTTCTCTTAAGATTTTTTAGTCCTTCTTGTCAAAAAGAGTGATTCGATTGTCAAGTATAAGAGATTACTTAACCTTACTCATCACAAAAACAAGCCATAAAGCACACTTACTTAGTTGTGCATAGAAATGCTCATCAAAGCTACAAGTGATATAAAGTTTAGAGAATTTTGTTTCATTGGCCATTCAAGGTACACAAGTACTAATGTACACAAACATACTATTTTTGTATTTTTTTTTTAATTTTTCAATTTATTTATTTATTTTTTTTAGAAAAAAACAAAGCAAAACTAAAGAAAAAAAAAAAAACCAAACAAAAACATGTTAAATAAAACAAAACAATGTATAAAACTAGACTGACTCAAAACATGAAAGCAAAACACACAAGAAATGCGCACACACAAAAAAGAGAGAGAAAAAGTGACATAATCACTTGGAGCCATTTTCCTTCCACACCTTGGAAAAAAATTTCCTTTGAGTAAATCCTTGAGCTGAAGGTGAGGGGGAAGAATTTAAATTGTTCAAGTTCAAAAGGAATATAAAGGCTTTGAGAAAATCTCCAAGAGGAGCAAAAAAGGATGGAAACTGATTTTGGTTTCCCGATGCTACCATGCCGTTGCTTTGTTAAGTGCCTAACCACTTATAGCAATTTGTTCAAGTATGACTGATTACACCATAATGATGACAGAGATGCTGCTTCTTCTCTTTGGACTTTTGAGCATTACTCTTCTTAGCCCTAGGATTTTTGGTTTCTTTCTTAGCAAGCTTAGGGGGTGCTCCTAAGATAGATTTATCCTTGTCTATGTTCTCACTAGTTATCACATTTTTAACATCATTATTCTTAGAATCAACATTGTTAGCAAGAGAAACAAAAACAGTAGTACTAGAAGAAGCAATATTAGAGAAAGAAAAATCATAATCCTAAATCGGTTTGATTGGGGGCAGATTTTTGCATGCTAAGCATCTCGTCAAGCTTTGCACTTGAGGTCCCTTTCAACTGAGCTCTCACTTAGAACAGTTCCGCCTCAAGCTTCTTGGTCTTCTCAGCCAAGAAATTGTTTTCAAATCTTAGTACTCCAATAGTTTGATTTGCTTCATTAAACTTTGTGGAGAGTTGTTCTCATTCAAGCTCCACATCACTGAGCTTCTTGGAAGCCAACCTAAACAACTTCTCATATTTCTTCGAGACCTTGTACAACTTTGCATAGGTAGTGTGGATGTCATCTTGCTCATCAATCTTCTCAAATTTTGATTCCACCAAGTTCTCTTTCATTAATATCTTTTGCAATCCCCTTAGTAGGATTGACAGTCACAGTGAAGGCACTCAGTATTCTATCATCCTCATTTTCAGAATCATCCTTAGGTTCGGTGCCACTCAAGGTAGCAGCAAGTGCCTTACTTTTCCCAATAGACTTGAGATAAGTAGGGCACTCTTGCTTCATGTGACCAAATCCTTGACAACTGAAACACTTAGGCCCTAAAGGAATAGTATACTGATTGCCATCCCTTGCATCCTTCTTCCCTTTATCTTGGCTCTTGAACTGAGAAGAACTGGATTGACTACAGTCCTTGTCGAAGCTTTCTACATTGGCATTCTTCATGAACTTTTTGAACTGCCGAGTGATGTAGGACTTTATTTAAGAATCTTTATCATCGGAAGACTCATCAGTGTCACTGCTCTTGGCTTTCAGTGCCATGGTCTTGCTCTTGCTTGACTTTCCGAGCCTTATTAAACCCAACTCATAGGTCTGCAGATTTCCAACGAGCTCTGTTAGAGGAATCTTGTCAATATCCTTGGATTCCTTAATGGTAGTGATCTTGACATGCAATCTCTCGGGCAGAGATCTGAATGCTTTTCTCCTAATCTTGGGTCCGGGAATAGTTTCCCCAAAGTTAAATGCTGAGTTCACTATGTCCTTGAGCCTGGCATAGAACTCATCAAATGACTCATCCTCCTCCATTTTGATTTCTTCTAAGCTAGTAGTGAACCTCTGAAGTTTCGAATTCTTGACAGCCTTGGTTCCTTCATAGGTTGTTTGGAGAATGGTCCATGCTTCCTTTACAGTTTCAATGGAGGAAATCTTTTTGAACTCCTTATTTGTGACCGTACTGAATAAAGCATTCAATGCTCTGCTATTGAAGTTAGCCGCCTTGATATTTGCATCATCCCAATCGACCGACACTTCCTTCGGCTTGGTCTAGCCTATCTCCAAAGCTTGCCACACCTTCTCATCTAGGGACTGTAATAATGCTTTCATGTGTACTTTCTAGTATGCATAGTTAGTTCCATCAAATAAAAGAGGTACAATAAGAGACTGTTCTCTATCCATGACAAACAGGGTTCAATGGATCTTTCAACAAAGATTAAACCCTAATCAGAGTGTGCCTGCTCTGATACCACTTGATGGGCCAAAAAAGTATTGACCCCTTGTGATGAATTAATTAGTTAATTAGCCAAGTTTATTAATTAATTAATTTAATATACAAAAATGCATAGTAACATAAACAAATCACCAATAAACTAAAGTGCAGTGGAAAATAAATTGACACGGTGATTTATTTATGAATGGGGAAAACCAACACTGCAAAAACCCCACTGGGTGATTTTAAGGTTACCACTCTCGAAAATCCACTAAAATCAAAACAAACGGTTACAAGTAAAGGAAATTCGGTACCTTATACTAACCTATAGATGAACCCTTACTTTAATATCCAATTGGACTTGTTCTATAGTGACAATCTCTCCTTGTATTGCACGGCTCCCAGTACGTGATTAACCAATTACGCAGATCGTAGTACGTGACTTTAATACTAACGCTGCAAAGTTCTTCTGTTCTTCAACATATGAAGATCTTGAAGTTGCTTGGTCACAAAACCCTACGGTGTATAAACAAATCAGCTTCTAAAGAACTAGGGCAAACTAGTTTTTTAGTCACACTTGATGAATTATACTCTAATGCAATTGTGCTCTTGGCTGTGTAAGCTTATGTGGCCCTTAAAATAATTCTTATATAAATTTAGGGTCGTGAGAAAAGAAAACCCAAACACATACTCACGGATTGGATGAAAAATAGACTCGAAAATCTGACCTTCATAAATCTCGACAGATTCCCTATCTGTTGAGCTGTTGTCGAGCCACGGGCTGGAACAGCTCTACAAGGCTCGATAGATGTTAGCTGTCGAGCTTTAATGAATAACACTTTTCACTCTTGAATCTTAGACAGACTTGCATGGTTTCAATGCTTGGATTTGAACTCTTATTCCTTGAAGTATTAAACACATCCTAAATCTACTCAATTACAAGTAAAGTGCATCTTGTCAAAGGATTAGCAAATTACATAAAATTGTGACATATGCTCCTAAATGTGAAACACATATGTCCTAACACACACCACAACTACCTCAGTGTTTGGTTGATCTGAGACGACCTTAGTCTCTGAAACAAAATTGAAATAGAACTCTTACTCAACTAAAACACTAAAACAGTAAATATCTGAAATGTATATTTAAAATGGAGAGATAAGAGTGAAATAGTATTTGGGTTGCAATGGGTTTTTCACTCTACAGGATTTTTGTATGGTTATCTTATCTAGAGATCTCAAGTGGGATATTTAAAGACCCATAAAAGTTGCCAACATTCATTTCAGTTCCTACAAATTAGGACATGAATGTTAAAGTCTCTAACGTTTATTTAAACATTAAAATCATTTCTCTTATCCACCTCGTTGCCCCCACTCACAACTTATTATCCCTGAGAAATCTCATTTGCATATTTGACCATGTCAAACCCTACATAGCTAATCATAGCCAAAACATGCAATTCCATTATTCAAACAATTTTATTAATAATAATTATCTTATATACAATATTATGTAAGGTAATTTCTTTTGAGAATTACACACGTATACATTGTGGGTTATTTAACCACACAATTCAACATCCATATTGTGGGCTATTTGGCCACACAATCCAACATCTCCCACTTGGCCAAATAATTTGAGATGCATAATAATTATTCATTAACTCCCATAGTACAGACATGTCTCTTGAAACTTTCTACAGCAGCTGCCTTTGTGAACAGATCTGCCACCATCTCCTTTGATGATTCATATTCTACAAGAATTTCATTTTTCAGTACCACTTCAAAAATATAATAATAATGACATTCAATATGTTTACCTCTTGTACCAAGCTCACCACTTTTTATGGTGCATATTGCAGTTTGGTTATCACACATAACTTTTATAGGCTTATTTGGCATTTCTTTTTATAATTAAACTTTTAAGAAGGCCTTTTATCCAAACAGCTTCTGATATAGCACTACTACATGCTATATATTCTGCTTCCATAGTGCTTTTAGCTACACAATTTTTTTTTTTTTTTTTACTACACCAGGAAATAGCTCCTCCTCCAAGGAGGAATATGTAACCTGCATTTCCCATCATTTGTGTCACTAGAGAAATTAGAATCTGAATATCCAATAACTTTCAAATGCTTCCCACTATAAGTCATTTTGTGACTTTTTGTACTTGTAGACACTCGATTTTGTACCCATGGTTTAATCAAGGAAGATGATTGGAGTAACCATCCATGTACCCAAAAAATCATTCTTGCATTGCCTGCATGATTTTGCTTTTGCATCACATGCATCAATTTATTCTTGCATTTCATGCATCAATTCATTCATTGATCTTGAGATTCCATCAGTCGCAATGGTGTGTCTGGTTTCTAAATCGAACTATCGGATCGAAAGATATCGCATGATAAAATTTGTGCGGTCCATATGCATTGTGTCTAGAAAGAGTCGGTCACACATGATTAATTTAAATTAATTCTAGTTGGTTGAACAATTAAAATTAATTATATGATTTTGTGATTGGTTAATAATTAGTGTTTAAAGTAGGAATGCATGCATAGGAATAAAATGAATGATTGGATAACAATAAAATTGTGGATAATCTAAAATTTATCAAGATATATTTTAAGGGATTTATCCACAAGATAATTGTTCTTAAAAAGTCTGAATTATCTAGAAAAGAGATAAAAAAAATCATGGATGGAGGATAAAAACACATCTAAATATAAGGAACGGTAAAAAAAAACCCTAGAAGGAGAGTCCAAATGGCACCCGAATAAGAAAGTGTGTTCGGTATCCAAGAGCCAATTCGGCACTTTTGGAAAGTCCTATATTGTACCTTGATGGGCTTTGGCCCAATGGCCTTTGGGTGATGATATGACACACCCTTTTCGCCCTTTTCGTAAAAGGATGAGTCTGAATTTACATCCTAATCATCCGTGCCTATTGTTTAGAGATTTTTAACCTCTATAAATAGAGTCTGGGTCTCATAATTCAATACCTTTTTTACGCTCTAAGTGGCATACATTTTGAGACTCTCAAGTTGCTAATCTTTGTTGATTCTCTTTGAGATTTGCTACAAGAATTAGGGTTTTTAGGTCTTAAAGATAATTGTATAAGTTTCTTTGAACCCTAGAACATCCTCTAAAATAGAAGAGTGCTCATGCAAGAGGTTGCTTTCTAACCCTTTTGTTCTTATGCTTCTCTTAACATAATGGTGCATGCTTTATTGTTTCAAATATTCATATTCTGATATGTTAATTTAGATTATCAAAATATGCTCTTGATTCTTTTATTGTTATTACAATTTATTTCTTCGTTTTAAAGATCTGCATGTAGTTAACTCTTTTTCTTCAAAATAAACTGGATCTACATCTTCCTTAGATATAGATCTAAATTTTTCTCAAAATAAAATGGATCTACATCTTCCTTAGGTGTAGATCTAAATTTTTCTTAAAACAAAAACGGATTTTGTATCTTCTTTAGATATAGATCTAATTTTTTTAATGCATGCAAATTTTTAATTGTTAACATCTACATACACAATAACTTTCCCGTGCATCGCACGGGTTAGTGACTAGTATTTCATAATAGGCATTCACTTTTTATATAGTAAACAAGCCGGGTACAACTTAGTCTGCTTTGCCTAGTCTAAAGTTTGGGTTTTTCTTGATGTCTGGTAGCCATTCCAACAGCCAACAATGTTGCTAGCATGTGCATGTTAAACTATGTTGCTAGCAAATGCTACAAACATGCAGGCTATTGCCTATTGGTAGGAGGAGATGATTGGAAACATATAAGCCCAAATAAGGAAACCTACTTTGCCACATCAGGAGTATGACGAAGTAAAACTGCTTTAGATTAACAAATGGGAAAGTGATATGGGCCTAAATGGACTGGAGATAATAGCATGATGCCTATATGATCCTCCTTGTTAGCCATTACAGTACTTGCCACATTGCAGTTTACTTGTTTCAGTAAGACAGTCCACAACCATTCAAAACATATAAATTTTACCACTTGGGGGCTATGAGTAAAAGGCTTTGGAGGGACAGCCGAAAGCTGAATCTCTTCTATATATTTACTTACCAAGTGTCCAAGGATCAATCTATTGTCTAAAGAACCAAATTCAGTCCACCAAAATAAAAAATTAAAATTAAGGGAGAGAGAGAGAGAGAGAGAGAGAGAGAAGAATAAGGTTAACTAAAAATAGTACTGCACTATAACACAAACAATAATACATGTAGGAATGATTAATATTTTTTACTTTTTCATTATTGGAACTACAACAAAAGTATGCTTCTAAGTTCAATCTCCAGTTTGTTCATTTCATGAAAGAAAAAAACACCGAATGACTTGTATTTCTACAATTCATTATTAATAAGGTTAAAAATGAACAGATGTGCCCAAGGAAAATGTCACAATATGCTTATATGAGCATCATACAGTTGCAGGTTTGAGGGAAAGGAAATCTGAAATCTTGTTGGTGTAGAAATCTGGTTGTATGGAATTGTTTGGATTCTGAAGCATTGGCAATGTAGTCACACCTGTCAAGACAAAAAGGAGGGAAAATTTGGGCTTGATCAGATTATACATGACAATACACGAAGCTAACCAAATAAATTGTCAAGAATTGGTTACCTGAGAGAACAAGAAGAGTTTTGCAACCACCATTTTGTCCAAAAAGAATATCAGTATCTAATCTGTCCCCAACCATGCATATTTGTGACTTGAGAATGCCAAAACTGTGTCAAATTGACGAGACAAATATTATAGACCTCATACTTGATGAAACTGTTATTTTCGTAATTTCCACAAAAGAGTTTAGGTCTCGCAAAATGTAGCATCAGGTCATAGCTTCTATAAATATTGTTTCTTGTGTTGTTGACTGTTATATGCACACTTAAGCCCCATGGTTCACAAAAACAAAATCACATACTGTTAGGACTCTTACAAGATAGGCTATTGACTCATCTATATGTTGTATTGTACATTTGCATTGTATTGTAATAATTCCCTAGGCAGGTAATCAGTTACTGTTGTAGTTACAGTGAGTTGGTTAGACTAACTAACTAACTACGTATTTGTGCCATTAATAAGGGAATGGTACTGTGATTGGAATTAAGCAGAAATAATAATACTCTAAGTCTAAGTACCTGTTCTCTCTCTTATCTATTCTTAGGAGGACCAGTTCCCTTGAAGTAACCATCTCAATTCCACCATTTTCATTCTTTAGAACTGTTAAAGTCTTAGCACAGTTCTTCCTAACATTCCGCCATGGCAGAAACTGGTGCTTCTCTTCAAATCCAAGAACAGATTGCAGCTTTGAGCAGAGTTACACATCACCATGATCAGACTCTACAAGAAATTCAGAAGTAGCTGCAATCAATCAATGCCTTTATGAAGAAAACGGCAGAGGCAGAAGATAAGAGAAATTCTTCTTCTGGGTTACGAGGACATGCAGCTTCAACTGAGTTGACACTGGTTAATCCAAGCAAACCCTTGAAATTGGAATTTCCTAAATTCCAAGGAGAGGATCCAAGTTGCTGGATTTATAGGGCTAATGAATTTTTTCTTTCTACGCTACACCAGAGCATCAGAAGGTACTTATGATATCTTATCACATGGACAGGGAGGCATTAGTGTGGTTCCAGGATGCTGAACAAGTTGGTTTGTTTGTGGGTTGACTGGGGCTCAAATGGAGGAAAGGAGTAAACAAGGGTTTTGTTACAATTGTGATGAGAAATGGCAATTGGGTCATAAATGTAAAGATGCTAAGTTTTTTTTTTTATTGGAGGGTTCATCTTTGTCAATTGAACACAATCAAGGTTTGCAGTTCATAGAATTAGATGATCAAGGAGCTGTAGTTGGGTTCACAGATCATGAAGTGATGGAAGATAGTTGTAGTGCTGAAATTACACTCTATGCCATGGTGGGTAGCCCTTCATCAAATATTATGAGGGTTCATAGTAAAGTCAAGAATCAAGAAACGGTATCTCTCCTTGATACAGGGCGTACCCATAATTTTCTAATGCCACTAAGTTATCAAGTCTGAAATTGCAATTTGATACCTCCCAAATCTTGAAGTCAAAGTAGCTAATCGCTCAATGATTAAGACACGGGGGGGTGTGTCATGGGGTTACTATTTCTATGCAAGGTCGCAAATTCATAGTTGATTAAAATATACTGTATTTGGGGGGTTGTGAAGTTGTGTTGGGTACTCAATGGCTACACTGGGGGAGATTAGCTGGGACTTCCAGTTATTGACCATGAAGTTCTTTTATATGGGTAAAAGGGTGTTGCTCCAAGGTCTACAACCCTCGGATTCTACCTTCTTAAATGGTGAAAGTTTATTTAAGACTTACTTGAGAAAGTTTGTTCTGTATATATATATATATATATATATATATATATATATATATATATTTTAATGATGTTCTGGCATTTAGTAAACGTTCTAATGATCACTTGAAACATTTGAGGGTTGTTTTGGAAGTGCTTCTTACCAATCAATTTTTTTTTTTTGGGATAAGTAAGAAAGAAATATATTCAAGAAACTACCTTATGCAAATAGAGCATAAAGCAAACCAAAGATTACAGCGAGAGAAAAAAGATAGAAAAAACAAAGAATAAACTAATTACAAGGGAGAGAATTAAGGAACAACGGGGGAGAATTACTAGAAGTGAGTTTCAAAGCCCTAGACCAGTCATAAGGAGAACCACTGAAAGAAGCAAGCAATTGGTCTCCGGAACTTTCCATCGCCTCAAAAGTCCGCCTCCAAATACACCACATTAAGCAAAACGGAGTTAAATTCCAAATGCTAGATGAGTGTTTTCCCTACCAATTCCACCAACCAAAAAGAGTATCTACAACCAATCTTGGCAAAACCCATGAAATCCCAGAAGATCTAAAAACCAAGCTCTTCAACTAATACGCCTTTTCACAATAAAGTAGCAAATGATCCACCGTCTCCCCCCTACAATGACACGTAATGCACCAGTCAACAAAATCAAAGCCTCTACTTCGCAAATTGTCACTTGTAAGAATCTTATCCCAAACTGCAGTCCTAACAAAGAAAGAAACACACACCGAGGAGCCTTAACCTTTTAAATACCTTTCCAAGGAAAGACAATGGGCAAGGGGCCTCAAAACTTGTTGTAAAATGAGTGGATATCAAAATCCCCATTCTTCTTCAACCTCCATCTCACATGGTCTCCATTTTCATTTGGGGGTAAATTAGATCCCAAAGTACAAAGGAATTCATCCACAACACCCATCTCCCAATCGTCTGGTTCTCGAATGAAAAGAACATTCCAACTTCTCCATTCCTCCATCCCAACCTTTCAAGAGAAGAGTCCATAGAAGCCTCTCTATTAGTGGCAATCCAATACACAATTGGAAATGTCACATGGAATGGTAAATCCCCACACCACCAATCTATCCAAAACTTTACTTTATTCCCCACCCCTACCTCAAACTGAATATTTTTGCTAAAGGCCTCCCAGCCCATCTGGATACTTCTCCATAAACCACACCCATGCACACCTCTACCCAGCATGGAAGTCCATCCCCCCATTCTTCCCCAAACTTCAAAGCTACAAACCGAAAGCCTAGTCTCCTTAACCCCAAACTGCCATAACCATTTCCCTAGTAAGGCTTTATTAAAAGGAGTTAATTTCCTTACTTCTAAACCATCATTTTCCATAGGTGCACACACCTTATCCCACCCCACCAAATGTGTCTTGGAATCCCCCCATAGGAAATCCCTTTGCAATTCTCAATTTTGTTAGCCACATGCATAAGGATGGTAAAGAGAAATAAATAGTAAGTACTTGGGTTTAACCCTAATGACAATGTGTTCAATATTCTTCATCAGCCATTGAGCCACATTCTTAATCATAAAAACTGACTTCATGAAGTATTTGTCCCGCTCAAAAATCCATAAAGAGAAATAACATCCCCTTCTTCTACCACCAATTGAAAAAAATTTGGATTCAATAAAGAAACTGCAAGAACCGCCCATAATTAATCGGAATGAAAGAAAGAACTAATTATCTAGCTAATTTCTAGCAGCCATCTTTTGGCAATCCTTACTCTAACCAGATTTGAAGAGCTTTTCCACCATATTAACATAAGAACAAGATGTAATGAAGTTCCTAGTGGAAGAACCTATTTGACCAATTGAAGCTCCTTACCAATCATCTATGTTGCTAAGAATTCTAAATGTTTATTTAAGTGTTCTGGTGTTGAATATCTTAGTCATCTTATTTCTGGCCAAGTTGTGAGGGCTGATCCCAAGAAAACTAGTGCTATGCTACTGTGGCCTACACCAGAAAACGTAAAGGCACTGAGAGGTTTAATAGCTCTTACAGGCTACTATAGAAAGTTCATTCAACGGTATGGTTTCATTGCTCAACCCTTGACTGATTTACTTAAGAAGGATTCTTTTGTCTAGAATGAGAAAGCTATATTGGCCTTCAATCAATTAAAGGCAGCAGTAGCTAGCCCACCAGTCCTAGCTCTTCCTGACTTTAGTCAACCCTTTTTAATAGAACGTGATGCCTCTGGGTTTGGGTTAGGGGCTGTCTGGATGCAAGGTAATCGACCAATTGCCTTTCATAGCCAAACTTTGAAGGGTAAAAGCCTTCATTTATCTACTTATGAGAAAGAATACTAGCTTTGGCCACTATTGTGAGAAAATGGAGGTCTTCATTGTTGGGTAGACCCTTCATTGTTAGAACTGACCAGGATAGTTTGAAGTTCTTACTAGAGCAAAGGATTGCTACACCAACTCAACAAAAATGGTTGTTTAAGTTGATGGGCTATGCATTTATGGTTGAATACAATAAAGGCACTGAGAACAAACTGGCTGATGCTCTTTCCAGGCAAGGACCCTTGGTTCTAGAATCTGGCCAGCAACAGGACAAGTCTGCTAGCTTGTTTTTAGTGTCTCTACCAGATCCTACTTGGTTATCTTTCCTTAAAGATAGTTATCACCAAGATGCCTTTGCTCAACAGCTTTTTCAGTCTCACTCTGCAGGAGAGTCTCTTCCTAAGGGCTTCCTTATTCATAATGGGTTGCTTCTCTACAAAGGAATGTTATATTTGGAATCTCATTGTTCACTCAAGTCCCAAATTCTGCATTTTGTTCACAGCAGCCCCATTGCAGGCCATTCTGGGTTTCTTAAGTCATTCCAAAGGGCCAAGAAAGATTTCTATTGGCAGGGCATGCAAGCTGATCTCAAGGTATTCATAAAAGAATGTGATGTTTTCCAGATAATCAAATCTGAGACTTCATCTCCAGCACTTGCCTATTCCTATCACTCCTTGGACTGATGTTTGTCTTGATTTTGTGGACGGGTTGCCTCGGTCTCAGGGTTATGAAGTGATTCTGGTCGCGGTGGAGAGATTAACAAAATATGTTCATTTGTTTCCACTCTGTCATCCTTATACAGCTGCTAAGGTTGCTTCAGTATATGTGCAGTACATATTCAAGCTTCACAGTATGCCAGTGACTCTTGTTAGTGACAGAGATGCTACATTCACTTCTCTTTTCTGATCTGAATTGTTCAAGTTAAAAGGAGTGGAGTTAGCCATGTCCACAGCCTATCACTCTCAGATTGATGGCCAGACTGAAATTGTGAATAAAAATTTGGAACAATACCTAAAAGCTTTTGCTAGTGACAGACCTCATAGGTGGGCTGAGTGGCTTCCTTTGGCTGACTTTTGGTTCAACACCAACTTCCACACAGCTCTCAAGCTAAGTTCACTGGAAGCCTTATATGCTTTTCCTCCTCCAAAGTTACAAGCTTATGTTCCTGGTACTACTAGGGTAGATGCTGTTGACACCTTGTTGCAACAAAGGCAACATGTTCTAGCTCTTCTTAAGGGTAATTTGGTGGCTGCACAGGAAAAGAAGAGGCTCCAAGAAGACAAGTATTGTACTGCCAGATCTCTCCAAGCTGGTGAGTGGGTTTATTTGAGCCTTCAACCGTATAAGTAGTAATCTTTAGCTTACAAGGGCAAGTGGAAGTTATCTACAATGTACTTTGGACCCTTCAAGGTGTTGCAACAGGTTGGACCAGTGGCTTATAGGCTGGACTTACCTTCAGACTCTAAGATCTATCCTGCATTTCATGTTTCTTGCTTAAAGCTTGAGATGAGAACATATAATTCCTTTCCCTAAACTGCCTCCTCAAGATAATGAAGGACATTTAGTGCCAAAAACTATTGCTTGTTGCAAACAAGGTCAAAAACTCTGAGGTCTAGAACTATTACTGAGGTTTTGGTTCAATGGCTGGGAGCACCACCTAATGATGCTACTTGGGAATCACTTTACGAGCTGCAACTCCTTCTCCCTCACCTTGTGGGCAAGTTGGTTTAAATGGGGAAGGAAATGTTAGTTGTTATGATCGTAGTGTCCCACATAAATTAAGTAACAGCTTAATCATGTGTTTATAAGCTTTTCAGCACCCTCTCCTTGCAAGACGGTTTTCAAGGGTGAGTTCTACCTATAGGTTTGTAATATTTGGTATTAGAGACAACTACTATCCCGAGTAATCGGGCAACCACTATCCCAAATAATCAGGCGTAACTCATTGAGTATGGGATCAAATGAGTTGTGGCTTTACAGCCAAATCCCGAAGGGGGCGACCTAGAGGCTAGATTAAAATAACAGATAGATGATAGATGAGTAGAGCCACCAAAAGAGAAAGGGCTACCACCGGATCAGTGTCGCTAGAGTAAGATATCGTGGATGGCGGTTACAAAGCGTGGTGGTATGTTATAATTCTAATATCCCACATGGATTAAGGATAAACTTAATCATGTGTTTATAAGTTCTTGGGCACCACCCTCCCATTGCAAGCCGGTTTTCAAGAGTGAGTTCTACTGATAAGTTTGCAACATTAGGACTCTTACATGATAGGCTATTAAATCATCAGTAATGATTCCCTAGGCAGGTAATCAGTTACTGTTGTAGTCACAGCTGTGTTTAGTTGGTTAGAGTAAACTGTGATTGGAACTAAGTAGAAATAAGAACACTCTTAATCTAAGTCTCTCCTCCATTCTTAGGAGGACCAGTTCCCTCGAAGTAACCATCTCAATTCCACCATTTCCATGCTAAGTGATTGAAATAATGAATAATTAACAAGTAAGCTCCTAGTATGTATACCAGGAAATCAAATGAAATAATATATAGGGTTGGTTTTAGCTATCCATCAAAAACAATGCATTCAATCGAATTGTCCACACTAAACTATAAATGTTCCCAATCAACACCCTAATCCAAGATTAATTTCTAATGTCCACCACACCATCCAAAATCATTGTCAAAGTTGACAAATAAGTGGATTGATAGGGATGGACATTGCAAACTAATGGAGTGATGGATTTTTTTTTTTTTATTTTATTTTATTTTTTAATGAAGTTGAGATATTTGTGGCAAGTAGTCAATATTAAAAATAAAATAAGAGTTATGAACTATGAAGCATGGGTGCATTTCCAGATTCGAGTGCAGGTGCGGGACTCGGCAATTTTTGAAAAAGTAGGGTATGGGTGCAACAATTAAAAAATTATTAAAAATATTTTTATTTATATTTTCTATATATTGCTAAGCATACTTTTTTACATTATATAAACATATACCAAATTTAAGAGAACTAGTAGATAATAAATAACTAAAACATGATGTTCATAAATTAAATGCAACCCAAAAGATTGAAACTAAAACATTCCACGATCACACTATTACAGCTTATATAAAAAATAAAAATAAAAAATAAAAAAAATCATATCACAGATTGTAATAGAGCATGTGAGAGTATAATGAGCTTGAGATTGAAAAACTGAGATTGAAAGCTTTGATTAGTTTGATACCTGAGTTGAGAATGGGTTGGTGAGGTGAGGTGAGCTTGAGACTTGAGACTTGCAAAGAACTCTGAAGCAGAGAAGGGAGGGGAGACGGAGAGTGAGATTGTGAGAGGGGAGGCAGAGAGCAGAGAGGGGAGGGGAGACGAAGCTGTGGAGGCATGGAGCTGGAGGCGCACAAAGAGACGAGAGTGAGAGGAGCAGAGCTGAGAGTCTAAGTCCGTGAGATGTGAGAGTGTGAGACGAGAATGAATTGGAGAGCATATTAGGGATTTGTTGTTAATTCAAACGGTGCGATTTGCACCTTTTTTTTTTTTGAATTTCCGCCTAAATCGGTCGGTTCAGCGCCGGTATTGGTCTATGTTGGCCTATTTGAAGCGAATCGGCCGCGCTGAATCGACGTGTGTCGGGAAAAAAAAAAAAAAAAAAGCTAGACGCGGCACCGATGCACGAGCAGCGGTGTCGCCTGCAGCACGCTGTGTCGGACGTGGGTGCGGCACCCATTTTGCCTTGTCGGTGCTTCAGAGGTTGTGAAGTTGCAATATTTGTAGCAAGTGGTCTGTCAAAGACTCAAAGTTGTCTTTCAAACTTATATAGCAAATGCTTGGTCATCAAACCTAATTGGAAGATTGTGGCAATGATGTAGGACCAATTGGGGAATTTGTCCACATGTCCTTGTGACTGGTTAAGCTTTGGGAGGATTTGTAGATTTATGGTTTAGAACCTTTAGAAAGATGGGTTATGGTTAGAATGACAAGGGTTTTGTATTGAAGTAAAAATATTTGATTTAAGGTTGAAAAGAGGTAAGAAAAAAGAGAAATCTGATTTCACCAGAGTCTGTGAGCAGTAGCGTGAATAGAAGCAAGATATCAAAGAGAAAGAAAGAGAAAAATATCAATATTTAATTGATCAACTCATCCTTGTTTAAGCACAATAACATGCTTATATACGCCACAAATATAACATCTCCTAATAAATCAAACCCTAATTGAATCAAATGAGTGCCCACGATCAAAGACCCATAAACTAAATAAGACTTACTCGTTTATAATATTAAACCCAAGGTCCGAAACTATGGCACATACCTAAAAATTACAAAATTACTAGAATACCTTGAGTCCAGAATAACCAACTATAAAATAAATTAAAATACTCAGAACCTAACTAACTACCATGTACACTTCTTCTTGGGCTTTTCCTTAATCTAAAACTTCCAAAGAGGATATTTTTTCCCTCTAACCACCATCAGATAGTATCCTGTTTATACATTATATACTATTATGAAGTAATGCAGGAAAGCCTTTAAAACTTTGGGATTAAGGCTATCTTGCTAGGAGGGTGGTGAGAAAGAAGTGGACAGGATTTAGTAACAAAAATAAAACTTAGGAGGGATTCTAAGATGAGATTTCAGTGAAATCAGCAAGAAAGAGGGGGAATAGAGAACTGGTAAGATTTCAGCGAGGAGAAAGGAAAGAATGGCTGAAAATATCAACAAGAAAGGGAGGAAGAGCTACTGAAAATATCACCAAGTAAGAGAAGATAGAGGAAATCAGAAAAATAAAATAAAATAAAAGAGATAATAGAGGAAAGACTTAGAAGGAAGAGAGAGAAGGAAGGAAGGAAAATATTCCAAGTAAAAATAACAAACTCAATTTCAATTCTTTCCATCACTACCGAAAGATTACATATTCATAACTCTGTAACAGAGGTTACCTTACAATGTAGCATTCAAACAGTTCTATGAAAGACATCCGGGACTACTCAAAAGATGCCAGGATTATTTAATATACAGAAGCTAACAGCTAGATGCAGCCATCTTTCTTCCCTATGAACCGTGTCTAATATGGTTCTATTGCACATAATTTTCCTACTTTTAACCAAATTTTCTACAAATGTAACAAAAAAACCTTTCTGAATAAATTAGTGCACTAATGTTAATGCATACATCTGAACTTCATAGCATTTTGAGAACTATGATATGTTACAATATACCAACAGATAATATTTGCTGATTTCAAAGAGCATTTGTATTATTGATAGCTAAATGAGCTAGAAGAATAAGGAAATCAGAAGCTATACTTGTCTGCTAAGTAGTCCATCATAAAAGTTGAGGGCTTTCCCACAACCAGTGGCTCACGTTGGGTAGATCCACCAATAGCACCAACCATGGAACCACCACCTAAAATCAAGTACCCACTATAGTGTGAATAAAAAGATTATATACAACTACAAATAAATTAAATCAAGATGGGTTCTCCATCCAACCAAAATGGAATCAATTCTTGAGATTGATTGAGTTGTTCTTTGGATCAGCACTTTAATTCCTGTGATGTTTTCAGTAATTGGAAAAGCTAGCTTGAGCTTATCTAAGCTTTCATGATATTTTGTCCATATCAATTCAATCTAGCATACATAAAAATGCAAATGCCCAGGCCTAGCTGATGGATATCAAATTATATGAGGGTTTTATACACAGTCAAAATTGGACATTTCTTGTCCTTTGATCATTTTTACCATCAAAATGTCATCTATTTTTTTTTTTTGTTTTTTTTGATAAGTAAGAATGATATATATGAAAGGCTACTCTATGCAAGAAAAGCACAGAGCAAACCAGAGAAATCAAAGAAGGAAAAAAGAAAACAAGGAAGATACAAAAAAAGAAAACCAAACAACAAAATAATTACAAAAGAGAAAGCGAGCTAAGAAAAGAGGGGAGAGAATCACTAGTTGTGAGTCCCCAAGCTCGAGACCAATCAAAAAGAGTTCCACTAAAAGATGCAAGAATCTAATCACCGAAATTATCCAAATCCTCAAAAGTCTGTTAATTTCATTCCTTCCAAAGACACCATAGAATGTCATCTAATTTGACCATAGCTTGTGATCAAATTAGGGTGAGTATTGACTCTGTTGAGCTGATTTCTTACTAATATGACTGTTTTTCTACATGATTATGTGGTGCATTGGTTTTACATGCTGAAGAAAGGAGAGCTCATCAAAAGACTGGTGATGGAGCCTTCATGACAAGCTACCCTCTGCGTCATAGTCTCAGCTGTGAAGAAATAAATATGAGTATTTGATCTAGAAAGTCAATTCTCAACTAAATTCTCAATTTTGTGACAACTGCACATTTCAGACAATGCTTTATAGTTGTTCATCAGTTTACGTTAGAGAACAGCATTTTGGACTTAAAAATCATTTAATATTTCATTTCCATAGCCAGAAGCAATTAGACTCTAATACTTAATTATAACATAGAGATGATAATGATTCCAATGTATTAAAGATCAACTAGAGCACCACCAGGCCATATAGAAAACAAAAATAGAAGTTACATCCACAAAGGAACTACAGTTATTGAGGAATAGGTAGCATAAACGACTGTTAATGAAAAGTGCAAAGAAAATTGCAATGAAGCTCAAGCTTAGGGAATTTGAGTATTAAATCAGGTGCAGCAAAACACAAATAGCAGAGCATGAGGATGCAAGTGGTTTGTGTCCACTGATAGAGTATCAGTTAGTTAGTAGTGGGGTTAATTGTACAGCTGGACTATTGGGCAATTAGTTACTAAATCTAGCTTCCTATAGGCAGTTGTAAAGGTGAGCCTAGCTTATATACTTGTGATGTACCTTTTATAAAACAACCAGAAATAAGACTACAATTTGTTTCCTCTTCTTCTCTGTGTTCCCTGTCTTTTCCCTCTCTGCGTTTCTAGGAGGGTGACTCCCTCGAACCAGTCAACATTCCTCTTCTTTAAGTAAATTTTCAACATAATATGCTTAGTAGGCACTGAGCTAAATTATAAATCACATCTTTGCCAAGCTATAGTTCCCCCATCTTCTAAAAATGAAAAAAATAATCTACATTATACAAGTGGCAGGTAAGCTTATGAAAATCAAAACTAAAATAAAAGCGGGAAAGGAGTAAACCTGCCCATTCTTGAGCATCTGTTAGATGAGTCACAGCATCACGATTTGTAGCAATAAAAAGACAACCAGGGTTTTCACGTATGCAGAGTGTTCCATACCTCCCATCAAAGAAAATAATTTGTTAAAATCACTCACTTCATGGAAGGCTAGATAGAATATATGTAGCAAGATTAAACTAGAATGATATCAGAGGTTTAAAGAAAACTTTGACAATTGTATTTATGCTAATGGTGGTGATTGAGTTAATGAAGACTAATGATTATTATGAAATAAAAGAAAAGGTGCACCTTTTTGAATAGTGTAGATAAACCTGTGTGCTACAATAATAATCTAGGAGATTGAAGTAAGTTGTATGTTAACTTTGACAAATGAGTACAATTAGGGTTTCCATTGATAACATTCTAAACTACTGAACTTTATAATATATAGATGGCATAAAGTTTCTAGGAACTGACAATTCAAGATATAAATTATTGTATGTGTAACTACAATCTTCAACCAAAGTATGGAATTGATTCTGATCAATCCAGTTAATAACATAGATTTGGAAGGAACTATTTTCAAAGGTATTGAGCACTAATAAATAAGATAAAGCATCTTCCCTTTGCCCAAGCGACGTGCCACTGGTTCAAGTTTGGGATTCAATATTTCCAAATTTGGGATAAGGTTGTATGCCAATCACCTCCCTAAACCTACGGAAGCAAAAATCCAATGCACTTGGTATGAACTTTACAACAGACCTCTAATGTGTTTTTATGAGATCATCATTAGACTAAATGGTTGCTTTAGGCTGTGTCCTGCTTCCTGTATTTGGGTGTTTTTAAATTTCTTAAGATTATGGTTATAGTTCTTCAGGGAGTCCATTTGTATACTTCCCATGTACTTGGAATGTACAACAACAACCAAGCCTTGGTTCCAAAACTTCGGGTCAGCTATGTATTCTATTCAATCATTCAATCATTTTCAAAATCATACTCTGTATTACCTCCTTATTTGACAATGCACTTGAGATGTACCTATCTTTAATTTATCCTATCATTATCAATAAGACTATCTCTTTTTAAAAAGTGTATCAGAAGCATAAATTTTGGATATTCTTATTTATCAAGTAAATCAGGGTATGAACATATACTTCCACCAGCAATTAATAAGACGCTGACTGCAATAGCAGGTGCTAGTGGATACATAATATATATTACTTAACAAGGTAATGTTTTAAAAAATAATAGTAATAAAATAAAATTTCTTTTTCAGACTTCTACAGTGTTAGCTTTCCCCTCTCCAGGCACAAAGGAAAAAAAGACAAAAAGAAAGGCCTGGAATCTAAACATCTCCATATAGATCTCAGAGGAAAAAAATTAACTCCTGTCAATAACTTTGTCTGTAAAAGTGCTATTGTAAATTCTACATGAAACCATGATTATGGACCAGATTCATTCCATAGATATACCCAAAGCAGCAATTATACAATGTGCTTCAATGAAAAGGTAATGGCTGTTCTGCCAATACCAATGTGTGTCTGTGTCTTGTGATTAAAAACTTGAGATCTTACTGGATTTTGTAGTAGTTAAAATAGCGATCAAACCCAACCACAACAGCCCCAACCTAGAAAGCAATAAGGAAACTCCATTGTTATGGCTGAAATTTGAATAATGGAAAAAGACATTTTTTTGAGAACCAAAGAATTCAAAAACCATAAACAAGATTGAATGTAATTTTTTTTTTATCTTGTACAAACTGTTAGAGAAACTCAAATCAGAAATGCATCCATAAAGCACAAGATAGAAGTATACATCCTTATCATGTTCCATCAGAAACCCAGGCTTCAGCTCTATCTTTTTACCACCATCATCCTGAAAATTTAAAATAAATAAATAAACATATATATGCATTATAAATAATAAAGATGCTTCATGATAAAATTATTATATTTCAAACCTCAACATCCTCAAAGATGGTGTTGATCAAATTGTTCTTTGTTGAGAATTCGTTAAAATTAATTTATCATCAACATCCAAAAGCAAAGTATATAGAAATTTTATACTTTACCTAAACATCACTTTCTTCTTATGCAACATAGGATAGAAACTTATGTTTAAAATATCATGTTATCATCCAAAATCTCATCTGTATAGACCTCATCTGCTCTTTAAAATTTCCATCACAGGCAATGTCTGGTTTACATGCCAAGATGTTCTTCTTTAGTTGAAAAAATGTTTTAGTTGGAATGAATAATCACTGGTATAGACTGTTGAGACGGTGCACCTAAGATAAAATAGAAACGCTCAGCTTTGGCAGACAATTAGTTCATGCAATTAAGCAAATATTCGACCAAGAGACCTATATTTCAATAGCATCAAATAATTTTCTAAGAGTAGGTGACGCTGAATTAAGTTTCTGGATGTCGCAGAAAATGTCTAAGATATTTAGTGTCTTTTTGGCATCAGCTTATAAGATCAGCTTTTAGCTTTTTAAAACCTCACTTTTCCCCTCATTTTCTCACATTTAAAAAAAAAAATTCAAGTTACAAGTATACTTTAGCACACCGTCAGCAAAAAGCTAAATAAATTATTCTCAAACAGACAGTTTGAATGAAAATAAATGAATAATACATTTGTTTTTGTCACATCATTTATACGTGCTCATTTTGGATCCTCACCAGCAAGCCCTCCCAAATATTATTGTAATGCTCTTATGTGTCACCAATATCCATACCATCATTTCAGCTCTGTGAGAAATCTTCCACAGAATTTACATTTAAATTTGCTATCAAGAGTGAATACTTCACAAAAACTACTGTGTAAGAACAGCTGAACCATTAATTTCTATGAGAGAAAAGTAGAGAATAGGTATGAAGCTTTGCAAACAACATAGTAAGAGGAAATCATATGTAATGTGATCCTTAAAATTTTTTATCAAAAATGATATATCAGAATTATAAAAAAATCAAACAAAATTTACACACTATCTTGTAAAAGCTGCAGATATATTTGGAGCATGTAAAGAAACTCAAAGATTTATAGTATATTTGGATCAAGAAAGCAACTTATGTGAATTTTAACTCATACATACTGGCCCACCAAGGTATTGAAATCCAGCAAGCTCAAGCTCCTTCAAGATGCCATCCTCACCAATCACATAGACCTAAATCATGACCAGCTATCAGCACCGTATTTTCTATATCCCTTAGTTAGCATACTCATTCAGCACATCAACAAGATTTCTAAACATGCCTTACCATTTGTGATTTATGAACAAGTAAAATTTTTGAAGGATATGAGGGTAGCAGGATAACCATAAGCAAAGAGATATAACTTTAGATAATAAAGAAAACTAAAAATGCTGTGCAATTATTGTAAGCATTCACCAGAATAGAAAACACAGTGCAACGTTTTAATCAGTATTATATAGGTTTGAGATAAAGGCCTTATAAGAAGACCAGAAATAAATTACAAATGGAAGGAAGATAATGGTAGAAGTCTCATCTCATGGAACAGTAAAGTATCCTCTTCATAACCATAAACTTTATGGCTACTGGATGTGTTGGCATCCTTCCTATGCCATAAGATGGCCATAAGCAGATTATCATAGCATGCGCCGTGTAATTTGTTGACTCATTTGCTTGATATACATTATAACTGTAGATAAATTATTCATAATGTAGATAAATTATTCACTACTAAGCATATATGAGTTAGGCTCTGGGTTTTAGAAAATGTTAAAGCTAATTGCTAGTCCAACACCAACCGGAAAAATAACTTACTGTTAAGACCTTCTAGAGTCTGTAACTGAATAAATTTTGTGTAAAAATCTTGACTGCAATCAAGACATATATACAAGGATATATGGCCAACAATGGAAATTTACTTTTAAAACAAATGCTCTTGCCCAGACATATGGCCAACAATGGAAATTTACTTTTAAAACAATTGCTCTTGCCCAGACATATGGAGCTGATCCCTACATTGCTGGTATAATAGGAGATTTTCTGTTTGTGTCACCAGGTAAAATACAAATACCTTTTTATCTTTTGGGAAATTAACGGACTTCAAATATGCAGCAGCAGCAAAAGACGATGCAAAAATTTCCTCCTGAAACAATTCAGTTGCATTAGAAGTTATGATTAACAAAGTTTAGCAAACATGGGGAGAGAAGAATCATTAACTAACCTCACTGACATTCAGACCAAGTGTCTCAAACTTTTTACCATATTGTTTCCTAGACTTCGTTGAGTTGTTGGTAACAAAAACTAATCTCTTGCCCTGCAGAAAAAGAAAATCAACAAATATCTAATAGCCATAACAACACACTGACGCCCAATACTTTGCTGCAATAATCCCAACTGTAATCATTTCACAAGGAAGTCAAGAGATAAATGAAAAAATAATAATGATAATAATAAAAATAATTTAGCATAGACATACAAATGCATGCAAGGTAACACCTACATTCATATACAGACCTTGGACCGAAGCATATCAAGTGTTTCTGGGACTCCATCAATTAGTTTATCTCCTTTCCATATAACTCCTGCAAATCAATAATAAATAAAGTGAAGATATTTGATTAGATTATCACTAGAAAGGTAACCCGAGCCAATCCCCCAAGCAAAGAAAAAAAGAACAGAAGCTGCAAACACATACCAATAATTTTAATTCGAAAATTCAAAAATGCTAATTTAAAAAAGAAATCAATTTCGAACAGAAAAAGGTATTTACAAAAATGTTATCCAATAAATTAGCACTAGATTTATCCCATTTATGCTTAACTCAAACTTTTCAATGACAAATTTTAGACCTAGTCATTCAACTTTCTAAACTTGGGAATGCATTTCTGTTACACATTATGGTAATGCTTGGTCTTGGAGTTCATGTGCAAGTGTGAAGTCCAGATCAAAAAATAGTAGAAAAAAGAGAGATTGTATACATGGTAGACTAAAGCTTTTGGATTCAAGTGGTATCCAACATATTTGTTCAAAATGTCACTTGAAGACTCCTCAAGTCTCAATTTTCCTACACTTAGCTAATTTGTGGCACTAGCATGTCTTTAGTGGAACAAAACACCAAAATGTGACTATATATTGATTGAAAACTTAAAGATGGACTTGTTCCTTTGGTTCTGGGAGGCAAATGATGCAGCCAATAATGTTATAACGAAATTGTAGATTCTGTAATCAACAATATAGGCTGAAGTTGGCATCCTACGGGATTTTATTATCTGGTCAATATTCAAAGCAATACCTTGGCATTGGTTTTTTTATACTTCCCAAGAAGACTCAGTTGCTTGATAAGCCTCTAAAAATGAAGACTGTAACTTTTATTCCATTTGAAGACTATTTAAAAGTGGTCTTCCCAAGGTAATTTAGTAAAAGTTGATTTGGTGCTTAAAATCAATTCCTAGGCACACTATTATTACCTGGCTAATCATTCTAAACAAATGGTTTACCAGAGATCCCTAAAAAGAGGCAAAATGGATATGTTTTATGGAAAATAGTAAATTACCTATTCTATGAATGTGGCCTAAAAGAAGGATTTGGTGAAGACTTCTTCAACTCTGTTTTATCAATAAAAGAGTATTGATGGGATTCAGAGCTTAGATGGGAAGCTGCAAATTGGAAAGGGAAGTCTGATTGCGATGTTCTTGAAGCTGGTTTGGTTGGGTCATTTCATTTTTATAACATCTGTGAAATGAGAAAATTGCTCATATACATATGTGGAAAAATATATATATGGAAAAGCTTTTTTTTAGACTAGTGATACTGAAGTTCAATTTCAAGTTACCTCATGCAGAAAGCAAAATATTTCCAATCTAGACAAAAAGATTTGTAATAGGCATTTCTTTAAGTGTTTTTAATTATGCTTCAATTTGATTGGTTCCATCCTTTGGTTCTTATTAGCTGGTTTTTTGTTAGCCATTAGCTTGAAATTACACAGTATATATGTTGTTATTGTGCAATTGCTAGGGCTCCAACAATCAACGCATGAAAAGAAAGGAAATTTTTAAAATTTCTCAAGAGATTAAAGGAAATGTTCTTAAGAAATTTACTTAAATTGTTTCAAGAGGGCCAATCTAACCCAATTTTTCACCTTCAATTTGTTTAATATAATTGTGTAATTGAACATAAATCAAACCTCCAACCCCACTCTCTTAGAAACAAAGGGGGTTCTCAATCACTTCAACCTCAATTAAAAATAACTAAATTAATTAGCATATTGCCTTGAGAATATGAAATCCAAAAGCATTTTAAGGTTTTAACTATTTCCTTATCCTAAACAAACCCACAAACAAACAAACATATTAGCACGCGTGTACGTACACACAACAAACCGTCCTCATATCACAACACAAATTAATAAACAAAGAAACCAATTCAATCCAACACCATCAAAGCAATCCCCATTTTTTTTTTTTAACTTTGTTCTTGTTCATATAACTTTAACAAAAACAAAACAAGTCGAGAATGAATAAAAAGACCCCTCACCATCACAGTCAAAGATGAATGTTTCAACAGAGTTGATAAGCTCATCCGCGTTCTTAAGAGGTTGCGCTGATGCCTTTATTGTGAAACTCTCCATTCTTGACGTACCAAAGTTGTTGCACTTGTTCTTGTTGGTATAAGTGTTATGTTTATTGGTTTTCCATCTAATGCTGAGGAAGTTGGATAAAAGGTTTGGTGGGGTAAAGAATCTGGAATTGTTGGGAGCGAAATGACAGAGAAATGGAGATGGGGTTGTAGAAGAAAGAGCAGAGACTACTGATAAAGAAGCTGTGGCTGTGGCTGTTGTTTTGGTCAGCATTTTGGGTGTTGGGCACTAGTGTTACTTTTCTTGTGTGTGTGTGTGTGTGAGAGAGAGAGAGAGAGAGAGAGAATTGGCCGTTTGAGGTAGTTGGAGATTTGTTTTTTTAAGTGGTTGTTTGGGATTTGAGTGTGCGTTTTGTGTGGAAGAGTGAGACTTGAGGTATAATAGACGGCTTCAGGGAAAATTTGCTAGATAGCATAATTTTAGATAAAATTTGCTAAATAGCTTATAACCGAAGTTATTTAGATATGTAGCATTTGTTTGGCACTCAAGTTTATCAAACTTGAGTTGCGGTAAACTCAAGTTTCAAAAAGATGTTACGTAACTAAATAACTTTGGTCCAATACTTTTCCTAAATTATTTCTAAAATTATGCTACTTGGCAAAAAATACTGAGCAATTCATAGGTCACACAAATACATATAGTTTTTAGTGTTCCCGTGTACATCAAAAAACCTTTACTAGGAACCCCACCTTTTTATTACAGCATTCGCAAAGACTTTCAAAAATAGCATATGAGCCAAGTTTTGCTTAATCAACTCCAAAAAAAAAATTTACTTAATAACAAGGACGGGGCCAAGACTTGTAGTTAAGGGGGTGACTTTGCTACTGGTTGTGTGCGGTGGCTTGGCCATTGAGGAGTTTTTTTTATTTTTTTTTTATGCATGTTGTTGGGTAAGGACAGTTATTTTGTTTTAAAATTTTAAAAGGTTGGGTTGTTTGTTTTGAGTAAATTGGTTGATTAGACTTAATTTTTTTTAGCTTTACTATTGATAATTTTTTTTGGGCTTGCATATTTTGTTTTAAATTTTAAATTTATGGATTTTTTTTGGTCTTTAGAAAAAAGGAAGTTAACACTGTTGTACTGGAAGACACGGCTAGAGCTTCTAATGATGCAATTGAGAATATTACCCAAATGTTGGCTAAGCAAGAAGAAATGGTAGCACAATTGGGAAATTGCCTAGGTTTTTTGGAATAAGGAAGAAAGAAGAATCCCCAACAAGATAAGGAATGCGAAGAAGATGAAATTAATCATGACAAGAATGGGAAGACAAACAAGATAGTTGTTGAGATTGCCATAATGAAGGAAAAGATGCAACAAGTCTTTCGCAAGGACTAAGGGATGGATGACTTCTTGTATACTATGTGTGGATTGGGCTTAACCCCATTGGCGTCATTATCTCCCAAGTTCAAGAGTTTTGATGCTAAAAAGTTTGATGGAAGTGATGATCCAAGGCAACATATTAAACAATATTTGAGCTTAAATAGAATGAAGTGATAAGATGAGAAGCAAGTTTTATGTGCCTTCCCTATGTCTCTCACGAGAAATGCCTCAATATGGTAATACAACTTGGATCCGAGCAAGATTTGTAGACCAATTCATCTTTAACACCATGATTGATGTGACTTTAAGAGATTTGGAGACTACTAAGCAAGGGTAAAGGTCCAACGAGACTTTTTTAGAGTATATAATGAAGTGCAAAAACAAAGTTGCAAGAATGGTTAATAGACCCAATGAAAAGGATAAGATTAACCATTATCATCAAGAACTTACTTCCAGCATACAATTATAGGCTTCTGTCATCACCTATTAATTCTTGTAGGGAGTTATGTGATTGTGGTACGAGAATTGAAGATGACTTTAATACTGGACAAACAGACCTAAATGAAGCCAAGTTTCAAGCCAAGAAAGTGTTCAATAAAGGAGAAAAGGGTGGTGCTTTCAACAATGTGAATGATGTTTTTGCTCGACCACAAAAGAGGGTGTTTGGTGATCTTTAAATGCCTTTATCAGAAGTACTAGCAATCTTGATTGAAGAGGGGGGGGGGGGGGCACCTTAAGTCACTTGATCCTACTCCTCTTCCAAATCCACTTGATCCATGTGAACACTTTCGCTAAAGGATAAGCCATTTTAATTTTGTTGAGTCTTTATTGATTGTCGTGCCTTCAATTTGTCAAGTCTATTAGAGTCTTTTTCAATGTTGTGTTGTCCCATCTTTCCATTGTCATGTTGTTGAGTCTTTTGTCCCGTCATGTTGAGTCATGTTACTTTGAATTTCCAAATCAATGTTGTTTTACTTTCAATAAAGATGGCCCTTCAAATACAACGTGTATCATGTGAAATCTTTTTGCTAGTTTTGAAATAAATGAAACCTTAAACTTAAAACATTGGTTAATCCAAATAAGGAATTAAAAGATGACATTGTCTTAATTCATTCGATCATAAAGAACAAGCATGAAAATGAGAAAGAAGGTGAGAGATAGAGAGAAATAATATATTTTTTTAAAAAAGACTGTGATTAAGTGAAAGAGTACACAAGAGTGAGAAGGATGAATGATGAGAGATTCCTTGAAACACAAAACATGAGTGAGTTCAAAAATAGGAAATAATAGTTAAATGAATGATTTTTTTTTTTTACATGGATGGCACTACAATAATGAGAACTTGATGAGATGAAAAGGCTAACCTAAGTTTGGAAAGGCTAAGCAATTAAGGTTGAAGGGATAAGAGGCCATCTTTCTATTACCCCTTTTTTAAAATGAGAAATTGTTTCCACTTGCTAACCCCATTGAGCCTAGAATAATCCTTTCTTTATACCCATGCCAAGAGATTACACCTTACACTAGGGGCATGTTCTTGACAGATGATAATTTGAAAGGGTTATCCTTAATTCTAAGGGCATACTCTATTCTTTGGAAATGATCAACCCTACACTAGGGGCAAATTTTGTGGATGAATGATAGAGAGATGTGAGAATGATTTATAAGGGAAAGGGTACCATTTTCAAACAAGGGGCATGAAAGAAAAACATAGAAAAGAAAAAGGGGAGATACAAGAAAAGAAGAAAGGAAAAGGAAATGAAAGTGAGAATCAAAATGGATGATGAAGAAGAAAACGATATAAGCATGAGATGAGTAGTAATCCTTGGCAATTAGGATACCCTAAGAATAAAATTGAATTTGAGCCTTAAATACCCTTTATTTCTTAAGCCTTAGAATCCCAAGCCTCGTTACGGTCCAAAAGCAAAGTCCTCTCTGATCAATTGAGATTGTTTAGCCCTACCAATTTTGGTAAGCCTAAACTTAGTTGTGAAAAAAAAATTGCCCACTTGGTTGAAAACTAGAGAAGGCAATCTAGACAAAAGTTAGGGTACCATGAAAATAAATAAAGAAGAGTTACAAGGAATATGGTGAACTTTCTCCAAGCTAGGGGAAATATATGAATGAAATGGATAAAAGAATGAACACACAATGGAAGATGAGGCTAGCTCCAAGCTAAAACAACTATGATAAGGGAAATGTGACCATACATAATAGACAAGTTGATTGAGGAGAATACAAGAAGAGAGAAATGAGAGAAGTGAGGTGTGTATGTTCAAACAAGGTTGATGCTGGAATTGACTAGAGATGATTGAATTCTAAAAATCATATTTGGACTAATCAATGAAGAAGGTAAATAATTCATGCAAAACTAATTCAAATAGAATGCACATTGATGTGTGAGATCATCTGGATCCATGATCCCTTTTTTTTATCTTCCCCTCTTCAACTCTTCCAAATTCTCTTCAAGGCCCCCTTTGTATTCGAATCATTGTGGGTGCAACAGGAGTACGCCTTGGCCGAGTGGACATTCCTACCAACTCTTCCAACACTAGACGAGGATATTTATTTAGCCACAATTGAACTTGCAACTATTGCCTCTACTTTCCCTACTTATTGTGCCAATTTTGCTAGCCTTGCGGGGTACCTATTTCCTTCTGCTTTGTGCGCCGAGCTGGCCTTGTATCTCCTAGATTGTCTACTCCTCTTTTAAAGATTTCCCATACTATTCTATTAGCCGGCCTGTATACCAACAAAAGCAAAAGCTTTTATTCAAAGAGTCACATGTACTGGGTGCACCACAAGAGCCCCAACAACTGATTTTGATGGAGAAAAATTGAGTCGCCATTTAGTTTAGGTCTAGAAACCATATATATAGTGCTCTTGTGGAAGGATTGATCTTTATCAAAGCACGTGCTTGGAATTTAGGTATAGGGATAGGAAGGTGTTAGGCATCCAACACCACCCGACCCATAGGTCGTACTCCACTTATTGTGTTCCAAAGTCTAATCCCTTGAAGAGTTCTCTAATATGTTATTCTAAACTTACACATACTAACATGCATCTAACATCCAAACACGGCATATGTCCCACACTCAACCATAACATAAAACTCTACCATCATCTAGCAATATATATCCAAGGACAGCAAGTACATCACAAAAGAGTATCACCAATAAAGGGAAATAATCAAGCATATTCATCATGTTCATCATTCAAGAAAGCTCATCATATTCGTCAACCGAATCAAACGCATGTTCATGTAATATTCATGGCTTACCTCACTTACCTTCGCTACACCATAACACCTCAGCACCTATGCATCAATGCATGTTCAAGTTCTCATGAACGTTCATGTGGTTCATTAAAGCTTAAATCCTAATCATCAATCTATCAATCAAAGAATGTGAATCATGTTATTTTACTAACCCTAGACCTAAACATATGAAAACTAGACTTAACATGACCTAAACATGTGATTAAAACTAATTAGAACAAACAAAATAGCAAGAACCCTAAATCTACGTTTTTTGGCACGAGTATGCATGCGCATACATAAGGTATGCGTGTGCATTCCAATTGTATATGTATGCATACTTCGAGTATGTTTACACATGTATAGAGCATGCACATACATACACGCCCAGAAACACAGTTTTAAACCAAGCAGCAAAACAACAATCAAACAAAACCTAGTATGCTTCTAATATTTCCTATTTCTAAATATGTATAACATATAAATCAAATTAAGAACAATAAGAACACAAGTTATAAAAATCCAAATTAAGGAAGATCCATGAAGAGAGACTCACCTTGCTTATGGAACCCAACTTGGTTGACATTTAATTGGCCCCTCAGTGCTTACAGAACAAGATCGAAAGATAATCAAGGGAATCAAAGTATTCAATAGTTTATAGGTAATCATAACTCAAAATAAAAAAGATATTCTTGAAATATTGTTTGAAAAGGTTTTGAAAGAGATTAGAAAATAGTTTTTTCCTTAAGACCAAAAGAGAGAGGTTTTGAAGAACCCAAAATTATGCATAATCTTGTGAGTGAAAAGGATTCAAGGTTAGAAAAGAGTTTTGGAAGAGTTTAGGTCAAAAATCCACTCTCTATTGCTAGGGTTTGAGTTTGGAGGCATATGGTTGTAATTATATTTTTAAATTAGGATTTTTAGACTCATTTAAAGGGTATTGGAGGTTCCAAAGAGTCTAGGAGCTGAGGCCCATCAAAGAGGGAGTCTTTGGGCACTAAAAACTAATGTTATAAAGTTTTGGAATGCAGAATGTGTGTGCATGCGTTCCCAAAAATCCTAATTTTGATTACTGGATTGGCCTAACTTTAAACAGTCATAACTCACTCAAAATAAGTCCAAATTAGGCAAATTTTGTGTTCAAATTTAAGCCCAAGCTGTCTACTTTCCACTTAAACAAACCTCACTCAAATAATTTTTGTAGATCAAAAGTTATAGTCAAAATAGTGAGCAAACGTCATTTCTTAGCATTGTTTTCAAAACAATTTGAGCACTTTTGAGTTATAATTACTTCCAAAATATCAAAATAACTTCAATTACCTTTTATAGACGTGTCAAGCTCATCATTTGGACCAAGGACTAAAGTTTATTAATCGGTTACAGAATGAGGTGTCTATAGATGCCCCTCTTTTGGCTATACTTGCTCCACAAGTGTAGTCAAAAGCTTGAAGAGATGAACCGTTTTGTAGGTTAATAAACTTTATGTCTACACACATGCATAACACAAACATGCAAACATGTAAGCAAAGAATCAAAAATGGGGCGTGGGTGCAAAATCCAATCACTGGATTCTGCGAGTCCCTATTCTCCTTGGTTTGTTATCTAGAACCTTAGGTAAAAGGGAAAAAAACAAAAGCGGCTACTATCCCAAGCCAAAAGGAAAAGTCATCACATCATCATACAATGTTATCATTACATTAGCACATCATGAATACAACAAGAATGACAACTAGCCTAAGCCAACAAAAACATATCATAAATATAGCATCAATCATCAAAGAGTCTAAGTTTGCTATCCTAAACTTAGAATCAAAGGCACACAACAAGAATGGCTATTATCCTAAGTCAAAGTCACACAGTTATAAACACATCAACACAACATCATATCATCATAAAAATGTTCAAAAGACTCAACATCATACATCAAGGAATTCATCATTCAAGACATACATCATTTATTTCCATAAAAAGTCTTTATTTAAGGAAAACAACATCATTTAAGAAATTCATTATTCAAATTCTTCCATTTTTGAAAACTTTCTTCTCTCTTGGATATTTGAAACTTCAAATCTTTTCTCTTGAAATTCTCCTTGGGCATTTGAAATTCTTGATTTTCTTCTTAAGTGTCAATCTCTCTCTTCAATTTCTTAAATCTCTCCTTTGAAATTTGTTTTTTTTAATCTTTTAAAATTTTCACAATAATTAGGTCACATCAACACAACAGACCATATCAGGTTTGGTCCAAACACATCAAGACTAAACTAAGGTACAACTGGTCACATTAGGTTAAGTCTAAACACATCAAAACTGAACCAATCACAATGGATCACATTAGGTTAGGACCAAACACATCAGGACTAAACCAAACACGAGTCAAATTAGATTAGGACCAAACACATTAGGACTGAACCAAGCATGATTAAAATTAGATTAGGACCAAACGCATCAGGACAGAACCAAGCATAAGTCACATCAGGTTAGGTCCAAACACATCAAGAAACTACCAAGCACAACAAGTCACATCAGGACAAAATCAATCACAACAGATCACATTAGGTTAGGTCTAAACACATCATGTCAGAACCAAAGGCACAACATGTTAGATCATTCCTCTTAATCTTCTCTTCATTTATTTCAATCTTTTTTTCTCATCTTCTCATCATTTTTTTTCATCTCTTCTCTTTTGCTATCTTCTCATCATTTTTTCCTCTTCTCTCCTTTTTCTTTCTTTCTCTTTTTTTTCTCCCTCTATTTCTCCCATCTTCTTTTCTTTTATTCTCTCTCTTCTTCTCTTCATCTTCATCCTATTTTTTCTTTATTTTCAACATCTTAGCCTTTTTTTTTTTTTTTAAGTTTTCGTTCCCTTTTTTTTTGACTTCTTAAAAATGCATTTTCTCTATAAAGCATAACAAGGAAGGGTTGATTTGGCCATGAGTTCATTGCATTCTTTTCTTTTATGGGGGGCACATATTTATTTTTTTTTAAAAAATCATTCATTCATTTTTATTTTATGCATCTTTTGCCTTTGGATGACCATTAATTCCCTAGAATTCCTAACACCTCTAAATGAAGATCAAAGGCAGTTGAAAGAGACTCTAGACCAATGAAGTTCTAAACACGACACAAGTTTTGAGACAAAATAATATTTGTGAACACAACAATTTAGAAGAGACTCTAGACCAAAGAAGTTTCAAATACAACAAGAGTTTAGAGATAGTAGAGCTCAACATGATTTGAATGCAAAGAGAACCTTGAAGAAAATTTGGAAAAGTTGAAGAAAGGAGGTAAAGAAACAAGGGATCATGGGTCCATATGATTTTTCATATCAATGTATATCCTCTTTGAACTAGTTTTGCATGAATCACCTACCATCTTCATTGATTAGTACAAATATGAATTTAGGATTCAATCATCTCTAGTCAACTTAATCATTGTCCTTGTTTAAGGATGCACACCTCACTTCTCTTTTCTTGTATGCTCTTCAATCAACTCATTTCTCATATATGGTCACTTTTCCCTCATTATAGTTGTTTTAGCTTGGAGTTAGTCTCATCTTCTTTTATATGTTCATTCCTTTGTCACTTTCATTCATGGATTGCCTCTCGCTTAGAGTAAGTTCACCATTTTCCTTGTGGCTATTCTTCATTTCTTTTTATGATGCCCTAACTTTTGCCTAAGCTACCTTTTCAGGTTTTCAACCTAGAAGGCCTTTCTTCTTCTTTTTTTCTTTCTTTTTTTTTTTTTTCCTTTTTTTTTCACACCTAAGGATATGCTTTCCAAAATTTTTAGGGCTAAATAATCTCAACTAATCAAAAAGGACTTGTTTATGGACTGTAACAAAGCTAGGATTCTAAGGCTTAAGAAAGAAAGGGTATTTTTGGCTCAAATTCAATTTTATTCTCAGGGTATCCTAATTGCCAAGGACTTTTACTCATCTCGTGCTTGCATCAATTTCTTCTTCCTCATCCATTTTTCCTTGTCCATTTTGATTCTCACTTAAATCTCCTTTTTTCTTTCCTTTTTTTTTTTCCTATCTTTTTTCTTTTTCCATGCCCCTTGTTGGGAAAAGGGTATCCTTTTACTTATGAATCATCCTCACATCCCTCTAATATTCATCCACAAAATTTGCCCTTAGCATAGGGTTAATCCTTTCCAATATTAGAGTGTGCCCCTAGTGTTAAGGGAAATCCTTTCAAATCATCTTTTAATAACATGCCCCTAGTGTAGGGGGTAATCCCTTGGCATGGGTAAAAAAAAGGAATCCATCTAGGCTCAATGGGGTTAGCAAGTGGAAATAATCTCTCATTGTAGAAAAGGGCAGTAGAAAGATGGCCTCTCATTCTTTCAACTTTGATTGCTTAGCCTTTTCAAACCTAGGTTAGCCATGTCGCTCATCAAGCTCTCATCATTGTAGTGTCATCCATGCAAAAAATAAATCATTCAATCAATTATTCTTTCCTATCTTTAAACTCACTCATGTCTTGTCATTCAAGGAATCTCTCATCAATCATCCTTTGAATTCTGGTGTAATTTATCACTTGATCAAAGTCTTTTTTTTTCCTCTATATCTCTTATCCTCTTTCTCACTTTCATGCTTAATTTTTATGATCAAATGAACTAAGACAGTCTCATCTTTTGATTCCTTATTTGGATTAATCAATGTTTTAGGTTTAAGGATTCATTCATTTCAAAACTAGCAAAAAGAGACTACACGATACATGTCGTATTTGAATGGCCATCTTTATTGAAAGTGAAACAATATTGATTTGAAAATTCAAAGCAACATAAATCAACAACACAACATATGGAAAAACTTGACAATACAACATTGAGAAAGACTTAAATAAACTCGACAAATTGGAGACACAATAATTGAAAAAAAGACTTAACAAAATTAAAATGGCTCATCCTTTAGTGAAAGGTGTTCTCATGGATCAAATCTCTTAGGCACATCCCTTTATTCATTTTTGCTTGTTTCTATTCGCCCATTTCTTAATATTGTGGCTTAGCGTTCACTCCTTGATTTATCAAATCTTGACTTCATGCTTCAACCTTAGACAACTATTTGTCTTGTGTCCTATCCTTCGATGAAATGCACAATGGTCATTTTCCAATTTGGTGGGATTGGATTTGAAAGAGGAGTAGGATCAAGTGGATTGAGGTGCCCCCCCTCAGTCAGGACTGCTAGTACTTCTGATAAAGGCATTTAGAGATCATCAAACACTCTCCTTTGCGGTCGAGCAAAAACAACATTCACATTGTTGAGAACATTACTTTTTTCTCCTTCATTGAACACTTTCTTGGCTTCACTTAGGTTCAATTGTCTAGTATTAATTGCATCTTCAATTCTCGCACCACAATCACATAACTCCGCAATGGAATTGATAGGCGATGACAAAAACCTATTATCTTATGCTGGAAGTAAGTCCTTGATGATCATGTTAATCCAATCCTTTTTCATTTGGCCTAGTAACTATCCTTGAAACTTTCTTCTTCCACCTCATCAAGTACTCAAAAAATGTCTCGTTGAACCCTTGCTTAGTAGTCTCCAAGTGTCTTAAAGTCATATCAATCACAATATTGAAGATGAATTGGTCCACAAACAATTCCACTAGCTCATTCCACACTTTAGTCTTGCTTGGATCCAAGTTGTAGTATCATTTCGACGCATTTCCTGTGAGAGACATAGGGAAGGCACACAAATCTTACTTCTTATCCAATCCCTTAATTCCAATTAAGCTCAAATATTGTCAAATATGTTGCCTTGGATCACCTCTTCCATCAAACTTTCAGTATTAGAAATTTCAAACTTGGGAGGCAATGGTGCCAATGGGATCGAGACCAATCCACCCACAGTATACAAGAAGTCATCCATCCCTTGGGCCTTGCGAAAGGCTTGTTGCGTCTCTTCCATCTATTCCTTCATCATGGCTGTCTCAACAACTATCTCATTATCTTTCCATTCTCTTCATGATTAACTTCATCTTCCTCACCTTTTTCATCTTGTTGGGGTTTCTTCCTTCTTCCATCTCCCAAACAACCTAGGCGATTTCCCAATTGTGCTAGCATTTTCCCTTTCTTGGCCACCACTTGGGTAATCTTCGCAATTGCCTCAATTAGTAGCTCGAGCCATGTGTTCTAATACAATAGTGTCAAATTCCTTTAGGCGAGTAAGGGTAGCTGATCAAAACCAAGTGAGCTTAGGAAACTCTTTTGAGTAGGAAGTATTATTGTGCCTAAAATAAATTTTTTTTCAAATAAATATGTGCTCCCAATGTTTTTTAAACTCTTGGAGCCAACGTCTTAATCAACTTTTCTTGCTTCCATCAAAATGTGGACTATATGTATGCCCTATTCATATTCTAAGTCTCGTATTACTTCATTATCTTCAACTTAGAAATAAAATGAACTACATCAGGCAAAATTCATGTTTCCATTATTGCTTAAAGCCTAATTACATCATTCACACATCTCGCACTCTCTCGTTCCCTCATTTGGATTCAAGCCTAATTTTATTTTGTTTTCTTTCCTTTTCTATTGCTTTTATTTTTCTTTGCTTTTCTTTCCCTTTTTTCTTTGGGATTTGAATCCAATTACAAGCCACTCATCTCGCCCTCTCGTCCTTATTTGGGCTTAAGCATAGGTTGTTCATAAATTTTGCAAGGTCAGTCCACATCTTGTGCTCTATTTTGGAAATTCTAACACAAAATATGTTGACCTTATGAAAATGCAAGCCCAACATATTTTTGAAATTTCATTTCTCATGAAAAACTTATTTGAATTTGTATTTGAAATGAGCCATGACATTTAGAAGTCCACATCTTTACCTTTTTCTTTGGATTTTTTTTTGAAGAAAAAAAAGTGACCAAGTTTTATCTTGACACATCGAAGTCTTTTATTGGTTCCACTACAAAACCCATCTTGAATGTTCACTCTCTTCTCTCATGAGGGCCTTGCTCCTAGTCTCAAAAGCTTGATCCATTTTTATCTTTCATTCTCAAATGGGCCTTGCCCCTAGTTCGAAGAGTTTGGTCAATTGGTTCAAAAAGATTTCCTCTTTTAATCCTCATTGGGCTCTTGGTGAGCCTACCCATTTCTTTGAGTTTTAAGGTTTCAAAAGTTTCCAAAGTATGGATGGGTTCACAACTTTTCAACAAAGTCCATAACATACTTGTGATCTTGAGCTCTCTTGCCTTTGAAAAAGATTTTTGAATTTTGACCTCAAAGCTAGGATATGTTATGACTTTATAGCGCAATGACTTCGTCCAAAGTCTATGGTATACTTATGATCTTGGGCTCTCTTGATATGAAAACTTTTTTGAATATCCCAAAACTTAGGATATAGCATGGCTTTATGGATCATCTTTCATCTTCTTTTTCAATTTTTCTTTTCAATTTTTTTTTTGAAAAATTTTCCATCTTTTTTTGAAAATTCATCTCTTGAAAAAAATATTTACAAAAGATTTTTTTTGAAAATTCTTTTTCTTGAAATTTTTTTTCTTTGCAAAACATTTCTTTTCTTGAATTCTA
This sequence comes from Castanopsis chinensis, assembly GCA_032878915.1. NCBI lineage: Eukaryota > Viridiplantae > Streptophyta > Magnoliopsida > Fagales > Fagaceae > Castanopsis > Castanopsis chinensis. The sequence continues at coordinate 8,253,612 of JAVQMG010000102.1, read as the reverse complement.
CTTCTAGTAAAAGATTTTTTTTTTTGTTGAAAATTTCACTTCTTAAATATTATTTTTTTGAAAACTTTTCTTATTTTCAAAAGACTTTCTTCTTTTCTTGAATTTTTTTTTTGAACTTTTTCTTTTAGGTCAAATCAAATAAATATTAAACACATGCACTTGGGCTTCCCTGTTGTGGGCGCAATGCGCCGTTTGAGGGAGTATGCCTCGGTCGAGTGGACCGGGTTGGAGAAAAGAAATGGAGTCGCCACCTAGAATAGGTATAGGAATCATATGTATAACGCCATTAAATGAAAGGATTGATCTTACTACTAGAATATGGATTTAGAGTTTAGGTATGACTTGGGAAGATGTTAGACACCTAAGACCACCCGACCCGTGGGTTGGCTTCCACTAATTGTGTATTACGTCTTAATATTGTTAAAACCATATTCAATATTGTCATTCTAGACTCACACACACACACACACTAGCATACATCTAAGCATACAACATGACATTTTACCCCCAAACCCTAGCATACTTCTATCATGACAACTCATATTATCTCATCCAAAGCAGCAAACCAATCATGGTAGAAACATAGGCATGGCAAGATCAAAATAAAAATGTGATTTTATCTAAGCATCAAGAACAACTCATCCAAACAAACATATTCATATTCACCATTAAACCTATATTCCAAATGCATGTTCATGTGAATGCATGACTTACCTTACTTCACCACAGCACCTCTACATTAATTTATGGACATATAATGCATGCTCATGGCAAAGCAAAGAAAATTATTGAAGGAAAAACCTAATCTAACATGCTTGGCCCACTTTCAACAATTCATGCTTGCCTTACTCTCCATGACTGATGTCGAGTACAAGCTGTGGAGGTATGACATTCCCTATGCCAGGTAGCTTGTGGATGATTTGGACTATGATGAGTTCAACAAGACTTGTCTCATGCCTTCCTTCATTGTGCAGGTATGTGTTCTTTCTCTTTACTTTCCTTTCTTATTTTCTTGTATTTCTGCACATGGTGACAGTCAAGTATGATGCTTATGTCAGGCTAACCCTACTACTGGTGGTCCTATTGACCTTCCTCATCTTCCCTGGTTGGTCTACACTTATGGCTTTAACGACTTTGCTCGAAAGCGTCCTGTATGACATAACATAAATGTCATGACTTACCTTTTTCTAAAGGGTGCACGAGCAGTGACTCTTTTGCATCCTTGTCATGTCTATTATATTCTTGTATCTCTCAACACTTGTTCTAACATTGTCTTCTTTTCAAATTTAGTGCACTATAGAGGAACATGAGGAGCTTGTCTGGCTAGTTAGGAACCTTAAGCTAGAGTTGACCGAGTATTCCAGGCAGATCTATTGTCCTAGAGGGTTTGCTCACCTAGGTGATGAGGATGGTGATTCATAGACCACCCCTAGCTACCATCTGAGGAAGAGGCGTTATTGGTGATCCTGCAGATAGATAGATAGACAGACACACAAACACAGACACAACATATTTCCCGTTTATATTTATCTTAGCATGTATTTCTGCACTTTATTTCTTATTTGAGACATTGGGTTGTATTTAAGAACATCTTTTTAAATTTATGCTTTTATTTGGGACATATACTTATTTTACAACTCATAGGAGTTTTATACATTGTCTTGCTTTTCTCTTTTCATTGATGCTTGAAAATCTGAGCTCGCATGTGTCTTGAGTAGTCCCTTAGGTTGTAGGAATCATAGGAGAAACCTTTGTGGAAAAGCCATACTCCAAATAGGAAAAGGAATTCAAATTTTTCTTCCTCCCTGCATGCACATACGCACTTTTGCGTATGCAGGCTTTGATCATGCATACACACCCATGATCTTGCGTACGCATGCTACAGGCCAAAAAACCCTAGTCGCCATTCTTAAGTGAAAATAGTCAATGGGGGCCATTAAACCCTCACAAAACATGTCCTAAGCTCAAAAACACCTTTCAAGTCCTCCTAATGGCAAAATTCACTCCTTTAGAGGTTTCAACATGGATTAAGAAGCTTAGCCCTAGCTTCAAGGATGCTCTCATCCCTTTCGGTCTCTCTTGCATCTCTTCATATCATCAAATCAAGTAAATAAGCCTCTTCTGCATGTAGCCACTAAGTTTTGGATCCCTACTTGGCATGTTTTCCAATTCAATGGTGTGAAATTATGCCCTACTCTTGAAGAATATAGTGCAATCATAGGTGAATTTGACGTTAGTACTCTCATTCTTCATGCTATCGATGAAGACTTCTCTGACCTGGCTAATCAACTCTTTGGAATTCCTCTTGCTATGGCTCAGAGATGGTGCATGCTTAACAAGTTGAATATCCACATCATTTTCACGTACTTTTCTTAGAGGAATATTCCTTTGGCTAGGGTGCAACACTCTCATTATCTCAATGCCTTTTACCTATGCCTTCTTACAAGGTATTTCTTGGTCCATTAGACACCTCGTGTAGATCGAAGGATGCTTTTGGTGGTTAACAATCTAGAGAAAGGAAGTCCCGTAGGCATGATCTTGGCTGAAACTTTTAATGGTTTGTATGCTATTCATAGAGGGGAACCAACTTTCTTTGTGGGGAGAGGTATGCATTAAGTAAACCAACATCACGGAGATGTATCTCACAAATGGTAGCATCCAAGCAAACCATTAGAGGGTGTGAGAAATCGGAATTTGGGTGCTCTCAAAAAAAGATTCTAGTGCTTTAAGGCACCTCTCTTTTAGGTATTGGTGTGGAGTCGCCACTTGTTATTTATACAAAAAAAAGAAAAAGAAAAAATAAATACAATAACATGTTCAAAATACATTGAATGTCATTGATAGAAAAAGGAAGTACAATTTTGGTAGCGTAACCATACAAGACTTTGGTCCTAGTTACAATCTATGCCAAAAAAAAAAAAAAATACAAAGCTTTGATCTTAGTTATAGCCTACCAAAATTAAAGACAAAACTAATCTACTGACCAAAATCCTAAGTTCGGGGGCTAGGTTACGGAATGGGAAGGTGTTAGGCACCCATTCCGCCTAGACAGTCTGGTCTTCTAAACTCTAATGACCATTATAATACCCTTTTTGTATGATGTTGAATGATACATTATAATACACATGACAAACACTTGACAAAATTAATTTAAACAAATCTGCCGTATGAATAATGTCCTCTTTTTAAAGAAAAATCAGATATGTTTTGAAAAGTTAAAAAAATGAGATTTTGTCAAGAAAAATCAGATCTATTTTGAAAAATTAAAAGAAAAAAGAGATTTAATTTGTAAAAATTAGATTTGTTTTTGCAAAGGATTAAAAAATGGGATTTGATTGGGTTAATAAAATTAGATATGTTTTTGTAAAGGGTAAAAAGAAAGATTTTGTCTAGAAAAATCAAATTAGTTTTGAAAAAAAAAAAGACTTGATTTGTTAAAAAAAAAATCAAATCTATTTTTAAAAGCTAAAAAAATAAGATTTTAAAAAGAGGATTCATATTCATAAGACAAACTTATTATGCATGCATCATATATTAAAAAGGACTTTAACCTAACTCTTAATTCCTTAAAATTTCAAAATTTGCAATTTTATAAAAAAAAAAAAAATTCTAAGATAAATTTTCAGATCTGTGTTTAATGAAATATAGATTAGTTTTTTGGTTGAAAAAATTTTAGATCTATATTAAATGAAAATACAGACCAGTTATAGACACCCGATTTTGCAACCATTATTTAATCAAGGAAGATAATTGGAATGACCATTTATGTATGCAAAAAAAAAACATGATTGCATTAAATGCATTGATTTGTTCATGGCATATCATAAAAATGATCTTGAGGTTCTAATGGTTCTGACGGTATGCCCGATTTCCAAATCGAACCGTCGGATCAAAAGATATCACGTAATCAAGTTTGCACGATCAGCGTGCATTGTGTCTAGGTAGAGTCAACCACGCATGATTAGTTTAAACTAATTCTGGTTGGTTCAACAATTAAAATTAATTAAATAATTTTGTAATTTGGTGTTAGTTAGTTTCCAAAATAAGATTGCTTGCACGGGAATAAAAGGGATAATTGGATAACAATAAAATTGTAGATAATCCAGACTTTTTCAAGATTTTTTAGAGTATTTCTCTACAAAATAATTGTCACTGAAAAGACCTGAATTATCTAGAAAAGAGTTTAAATTTTAGAATACAGATTAAAAACACGTCTAAGTGTAAGTCTTGACTTAAGAAAACCTAAAAAAGGAGTCCAAAAAGCACCCGAACTTGAAAGCGCGATTGGTGTTCAAAATTGCCATTTGGCACTTTTGGAGTGATGATTAACACTTTTGGAGTGCTGAATGGCACACATTAGGGTTTTAGCCTGACAGTGTTCGAGGTGACGATAAAACACATCCTTTTTAATTTTTTAGCGGAAGGACGCGTCCCGGATCGTATTCTAATCACCTAATCTCTTTTTTTGAGTCTCCCAACCTCTATAAATAGGGACTGGATTCAGGCTCTTAGATTTCTCATCTTTTTGACTTCCCTTTCTGAAATTTTCTCTCTTACGTTAAAGAGATTCTGGAGGTTTTAGTCTTAAGAATTTCTTTTTTGTAAGCAAGGATTTTTAGGTTTCAAAGACAATTGCATAAATATTCTCTTGAGAAAAAGAGTACGTCCATGCAAGAGCTAGATTTTCTTTTATTCTATCTCTTATAATTCTGTGATGCATGAGTCAATATTTGTTTAGTTTTTGATTTTACAATGTTCATCTCGTGTGTTGTTAAAACTTTCTTTATTAGAATGTGTTTATGATGTTTTTATTGTTAAGATCTATTTTTTATTTCAAAAATCTGCTTGTTATCATATTTTTTTTCTTAATCAAAAGCTGATTTGCATCTTCATTAGATGCAGATCTGAATTTTTCTCTATCAAAAAACTGATTTGCATCTTTATTAGATGCAGATCTGAATTTTTCTTAATCAAAAACTGATTTGTATCTTCCTTAGATATGAATCTAAATTTTTTTATTTATTTAAAAATTGATCTATATTTTCTTTAGATGTAGATCTGATTTTTTTTTTTTTTTAACAAAGCAGATTTTGAAATAAAAAAGAGTCATGAGTAGACTTGTTGGTTTTGTTTGATGCATGTAGCATAGGTTTATATTATGAATTAGCCATCTTCTAAAAATCTTTTTATTTTTATTTTTTTCATATAAAAAACAGATCTAACTTTTCTAATTCTCTACAAATCTAAATTTTCTCATTAAAAAAAAAAAAAAAAACAAGATCTGATTCTTTTTAACGCAAACCAAAAACCAATTTTTTAGTTATAAAAAAAAAAAATAGATCTGATCTTTTTAAATCAAAAGATTTTGTTTCATTTAATAAACACAGATTTGAATTTTTTTTTCTCCAAAATTTTTTTTTCTCTACACATCAAAAACAGATTTGATTTTTCTAAACCAAAATCAATTTTTTTTTTTATCACAACACATATTTGAATTTTTCTCAAAAGAAGAGGATACATTCATAATTAGACTAATGTGACTTAGTTTAGTTAAGTTTTTCATATGTTCAACATATTATTCATGTCATGCATAAAAGGGGTACATTGGTCACGAGAGTCTAGAAGACCATACTCTGTCTGGGTGGAATGGATGCCTAACACCTTTCCATTTCGTAACCTAACCTCTGAATTTAGTGTCTTTAGATAGGTAAACCTAGGCTTTATCTTTGTTTTTATTTTAGGTAGACTGTAACTAGGACAAAAAGACATGTAATTCTTTGGTAGTTTGTAACTAAGACCCAAAGCCATGTAATTTTCAATTTATCAAACATGTATTCTTTTTATTCAATCAATGAGAATGGAACAATTCAGTCATGTATTACATGTTGTGTGTGTTTGTTTTGGTTGGTTGGTTGATGTAGATTGTGACCTAGCTATAGACCCAAGAAAGCCTGTTCTGGAAAGAGAGAGAAAGAGAGAGAGAGAAAGGAGAATTTGGTCAAGATCAAAGGGAAGACTCCAAAGAGAATCCAAGGACGACAATCAAGCTAGCAGTTCCAGTTCCAATTCCAAGCCCATCATGGTACTAAAGCCCGTGAACATAGAAGACACTCTATTGCAACAACATCACAATCCCATGTTTGACCTAGTAGTTCCAATTCCAAGCCCATCATGGTACTGAAGCCCGTAAGCATAGAAGACACTCCATTACTGCAACATCACAATCTCGTGTTCGACCTACAAGACAACCCAAAGCTAGAGTTCACCGAGATATCAACAGTTTGGATCACAAGTTCATCAAAAGTCAAGCCCATCAAGCTCAAGGAAGATTCAACCCTAAAGAATCAAGAAAGAATTAAAGATGTTTTCAACTCCATCCTAGAAGGTCAAGAGAAGACAAATGAAGAGCTAGCCCAAATCTTCCAAATAGCCAACTCTGCATTACAAGTCAGCATAACCAATCAAGCTATGCTCTCTACCTTATGCACGAATAATTCACTAAAACCCGAAGAGATCCCATACTTGCAATTTCTAAAGAAAAGAGCGAGGGATTTCAATGAGTTGTCTTTCCAACTATCCTCTCTGATCAACAAGAACATGTTAATGAGCTTAATCGCTAAGGAGGTAGTGCCTTACCACATCAGTAACAATGTAGTCAAAACATCAACTAGCAATTTTAGGTGCCGAAGGAATTTTTCAGAGTTACACAAGACTGAGTGAAGCCTTGGAAAAATTACAAGCTAAGGGATTACTAAAGTCATTGGATCCCAAGCCAATACCACATCTTATGCCTAGAAGATACAATCCTAATGCTCATTGCAAATATCATTAAGGGAAAGGCCATACAAATGATAAATGTTATAACTTGAGGCATGACATTCAAAATCTCATCGAGCAATAGTCATTACTCTGCCATCATCAGCCAGTCATCCTAACTTTATTTGAATTTCATTTTGGTTCATTGGTTTTATTGTTTATTTAGGATTTGCTTTCTAGTTGGTTATTTGCTCAATAAAGTCAATGTTGTGTTTGATGCATTTGATTCATCATGTTGTTCATATGTACATAAAAAAAAAAAAAAAAAAGACCTTCTGGTCTAGGGGCACTAGGCCTTCAAGTCATTTCAATTCATTTTCAAAAAATTAAACTAGGGGCATTGGGCCCTTTTAGTAACTTTTTTTTTTTTTTTTTTTTTTCTAAAAACCCTTTTTGTTCTTTCAAAGACTACAAGATTTTTCCCAAAGCCTCCCTTTCAAAGACTCCAAAATCTTTTCAAAAGCCTTCTTTTCAAGAGCATATAAGAAGATCCATTTGATAAAAAATTTTTCCAAATCATGATGATTAATTGCTCTACCAATCAATTTGCTCCAAAGAGGGATTTAACTTCATTCAATCCATGTAAGGACTTTTGCTTAACATTCAAAATTTGAAAAGAAAAGGTCCTAAAAGGCAATCAAAGAAATGCATCCATTCATCCAAATTTCTCAAACCGCATACACTCAATCCCAATCTCTACAAAATTTGTCACATCATTGGAGCATTTATACTTCTATTCCAAGAACAATTTATTAAAAGAGTTTAAGTCACCATGTTTACAAGACAGCATCACTAGAGATAGGAGGCTACCTTCGATAAACCACATTATTCCTTGACACCTATTACAATAATTATCCATTACTAGCCAACTTGAACCTTTAAATAGTTAGCCTTTTTTTTTTAATGAACCCAATAAAAACTTGAACCTTGGGTGGGAAAATTAAGTATGCATACTTAAATCTCAAGATGAGAAAGTGTTGACCTTATGGATTCAACATCACTTGGTAAGGTCCTCAATGAAGACAATGAGACTGATGAAGAGTTCAAGTTCAGAGAAGAGAGTTCATCAAAGAAAATGGATAGTTCACTTCGTCAAGCTAGAAAGGAAGAAAACCCATCAAGGAGAGATAAGATTTTGAAAATGCATCAAATTGTGAGAAAAAAGAGAAGGCCATCAAGCTAGAAAAGACTTCAACCAAAAAAAAAAAAAAAAAAAAAAGAGAAAGGAGTGAATGCAGGAATTTTCATCAAGTTGTGAATACTAATTCATCAAAAGATGCGAGAGATATGAGATTCCATGAAAGATCATTTAAGTTGAGAAGGATGAGCATAAATGAAGATTCATCAAGAGAAGAAATTTAATCAATTTGAGGACGATGAGGAAGAGGAAAAGAAAAAGTAAGATACATTTCATAAAAAAAGGTGTGTTCAATCAAGTCAAGAAAAATGAAAGTACATTAGAAAGGATAAAAGGGTATCAAGGAGAAATGCAAATCATCCAACAAAGATGAAATTTTGTCAAATTAGAAAAAAATGCAGTTGAGTGAAAGCCAATAAAATTCCAAAAAAAAAAAAAAAAAAAAAGAAAGAAAAAGAAAAAAGCCCTTTAGGCTAAAAACCCAAAAGGGTGGTCTAGGCAAAAATTAAAGAGAGAAAAAAAAAAAAGGAGCCTGCTAGGCTAAAACTCGTAAGGGCAGTCTAGGCAAAAAAAAAAAAAAAAATCTTTCAAAAAAAAATGAATGAGAAAACAGAAATGAAAGTGACTGATTTGACCACTAGATAGATGCTAAGAAGACCAAAAAAAGGAAGTTGTCAAGTTATAAAAATCAAGACGAAATGAAAGAAATCAGTGAAGACAAATAGGAAGATGATGAACATGACAAGAATTTTAGCACCAGAGTCAATGATAGAAGATGTGGAATCATCCAATGCTTGAATTTAAAGTATTGCATACTTGGGGAAATATCATAAGGGTTTTGAGTCTTTTATATCATTCCTTTCAATAACCTGAACCCGACCAACATTACAACCTTTGAATAAAGCCTTTCTTGAAGTCCTGTTGATTGAAAGCACACATTTAGCTCTGATGATATTTTTTCTTGGATTAAGAAGGAAATTGCTCAAGATTATCAAGCCCTACTGGCTAATATCTTTAAAAGACAAATTTCACAAATTCTCAAGTGACCAAAATTTTTTTCTAAGCCCCAAACACTCACTTTGTTTACTCCCAACAGAAAATAACTCTCAAGAGAATAAATTTCCAAATTCTCAAAAATTTTCAAATATGCAAACTTAGGAGTTTTCCCTTTCTTGCTTGCTCCCAACATGTGTGATTCCCAAGCATTTCATTTCTTTGATTGTCTTTGAAGACTTAATCTAAAATTTATCAGGATGAAGAAGCGAATTTGATTACATGTTTTTATTGATTTCAAATCCTTTCTAGCCAATGAGATCGAGTTAACAATTGAACATTATGATTGGTCAAAGAGGTTGTACAAAGGATCACCTTTTGTTCATTTGAAAAAGATAAAATTTCAAAAAATCACATTTTAAGTAAATTGCTTTTTTTCAACAAAAAACAAAAAAGAAGAAGACTCATTTCAAAATTTTCATTTCTCAAAAAAGAAGATTTTTCAAAACGTCATTTTTCAAAACTTATTTTTTTTCCGAACTATGTCTAGACTTGATCCTCTATGAGTAAGTTACATAGGCAATCTTTTCAAAGGCATAGTCATAATCATCGAAAAAGAAACTTCATTTCAAAAAAGATTTTTCAAAACTTTTCCTTCGAACTGCATCTGGACCTGATCTTGTACGAGAGAGGTATGTAGGCAGTCTTTTCAAAAGGCCCGGTCACAACCAATCAATTTTTTTTTTCAAAGGCTCAAAATCAAAACATTTTTTTTTTGTTAATTTAGGCTAGGAGCATCTGTTTTGCATTAAGCATATCATCAATTTTCTGTGCAAGCATGTCTAAACTAGGGGCATTGGCCCAAAACATTTTTATAATAACTAATTACTAACAAGCTCATGGAAAGAATCTTTTGCAAGTGGACATGGATCTTTCATCTACTCAACAATCACCATCAATCATTAGTTTAGATGTGCCAATCGGCACTCCAATAGAGCCCATTGGCCCATCATCCCAACAGTCCTTGTTTTACCCAGTTTTGTGATTTTGATTACTCAAATTATGCTTTATTGAGGTCCTTACACAATAAGATTTTTCAAAATTCACGTTGATTGTTGAACTAGGGGCATTCGGCCATGCCTCATCCATTTTGAAAAAAAGAAACCATCTTTTCCTCAAATATCATGGTTTTCAAAAAGTCATGCATCAATTTGCAAGGGGCATTTGGCCATGCCTCATTCATTTTCAAAAGAGAGAGAGAGAGAGAGAGAGAGAGAGAGAGAGAGAGAGAGAGAGAGAGAGAGAGAGAGAGAGAGAGATCATCATCATCATCTTTTCAGAAAAAAAAAAAATCAAGATTTCCAAAAATCATGCATCCATTTCTAAACTTGGGGCATTCAGTTATGCCCCATCCATTTTGAAAAAAAGGAAATCATCTTTCCTAAAAAGTCAAGGTTTTCAAAATCATGCTTTAAGTTGCATACTAGGGGCATTTAGCTATGCCTCATTTAAATAAGATCACCCATGTCAAAACCTGTTAGGTAAATTCAAACCTTCGCACCACAAAGCTTTATTAAGTAAACTCTAAACTTTTCTGAATCAAGCTTTACAAGAATAAGTTCATACATATCAAAGTCATCAAAAGAAAAGATCAAAAAGAGTGATAGTTCATGAGTTATACAAATTAATTGACTAGAAATCAACTCTTGTTTTTCTTGCAGGAAATTGAAAGAGGAAAAAATCTCCTGAACAAATCTTCAAAGGAAAAATCTCCTAAAAGTTTTCAAAAGGATAAATCTCATAAAAAAAAAACTTTTCAAAAGGGTAAATCTCCTAAACAAATTTCCAAAAGAACAAATCTCCTAACAATTTTTTGAAGGATATGTTGGGAAATTTAGACCCCGATTGATAGAATTAACAAGTTTTAAATCCAAGTTGTTAATTAGATTTATTATGCATAAAACTTGTTAAAACAAACAAACATCAATATCATGTCAAAACTAAATGCAGCGGAAAAATAAATAAGACAAGATATGATGACCCAGGAAAACCAATGAAACCAACCAGTTTCACAGTAAAAAACCTGGGGGGAAACCTTCCCGAAAAGCAATTCACTATAGTAAAGAGAAGTTTCAGATCTAGTACAAAACCTTTGTCGCTAGACTCTACAATCCCCATAGATGAACTCACAGCAGAAACCTTCTACTGCTTCAGAACCTCTGAACTCTTCAATATATGAACGCCACCCTTTGATGCACGGATCCCAGTACGTGACTAACTCCTTTGCACGAATCCCAGTACGTGACTCACTCACCAACTTGAGGAAGAAGAATGTTGGCTGCAAAGTTCTTCACTTCATACACACGATGAAGATCAAGAAGCACTTGGTTACAAAACCCTAAGGCGCATAAGACGCAGTAGCTTCTTTCAGAGAGAATAAGGCTTCGGTCACCTTTTGCATATGTTCTCCTTGTATTCTCTCTTGTGACGGCCTCAAAAATATGCTTTATATATGCCTAGGGTTGTGAGAAAAGAAACCCTACACAAATACAAAAGCCTGGCCCAAAAATCGGATCTGGAAATTTCAATTCCCGTAACCTCGATAGATACCTCGATCGATCGGGCAGCTGTCGAGCCTCATTAAATCTCGATAGATACCTCGATAGATAGCTCGATAGATAGCTATCTGTCCGCAGGTGTCCAGCAGCTATCCGCAGGTGTCCAGCAGCTATCCGCCAGGTGTCCACTAGGTGTCCAGCTTTAGTACACACTTTTTCTTCACTTGTTTCTTGGTCCAATCTTCATGGTTTTAATACTAAACTTGAACAACATGTTCTTTGAAGTATTAAACACATCCTAGATCTATCCAAATACAAGTAAAGTGCGTTTTGTCAAAGGATAAGCCAATTACATAAAATAGCGACATATGCTAACAACTTGAACTACATATGTCCTAACAATCTCCCCCTTTGGCAATCCGTGACAAAACCACAACAACCAAATGAAAATATGAGAGAAGTCATAAATCACTCAACTCATACTCACTTGTTGAATACAATAAAATCTACCCTAACACAAACTCTTGAAAAACTTTGCAAGAAGAGAGTTCATGGCATGGAAGACTTTGACAACCTGTATTTCTGAAACACTTTAAACAAAACTCATCAAGGCATCTTTGTGTGAAGTAGAAATAATAGATTGCATACAAATAAAGAAACATGTGTATAAAGATAGAAAAGAAATAACACATGTAGAGATAGGTGAAGAAAACATACATCATCATATATATACCACTTGATAAATATCATGTGTATGTAAAAATGGTCACAAGACCTAGGTACATGAACAAGGAGATAAACACTCCCCCTAACAAGATGAAACACAACTCCCCCTTACAAGGGTATGTATTTCTCCCCCTAACTTGTAGAATCTTTAAAGAAAGAAACCACAAATACTCCAATTTCTCCCCCTTTTTGTCACGATTGACAGAGGGTACCGAGAAACATAAAGATGATCAAGGATGATCAAGGATGATCAAGGGGGCACAAAGAATCCATAAAAGATGCATGAATGTAATGAAACAAGATGCTATGGATGACAAGATAAGAGAAACATGCAAAACAAGGAAAGATGAAATGCATGCAGAGAATCTCGATCGGTCGAGAGGTATCGAGGAGCTATCGAGCAGACCTCGATGGATCGAACAGCTATCGAGAAGCTATCGAGGAGACAGAAACTTTCTCGATCGATCCACCTAGCTATCGAGAGGTGTCGAGATTGCGATAACATGCAACTGAAGATCTCGACAGATAAGCCAGGTATCGAGAGGTGTCGAGGATGTGTCGAGATGGCTTAAAAACAGTTTTTCAAATGAAGAAAAACACAAACATGAATGCAATCATGCATGCAACTCAACCAAAGATCCAAACGACATATTAACCTCTCAAAAACATCTCTCAACAAGAAAAATGTCATGCATTTTGATCCAAAACACACACACACACTAAACAAGTCTAACCAATTTTATATTTCAAAAACAAGTTAAGACAGTTTAGTGAGCATACATTAACGTATGTAAACCTTGTGATGGCCAAATCACATTGTACCTGCACATGTATCAAGAATAGCAAAGAGTATTGCGTGTTGTGTGTGAAAACATCGCAAGATTTGCATGAGTGTCTCAATGTTATGACGATTTGAGATATGAGAAAATCACTTTAACGCACACACAATCATAACCGTTTGATGGGGACTATCACCTTTGAGGTACATCCTATAACTCCCACATCTCCTAGAAAACACGCTTGCAATCATATTTTAAAGCATTTTTAATCTTTTTGCTTTTTATTTCTTTGCATATTTTCTTTTAACAAGCATATCATGCATAGGCATACAAAAGAAAGAAAAGAAATACCCAATGATGTTAAGCTTTTGACACTGCACTTTTGCTATGCCGAAGCATACAGGTGTCTTTTGACATTGCACTTTTGCTATGCCGAAGCATACAGATGTCATATTATGATTGGCGAGTAACAGTGGTGAGATGGTTATTTATGCCTTTCTCTTAGGATTTTCTAGTTCAACCCGTCAAAAAGAGTGATACGAGTGTTAAGTAGAAGAGATCACTTAACCTTACTCATCACAAACAAAGAGCTACAAAGCTCACTTGCTTAGTTGTGCAGAAGAATGCTCATCTAAGCTACAGGTGATACAAAGTTTAGAAAACTCTGTTTCAATGGCCATTACAAAAGTTCACATGAACTAATGCACACAAACACACACTGTTTTTGTATTTTTCATTTTTCAAATTTTTTTTATTTTGAAAAAAAAAAAACTAAACAACCAAACAAAAACAGACAAGCAACATGAATGCATGAAAGAAAGATGCATATGCATGAAAACATGATAGAAGGATGCAGATGCATGATAGCATGATTTCAAAAGCAGAAAAGAAATCAAGCAAAGAGAGTCCTACTATAGATAGAAAGAATTAAAGCAGAGGACAAACAAAAAAGACAATTAAGTCTTAGGATCCTTTCTCACCCACACAGCACGAGTCTTTGGCCGTGAAGATGAAAAGGCACGTGTCCTAGTATGACTACTAAAGGACATAGAAGAATTAAAATTCTTCTGAAATTGAGTTAAAAAGCTCAAGACTTTTAATAATTCACCAACAAATTCCATGACAACGGGGGTCAAGGATCACACTCAGAAAATTAATCCAATCAGAGTGTACCCGCTCTGATACCACTTGTTGGGAAATTTAGACCCTGATTGATAGAATTAACAAGTTTTAAATCCAAGTTGTTAATTAGATTTATTATGCATAAAACTTGTTAAAACAAACAAACATCAATATCATGTCAAAACTAAATGCAGCGGAAAAATAAATAAGACAAGATATGATGACCCAGGAAAACCAATGAAACCAACCAGTTTCACAGTAAAAAACCTGGGGGGAAACCTTCCCGAAAAGCAATTCACTATAGTAAAGAGACGTTTCAGATCTAGTACAAAACCTTTGTCGCTAGACTCTACAATCCCCGTAGATGAACTCACAGCAGAAACCTTCTACTGCTTCAGAACCTCTGAACTCTTCAATATATGAACGCCACCCTTTGATGCACGGATCCCAGTACGTGACTAACTCCTTTGCACGAATCCCAGTACGTGACTCACTCACCAACTTGAGGAAGAAGAATGTTGGCTGCAAAGTTCTTCACTTCATACACACGATGAAGATCAAGAAGCACTTGGTTACAAAACCCTAAGGCGCATAAGACGCAGTAGCTTCTTTCAGAGAGAATAAGGCTTCGGTCACCTTTTGCATATGTTCTCCTTGTATTCTCTCTTGTGACGGCCTCAAAAATATGCCTTATATATGCCTAGGGTTGTGAGAAAAGAAACCCTACACAAATACAAAAGCCTGGCCCAAAAATCGGATCTGGAAATTTCAATTCCCGTAACCTCGATAGATACCTCGATCGATCGGGCAGCTGTCGAGCCTCATTAAATCTCGATAGATACCTCGATAGATAGCTCGATAGATAGCTATCTGTCCGCAGGTGTCCAGCAGCTATCCGCAGGTGTCCAGCAGCTATCCGCCAGGTGTCCACCAGGTGTCCAGCTTTAGTACACACTTTTTCTTCACTTGTTTCTTGGTCCAATCTTCATGGTTTTAATACTAAACTTGAACAACATGTTCTTTGAAGTATTAAACACATCCTAGATCTATCCAAATACAAGTAAAGTGCGTTTTGTCAAAGGATAAGCCAATTACATAAAATAGCGACATATGCTAACAACTTGAACTACATATGTCCTAACAGGATAAATCTCCAAGACAAAGTTAAAAAAGGAAAAATCTCCCGAACAAATCTTTAGAGGACAAATCTCCTAAAATTTTTCAAAAGGATAAATCTCCTAAAAAACTTTTCAAAAGGATAAATCTCCTAAACAAATTTCCAAAAGGACAAATCTCATAACAATTTTTCAAAGGAAAAATCTCTTGAAAAAAATCTTCAAAGGAAAAATCTCCTGAACAAATCTTCAAAGGGTAAATCTCTTGAACAAATTTTCAAAGGAAAAATCTCCTAAAAGTTTTCAAAAGGGTAAATCTCTTAAAAAAATTTTCTTCAAAGGAAAAATCTCCTGAACAGATCTTCAGAGGATAGATCTCCTGAACAAATATTCAAAGGAAAATCTCCTGAATGAATCTTTAATGGACAAATCTCCATAAACACATCTTCATAAAAGGAAAAATCTCTTGAAAATATTTTCAAAGGAAAAATCTCCAGAACAAATCTTCAAAGGACAAATCTCGTAAAAATTTTCAAAAGGGTAAATCTCCTAAAACATTTTTCAAAAAAGGAATGATCTCCTAAAAACAAATTTTCAAAGAACACATCTTCATGAAAAGGGGAAAGCTCCTAAATAAATCTTTAAAGGAAAAATCTTTTAAACAAATCTTCAAAGGAAAATCTCCTAAACAAATCTTCAAAGGACAAATCTCTTGAATAAATCTTTAAAGGAAAAATCTCTTGAACAAATCTTTAAAGGACAAATCTTCAAAGGATAGCTCTCCAGAACAAATCTTCAATCTGCTGAACAAATCTTTACAAGGCAAATCTCCATGAACAAATCTTCAAGAACAATCCCAAATCCCAAATTTTCAATTGAAAATTTTCATTCCCAATTTTAAAATTCCACATTCTAAATTTCAAATTCCAAGTTTCAAACTTTCAAAATTTCCAGTTTCAAATCTTTCAAAATCTCAAGTTTCTCAATTTTCAAATCTTTCAAATCTCATGTCTCAAAAGTTCAAGTTCCAAACTTTCAAAATTTTAAGTTGCAAATTTTCAAAATCTCGAGTTTCAAATTTCAAATGTCAAATCTTTTTCAAAGAACTACAAAAATCGATCAAAGTTTTCTTGCTAAGAGAATGGAAAAAAAATTCAAATAAAATAAATGGAAATCACACATCTCAAAAATAGTGGGACCACAAAGCACTCATCATTTAAAGTCTAATCCCAAATTTTGACTTTTTGCAGTCAGCTCAGATCGAAGTAGAGAAGCCATTTAATTGACATTTCGACAACTCAGATTGAAGTAGAGAAGCTCTTTGATCGATATTTCAACAATTGAGATTGAAGTAGAGATGCCCTTTAATCGACATCTCAGTAGCTCAGATCGAAGTAAAGAAGCTCTTTGATCGACATCTCAGCAACTTAGATTATAGTAGAGAAGCTTTTTGATCGACATTTCAGCAATTGAGATCAAAGTAGAGAACCCCTTTGATCGACATTCAGAAACTTAGATCGAAGTAGAGAAGCCATTTGATCGACATTTCAACAACTCAGATCAAAGTAGAGAAGCCCTTTGATCGACATTTCAATAGTCCAGATTGAGGTAGAGAAGCCCTTTGGTCGTACAGCTCCGGTTTTGAGGTAGAGAAGCCCCTTGGTTACCTTTCATCAAGATCGAGGTAAAGAAGCTCCTGGTTGAAACAACTCTGGTTCTGAGGTAGAGAAGCCCCTTGGTTGCCTTTCATCAAGATTAAGGTAGAGAAGCCCTTTGGTCGTCACAACTTTGGTTCCGAGAAAGAGAAGCCCTTTGGATATTTGTCACATTCAACATCGAGGTTGAGAAGCCCGTTTGATTGACCCCCCACATTCAGATTGAGATAGTGAAGCCTCTTAGTCACCCCAATTATCAAGAATCATTTCAAAGTTCATCAACTATCAAGTAGGTTAAGTGTTTACAATTTTCATTTTTTTTTGGGTCAAAAGGTAAAGCACTAGTTCTATGTTCCGAAGTTTTAGGTTCGAGGGCTAGGTAATCTTTGAAAATTCAACCTCAATTAAATCATGACCGCTAAAATCAGTGTCTTTGTTTGACATTAACATTTGCTTTCCAAGCTCTATCAATGAAAGATATTTTGTAGACACCTGATTTTGCACCTATGATTTAATCAAGAAAGATGACTGAAATGACCATTTATGTACCAAAAAAAAAAAAATGATTACATTACATGCATTAATTTGATCATGGAATATCATAAAAAAGATCTTGAGGTTCTAACGGTCATGACGGTATGCTCAGTTTCCAAATTGGACCGTTAGATCGAAATATATTGCATAATCAAGTTTGCACAGTCAGCATGCATTGTGTCTAGGTAAAGTCAACCATGCATGATTAGTTTAAATTAATTCTGATTGGTTAAACAATTAAAATTAATTAAATAATTTTATGATTAGTTGTTAGTTAGTGTCCAAAATAGGATTGCTTACATGAGAATAAAGGGGATAATTGGATAACAATAAAATTATAGATAATCCAGACTTTTTCAAGATTTTTTAGAGTATTTATCTACAAGATAATTGTTGTTAAAAAGAACTAAATTATCTAGAAAAGAGTTTAAATTTTAGAATATGGATTAAAAACACGTCTAAGTGCAAGTATTGACTCAAGAAAACCTAAAAAAGGAGTCCAAAATGCACCTCAACTCAAACTTGCAATTGGCATCCAAAAGTGCCATTCGGCATTTTTGGAGTGCCAAACGGTACTTTCAAAGTGCCAAATGGCACACATTAGGGTTTAGGCCCGATGGTGTTCGGGTGATGATAAAACACATCATTTTCAATTTTTTAGCAAAAGGACGCGTCCCAGATCGTATTCTAACCATCTAAGCTATTTTTTTGAGTCTCATAGTCTCTATAAATAAGGACTAGATCTCAAATTCAGGACAATTTTTCACGCTCTCAGATTTCTCATCTTTCTAACCTCTCTTTCTAAAATTTTCTCTCTTACGTTAAAGATATTTTGGAGGCTTTAGTCTTAAGAATTTCTGTTTTGTAGGCAAGGATTTTTAGGTTTCAAAGACAATTGCATAAATATTCTCTTGAGAAAAAGAGTACGTCCATGCAAGAGGTAGCTTTTCTTTTATTCTATCTCCTTTAATTTTATGATGCATGAATCAATATTTGTTTAGTTTTGATTTTGCAATGTTCATCTCGTGTGTTGTTGAAACTTTCTTTATTGGAATGTGTTTATGACGTTTTTATTGTTAAGATCTATTTTTTATTTCAAAAATTTGCTTCTTTTCATATTTTTTTTCTTAATCAAAAACTAATTTAAATCTTCATTATATGCAAATCTGAATTTTTCTCAATAAAAAAACTGATTTGCATCTTCATTAGATGCAGATCTGAATTTTTCTCAATTAAAAAACTAATTTGCATTTTCATTGCATTTATGATTTTTTCTTAATCAAGAACTGATTTGTATTTTCCTTAGATACGAATTTGAATTTTTTTATTTATTTAAAAACTGATCTATATTTTCTTTAGATGTAGATCTGTTTTTTTTTGTTTTTTAACAAAGCAAATTTTGAAATAAAAAAGAGTCATGAGTAGTCTTGTCGGTTTTGTTTGATGCATGTAGCATAGGTTTATATTATGAATTAGCCCTCTCCTAAAAATCTTTTTTCTTATTTTTTATTTAATCAATGATAATGGAACAATTCAATCATGTTGTGTTTAGTTTTTTCTTATTTTTTGTATTAAAAAAAAACAGTGGCGACTCCACACCCCTTACCCAGAAAGAGAGGTGCCCTTAAAAGCAATCCAAAAACCTCTTTTTTGAGAGACACTTTGGTAGTCTCTCACACTGGTTTTGTGACCAGAAAAAATGATATGTATTTAATGAAAATACAAATCAGTTTTGTGACCAAAAAAATTCAAATCTGTATTTAATAAAAATACATACCAGTTTTGAATTTTAAGAAAAGGTTCTAATGATCATTAGCAGATTTTGAAATCAAAGAAAAAATTAAAAGAAACAATCAATTAAAGAACATGTCAAAGAAAATTTCAACTAAGTATTGAAGCATGACAAATATGAATTAAAAAGAAGTCATAATTGTCACGACCCAAACCCGATACCCGGGTTTATGACCATGACCGGCATGCTAATATCAAGTTTAAACCTGATATTAACAAGAACCAACTTAACTTTTACAAAAGCTTTTCCAAAATCTTTCCTCTTTCTTTTCATTCTTGTTTCTTTACTTAAATGATATAGCCTTTCACTGGCCATTTAGAGCATCTACATTATACTTCTAAGAATAACATAATCCACTAGTTACTCAAATTTTGAACTTCATATAATACATCTCTTAATACTTTAAGACACAAAACTTTCATTAAATCCTAAAATACACAATACTATATAACTAAACATCAAACTACTAATTCGGGGTCTATACTTTTAAAACTAAAACTAGCTCCTTCCAAAACTCGACTAAGGCTACCTTTGCTCCAAAATAAGACCTGTAACTGAAAGGGTGGAAGGGGTGAGCTACATAGCTCAGTAAGGGTAAGATATATAAGAATTTAATAAGAATGCATGTAAATCAAATCATTTCATTTTACGGTTATTCAGATAGGGGAACATCCTTTCATGCATAGTATTTTATACTATTCATAATAATAACTTATACGTTTTTCATAGGAAAGTATTGTTCTCCTTTTTCTTATCAGAATAAAATTACCAAAACCTTTTAGGCTGAATTTCTTTTGTTTTTTACAAAGTCACCAATTACAATATTGATTGTTTAAAATCAAATACATACATACATACATACATACATATATATATATATATATATATATATTCTTGTTACAAAATAATCATTTTAACTTAAATCAGATAATTGGTAACTTTGTCTTAAACTAGAAACATTTTAACAAATAAGAAGACTTTTCTTTATAAACTTCTTCTCGTCAAATATCATAACTTTCATAGTCATAAAACTTAACGTTTCATAAACAACAGGTATTTGATAACTTTTTAACGTAAACTTGTACTTTCATCAGAAGCTTTTTCTTTACAAAACACTAAAACCTTTTCATCAGATTCTTTATCTTTAAAGCATAACAAAATTTCGGAAACTTTTATCTTTAAAGAACAGCTTTTCTTTTCATCATAAACTTCTTTTCATAAAAGCTTTTAACATTTCATAATGCATATAAACAATTCATTCTCTCATGATCAATAAAATAATATAGCTGTTCATAATATATTGGTTAGTCCATATTTGATAAATCTATACTTATGAGTGCGGACGCACCGCCATCTTCAATACATACTTTAATTGAGCGCGGACGAACCGCCATCCTCAATATATACTTTAAATGAGCGCGGACGAACTGCCATCCTCAATACATACTTTAATCGAGTTCAGATTACCAGAGGACATAACCGGAAAACATTTCGTACTTATACATCATAATGAAATTCATAGTTTGCATACATTTCACAATAATAGCATTTCCATTATTTTCTTTAAACATCATGTTTGTGGAAATTAGTAATAGTATCAATATGCTTAAATCATATACATAAGGTTTCGAAAGCTCACGAACATATCTTTGTCTAAAACATGATTAAATGCTATATCTCTAATCAAAAACCTTTTAATGCATAATACACTTTAAAATAACCTCATGACTTATCAAATGCTCATATAACTTATCCCTTATCTGAAAGCAGAGGAACTGAAAGCCTAAAGTCGAAGGAGCTTGGACTTGGGTACTGGTAACACCTAAATCAAATATTAAAGCTTATTACTGTCAATTGCTTCTTATCATAAACTTACGCATTCATCTCAAAGCCTATCTCTTAAAATCAAGGCAATCCTAATCCCACCTCAACGAGGTTCCCACAAACATATTATGCACACATCAACAAATGATGTACCAAACTAAAGAAAACCAACATTATCATATTAATATCATATCTCCGGAGGAGCCAACTTCATTTCAAAAGGTGCTTTGAGATTAGGCCAATAATGCATGCATAAACATAAACTCTTTTAAGCATGGTCATGTAACCATATACACTCACATGAAAAATCTGATGGTTCTCCTTTGAGTACAAAACCTTGAACCAAGGTATACAAAATTAGGCTATGATCTAGACATACCAAATGATGAGCATAATAAATTATAGCTCAAATCATTCATCCTAACTTTAGAATTAAATCCTCAAAGTTAGGCTTGTCCCTTACTGTTTTCTGTTTTATATCAGTAGCATATGCCTCATTTGTAAAATACAAATGGGCTATCTAAACGCATCAAATTCTCATGAAATTTTACAGAGAAACTCCTCTGGGTATCTATTAATTACCATATAAATTTCGGAATCAAAGTATAAAACCATGATTTACTAAAAATCATACAACACAACATGCTCAAATCTGTCCTGACAGAATTTCATGCAACTTAGAAATTAAACCATTAATTTTATGTTCATCCAAATGCTGTGAGACCACTTCCATAATAGCCATATGTGTCTTAGAATTCATAGGAATTATCCCTAGCATCCAAATTCACTATATACAATTTAATACCTAATTTATCATGCATAAACACAGAATCTGTCACAGTGACAGCTCTGAAACGTTTTTCTTGTAAAATTATAAAATTATCACAAATAGTCTTATTATCACATGGGGATTTTTATACACTCATTAGACATGTTAGAAAACACTTATATACAGTAATTTAACCATTTAGAGCAAAATCAAATACAACAAAAATCCCAGCAGTAACCTCAAAAGCACTCAGCCCAAATTTTTCTTACTTCCTTAATCATATGCAATCATTAATTAGTAAAAACCCTAATCTACCTTCAACAAATCACCAAACACAGATTAAAAGCTTCTTAAAACAGAATATATATATATATGGACTTACAAATTCATGATTTCCTAATCTTATAAACCACAAATTTCAGCTTCTAACAATCATATTAGAAACATAGAAGTGAAACTAAAGCCAAACCATTCCACCATTAAAATACCCATAAAAAGATGAGGTTTTTATTAACTTACCCACAAACTTTGAAGCTGAAATCTTTTAATTTCTTCCTTAGAGTGAGATTTATTGTTTCGGTGAGAGAGGGAGAGCTGTTGGTGAGAAGTAGGGGCTGCCATGTGAGAACAAGAGAAGAAGAAAGAGATGAGAACAAAAAAAAAAGGAAAAGGGAAAGAAGAATGAGGGCTGGACTTTCTGATGCAGCCAAGAAGAGATGAGAGAAAAATCTTGGGTGGGGTACGTGGGTTGATAAGGAAAGGAAAGGTTGACTCACCTTTTCAACCTTTTTTTTTTTTTTTTTAATTCACTTTCCACCCCCCTCCCAAGATTATATTCTATAAAGGCCCGAACTATAAAATAATTTTGCATATTAACCCTTACCTTAAACACTTAATTAAACACCAACAACTATATATTTAATAACTTAGCAACTTAATATAGTTTTGTACATACTTAGTATGTATACATAATACAATTATCTATTCAATTATTTATAATCTTTACATTTCTTATTCAAAGGCATTATAAAATAATATGTTTATTAAATACTCTTTTATTAGTTATAGAAAGAAAGTGGCTTAAAAATAATAATTAACCACTTAAACACATAGTTTAATTATAAAGTTGGGTCGGGGTGTTACAATAATAAAATCAAACATATTAACCACATTCATGCAATGAACAATCACAACATATTAATTAATGGAAAAGAAAAACAAACAAAAGAATGAAACTAAATACCTCTTGCATGAGCGTGCTCTTCAAATAAAAGAATATTTTAGAAATCAAAAAAGTTTTCACTTCTTTGAGGTCTAAAATACTTTAGTTACAAAAAAGAAGTTCTTAAAGCAAGAGCCTCTATAACGTCTTTAACATAAGGGGGGCAGAGAAGTATGAAAAGAAAAGCCCCTAATTTTGATCTTTTTCCTCTATTTATTTAGGTTGGGATGCTTAAAAAATAAGTTAAATGAGATCAGATACGAATTGGAACGCATCCTTATCCCTAAAAATTTGAAAAAGATAAGTTTTATCTAATGAGGAGGTTTCCAAGCCAGGCCGAGCATTTGGGCCAATCGGCACTTGGGAAGTGCCAATCAACACTTGCCATGTGCTGGTCGGCACTCCAAGAGTGCTAATAGGCCCTTTTGGGTGTCAGGCTCGCATTCGAGTTCTAGTCCGATTTGGACTCATTTTTTGAGCCTAAAATTGCACCTAGAAGCATTTTTTATTTGTATTCTAAAAATTAACCCCTTTTCTTGATATTCTGGTCTTTAAAGTGATAATTATCTTATAGATAAACATCCTAAAGAGACTTAATTATCTACAACTTCTTTGTTATCTGATTATCCACTTTATTCTCATGCAAGCTGGCTTATTTTTGACACTAACCAACAACCAATCAAAAATTATTTAATTAATTTTAATTGTTTAACCAATCAGAATTAATTTAAATTAATCATGCATGATCGGTTCCACCCAAACAAAATACATGCTGACCGTGAAAAATTGATCATGTGATATCTTTCAATCCGATGGTCTGATTTAGGAATTGGACATACCATCATGATCGTTAGAATCTCAAGATTATTTTTATGCTATGCAATGAATAAATTAATGCATGTAATGCAGCTCCAAATTTTGGGTATAGGAATGGTTATTCTAGCCATTTGCTAAGATTAAATTATGGGAGTGTAAAACAAAGACACTGATTTTGGTAGCCATGATATAATCGAGGTTGACTTTTAAAAGATTACCTAGCCCTAGAACCTAAAACTTTGGAACATAGAACTAGTGTTTTGTTATTTTTGAAAATGAAAATTGTGAATACTTGACCTACTTAACAACTGATAAACATGAATTAATTCTTGAAATCTTAGGTGACTGAGAGTCTTTTCTATCTCAGTATGAATCTAGGGTGGATTAAGAGGCTTCTCTATCTTAATCCACATGTAGGGGAGACCAAGAGGCTTTTATATCTTGATCTGAATGGGAGGTAACCAAGAGGCTTCTTTATCAGGGAACTTAGGGATATTGAGAGGCTTCTCTATCTTAATCTGAAACTGTGATGACCTAGGGGCTTCTCTACTTTGATTTGAATGGGAGATAACCAAGAGGCCTCTCTATCTTGGAACCTGAGGCAATTGGGAGGCTTTTTATCTCAATCTGAAATTGTGGCGACCAAGGGGCTTCTCTTCCTTGATCTAAATGGGAGGTACCCAAGATGCTTCTCTATCTTGGAACCTGAGGTGATTGAGAGGCTTCTCTATCTCAATCTGAAACTGGGGGCAATCAAGGGGCTTCTCTACTTGAACTGAATGGGAGGTAACCAAGAGGCTTCTCTATCTTGAAACTTGAGACAATTGAGAGGTTTCTCTATCTCAATTTGGAACTATGGCGACCAAAGGGCTTCTCTACCTTGATCTAAATGGGAGGTAACCAAAAGGCTTCTCTATCTTGGAACCTGGGGCGATTGAGAGACTTCTCTATCTTAATCTGAATCTAGAGGCGACCAAGAGACTTCTCTATCTTGATCTAAATGGAAGGTAATTAAGAGGCTTCTCTATCGTGGAACCTAGGGCGATTGAGAGGCTTCTTTATCTCAATCTAAGGTTTTGCCTACAAAAGACCAAAATTTGGGATTAGATTTTAAAAGATGGGTGCTCTGTTGTTCCACTATTTTAAGATGTGTGATTTTCCTCTCTCTCTTTTTCTTTGACTTGAATTTCCTCTTTAGAAGGAAAACCTTGATTGATTTTTATAGTCCTTTGAAAATTTTTTTTTCTCTCCTTTTTTGAAATTTGAAATTTGAAATTTTCTTTGAAAAATGATACCCTTTGTTCTTGATCATTCTTGAAAATTTATTTTTCTTCTTTCAAAATTGAAATTTTCTTGAAATTGATACCATTTGTCTTTGAAAATCTTTGAAAATTTTTTTTCATATTTTTTATTTCATCTTAAAAAAGAAAATTTTTTTTTTTTTTTGGGTGAGTTGACTTAGCAACTCAAGTGTGTTAAAAAAGGGGGGGGGGGGCCAATTTTTGGCCCCCTTTTGTGCTTGTTTCCATCATTTTTTTCACTTCCCCTTCTTCACTCTCTCTTCTTCCCTCATTTTAACTATTCACAAGCTTCTTCCACTTGAATTTTCTTCATCCTCTCACCATTTCTTCCTTAGAAAATCACTTCCTTAGGGTTCTAAACTTGATTTCATCCACCTCCCTCAATATCTTTTTGGATCTTTGCAACAAACCCATTTTCTTGAAACCATCTCCAATCCATCCCTTGAATGGAACGAGGAAGAGGGGCTCCTTCAAGACCCTAAAACCCCACACTCCAATAAGGGTTTCAAGGTGAGCTCATTTTTTGGTTTCTTTGTTGGCAAATTTGTTGATTTTATGTTTTGTTGAGAGATTGATGGTAAGACATTGTCATTTTGTTGTTTGTTTTTTTTTTTTTTTGGAATTTTGAACATTGTATGATTTGATTGGAAATCATTGTGTGATCATGTTGTTTTCTTTGTTTTGAGGCATTTTTGAATTGTTGAGTTATTTGATATGTTGAAATTTGGACAATGTTGATGATTCATGAAGCTTTGCATTGTATGTAGCTTGTGGTATTGTTGGATGAATCTTGAATTGAATTTTATGGGTATTGAAATCATGAAAATTTGATGTGTAGGCTTGATTGAACAAACTCACTTTTGATGAGTGTGGAAATTTTGTTGGAATGCGTAAGTCTTATTTCATGAACATGGAAATTTTTATGGGTATGGATATGGAAAAGTTTTTTGGTGGAATGGATTTTTTGTGTTGGACATGGGATTTTTTGGAGATGGAATTTTTTGTTGGACACAGAGAAATTTTTTTGGTTAGATATGGATTTTTTTTTGTTGGACATGGAAAAAAATTTTTGGTTGGACATGGAATTTTTTTGTTGGGATTTTGGAACGAGTATTTTGGGATGAGTATTTTGTGGACATCTCAATGATTGGTTAAATTTTGTTTTACAAAACCTTAAGAGTCAAGGTAGCCTCCAGATGTTAAAAGACATGTGGGAGATTGTCCCCTGGCATTAAGAACATCATTAATGAAGCCGTCTTCCAGACGTTTTTCCAAGCTCTATTGGATCATGATACTAATGAGTATAAGGACCTCCAATTACTCCTTGATTTGTCAGAGCGATTCTGGGACACTACTTGCACTTTCCATTTTTCAGGCATTGGTGAGGTAATGTTAACACCCTATGACTTCTTAGCCATTACTAGCTTAAAATTGGGTGGTGAAAGAATTAAAGTCAATGATTCCATCACCTCAGTGGAGATAAAAAGTATTTTGGGCATGATGCCTTCAAAAATTAGGAGCAAAAATGTATCCTTGATGTGGCTATACACCAATATTGAGAACTATAAGACTGTAGCAATCGGCATTCGCATGTTCATGCTTCTCTTCATTGGAACTCTCTTATATTCAAACTTGGGTAGTACTGTGAGCTTACGCTATTCATGGAGTCTAAGGATATTGGCCAAATAAAAAATTATGATTAAGGTGGCATGGCTTATGCAACCCTTTTGCATTTCATGACTCAACTTTCTTGGCATAGCCTTTTAAGCTTAGAAGGTGCACCATTTTTTTGGTAGGTGAGTTTTTGAATTCTTGGTTATGTGTGTTTTGGAAGGTCATTTTTTTTGTTGTGCCATTAATGATTTGTTGATTTTGTTTGGGTCTAGATGTATATATATTTTGGGGTTGGTCCTTAAGTTTTGGAAGATGTTGGTGACATTTATCCAAGGTTTCTTCGTTGGCTACATAAGTATCATTTGTCAACGCCTCCCAAGCATTCTTTGCAAGTTTGGTGAATGCCGATTGATAACTTGATTACCGATGATGTAAGTTTTTTTTTTTGTTCTAGGGGTTTTGTGTGTGGTTAAGAGTTTTTGTGTTGTTATTTTCTTTTTTGTGCTATGTAGTTTAGATTCCTTTTATTTTGGGCTGTGGTTTTCAGATGTCTTTGGAGCCTTGGCTTGGATGTGAGGAGCGTGCTGAGTGTGATCGGGCTTAAGAGCCGAACAGCCGTTAAGTACTATTTGAGTGTGGCCATGGGAGATATTGGTATCTTGGTGACTGAGTGTTGGATCAAGTTCAACATGTGTACCATCTTGCAACGATTCCAGTTCATCCTTATCCCTCCATTCGGTTGGCAGACCTTTTAGCTAATGAAGAAATTGCTTGTACTCGAGTAGTCCATGTTGTTTCGGGGACACTAGGAGACTATCTTCAATTTGTCCAGACTTAATTGCAGGGTTGTCTAGCTGGCATTCTTGTAACCTAAGTATCTTTCTTTCTTTCCGAAGTCAATTTACATTTCATCTTGCATCTCTTATATTCTTTGTTTCAACTTTTGTGAAAATATCTGCATGTTGCACTTATAGGCTTCATCATCTGAAGAAGATGAAAGCCTTCCTCTTAGCCAAGCTGCTGGCTCTTCTATTTCTTTCATGGAGGCATATCCTCATTTTCCCCTATAACAATATGATGTAATGAACCCGATGGGTCATACAGCTATATGAATCTAGACAGGCTAGAGTACACCCCAAATGTCCCTTAGAATGACCTAGTATGTTCCTAAATCCTTTAGTCTCTTGCCCGCATTTTTTCTCATTGAGTTATTTGTGAATGGGTGGATCTGTGCTTCAGGTCGGTGTTGATCTTGTGGAAGAAAGCATATGCATAATTAGAGGTTTGCAATTGGTGGTGTGCACCCAGTCTTCTTAATATGTGCTCAATAATGAACTAGGTAAAAGATAATGCTTCCTTAGTGCTTCTGCTTGAACCTCCATGATAATGAATTTAACACTTGTCCCCATTGATTTTTCAAAATAACCAAATGGCAATGGCTGATTCCAACACAAGATCCTTGGAGGAGAGGATTAGAAATCTTGAAATTCAGAACTAGCAACAAGAATCTCGATTTTTTGCAAGTAAGAAGGAGACACTAAGGGTGGCTCCTCTAAGGGTGGGTCTGGAGATCTTCATGCAGGCGGACTTGAAGTCTGAATGATGCTTGACCTGTATTTTAATTTTCCTACAAGAACAAGAAAAAGTGTTCCTTAGACAAATTTGGATTAATTTCCATTGTTAGCTCTTTATCTTTAAATTGCTTTTGATTTTGTTGAAACTTTAGATGAGACAAGTTTAGAATTCACCTGATTGAAGTTATGTAGTAAACAATCTAAACTTATTTGACCACTTCTGATAGGATTTGTACTTACTTGAATGAGGTACGACCGAATGCCATGATGACCCTTCATTTTTTAAAAGAATTTCTCTCCCTTTCTTTTTGAAAAGGGGTGAGTGATTTTTACTTGTTAAAGAGAGAGGGGATAAGGCATAGCCGAATGACCTTAGTTTAAGAGATGAATGCATGAATTTGGAAAATCTTGATTTGATTAGCTTTCTCTTCCCTTTTTTGAAACAAGTTATGTAGGTGATTTTTTAAAACAAATGGGCAAGGCATGTATAAATGCCCCAGTTTGACAATCCATGCAAATTTTTAAGAACTTTACTGCATAACAAAAAAAAATTTGAGTAAAAAAAAAAACAAAGTCAAAACGAACCCGTGAAGTGCCTGAAAACACAAAATAATTGGGCCATGGTTAAGTTGGGTGCCAATCGGCATTTAGAGAGTATTGACTGGCACTTTGAGGTGCTGACGGGCACACCCAATTTTGCCCCAATTCCAATCGCTTTTCCCATGCATTTTCTATGTTTTTGAAAAATATTTTCTTCGTTTGGGACCATGAAACACTTTCCTAGTCAGCTACAAGCTCTTGAAACCTATGTAAACCTGATTAAGGATAGATGTAGTTTATTTTCGCATCTAACCTGCAAACAAATCTTTGAATCAATGTTATCAAGAAACAACTATCACATGCAAGAGTTATACATGGCTAACAATCAAAATTTTCCTTGTTCAACCATTCATGATATCAATAGATGGGTTCGTAGCTTTGATTTTAGCACCAAGACCAATTTCACAGCCTACAAGCTGGAGGGAATCAAGGCCTTGAGGAATTTCAAGATCAAGTGGGATTTCCTCTGTGCTACCGTGAAGTTCTAGGATACTAAAAACCATGTGTTTTGGTTTAAAAGTGTTGAACTTTGTCCCACAATTGAAGAATTAGAAGCTATTTTGGGTTATGATCATGGCAAAAAATAAGTAGCAGTTTCTTGTGATCCCAGACATAGGTAGATTTTATCTAGTACTCTAGGACTTCCTACTTCATTACCAGTAGCATGATAGGAGGACACATGGTCAATCTTCATGCAGTTGTTTCAAGACTAATTAACAAATGTACTCATAGAGTAACTTACAACATGCAAAAATTTTTTGGCTCAACTCTTTGCTTCATGGGAGAATGTTTGCTTTGCTCTGGAAGTCCTGGTTTTGTGGATGCTCGAGCCATAGGCATTGTGAGTTAAGTTAAGGATGATGATAATCCTGCTTCTATGATCTTGGTAGAAACTTTTTTAGGATTGGATTTCATATTTCTTGTTTGAGAGTCACGACACTTTCTTTGGAGTCCGTTGGCTTTGTAGATATGGTTGGTGGAAAGACTGGATATGGTTGTTACACCTACTATTGTTGATTATAGCCCTGGCAATTTCCTCAGTAGGACTATCCTCAAAATCAAGTGTCAAACTAAAAGAGACTTGGTGAAATTTCTAAACGTGAAATCCAGTGTCTCAATTTGATAGAATTGTTATTGGTGGAAGTGCCCACCTCCTTTGTTGCGACCTCCAAGATCAGATCACATCTTCATAGTTGGATTAAGGAAGGAAACTTTCTATAAGGCTGATAGACTCTTGAGACAATTCCAATATGAGCAATGAATGCCTAGTGGAAAAGGAAGAAAAATTTTCACTCCTATGGAGACAAATCCTACATCTATAAGGAACATATTGTTAAGCTTTGAGGTGGCTGGCCAAGTAGATCAATCTTTTGTTAAGGTTCACTTTCACAAGATGACCACAGAATATTCTAACTAGTTGGTGAACAAAATTGTGGATAAGGAGGCTGACATGGTTGCTATGAGAAACAATTCCTTAGAGACAACTAAGAAAAACATGAGGTTGACAACTATTAGTTTAGAAGGAGGGACAAAGATGAAAAGTACCTAGCACAGATGGAATCAATGAACAACCAAAGGAGAAAAGATTGAAGAAAAAATCTTTCGGGGTTTTCAACCTAGCAGGCTCTCTCACTCTTTTTTTTTTTTTTTAATTTTCTTTTACTCTCCCTTTGCGTAGATCGCCCTTTCGGGTTTTCAACCTACCCCTTTTTTTTTAGCCAAATTTAGGAAGGAAAACAACATAATTTACAAGCACTTCAGACATGGTGTTTTCAAACTAACACCTCAGACGTGGTATTTCACCAGTTGATCCATATTGGTTGGTTCAGTAAAAGGGTTTGCATCTAAGTCTATCAACCTTACTGCTCCACCAGAGTATATCTGCTTTATAATATAGGGACCCACCTAATTTTGCTTGAAGTTCCCGTTTGTCTCTTAAACTGAGGCTCGGATCTCTTTTAGCACTAAATCTCCCAACTTCAAACCTCTAGTTCTTACTTTCTTGTCAAAAATTTTCCTAAGCCTCCTTTGGTAACCTTGAATTTAATACAAGGCCTTAAGTCTCTTCTCATCCATTATGCATAATTGGTCATATCTACTTTGCAACTAATCTACTGTTGGGATATATGTCCTTAAATCCTATTGTATGATGCTATGTATTTTATTATGTAAGACATTATGTATGACTTAATGTTTTGGTTAATAAAGTTGTATTATTATTTGAAAATAATGGTAACATGAATATTGGGACATTATCATATAGTCCATGAGATGCAATAGTATGTGATTTATGTGATTTAGTCACAGAAGATATAAATCACAAGTTCTTTGTAAACTCAGAATTATAGTTCGTAGTCGGTGATGAAATTGGGCATTTCATCTGCGAAGACTATAACATATCAACTAAGATGATTTGTCTTGATCATGGAAATGGAGATTTCTAGTTGATATGTTGATATGTTTTAAGAGTTAAGACATATTGAACTGGACCGGTGTGAGATTTATTATTCTCCTAAAGACTGTCAATAGAATAATAAACTCACGACTCATATTTGCATGAACTCTTAATCCTGAGAGGATAATGGACCTGATCATGAAGTGTAGGTTGCTTTGATATATCAGGAGTGAGATCTATGGTTAAGGTCAAAATCTCAGTATGTTGGGCAGCCACATTTAGTGTTGATGGAACATATATTCTCAAGATGGAATTCATAGTCTCTTAACGGAGATATAAAATATTCCCTTGAGATAAGTTTAATGTGTTTGTTATTCAGAGAGTTGGGCCTGACCACTTTAGTAAGGAGTTACTAAAGTATATATTTATGGAATTGGATTTCATAAATATATGATGAATAACTTAAAGGATTAAACCGGGTACTCAAGGAATTAAGATGTAGTAATATACAAAGTGGCAGTCTTCTTTCATGACTTTGTATTACTATGAATATTTTATGAAGGGGTTGCATGTATAATAAAGTCTTGGGATATAATTTATTAATAAGGCCTAGAGTGCAACTATATTTATATAGTGGTATTAAATATAGTTAATGGTAACTTTGGACTTGTCAAGAGTTGACAGAAAAGCCCAAGGCCCATTGGAGCTAGTGTCTTATTGGTCCCTTTTGGTCCCACTCCAAGCCACACACTTAAGCCCAATTGGAAAGGCCCAAAAGGCCAGCCCAATTAGATAATCAGTTAGATACAAAGGGAGAATCACATAGAATTTTTCTAGAAGAGAATTTGTAGAGATTTCATAGAGAAGAAGAGAGAGTGTGAGACACACTTTAATTCTCCCTTTGGAACTGATTGAGAGACCACACATCTTGGGCGTTAGTGGAATTGGAGTGAAGATTGAAAGTATTCCCAAGTGCTTCCGTTCTTCAAGTTTTTGAAATTCACCGCTCCAAGGTACACTCTCTTGTTCTCTAATTCTGAAACTTAAATAGCCCATGTTAACTTGTATGTATGAAGTAGATCCGTTTACGCATTTACATTATATTTTCTTCCGCTGCGCATGTATGATTCCAACATCTACTCCAAGGATTTCACTCTCTAATACTGTTCTCAATGAATGAACACCCATTTCAATGGGAAGGACTACTTCCATCCCATACACCAATGAATAAGGAGTGGCTCCTATGGAAGACCAAATTGATGTCCTATAACCCCAAAGTGCATAGTGTATTTGCAGATGCCAATCTTTATAGTTCTTTGTGCTCTTCTTTAGAATTCACCCTATATTTTTGTTTGCAGCCTCAACTGCTCCATTAGTTTGAGGATGGTAGGGTAAGGATTTATGGTGCTGAATATTGAATTATAAATGTAGCTTCTAGTTTCTCCCTTGAAATGTAGCCCATTGTCTGAGATTATTTCATGTGGTACCATATATCTACAAATGCTATTACTCTAAATAAACTGAGCAACTTTCTTTGAGTTCAAAACCTTGTATGTGGCAAAAAGTATAAATTCATGGCCATTAGATGCTGTTAGGTGAATCTTCCCAATAAAATCTATTCCCTATGTAGAGAATGGCCAGGGTGAAGTGATGGTATGTAATGGCATAGATGGCATGTGTTTCAAATCTTTATGGACTTAGCATTGATGGAACTTCTGAACATGAGCTGTGCAGTCTGCTTTCATAGTAGTCCAGTAATAACCTTGTCTCATTATTTTTCATGACAACATGTGTGCATTCATGTGTGACCCATAACTTGACTTATGAACCTTTTTAATTATTTGCTGTGCTTCCTTGGTAGTCACGCAAAGGAGATGAATTCCATCATATGATCTTTTATAAAGCCTCTCACCACAAATATTATAATTAGTGGACAACCTTCTGATGGTCAATTGGTCATTCATGTCTGTAGCCTTTGGGTATGTCCCATCCTTGAGGTACTGTAGAATGTCTAAATACCATTCACCTTCTTCATTCATTCCCTCATCTTCTTCTATTGACATGCAATAAGTTGGCTCTTCTTTTTGTTCCACCATTATTGGTCTAGCTTCATCCTTCTTAGGTCCATCCATCATGGATGCCATTGTTGCTAGAGCATTTGTAATCTGATTCTGCATTCTTGGCACGTACTGGTACTGAATCTTACCGAATTTTAAGGCTAGCTTCTGGAGACATTCATGATAAGGCATTAGCCTTTCTTCCTTAATCTTCCATCTATCCTGAATTTGAGAAATAATCAAGATTGAATCACCATATACTTCCAACTCTTTCACTCCAAGACTTAGGGCTGCTTGTAACCCCATTATGCAAGCTTCATATTCGGTGGCATTATTAGTGGCAGGAAAGTTTAGCCTACTAGAGAATGGAATGTGTGTCCCTTTTGTACAGATTAGGAGAACTCCAATGCCACTTCCATTTTGATTAGTTGCCCCATTAAAATACATCTTCAATGATTCTAACTCTATCCCTATGATATCCTCATCTGGAAAGTCTCTTTGGATCTCTTCGGCTTCTTCAAGTGAACAGTACGCTAAGTGATTAGCAATTGCTCTCCTCTTTATACACTTCTGAGTCACATATTTAATATCAAATTCTGACAAAAGGAAAACCGATTTAGCTATCTTCCCATCTTGCACAAGCTTCTCCATTATATATTTCAAAGGATCCATTCTTACAATCAAGAAGAACTTGAAAGCAAGCATATAATGTCTAAGTTTGCGGGTTGCCCATACAAGTTCTACACATGCCTAAACTCACGTTTAAGTTTAGAGTCTGTTTAGGAGTTTTGTCACGGAATAGCCAAAGAGGGAGATTGTAAAGTTGTGATTTACAACTATGTTGTGTTGGCTTTAATTCCATGCCAAATTTAATTGTAATTTGTTCAATCATTTTCCCTGTATGTATATAGGATTAATTGTAAAGGATAAGTGTGAGAGATCAATGAAGGCTCAAGCTTTAAAGGATGAACAAGTGGGTTTCGTGACAGGCTCGCTATTGTCTCACGAGAAGCTTACTCGGGAAACAAGCCATGTGTAGAGCACATGATTGGAAGATGAAGAGTTGTGCCAGGCTGTATGCTTTTGTGAGTGTCTTGCAGGTAAGGTCAATCCGCGAAGGGCTCATAAAACTTTCTGTTTGGTAAAAATTTATGTTTTGCATTATCATGTCTTTACCCACACTATATATACCCTTATTACATGTTAATACCGTATTTTGTCTACCCTCGATTTGCATGCCAGACCTCGAAAAATCCAAAAAATATTATTTTCTTTACATGGGGCCACAAGGACAACCAGAATGATATGTCGTAACCCGTTTGAACACCGGAGCACCCAAAATGCCTTTTTCAGCTAAAATGACAAAAATGTCCCCAGTTAATCCTAGGTTGACCAAAAGTTAAACAAAGTTAAAATCCCCTTAAAATATCAGATTGCCAACAGTCCTTGTTGATGCCTTTCACATTGGTATTCTTCATGAACTTCTTAAATTGCCTTGTGATGTAGGACTTCATTATGGAATTTTCATCATCAAGGGACTTATCTGTATCACTACTTTTGGCCTTTAGCGCCATGCTCTTTCCCTTACTCGATTTCCTGATCCTAGTTAAACTTAATTCATAGGTTTGCAAGTTGCCAACCAACTCTGTTAAAGGAATTTTGTCTATATTGTTTGATTCCTCAATAGTGGTGATCTTGGCATGGATTCTCTCAGGCAGAGATCTGAGCACCTTTCTTACAACCTTGGGTTTGGGAATATGTCCTTCAGCTTGGCATAGAACTCATCAAAAGACTCATCCTACTCCATCTTAATTTCTTCAAAGCTCTTAGTAAGCCTTTGAAGCTTTGAATCCTTGACAGCATTAGTCCCTTCATAGGCTGTCTAGGGGATGGTACATGCTTCCTTAACAGTTTTAGTAGAAGATATCTTCTTGAACTCCTCATTGGTGACCCCACTGAATAAGGCATTAAATGCTTTGTTGTTGAAGTTTAATGCTTTGATCTTGGCACCATCCCAATTAATTGGTGCTTCCTTTGGCTTAGTCCAGCCAATCTCCATAGCTTGTCACACTTTCTCATCTAAGGATTGCAAGAAAACTCTCATGCGTACTTTTCAGTATGCATAGTTAGTGCCATCAAATACAGGAGGTATAATAAGAGATTGACCCTATTTTTCATGGATAGATTGTCCTCTATCCATGAAAAATAGGGTCAATGGATCACACAACAAAATTTAACCCTAACCAAAGTGTGCCTGCTTTGATACCACTTGATAAACCAGGAATGTATTGACCCCTTTGATAACTTAATCAATTAATTACCTAAGTGAAATTAATTAGATTCAATTACATGCAATAAGCGTGGCAGCACAAACAAATCACAAATAACTAAATACAGCGAAAAATAAATTTGACATGGGTAATTTGTTTACAAATGGGAAAAACTATCGAGGCAAAACCCCATTGGGTGAATTTAAGGTCACCACTTATCTAAATCCGCTATTATCAAAATAAGCGGTTACAAGTAAAGAAATCTTGGTACCTTATACCAACCTACAGTTGAATCCTTACCCCAATACACAATTGGAATTGTAATGTAGTGACAATCTCTCTAAGTACATGACCAACCAATTGATGCACGATGTACACGACTTACTCCTTTGCACGAATCCAAGTACGTGACTAACATACCAACTTGAGAAAAATGTTGGTTGCAAAGTTCTTTAGTTCATCCAAATGATGAAGATCAAGAAGCTCTTTGGTTACAAAACCCTTGGCACAAAGACACAATAGCTTCTTACAATAGAAAGATGAACTAGGAAAAATTGTCTTCGTTCACAATTTGAATGAATAATCACTTCGCATCAAGTTGCATCACCTTAGATGGCCTTTAAAATAATCCTTATATATGTCTAGGGTTGTGAGAAAGAAAACCCTATACAAATAACTTGGATATGCATGAAAAACAGATCTAGAAATCTAAATTTCGTAATTCTCGAAAGATACTATTTCCATCGAGCAGCTGTCGAGCAAACACATTAAACCTTAATAGATATTATCTGTTGAGCATTAATGAGCAACACTTTCTTTATTTGTTTCTTGAATAGTTTTGCATGGCTTCAATACTAGACTTGAACTCTTGTTCCTTAAAGTATTAAACATATCCTAGATCTACCCAAATAAAAGTAAAGTATGTTTTGTCAAAGGATTAGCCAATATACAATAACATATGTTCTAACAGGTTCCACATATGTCTTAACACTTGAAATTTACATAGAGAGTTTTATGACTATTTCACGAGTAGAAGCCACCCACGAAATCTGTCAAAGCGCTTTAGAGGTCATTTCACCAGTAAATTCACAAGAAACTTCCCCGTGAAATGAGCAATTTGGCAGTTTTTAAAGCCAAACAGTGATAGTTTTTCAAATATCTCTATTTTACCTCATCTATGCCTCTCTCAACCCAAAACACTTTTTCTCTCAAAATTTCACCCAAAACTCAAGAACTTTCATCCCTAAGACTCATCTAAGGTATATTTTAACACTTTTTCACTCTTGTTTTCTTAGATTAAGTCTTAGATTTTAGGATTTCTAGGGTTGAGTCTTTTTTGAAAGGGGTTGGGAAAACTTACTTTTCTTGCAAATTTTTTTTAATTTTCTTGATTGGGTTGTGTCCCATTGTGTTTGTTTGTGTTTGTGTTTGCCCCAAGTGGCAATTTTAACATGTATTTAGGCAAGATTTCAACATGTTCATGCATTCTTTTACATGTTAGTGGTTTATATGCACTCTAAGTGTTTAATGAAATGCCTAAATGGCATTTTCTTGTTGTTTTGGACTCCAATGAGTACCAAATTTTGGAGATTACTATGTTTTTACATTCTTAATATGTTTTAAATATTGGTTGTGTGTTTCAAAAACTTTGCCCCATGAGTGCTTTGTCATGCATTGCTCATGCATCTCACATGTACACCATATGCACACTTGATGCACACACTTGATCACTTGACATGTTTTGCATTTCACTCATGCTAGGTAAGTCTTGTTATACGTTTAGCACTTGAAACATGATCTTGTGACTTTTTATTTTTTTTATGTTCTTTTTAGGACTTTTTGTTCATTTTTATGGACTAACTTGTATCTAATCAAGTTTGTTTCCTTGTTTGTGTTTGTCATTGTTTCTTTTTGTTTGTGTTTGTTTTGCAAATGTCTCCTATTATGAAAAAGGCCATAAATAAGTCTTCAAAGCATCCCCACACCTCCTCGAATTCATCTGGAAACGATGATGATGATATGGCCTTCAATGATCACTACAAAAGGGCCCCAATCATCTTAGAGAGGACTGTGGACTTAGAGTCCTTAGAGGGCACTTTCATTCTTGAAGTGTTCAAAGAAAGGACATGGATGAAGTTACTGAATCCGATGGGCAATGTATATGAAGATGTCATTTAGGAATTCAATGCCAATGCCGTTATGGAAGGGGATCACATAAACTGTTGGCTAAAAAGGAGAGAATTCTTAGTAATAAGGGAGTTGATTCAAGAGATCTTGGAGGTTTGCCTGATGACTCAACACAATCTATACAATATGATGAGAGAAGGGAGAAAACTTAAACCCCTTGTGGAAATCCTTGGTGGACGAATTAACAAGACGGCCTTACACACCATTATGTTCACCCCAGAGATGGGAACTTTGGCCTACATCATGATCTTCAACCTCTACCAGGTGGGGAACTTGACATACTTCTTAGCACCAAGGACGATATTCCTATTTGATCTCTTCATTCATAAGGAGATTGACATCTGTAGTCACATTTACCACCTCTTCACCAAAAGCATCACAAAAAGGAATTCAAGGCTAACTCTACCATTCCTAAGCCTTTTCATGTCTCTTATTTTAAGGGCAGGGGTGAAGATTCCAAGTAGACTTTAAGTGCAAAGAGAAGATCCAATAAGTGTGCAAACCATGATCCGAAGCAAAGCTCATATCCCCAAACCATCTATTAAGGTCTTTCAAATTCCAATAGATGAAGAAGGAGGAGGCACTGAAGAGGAAATTAAGCATTTCACTTCAATTCCAGAGGACACAACACAACCCTCTTCCCAAGTGTGTGCAAGAGCACCTGATCGCCTTGACCATCTAATCGAAAGGGTTGAAGAGTTGCATGTCATGCTAGCTTCCCATATAACCCACTCCACATCTCAATTCACCTACCTTGAAGGTCAGATCACTGCCCTCTCATCTCAGATTGGTGATTTCTAGTTTACTTTTAAAGTTTTTATAGCTTCTGTATATTTACAATGCTTTCATTTAAAGCTTTCAAGTACTTTAGTTTAAAACTTAATTTTCTTTAGTA
The DNA here is from genome assembly GCA_032878915.1 of Castanopsis chinensis. Lineage (NCBI taxonomy): Eukaryota > Viridiplantae > Streptophyta > Magnoliopsida > Fagales > Fagaceae > Castanopsis > Castanopsis chinensis. The sequence goes on along the minus strand of JAVQMG010000102.1, from coordinate 8,214,860 downwards.
CTATTTTGTATCTTGGTTTTTGATGATGCCAAAATTCACCAGTGAGCTACACGGACCCCACGAGATCGAAACAAAAACCTGCAAAACAAAAAAGAACCTAGCAGAGAGCACCGGTGTGGTACCGGCCAAAAACCCTCCGAAGGTCAAGTTAGAAATCTTGTTTTCAACACTAGAGTGCTAGAGTTGAGTTAATTATGCGTACCTTGGTTTGCGAGGGTTTTGGAGTATTTATAGTTGCGTAGATTTGATGCCTATGTCTTGGTAAAGAAGTCCTTTCCTTTTAGGGGAGTGACTCCTTTACCTTGTAGGAGTATTCTTTCTTTGGGCCTAAGCATGTAGATCAAGCAAAAGCCATAGTAGCCCAAATGCAAGCAGCAACCATGCTCATGTAAAGGCCTTGAAGCCTAATCATACATCATGTATTACACACGTCCGTTCACCATGTGTCCGTCATATATTTTTCCTTTTCAGCTGCCCCCCATTCCATGAATCCATCGCCGACCATGACGGGTCCATGGAATGAGTTGCTTAGTTCTTTCTAGTCCGTCACCGTTCATGACGGATCAATAGGATGAGTCACTCCATTCTCATTAATCCGTCATGCAATGTTACGGATGAACTGCCAGGTTGGAGTAGAGTCATAAATGCTCTTGAGGACACGTGGTGAGCCTTGATTGACAGCTTACTAGAACCGAGGCGTCTCTTCGTTGGTCACGCTGCCCTCTCTATATATATATCATCAGTTCCTATCATTTTCATATTTTGGAGAAATTTTTGCTGATCAGAGCACATTCGTCCTCTTTGCGACCGTCGACTTTTAACCGTCCATTCCTCCGTCCAACTTTATTCCGTCGTCTCGTCACCCAGTTCAGCTGTAAGTAATTTCTTCTCTTCGTCCACCCCCCTTTTTCATTTGCACGTTGGTCCGTTGTCCGTGTAGACCTAGAGCCTTAGGCTTCCTTCTCCGTCATTATAGGTGTCCGATGTCTAGTGAAGCTTCCAGTGGTCAGTCTTTTGTACGTGAAGGAGCGGGCTATGAGGAGGTATATCCGTCAGGTCGAGGAGACCCGGGTACCTCCGTTGAGGAGAGGGAACAGTCATCAAGCTCTCCTTCCTATGCAGAAGAAGAAGGGCGAGGTGAAGACGGGTCAGAGTATGATTCGAACGACGAAGTAGAAAACGTAGATCCTCCCGTCCGGTCCATGATAGGCAAGGATGGGTTAAGGGAGTTCGTCCTGCTCCCGAAGTGGACAGTGAACTACTTTACTTCCTCCATAAGTCCGTCACACTTCAACACCCTTAGGGAAAAATGCCGGATACCAAACACCATAGCCATCCGTCTACCCTTTAAGTCTGAGAGGTGCTATTACGAGGGACCAGAAGATGTCGGCATGTACGAGCAAATGCTTAAAGCAGTCCTTCGCTTTCCCTTAAGCACCTTACACCGTCGCCTTCTCCAGTATCTAGGACTGTCCGTCACCCAGATCTCTCCAAACGCCTGGAGAGTATTCTTGAGTGTAGAGGTTCTATATGGCGTCATGTCCAATGGGACAAGACGGTTAACAATGGAGGAGTTCTTCAATTGTTATCGTCCCGATGAAATTGCTAAGTCGAAAGAGATGTATAGCTTTGTGGGGAGAAGCCCATTACTTAGATTAGTGTCCGAGACCCTAGACTCCAACCATAATTGGAAGAGTGGGTATCTTTTCTTACAAGGGGACGACTGGATGAGTCATCCTGACGACCCAGAGTTTATGCCCGTTGATAAGACATGGGGCATCCTATCTCCGTCCGGTATGCATCTCATTCTGCATCCGTCCTTTACTATTTGTTTATTGGTCATTGATCTAACCATCTGTTTTTTGCAGCGCGTAGCCGTCCGGAGATTACCGTCGAACAATTTGGTTTTCTTGAATCAATTTTCCAGAAAACTGAAATGTCGGAGAGGACTTGGGCGAAGCTCGTCACCCTAAACACTCTCCATTGGTACTGTGACGGACCCGAACCTTCCACGGCGGTAATAAAGTACGACGAAGGAATACGCAAGCGTAAGTTTCACCGTCATGATAGTAACTTTTCTTGTCCATTTTTGACTAAGTGATAGTGTTTTTTGTCCGTCATGTGTTCTCACCGTCTACTTTTTACAGAAATAGACGATGCTAAGAGGCGAGCCCTTATCAAGCAGCAGGCTGCCAACAAGAAGAAATTTAGGGGAGATCCTTCTCCTAAGACGGGCCCTCAACCGTCCAGCAAACGTGGTCCTGAGAAGGCGGACCGTCCAAGCAAGAAGCAAAGGCTAGTGACGGGTCTTCCAGCCGTCCAGGCTACTGCCAAGCTACCCCCCAAGCTAGGTGTGGGCAAGGGTAAAGGTCTCATGACCAACCCCGAACCAGCCACCAAAAAAGCTCCCGTCCTTCTTAGAGAGGACTCTCAGTACGCACTTGCCCAAATAACCTTAATCATCAAGGAAAAGGATTATGACGACATCGGCAATCATGCGACGGAAGCTATAGGGGAGACGGATTTGTTCAGCCTTACCCAGGTAATGTATCCGTCCACTTTATGTCTTTGACTTGTCTCATGCGATGATGTGCTAACTCTTTGGGTTTGCTTTTGATGCAGACGGTGCTAATGGCCAAGGGTTTGATGGATCGTTGCCTAGCTCGTGAGAAGTCTTTGGATCGTGTCCGTTCCAAAGCTAGGGCTATGGGGGAGGAGCTGGACGAGCTGAAGCTTTGGAAGCTCCGTCATGAGCAAAAACTGGACGCGTCCGAGCGTGCTCGTGAGGACCTGGAGAAAGAAGTAGATTTCTTAAGGCAGAAGGTGACGGCTCACGAGGACGACATCCGTCGGGCGAAGGTAGAGGCCGTCCAGGAGTACAGGGATTCTGAAGCCCTCCTGACGGAGCTGGGGACTTCCTTCACCGACGGGTTTGACGACTGCATCCGTCAGGTGAAGGCGTCATTCCCGGACCTCGACCTGTCCCACGTGAACATAGACGCCGGAGGCCAAAAACCAGCTCATACCGTTGAGTCTGAGGGGACCGTAGAACTTTTTGGTGAAGTCCCTGGTGAAGATGAAGCCCCTGGGATTGGTGATGCAGGACCCGTTCACGAAGACGTCCGTCCACATGTGCCTGATGGTGCAGGAGCCCAAGCGGATGCCCCTCATGCCGAAGAATAATTCAGTTACTTTGATGTCTTTTTAGAGCAATTTTATATGTAATTGGAGAACAATTTGGTTATGTAACTTTATAACCGTTATGTATGTTTATACTTTTTTGTGAACAATTTTTCTAAGTAATTTCATCCGTCGCTTTTGTTTTGATGAATGTTTTAATTGCTTTTTATTTGTTCTTGTGGTCCGTTCTCCTTACATATTGCATTCTTAACTTTATAAATAAACATCTTTTTGGAGGCACCGTTTACTTTAAACAGTATCCCTTTGATCATTTCGTGGGCTTTGGCAAATAATTTGCTCTTGCATGACCCGTCCACTTTGCCGAGGACATCCTTTGGGATGATCCGTATACTTCGTATTTATGGTCCGTCCACTTTATAGGTTCTATATCGATCTCTTGGATGGTCCGTCCACTTTGTGGACTTGGGTTCTATATCCATCTCTTGGATGGTCCGTCCACTTTGTGGACTTGGGTTCTATATCCATCTCTTGGATGGTCCGTCCACTTTGCGGACTTGGTGGTTTTTCCTATTTTTTATAAGGTCCGTCCACTTTGTGGACTAGGTAGTTTTTTCCATCTTTTAGATGGTCTGTCCATCTTGTGGACTTGGTAGATATCAACGTATGGATGATGATCCGTCCACTTTGTCGACATAAACCTTATACAAGTGTTAAGACATTCAGTTTTCTCTGAAAAACTCCTCTTATTATAATGGATACGTAGAACATTGTTTAAAACATGGAAAGTAGCCTTTAGGCGTTATGGAAGTACTGTAGGAAATAAAAACTACAACTATCAAAAAATAAACTGGCGGTGAGGAGTATAAATGCCCTTTTTGACGTCTTCTACTGATAATACTTCTTCAAGTGCTCTGCATTCCATGGGTGACTTAGTTTCTTTCCGTTCAGGGTCTCTAGGTGGTACGTACCCTTCCTGTGCCACGACGTGATTCTATATGGTCCTTCCCAGTTTGGTCCAAGCTTCCCTTGAGTGGCATCCTTTGTAGAGCCGAGTACCTTCTTTAGGACGAGATCTCCGACCTGGAAATCTCTGGGCCTAACCCTAGAGTTGTAGTGTTTCGCGATTAGATCCTTGTACCGTGCTATCCTTTGTTCTGCAACTGCCCTGACTTCGTCTACCAAATCAAGCTCTATGCGCATGGCATCATCATTCTGGTGCTCGTCGTGGTTTCCAACACGGTAGCTTGTAAGACCCATTTCAGCTGGTATGACAGCCTCTGCTCCATATGCCAAACGGAACGGCGTCTCTCCTGTCGGTGTTCTTACCGTCGTTCTATATGCCCATAAGACACTAGGCAATTCGTCCGGCCATATACCTTTTACCCCCTCAAGCTGAGTCTTGATGATTTTGAGCAAGAATCGATTTGTGACCTCGATTTGTCCATTGGCTTGCGGATGCGCGGGTGATGAGTAGTGGTTCTTAATCCCTAGCTGGGAGCAGAAATCCCTGAATGCTTCGTTGTCGAATTGCTTGCCATTGTCCGACACCAGCACTCGCGGGATGCCAAACCTGCAAATGATATTCCTCCACACAAAGTTCCTCACATTTTTCTCTGTGATGGTGGCCAAAGCCTCAGCCTCCACCCACTTGGTGAAGTAGTCGATGCCAACCACCAAGAACTTTAGCTGCCTCGCCGCTATTGGGAACGGGCCCATGATGTCTAGTCCCCATTGTGCGAACGGCTATGGAGCCGTTAAGGGTGTGAGCTCTTCTGTTGGTTGCCTTACGAGGTTGTTGAAGCCCTGGCACTTGTCACAAGATCTGACGTATATGTTGGCGTCTTTCTGCATTGTTGGCCAGTAGTATCCTGCTCTGAGGAGCTTGTGCACTAAGGACCTTGATCCCGAGTGATTCCCGTAAATTCCTTCGTGGACCTCCCTCATGACGTAGTCTGCTTCTTCTAGGGCGAGGCATCTCAAATAGGGTCGAGAGAAACCCCTTTTGTAGAGAACGTCTTTCATCATGACAAACCGAGACGCCTGGACTCTTAGCTTCCTAGCCGCCTCCTTGTCATCCAGTAACAGGTCGTCTTTTAAGTATGCAGCTATGGGGGTCATCTAGCACTGCTTGCTGCTTATTTCCTGTAAACCTCTAACGTCTTTTAGCAGTGACATTTGGATGAAGGATAATACCTGGTTGAGGAGAGTCATTGGCTTCGCAGAGGCTACCTTGGCAAGCTGGTCAGCTTCTTGGTTTTCCTTCCTTGGGACTTGGATCAATTCGACCTGGAGGTTGCTCATTCGACTTTTTACTTCATCGAGATACTTCTTCATTCCTTCACTCCTGCACTCGTAACTCCCATTGATCTGGCTCGTGATGACTTGGGAATCAGAGTAGACATTCACTCTTCCTACTCCAGCGGCAATAGCAAGGTCTAGTCCGGCTACAATGGCTTAGTATTCTACTTCATTGTTTGTTGTTGAAAAGCACAAACGGATCATGCACTTAATTTTGTCCCCTTCGGGTGTGCGAACTACCACACCAACTCCTCCTGCGTTTTTATTAGAGGATCCATCCGTATGAACACTCCATACAGGAAGCTCTCCTGACTCCTGGTCCTTCATGTCGGTAAACTCTGTAATGAAGTTCGCCAGGATTTGTCCTTTTACCGCGTTCCGAGGTTGATACCGAATGTCGTACTCACTCAGCTCAATTGCCCACAATGCCATTCGCCCTGCTGCTTCTGGGCTACTCATCACTCTTCTTAGGGGCTGGTTGATCATTACGTTTATGACGTATGCTTGAAAGTATGGTTTTAGCTTCCGAGCCGCAACTACCAATGCGAAAGCCAATTTCTCCATTGGGGGGTATCTCTCTTCTGCCCCTCTGAGCGCTTTGCTTGTAAAGTATACAGGCTTCTGTTTCTTGTCTTCCTCTCTAATAAGGGCTGCACTGACAGTTGCTGGGGAGACGGCGATGTATAGGAATAGCTCGTCACCTTGCTTGGATAGGCTAAGTAGCGGTGGAGAGGAGAGGTATATCTTTAGATCTTCGAAAGCTTTCTGGCAGTCGTCCGTCCATTGAAACGATTTCTTCAATGTACAAAAAAATGGCAGGCACTTGTCCGTTGCCCTTGAAACGAATCTGTTCAGGGCAGCTATCTTGCCATTTAAGCTTTGGACCTCCTTCGACGTCTTCGGGGGAACCAAGTCTACTATCGCCCTGACCTTTTCTGGGTTGATCTCGATGCCCCGTTGAGATACCATAAAACCCAAGAATTTCCCTGCCGTCACTCCGAATGCGCATTTGCTGGGGTTCAGCTTCATGCTGTAGGACCGAAGGGTGTCAAAAGTTTCTTGGAGGTCGCTTAGATGGTTGCACTCGCGAACGCTCTTCACTAGTATGTCATCCACATAGACCTATACATTCCTTCCAATTTGATGCACGAACATCTTATTCATCAGTCTTTGGTAAGTGGCCCCGGCATTCTTTAGTCCGAATGGCATTACCTTGTAGCAAAAGAGCCCTTGACTAGTAATGAATGACGTTTTTTCTTGATTCGCCTCGTCGAGCTTAATCTGATTGTAACCGGAGAATGTGTCCATGAAACTTAAGAGTTCATGTCTTGCCGTTGAATCCACTAGCGTATCAATAAGCGGCAGAGGATAGCTATCTTTTGGGCAAGCCTTGTTTAGATCCGTGAAGTCTATGCACATACGCCATTTCCCATTCTCCTTTTTGACCATTACTACATTTGCTAGCCAGTCTGGATAGTGTACTTCTCGTATGAAACCTGCTTCCTACAATTTTTGGACTTCTTCGGCGATAGCCCGGTCTCTTTCTGGGGCAAACACTCGCTTCTTCTGTCGGATGGGAGAGAATGATGGCAATACACTCAGCTTGTGTACTATTATCGTCGAATCAATCCCCGGCATGTCCTCATGACTCCATGCAAATACGTCCTGATTTTTCTTTAAGAAAGTGGCTAGACTTTGCCGCACCGAAGGGCTGGCCATCGTGCCAATTCTCGTGGTCCGTCCAGGCCTTGAGTCGTCAAGTACTACTTCTTCCAGTTCTTCCACTGCTTCGGCTATGACTCGTTGTCCTTCGACATTTAGTGCCTGTAAGTGATCGTCCATCTTTGTCATCGCGAGGTAGCATTCCCGTGCTGCAGCCTGATTCCCGTGCAGTTCTCCAACTCCATACTCAGTAGGGAATTTAATCATCAAGTGGTAAGTTGAAGTGACAGCTTTCCATGCATTAAGAATGAGTCGTCCAAGGATTGCGTTGTAGGCAGATGAGCAATCAACGATCAGAAAAAGCACATCCTTGGTGATTTGTTGTGGGTAATCCCCCACCGTTACGGACAATATGACGGCTCCAAGGGGGTAGACTCTTGTTGCGCCGAATCCGACGAGTGGAGCGTTTGTTGGGATGAGTCGATCTCTATTAATTCCCATTTATTGAAACACGGGGTAATAAAGAATGTCTGCGGAACTTTCATTATCGACTAGCACCCGATGCATGTTGTAATCACCAGCGCGTATGCTGACTATGAGCGCATCGTCATGTGGGTGGTGAAGATGTCGGGCGTCTTCTTCTGAAAAGTTGATAGTCGAGACATCGAGCCGAGCCATCTTTGGAGTACAGCCCATCATTTAGATGTTCTGTACCATTCGCAGGTAAGTTTTACGAGCCCTTTTTGACGATCCTATGCTGACATTACCTCCGACGATCATTCTTATGTCTGTTATTGGTGGTTTTGGGCGCTCATTCTCTCGTCGGGGTGGCTGGTCATGTGGTGGATTCGTCAGTTCCTTACTGACAAATCTCTGCAATCTTCTTTGCCTTATGAGCGTCTCGATCTGTTACTTCAAGTCATAACACTCAGATGTGTCGTGACCGTGGTCACGATGGAAGCGGCAGTACTTGTTCCGTGATCTTTTATTGGGGTCCCCCTTTAGCTTCCCGAGGTACATCAACGCCTCCTCATCTTTTATCTGCATTAGTACCTGGTCGATCGGGGCTGTCAGAGGGGTGAAGCTGGTGAATTTCCCCGAGGGCGGCTTCGGGCATCTATCCTCCCTTCTTTCATCCATCCTAGCCTTCTTTCGTCCCCCCTTTGAGCATGCTTCATCCTGCCTCTCCCTTTTCGTAGGCTTACCTTCTCTTGCTATCAGCGCGTCTTCTGCGTTCATGTACTTCGTTGCCCTGTAAAGTACCTCGGACATAGTTTTCGGATCATTCTTATACAGAGAGAAGAGGAACTTGCCTTTTCGCAGCCCGTTGGTAAAGGCCGCCACTTGTATCTTATCGTTCACTTCATCTATTAAGAGAGCCTCTTTGTTGAACCGCGTTATATAGGACCTTAGGGTCTCGTCTTCTCTCTGCCTGATGCTCATTAAACATGCTGTGGACTTCTTGTATCGATGGCCCCCGATAAAGTGTGAGACAAACTGAGCACCTAACTCTTTGAAGGTGCTAATTGAGTTAGGCGTCAACCTGCTATACCAGACCCTCGTGGATCCTTTCAGCGTAGTAGGGAAGGTCCTGCATATGATTTCATCTGGCACTCCCTGAAGGTGCATTATAGTCTTGAAGGACTCCAAGTGGTCCAAAAGGTCCTTGGTTCCATCATAGCTCTCCGCTTGGGGCATACAAAACTTTGGAGGAAGAGGGCACGAAGTGACAAGTGCCGTAAAGGGTGAATCCGTTCATTGGACCAGATCGTCGAGGTCGTTGGATACCTGTCCTTTGAGGCCGTTCATCATCACGGCCATCTGTTCCTGCATCTCTTGCATCTCTGCGGCGATGTGGGGTGGTAAAACTTCAGAAAGGGTCGGCAGATTAGTGTCCTGCCTCTCCGTTCTGCTTGATGTGTTACTGCCCTCGAGGGCCTCGGGATCCCTCTTTTCACTGCTTGTTCCTTCCTGGTTTTCTTCTTGCACTCCAGGATGTGCATCCTTCTGGCGCAACTGTTCCTCCAAGTCGTGATTCTGTTTGGTTAGGCGTTCGACCTCTGCTGCGAGCGTTTGGACTTGTCTTTCTAGTGAGGTAGTGCGCGGTTCGTAGCCTTGGTTGTTAGCGGTTGCCATCGATCTTGTGAGTACCATGCAACTCTTCGTCTTAGGAGTATAGGACAAGGTTTGATTGCCCTAGCGCTGTTTCCCACAGACGGTGCCAACTGATGATGCCAAAATTCACCAGTAAGCTACACGGACCCTACGAGACCAAAACAAAAACCTGCCAAACAAAAAAGAACCAAGTAGAGAGCATCGGTGTAGTGCCGGCCAAAAACTCTCCGAAGGTCAAGTTAGAAATCTTGTTTTCAACACTAGAGTGCTAGAGTTGAGTCAATTATGCGTACCTTGGTTTGCGAGGGTTTTGGAGTATTTATAGTCTCGTAGATCTGATGCCTATGCCTTGGTAAAGAAGTCCTTTCCTTTTAGGGGAGTGACTCATTTACCTTGTAGGAGTATTATTTCTTTAGGCCTAAGCATGTAGATCAAGCAAAAGCCATAGTACCCCAAATGCAAGCAGCAACCATGCTCATGTAAAGGCCTTGAAGCCTAATCATACATCATGTATTGCACACGTCCGTTCACCATGTGTCCGTCATATATTTTTCCTCTTCAGTTTCTATAGCCATTTTGATGCTTATGGCTTTCTAATGCTCCTAGCTTTAGTTTCCTTAATGCATCATGTGTTTGTTGGATATGTAATTGATTTTAGCATTGCTCTTAATTGCATTGCATGTCCAGATGATCATTTACTTGACAAATGTTCATTGTGGTCATTTCTTAATGACTGTTCATGCTTGATCAAGTTATGCTCCATAGCTTACATTTCATTTGGTATCTTGATCACATTTTACTTGTTCCTTATACGTACCTTGTGTTCTACTTGTCGTGAGTTTAATGAAAGTTTGTTTTACGTGCAAGTGTTTCAAGATACAGCTGTATTTGGTGCAAGTGCTTCACAGCTTCTAGAATTAGGTGTGAGTGAGTTTTGCCTATGTTCCTAAACTCACATTTGAGTCTAAAGCCTATTTATGGGTTTTGTCACAGAATAGCCAAAGGGGGAGATTGTAAAGTTGCGATTTCCAACTATGTTGTGTTGGCTTTAATTTAGTGCCAATATGTATATGGAATTAATTGTAAGGGTTGAGTGTGAAAGATCGGTGAAGACTCAAGCTTCAAAGGATGAACAAGTAGATTTCATGCCTGGCTTGTGACTATCTCGCAAGAAGCTTACCCGTAAAAAGAGCCATGTGTAGAGCACATGACTGGAAGATGAAGAGTCATGCCAGGCTGTATGTTTTCCCGAGTATCTCACGGGTAAGGCTAACCTGCAAGGACTCACAAAACTTTTTGTTTGGCAAAAAGTTATGATTTTCTTTACCATGTCTTTAACCACACTATACATATCCTCATTACCCACAAATTGTAAGGAGTGATTTTTAGAGAGAAAACCCTAGAAAATACATTTAAGAGTTAGAGATTGATATACCCACAATCATCTACACATTTCCTTGTGGTTTTTCTTAACTCCTACCTCTCCATCTCTATATCCTTGAGAGGTTGTTAGTCCAAACACTTACCTCACCTATTTTGAGTGTAAAGTGAGATTTTGGTGCTATTGGGAAGCATTAGAAGGAGCCATTCATTGGCAGATGCAATTGGGTTGAATTGTGGGATTTGGAAAGCTAGAGAAGATAAGGTTCCGAGAAGTCGGTTGTTTAAGTATATGGGGTAGACTAGACTTGGAGGGCCTTTTGTTATTCGTGTATGTTGAGGACAAATTTTTCATAAGACATGGAATTTATTTCATTGGTAACTTGCACCACATCAACAAATTATGGATTTTGGAAAAATCTCTTTTAAAGCCCAAAAGAGCCCATATTTACACAAAAAGGCATCAAAGCCCATGGTTCAAACCCTATGGCGAAATTATCTCATCAAGGCCCATGGTTCAAGCTCATGGCACATCATCTCATTTTTGGCTCATGATCCAAGCTCATAAGTCTCATCGGGGGAATTTTAGGAGTCGTGGTTTGGAGGGCTAAGAAGTATGTTCAATTAGCTCTAATGATTCAAAGTTGATAAAGGAAAACATGTTGCTTGGCATGTCTTCCCCAATTCCCTGAACTCTGACGGGTTGAGTGTGTAATAGGTAATATCTGGTAGGCCTCTTATATCACATTATATCTAAAATGATAAAACTCTTCATGCTCTTTACATAAAAAAATTAATGTTCATCAAATAATATAAGCTAAAAATGTAATCATATTATTTCATATAAATTAAATTTTTATTTTTATATTTATTTAAATCAATCACAAGCACACGGATAAATCTATATTAATATCTCATATCTAACATTAAATGCTCTCATTGCTTTCCAAGATTTGGTCAAAACACAAAGAGACCATAATTACATCTCTAAAACTTCATTAAATATCAACCAACTAGTCTATTACTTACCAAAACTATATATGGCCTAAACATATAACTTTCCAAAAGAGGAAACTTAGCCAAAAATACCAACAATAGCTCCAGCAAAAAACTGCCTTAACTTTAGCAGAAGCTGCAACAGCTCCAGCAGAAGTTGCAGTAGCTCTAGCAGCAACTGTAGTAGCTCCAGTAGCAGCTTAGGCAATTGACACATATCCAAAAGTGACATCATCAACCCATTAATGCCTAATCCCAGTAGTAGGTTAAGATTCTTAGCTTCCAGCTGCAATACCAGAAATAGAAGGATTCCATAAAAGTTATAAAAGTTATCTTACCATTTTCACCCAAACTAATGAATTTAATGCTAAATCTTTCCTCTAGCAGAAGCTGTCATTCGGGTGACATCATCCAACAGTGTCAGCTGTTACAGTAGCTATTGCTGTAGAGCTGAGAGCTATAACAGCAGCTCCAGCAGCATTAAAGGCTCAAAAATTTCTTCTTTTACTTAAAACAAAAAAACCAACTGAGGAAATCACTTGTTTTGCCAAGAACCTTTCTTTATTTGCTGATTTTCCCTTCAATTAATTCAAATTTAGTTACATACTTGGCTCTATATAAAGAGGACCAAGCCACACACCACTATCCATCCCTCTCTCACCCCCCTTATTCTCAAAGTTCATTAACTTTGCTGCCCATATCTCTAAGCAATTCCATACTTCTCCATCTCTCTTACAAAAATATCTCTTCTTAGATAACATCATTACAACACACCTATTACACCACACTATTATCCATTACCCGTCTTTCCCACACTCTATTATTCTGAAATATCATCATCTTGTTGCCCATAAACACATCTCCATCACTTTCGCTATTTCTCATACAAAATCTCCTTTTAGAAGGCAACATAACCCACGACATAACACAAAAAACCACTCCAGCAGTAGCTATAATCTCATATATTTGCTATATTTAACCTTCATATTATCTATCTTATTCTTCCCTATATTTTACAAATACATTCCTCACAAAATATCCATATATACTTCTCATATATCTTTAAACTCCATGTCTCACAAAGTAATTATATACATGATCTATATTCAACAAAGTATTTACATATAATTCCTAAACATATTACAAACACTATATCTCACAAAATATATATGTTTTTTTATCATCACCATAGATTTTAAAAGATATCAAACACTCTTCCAAGAACATGTTACAAACGCCCTTTTCATGGAAGGCATATAATTATAATGCTAAAAGCCCTTCATATAAAAGATACAAACTTATAGATCTAAAAGCTCTTTTGATTGAAGACAATATCACTCATATTTGACTAAAAACTAAAAGAGCATTACATGGGAAAAATCATTTAAGTGTATGATAAAGGGGATAAACTTAACCAACCTATGCACATGGCTGGATATATTCTCTCTCCCTCCAATTGTTCCCATTTTTCCCCTTCAATCATGAAGTCACCATGAAAGGAGTCATAATATCATATTGTACAGCTGGACTCATTTTATCATGTTGCTGAAATGTTATTAGTCCACTGTGTTATACGGCTGAAGCCATAAACTATGAAGCTCATTGATGCTATACGGCTGGAGCCACAAGCCACATAAAGTAATGTTATATGATTGGAGCCATAAATCATATAAAGAACAAAGTGATGATATACAACTGGAGTCAGGAACATAAAAGATAAGTCAAAGTTTTCTTCATCTTTGAAATTACATTATTAAGCATATGTTAATTCATTATTATTGTACCGCTAGATGCAAGTTACTTTAATATTATTTCACTATTCAATAAATATGGATTCATTAATGCTTCATTAAAACATATATATTAATAAATTGAATTTATCTCACTACCAGACATATATTATTCAAACATAAAACCATCGCTGGACATATATTATTTGGACATGAACCATAGTTGGACCAACTAATTGACATATATTATTTGGATATAAACCACGACTGGATACAAACTATTTGACATATATCATTTCGACATAAACCATTGCTGGACATACCTTATTATGTTGAACATGAACCATGAACCACAGTTGGATATGAACTATTTTGGACTCATCCCATTACTGGACCTATGACATTTAATTAATCACTCTAATGGACATCACTTAACACACATAATAATAATGTTCAACTTACCATTTAATCAAATCTATTATGCTAAACATATTATTTATTTATTTCAATCATTATCATAATTCTAAGTCTTTGGGCTTTATCTATTTTGTAGGCTTGAAAATGCACTGGAAGTCATTGGTCTATGCAGCCCAATGTCGAGTTCCTAACTGAACTCCTCAAAACAAATCCGAGTCTAGTAGATCCACACTTCCAGTGAAAGACACGTGGCTACATGCAAAAAACTCACCTGAAATTCTGGCGACTTTGCTGGGGAGTCATAAAGTATAGCTTTATCATGCCTCCAAAAGTCTAGAATCACAAATCATGAAAGAGATCCCACCTCTGACATATCACATGCTTAATATCTCTTGATCCAGCAACTAATGAAGCTGAGTCATGACATTATTATATTCAAGATGTTTCATGCAATGCCAAGCCACCTATCTCTTAACTATTTGAGCTACTCCAAGGCTTGCAACATGCTTATTCTAAGACTTATAGCCCCTATAAGGTGAAGGAAAAAAAAAGCTCTCATCCCTAAAAATAGAAAAGTCTACCCAGCAGTAGCAGCATAAAAAAAAAAAAAAAAAAGGTTCAAAGTTCCACAATAAAGGGTCTCATCAACAGAAACGTCTCTTTTTTGTTGGAATAAATTATTATTATACATCATCTTAGCCATAAAGGGCTCTAGTTGTAGAAACCCCTCTTATTATTGGACATATTCATTTCTCTAGTCACAAAGGGCATCAATAGCAGAAAGCCAAAAACCCCTCTTCTGTTGGAACAATTTATTATTACCCACCATCCCAACTACAAGAGGCTCAAATAGTAGAAACCCCGCTTACCACTTGACATATTCATTTCTCTAGCCACAGATGGCATCAACTGAAGAAAGCCAGAAACCCCTCTTTTTGTTGGAATAATTTATTATTACGTGTTATCCTAGGCACAGGGGGCTCCAGCAGTAGAAACCTCTCTACCGCTGGACATATTTATCTTTTCAAAAATAGATGACCTCATCAGTAGTAAAGCATCATGCTACCAAACAAACCCATTGTTATCCATCACTTCACTATAAAAAGAAGGAACTCTTCAACTAAAATCATTCCTATCGCTAGACAATCAATTTTCTTCTCCGGTGGTTCAATTAGATAAGTTTCCAACAAAAAAACCTAATCCCTTCCCAAATTATTCTTATCCAATAGCATAAAAATATACACATGCCTATTAGATCCTATTTATCCACTCACCAAAATACTCAAATAGCCCCCATAAATATTTCTCATCCCATCATCGAATGAGTCCAGAAATATTTACTATCTCATTACCAAATTGGGTCACAATATAAACCATTACCACAAAGCCCAAAACTAGCTCTATGAGCTCAATGCACAAATCTTATCCCTTCAAAGCCCAAGGCATCATATACTTAGCAATATTTAAAAAGCCCATGAGTCAAGTCCATGGCAAAACTATTTTATCAATGGGTTCAACCCCATAATCAAATCCCATGATTTAAACCCCATTGCAAATTTATTTTATCTATGGAATTCAAATCCATAATCAAAGCCCATGATTTAAACCCATGAAAATTTATTTATCAAAAGCCCAGTTCTCACTGGCAATATCTCAAAAACCCAATTTTCATTGGCAACATCAAAAACCTAGTTCTCGCTGGCAACATCAAAAAGCCCAATTTTCATTGGCAACATCAAAAGCCTAATTATCACTAGCAACATCAAAAAGCCCAATTATTATTAGCAACATCAAAAGCCCAAGCTAACTAATTGGCACTATTTTATCAAAAGCCCAAACTAACTACTTGACAGTATTTTATCAAAGTATAAGCTAACTACTTAGCTCTATTTTATCAAAAGCCCAAGGTTATTAATACTTGGCAAATATTATAGTATACAAAGAGCGCAAGTACTACTTTTGGCAAACCATCATTTCAAAAAACCGAAAATCACTTAAAAATATAAATATTATATCTTACTTAAAGCCCGAAGTTAATAATCTTTGGCAAAATAGATTTTTTTTTCAACAAACGCATTATACTTAAAGCCCAAAGCTAATAACCTTTGGCAAATTAAATTTCCTAACAAGTATATAAGCTAATGACTCATGGCAAATATTTATACCATATTATCTATCTTATGTAATAACACCATTCATTTATCCAAAACACATTGCAAACATATATCAAGCCCATGGAGAAATGTGAGTGTGTGTCATGAATAATTAAGCCCATAGAAAATTATATTCAAAACCTATGGCAATTTTATTTATTTTACAAACCCATGGAAAATATTTATAAAAATCCATGGAAAATTATATTATTAAAGTAATTACTTATTCAATGATTATCAAAAGCTCATGGTAATTATCTTAAACCCCATGGCAATTATTATTTACCTTGTTATTTCACAAAAACACATGAAAGACTCAAATAAAATTATATTATTTGATCATGATAATTATTTATCTTATATTGCTAACATTTAAAGCCCAAGACTAATAACACTTGGCAATATCTTATCAAAAGCCCAAGGTTATTAATACTTGGCAAATACTATATAATAAATAGTTGAAACCCAATAATGAAATATATATATATATATATATATATATATATTTTACTAAGCTCTTAAACTCAGCTATAATTCATACCATATTATAAACCCATCAAATCTATATTATAAAACCCATGGTAACTATTTATTGTTAGGATGTGTGCTCTTAAATCCTATTGCATGATACTATGTATGACATTATGTTATGATTAATAAAGTTGTTTTATTATTATCTAAAAATAATGGTGACATGAATTTGGGACATTATCATATAGTTCATGAGATGCATAGTATGTAATTTATGTGATTTAGTCATAGAAGATATAAATCATAAGTTCTTTGTAAACTCAGAATTTTAGTTAGTCGATGATGAAATTGGGCATTTTATCTACGAAGACTGTAACATATCAACTAAGATGATTTGTCTTGATTCTGGAAATGGAGATTTCTAGTTGGTATGTTGATATGTTTTAAAAGTTAAAACATATTGAACTGGATTGCTGTGAGATTTATTATTTTCCTAACGATTGTCAAATGAATAATAAACTCACTACTTCTATTTACATGAACTCTTAATCCTGAGAGAATAATGGACCTAATCATGAGGTGTAGGTTGCTTTAATATATCAGGAGTGGGATCTAAAGTAACAGTCAAAACCTCAGTATGTTGGGTAGCCACATTTAATGTTGATGGAACATATATTCTCAAGATGGAATTCATAGTCTCTTAACAAAGATATAAAATATTCCCTTGAGATAAGTTTAATAGGTTTGGTTATTCAGAGAGTTATGCTTAACCACTTTAGTAAAGAGTTACTAAAGTATATATTTATGGAATTGAATTTCATAAATATATGATGAATAACTTAAGCGGATTAAATCAGGTACTCAAGGAATTAAGATGTAGTAATCTACAAAGTGCCAATTTACATTCATGACTTTGCATTACTACGAATATTTTATGAAGGGGTTGCATGTACAATAAAGTCTTGGGATATAATTTATAAATAAGACCTAGAGCGCAACTATATTTATATAGTTATATTAAATATAGTTAATGATAACTTTGGACTTGTCAAGAATTGACAAAAAAGCCCAAAGCCCATTGGAGCTAGTGTCTTATTGGTCCATTTTGGTCCCACTCCAAGCCATACACTTAGGCCCAATTGGAAATGCCCAAAAGGCCAGCTCAATTTGATAATCAGTTAGATAAAAAGGAAGAAATATAGAGAATTTTTAGAAGAAAATATAACATTATTGTGAAGTAGTGTGTAAAAAGTGTTAGACACTTTGGCATCCTCCCTTTGAAAATTGATTGAGAGACCATACTTCTTGGGTGTTAGTGGAATTGGAGTGAAGATTAAAAGTGTTCCCAAGTGCTTCTGATCTTCGGTTTTTGAAATTCACCGCACCAAGGTACACTCTTTTGTTCTTAAATTCTGAAACTTACATAGTACATATTAACATTTATGAATGAAGTAAATTCGTTAACTTTCCACTACGTATGCTTTGTATGAGATACAAACATGTATTTATCCAACATTTATGTTACGTAACACTATTCATTTTTCCAAAACTCATGGCAAACATAAATCAAGCCCATGGAGAATTATGAATTTGTGTTACTAATATTTAAGCCCATGGAAATTATATTTAAAACCTATGAGAATTATATTTAATTATTTATTTTATGTAACACTATTCATCTTTCCAAAACCCATGGGAAACATATATCAAGCCCATAGAGAATTTTGAAATATGTGTTACTAATATCTAAGACCATAAAATTCTTTTAAAAAACATATAGCAATTATATTCAAAACTTATGGCACTTACTTCATATTTTAATAAAAATCCATGGAACTTACTTCGACAAAACCCATGATAATCACTTATCTTATGTTACATTATTTATCTCACTAACATTTAAAGCCCAAATACTACTTGGCATCATCCTATCATAAGCTCAATACTACATGGCAATGTTTTAAAAGCCCATTATCATTAGGAAAATATTATTGTAAAATCTTAAAAGAGCAAGATTGATAATACTTGGCAAATAAATTATTACAATTATCTTACTAAAAGCCCAAAACTAATAATATTTGGCAGCATAGATTTCCTAACATATATATGCACTTATTTATACCACAAGATTTATATATAAAAAAAAATAGTAACTATTTATCTTGTGTAACACTATTCATCTTTCCAAAACCCATGTCAAACATACATCAAGCCCATGGAGAAATATGAACTCGTGTTACTACTAACATTTAAAGGTCATATAAGTCATATTTAAGACCTATGGAAATTACATTTATTTTACAAATCCATGGCACACATTTATCAAAAGCCCATGAAAAAACTATATTACCAAAACAATTATCTATTCTACAATTACACTAAATAATAAAAGCCAATGATTCAAGTCCATGGCAAAACTATTTTATCAATGGAATTCAATCCCATGATCAAAGCCCATGGCAAATTATTTTTTCAAAGCCCAAGCCCAATAATGCTTGGCAATATCTTATCAAAAACCCAATACAACTTGGCAATATTTTAAAAGCCCACGATTCAAGTCCATGGCAAAGTTATTGTATCAATGGAATTCAATTCCATGGTTCAAGCCCATGGCAAATTATGTAACAAAGCTAATGCAGCTAAGAAAAAATAGCGAGCAGCTCAGTAGTGATACTTGTAGCAAATCTAGCTTATACTATTTTACAGTTGGAACTCATACCAGCCATACCTTCCTAAGAGCTTCCAACAAAGAGATGGAGATCCAATACTCTCAATTATCATCATCTACTTGACAACCATTAATACATTCAGGAAGTTACAAAGCTGCCAAGGAATGATGAACCATTTATTCAAATCAAGAAAAGATTACTTCAGCGATAAATGAACACATATCCAGTAGCCTGCCTGGACAAACAAAACAAGCTCTTTATGGTTGGAAGATCTCAACTATCCATTTGCTACAAAAAATTGATCATCTCAACTACTGGATATTGCCATGTTCTCTTTCACTAAGGGAGCCAGCAGTAACATCCAAATTTGAATTCCAACTGCGCATGTTTAAAACACTAGCAGTCTTGTCAATCTGACAAACAACGCTAGTAGTCAAACTTTGACTAGTCAAGCATATTCAAGAAATAAACCATTATACAGGATCATTACTACAAGTGCATGCACTGTTTTAAACATCAAAGTGCCAAGATTCCACCGCCGAACTTGTCAAGGTGCTTCCCACCTTCCAAATCTATGCTTATCTAATGCCTCTACACACTTGGGGGCTTGATTTATTAGTCCAAAGGCTTCCAATTATGGGGGCTACGACTAAATATTTAACAAAAACTAATGCTCTAGCTATGGAAGTTTTTGCTACATTATCCTACTATTGTTGTACTTATGAGGCAGCCAATGTGGCCCACATGTCCAGCAACACCTATTTTATTACTCCAGTAGAACTATCAACAAGTTCCTATCAAACCTAACACATTATCTCCAACGGCCAACAACCTTGGATTCGCCCAATTACAAAATTTTCAAGTAATGTCTTCACTCTTGCATGCCCTTGCAAAACAAGCACTTGCAAAGCAAGCCCATGCACTCGGAGGGCTAAATGTTGAGGACAAATTTTTCACAAGACATGGAATTTATTTCATTGGTGACTCACACCACATCAATAAATTATGGATCTTGGGAAAATCTCTTTTAAAGCCCAAAAGAGCCCATATTTACACAAAAAGGCGTCAAAGCCCATGGTCCAAAAGCCATGGCGATATTATCTCATTAAGGCACATGGTTCAAGCTCATTGCACATCATCTCATTTTTGGCTTATGATCCAAGCTCATGAGTCTCATCGGAAGAATTTTGGGAGTCGTGGTTTGGATGGCCAAGAAGTATGTTCAGTAAAGCCTAGTGGTTCAAAGTTGATAAAGGAAAACATGTTGCTTGGCATGTCTTCCCCAATTTCCTGAACTTTGACTGGTCAGTGTGCAATAGGTAATATTTGGTAACCTATTGTTGACTAAATTTCACTATAGATGACTAAATTTCTAGTTTAAAATAAATCAAACAAGTAAAATAGCTTCACAAATGCGAATTTGTATTGATGAATATGTGGTACAATTCTCCAAAATTACAAAAGAGTGATCCTCTAATTCGATATCCTTGAAAGACTTGTTGATTGGAATTATAATAATGTGATTTTCATTCGAACACAAGATATCCTTCAATTTGGCTGAAGAAAGGATTGAAGATCTTTGAAATGAAATTACAATGAATCTCTGGCTATGAGCTTGTTAGAAATGTTTTGTTCTTCATGTTCTTCATGCGTTCTTCTTTTTTGAAGGGTTGTGGTGGAAGTTCTTCTGGGCTTTGGAGGCTTGAATCTATAGAGCTTCACTGATTTGTGGTTTGTTGAGGTTTTTGGAGGCTTTCAAGCTTGATTCCAGTGAACTTCAAGATCTAGGCAGGTAGTTCGAATGTTCTTCGTATTCGAGGTTGAAGTTCTTGAAGTTCCTGGAGGCTTTGAGGCTTGATTCCTATAGAGCTTCTATACTTTTGAGTGCTTTTGAATCTTCTTTGATGTTGCTTGTGCTCTAGATGGCTTGGTGTGTGTTTTAAACACTTTAGGAAGGCTTCTATTAATAGGAGTTTAGGGGTGGGTGAGTGACATGTGGCAGAGTTTGATTGGTGACACATGTCACAGCCTGATTGGTCTGCTTATGTCATCACTTACATACACTGGATTGCTTATGTCATCGCTTAAACTTGCAGGGCCGGTGATGTCATCACTTACACATACTGATGCGTGATTGGTTTTTTTTTTTTTTTGGCATGCATTCTATGCCCCTATTTCAATGACACTTGGTAAATTTCTATTGGTTTCTGAATAGTGATAGCAAAACCTAGCAGCTGTACATGGCAATTTGTAATTGGCTGTATTTTGTGGACTTGGTAGTATAATGTATCAGCTTGTGATAGGTCGAGAATTATCCCTCTTTACAAATGCTCCCTCGAGACTCATTCATGCACATAGTTTTGGAGTGTGGAGAATGAATGAGTCTCGACAATAAAAGACCCACCCATATGAAAGGCTTTGATGAGACCAAAAAGGGGTTTGCGAGTATTTTAATGTACTCGCATGACCGGGCCTTCTCAACAGAGGTTAAGTTGAAGTAAATTCAAAAAAGTGTTCCATGGTATTTGAAATGGGTCAGTGGGGCAAAAAGTCATTTGCAAGTAGTTGGATGTACTTGGTGATTGAATCATATCGGCAGGGATTAAGCTGAAGTACTTTTAGAGGAGTATTTTGGATCGTTGGTAGCAATCATAGGGTGTAGAAGATGGCGACGAGGTGAGAATGTTGGCTGGGCATAGCATGGAGAGCTATGGGTCTAGCCTCCAGTTTTTAAGAACTTCTGGTGAAGTTTTATCCGAAGGATATACTTCGGATTACAGAGAGGACATTTGGGAAAGTGGTTGAGTGCGCATGTGTTATTGTGTCACTTAGGTTAAGTAGAGGTAATTTCAGAAGCTTATGGATTTTGGGCCTACTGGTGGTGGTTGTGAAGAAGATGGCGATGAAGCAAAGTGAATGGGTGAAACATACGCCACCATAGAGTTGGCCCTGCATGTTGGGGACTCTCTGGTGCAGACGTTTCTGGGGAGTATACTTTGGGATACAGGACTGACTACATGCTCAATAAGGTCTGGCGGAAAGTTATTGAATGTGCATGTGTAGTAGGACCATGCTGATGGATGTTAAGTTGAAGTAATTTCAGAAGAGTACTTTCTAAAATACTTAAAGCAGAATTTAAGTTGGAGTAATTACAGAAACATGTGTTTTGAAGTACCAGCAATGATGACCTTTGGGTCCCATGCTGGTAGGAACATAGAATGAGGCTTTGGCAACCATTTACCGACACCAAAGGTTGATTTCTGATGAGCTGGTACCTTGGAGGTCATCATAATTGTTGGATGGGGGACAATTTGTAGGATACCCCAAAACCTTTTACAACCTTCACCTAATGCCACTTGTTGGAAATGCACAAAAAATGAAAAATGGAGCTAACTTGTGATCCTAGTTTTAGAAACCAGCTAAGTTGCTGTTTGTTCCGAACCGCTTCTTTTGCTGGAAGACCAAGCATTTGGAGAAAGACTACGGGGTCCCTGAGCTTAGAAACAGGTGTCTTTGTTGGACTTAGATTTCTTAGCCAGCCAAGTCCAAGGATGCATGGAACAATGATACCAACCTTGTTATGAGTAATTTTATGAACAAAGGTAGTCATTAAGTGGAGAAACAAAATTTTTTTGGATCTGAAAATAGTAATGATGTTGTGAGGTGGGTTTCTATTGAACCATGAGATGGTTGATTTCAAGCTAATTACAAAGTAATATTGGTTGCTAGGTATTGAGAATGATGAGGCTATAGTGAGGAATGGATGTGAGAAGGAGGTTTTGAGATTTTGAAAGAAGCAAATCTTCATTTCATGATTCAGTGTGTTTTTCTTAATGAGCTTAAATGAAACCGACCCTTATATTTATAACAGAGAGATGAAGAATGGTAGATGGGTAGTTGAGAATGGCAGATGAGAATTTTTGGTGGGAATGGTAGATGAGAATGGTAGCCACCGAATGGCAATGGTAGGTAGGAGACTGGTAGGCACCAAATGGGCATGGTAGGTTGAACTAGTGACCCAATGTAATTTCAAGTTTGAGACACACTTGTGACAGTTCATCTATTAGTTGAATGGGGAGCCTTGATGAAGTCTAGAGGATAACCCTAAGGGAATCCAAACTAAGTGGATGAATCTCCAATTTTGATTTTGGGAGCTCGAGTTTTGGACACTACCAGTACTTCAGAAAAGTGGGTCAAATGGGTGGTTTCCAAGTCCTAAATAAATAAATAGACTTTAAAATTAAAATCTTCGCAAAAAACCAAGTGGGACAAGTTTTGCTCGAAAATCTCAATTCTTGGTCAAAGTTTAGATCAAAGCCAACAGTTGTAGAATCACACTATTTGAGAAGTTGTGGGTGCTCAAATGAAGAAATAGACCCCAAAATCGGAATGTATGCAAAAAATTGAGCAAGATAGGTCATTTCTGAAAATTTTGACTTTTGGTCAAGATTTATACAAAAGTCAACCTTCTAGAAATTGGACCATTGAGCAATTTCCAAGTATCGAATGAAGAATCAGATCCCGAAATCGGAATGTACTAGAAAAACCAAGTGGGACAAATTTTTTTTGAAAATTTTGACTTTTTGGTCAAAGTCAAAAGTCCACCTTGGTCAAAGCATTTTCTTTTTTATTTTATTTTATGCGGTCCAAATCCGGGTCAGATGAACAGGTCAAACTAGGTTAAATTTGGACAAGTGGGTCAAACCGGGTTGAGTGACGTCATCCATGACGTCATAGCGCTGGAGGGCGTGTCAGCGTGTACGTGCGTGAGAGATATGCCGACGTGTGTAAGCCTGTTGGCATTTGGAGTGGCGCGTGTTGCTGAAGGCAACCACCGTTGGATCTTTTGGCAGCTTGTGGCAAAGCGTGCATCACTATTTGGGCCTGAAATTTTCAGGTTTTGTAGATCGAAGGCCAATGGATTTAGTGGTGGCATCGGTTTTGTAAAATTTTTCTCAGATTTGCGCAGATTTGAATGAGAAATCTGCAAGTCGTTGGAAATTTGTGGCCGCATGTGGCGGAGCGTTTGTGGCTCCACTGCGGACATCTTTTCTGGGTCTTGTTGTTCGAAGTCCTTGGAAGATTTTTGTGGTTTGATTTTGTGAAATCTTGTCAGAAGTTTTAGAAATCCAGAAGAGGAGACTATAGAAATTGTAAGACTTGTTGCCACCTTAGTCTACTTTTGCGGTTCTAACAAGGTTTTGACATCTCAGGCAGATTGGTTATCCAGCAAGTTTCTCTTACTGTTTTCAAGATCGGTAGCATAGTCACTTTGAACAATGAATAATGTTAGAGGTACAAATTATTATTATTTTTAAAAAAATTTTACAAGCTGCTGATATGATGAGTAATTATTGGTAAATGAAAAAGTGATATTAATTGTGGGACTAGATAAAAACCAATAAGAGGTTGACCACATCAACATTTTGTAAAAAAAATGTTGTAAAATAATTTGTAGCGGTAGCATTACTTTTAAACAATTTGCGGCCAAGAACTTCCTCTCAGGTCTAGTGCAATAGTTTCTTAACATGATCCTTCTAGGGGTAGTTAGCGTAGTATTCTTTGAAAGTATGGTACTTTGCCTTTTGACACCTCTTTTTCTTTTTATCTATTAGTTTCCAAAGACCCCTACATAAGGCCACCCAAGGCATGCACTAAGTTTGTACAAGCATAGTCTTCAGTGGGTAGCATAATACAAGTGTAGAGAAACTATAGCTTTTTACTTTATTTTAAAAAAAATATATATTTAATTGTTCTTATTATTATTATTTTTTTTAATGTTTTGTCTGTACTAATCCCTCTTTTTTTCATAGCTATCATGATGCTCTTTTTCAACGATTCAAAGATTGGTCAAGAACCAGCCTTGTTCATTTGTAAGGAGAAAGATGACAAAGATGCAAAGGCTACGACTTTGATTGTTTGTCCACCCATAATTGGAAGATTTTTGGAGAGATGGAGTCCTAACTCTTATCATCTCAATTTGCCAAAATGGTTACAGGCCGTTCCCCTTGATGGTGACTTTAACTTGGAGACAATTGCCCTTCTAACTTCGCATCACAAAAATGTTACTAAATCAAAGCCATACAACACTTTAAGGTGAGAGATAATTGCAAAAACGTGCCAATTGGGATTTTTCCTTTAACACGAACGAAGGGTTTTCCTACTTCTCCCTTTATTGGGATTGGCTAGAAGATGTGCTTGGATGATGTAAACACCTCCTTAATGTGATCCACCTTTACAGTGTTGTCTTTGCCTCCCTATTCATGTATGATTATGATGAGAATCTCATGAAGGCATTGTGTGAGTGTTGGAGTTCATCAACCAATACCTTTCATACCTTAGTTGGGGAAATTTCCATCACACCATGGGATCTTTCCGTTCTTGGTGGACTTCCTTGCATAGGTGCATTTTATGATGAAGTTGTACCCAATGCGCAAGAGCTGGATGGAACCAATGACCAAGGACAGCCCTATCTGTCGTACAGCTATCGCTACGTTTTCATGGCGTATCATCACCTTCAAAACTGGCTGAAGAGACATGGGAAAGTGAGTGTTTGTGACTGGATTACTTTTTGGTATAGAGGAAATGGTAGGTACCTAGCTCTTAGAAAACCAGCGAGACGGACAACCACTCCCAAGTGTAGTCAGAATCCCCTTGGCAAGATAAACGAGCATAGACCATGGTTTGATAAAGAACATGAGGTCTTTGTAGATCTTCAAATTAAGGGTGACTTAAAAGAGGAGACTTACTTATCGACACTTATTTCCTGTTGGCTGTGCATAATTGTCTTTCCTAGCAAGGATCCGAATAGCATCTGTCCTGGCACTATCAAGATCGCTAGTTCCTTGGCCAATGGTCGTTAATTTGGCCTTGCTCCCCTAGTATTGGCTAGCATTTACCATGGACTTAACACCATTTCTTCCTCTCCTACTTTGAGCAAGTCCGAAGCTAGTTTTTCCCTTCATTATGTTTATGCCTGCGTAAGTCATTTTTTTAGAAGCAATTGCATCACCCATGAAAAACTATTTGATCCTTTGATGACTAAATACTCTGGTGTAGGTCATGCCTCTCCATTCAGCGAATTGTTTGCACGAAAGCATATATGAACCACCACCGACTTCCTTTGGCACGAGACTGCTTTCAAGAAAAGCTATGACCAGACATTCATCGACAATGATCATTTATCCTTTCAAAAGTTCAACTACTTTATGAGCCTTCACTCGGGGTACTTGTCACTTTGATGTGAAGACCATCGTATCATCCATGACAAACTATCTGATCCTTTGATGACTAAATACTCTAGTGTAGGTTATGCCTCTCCATTCAGCGAATTGTCCGCAAGAAAGCATATATGAACCACCACCAACTTCCTTTGGCACGAGATTGCTTTCAAGAAAAGCTATGACCAGACATTCATCGATAATGATCATTTATCCATTCAGAAGTTCAACTACTTTATGAGCCTTTGCTCAAGGTACTTGTCACTTCGATGTGAAGACCAACACATTGTAGAAGCATATAGTCCTTACAAATTTAGTCGGCACTTTGGATTTCATCAAGACATTCCAAGTGACTTAAAGTAAGAAATTCATACAAGCTCTTTAAAAGATCTATACCAATTCTACCAATCTTTCACTCACTGCAACACAGATTTTAAGGTACTCATTTTTTCTTTTGCGATAGACTTTGGAAGTCGGGTCAGACATAGCTACAAGCAATGGTAGGAAGGAGTTTGTAGAAATGATTTTACCAGAGGAACAAAGTTTCTAACTAAAATTTCCTCCTCCCATATTAAATCACTGATTTCCAACAAATCTCAGAAGGGAAAGAGGGAACTACAAGACTCATACATTCCACAGCCCTTGTCAGAGTTTGCACGAAGTCAAGGCATCAAAGGTTCTCTTGTTGTACCAGTTAGGAATGCCATTAAAAGTTTTGAAGAGGATGTGTGCAACAACTTCAACCACAATTGGAAACATTTGAAGAGTCCAATAAAGAGTGTTGATGCGGGGACTTCTACTAATCATGTGCATCTTCTTATAAATAGTGAGTCTTCTACCTCGAAGCCATCTGTGAAAAGTTCGAATCTCAAGAGGCATAAGTTTTCTGATGTTGGCACATTGTCCAAATTTCCGATTGAGACAGAAAGGGCACCTCTCTCATTCTTGCAATTGACCAACCCTTCAAAAGTCTTTATGTTTCAGGCCAAGGTGTATGTTTCTTCCGTGTGTAGGAAAGGGGCTTCTATGCTGGGAGATATTCTTCTAAAATAGGCTTTCGAATCTTTTTGTAGACAACATCCTCCCACAAGCTGAAGTACATGAAATTCATAGGGGGGTCGAAAGTCTTGGAGTGGACCTTTAACACTTACGCAAAAATGTTGACAAATATTAAGAAGGTATCACAAACTGATGAAAGAATCTTTGAACAAACTACCAAGTCCTATTATCTTAATTCGACACAAGGCTAAAATTGAATTCCTCCTTTCTGAAGCATCACAAGAGAAAGCATCTTTACAGACCAAGCTTGATACTATTAGATTGAGGATGGCTAACTTGCAAACCTAGCTCGTCCAATTAGAGCAATCATTGTCTCACATTGAAACTCAACAAGTTGAACAAGACGATGTTGTTCAAGACTTAGAAGAACTACTTTAAGAAGTCAAATCCACTCCTGTTCTTGAAGACCGGGATATGGAGGCTTTAGTGAAGATACGAGCCCTTAAAGAAGATAATTGTTCTAGCTTGAAAGACTTGAAATGGATGTCCTAATCTTTTTTGTTAGGACATATATCAACATTTTAACATATATTAACATTTTATGTAATAGGCTAATCCTTTGACAAAATGCATTTTACTTGTAATTGGATAGATTTAGGATGTGTCTAATACTTTAAGGAACAAGAGTTCAAGTCCAAGTATTGAAGCCATGCAAGTCTGTACAAGATTCAAGTGTGAAAAGTGTTGTTCATTAAAACTCGACAGCTAGCATCTATTGACATTTAAAGAGCTGTACAAGCCCGTGGCTCGACAGCAGCTCGACAGCTAGGGTATCTATCGAAATTTATGAAATTCAGTTTTTTGGGACTGTTTTTCATCCAATCCGTGATTATGTGTTTGGGCTTTCTTTTCTCACAACCCTAAACATATATAAGGGTTATTTTAAGGGCTGTTACAGGCTACACAACAGAAACACAATTGCACAAGAGCACAACTCCATAAGTGTGATCGGAAACCTAGTTTGCCCTAGTTCTTGAACAAGCTGCTGTATTTATACACCATAGGGTTTTGTGACTAAGTAACTTCACGATTTTCATCTGTTGAAGAGCAGAAGAACTTTACAGCCAACATCCTTTTCAAGTTGGTGATTAAAGTCGCGTACTGGGATCCGCATAATTAGTTAGTCATGTGTTGGGAGCCGTGCAATACAAAGAGAGATTATCAGTATAGAACAAGTCCAATTGGGTATTAGGGTAAGGGTTCAACTGTAGGTTGGTATAAAATACTGGGATTCCTTTACTTATAATTGCTTGTTTTGATATTAGTGGATTCTCGAGAGTGGTAACCTTAAAATCACCTGGTGGGGTTTTTGCCTTGGAGGTTTTCTCCATTCGAAAACAAATCACCTTGCCAAATTTAATTTTCGTTGCATTTAATTATTTGGTAATTTTTTTGTGCTACCACGCTCATTGCATGTAACTGAACCTAATTAATTCACTTGGCTAATTAATAGGTTAATTCATCACAAAAGGTCAATACATTTTGGCCTATCAAGTGGTATCAGAGCAGGCACACTCTGATTAGGGTTCAATCTTTGTTGTGAGATCCATTGACCCCTGTTTATCATGGATAGAGGACAATCTCTTATTGTATCTCCTTTGTTTGATGGAACTAACTATGCATACTGGAAAGTACGCATGAGAGTTTTCTTGCAGTCCTTAGATGAGAAGGTGTGGTAAGCTGTGGAGATAGGCTGGACCAAGCCAAAGGAAGCACTAGCCGATTAGGATGATGTAAAGATCAAGACGGCTAACTTCAACATCAGAGCATTAAAAGCTTTATTTAGTGCAATCACAAATAAGGAGTTCAAGAAGATTTCCTCTACTAAAGCTGCAAAGGAGGCATGGACCATTCTCCATACAACTTATGAAGGAACCAAGGCTATCAAGGATTAGAAGTTTTAGAGGCTCACTACTAGCTTCAAAGAAATCAAGATGGAGGAGGATGATTCATTTGATAAGTTCTATGCCAGGCTTAAGGACATAGTAAACTTAGCTTTCAATCTTGGGGAAACCATTCCCAAACCCAAGATTGTGAGAAAAGTGCTTAGATATCTGCCCGAGAGATTCCATGCTAAGATCACAGTGATTAAGGATTCAAAGGACATTGATAAAATTCTTTTGACAGAGCTTGTTGGAAATCTGCAGACCTATGAGTTGGGTTTGTCTAGGCTTGGAAAGTCAAGCAAGAGCAAAAGCATGGCACCAAAGGCCAAGAGCAGTAATACTAATGAGTCTTCCGATGATGAAGATTAAAAAATGAAGTCATATATCACCCAGTAGTTCAAGAAGTTCATGAAGAATGCTAATGCAAAAGGCTTTAACAAGACCGTAGGCAATCAAATTCTTCACAGTTTAAGAGTCAAGACAAGGGCTGCTAAGGATGCCGGTCAGTATACTGTTCTTTCAATACCAAAGTTCATTGGGTGTCAAGGGTTCGATCACATGAAATAAGAATGCCCCCCTTTTCTCAAGTCTATTGGGAAAAGCAAGGCACTCGCTACTACCTTGGGCGACACCAAACTTAAGGATGATTTCGATAATGAGGATGATGAAATTTTGAATGCCTTCATTGCTATTGCCAATCCTACTGAAGGGATTATTGAAGATGTGGATGAAGAAGAGAAATTGGTGGAGTCCATGTTTGAGAAGATGGATGAGCAAGATGACATCCACACCACCTATGTAAAGTTATAAAAGGTCTCAGAAAAGCATGAGAAATTGCATAGGTTGGCCACCAAGAAGCTCAATAATGTGGAGATTGAACGAGAACAACTTTCCATAAAGTTTGATGAAGCTAATCAGACTATTGGAGCATTGAGGTTTGAAAACAATTTCTTAGCTGAGAAGACCAAGAAGCTTGAGGTAGAACTGTTCCAGGTGAGAGATTAGTTGGAGAGGACCTCAAGTGCAAAGCTTGATGAGATGCTCAGCATGCAAAAATCTGCCTCCGATCAAATCGGTTTAGGGTATGATTTTTCTTCTTCTAATATTGCTTCTTGTAGTACTACTATGTTTGTTTCTCCTGCAACCAATATCAATTTTGAGAACAATGGTGTTAACAGTGTGATGGCTAGTGAGAACCTAGACAAGGATAAATCTATCTTAGGAGCACCCCCTAAGCTTGCTAAGAAAGAAACAAAAAATCTTAGGGCTAAGAAGAGTAATGTTAAAAAGTCCAAAGAGAAGAAGTAGCATCTTTGTCATCACTGTGGTGCAGCCGGTCATACTCGACCAAATTGCTGTAAGTGGCTAGCCACTCAACAAAGCAATGGTATGGTCGCAACGGGAAACCAGAATCAGCTTCCATCCGCTTTTGCTCCTTTTAGAGACCTCATCAAAGCCCTTATGTTCCTTTCGAACTTGAACCGTTTCAATTCTTCCCCCTTACCACCGACTCAAGGCTCTGCTCAAAGGAAAGGTTTTTCAAGATGTGGAAGGGAAAGGGCTCCAAGTGATTTTATCACTTCTTTTCTCACTCCCTCTTTGTTTATGATTGCATTACTTGTGTGTTTTTGCTTTCTTGTTTTGAGTCAATCTAGTTTTATGCATTACTTTGCTTTGTTTAACATGTTTTGTTTAGTTTTAGTTTGTTTATTTTTTTTTAAAAAAAAATTGAAAAATTGAAAAATACAAAAACAGAATGTGTATGTGTACATTTGTTCTTGTGAACATTAAAATGGCCATTGAAATAGAGTTCTTTGAACTTTGTATCTCTTGTAGCTTAGATGAGCATCTCTACGCACAACTAAGTAAGTAAGCTTTGTGGTTCTTTGTCTATGATGAGTAAGGTTAAGTGAACTCTTTTACTTAACACTTGTATCACTCTTTTTGAAAGGGAAGAAGTAGAAAATCCTAAGAGAAAGGCATAAATAACCATCTCACCACTGTTGCCCGCCAATCATGAAATGACATCTGTATGCTTCGGCATAGCAAAAGTGTAATGTCAATGACATTTGTATGCTTCGGCATAGCAAAAGTGCAATGTCAAAAAGCTTAACATAATTGGGCATTTCTTTTCTCTCTTCTATATACCCATGCATGATATGCTTAATAAAAAGAAAAATATGCAAAGAAAATAAAAGCAAAAAGAACAAAATACTTTAAAACATGATTGCAAGCATGTATTCTAGGAAATGTGGGAGTTATAGGATGTACCTCGAATGTGATAGTCCCCATCAAACAGTTATGATTGTGAGTGAGTTAAATTGATTTACTCATACCTCAAATCATCATAACATAGAGACACTTATGCAATCTTGCGATTTTTTCACACACAACACACAAAATTCTTTGCTATTTTTGAAACATGTGCAGGTACAATGTGACTTGGCCATCACAAGGTTTACATGCGTTAATGTTTGCTCACTAAACTGTCTTGACTTAGTTTTGAAATATAAAATTGGTTAGACTTGTTTAGTGTGTGTGTGTGTGTTTTGGATCAAAATGCATGACATTATTCTTGTTGAGAGATGTTTTTGAGAGATCAAAATGTGTTTGGACCTTTGGTTAAGTTGCATTCTTGATTGCACTCATGTCTATGTTTTTCTCTTCTTGGAAAAATGTTTTTAAAGCAATATTGACAGCTCCTCGACACCTCTATCCACCTGGCTTATCTATCGAGCTCTTCACCTTTTTCTTATCACAATCTCGTCACCTCCTCGATAGCTCCTCGGTCCATCAAGAAAGTTCCTGTCTCCTCGACACCATCTCGATAACTCCTTGATCGATCGAGCTTATCTTTATTGTGGACACCTACTCGATAGCTACATCTATCGAACCCTTTAAAGCTCAACACCTCTCAATTTGTCGAGAATTACTGAAGGGCTATATAAGGGGCAATCGCGATTCAGACCTCATTTCTCTTGATTTCTCTCAATCTCTCTCAACCTTTTCACCTCCCAAACCTCTCTCACTCTCTTCAAACCTCTTTCCCAAAGTTTTTTCAGCCTTAATCAAGTTTTTCTACTCTTGGTAAGTGTCATAGGCCCTCATATTCATGCATTTCATTTTTTTTTTAACCTAAGTTTTTGAGAATTTTGAAAACTTTTAGGGGTTTTCAAAATTAAAGAGGTTTTTGCCAAAGTTTTGGAATGGGTTTTGTAGTTTTGATCTTAAAACTTCATGCATTGCATCTCATATGCATTATAACTACATTATCATGCACTTTAGATATGTGTTATTTGTGTTAACTGATTGTGTGCTGGTATGATTGGATTGGGCTGAGCCCATGATGTATTTTCTATTACATGTCACATGTTCATGCATTCCCATGCTTACGTTCTTTCTTTTCAATATATTTTGATATATTTGAACTACTTGGGATTTTTCTGAGTGTTTCTTTCTCTTTCTCTCTCTCTCTTCTGTTTACGTTAGTCGGCTTCTATGGCACCTAAACGTAAGTCCATTCCGTCTCGAAACCCTCTTCATTCTGGGGCATCTTACTTCTTCTGATCCTCCCCCTTCTCATGTTCGATTCTGTGATGATAAAGCCCTTAAGGACTTTACGAAAAACTTTTCTAGACGAGGCATTCATTTAGAACGCCAAGTCATTTTGTCAAACTTCTCTAATACTGACCTACCCCTTGTCATTACAGTAGGGGTTGGGAGTCACTGTGTGATGTCCCTGTCACATGCTGATCCAGGAGTTCTACTCTAACATACATGGATTAGATTCATCAGTACCAGAATTTTCCACTCGTGTTCGAGGTACGCACATCGTGGTCACTCTGGCTCTTGTAGCGTCCATGTCCCTAGGGTAGCGCAACCTAACTACCCTAGTTGTGAGCATCTTAAGACTGTGTCTAAAGACGAGCTTATTTCCATTTTTTATGAGTGACCTTCCGAGTGGGGTGATCGTTAGGTCACTTCTTACTCTTCTTTTACTAAAGGTCCTCAGTTTATTAACATGGTTGTGACTTTTTTTTGCATCCTTTTTCTCACTATAACTCTATTATAGAGCCTCGTGCTCGGTTTTTCTTGTCCCTAATTGAGCATCTTACCATTGATTTTCCCTCTCATTTTATTCTTTCCATCATAGATATGTATAAGGATACGACAACCCGTGATAAGCTCATTTTCCCTTCTACTATCACGAGGATTGTACGCCATTTCTCTGTTCCCTCTCCTATTTCTGACCACTTCCATGTTTCTTGTGCCATAGTTGCTGTTACCATTAAACGGGGCGAGGCATAGCTACATTCGAGACGATCTGGATTAACGGTTCCTCTAGCTTCTACAGCACCATCCATATCCGCTCCCTCTTCTTCTACGAGCAGTGTGACTCTCGAGGACATCATGGCACATCTTGTGTGCATGGATGCTTGCCATGATTCACTCAATGATGAGTTATGTCAGGTGAACACCTGTGTTGGTCGTATTGCACGACAGCAAGTGGTCATAGGTGGCTTCTGCCGATGATGATGTTGATTCTGATGTTGATGTGTCTGGTGGTGATGAGGATGATGCTAGCTCTTCCAGTGCTGATGAGATGTCAACTTGACACTCTTACCCTTTGTCACTTTTGACAAAAAGGGGGAGTAGTTTTGGTTGGTTATGAGAGTAGTTATAGTTAGAAGGAGAGTTAGTATAGGAAACTCTTTTTAGGGGGAGTGTTGATTTTGAGGGATGTAGTAAGGATTTTGATGTATCTTTTTCATACTTTCTTCTTTAGATACATTATTTCTTGTATTTTAGGTCTTGTGACCATATGACATACATTGTACATATATTTGCTTTATCTATATGTTAATGTATGTTTTTCACCTACTTTTACATGTGTTGTTACTTTTCTCTATCTATGCACATGTTTCTTATTATTTGTATGCAATTTATTATTTTTGTTTCACACAAAGATGCCTTGATGAGTTTTGTTTAAGTGTTTTAGAAATACAGGTTGTCAAAGTCTACTTGCCATGAACTCTCTTTTTGGCAAAGTTTTTCAAGAGTTTGTATTAGGATAGATTTTATTGTACTTAACAAGTGAGTATGAGTTGAGTGATTTAAGATTCCTCTCATATGTTCATTTGTTGTTGTGGTTTTGTCATGGATTGCCAAAGGGGGAGATTGTTAGGACATATGTGATCAAATGTTAGGAACATATGTCAACATTTTATGTAATTGGCTAATTCTTTAACAAAACACACTTTACTTGTAATTGGATAGATCTAGGTTGTGTCTAATACATCAAGGAACAGGAGTTCAAGTCTAAGTATTAAAGCCATGCAAGTTTGTCCAAGATTCAAGTGTGAAAAGTGATGTTCATTAAAGCTCGATAGCTAGCATCTATAGAGATTTAAAGAGCTGTTCAAGCCCGTGGCTTGACAGTAGCTCAACAGCTAGGGTATCTATCAAGGTTTATGAAATTTAGTTTTTTTGGACTATTTCCAATCCGTGATTATGTGTTTAGGCTTTCTTTTCTGATAACCCTAAACATATATAAGGATTATTTTAAGGGTTGTTTCAGGTTACACAATTGAGAGCACAATTGCATAAGAGCATAACTCTATAAGTGTGACCAGAAACCTAGTTTGCCCTAGTTCTTGAAGAAGCTGCTGCGTTTGTACACCATAGGGTTTTGTGACCAAGAAACTTCACGATCTTAATCCATTGAAGAGAAGAAGAACTTTGCAACCAATATCCTTTTCAGGTTGGTGATTAAAGTCACGTACTGGGATCCATGCAATTGGTTAGTCACGTATTGAGAGCCGTGCAATACAAGGAGAGATTGTCACTACAAAATAAGTCCAATTGGGTATTGGGGTAAGGGTTCAACTGTAGGTTGGTATAAGGTATTGGGATTCCTTTACTTGTAACAGCTTGTTTTGATAATAGTTGATTCTCGGGAGTGGTGACCTTAAAATCACTCGGTGGGGTTTTTGCCTTGGAGGTTTTCCCCATTCGTAAACAAATCATTGTGTCAAATTTAATTTTCATTGCATTTAGTTATTTGGTGATTTGTTTATGCTACCATGCTCATTGCATGTAACTGAACCTAATTAATTCACTTGGCTAATTAATTGGTTAATTCATCACAAGGGGTCAATACATTTTGGGCTATCATTTTTGTTTTGATTCCCTTCATACGTGTCATCATGCTTTCCCCTATACTATTTTCCTTTTGTCAATCAATAAAGAAGACTTTATTCTCTGCTCTTTTTTCGTCATAATTTGATAATAAAACTCTATTTTTTTTAGTGGGTGATTGAACTTAGCTAAAGATACTAAGTTGCCAATGTACCCTCAAAAGGGATCAAGTCATTACGTAGTTCAAAATTTTTTTTTATGATATATTTTGTTTCTTTTTTTTTATTATTATTTTTTTCACAAAAAGGGAGGGCTCTCGTGTATAATCCTTACCCCACGCCCCACGACATTTCATGGGTACCAATTGCACAATAGTGGGTATCACCACTAATCGAACACAAGACCTCAGCCTCAAGGGCAACAAAGGCATCCAACCACTACGCCACACTCGTAAATGGTGACATAGAGTGGGATTAATTTCTCTTTATTTGTACACTTTCAAAGGTAATGGAAAGATATTATGTACCCTTGTAGTGCTGAAATGGGCAATTTAAACTCTTACCGAGGAGCAATCCTTGATTTTCAAGCATAGAAGTGTTTGAGGAACTTTTGTTGATGGGGATGATCCTTACATCCTCATGATCAATCAACTTGTAAGCTCTATTGGTGTAGACTTCTTGCACAACATAAGGTCGATCCCATTTTGAAGTGAACTTATTTCCTGTATGATGAGTTGTGATGATAGGTCTTCGAACAGTGTTGTTAGGCCTTGAGCCTTTTCTCATCGACTGCCTCTAATTCTTGCAATCTAAGCTTGGAATTTTCTTCCTCAGTCAACCCTTCTTGAATGGCAATCTGTAATGATGGGATTTGGCATTCTAAGGGAAGGACGGATTCCACTCCATAAACAAGAGATTATGGTGTCATTTGAGTAGGCATTTGAAATGTTGTTCAATATGCCCATAATGCTTCTTCAATTCTTTCGTGCCAGTCTCATTTTTTCTTGGATACTACTTTCTTTAACAAACTACCAAGTGTTTTGTTAAAGGCTTCAGCTAATCCATTTTCTGGGGCATTATACATGGAGGAGTTATATTGTTTAAATCCAAACTTCTCACATATCTCCATCATTAGCCTATTGTAGAACGGTTTGCCATTATCAGTTATGATATACCAAGGGAAACCATGCCGATAGATCAAGTGACTTCACTTCCCTAAGAGGCACAACTTCTACCCATTTCGAGAAGTAATTAGTTGCAGCCAAGATGTATAAATGGCCACTGGATGATTTTGGTAATTGCCCTATTGCGTCAAGCCCCTATACTTCAAAAGGCCAAGAAGCTTCAGTTGGGTGTAGAGGTTCTGGAGGCCGGTGGATGAAGTTTGCATGATACTAACAAGCTTCACACTTTTTAGCATACTCGATGGAATCTTGCACCATCGTAGGCCAATAGTAAGCCATTTGCTTAATCCTGTAGTGTAACTTAGGACCCCGATTGGTGTGTGTCACATATTCCAGAATGAGCCTCCTTTAAGGCTTGTTAGCCTCTTCCTCTCCTAAGCAACGGAGAAACAAACCATCAAATGAATGGCAGAAGAAAGTGTCTTTATAGTAAGTGAATCGAGCAGCCCTTCGCCAAACTTCAGTCTTATGGCATATATCATCCAGAATTCTTCTATGTTGAAAGTACTCAAATATTCTTTTTCAACAAGGCATACAGAAATGATGTTGGCTTGCTCTTCTTCTTCTTCTTCTTCTTCTTTTTCTTATTCTTCTTCTTCTTCTTCAACCACGAGAGGTATTACCCACCTTTTGGAAATAGCAACTTTGGCTATCTCTTTCTAGGATAATGCTAAGGCGATAGCCAAACTAACTAAAGCATTAGCCAATCTATTCTCTTTCCTTGATATATGCTCCAATGTGATGGCCTCAAAATTTGCTAGCAACTTCTTCGCATATTTGCAATAAGGGATAAGGTCTTCCTTCTTGACATTATACTACTCTAAGATTTGGTTGATAATTAATTTGGAATCCCCAAAGATCTTAAGTTTCGATATGCCAATCTCAATGGCCATTTGTAGACCAATAATCAACAATGATATTCGGCTATGTTGTTAGAGCAAACTTCACTTAATGAGAACGAGAATAGAAGTATTTACCATTGTGGAGAAACAAACACTACACCTGCCTCCAATCCTTCTTGACGTGTAGCTCCATTGAAATACATCATCCACGGTGACATTACTTCAATGTAAAACACATCATTGTCCAGGAAATCATCAGAGAACTCTCAATCAGATGGCACTGGGTGATCAGCTAAGAAATCTGCTAATGCTTGTCCTTTGACAACTTTCTGCGAAACGTATGCAAGGTCATATTGTTGCAGCAAGACTGCCCATCGAGCTATACGACCCGAAACCACTGGCCTGGAGAGGACATATTTAACTAGGTCCACCTTTGCTATCAAACGGACCGTATATGCTTGCATGTAGTGCTCCAATTTGTTTATGGCAAAGAAAAGAGCGAGGCACATCTTTTCAATAGTAGAATAATATAATTTAGCCCCATTAAGAGTTCAACTTAGATAATAAAGGGCCCTTTCTTTCCCCTCTTTATTTTCTTGCGCCATAAAAGCACCTAGAGACTTTTCTTGTGCCACGATGTACAGCACCAAAGGCTTTCCTGGGATAGAAGCACCTAAAATTGAAGGATTAAGCAAGTATCTTTTGATGCGTGCAAGAGCATTGCTACAAGCCTCATCCTATTCAAAGTGCACATTCTTCTTCATCAATCTATTGAAAGGTTGACATCGACCAGCCAAGTTCAAGATAAATCGTCATATGCAGGCTAGTTTTCCCTGCAGGCTTCTAAGTTCTTGAAGATTCTTAGGCTCTGGCATTTTCTGGATAGTTTCAATTTTGGATTGGTCAATTTCAATACTACGGTGCCTTACAATGAAACCAAGAAATTCCCTAGATGTTACACCAAAAGTGCATTTCGAGGGTTCATTTTAAGCTGATACTTTCTTAGGCGGTTAAACATGGACCGCAGATCTACTAGATGGTCCTCCCTCCCTTTTTTTTTTACCACCAAATCATCGACATAACACTCCACATATTTATGAAGTACATTATCAAAGATCTTTTGCATGGCCCGTTGATAAGAAGCCTTGGCATTCTTTAGTCCAAAGGGCATTACTTTGTAACAGTAAATGCCTTTAGGAGTACAAAAAGTTGTAAGCTCTTCATCCTTAGGATTCATTTGAATTTGGTTGTAACCTGAAGAACTATCCATGAAAGATAAAGCTCCATGACTAGTAGTGGTGTCAACCATGACCTTAGTGATGGGTAATGGAAAATCATCCTTGGGACATGCATTGTTAAAATCACATAAGTCAACGCACACCTAGATTTGTCCATTCTTCTTTTTGACAAGGACGATGTTAGCGATCCATTCCGAGTAATATACTTCACGAATGAAGCCCGCCTTAATTAGCTTATTGACCTCAGTTTCTATTTGAAGGATGAGCTCCGGCCGAAAGCATCTTTGAGCTTGTTTTACTGAGTGCACACCCTTCTTTACTACTGAATGGTGTAGAGCAATACTTGGATCGAGCCCAGACATTTCTTTGTAAGTCCAAGCAAACACATCTTTATATTCTACAAGGAGGTTGAGGTACCCTTCTTCTTCTTCTTTAAAGTGAGAAGCGCACTGATGAAAGTTAATTGGGGTTCTTCATTAGTTCCTAAATTGATCTCTTTAAGTTCATCAACTGTAGCCTTTACTCCATCTTCCAAGGCTAGGGGAGCTTCATCGAACTTTTCATTGGTTGCTTCAACATTTGAAAGTGTACCTTCTTTTATTGTAAGATGAAACGAGGATGATACCTCTTCAATCTGTTCATTGTGGACAAATGATTGTCTAGTGTGTACAATCATTCACCTCTTGACTTTGAGCAATCTTTCAGTGCTGATATCTAGGGTAGAGCTATGTTTTATGCGTGAAGGAATGCTACTGCAGATCTCATCATTAGCTTTCACCTCCTTTTGAACCTTAAAGTTTATTGAGTTTTGAGAGCAACTATCAACAGGCCTTTTTGTTGCCCCCAATCAATCAAAGATTGATCTATACGCAAGAGTGTCCCGAATTTGTGTTAAACAAGTTGTATTTAACTGTCAAACACTGTGATTCGTGATGATGAAGCCTTGAGTGATCGAACATCGAGACGCGTGATAAAGAGTGATCTTTTCTTTGATTCCAACTTTTCCCGACCTCCACTGTTATATATTAGGAACTTGAAGCATTGCTTCTTTTCTTGATCCATATTTGAGCCGGTTGTTCTGGAGTATAACCTATTCCAGTCTTTGGGATAGGAATTTCATGTCCTTCAAGCTGCATTTTCCTTTGTGTTTTGCTAAGGCCAGGCA
Source organism: Castanopsis chinensis (assembly GCA_032878915.1). Taxonomy (NCBI): domain Eukaryota; kingdom Viridiplantae; phylum Streptophyta; class Magnoliopsida; order Fagales; family Fagaceae; genus Castanopsis; species Castanopsis chinensis. Next base: position 8,175,097 of record JAVQMG010000102.1, on the reverse strand, counting down.
TCTTTTCTCTAGTGGCTTCTAGAATTAGTTTCCCTAGGTCCCCTTGTTTTAAGCAATCATAGCCTGCTTTGGCTAACACCTTATATGCCTTTGGGTCAAACCATTCTTTCTTTTGCCCACTCGGTAGAATACCATGCTCTGCTGGACTTTATGAAGACCTCACGAATCCATTTAATGGCTTTGTGGGCAAAGGATTTGTGGATGAAGTTAAAGGCATGACGCGGCTTTCTTTCAATATGGCTACATCCTCTATCGTGAGCTTTGTAAGAGGCCTTCCCATGTCCACTGTAGATCAAAGACATTCCACAAATGGTGAAGACCTCACGAATCCATTTAGTGGCTTCGTGGGCAAAGGATTTGTGGATGAAGTTAAAGGCATGACGTTGCTTTCTTTCAATATGGCTACATCCCCCATCGTGAGCTTTGTAAGAGGCCTTCCCATGTCCACTGTAGATCAAAGACATTCCACAAATGGTAATTGTCCATTCTTGCAATGTGATAATGGTACATAATGGAGGAATGGAAGGTTGTTGGAAGGCATTGAAATTTTCACTCTCATTGAATTACTAGTAGATTCACTAGAATGATCATTCCCATATTCTGGATCTTCCTTTAGGGAAGGGATATCCTGTCTAGTGATGAATCTAACATGCTTCTTTTCACCCTTTTTGCTTTCCATGGACAGGATCTCAACTGGGAGAACTTCATTAGGAATGTCATCTTTTACATAAAACTTCACGTCAACAAAGTGAGCTTCAGTCTCAGCAAAAGGCTTCAAGTTAGCATTGACTTTCTTTATTCCACTTTGAAGGTACTTGAAACATTGATGCAAAGTTGATGGCAATATTCTGTTCCCATGGATCTATGGATGTCCTAACAACATGTTGTAGGTTGTCTTAGCATTAATAACATGGAACAAAACATTGCTTGTCAATTCTCCAATGATTAATTCCAAGTAAATCATGTCGATTGCGCATTGTCCTCCTTGGTTAAAACTTTGAATGACCAAGTGACTGTGCGATAATTCCTCCATAGCAAGACCAAGTCGTCTCATTGTCATTTTTGGTAGTATATTAATAACTGACCCTCCGTCAATGAGAATACGATCGATCTTTTGTTGACAAGCATAACTAGAAGCATAAAGTGGATGATTGTGAGGCTTAGAGCCTAACAACAGATCCTTGTCAATGAAAGTTAAGTCTGGAGAGCACGTGTAACATTCTTGTGTTTATTGAAGTGCATTGGTTTAAGGGGTGTACATCTTTGGCTCTTTGAGAGCTTAGGTGAGCACTTCTTTTGGTGAGGTGGAGGATTATGAGGGTTCAACTTCATCAACCTGAGATTGGAGTTCCTTTAAAGATGACAAAGTCTCATTTGGACCACCATGGTCAACACCCTTATTTTCTTCATGAACTTCGTAATGAGAAACCATGTGAATGGCCTCTGTTGAGTTGTTTTGAAAGAATTTTCTAGGGAAGAATTCTTCCAATATGATGAGATTTCGAAGTTTTTGGGTTTGTACCGAATCGTCATACATTTTTGTTCCCAGTCTTTCTTGTCTTTTATCACTCCTTCTTCTTAACCAAGGCTAAATCTGGTTTTGTGATCTTCTGGACTCTTGGGTGATCAAATGAAGAGGGAATGCTCGTCTCTTCTTCCATCTCTTATGAATAACCATCACCCAACCCTCTTCCTCATCCACTGTTGACCTTTTATCATCATTTGAGTTATAATCAGATGCTTTTTGTGAGAGCTGAACTTGAACAGGTTCTAGAGAACCAAACAGGATGAGCGTGGTATTTGCCCCTACTTAGTAGTTAGAGACATGCAACTAGGTAACCCGCAAGCAAATGTTGCAAGGTTTGACGAAGCAACATCACTGACATCCAAGTCGATTTTCCTTTCCTTGGCTAGCTTCATGATGAGTTCTTCAAGAATAAAGCATTTTTGGATTGGATGGATTATGATGCAATGATCCTTACAATAGTTTGGGTCATTAACTTTTCCTATCTCTTTCGGTTGTTTGCATTCTAGCAATTCAATTAATTTCAACTCAAGCAATTGTTCTAGTATTTCGAGCATATCGGCATCTCGGAAAGGATACACCTTTTGTTCCCATTCCTTAAGTGATGAGCGATGTGTCTCGCGCTGTTGGCCTCCCATAGGCCTCTTCTCATTAGCCTTCACATTTCTTGTTGAAATTTTGACTGGGGTAGTGTTGATATTCATTGAATCTTTGATATTACTTTTCACATTCCTGTCATTTTTCCTTATTTCTTGTCTTTCTTTCCTTTTCTTAGGTATAGGAGGTTTCGTATTTCCATGGCTAGAGATACTTAATTCTATGTCGTGCACACGAGTTGCTAACTCTTTAAATGTTTTGCAAGATGTAAAGAAGTCCCTAATGCATGCCTTGGATCACATCTCTATAGCAAATATTTTAGAAAGTCTATCCTTACAATCTAGACTCAAAGAATGCCACCAATTGATATAGTCAACAACGGGCTCATCTTTCCATTACTTGGTATTAGTAAGCTCCTTCATGCTTATCGTGAGACGTGTGCTGTAAAATTGGTTGAGAAACTCCCTTTCAAGTTGTTCCTAACTATTGATTGACCCCGGGTTCTAAGTTTGTATACCAATCAAAGGCATTCCCCTTGAGTGAACAAACAAACTGCTTCTTGAGTCCATGCATTCTCACAAGTTTCTACAAAGTAAGCAACGTGTTGCTTAGGGCTTCCTTTGCCATCAAATTGCAAGAACTTTGGGGGTTGATACCTATTGTGCAAGGTTTTGAATATATGAGAGAACTTGTAGAAGAAATGGTATTTGTTATCATGTCTTGTAGTTGTTGGACAAATATTGAGGCCATTGAGGTGGAATGTCTATGTTAAGAAGTGCCTTCACCTCATTTTCCCTTATCAACCCTAGCATTTTCTCATTTCAAGGTAAAGCCAGGTGGGTGCTCAAGGCCAAGATTTGATTCACTCGAATCTTGTACCTCCAAGTTTGTTCATTAGGGTTGCAATTTGGACATCCTTATCTTCAAGTGCTTTTGTGAGAAGGGTGATCCTTTGTTCCATTTCAGCCATCTTTTCTTCCATGATAAAGGTGTTGGTCATCATCACTGGCATGATCTATAGATATGATTGAGAAAATGATGAAACAGGATGAGTTAAAGGCACTTCATTCCTTAAATTTCTCATCATGGGTGAAGAGTTGATAGAAAAGGTCTTTATTGGGAATAATTCATTATTGATCTCAAAATATTTTGAGACAGATGAATCCTTAGCGGTAGCTTTCCCATTTGCTAGAAAGTCTAGAGAGATGATAGTATGAAGCTTGCTTTCTTTGGTTGGTTGAGGTTGTGGTTGATTAAGAGCTTTGGATCGATTGCGAGTGATTGGGCCGACATAATCATTGGCAATGGAAGCATCAACCATTGATTTTCAAACATTCTTGCTAAAGGCCATCGAAGCTGGTAGCAAAATGATGTCAAATTTCTTTTCTTTTGAAGGAGAAAGAGATGATAGGTAAAAAGGTCCCACCGGGCGTGCCAGAATTTGTAGACGACTAAATTTCTAGTTTGAAATAAATCAAACAAGTAAAATAGTTTCACAAATGTGAATTTGTATTGATGAATATATGGTACAATTCTCCAAAATTACAAATGAGTGTCCTCTGATTCGATCTCCTTGGAAGACTTGTTGATTGGAATTGTAATGATGTGATTATGATTCGAACACAAGATATCCTTCAATTTGGCTGAAAAATGGATTGAAGATCTTTGAAATGGAATTACAACGAATCTCTGGCTATAAGCTTATTAGAAATTATTTTTTCTTCACGTTTTTCGTGTTCTTCATGCGTTCATCTTTTTTGAAGGTTTGTGGTGGAAGTTCTTCGGGGCTTTAAAGGCTTGAACCTAGAGAGCTACGCTGATTTATGGTTTGTTGAGGTTTCTGGAGGCTTTTGAGCTTGATTCCAATGAACTTTATGTCATCGCTTACACACGTTGGATTGCTTATGTCATCACTTACATGTGCAGAGTTGCTGATTTCATCGCTTACACATGTTGATGCGTGATTGGTTTTTTTTTTTTTTTCTTGCATGCATTTTATGCCCCTATTTCAATGACACTTGGAAATTTTCTATTGGTTTCTGAATAGTGATGGCAAAACCTAGCAGTAGTATGTGGCGCTTTGTAATTGGCTATAATTTATGGACTTGGTAGTAAGATGTGTCAGCTTGTGGTAGGTCAGGAATTTTCTCTCTCTACAATCACATAACACTTAAAATGATAAAACTCCCTATGCTCATTACATAAAAAATTAATGTTCAACAAATAATAGAAGTTAAGAATGTATCATATTATTTCATATAAATTATATTTTTATTTTTATTTAAATCAATCCCAAGCACATTGATAAATCTATATTAATATCTCATATCTAGCATTAAATGCTCTCCTTGCTCTCCAAGATTTGGTCAAACATAAAGAGACCATTATTACATCTCTAAAACTTCATTAAATATCAACCAACTAGTCTATTACTTACCAAAATTATATATGGACTAAACATATAATTTTTCAAAAGAGGAAACTTAGCCAAAAATTCCAACAACAGCTCCAACAGAAAACTGACTTAATTCCAGCAGAAGTTGCAACAACTCCAGTAGAAGTTGCAACAGCTCCAGTAGAACAATAACAGCTCTAGCATAAGCTACAGCAGCTTAGGTAGTTGACACATATCCAAAAGTGACATCATCATCCCATTAATGCCTAATCCCAATAGCTTGCTATTAGGACGTATGTAGTTCACTTGTTAAGAACATATGCTGTTCTTTTATGTAATTGGCTAATCCTTTGACAAAACGCACTTTACTTGTATTTGGATAGACCTAGGATGTGTTTAATGCATTAAGAAACCTTGTTTTAAGATCAAGTGTTAAAGCCATGTAAGTTTGTCTAAGAAAAAAGTTGAAGAAGTGTCAGACATTAAAGCTCGACTGCTGGCTCGACCGCTTCATCTATCAAGCTTTATTAAGCTGTTCCAATCCCGAGGCTCGACAGCATCTTGACATCTCTAGCTGTCGAGGTTTAAGGAAAACAATTTTTCAGATCTGTTTTGATTCCAATCCGTGAGTATGTCTTTGGGCCTTCTTTTCTCATAACCCTAGACATATAAAAGGATTATTTTAAGCTTGGTCAAAGTAGCAACAAGTTGCACAAGCATTGAGTAAATTCTGTTCAAGCAATTTGTGCCCGGAGACAAAGTTTGCCCTAGTTCATCTCTTTGTGAAGAAGCTGCTGTGTCTTTGCACCATAGGGTTTTGTAACCAAGCATCTTCTTGTTCTTCATTGTGAGGATGAATTGAAGAACTTTGTAGCCAACATCTTTCTCAAGTTGGTGATTGAAGTAGCGTAATGGGATCCGCAGAATTGGTTAGTCACGTACTGGGAGCCGTGCATTGAAAAGGAGAGATTGTCACTACAGAAAAAGTCCAATTGGGTATTGGGGTAAGGGTTTAACTGTAGGTTGGTATAAGGTATTGGGATTCCTTTACTTGTAATCGCATGTTGTGATAATAGTGGATTCTCGAGAGTGGTGACCTTCAAATCACCCGATAGGGTTTTTGCCTTTGAGGCTTTCTCCATTCGTAAACAAATCACTGTGTCAAATTTATTTTTCGCTGCGCTTTAGTTTATTGGTGATTTTTTTGTGCTGCCACGTGTTTGCATGCTAAATTGGTTAATTAATTAAACTTGGCTAATTAATTAATTAATCCATCACAATGGGTCAATACGTTTTTGGCCTATCAAGAAAGCCTACATGAGGACTAGCAAGAAAGTAAGGAGGATTAAGTGACCACCCTGATATACCTCATAAAAGTTATCTTACCATTTTCAACCAAACCCATGAATTTAATGCTGAATCATTCCTCCGGCAGAAGCTGTCATTCAGGTAACATCATCCAGCAATGTCAGCTCCTACAGTAGCTACTGCTATAGAGCTGACAACTATGACTGACAGTTGTAACAACAGCTCCAGCAGCATTAAAGGCTCGAAATTTCTTCTTTTAGCTAGAACAAAAAAACCAACTGAGGAAATCACTTGCTTTGACAAAAACCTTTCCTTATTTGTTGATTTTCCTTTCAACTAATTCAAACTTTATTACATACTTGGCTTTATATAAAGAGGACCAAGCCACACACCACTATCCATCCCTCTCTCACCCCCTTATTCTAAAACTTCATTCACTTTGCTGCCCATATCTCTAAGCATTTCCATACTTCTCCATATCTCTTACAAAAATATCTCTTCTTAGATAACACCATTACAACACACCTATTACACCACACCATTATCCATTACCCATCTTTCCTACACTCTATTATTCTAAAATATTTTCATGTTGCTGCCCATAAACACATCTCTATTACTTTCTCTATTTCTGAAATGGCATGACCTTGTAGCAATATGCCCATGGCATGACCTTGTAGCCATATTTACCTGATTATATCCTGAAAAACCATCCATAAATGACAGCAAAGCATGTCCCGCTGTATTATCACCAAGATATTAATGTGAGGCAAGGGAAAATCATCTTTCGGGCTAGACTTATTGAGATCTCAGAAGTATACACACATTCTCACTTTCCCATCATTCTTTGGCATCAAAACCACATTAGCTAACCATTCTGGGTGGTTGTCCACTCTCAAAAATCTTGTATTTTACTATTTCTCAACTTCTTCTTTGATCTTGAGAGTCCACTTTGGCTTCATTCTTCTTAACTTTTGCTTGGCCAAGTTCATGGTTGGATCTATTGGAATGCAATGTTGCATTATATCTATATCAATCCCAGGCATGTCTTCGTATGACCATGGAAATACCTCTTTGAATTATGCTAGTAGGGCAACTAATGCATCTTTCTCAAAGGAGGTTAGGGTATTGCCCACTTGTATCATCTTAGGTTCATTATCAGTTCCCAGCTTAATAGGTTGGGTTTCTTCTCTTATAGGTTCTACATGCCCTTGTTTTAATTCCTTATTATTAAGAGTTCCTTTACCAATTTTCGAAATAAAAACTTTCAAAGCCAATAAATAAGCAGAATTAGAAATCATATAAGGAAAAGAGTTCTCAGTAGACTCAACAAAAATAGACTCTATAGGAATACGATCACAAACAGGCTCAATAGGAAAAATAATATTAGCAGAAAGACTCAATAGGGATAAAGAAAATGTTTTTGGTAGGAGTGATTGGCTTAACATTCTTGATCTTCTCCACAGAGTTTTTCATGGGGTGGGCGGCTCCCTCTCATGCCCAATTCTTCAACTTGGTTATGGCTTCAACAATGGCGGATGGCTCCTAATGAGTTGCTTCTTCCTTCGGTATCAGTATCAGTGTCAGTATGATGGGGTCTTCATCCATATAATCTGTGCCTTCACCATCAATCTCCATATCTGTGGCCTTGTCAGACACATAAGCATCCAGATGCTCTATACTATCCATCCATTCACCAAACAGATTTTGCTTCGCTTTGTTGCTTGGAAAGATGTATTCGGGGAGGTATTCTAACTCATTCCCTTCCATTCTCTCATCTTCACCTTCAAGACTCTCCAGTGTTAAGTTTCTGAAATTGTGGATCATCAGCTTTTTGTCTAGAGTGACCAATCTAGCGTCTATGACATCTTCTTCCTCAATGTATGGGGTTAGTGAACCAAATTCGAAAATATGGAATGACCCTAATTCAGGAATTGCTTTACCATTCTTATCATATCTAGGGCCTAACCTTGAACGAACATTAGTAATGCAACTCCAATTCGAGGGCTACCCATAGGGGTAATCATCATAATTTGTATCATCAGCCTTTTCATCTTCAACTTACACCTCATTGCCTACAACTTCCAACACATTTTCTAGCTCATTTTCTTCACTTTTAGCACCATTCTCCATATCTATAAGTTTAGCTTTAGCATCATCCTCTATATCTCCATCATAGTCGTCCACATCATCATCAAAGTGGTCTTCATAGAAAGGTGCTACATCTTCATCTTCTCTATCACTAGGGGTCCACCCTAATTATTGCCACTATATTGGCTATCATAGTCTTCACTATTGTTGCTTTCACTATCATTGTTGCTGTCATTCTCACTATTTCCATTGTCACTACTGCTGCTATCACTACTACTATCACTCTTGTTGTTATTACCATCATCATTATCACTAGGGGCTTTTCCCCCTTCCTCATCTTCATCACTTGTTCTTGCTTCATATGGGCTTTTCAATGCATGTTGGCAACCTTCCCAGTACTCTTCTTCTTCTATATTGCAGATGGCATCTCCCAAAAGCGTAGTCATTGCATCAGGGTCCATGTAATCAGCCCAATTAGTTGGGACCCAATTTGTGTTTTCCTTCTTCGGCTCCAAAGTTACAATCAAAGAATAGCTCAAACCCAAGTACCATCATTTTCAACTCAGGATCATACCTTGGTTTAGGGAATTCCCAATAGCATTGACTATCTCCAACTTAAACAAACTTTCTGTTGAAATTAGGAGTATAGAGCTTTAGAGGTTCCAAGGGACAAGGAAGTCCCTTTGTTTTGGCCTTGGCACGGGCCATTCTTCTCACCCATCTCTAGCAAGTCATCATCAATGTGCTTATAACCTAGCCCAAGAAATGGTGTGGTAATGGAAATTATTGGGATTTGCACAATCTTCCTTGAGTTCATCCCTGGAAGGTAATTCATTCTCCTCATCACTGCCACCATATTTTTGTTTTTGTAAGGAGTAAAGTCCATAGGGATCTTCTCCACTTCTTCTTCTCTTCTTCTAAAACCAGACTTCTCAATTTCAAATCCATCCAAGGTCAATGGCTCATTCTCAAAATCAATACCAAAAATGGGCTTCAATATGGTCAAAGTATAACCATATATGGTAACTATGGCTCTTTCATGTGGAAACCAAACCTTTTGGTATAGGGATGAAGGTAGAGCCTTTATGTCATGGATCCATGGCCACCCAAGGAGCACATTGAAGCACAAAGCTATGTTCAGGACTTGAAATTCCACCTTCTTGATCATTGGCCCTATAGTGAGCTGCAGTGTCAACGGTTCCCAAGACCTCCTTTCTACTATTATCGTATGTCCTCACATGCTAATCAGTCAGTTCAAAATCTTCAATACTTAGGCCTAAGCAACTTGTAGTCTTTAAAGAACACACATTTAAGGCACTTACGTCATCAATTAGAACCATTGGAATCCTTCTGCCTTTGGCATCTACAGTAATGTGAAATGGGTCATTATGGAGTTTCCCCTTGTTTGTCAAATCTTTGTCAAAGTAGGAAATAGTAAGTTCCTTACTTATAGACCCAATCATGGCATTCAGATCTTGGGGAGTAGTGGTTGTAGGAACTTGGGTTTAATTGAGAAGGTCTACCAAATTCTGGCGGTGCTTGTATGAGGACATGAGTAAACCCTATAAAGATATATTAGCTTGTGTCTTTTGCAACTGCTTGAGAACCTCATCCTCTTCAGTGGGTGTTTGTTGGGTAGATTTGTTCAAAGTTTCTATATGGTTGTCTGTCTACAGGTGTGGGGGTTTGAAGTGTCTCCCCCCATATGTAGATGTTAGGTCATTTAATTGGGGTTCAAAGTGTCTCCCCCCGTATTTAGGTATTGGGTTTTTAGATTAGTGTTCAAAGTGTCTCCCTTCATATGTAAGTGTTGGGTAACTTGATCGGGGTTTGAAATGTCTCCTCCCATTTATGGATGTTGGGTAATTTGGGGTTTCTATAACATCTTCACTCTATATATCATACCCTACAGTGAATGTCATACCTATCACCTCCTCCCATGTCATCATAAAGCACTCAAGTAAGTCACAAATCAACTCAAACGGGTCCTCTTCTCTTTCCTCTTTAGTCATCAAGCAATTAATCCTTAGTCCTCTCCCAAAATTGTTGTTGGGCAAGGGATTATTAGTGATGCTATGCCTTGTAGGTAGTGCAATCACCTTAGTGTTTATTACATCTTGAATTGCATGATAAAGGCCAAAACACTAGTCAGTCTCATGGTCAGGGCTTTGATGGTAGGCACATTTCTTACTCACATCAAATCTTGCAGGCAATGGGTTTGGGATTGGTCTTGGGTCTAAGGGTTTTAGCAACACCTTTACTTTTTGTTTTTCAAACACTTGAGTTATGGGCATATACAACTCATGAAATTCCCTCCTAGGCCTTGGAGGTGGCCCTTGTGATATTTGCATAGGGTCAATAGGGGAAATCATTTGGTCAAGATCATTTTTGTATATATTAGAAACTTTTGCAGTTTTAGAACTAGATCCTAAATTCTTTTTAAACCTTAGTGGGTCCTCATTCTTTATAGTGCCATTATTTATTGCATCCTCAATTTGGGTTCTAACAACAATCAAAGCTTTAAAATTAGGAAAAAATTGAGCAAACAAATACTTATGGTATACAGGCAGTAAGTTTTTTACAACCATAGTTAATTGTTCTTACTCACTTGGCCTATTCATCATCGGTGTAGCTTTAAACCTCCACTTGGTAATGAAGGTAGAGAAAGATTCTTTTGGATCTTGCTTAGTGGTCTCCAAATCTCTCCTCGTCACATCCACTTCTATGTTGTACTTGTATTGATTGTGAATAAGTAATTCTTCAGTTACTCCTAGGGGTTGCATAGCCCTTGTGACATATTCAAATAGGACTTAGGGTAGCCAGTCCCATCGAACTTGTCCAAGGTTAGCATCTTGAACTTAGGAGGCAATCTCACATTAGGGAAAAGTGAAAGTGATGGTAGTCCATGAGGTCTTCCATCTTGCAAGCAATTTTGATCATCTCTTCCACCTTATTTATCCTCTCGTTAATCTTCTTCTCACCCTCCATGGTTGGGAGATTATGATTGGTCTTGTTCTCCTCTTGGCCACTTTTCAAGTTCTAAAATTGTTGTACAATAAGGTTCATGTCTTCCCTTAATTGGATTTGACTAGCTACCATGGTGTATAGTAACTCTTGAGTGTTCATGGGTTCTTCAGTGTTTGGATGTTCTCCCCCTTCCGCCATAGTGATGGAATCTTCGGACTTCTTGTGTCTTGGGCTATCTTGTAAGTCGAACATGGGATTATGATGTTGTAGCAGTGGGGTGTCTTCTATACTTACTGACTTCAGTACTGTGATAGGCTTATAACTGGAACTACTAGCTTGAATGTTGGTCTTAGGTTCTCTTTGGAGTCTTCCTCTGATCTTGACCAAATTCTCCCCTAAGAAAAGCCTTGGTTGGGTCCAACAAAGCTAGGTCCCCATCTGTATCAATCTACCAACCAAACAAACACACAACATGCAATGCAATTTTAACATGGACCGGTGACTTTAGGCTATGAGTTGGTGAGTTCACCACTAGGCACCCGAATCTGATGAAGACCAATGATCCATGGTTACTACCACCATATGTTGATATGGATGCATACATATTTGTTGTTTTGATGGCATACATTATGACAGTTAGGGAAAGCTTTTAACAATCAACATGGCAACACAAACAAAATGTCAAACAAACATCTCAACATCATAGGGGAGAATTTGGGAAAGCTTTTAACAATCAACATCTGTATCAATCTACCAACCAAACAAACAACATCATACAAAAAAACAAGGGTATATAACTGGTCACTTAAAGTCTAATACGAAGCTTAGCCCTCGACATCTCTAGTAGACTCGCCACTGTGAGAAACTGGAACTTGGGTGCTCTCAAAAAAGAGATTTGGGTGCTTTAAGGCACTTCTCTTTTGGGTAGTAGTGTGAAGTCGCCACTTATTTTTTATACAAAAAAATAAGAAAAAATAAATACAATAACATGTTCAAGATACATCAAATGTCATTGATAGAAAAAAAGAAGTACAATTTTGGTAGCATAACCTTACAAGGCTTTGGTCCTACTTACAATCTATGCAAAAAAAAAAAAAAAGAATACAAAGATTTGATCCTAGTTATAGTCTACCAAAATTAAAGACAAAACTAATTTACTAACCAAAATCCTAAGTTCGAGGGCTAGGTTACGGAATGGGAAGGTGTTAGGCACACATTTCGCCCAGACAGAGTCTAGTCTTCTGGACTCTAATGACCATTATATACCCTTTTTGTGTGATGTTGAATGATATGTTATAATACAAATGACAAACTTGACAAAAATTAATATAAACAAATCTGCCTTATGAATAATGTCCTCTTTTTAAAGGAAAATCATATTTGTTTTGAAAAGTTTAAAAAAAAAAAAAATTGATAGTTTGTCAAGAAAAAGAACAAAGTTTAGCTACATAATTGGTTGTAACTTAAGGCTACAAACTGATGCAATAAAATAAATATTACTATATATTTTGAAAATCTAACCGTTGAATTGCATGTTCCTTACGCTTTTAATACACATGTCAAATTTTGTGTTAATCGGATATTATTTACTATATAATCTATAAACTTATATTTTATGTATAATTTTATATTACAAAAACTTGCAATTTAAAATTTTATTGATGACATAGTTATTAATCTTTAATTTTCTTGAAATTTTGCAAACATAGAGGATATATAAAGAAGATGCAATCCATTGGTGGATTTGTCAAAATTCACCTCCAATAAAAAGATATTGAGTAAGTTTGTAGCCTAAGGCTACAATCAAATTTGTAGCTAAACTTTGTCCCAAGAAAAATTAGATCTATTTTGAAATTTTTTTAAAATGAGTGAGATTTGATTTGTAAAAAATCATATTTGAATTTGCAAAGGATATAAAAAATAGGATTTGGTTGGGTTAATAAAATCATATATGTTTTTGTAAAGCTAAAAAATGAGATTTGATTGGTAAAAATCAGATATGCTTTTGTAAATAGTAAAAAGAAAGATTTTGTTAAGAAAAATTAGATCTGTTTTGAAAAATTAAAAAAAAAAAAAAAGATTTGATTTGAAAAAAAAAAAGAAAAGATTTTTAAAAGATGATTCATATTCACAAGACAAACTTATTATGCATGTATCACATATTAATAAGAAATACTGTAACCTAACTCTTAATTCCTCATTTGAAATTTCAAAGTCTACAATTTTATATAAAAAAGAAAACTTTCTTAGAAAAATTTTTAGATCTGTATTTAATGAAAATACAGATAAGTTTTGTGGTTGAAAAAAAATTTCAGATCTATATTAATGAAATACAAATCAGTTTTGTGACCAGAAAAATTCAGATCTGTATTTAATGAAAATACAAACCAGTTTTGAATTTTAAAAAAGGTTTTGATGATCATTAGCAAATTTTGAAATCAAAGAAAAAAGTATAACAAACAATCAACTAAAGAACATGTCAAAGAAAATTTCAACTAAGTATCCAAAATGGATGTAAAGCATAAAAGCAAGCAAAAAGCATGCCCAAAATTAGTATTTTTTTTTTTTTTAAAATATGGGGGTTTAGGGATTTAAATATGCTTTTGGCACGCTTCCCAAGGCTCATCGGCCACTTTTTGTGCACTAGGTCAGGTATGCTGACATCCGCAACTTTGTCTTTTTTTTGCCAAACTATGATCGCAACATTTAACCCCAATTTCGACCCATGAATAGTCGTTGGAAAGGGAATTCAATAATCTTTGCAATGGAGCTGGCCCCAACCCATTCTAACAGTCATATCAAAATTAGAGTTTTTGGTGCCCTTGGGAGTCGACCTCAGGTCAAAAGTTAACAAAAATTGCTGAATGGCTCAGGTTTGATGTAGAAACTTGAAATATGTTGTCTTGGGATGATTTTGAACAACTTTGACTTTTGGTCAACCTAGGGTTAACCTAGGGCATTTTGGTCATTTTGACCTAAAATGGCACTTTGAGTGCTCCAATGCCCGAATGGGTTGCGCCACATCAATCTAGATATTTTCGTAGCCTCATGGAGAAAGTTAATTTTTTTTTTTTTAATTTTCAGGGTTTGGCAAGGAAATTGAGGGCGGACAAAATGCAGTATCTACATCGGTGATCCATGGTTAATACCACCAGGTTTCGAGTTGGTTTCATGCATAGTAGTTGTTTCATGGCAGGCACACAGTTAAAAGAAAGCTATAAACAAATAACCTGGCATCTCATACAACATTTTATACAATATCATACAAACATAAACAATATTATACATGCAAAGAATATCATACAAACACAAGGGTACTTAATTGATCATTTTATGTCTAATATAAAACTCAGCCCTTGACATTCCCAGTGGAGTCACCATTGTGAGAGACCGAGACTTTGGTGCTCTATATCAATAGAGAAAGTTATCATTACCTCTCTTGTAGGATTATGTCGAGTCGCCACTTATTTTATAAGAAAAATAAGAAAACTATGCAAAAGAGTACAAAATATCTGAATAATACAAATTCTCATTAATTTGAATGAATACAACTTGATAAAATATTTATAGCTTTTTTTCCTAACTTACAATCTAACAATAAAAAATTACAAAATTTTGTAAGTACCCATTCTGCTTGAACAGAGTCCAATCTTTTAGACTCTAAATGATCATTAAGTACCATATGCAATATGTTAACGAAATGCAACAAATCAATGTCAAATTCTAGATCTATGGTTAAAATACTATTTTAGAATCCTATATCTACAATCTTATTTTGTATGAAAAAGGTTTGATGAGATTGCTTTATTAAAAGATTAGATCTGAGTTTCCATGGTGAGAAAGAATGAGTTTTTTTAATAAGACTTTAGATCTAGTTTTATTTTTATAAATATAAAAGAAAACATATTTTTATGATAATGTATTTTTTTTTTTTATGAAAAATACAGATCTGGTTTTGTACATTTTAGATTTTTATGAAAAAAAACAAATCTAGTTTTTGTTTTGAAAAATAGAGATAGGATTTTTATGAAAAATATAGATCTGGATTTAGAAGTAGAAAAGAATGAAGTTTTGTGATAGATTTTCTTGCAGATCTAAAATCTTAAAGGAAATTTTAACCCTAGATCTAAGCATGTTAATCAAATTAACACAATAAAATCCAAACTAATCATGTGGAATTTTCTTAAAAGGAAAAGCATGCAATAAGCATACCAAGAATACAATTAAATAAACAATGAAAGGAATAAACACATGTTCATGAAAGGTACAGTAGAAGCAAATGCATGCTTATAAACAAGAAGATAAAAACATACCTACATGAATGTATTCTACATAAGGGGATTATTTCAAAAATCAAAGAGAATGAATCTCTATGAGATCTAAAATAGGGTCACCTAATAGAAAAGAATTCCTAAAGCAGAGCTTCTAGAATTTCTTTAACGTAAGGGGAGAGAGGGATGTTGAATTATGGGTTTTCTTCTCTATTTATAGAGGTGTATCTAAATAAAAAAAAAAAAAAGCTAGGGTTGCTTAGAAAATCAGTAGACACGAATTGGGTCAGGTTTTATTCCTAAAAAATCAAATCTAAACCAAATGTATATAGACCCAATTTAAAATCTGTGCCAATCTACACTGTTGAACTACCGATTGGCACTTTCCAACTATCAATTGACATTTCCTAAGTGCCAATTGGCACACATGAGTGCTTGTCCAGTTTCATCTTCTTGCATGTTTTGGACTCTTTTTTAGACATTATTTTGAGTCGGGAATCATACTTGGACATATTTTGGACTTAGATTCCTAATAAAATCCGTATTTAACTTTGATACGCCATAAATGCGTTGACCCTTGCGATTAATTAAGTTGATCAATTAACCAAGTTTTTAATTAATCAAGTTAACATGCAAATATCGTAGTAGCACAAACAAATCACCAATAATCTAGAGTATGCAGGGGAAATTAAATGACACGGTGATTTGTTTACAAATGGGGAAAACCTACATGGCAAAAAACCCCATCGGGTGATTTAAGGTCACCACTCTCGAAACTCCACTATTATCACAATAAGTGGTTACAAGAAAAGGAATCTCAGTACCTTACCAACCTACAGTTGAACTCTTACCCCAATACCCAATTGGACTTGTTCTGTAGTGACAGTTTCTCCTTTTGATGCATAGCTCCCAGTACATGACTAACCACTTGTGCAAATCCCAGTACGCGACTTCAATTCACAAACTAAAGAAAGAGTTGTTGGCTTCAAAGTTCTTCAATTCATCCACACGATGAAGATCAAGAAAATGCTTGGTTACAAAACCCTACGGTGCACATTACACAGCAACTTCTTCACAAGAAAGATGAACTAGGGCATGAACTTTGTCTCGGATCACAAATTGCTTGAACAAGGATTTCTCAATGCTTGTGCAACTTGTGTACTTTAACGGCCCTTAAAATAATCCTTTTATATGTCTAGGGTTAGAAGAAAAGAAGTCCCAAAGACACAAGTATGAATTGGAATTAAAACAGAACTTAGAATCTATTTTCCTTAAATCTCGACAGCTAGAGGTGTCGAGGTGCTGTCGAGTAGCTGTCGAGCCTCGGGGCTGAAACAGCTTCTTAGAGCTCGATAGATGCATGTGTCGAGCCAGGTGTCGAGCTTTAATGAACTTGCACTTTCTAGCTTGTTTCTTGGACAGACTTGATGACTTCAACACTTGATCTTGAAACATAGTTTCTTGAAGCGTTAAACACGTCCTAAATCTACCCAATTACAAGTAAAGTGCGTTTTGTCAAAGGATAAGCCAATTACATAAAATAATGACATATGTTCAAAACAACTTAAACCACATACGTCCTAACAAACTTGATAATTAAATCCTTAAAAATAATTATCTCAGAGATAATTATCCTAAAAACTTAATTATTAATCTAATTTCAACATTATTAGATTATTCATTTTATTCCCCTACAGCCAAACTTATTTTTAATCAAAATCAACAACCAATCACAAAAATTTATTTAATTAATTTTAATTATTCACCAACCAAAATTAATTTCAATCAATCACATGTGATCAGCTCCATCCAAATGAATGCACGCACACCATGAAAACTTGATCTCGTGATATCTTTCAATCCAATTGTCCGATTTGGGAACTAGGAATATTATTACAATCGCTAGAATCTCAAGATCATTTTTATGTTATGTGATGAATAATTTAATGCATGAATTGCAATCATGATTTTTGGGTACTTAGAATGATTATTTTGGTCATCTCCTAATGTTAAATTATGGGTGCAAAATTAAGTGTCCACAGAACCACCATTTGTACCTCAGAATACTGATTCTTATCAATCAAAGTGTCTTTTTCTGTTATCTTTGCCTTCAATTTATAGTATAGACTTCCCATTGTGGAATCAAATCCCTTTTTAGTTAGAAATTAGTTATGTTGGTCAAGGAATCAAACACTTTTTTCATTGCTTTGGGTTTTGGCCACGACATGAATGATCTTAATGAGCATACAAAACGTCACATGAACAATCAAAGCATGTGAAGAAATTTAAAACCTACTAACCTGCATGAATGGATGAAAACAGAGGGGATTTCTTTAGAAGTTAGAGAGAAGACATCTCTCAAAGGTCTAAAGAATGCTTACTAATAAGTAAAGTAGAAAATCTTGAAGGGAATGATTTGTAGAAGTTTCTAAACTAGTGAAGATTAGAAGTTCTAAAGAAGTTCAAGAGGTTCTTTTCTGTTAGGGGAAGAGGGTGTTGAATTTTGGGTATTTTTCTCCATTTATAAAGATGGTAATTTCTTCACCAAAAAAAAGTCACATCAACTTAAAAAATCAAGAAAAAAAAAAGTAGGGGAAAAATACTTCAAAAAAAGAGATGAAATTTTTAAATCTAAACACGTTTCAATATTTAGACCACATCTCTCTAATCAGAATTCATATTAAGATGAAATTTGGACATCAGAAGGAAAAATTCAATTCCCTACAACTATACCAGAAATAACCTAGTCCTAATTTTGATGTTTACTATGTCAAAAGTACCCTAAAACGTGAATCTAAAAACTGCTTCTTGATTACCACGTTTTTGAAGTGTTTTCCAAGTCTAAAACTGTATTTGGATGAATTTTAGAGTTATTTTCATGATAAACTTCATCCCAAAGTGATAATTAGGAGTTTTAAAATAATTAATTTTTAGATAATTATCCTAAAAATCTAATTATTAGTCCAAATATAATATTTATTAGCTTATTTCTTTTATTCCAATGCAACAAACCATAGTTTAATAAAAATATTTCCCAATCACAAAAATCACTAAATTTATTTTAATCACCAACCAATAATAATTAATTTCAATTAATCACATGTAACAGGTTTCACCCAAATGAATGCATGCAGACTATCAAAATTTGATCTTGCGATATCATTCAATCTGACTACTCGATTTGAAAACTGGACATATCGTTGTGATCGTTGAAACCTCAATATCATTTTCATCAAGTGTGATGAATGAGTTATAATGATTAAAATATCACCATGATTTTTGGGAACATAAAATGGTCATTTTGTCATCTTCCAAGATTAAACTATGAGTACGAAATAGAGTGTCTACAGCTACCTAGACTTTAGGTTGTGTGGGGTCGCAGGAAGCCAAAAAACATAACATAATATTTATATTTAAAACTTGTGTATAAATGCAAAGTTTTGGTTCAAAACACCAGGTTTTGTAGAAAAATAACAAGATAATCTTGAAAGTTGAACTAGGCATAGTAAAATACAATTTCCAAGATTTTGTCCATACATCAAATGTTCAAGTTTTGCAATAACTCTTAGGTGTAGTGTGTGAGTGCAAATTTAGATAAGACCATCAAAAGATGTACAGTAAGATTAAGCACTCATTCATTCAAATCATACAATGAAGATCAATGAAGTAGACAATCTCCAACTGTAAGGTTCTAAAGATTTAGATTTAAATATTTAGAATCACTTTTGTACTGTGTTGGCAAACCGAGAATAAAATATATCTAGTCTAGTTTTTTAAGCAATGCTTAAAAATGGTTGTTTCAGGATTCAAGTCCAACTAAATGCAGAAAAAGAGAATGTGGTTTTGCCTTGCTCGACCAATCAAGAATTAGGCTCGACCAATCGAAAATCGCAGGTCCAGTTTTTTTTTGCAGAATTTTAAACAGGCCCAAGCCCGCAAAACCGTTTTGGGTTTCATCTAAACTTCTCCACATATAAAAGGACAACCCTAGCCACATTTTGGGGTGATCAACGAAGACTTGTGTGTTATTCTTTGTGCGGTCTAAGAGGTTTTGCACCTTCTAATTACACAAGAATCTAGCGGAGCTAAAACTTCAATCAAGTATTTGGTAGAACATATTTGATGCATCAAGATCATTATTGAAGGTGATCTAAAACCTTTGAGTGGGATCTCAAAGTCACAAGTAAGGCGGCTTGTGTTGGTGTAAATCCAAGAAGAAAAGGAGTCTGTGGATTCTGAGCTTGCACGTGGTCGTGTCAGTAAGTTACTACATGAGATAGCAATAGATTTAGGATTAAATCTAATTGTAAAAACTTCAATTCTCTTATAGTTGATTTACTTTACCTTGAAGATAGCTAGGTCAAATCCTCCCTAGGTTTTTACCTTGAAACGATTAGTTTAATTGGTTTTCCTGGGTCATCATATTGTGGCGTTATTTAATTTTTTGCATATTTGCATGATATGATTTATTTGTGTTTAACCTAGATCTGAAATTTAATCTAATTATTCACTTGGTTAATAAATTAGGTTAAACAATCTGCTAATGGGTTCTGAACAAACAAACACCAACAATTATGCAAAGTGAAGAACTTGATGAGCTTAGAACCAAAAGGAAAGATACATATAAGAGTAAAATCTTTTGCATAGAAGTTGAAGCACATACATGATATAAGTGCAAACAAGATAGATGTCTTTGACATACATTTTCCTTTTGGCACATATACTTTTACATATTTTTTCTCTTTTGAGCATAGCTTAAAAATTTTTATTTGAGAAACACAATTGATGCTGCCAAAAATCGTCAATGAATTGCATAGTCCTCACGTGCTCTTAGGCAGAACTTGTGAGACGAAAACAAAGAAGACCTTACAGAGAGTACCGGTGTAGTACCAGCCAAATATCCTTCGAAGGTTAAGTTAGAGATAATTTCTACAACTCTAGAGTGTCAGAGTTGGGAAAAATTACGCGTACCTTGATTTTGAGGGCTTTGGGGTTTTTATAGTAGTGTAAAGTTGACCTTAATTTCGTGGTGGAGGAGGTATTTCCGTCTACCCTGACGAATCCAACTGTCGCATCTCCTCTTCATCCATGTCATGAGGTTGTCTACTTTAAGGAGTCCATCTGTTGCCTTGTCTCTCTATCTAGGTCATGAGCCTGTCCACTTTTTCTTTGATAGCCAAAATGCCTAGACCATCTCTTTTGGCAACTCCGTCACTAATGTCTGCTCTCGTTATTTTATTCAGTCTGCTTAGGGATTTTATCCTTATCAACTACCCCTCACTTCACGGGTCTGTCGCCTAGTAATCTAGACGAACACATGGGGTGACAGCTTCACCCAGTTCTAGGGAGTTGTGCCTTGATTGACAAGGTAGTTGAGAGTCATAAATGTTGAGGGGGTATGTGGCATAGTT
Organism: Castanopsis chinensis; assembly: GCA_032878915.1. NCBI lineage: Eukaryota > Viridiplantae > Streptophyta > Magnoliopsida > Fagales > Fagaceae > Castanopsis > Castanopsis chinensis. Next base: position 8,154,532 of record JAVQMG010000102.1, on the reverse strand, counting down.
TTAGTGGTGGGTTATTTGGATCAAAGCATCACTTCATTTTCCACACAACTTCTTCTATATATGTTGCTTTCTTCCCCTATTTCAATCTTTCCTACTAATTCCCAGTGTCAGAGCTCATCTGTCACCAGCGAGAAACTTGCTATCTGTCATCTCAATGCATCTGTTCCCCATACTTTCATCTTCTTATTCGTACTGTATGCTTCTGTATTTTCTTTTATTTAAGACTATTGTGACCGTCGTGTATATAGACCTGTAGAGTCTTAGGAGTTTGTTCGTTACTTTTAGATGTAATAGATGTCTGGTGAAGCATCAAGTGAACAATCATGTGTCCACGAAGGAGCGGGTTACGATTAAGTGTACCCGTCAGGTCAAACTGACCCTCACACAACATACACTGAGAGGGATCCATCTGCCAACTCACCTTCTGAGGACGAAGATGAGGACTAGGATAAGTATGGGTCGGAGAATGATACAGACAAAGTTTCAGGTGATGAGGAGAGCAACAAGTCCCCACTCCAAACCATTGTTGGCCCCGACGACCTTAGGAACTTCATCCTCCCCCTAATATGGACAATTATCGATTTTAGCTCAACTGTCCAAAGCTAACACTTCAACACCCTATGAGATAGGTATCAGATTCCTAATGATATCCCCATCCGTCCGCCACGTAAATTTGAATAATGTTACTATTGTGTGCCCCTGACGTCAGGATGTACGAGTAGATGTTCGAGGTTGGGTTTAGGCTACCCTTAAGTGCACTCCACCATCACTTGGTCCAATACCTAGGTCTAGCCATCACCTAAATATCTTCGAATGCCTAAAGAATATTGCTTGGCGCCAAGTTTTTATGTGGAGTATTAAGTAAGGGAAGTCATCGCTTAACCATGGAGGAGTTCTTCCACTATTATCGTCTGTCGGAGATAGTCAAGTTGAAGGGCATAAACAGTTTCTTCTTAAGGAAACTGGCACTGAGACTGGTATATGAGACTCTAACTAGAACTGGAAGAACCAGTATTTCTTTATCCAGGGGGACAACTTGGTATGTCACCCTGATAAACGGCATAATATGCCCATTGTTGATAGGACCTAGGGCATATTGCCCTCGTTCGGTATGCTTCCGTTTACTTTGTTTTTTTTGTCACTTACATTTGTATTGTTGTCTAACTTAATGCTTATTTTGGTTACAGCTCAAGACTGTCCAAAAGTTACACTCGAGTAGTGGAATTTTTTGGAAAAGATCTTCTATATCCCACTTCAAGAGAGGGTAGGGACACCACCCATTGGTATTGTGAAGGTCTTGAGCCTACAGACGTTGCTCGTCACTATGATCAGACTGCTCACAAACGTGAGGCCGTTGCTTTCTCTTTATTATTATTCTTTCTTACTCTTCATCCTTTTTGGATAATTTTGTCTAACTCTTTTCTTCTGTCCACTTCAGCACAAAAATGGATTATAGTAAGAGGAGAGGCCTCATCCATAAGCAAGCTGCTGATCATGCAAAGAAGCGACCGGACGGGGTTGTGTTCCCTACTAAAAGGACTATGCAAATCAAGTCGTTCTTGAAGCGGAAGCCTACAAATAAAGGCGACCATCCATCAAAGAAGCCCAAGAAAGTGGTTGCAACCACCGTCGGGGAGAAACTTGCCACTGTCTAATTGCCTCCACTTACCCGTCATGGTGCTAGCAAAGGTCTAATGATGGCCCAAGGTCCCATTCCCGAGAAATGCCCCCTTCTTCTTCGTGAGGATCTGCGACATGCTGTGGGGCTTCTATTTTCCGTAATCAAGGAAGAGGACCTGGTCAATCATGCTACCAAGGCCATTGGGGAGACGGGTCTCTTCAGCTTGGCTTAGGTACACAACTGTCCTCCTTCCTTTCCATTTTTAATCCATAGTATTTTGGTTTTGACCGTCTCTTAAATTCATGCAGGGGGTGCTAATGATGAAAGGTTTGATGGACCGTTGCTTGTCTCGCGAGAAATGGGTTGACTCTCTAAGGGAGAAAGCTGAAGCCACTAAGACAGAGCTAAATGAGCTAAAGGCTTGGAAGGAAGCACAAGTCAAAAAGCTGACCTTGAACAAGAAGGCTTTGGAGGAGTCAGAGAGCCACGCAGATGAGCTGAGGAAAGTGCTCCTAGATAAGGAGGGGCGGAGTTTTGAGACTCCAAAGACTTCCTCACTGAGCTTAGTTTACTACACCAACGGCTTCAATGAATGCCTCCGTCAGGTCAAAGCTCTTCACCCTAGTCTTGACCTGTCTTAGGTATCTCAAAATAACGTGGCCCAAACTCTGGCCAAGACTGTCGACACTAATGAGGTCTTTAAGGCCAACCCCACGCTTGACGTTCAAGACAATGGAGAGGCAGCCCCTAAAGATGGGCAAGTTAAGTCTGTTGAGGACGAGACCTGTCCTATTGTGGAGGAGGACCCAACCAGGCATGATCAAGTTGTGGACGAAGAAGCTACTGTTGATCAATCGTAGATGTTTAAATTCTATTTTTGTATTGCACTTTTTATTTTAATTTTATTAAATTATTTTGAGAACAATGATTATGTATACTTTACATTGCCCAAAAATTTTTGGGTCTATATTTACAAGTTTATTCGCGTCCATTCTATTTAAAAGATTTGGATCTTATACTCGTTGGCTATATAGGTTTTTGGTCATCCGTTTAGATTTAAACTCAAGAATGATCCATCCATTTTATAAGCGTGACTTAGTAGATTTTTTCGGATGACTATAGTTTGTGCACCTTATTGTTTAAATAACTCGGGACTAAAGTTTGTGCACCTTATTGCATCCGTCTACTTAAGAACTAATAAATTTCAAGGCATCCTTTGGGATGCATCCGTCCACTTAAGGACTTTAATAAATTTCAAGGCCTCCCTTGGGATGCCTCTATCCACATAAGGACTAATAAATTTCAAGGCATCCCTTGGGATGCATCTGTCCACTTAAGGACTTTAATAATTTTCAAGGCATCCCTTGGGATGCCTTCGTCCAATTAAGGACCAATAAATTTCAAGGCATCCCTTAGGATGCATTCGTCCACTTAAGGATTTAAATAAATTTTCAGGCATCTTTTGGGATGCATCCGTCCACTTAAGGACTTTAATAAATTTCAAGGCATACCTTGGGATGCATCCATCCACTAAAGGACTTTAATAAATTTCAAGGCATCCTTTGGGATGCCTTCTTCCATTTATGGACTTTAATCGTAGATGCGGTTTTGAAGAAATGTATATATACGCATGGTATATTTCAATAACTCCTCTTATTATGATAAACACATGCATAAGCCAAAAAATTTTCTAATCGAGGAGTGGTAGTCTATATGCCTTCGTCTGCTGGTAGTATTTCTTTAGGTGCTTGGTGTTCCACAGATAATGCAACTTTTGTCCATTGAGCGTTTCCAGGTGATAGGTGCCTTTCCTCTACCACAAAGTGATTCTATAGGGTCCTTCCCAATTGGGTCCTACCTTCCCTTAGGGATCTCTTGTAGCACCCGTCACCTTCCTCAAGACAAGGTCTCCAGCTTGAAAGTCCCTGTGTTTAACTCTGGAATTATAGTGCTTGGCCATGATCTCCTAATTGATAGGCCACAAACGCGTTGACCCCTTGTGATTAATTAAATTGATTAATTAGCCGAGTTATTAATTAATCAAATTAACATGCAAATTCACGTGGCAGTACAAACAAATCACCAAAACTAAAGTATGCAACAGAAAATAAAAGACACGGTGATTTGTTTACGAATGGGGAAAACCTGACGACAAAAACCCCACCGGGTGATTTAAGGTCACCACTCCTGAAACTCTACTATTATCATAACAAGCGATTACAAGCAAGGAATCTGAGTACCTTACTAACCTACAGTTGAACCCTTACCCCAATACCCAATTGGACTTATTCTGTAGTGACAGTTTCTCCTTTTAATGCACGGCTCCCAAGTACGTGACTAACCAACTGCGCGAATCCCAGTAAGCGACTTCAATTCACCAACTAGAGAAAGAGTTGTTGGCTACAAAGTTCTTCAAATCATTCAACGATGAAGATCAGGAAGATGCTTGGTTACAAAACCCTACGGTGCACATTATACAGTAACTTCTTTACAAAAGATGAACTAGGGCATGAACTTTGTCTTTTTGATCACAAATTGCATGAACAAGAATTACTCAATACTTGTGCAACTTGCATCCCTTTAACGGCCCTTAAAACAATCCTTTTATATGTCCAGGGTTAGGAGAAAAGAAGTCCCAAAGACACATTCACGAATTGGAATTAAAACAGAACTGAAAATCTGTTTTCTTTAAATCTCAATAGATAGAGGTATCGAGGATCTGTCGAGAAGCTGTCGAGCCTCGAGGCTGAAACGGCTTCTAAAGCTTGATAGATGCATGTGTCGAGACCAGGTGTCGAGTTTTAGTAACTTGCACTTTCCAGCTTGTTTCTTGGACAGACTTGATGACTTTAACACTCAATCTTGAAACACTGTTTCTTGAAACGTTAAACACATCCTAAATCTACCCAATTACAAGTAAAGTGCATTTTGTCAAAGGATAAGCCAATTATATAAAATAGTGACATATGTCAACAACTTGAACTACATATGTCCTAACAATCTCCCCCTTTGGCAATCCGTGACAAAACCACAGCAAACAAATGAAGATATGAGAGAAGTCATAAAACACTTTAACTCATATTCACTTGTTGAAAACAATAAAATCTATCCTAACACAAACTCTTGAAAAACTTTGCAAGAAGAGAGTTTATGGCAAGTAGACTTTGACAACCTGTATTTTTGAAACACTTTTAAACAAAACACATCAAGGCATCTTTGTGTGAAGCAGAAATAATAGATTGCATACAAGTAAAAGAAACATGTGTATAAAGATAGAAAAGAAACAACACATGGAGAGATAGATGAAAGAAACATACATCAACATATATATCAAGAAATAAGTACAATGTATGTCAATACATGATCAATGTATCTCTAAAAAGATAGAAAAGAAAAGAAATACATGTGATCCTCACTACATCCCTCATATCAACACTCCCCCTATCAAAATGTCCTATACTAGCTCTCCCCCTAAGTATGACTACTCTCATACACCAAAACTACTCCCCCTTTTTGTCACGATTGACAAAGGGTAGAGTGTCAAGTAGACATCTCATCAGAAGAGCTCACATCTCCATCACCATCATCATCAGAAGCATCACCGTCATCACCGTCATCATCAACCTCAGTCTCAGAAGAACCAGGAGGCGGCAGAGGAGAAGCCTCAAGAGCAAAACCGCCTAAGGTCGCCTGTCGCTTGGCGATGCGACCGACACGAACGTTCACCTAATACAACTCCGTGGAGAATGTATGGAGGCAAGCATCCATGCACTGAAGCTACGCCATGATGTCTCCAAGAGTGACATCGCTCGTAGAAGAAGAAGGAGCAGAAGTCGCTTGAGCAGATTTGGATGTAGTCGGACGGGAGGGAGGAACAGCAGCATCCGACTGTCTCGATCTGAACTATGCCTCGCTACGTTTTAGGGTAGCGGCATCTATGGCAGACATGACATGAAACGGAACGGACGAAGGGAATGGGATGGAAAAACGACGAAGAATCCTTGTGATAGCGGAAGGGAAAATGAGCTTACCATGGGTGGCCGTATCTCTATAGACATCTATGATAGAAAAGATGAAGTATGAAGGGAAGTCTATAGTAAGATGCTCTAAGACAGACAACAAAAACCCAGCACGAGGCTCTGTGATAGGGTTGTAGTGAGAGAGTGGGTGCAAAACAAAAGTCATCACCATGTTAAGGAAACAAGGACCTTTAGCAAAAGGTCGACATGGTGTGTACTGATGATCTCCCCAAGAGGCAGGGTGCTCACAGAACGCTGAGATCATCTCGTCTTTGGACACAGTCCATAGACGCTCACATCTGGGGTAATCAGGATAATCCACCCTCGGAACATGAAGAACCTCAGAGACTAACTCCGTAGTGACAGCAAAGCGCGTACCTCGAACGCTAGAATAGAAAAGAGGTACTGAAGAATCAATCCCGTGGATGTTGGAGTAAAACTCCTGTATCAGCACGAGAGGACAAGTGACCGGGACGTCACACAGTGACTCCTAAGCCCGACTGTGAATGACATTGGTAGGTCAATGTCGACAAAGTCTGCTAGGACAACGTGGCGTTCCGAATGAACACCTCGTTTAGAGAAGTTCTCCGAGAAGTCCTTTTGGGCTTTCTCATCACAGAACTGGATAAATAAAGGAGCGGAATCAAAGGAAGAAAATCCCTTAGAATGCAAAGGGTTTTGAGATGGAGTGGATTTACGCTTAGGTGCCATAGACACTACTAACGCAAACATAGAGAAAGGGAGAAGAAAGAAACACACAGAAAAGTCCCAAACAGTTCAATATAGGAAGAGAAATATTAAAAAGATAGAACGTATGCATAGGAAATACATGAACATGTGACATGCAATATAAAAACATCATGGGCTCAGCCCAATCCAAACCTAACAGCACACAATAAGTTTGCACACATCTAAATGCATGAAAATATAATTAGAATGCTAATGTGATGCAATGCATGTAGTTTTAAAGATCAAATCTATAAAACCAACCCAAAAATTTCATGAAACTTTCAACAGTTTTGAAAAACCCAAAAATTTTCAAAAATCAAAACCTAGGTTTTTAAAACATGAAATGCATGAAGAAGGGAAGGATAGAAACTTACCAAGTGAAGAAAATCTAGAAAAACACTTGAAGAATCCTTAGGAAGAGGTTTGGAGAGAGTAAGAAAGGTTTTGGGAGAGAAAACCACAAGGTATCGAGAGAGAGATCGAGTGAAATGAGAGAAAATTGCGACAGAACCTTTAAATAGCCCTTCAGTAATTCTCGACAGATGCAGGTATCGAAAGGTATCGAGACAACTATCGAGGTAGGTGTCGAGAAAATGCACTATGACAGATACAGCTATCGAGGACATGTGTCGAGAGAGAAGGATCAAGCATTAGAGAATCTCGATTGATCCAGAAGCTGTCAAGAATCTATCGAGCAGACAGAAAGTTCCTCGATCAATCCATCAGGTGTCGAGAATGTGTCGAGACTGCGATTAGAAAAAGACTAAGAAGCTCGACAAACAGCTAGGTGTCGAGAAGGTATCGAAGAGGTGTCGAGAAGGTATCGAGGAGGTGTCGAGATGCCTTAAAAATAGTTTTTCAAGAGGGAAAAAACACAGACATGAATGCAATCACGCATGTAACTCAACCAAAGATCCAAGCAACACATTGTGCTCTCAAAAACAACTCTCAACAAGAATTTAAAGCACATGGATCCCAAAACACGCACACGCACACACTAAACAGGTCTAACCAATGTTATATTTCAAAAATGAGTTAAGATAGTTTAGTGAGCATACATTAACACATGTAAACCTTGTGATGGCCAAATTACATTGTTCCTGCACATGTATCAAGAATAGCAAAGAATATTGCGTATTGTGTGTGAAAACATCGCAAGATTGCATAAGTGTCTCAATGTTATGATGATTTGAGATATGAGAAAATCACTTTAACTCACACACAATCATAACTATTTGATGGGGACTATCACCTTCGAGGTACATCCTATAAATCTCACATCTCCTAGAAAACACGCTTGCAACCATATTTTACAGCATTTTTGATCTTTTTGCTTTTATATCTTTGCAAATTTTCTTTTATTAAACATATCATACATGGGCATACAAGAGAGAGAAAAGAAAAACCCAATTATGTTAAGCTTTTGACATTGCACTTTTGCTATGCCGAAGCATACAGATGTCATATCATAATTGGCGAGTAACAGTGGTGAGATGGTTATTTATGCCTTTCTCTTAGAATTTTCTAGTCCTACCCGTCAAAAAGAGTGATACGAGTGTTAAGTAAAAGAGATCACTTAACCTTACTCATCACAAACAAAGAGCTACAAAGCTCACTTACTTAGTTGTGCAGAAGAATGCTCATCTAAGCTATTGGTGATACAAAGTTTAGAAAACTCTGTTTTAATGGCCATATTAAGGTTCACAAGAACCAATGCACACAAACACACACTGTTTTTGTATTTTTCAATTTTTCAATTTTTTATATTTTTAACTAAAAAGCAAAAATAAAACACAAAACTGAAAATACACAAACAAAAACAAGTTTAAGAAAGCAAAACAATGCATAAAACTAGACTGACTCAAAACAGTAAAGCAACACACAAGTAATGCATAACAGTAAAATAGGGAGAGAGAAGAAGAAGTGACTAAAATCACTTAGAGCTCTTTTCCTTCCACACCTTGGAAGAACCTTTCCTATTTGCCAACCCTTGAACTGGTGATGAGGGGGAAGAGTTTAAACCATTCAAGTTCGAAAGGAATATGAGGGCTTTGAGAATGTCTCCAAGAGGAGCAAGAGAGGTCTGAAGCAGATTCTGGTTCCCGAATGCTATCATGCCATTGCTTTGTTGAGTGGCTAACCACTTGTAGCAATTTGGTTGAGTATGACCGGCAACACCACAATGATAACAGAGATGCTGCTTCTTCTGTTTGGGCTTTTGAGAGATAGCCTTCTTAGTCCTAGGGTTTCTAGTTTCCCTTTTCTCAACTTTAGGGGGTGCTCCTAGAATAGACTTCCCTTTGTCTACGTTCTCACTAGCTAATACAGTTTCAACATTTTTATCTTCAATTTTAAAGTTATTAGCACGAGGAACGAAAACAATTGTACTAGCAGAAGGAATGTTAGAAAGAGAGAATTCATACCCCAATCCAGTACGATTCGAAGAAGATTTCTGAGCACTTAGCATCTCGTCCAGCTTTGTACTTGATATCCTCCCTAATTGTGCTCTTACTTGAAACAGTTCTGCTTTAAGCTTCTTGGTCTTCTCAGCCAAGAAATTGTTCTCAAACCTCAGTGCTCCAATGGTTTGATTTGCTTCATCAACCTTAGTGGAAAGCTCCTCACAGTCAAGTTCCACATCACTGAGCTTCTTGGTAGCCAGCCTATAGAGTTTCTCATGCTTCTCAGAAAGCTTGTACAGTTTCTCATAGGCGGTATGGATATCATCTTGATCATCCATAGTCTCAAACTTGGCATCTACCAATTCCTTTTCTTCATCCGTTTCTTCAGTAACCCCATCAGTAGGATTAACAGTGGCAGTGAAGGTATTCAAGATTCCGTCATCTTCATTTTTGGAATCATCCTCGGGCTCCATGTCGCTTAAGGTAACAGCAAGTGCCTTGCTCTTCCCTATGCTCTTAAGGTACGTTGGACACTCTTGTTTCATGTGTCCAAAGCCTTGACATCCAAAGCATTTCGGTCCAGCGGGAACAGTGTACTGACCGCCATCCTTGGCATCCTTTCTTCCTTTATCTGAGTTCTTGAACTGAGAAGAACTGGATTGCCTATGGTTTTTGTTGAAGCCTTTTCCATTTGCATTCTTCATGAATTTCTTGAATTGCCTAGTAATATAGGACTTCATTTTAGAATCTTCATCATCTGAAGAGTCATCTGTATCACTGCTCTTGGCTTTTGGTGCCATGCTCTTGCCCTTGCTTGACTTGCCTATCCTAGTCAGCCCTAACTCGTAGGTTTGCAAGTTTCCAACCAGCTCAGTCAAAGGAATTCTGTCAATATCCTTTGATTCCTCTATTACCGTAATCTTAGCGTGGAATCTCTTAGGCAAAGATCTGAGCACTTTTCTCACTATCTTGGGTTCATGAATGGTTTCCCCAAGATTGAAAGCTGAGTTCACTATGTCTTTGAGCTTTACATAGAACTCATCAAATGACTCATCCTCCTCCATCTTAATTTCTTCAAAGCTTGTGGTAAGCCTCTGTAGCTTTGAATCCTTGACAGCCTTAGTTCCCTCATAGGTTGTCTGGAGAATGGTCCATGCTTCCTTAGCAGTTTCTGTAAAGGAGATTTTCTTAAACTCCTCATTGGTGACTGCACTGAATAGGGCATTCAATGCTCTGCTGTTGAAATTTGCCGCCTTGATCTTGGCATCATCCCAATCGGCCGGCGCTTCTGTAGGCTTGGTCCAGCCTATCTCAACAGCTTGCCATACCTTCTCATCTAATGACTGCAAGAAAACTCTCATGCGTACTTTCCAGTATGCATAGTTAGTACCATTAAACATTGGAGGTATAATAAGAGATTAACCTCTATCCATGACAACAGGGGTCAATGAATCACATACAAGGATTAAATCCTAATCAGAGTGTGCCTGCTCTGATACCACTTGATAGGCCACAAACGCGTTGACCCCTTGTGATTAATTAAATTGATTAATTAGCCAAGTTATTAATTAATCAAATTAACATGCAAATTCACGTGGCAGCACAAACAAATCACCAAAACTAAAGTATGCAGCGGAAAATAAAAGACACGGTAATTTGTTTACAAATGGGAAAAACCTGACGGCAAAAACCCCACTGGGTGATTTAAGGTCACCACTCCCGAAACTCCATTATTATCACAACAAGCAATTACAAGCAAGGAATTCGAGTACCTTACCATCCTACAGTTGAACCCTTACCCCAATACCCAATTGGACTTGTTCTGTAGTGACAGTTTCTCCTTTTAATGCATAGCTCCCAAGTACGTGACTAACCAACTACGCGGATCCCAGTACGCAACTTCAATTCACCAACTAGAGAAAGAATTTTTGGCTGCAAAGTTCTTCAAATCATCCAACGATGAAGATCAGGAAGATGCTTGGTTACAAAACCCTACGGTGCACATTACACAGCAACTTCTTCACAAAAGATGAACTAGGGCATGAACTTTGTCTTTTTGATCACAAATTGCATGAACAAGAATTACTCAATACTTGTGCAACTTGCATCCCTTTGACGGCCCTTAAAAAAATCATTTTATATGTCTAGGGTTAGGAGAAAAGAAGTCCCAAAAACACATTCATGGTTTGGAATTAAAACAGAACTGAAAATCTGTTTTCTTTAAATCTCGACAGATAGAGGTGTTGAGGAGCTGTCGAGAAGCTATCGAGCCTCGGGGCTGAAACAGCTTCTAAAGCTCGATAGATGCATGTGTCGAGACTAGGTGTCGAGCTTTAGTAACTTGCACTTTCCAGCTTGTTTCTTGGACAGACTTGATGACTTCAACACTCAATCTTGAAACACTGTTTCTTGAAGCGTTAAACACATCCTAAATCTACCCAATTACAAGTAAAGTGCGTTTTGTCAAAGGATAAGCTAATTACATATAATAGTGACATATGTCAACAACTTGAACTACATATGTCCTAACACTAATATAGTGCTAACCTTTGTTTAGCTGTTGCTTAGACCTCGTCCAATAGGTCCAGTTGAAGGCACATGGCTTTGTCATTCCTACTCCCATCATGATTCTCCACCCTATAGCTTGTGAGTCCGACTTTAACAGGGATAATGGCCTAGCTCTTGTATGCTAGTCGAAAGGGTGTTTCCCCTATAGGTGTTCTAGTCGTCCTCCTGTATGCCTACAGTACACTTAGCAGCTAGTCTGGCCATATGCCCTTTGCCCCCTTGAGCCGAGTCTTGATGATTTTGAGTAAAGATCGGTTCGTGACCTCAATTTTTCTGTTGGCCAGAGGGTGGGCAGGTGAGGAGTAGTGATTCTTGATCCCTAATTGTGAGCAAAAACCCCTGAATGACTCATTGTCGAACTGCTTTCTGTTATCCGAGACCAAGACTCTAGAGATCCCATATGTTTTTCCAGACGAAGCTTCGTACGTTTTTCTCTATGATGGTGGCCAGGGTTTCAGGGTCCACCCATTTAGTGAAGTAATCGATACCGACCACTAGGAACTTCAGCTGTCTTATTGTAGTTGGGAATGGGCCCATGATGTCTAACCCCCATTAAGAAAAAGGCCATGGGGCCGTCATCGAAGCGAGCTCTTTTGTTGGCTGTCTGATGATGTTGCTGAACCTTTAACACTTGTCACAGTTTTTGACATAAGCTTGGGCATCCTTCTGCATGGTAGGCTAATAATATCCTGCTTGTATCAATTTATGCACTAATGACCGCGATCACGAATGGTTCCCACAAATTCCCTCATGAATTTCCTTCATGACGTAATCTGCCTCTTCAGTTATGAGGCATCTTACGTATGGTCAGGAGAATCTTCTCTTATACAGGATGTCTTTTATTAGGACAAACCATGCCGCCTAGACCTTCAACTTTCTTGCGGCCTCTTTTTCGTCTGGTAATGTATTGTCTCTCAAATATGACACTATCGGCGTGGTCCAATTGTCTCCCGAGCCTATTTCCTGCACGCTCACGTCATCTATCAATGGTGAAATCTGAACAAAAAAAAGTATCTTACTGGAGACGAGCATGTGTTTTGCTAATGCTACCTTGGCAAGACAGTTTGCTTGCTTGTTCTTTTCCCTTGGGATTTGAACAAACTTGGCATGAAGGTTGTCTGCTCGCTTCCTTACTTGCTCCAAGTATTTCTTCATCCGTTAACCTTTACATTCATAGTCGTCATTCACCTGACTTGTGATCACCTCAGAATCACAATAAACGACCATAAAGGTGGCCCCTGTTGCTTTGGCAAGATCTAGTCCCTCTACCAAGGCTTCGTACTCTGCCTTATTGTTGGTTGTAAAGAAGTAGAGGCGAATCAGGCACTCGATCTCGTCCTCTTCTGGAGACTGGACCACTATTCCTACCCCACCAGCCTGCTTGTTGGACGATCCATTCATATGGATACTCCATTGAGGATGCCCTTCTACCCTTTATGCTTCCATATTGGTGAATTTCAAGATGAAGTCAACAACTACCTATCTCTTCATTACAGTGTACGAGTGATATTGTATGTCAAATTTGCTTAACTTGATTTCCCACAGTGCCATCTGTCTAGCAGCTTTAAGATTACTCATTGCGCTCCATAAGGGCTTGTCTATCAGGACAACCATTGTATGGGCCTGGAAATAGGGTTTGAGCTTGCGACCTGTGGTAACCAGGGCAAAGGCTAACTTTTTCATCAGGGTGTACCTTTCCTTTGCACCTCGGAGTACTCGGCTAGTGTAATACACGGGATTTTGCACCCTTTCTTCTTCTCTAATTAAGGCTACATTAACCATAGCTAGGGAGAGGCTAGGTAGAGAAATAGCTCCTCTCTAGGTTTGGAAGGACTTAGCAACAGTGGGGAAGAGAGGTATGCTTTTAAGTCCTCAAATGCTTGTTGACATTCGCCTATCCATTCGAAGGATTTCTTCAATGTGCGAAAGAAGGTAAGCACTTGTCCATTGCCCTTAACACAAACCTGTTAAGCACCGCTACCTTGCCATTGAGGCTTTACACTTCTTTTACGTTCCTTGGCTGTGCCATTTACATTATCACCTAGGTCTTGTCTAGGTTGACTTCAATGCCTCTCTAAGACACCATGAACCCTAGAAACTGTCTAGTCGTTATCCCAAATGCACATTTTCTTGGATTGAGCTTTATGTTATAAAAGAGGAGGGTATCGAAGGTCTCCTTGAGGTCATCCAAATGGTCATCTTCTCGTCAACTTTTCACTAGCATGTCGTCCACATAAACTTGGACATTCCTTCCAATCTGATGTGAAAACATTTTGTTCATGAGCCTTTGATACGTTGCTCTCGCGTTCTTGAGATCAAATGGCATCACCTTGTAACAGAAAGGCCTTGGCTAGTAACGAACGAAGTTTTCTCTTGACCATCCTCGTCTAGCTTGATTTGGTTTTAACCAGAAAAAGCATCTATGAAGCTCAATAACTAGTGTCTCGCTGTTGCTTTTACTAGCACATCGACCCACGGGAGTGGGTAACTATCCTTGGGGCACATCTTGTTTAAATCCGAGAAGTCTACACACATCCTCCACTTTCCATAAGCTTTCTTGACCATCATTACATTGGCTAGCTAGTCGGGGTAGTATACCTCCCTGATGAATTCTACATCCTACAATTTGTGGACTTCCTCTACTATAGCCCTGTCTCACTCTTGGGCAAACACCTACTTCTTCTGATGAATAGGGGGAAAGGAGAGTGATACATTCAACATGTGAACCATGATTAAAGGGTCGATCCCGGGCATGTCGTGATTGCTTGGCAAATGGGATGACTGGAGAGGGTGCCAATCTTAGTCGTCTACTTAAGTCTAGAGTTATTGAGAAGTATCTCCTCCAACCCTTCAACTGGCTCTGCAACCATCCATTGCTCCTCTATGCTCATAATTTGAAAGTGATTGTCCATTTCTAACATCGTTATATAACACTCACGTGCTACCACTTGGTCTCGTTGCACCTCTCTTACACTGTACCCGGTGGGAAATTTGATCATCAGGTGATAGGTTGAAGTCACAGCCTTCCATGAATTGAGGGTAGGTCGGCCCAATATGGAATTGCAAGCAGAAAAGCAATCGATGACAAGGAAAGTTACATCCTTAGTGATCTATTGAGGATAATGTTCAACCTTCACGGGAAATGTGATTGCTCCGATGGGATATACTTCCATTCCTCCAAACTCGATGAGTGGTGCATTGGTTGATACGAGCTATTCTTTCTTGATCCTCATTTGCTGGAATGTCGAGTAATAGAGGATATCAACAGAGCTTCCATTATTAACCAGGACCCGGTGAGTGCTGTAGTCCCCTACCCGTATGCTAATAATAAGTGCATCGTCGTAGGGGTAGTGGAGACGTCGAGCATCTTCCTCCGAGAACATAACTATAGGGTTGTCGACCTATGCCATCTTTAGAACAAATCCCATCATCTAGACGTTCCGAACTATCCTAAGGTAGGTTTTATAGGCTTTCCTAGACAAGCCAAATGTTGCGGTGCCACCTACAATCATCCATATGCCCCCTTAAGGTGGCTTAGGGCGCTCGCCTTCCCTCTTCTCTGCCTATTCCAACAGTAGGTCCATCCTTTCTTTACTGACGAACCATTGTAGTTTCCCTTATCTGATGAGGGCCTCAATCTGTTGCTTCAAGTCATAGGATTTAGATGTGTTGTAACTATGATCCCGACGAAAACAACAATACTTTTCTCTGGACCTCTTGTTGGAATCTCCCTTCAACTTGCTAGGCCACGTCAAGGTCATATCGTCCTTGATCTACATCAGGATCTAATCTAACGGGGCAATCAACGGGGTGAAACTCGCAAACCTTCCTATGGGCAGTTTGGAGCACCTATCCTCTCATCGGTCTCTAGTTTTGGTTGCCTTCCATCCCCTATCCTGCCATGCATCTTCTTGCCTTTCCCTCTTCATGTGTTTTTCCTCTCTAGCCAGTAGTGTGCCTTCTGCGTTCATGTACTTAGCTCAGTAAAGCACATTTGACATGATCTTTAGGTCATTTTTGTATGAGGAGAACAAAAACTTCATCTTCCGCAAACCATTGGTGAATGCAGCGACAAGTATCTTGACATCGGCCTCGTCTATTGAAAGGACTTCTTTATTAAAACGTGCTAAATAAGACCTCAGCATCTCGTCTTCTTGTTGCTTGATGCTCATTAGGTACGCAGTGGATTTCTTGTACCTGTGCCCCTCTATGAAATACGATGCAAACTGCGCACTTAGCTCTTTGAAGGTATTGACAGAGTTAGGCGTCAATCTATTAAACCATACCTTGGCGAGACCTTTCAATGTAGTTGGGAAAGCTCGGCACATGATCTTGTCCACAACACCTTGTAAATGCATGAGGATTTTGAACGACTCCAAGTGATCTAAGGGATCCTTAAACCTATCATAGGCTTTTATCTACGGCATGGATGCTAGTTCGTCAGAGTGAGTATCATACAACTTTTTATCTGGGAAATGGTGATATGGATGCTAGTTCTTCCTCACAGACACCACCAATTGATGATGCCAAAAATCGTCAGTGAGTTACACGGTCTTCACGTGCTCTTAGGCAGAACCTACGAGATAGAAACAAAGAAGACTTTACAGAGAGTACCGGTGTAGTATTGGCCAAATACCCTCCGAAGGTGAAGTTAGAGAGAATTTCTACAACTCTAGAGTGCCAAAGCTGGGAAAAATTACGTATACCTTGATTTGTGAGGGCTTTGGGGTTTTTATAGTAGTGTAAAGCAGACCTTAATTTCTTGGTGGAGAAGGTATTTTCTTGTAAAGAAGATCCTCATCAATACTTGCAATTTACATGATCCTTTCCTTGTAGGGATTCCTATGATTATGGTTGGGTGTAGAGTGCAAGACATTTCCATACTAGGATTCTTGGAGACCACTTATGCCACAAAGGTGCCACGTAGATGCCATGAAGGTGCCACGTGGCTTCAGCAGACCATCTCACTTGGGCCCGTCTACCTTGAGGAATCCAACCATCGCATCTCCTCTTCATCCATGTCAGGAGTCTATCTACTTTAAGGAGTCCATCCATCACCTTGCCTCTTCGTCTAGGTCATGAGCTCGTCCACTAGTTCTTTGATAGGAAAAGTGTCTAGACCTTCTGTTTTGGCGACTCTGTCACTAATGTCTGCTCCCGTTATTTTTGTCCGTCTGCTTAGGGATTCTATCCCTATCAACAATGTATCGTCTATTTCATTCATTTGACATCAACTTTTCAAAGTATAGCCTAACAAATGTTTGTGAAAGAGACATACAAAGCACTTTACTCAAAAAATAGAAATGAGGTCTACACAACATTCACACTAAGTGCATAAGAAACAAGACTAACTATAGTTTGTGCACAATGTCATAAGAGTAAAGGTATGAAACTAATCCATTGTAGACCTGGTCCCCTCCAATTCATTATACGTTAAAAGATTAATGTTGATGCAACTTTTGGTCCAAATACTTCCTCCCTAGCCTTAGTGGCTAGAGACTGGAGAGGGGATTTGGTTTTTGCTTGCTCTTAAAAAGCAAAAACCACCTTCCCTCTCTAGGCAAAGGCAGAAGCTGTTAGATGGGCATTCTCACTGGCTGCTTAGTTGGAGGCTAAGAATGTTATTATTGAGACAGATTCTAAGATCTTTCATGATGCTATTCATGAGTTGATTTTGCCGTCGCCATGGAGAATTGCTTCAATCTTAGCTAACATACAATCTCTTCTTATAACTTATTATAATGCGTCTATCTCTTGGGTTCCTAGGCTAGCTAATATTGCAATTTACTCCTTAGCTAAGAGGTCTTTAGCTTGTAATTTTTTTGGTTCCTTTGATTGGGGTAGTTGTCCTCCCTGTTTTGTTTCTGTTGTTAATGAGGAAGCTAGCCTTTGATTGTATTTTGTTTCTCTATCTTTGCTTAGTTTAATTATTTGCTTAGTATATTTAATTGCAAATAATCAATTTTTATTAAACTTGATTAGGATTAGTTTGGTTAAGATTTGATTAATTTCCCTACGTTCATTCAAGTCCCTGTGGGTTTGACCTCGTTCTTGTCAAACTATATTTAGGTACGATTCGTACACTTGTGAGTACTTTAAAATTTCACAACAAGAACAAACCATACACTTAAAAAGGCACAAAACCAACCATAAAAAAAAAATAAAAAAATTAAATTAAATTTAAAAATTAAGAATTAAAAAATTAAAAAAAAAAACTGAAAAAAAGAGCTCACAAACAAGAGTATTTACAAAAATGCATGACACAAATCAGGATTGAGAACCCCTTCTCACTCAAGTGGGACAGCCCTTCCGAGAATGTGTCTTGTGTGAGGAGGAGTTACAGTTAGAGTTACCCAATAGGGTTCTTGACCCAAACAAGCGAGTTGAGAAGGATGTTGACCAAGGGTACTTTACCCAACTCTCACAACCTTATTTGGTAATAAAGTTGTGTAAGTTGGGGTCGAGATCTTTTTAGTTAACATCCTGCTAAGAACTCTTTTTCTCATAATTATGTCTGCTAGGGTTTTTATTATTCTTTGTTGTCATGTGCATTAGCTTTCGTTTGAGCTAATCATTATTTTGTCATATATATTTTGGAGTGTTCTTTGTTTTGTGCACAGACAATTTCCCAGGCATATCCTGCAGAGAGAGCCAGAACCTAAATTATCAATTGATGACTTTGGAGGATTTCACATAATGTGATTAATTAATTGAATATTTTAGATTAGTTGTTGTAGTTGTGGAGTTTGTAATTCTATTGTCTGTAACCCAACTTGTTTAGTATATAGTCTATTTTTGTGTATGTAGATTTGTTCCTATAAGTTGGATTTTTAAAGGTTATCTATGTGCCAAAACTAAAGCAAGAAATAATAAAATTATTAGGCATAATTATATACATTTCAACCTTTTCAAGGTAACAAAAAAGAGAACAACATCAATGTGTTATTACATTAACTTCAATAAATGATTATGTATCTTGATGGGTGGTTCCTTAAGTTTATGTATTCTCTCCTTACATATTTGAAGTGGCTAAATGGTTTTTGGAGAGGATGGAATTATAGATATAGGCAGCTACAAGACAATGGATTAAATGATTGAGTTAGAATGGCGATGCCAATTGCCCCATTAAGATTAGAACTTGGTTGAAACAATAAACAGGTGGCTTTTCTAGCATGACAATTTTATTAATTATTTACAAGCATCCCCCTATATGGCCAAGTTGATTTGCAAGAGAAATGTGCGAGGAACAAAGAACCCATAAAAATTAGACTTCAAAGCCCATTTTGCTAATTTATGGCCGATCCTTGGAAAACAGCCTAACAAAAGCTTTTAAGCTCCTTACCTTTTCAATTGTGTCCTTTATTTATGCCATGTTCTTTTCGGTGACTTGATCTTGTAGGCTGTAGCACATCAGCAGGCAGATCTATCAAAATTTTGACAAGGGAGCTCAACGTGGATGCTATCAATTCAAAATCCATATACACCATCGAGACAAACTGATTCTTCTAAGCTAGGGATTACACAATGCGATTGGTCCTGAACTGTTTAAGGAAAGCCAAAAATGCCAACTAAATATATTGTAAAGTTCTCTTTCTCTAAGCCAATCCAAACCAATTAATCGAACCTGGATTATGCCTCAATAGAATTTTTCAATTGATTCACATGATTCTTCATCAAATGACCATGTAGTATCTATTCTTTCAATCTCATATTTTGAGGCAGCATCAAACTTGCTACCAGCATGCTCACTCTTTCACCAATCCCAAATTGTCAAGGCATAGGATCCAAATATATTTTTTTTTCACACATCTATATTTCTTCCATCACCAACTATAAAACATGCTCCCATCTCAATGTCAGAAACAAATTTTAATTTAATTTTTATTTTTATTTTTAATTTAATTTTTATTTTTATTTTTAATTTAATTTTTATTTTTATTTTTTATTGTAAAAAATAATTTTTAATTCTTTATTTTTATTGAGTTTTTCTGTCTCCTTTCGCTCCCACTCCCTAGTCACCTCCACCGTCCCAATAATTGTTTATTTAAAAAACAAAATGAAGTGAAATAGCATTGTAATTTCCTCTCAAAGTTCTTCCAATTCCAAGTGGGTCATAATCCAACACTACAGAACACCCATGCTAATTTTTTTCCCAACTGTTTCCACTTGGCTTTTCAGATGCAGCCACAACATATGGCCTGCTGAAAGGTAATTCTACCTTATAGTAAATAAAAGAAAAAGAAAGAAAAAAAAGCCACAGGAGAAAACATCTAAAAACACACTGCAAGAGCAGCTTGTCAAATTTTATACGCCATTGATCACAAATATGGATTCGGGAGGATAGTTGTAGGCAAGGTTGTCAAAATTGGAATCTTATAAAAGATCGCAGAAGGTAGGTAAAAACATGGATCATAAGATTCTACTTATTTTCATATTTTAAGCAAAAAAACACATTGATAGTGACTTTAAATTATGAATTTATCCATAAATAAAAATAATATAATAAAATAAACAAAACTTTGCATCACATAATGTTTGATTTTTTTAGAGGAGGCCGAGGGACATCTTGGGCCTATTGAATGTTTCTAAATGTTTCTACACTTTTTTGAGATTTTATGTTGACATGGGTAAATTTGGGACTTCAATTCGTTATTGGGCTATTAAAAACCAGTTAGGCTTAGGGCTTAGTTCTTAGCCTAAACGAATCCCATCAAAAAAAAAAAAAAAAAAAAAGGGCCCCAAACCAAAAACACGTGTTTTGGTAGGATCAATAGAATCTCCTACAATCCTACGATCCTACATACAATCCTACTATTTTTACTACCTTACTTCAATTCTAAAATTTTTGGTAAGGTAAGATCGTAAAATCGTGCTGTTAGGACATATGTAGTTCAAGTCTGTGAGCATATGTCGCTATTTTATGTAATTGGCTTATCCTTAGACAAAACGCACTTTACTTGTAATTGGGTAGATTTAGGATGTGTTTAACACTTCAAGAAACAGTGTTTCAAGATCCAGTGTTGAAGTCATCAAAGTCTGTCCAAGACACAAGCAAGGAAGTGCTAGTTTTTAAAGCTCGACACCTCTATCTATCGAGAATTAAAGAAAATAGATTTCCAGTTCTGTTTCAAGTCTAATCCGTGAGTGTGTCTTTGGGACTTCTTTTCTCCTAACCCTAGACATATAAAAGGATTATTTTAAGGGCCGTCAAAGTGATGCAAGTTGCGCATTCATTCAGAACTTCTTGTTCATGCAATTTGTGATCTGAAAGACAAAGTTCGTGCCCTAGTTCATCTCTGATGATTTGAAGAATTTTGCAGCCAACAACTCTCTCTCTCTAGTTGGTAATTGAAGTCGCGTACTGGGATCCGCGCATCTGGTTAGTCACGTACTTGGAGCCATGCATTGAAAGGAGAAACTGTCACTACAGAATAAGTCCAATTGGGTATTGGGGTAAGAGTTCAACTGTAGGTTGGTAAGGTACTGGGATTCCTTGCTTGTAACTACTTGTTATGATAATAGTGGAGTTTCGGGAATGGTGACCTTAAATCACCCGGTGGGGTTTTTGCCATAAGGTTTTCCCCATTCGTGAACAAATCACCGTGTTATTTATTTTCCGTTGCTTAACTTAGTTTGGTGATTTGTTTGTGCCGCCACGTGATATTTCATGTTAATTTGATTAATTGATAACTGGGCTAATTTAATTAATCTAAGTTATCACAAGGGGTCAACGTATTTGTGGCCTGGCACGTGCTATTATACGATCTAGATCATGATTTTGACAAACATGGCTGTAGGGAAAATAATGGGCTAGTGATAGTTGAACTCGTACAATGATTGAGCAATGTTCCCAATGTTGCCATTTGATAGTTGTACGGGCATCACCCTCCTTCAAGCCCATTTACTTAGAGGCCCACGGAGGTAATGCCACGTGTGAGGACCTGACACTGATCAGACCGACAGGTTCATTCCATGTGAGCTTTTACGCTCATCTGAGAACCCGAGGACCGGGAATTAAATCCTTTATGGCATGAACGTCAGGGATGGAGGCCTCATCCTCGATAGGCACGTCACCGAGTATGAGGAACTCGCAGTAAATTGCATCCCCTATAAAGCCTTCTCTCCTGATCAATCTCCTCAGCAGTGGAGCTAGTTTCAATGCCATTGTCACCCTTTCTCACTCATCACCAAACATCCACTTAGGGATAATGGTATTGGACTTTCCTTCCGTTGTTTAGGGAATGCCGCTGCCGAGCATCAGGTCCAACAGCGAAGCTAGTTCCAATGCAACTGTCACCTTCTCCCACTCACAATCAAGCAGCCACTTAAGGGAAACGGTATTGGACCTCTCATTCCACCCACTGGGAAAATGATCATGGTCATTCCACTAACTTTGGCTATAAATAGACATGGAAGGTTCAGTTGAAGGGGTTGGCAAAGGGGGGGGGGGAAGGAAAGACCAGGGAGAGAAGGTGAAGCTCTTGGGAAGGAGAGGGGGAGTGATTGTAAGAACAGAGAGAACTGGGGTACTTGGGCTGTCAAACATAGGGTCACCCATTGTAGGAAATCCAAAAGCTCATAATACAAATAGATTGTGAGCCCATAAACCTTTCAGGCCCATCAATCATATCTGGGTGCACACAATTGGCGCCGTTTGTGGGAATCTCCTATGTAGCTGTGGTTCTATCGAGGCAGACGCAGGAAAACATCTAGAAGACCTGGAAGTTATGCTGAAAGTGGCTCCGGGGGGTCATCGCGGGGGTCCACATGGCGAGAAAGAAGGCAGAAAAGGCAGGAGGACAGGCGACATGAGGAAGCCGAGGAGTCCGGGCTCAGAGAGGGGTCACTTCAAACTCTCTGAATTGCATCTCACACCTCAGGCCATGACCGCCCCGATAGAAGGGACCAGGAGCTTAAGCGGAGGGATCTAGAGCTTGAGCGCCTATAGGGAATGGTGAGAGACTTGGAGTTGCAGACGAGGGGCAGACGCAGGAGAAGGCACAGTGATGAGCAAAGAGAAAGATCGGTAAGTATAAGGGACCACCGCGTAGCAGGGTCCCATCAATCTGGGTTTCATTGGCACTGTGAACACTTGTAGGAGTATGCAAGCTGTGATTCGACCTCCCCAGACGAAGGATGGCCATGGAAAATGGCCATGGATGCAATGAGCTGGGCACTATGCTAGGCAGCCTGATTGCCATTTTCAAGAGACATCGAAAGTACACCTATGCCGAGCAGATTCACGTGGCCGTCGTTCAATTTTTAAACTGGAAAGACAGACCCGGTAGAGCATTTAAGCCACTTCATCCAAATGATGTCTTTGCACACCTAGAATGATGCATTGATGTGCAAAGTCTTCCCATCGAGCCTCAATCCTACTACTTTGAGATGGTTCAACGCGTTAAAGAAAGGCTCGATCCACTGTTTTTTGGAATTGATACAATAATTTGGTGTGCGATTCATGACTTGCACCCAAGTCCCACAGCCTGTGGACGCTTTATTATCGATGAAAATGGGGGCTGGTAAGACCCTCCGCAGCTATGCTAACAGGTACTAGGAGTTGTATAATGAGATCGGTGGGGGTAATGAGAGGATTGCAGCGAGCACTTCTTGTCAATTGAGACAATTGAGACAGTTGAGTCAATTGGGTTTGCCTGACGAGTCTGGGCTGAAGGAATCGTTGACGAGAAGGCCTCCCAAGGATATGAGACAATTGATGAGGCGAATCGAGGAGTACAAACGGCTAGAAGACGATCGGTTACAGAATAAGGGAAAGGCCCCGGTCATAAATTATCCTCGAAATATTGGATTCCAACCCGAACCTAGGAAGGACCTGAGGATTCAAGAACCCGAGCTGGGAGTGGGAGGAGTGAATGTAACTTTTAGGGAACAAGTGCATAGGATTGTCAATTGGATAAAAAATGAGCCATACTTTAAGTGATTGAACAAGATGGCAGGCGACCCGTTGAGGAGAAACCAGAATTTGTACTGTACCTACCACAAGGACAAGGGGCACACCACTAAGCAATGCAGGGTATTGAAAGATCATTTGGGACAGTTGGTGAAGGCTTGGTATCTAAAAGAGTTCGTGATGGCAACAAAGGATCATGACACTGGGCAGGCTAATCAGATGCACGAAAATCCTCTCCCACTCCCTTTAGGAGTTATAGAAGTCATCCAGGCAGTTCCAACGGGCGTTTTAGCTTTCGGGACAAAGGGAGTATTAACTGTGGAACCGGCAAAAAATCCCGCGGATGAGCATTCTCTCGAGAAGAAAATGAGGTACACAAAGCAACAACCCATTGCATTTGATGATAATGATATGGACGGCACCATTCAACCGCACAAAGATGCTTTGGTCGTCACGACCCATATAAGAGGGTTCATAGTAAAAAGGATAATGATAGATCTGGGGAGCGGTGCAAATGTAATGTACCCGACTTGTACAGGGGGCTAGGGCTGAAGAAAGAAGACTTGTCCAAGTATGATACACCCTTGATTGGGTTCGACGGACATATGGTGATCCTAGAGGGAAAGATTTCACTCCCCGTCAGCATGGGGGGAAAGGAGGTAAGTGTGATATTTATTATGGTTGCCTCTTTCTCACCTTACACTACATCCTCGAAAGGCCATGAATTCATAATATGGGAGCCGTACCTTCCACCCTGCACGTGAAGCGCAAATTCAACATCGTGGATGGAATCGTAGTGATAAAGGGCAGTCAGCAGGTAGCTAAATGATGCCTAGTGGCCACAGCCACCCAAGAAGCCGGACAAAAGGAGACCACTAGGGAAATCCCTTTATAGCAATTACAGCAACCCTGAGAGGAGGCTGGGGCCAACTGCACCAAGGATCTGGTGAAGGTGAAAATTTTGCCGAAGCGTGAGAGGAGTTTCATGATAAAAGCTAGCTTAAAGGACGAAGAGAATGAGGAATTCTTGCTTCTTCTTATACGAAGTGTGGACGTATTCGCTTGGAGTCCCTATGAGGTGCTTGGGGTTGACCCAGAGTTTATAGTCCACAAGCTTAACGTGCACCCTTTATGCCCTTCTAAGAAACAGGGACCGAGGAGGTCGGCCAAGGAACATGCCGAAGCTATCAAACAGGACGTTAGGAAGCTGAAAGAGGCAGGGGCCATAAAAGAAACATTCTTTCCAGAATGGCTTGCAAACACCGTGGTAGTAAAGATGAAGAACGGTAAATGAAGGGTGTGCGTTGATTTCACTGATCTAAACCGAGCATGTCCTAAGGATCCGTTCCCAATGCCAAAAATTGATCAACTAGTGGACGCCACGTACGGGCACCTAAGGATGAGCTTTCTTGATGCTTTCTAGGGTTATCACCAGATTGCCCTATCCACTGAGGATCAGGTGAAGATAACATTCATTACACCTGATGCCAACTATCATTATATTGTGATGCCGTTCGGATTGAAAAATGCAGGAGCCACTTGTCAAAGAATGATGACGAGGATGTTTAGGGATAAGATCGGACGTACGGTTGAAGTGTACATCGATGACATGGAGATAAAAAGCAAGCAAAAAGGACAACATATTGACGATCTTAAACAAGTATTCGCAATACTTCGACAACACCGACTGTGTCTCAATGCTGATAAGTACACTTTCGGGGTGGGGTCTGGCAAATTCCTAGGCTACTTGATAACCAAACGAGGAATTGAAGTTAACCCCAATCAAATTGAAGCCATGAAACGTCTCAACCCACCGAGCAACTCGAAAGAGGTCCAGAAATTGACCGGTATGTTGGCTGCCCTTAACCGATTCATTTCGAAGTTCACTGATCAGTGCCAACCATTTTATTAGCTTTTGAAGAAGTGGAAGGGGTTCCAATGGAATGAGGAGTGTGATAGAGCCTTTCATGACCTAAAGGACTATCTTGGACGGGCACCAACATTGACAGCCCCGGAGCCTAGAGAAGATCTGTATATGTACCTCTCGGTGTCCGAGCATGCAGCCAGCATGGTACTATTGAAGGATAATGGTGTGCAGCTACCGATCTTATACGTAAGCAAGACGTTTGTAGACGCCGAGACCAGGTATTTACCACTGGAAAAGTTGGTGTTGGCACTCATGCATTCCACCCGAAAATTGCCCCATTACTTCTAGGCTCACACTGTCCATGTTCTGACCGAGTATCCTCTTCAGTCATTGCTAAGAAGATTTGATTTTACTGGGAGGATAGCTAAATGGGGGACTCGATTAGGCTCTTTCGACATCAGATACAGGCCAAGGAACTCGGTGAAGGGACAAGTACTTGCAAACTTTATTGTCGAGTTCTCGCCAAAAGGTACGAATATTGTTTGCCTCGTGGGGGTCAAGCCATGGAAAGTGTTTGTAGATGGTGCATCCAATACGGTGGGAGCGGGGACTAGAATTATGGTCATCACCGCAGAAGGATTGAAGCTAGAGCACTCGTTCATATTAGGCTTTAGGGCTTCTAATAATGAGGCCAAATACGAGGCTTTACTTGTCGGACTGAAAGTTGTCATGGATTTAGGAGCCAAAGAGGTGGAAGTATACTCGAATTCTCTCCTAGTGGTTAATCAGGTGCAAGGAAACTTCGAGATCAAAGACCACCAGATGATTGAATATCTGCGGTTGGTAAAGCAAACCATGTGTAATTTTTCAAATGTCAAGGTTGAACAAATAGCCCGATGACAGAATCAACGCGCCGACTCCTTAGCAACGCTAGCATCAGCAATAGCTGACACAATACCCCGATTGATCAAGGTGGAGTTACTAGCTGAACCAAGTATCACTACTAAGGCACAGGTTGCATAGGTCACCACAGTCGAGAAATGCTGGATGGACCCCATCATCAATTTTCCTACAGAAGACATAGTCCCGGAACAGGAAAAAGAGGTAACTAGAGTACGAAGAACCGCTGCTCGGTATTGGTTGTCTGCCAATCAAAAATTATATCGAAGATCATTCGAAGGACCGTACCTGCAATGTCTTCGTCCTAATCAAGCTAAAGAGGTCTTGGCTGAGCTGCACGAGGGTGTGTGCGATAGTCACGTAGGGGGACGCTCATTGGCTCACCGAGCAATGACTCAAGGGTTTTGGTGGCCGCAGATGTGGAAAGATGCAACCAAGCATGCACGGAGATATGAGGAGTGTCAAATGCGCACCCCAATAATCTATTAACCTGCCGGGAACTTGAACCCAGTAAACATCCCTTGGCCATTTGCCCGGTGGGGACTAAACTGTTAGGATATGTACCCTTAAATCGTATTGTATGATGTTATGTATGACTTAATGTTGTATTTAATAAAATTATTTTATTTTTATCTAAAATAATGGTAACATGAATATGGGACATTATCATATAGTCCATGAGATGAATAGTATGTGATTTAGGTGATTTAGTCATAGAAGATATAAATCACAAATTCTTTGTAAACTCAGAATTTATAGTTCGTAGTAGGTGATGAAATTGGGCATTTCATCTG
Source organism: Castanopsis chinensis (assembly GCA_032878915.1). NCBI lineage: Eukaryota > Viridiplantae > Streptophyta > Magnoliopsida > Fagales > Fagaceae > Castanopsis > Castanopsis chinensis. Next base: position 8,127,721 of record JAVQMG010000102.1, on the reverse strand, counting down.
CGAAGATTATAACGTATCAACTAAGATGATTTGTCTTGATTATGAAAGTGGAGACTTCTAGTTAATATGTTGATATGTTTTAAGAGTTAAAACATTTTGAACTGGACCGCTGTGAGATTTATTATTCTCCTAACGACTGTCAAATGAATAATAAATCTCACGATTTTTATTTGCATGAACTCTTAATCTTGAGAGAATAATGGACTTGATCATGACTTGTAGATTGCTTTGATATATCAAAAGTGAAATCTAAAATAACAGTCAAAACCTCAATATGTTGGGTAGCCACATTTAGTGTTGATGGAACATATATTCTCAAGATAGAATTCATAGTCTTTTGATGAAGATGTAAGATATTCCCTTGAGATAAGTCTAATGGGTTCAGTTATTCAGAGAGTTAGGCCTAACCACTTTAGTAAGAAATTACTAAAGTATATATTTATGAAATTGGATTTCATAAATATATAATGAATAACTTAAAGGATTAAATCGAGTACTCAAGGATAAGATGTAGTAATTTACAAAGTGGCAGTCTACATTCATGACTTTGTGTTACTACGAATATTTTATGAAGGGTTGCGTGTATAATAAAGTCTTGAGATAGAATTTATTAATAAGGCCTAGAGTGCAATTATATTTATATAGTGGTGTTAAATATAATTAATGGTAACTTTGGACTTGTTAAGAGTTGACGGAAAAGCCCAAAACTTATGGAGCTAGTGTCTTATTGGTCCCTTTTGATCCCACTCCAAGTTACACACTAAAGCCTAGTTGGAAATGCCCAATAGGTCAGCCCAATTAGATAATAAGTTAGTTATAAAGGGAGAAACATACAGAATTTTTTTTATGAAAAAAAATCGTAGAGAAAAAGAAAAGAAAGAGTGTGAAACACACTTTCATTCTCCCTTTGCAAACTAATTGAGAGACCACACATCTTGGGCGTAAAATAGAATTGGAGTGAAGATTAAAATTGTTCCCAAGTGCTTCTAATCTTTGTTTTGAATTTCTCCATACCAAGGTACACGATCTTGTTCTTAAATTCTGAAATTTACATAGTGCATGTTGTCAATCATGAATGAAATAGATCTTTGTTTGTTACTTTTGCTGTGTGCTTTGTATGAGATACAAAGCCATATTTTTATCCAACATAAACATAGTCGGGCCGTTCCCCTGGGCAACGGGCAACTAGAGGTTCTTGCTTATGGCAGTAAACTACTTCACGAAGTGGGTGGAAGTAGAAGCATTGGCCAACATTCGAGATGTTGATGTCAAGAGGTTCGTATGGAGAAACATTGTAACAAGATTCGGTGTACCAGAGTCTCTTGTGTTGGAAAATAGTTTACAATTCGAAAGTAAAGCTTTTCGGGAGTTTTGCAATAATCTCAAGATCAGGAACCGGTATTCAACGTCGGCATACCCACAAAGCAATGGCCAGGCGAAAGCTACCAACAAGGCCATCGTAAGCGGATTGAAGAAGAGGTTGGAGGGCGCAAAAGGCAGGTGGGCCGAGGAACTACCAAGCATCCTATGAGCTTACCGTACAACTCTGAGAAGGTCCACAGGAGAAACACTGTTCTCTATAACTTACGGGGCTGAGGCTGTCGTCCTCGCAGAAGTGAACCTGTGCAGCGCCCGAGTTGTGGGATTCGCTCCAGCCGAGAATGAGAAGCTGATGTGCAAGCAGTTGAACTTATTAGAAGAACACCGTGAAGCAGCTACAGTCTGATTGGCAGAATACCAGCAAAAGCTCACCTAGAGGTATGATAGGAGCGTGAGGAAAAGGGAGTTTGCCGCGAGAGATCTAGTGCTTCGTAAGGTCATGGGGAATACACGTGACGTCAATGCAGGGAAGCTACCCCCAACTTGGGAAGGGCCCTACAGAGTAACTACCATTGCAGGTATAGGAGCATACTACTTAGAAGACTTGGAAGAAAAGCCACTTCCCCAGCCGTGGAACATTCACAACTTAAAAATTTTTATCCCTGATCGGACGTACTTCAGGGTGTAAATGGGATGTAGTTTTTCAATACATGTATTACATATTAATATGATGAGGTTTGCTCTTGTGGGTTTATTTAGCTCCATTACTGCTTATTGGTTGTTGCCACTCAACAAATACGAAAAGAATCATATAGAGACCTAGAGCTTTGATATTCTAAAGGACAGAAACTTGTCCTTGGTTTGATTCCTATCACCGAGCAGGTGGAAACCTTAAAGCATCATTTTCTAGAGGATAGAAACCTGTCCTCAATTCGATTCCTATCATTGAGCAAGTGGAAAACTTAAAACATCATTTTCTAAAGGACAAAAACCTGTCCTCGGTTCGATTCCTATCACCGAGCAGGTGGAAACCTTAAAATATCATTTTCTAAGGACAGAAACCTGTCCTCGGTTTGATTCCTATCACCGAGCAGGTGGAAACCTTAAAATATCATTTTCTAAAAACAGAAACCTGTCCTCGGTTTCGCTTTTATCACCAAGCAGGTGGAAGCCTAAGGCTATCGTTCTCTAAAGCGATCCTAGATTCAACTATCTATACCGAGCAATGAGAACCTAAACCGAAAGACCCTAAAGGTGGAAAGTTGCTCCCAACTGCCGTGAGTGAGAAAGTAAAGTATGATCAGTCTAACCCCAATCCTATACAGAGTTGGCAGTTCCCAAACAAACATTAATAAAATTTAAAACGGGAATGGAACACAGATTTATGTCCCAACAGTATCAATTAAAATCATCCAAACAGTAAAGAAATTGTTCTATCGCCACAGCCCGGTGACCTAGGCTTCACAAACACAAAGCCAGTAAAAAAAAGGGGGAAAGAAAAAAACAGGGATTAAATCATCATACGACATGATCAAAAGGATTTGGTGGGGTGACAGGTCGCTCGGATCCATTTCTAGCTGCTTGAGTTATTGGAGTCTGATCTTGAACACCTTCAAAACCAGTACGAATATTACTCGTAACCTCAGGGTCGGCCGTCTCCATGTGAGCGTCAATATCCCGTTCAAGATCCCTCATACTCGGGGTCTCCTCCTCATCCGTGGTGCCGGCCTGACTCTGAGCAGGAGGGGCAGGGCTTGAGTAGGGGATCTGCACTGGATTCGACAGCGGGGAATGCTCAGCCACTCCCATCGCCTGAAGAGCAGCTAACCATCCTTCCCGGAATCCATGGCACCGAGCTTGGTGAACGATCGGTTCCACAGATTTTTCAGCCTTCGAGAAGCCTGCGTTATACCACTAATCCTCATAGGCTTCGAGGGATTCCTTCAAGTCAGCAATTTGATTAGCTTGGGCTAGGTTCAGGCTATTTGCCTTTGCTAACCTGAGTTCTGTCTCGCCTAGCTTCATCTCCATAATGGTCAGCTTACTTTCGACAACCTGCCGAGCATCCTCAGCATCCATTGCTTTCCTCTCTGATGCCACGATAGCATCCCCCTTCTCCTTGGTAGTAACCTCAGCAACAGCCTTCAGCACCTTCTCCCGTTCAACAGCCTCGGCTGCATCCTTCAACCTCCCGTCCATGATGCCAGTCAACTGCGCGGCCTGAAAACAGAACAGTAACAAAATGATAAAGATGGGAAGATAGCTATCTATTACAACGTATGCAATAAAGGGAATAGGGAATTACAGTAATGGTATGCCATTGTAGCCGTCTGATAAGCGTCTTGTTGTCGCCATTCAAAAAATAGTGAACATCCTTGGACAACAGGAGGCCTTACACCAAGCTTTGAGCCACCCGTCCCCCTCCACCCTTGTCCCACAACCGAACGCTGGTGTTTGCCGATAAAGGCTTATCACCTAACAGAAAAGCGAGCCGCCAACAAACCTCGGGTTGAGAAGAAGACACCACGTTGGTCCCGACCTGGGCAGCTGGTGGAGTAGCAACCGGCATCTCCTGAATCCTAGGCCTGCCCTTTGCGCAGGGCGTAGTCTTCTGTAGGCGTCACCTAGGACGGGAGTGTTCTTCTTGACAGCTCGTTTCCTCTTTTTTCTTTCACCAACAGGAATTGCCAGACCCGTTCCTTGGGGGGATTGAGGTTGACCCACAAGTCCGGCCCTGGGTATAAACCGAGCAAAGGTCATCTCTCTATGCTTCACCATTTTTTCCACCTGGTCAAATTTGGTGCCCGAGGTACCTACTGGTTCGGCGGCTTCTTCCTCAACTATTGGGGCAGCGTTTCCTGGCTGTTCAATAGCTTCGTGTCTTCTTCGACTTCGAGACAGACGCTCAGCAGACTCGTCCCTTATAGGCGCGATATCATCTGCGGTGGTATAATGGGGGCTGAGGTCTCAAGCTTCGCCAGTAGTAACGGGAGGAAGGAATTTCTTATGCCGGACATCTATGTAGGACAAGAGCGGGCTGTCTACTAAAAGCGCCTAGCTGAAGTTTTGCCAAGTGGTGTACACTAGGTTAACACCGAGAATTAAATGTGATGCCCGAAGCTGCCAGTCATCGTGCATGAAAATCTCTGACCTCAGGACAAAGTTGAGATCACGTGCATGTATGACTCGGGAGTTCGGTAGGAACCTTTTTGATTTTGTAGCAAATTCGAGAATAAACCGATCTGTTAATTGTACAAACAATAAAAGGATGTAAGAATAGAGCAAATGGAGATTCTCAGTACCAACCAACTTCACGTGGTGAAAGCGGGCAAAGTAACTCACTGGCGAGCCAGTTGCTGCATACTCGAACAAACTCTCCAGCTGAGTTTTTATTGGAGTCGAGCAGACAAGAGATAAGCCGGACTAGCATATCTCTAGTTTTCAAGTAATAGTCACTCGAAAAATTGTCGCACAGTTTATACATAAAATTAATGTCATGATGGTTCAGTTGCAGCCCAAACATCTGATTCAGCCGGCTGACATAACTAACAATTCTATAAAAGTTAGGGGGAAATTGGTCGGGGCACAGACCATAGAATCCTAGGGTGCTTATGATGAGAGGGTCTATCAGAAATCTAACCCCACCCTCAAATATAGACATCAACGGAAAAAACGTTGCATTTGAATCAGCAGCCCTCGCAAGTTCAGTGTCGCCCACATTATAGTACGCAATGTCGACATCCCCTGGGACACCAAAGGTCTCTCTAAAACTGGCTAAGGCAACTCCAGGGGTGAGAAGGTGAGAATACTCCATTCCTAAAGTACGAAATAGAAAGGAATCAAAAAAGAGAAAAGAAGAGAGAACTTACTTTTAGGCTCTAAGGAGTGAGAAACTGGAGGAATTTTGGTGCACAAAAGAAAGATGCTCGACAAAGAAGAAACTGAGAGTGAAGAGGATACAAAAAGTGAAATGTAAACCCAACATGAGTTATATATAGGAATCAAGGCATTTAATGAGGCGAGGAGCGAGAGAAATCCTCCTAACACCTTTTTGGGTAAACTCCCCACGCGTGTAGGCGCAGTTTACGAACCGCTAGACGGTTCGTCAACAGACAGACAATTCACTAACCCTCAAATTTTAATTACGGATGTGACGACTTGACACGGCACCGCTTTCGAGAAACCTACTATAATGGTCGCTCCGGCCGCGTGTAAACAGTGTTCGTTGTCCATGGGAAATCATAATTACTTGTCTGGATCCTTGATTCATCGCCAGAAGCATGGCATGAAACAATGGGGGGCTATTGTACTGGCATCACCCTCCTTCAAGCCCATTTACTCAAAGGCCCATGGAGGTAATGCCACATATGAGGACCTGACACTGATCAGACCGAAGAGTTCATTCCATGCGAGCTTTTACGCTCGTCTGAGAACCCGAGGACCGGGGATTAAATCCTTTATGGCATGAATGTCAGGGATGGAGGCCTCATCCTTGTTAGGCATGTTGCCGGGCATGAGAAACTCGCAATAAACGACATCCCCTATAGAGTGTTCTCTCTCGAGCAATCTTTCCAGTGGTGGAACTAGTTCCAATGCCATTGTCACCTTTTCTCACTCATCACCAAACATCCACTTAGGGATAATGGTATTGGACCTTCCTTCTGTTACTTAGGGAATGCCACTGCCGAGCATTAGGTCCAACAGCGGAGCTAGTTCTAATGCCACTGTCACCTTCTCCCACTCTCAATCAAGCAGCCATTTAAGGGAAACGGTATTGGACCTTTCATTCCACCCACTGGGAAAATGATCATGAACATTCCACTAACTTTAGCTATAAATAGACAGAGAAGGTTCAGTTGAAGGGGTTGGCAAGGGGGAGGGGGGGAGAGGAAAGACCATGGAGAGAAGGTGAAGCTCCTGGGAAGGAGAGGGGGAGTGATTGTAAGAATAGAGAGAATTGGGGTACTTGGGTTGCCAAACATAGGATCACCCATTGTAGGAAATCCAGAAGCCCATAATACAAATAGATTGTGAGCTCATAAACCTTTCAGGCCCATCAGCCATATCTGGGTGCACACAATAGTCATGTTAGAATTAGTGCCCTTAAATCCTATTGTATGATGTTATGTATAACATTATGTATAATTTAATGTTATGATTAATTGTTTTATGACATTTAAAGTTGTTTTATTATTATCTAAAGTAATTGTAACATGAATATTTCAACATTATCATATAGTCCATGAGATGCGTAGTATGTGATTTATTTGATTTAATCACTAAAGATATAGACCATAAGTTCTTTGTAAACTCAAAATTTTAGTTTGTAGTCTGTGATGAAATTATGTATTTCATCTACTAAGACTATAATATATCAATTAAGATAATTTGTCTTGATTATTGAAGTGGAGACTTCTAGTTAATATATTAATATGTTTTAAAGTTAAAATATATTAAACTGGACCGCTGTGAAATTTATTATTCTCCAAACGACTGTCAAATAAATAATAAATCTCATGACTTTAATTTACATCAACTCTCAATCCTGAGAGGATAGTGAACCTGATCATGAAATGTAAGTTGTTTTGATAAATCAGGAGTAAGATCTAATTCAACGATCAAAATCTCAGTATGTTGGAGAGCTACACGTGGTGTTATTGGAACACATATCCTTAAAATGTAATTCATAGTCTCTTTGTAAAGATGTAAATTTTCATTTGAGATAAATTTAATGAGTTTGGTTATTCAGAGTGTTAAACCTGACCACTTTAATAAAGAGTTACTAAAGTTTATACTTTATGAAATTTGATTTTATAAATATATATATATATATATATATATATAGCTTAAAGAATTAAACTGGATATTCAAGGATCAAGAGGTAGTAATTTTCAAAGTGACATATATTATGACTTTATATTATTACGAATATTTTCATGAAGACGTTAATTATTTAGACAATAAAGTCTTGGGATTTAATTTTATTAATAAAGTCTAAAGTGAAATTGTATTTATATAGTGGTATTAAATATAATTAATAACAACTTTGACTTTGTCAAGAGTTGACAAATAAGCCCGACACCCATTGGAGTTAGAGCTTTATTTGTTCCTTTGGTCCCATCTCAGCCACACACTAAAACCCAATTGAACTGGCCCAAAAAACCTAGCCTAATTAGATAATCAGTTGTTTATTTAATAAGAATTATTAAATAAAGTAACTGTCTTTTGACAGTTAAAAAAAAAAAACATGTACAATAAATGGAGAAACAAGACAGTTTTCTCATAATAATATATTCTCTCTTGAAGAAATGCGTAAATAACTAATTGAGAGACTATACATCTTAGGAAGCTGTGGAATTGCGGTGAAGAGTAAAGGTCTTCCCAAGTTTGAAATCCTTTTGTTTTGAATTTCACTCCATCAAGGTACGCCTTTCTATTCTTTATTTCTAAAATTCTAGATATTCCATGTTATCTTACATGAATGAACAAAATACTTGTGTTGTTTCCGCTCTGTGTTTTGTATGAGATGCAAAACCAGTTTTTCCAACAAGTCAAGCCTAAACTTGGGCTTAAGTAACTTGTTTACTAAACAAACAAACATAAACAAGCATTTTTTCAAGTCAAGCCCAAGTTACTCAAAAAAACTTGTTTTTATTTATAACCTTACCCGAATGGTACCTTCTCCCGCCCCTTTAACATTTCAATCCCATGTTGAAGGTTTAAACCCTCCTAAAAATTAAAACAAAACAAGACAAAAAACTCAAGCACCAAGAAGTTATCATTGATAGTCATGCTGGCTGTTTCTAGAGAGATGACTTAGATCGCATTTGTTAGGGTAGGTCTCACCGCACCTGTTATCAGTCAAAACAAAGATGATTTCTTTAGAGTCAGATGAAGGACAAAACAGCTATTACAACATTTCGATCAAAATATGGTCTTCTTTGCTTTCACTTTGAAGAGTTCCTTTGCTGATAATTAATTGTACAAACACACCACGCAACATCACATTGTAGGAAACAAACTTCGAACATGCATGAAGAAGTGGTCACTAGAAATTTATTTCCTCATATTAAAACTTTGACCACACAGGCTATAGTCACCAATGCAATTTGAGTTCAAATTGATAAGCATCTGTTTATATTATGACGAACGTTGAAGATGCTTCACAGTCTCATAAACAGCTGAAAAATCAAGGTCCCCCAACCCCATGCTTTTGGCCTTCTTGAAAGCCTACAGAAGATATAAACATCAAGGTTTTAGTTCTAATAATCAATGAGGTTCCAGTCATACCTAAAACCTGGATCCCCATATCAAACATCTTAAGTACTTAAATATGTCATACATGTTACATAATCGCAAAATGCCGAGCTTTCTGTTCTTAATACAACAATCATCAATATCAATATAAACAATATTTGAAAAATGATAGCCATATCCAAACAGGAGAGATCTCAACAAGTTCTGCATTCCACAACTGATACATCAAGTATTGTGACTTCCACAAAATTATCAGGCCAACTCCAATATTTAAATCATTTTTTCTCTAACTAAAATAAACAAAGAGAATAAGACCGTGTAACCTAGAGAATGAAATGAGTTGGTTTGGGAGGAAACGCCATCCCAAACCAAAACCTGTTTTAGATGTTTGATTCCAAAACTCTATCCTAAACTCATGTCAAATTTAAGAAATGAACCAAAACTCAACCTATTGACACTAAGAAACCTGAAACCCAAGCATCTTAACCGAATAAATAAACCTAATTGTCACTCATCAATATATCAGAAAAAGGGCTCAAGAGGGAGAGAAAGGTCAGACACCTCAAAGTAAGGACTTCTTACTCCTATGATCAAACCCCTCACACCCTTCCTACATACCTGAAAACCCGAGAATCAACTTATCCAACCTGATGAAACAAACCTCATTCGCTAATCAACAAGCACACACATGCATACACAGATATCAAATGAAAGTTGTCTTAGTTATGATCAGTTAACAACCAAAATCAATTTCACAACATAAATATAGAGACTGACCAAATCTTAAATAAATGGAAGCAACATGAAACAGTAAGGAAAAAGGAAGAGAAATCTAAGATCAAGAGACATATAAATTAGTAGCAAGAACCATGGTCATCAATAGTAAAAGCATAATAGTATAAGGGCATGAGAATCCTAATAAATATTAATTTATTCTTTTTTGGATAAATCCTGATAGTATATTATGTTTCATCCTACTGAATATAGAAATTTCAACAAGTAAAGCCATGCTTGGGCTTCGATCTCTTTGCTAGATATCGATCCTTGGAGATACCATAGCATCGGTTTTTTGTATTGTCCTTTAAATATGTCCAATCTGTCATTATTCGCATTTTATTTTTCATTGGTAAGTTTCACTTGGTGAGCCTTGAACCCATTCTTAGACAAGGAGGAAGTGTCATTTGAGCTAGAGCTCATTGGCAATCTATCATTAACGACAATAAGCAGTACATATTTTTTTTATGAATAATAAAATTGTATTAAGCAAAATTTGCCCCAGTACACAGGAGATATAGAGATATACAAAGAGAACAAAACAGTCAAGGAAAACTCAAAAAAAAAATAATAATAATAGTAATAAAAAAAATTATCAATGAAAGTAAGCAAATTATAAAATTGAATGAGTGGAGAACACAGCAATCCAATCATACGAAAAATGCAGAAGGAACAATTTTAATTCCATTGAAGGCCTCTCAAAACCCTCAAATGTTCTATAATTATGCTCTCTCCGAACAATACACATCAGGGACAAGGGCACTGCACACCAAACAGTGCCACACCTTGTCTAACAAAACTCCCCTTCCAGCAAGCTAAGACCTCAATGATGTGAGAAGGCATAACCCACTGAACCCTAAATAAACAGAAAACCAGGGACCACAATTTCTTAGCAGCACACCTTATTAGTAGCTTCTGTGTAATAGGGTAAATGTGGTAAAGATGGAAATAGAACTTATTCACGATAACCAGGGATAACATCTACCAAAAACATATAAAACACATCAACTCCGTCTATTCTCTTCTATTTCTCCCATCCCTTCTACATCATATTCCCTAAATGTTTTCATCTTTTTTATCTCTTGATTTTTTACTTCCTAGTATTACTAGCAATTCAAAAGAAAATAACTCCATAATTTTTATTTTGGTGTTTGAAGGAAACTTAGTTCTTAAAAGATAAAATTTTTAATATTTCTTAATTATATTTCTTGATGGTGTGGCAAGCGAAGGTCCCTCCTAGGTTGGCGTTATTTTCATAGTTTGCTGCTTTGGGTGAGATCTGATAATCTTCGAAAGCGGAGAATTAATGTGATAGATTGGTGTCGTATGTGAAAACAGAGTGGGTATTGGTGGATCATCTTCTTCATTGCCCTATAGCTTATGAGCTATGGACAATGGCGTTTGGCTAACATCTCGAAATAGCTGTTCTTCATTGCCCTATAGCTTCATGGCAGGGCAACTTCAACCAGCATCACAAAATAGCTATTTTGAGATTTGTGCCACATTGCATAATGTGTGTATTTTGCGAGAATGGAATGCTATAAATTTTAACTATACTTGAGATTAGTTCTTTTTTCTTTCTTTCCTCTTTGCTCAAGTGGAGTTAGCTTTACAAACATATTCATGTCTTCTCTTCCAAATTTGAATGACCATCGTAATTTGGGATCTAGATTGAATTGTACCCATAGTACATTCCCTATGCACTTGGGTCTGTTTTAATTTAAATAAAAAATTTATTACTTATAAAATATAATTAATATATATATATATATATATATCTTAATTATATGCCAGAACTAACACTAATCTCTGCATATCCGATAGAACTGCAACCAGAAGAATCATGTATCCTGAAGTGCTCTGAGTCACACCAAACAAACCCAGATCTCTATATTTTGATTATCATTGTTTTGCATAGTGTCATTTTGTTCATCCAGATCAAAACCAAATCCACCACCATTTTCAACATATCCTCAGACCACTTTAGATCCTGCCACTAACCTGCGGCAGACTTACCAGACTAGAGTTCCTTTTTATGGATAACTTAGGCTAAAGTTTGGAACTACACAATGTGTTACCTAGCTCGGACATTTTATTTATTTATTTTTGGGCGCAAAACTCAAGGAGTTATAAAAAAGAAAACCTATAGAAAATGCAGGTCAAGAATCATAAAAGAAAACTGTGAGTTAGAAGACACAATTAGAATATTAATTCTGAACCAAAATTAATTGCCAGGATTTTCATTCACAGCGCATTTTAACTGGTTCTGAATGTTCATAAAGTATTTGTACTCTATTACAAACTTTATTTCATCTTGTAATTAAAACGGGGTGAATGAACGTACAATGCACGTGCTAAGTAAAATTCACATGTAAAATAAAGATGTATTTCACAAATGTCATTTAAAATGAACAATAAAATAATGAAATTATATGAGGGAAGCATATCATGTAGGACCTAGTTTTTTGTCAAAACTAAAAATTACGGTAGATAATTAAACTTCTTTTTAATTTTTTTTCAAACTTTTCGTAATAGGATTTTAATTGAAATAGTAATTTAAACTTCTTGGAACTTTGGTAATAGGGTTTCACCTAAAGTAGAATTAGCTTCAATATTTTAAATTTTACACTTTTGTTAGTAGGGATTAAAAGTTTTATGTAGAATAATGGGCAAAAAAAATGGAGAGGGCATCCACTTTGCACAAATAAATGACGTATGACACAACTTTCATCGTATGGTATAGGATTAATAACTAAGGACTAGACTTTGAATTGTTCTTCTAGTTTAAAGCGTCTACCAACTGATTTTTTTTTTTTTTTATAAGTAATAAAGATGTATATTCAAAAAGCTACCTCGTGCATAAAGGCATAAGGCAGATCAAATATTACAGAAAGAGGAAAGAAAAAACAAAGAAAATACTAATTACAAAAGAGAGACCTAAGAAACATAGGGAGAGAATCACTAGAGGTGAGTCCCCAAACTCTAGACCAGTCAAAAAGGGAGCAACAGAAAGAAGCAAGCAAATGGTCATCGGAGCTTTCCATGTCCTCAAATGTTTGCCAATTTCACTCCCTCCAAATACATCACATTAAGCACAACGGAACCAAATTCCAAATGCTAGACAAATGCTTTCCAAACCAATTCCACCAGCCAAAAAGAGTACCTGCAACCAATCTTGGCAAGGCCCATGAAATCCCAAAAGATCTAAAAACTACACTCCACAACCAATAAGCCTTTTCACAATAAAGTAGCAAATGATCCACCGTCTCTCCATTACGACGACACATAATGCACCAATCAACAAAATCAAACCCTTTACCCTATAGATTGTCACTTGTAAGAATTTTATTCCACATGGCGGTCCAAACAAAGAAAAAAACAAGCCGAGGAGCCTTAACCTTCCAAATACCTTTCCAAGGAAAGATAATGGGCAAGGGACCTCGTAACTTATTATAAAACGAGCGCTTATCAAAATCCCCATTTTTCATCAATGTCCATCTCATACGGTCTCCATTCTTAGTTGGAAGTAAATTAGAACTCAAAGTACGAAGAAATTCATCCACAACACCCATCTCCCAATCATTTGGTCTTTGAATGAAACGAACATCCCAAATTCTCCGTTCCTCTATCCCCTACCGTTCAAGACAAGAGGCCACAAAGGCTACTTTATTGGAAGCAATCCCAAACACAACCAGAAAGGTTAGTTGGAATGGTGAATCCCCACACCACCGATCTGTCCAAAACTTCACTCTATCCCCCGCCCCTACCTCAAACTAAATATTTTTGCTAAAAACCTCCCAACCCATTTGGATAGTTCTCCACAAACCACCCCACTCTTCCCCAAACTTCAAAGCTACAAGCCTTCTCCAAAGCCTTGTCTCCTCAACCCCAAACCGCCATAACCATTTCCCTAGTAAGGCTTTACTAAAAGTAGTTAATTTCCTTACTCCTAACCCACCTACCATTATCCATAGGTGCACACACCTTATCCCACCCCACCAAATGTGTCTTGGAATCACCCCACAGAAAATCCCTTTGCAACTTCTTAATTTTATTGGCCACATGTGTAGGGATAGTAAAAAGAGATAAAAAGTAAGTAGGAAGGTTAGATAACGTACTTTTAAACAACGCTAGTCGTCCACCTTTTGACAAATACAGCTTCTTCCACCTACCCAACTTACACACTATTTTCTCCCAAATAGGATTCCAAATAGTAGGGAACTTGTGGGTAGCCATAGTAAGATAGGTCATAGGCAAAGACCCTATCCTACAACCCAAAATCTCTGCCAAGGCATGGACATTATGAACCTCCCCAATAGGAACCATCTCACTTTTCAAAACATTAACCTTTAATCCTGTCACAACTTGGAAACAAACTAGTAGCATTCGAACATGTAAAATCTGCTCCCCATCTGTATCACAAAACAGAATTATATCATCCACAAACAAAAGATGCGATACACATTCCCCACCACCCTGCCTACCATCAACCCTAAAACCATGAAGTAAACCAACACTTTCAGCTCTTTTCATCATTCTATTGAAAACCTCCATCATAACCAAAAACAACATAGGAGACAACGGGTCCCCTTGTCTCAATCCCCTCAAGTTTCCAAAAAAGTCAGCTAGAGACCCATTAACCAAGACAGAGAACTGAGCTGTAGATATACAAGTACGAATCCACCTACACCACTTCACCACAAATCCCATTCTCTTTGGCAAATCTAGAAGAGCCTCCCAATTCACATGATCATAGGCTTTCTCAATATCCAGCTTACAAATAACCCCTGGAATCTTACTCTTCACCTGACTATCAACACACCCATTAGCAATAAGAACTGAATCAAGTATTTGTCCACAACTTACAAAACTATTCTAAGACTCGGATATGAACTGATCCAAAACCTCTTTCAAGCAATTTTCCAAAACCTTAGCCAAGATCTTATACACGCTCCCCACCAAACTATTAGGTCTGAAGTCTCGGATATTGGAGGCACCATTCTTCTTATAGATCAAAGCTATGAAAGTTGCATTAAGAGATTTTCAAACTTACTATGTTGATAAAAACTATTCAAACAAAGCTAAAACATCATGTTCCACAACTCTCCAACAATGGTGGTAGAAGGCCATAGAGAAACTATCAGGACCTATAACTTTATCTCTTTCTAGCTCTTTGACAACTCGAAGAATCTCCTCCTTTTCAAACCTTTGTTCAAGCCATTCCCTCTCCAACCCCTCAATCTGATCAAACTCCATACTTTCCACAAAAGGCCTCCACTCCTTTGTCTCTTTATACAATTTTTTATAAAACTATACTACTTGGTCTGCCATCTCTGATTCTTCCAAAGAACAAAGGTTCTTTATTTGAGACCTCACCACAACCTTCTCACTTATTTCCACTTCAGAAAGGCCAAAATCTCCTTCCTTAGCATCTAAAAAATTTCAAGGCCTCCAATAATTCTTTCTTTTGATGACCTATATTTTCAAACTCAAGACAATTCCACTTAATAATGGCTCTTTTCAAAGCCTTCAACTTCTTGGCAAGCACATAACTAGGAGTACCAAAGAAAGAATATCGATTCCACCAAGAATGAACCCCATCTGTGAATCCATTAGACTTTAACCCCATGTTCTCAAACCTAAAAGGACTCTTCCCCTTCATTATCCCCCCTGCCTCCACTAGAATAGGAAAGTAGTCTAAAACAAGGTGAGGTAAAACCCGCTGGATCACATCTAGGTAGTGGTCCTCCCAATCATGAGATACCAGAGCTCTATCTATCCTAAACATCAAAGGCTGATCTGAACCACTAGACCAAGTATAACCCCCCCCCCCCCCCTTCTCCAATGGTAAGTCTATCAAATTAAGATCCTCAAGAAACTTAGAAAAATTCTCCATAGCCAGGGTAAGATGCGATCCACCCAACCGTTCACTTGGGAAGCGAACGATATTGAAATTCCCTATGTAACACCATGGAACATCCTATATTTCTAAATTCCAATCAGCTTGTCCCACATCTTCCCCCTCAAATTATTATCATTTGGGCCATAAACCCTAGAACATGCCCAAATAAAACCATTCCTCACCACCTGTCATGGAACTGACATGGAAAAGTAACCCAACATAACCTCCAACGTTTCTAAAACCCTCCTATCCCACATCATCAGAACCCCACCAGCCGTCTGATCTGCATCCAAAGCCACCTAGTCCACATAAGAACAACTCCACAGGCTACAAACCATCCGTCTATCCATGCCCGCAAGCTTAGTTTTTTGAAGGCAGACTACATCACAATTCCACTCTCGTAGTAAATTTTTAACTACCAAACATTTTTGAGAATCATTCAATCCTCGAACATTCCATGAAACCATCTTTAACTTCATAAAAACTGTTAACTCCCTACTACAATCTCTATATAGCAGTCAAATTTCTCAGTTCCTTCTTCCCTTTATCCTTGGAGATAGCTTTTCGATGAGTTGCATCTTTCTTGTGCAAAAGATTGGCAGCCTCAATCACCCTCTCAAGCCTTTGTAAAAGCATAATACACATCTTCTCATGTTGACCCACAGGAAGTCCCACCAATTTACTTAAACTAAGAATTTTATGTTTCACCCAATTAGAAATATTTAATGTATTTTCAAGCTCCAAAACCTCAGTATCACTATTCAACTCAACCAACACAACCAACCCCTGAGGAGTGATGGTCATCAAGGGGGAGAAACTATCCACATCACCCAAACCCAAGTCTGCAATAACCGCTTCTCCCTTTGTCGATACTCTTGCCTTAGGATAACTTCGGTCTGCCAACACCACTAACTAGTTAACTTGATGGGAAGTGTATATCCCTTGAGCAGCACTTGCACAACCAACCCAAATACCTTCATCCCCATCCTAGGCACTCAAATCCACAATCCCAACTCTCGATAGGCTTAGAAAAAAATTGGACAAAAAGAGACCAGTGCCATCGAAGGCTCATCAGAGTGAAACCCATTGGAAGAAGGACACTCAACCTCCATCGAAGCCTTCTCAAGTCGACCCATCACATCGATCTGAGGAAGAGAGTTCTCATGAGCACAATCAGAGCTCGTCACCGTCATCAAACAATGGATTATCACTGCATTAGTCTTACTCAGTGTCATCGGTGACTCCTCGGCGTGAAACTCACTAAAAACTATGTTGTCGACCTTTGTCGAAGGCTCCGCAGGTCAACCCAACATCTCATTTGGAGCAGCAAAATGATCGTGCTATGGTTTGAAACTTGCCACCATCACCAAATCATGGGCTTTGTGGGTTGGTGGTCTCAGGTCAGCCAAAGAAGAGCTTCCACCCACTTCAAATCTAATTGGGCTTGTTACCTCTAGGATATTTGGAGGGCCCACGCACATGTCACAGTTTGGGTCTAAGCCCAACGCTGGCTTCTCTGGACCCCGTGTGTCACGAATAGAGCCTAAGCCCACCACGGGTTTCTCACCCCATGTGACCCACTTAAAGCTTTTTAATCCACCTTTATTGCAGTCCCATGTAACATGCCTCTTTCCTTCCCCATGCACCACCACAGTCAAGCCCTTCCCTATCTAGCAAGAATTCCTCAAATCACGTTCTTTTCCATAAACAGATTTGTTTGAATTTGAACTGAATCTTAATGGAAATCTCTTTTTGTTTCCTCCTGGATTTATCTCTCTCATATTAAAGTCCACATTAATGCACCGAGAACCCACATCTCCTCCTCCAAGAGCCATCGGACATGGTTTGCCCGCCGAAATTTCACTCAACACCATCTGCTCAACTTTTAGGTTCTGCTTCACCACCCTATCCTCCCCTAATTGAGATTTCCCCTTATTGTGGATGCTAAACAAATGTGGCTAATTTTTTCCCCTGACTTGCACCTGATAGCCACGCACTGTCTCAGCAAAATTTTTAGATGTTTGAATCCCTGAGTTATCCTTATGAGGGTAAGCAACAAATTTCGAGTGACCAGAGCCACCATCCACATAGTGTTCAGGTTAACCCAAAGACCCTCCACCCATTCTTTTCTTTGACCTCCAGAATAATAATAGACCTTCTAAACCTGCCAACTTTGAATTCAGTCAATAATAAGAACTGGCCAAACGAGTTGGAGAGTATAAGCTATATCACCCTCCCTGAAAGTAAAAAAACTGCTTGGGACTATTCCCAATAACAATGTGTTCTATATTCTTCATCAGCCATTGCGCTGCATGCTTCCCCATAAAAACTGACTTCATGAAGTATTTTCCCCGCTCAAAAATCCTTAAAGAAAAATACCGCCCCCCTTCCTCTACCACCAATTGAAAATTTGGATTCAATAAAAAAAACTGTGAGATCCACCCATAATAGATAGATCAAAAAGAAGAAAAGAACTAAATATCTGGCTAACTTCAGGTAGCCAGGCTCCTTGAGGTAGAATGCAAATTTCTAAATTATCACCATGCATGCATCTATCACAAAATGTTGGGAGTATATTCCAAACTGTCTTATCTAAAGCATCTATCTAATGCCTACTGATATCTTACATTAACAACACTGCTTCTGCATATGTTTGCACATAGGAAAGAAAGGCAATGGAAGAGTATAACCTCATTGGCTGCAGCTGCAACTGGCATTGATACTGCATCTGCATCACCAAGTGCAAGAGCCAACCTCATATCCTTTTGCTGATGTTTCAACGGAAAAGCAGGGGAGTAATTGTTCTGGATCATAGTGGGTCCTTTCAACTTGAACATTGGGTTAGCAATTGCACCCAGATCCTGCCAGAAAATAACTTGTGAGAATCAACTTCAATACCATGTGTCAACAAAAAATTTTCTTGGTCATTATCATACCAATACATCAAGAAGAGTCTTAGAGTCCAGTCCACTTCTGTCAGCCAGTACAAGTCCCTCTGAAAATGCATTCATCATACTGAAAAGGAGAAAACATCATAAAGGTAGTCAACTACCATATAAAGGCCCACACATACCACAAGAAACTCAAGGAGAAGCAAGCTCAAATGCAAAGTTGAATCTTGACAATAGGTTTAAATTCCAAGTAGGGCCTAATTGAGACCCCCCCAGAAGCTACCCTAGTTAGTTTTTTTTGATAGGTAATCAGAGAAATAATATTAATGATAAAACAAAGAGAGAAAAGTATAAGACGTTCATGATGATGAACAAGAAGAAAAAAAAGAGCACATAGCACAACACAAAGGGGGAGATCAGGAAACTAAGCTACGGGAAGACACAAAATTAGAGAGAGAAGAACAATCAGTAAAACCCCAACAACTAGACCACTCCCAAAGACTGCGATGATTTACAACTTTTAACTCATCCAACGTCTTCTCCTTGTCCTCAAAAGAACGACGATTTCGTTCCAACCACACAGTCCACATTAAACACCCAGGAACCACATTCCAAATGTTCGAATTATGCTTCCCAAGCCACTGATGCCAACAAAATAACAAACCTGCCACCAAACCTGGCATAACCCAATGAATACCGAAAACCTGAAGCATAAGAGACCATAGGGAATGAGTGACAGGACAATGAAGAAGAAGGTGATCTACCGACTCCCCATCTTGGCAACACATAACACACCAATTAGCCAAGGGGCGACCCTTAAGCATAAGATTATCCAAAGTGAGGATCCGGCCATGAGCAGCTGTCCACAGAAAGACCACCACTCGTTTAGGAATCTTTGGTTTCCAAATCCCCTTCCAAGGAAACAAAGAATTTGAAGCATCCCGAATCACTTGATAATAAGACCGGGTGTCAAAAATACCATTACCTTTTAGCCACCAGCAAAGAGTATCACTCCTCTCACCCCGAGGCATACGAGATTGGATAAACTGATGCAAAGAATAAGAAGCAGCCAACTCCCAATCTTCAAAGGATCTATAAAACCTCAAATTCCACACTTTAGCCGTGCTCCCTTATGGAATCCACAAGACCTCAGAGGTGACAGCACCCTTGACCGCTAAGCACACATAGAGCTCAGAATAGAGATCTTTAAGAGAAATATCACCAATCCACCTATCATGCCAAAAACGGATACGAGTGCCTTCCCCCGCTACAAAAGATAGATGCTTAGAGAAGCTCTCCCACCCTTCATGAATGCTTCTCCATAGACCACATCCATGAGTCCTCCTGCAAGGTTTAGTGCACCACCCCCCTAGACCCTCGCCATATTTAGAAGAGATAACTCTCCGCCAGAGATGAGTAACTTCATGACCAAATCTCCACAACCATTTTCCTAATAGAGCTTGATTAAAAGAAACCACACTTCTAATCCCCAAACCACCCATCTCAATGGGTGAGCAAACCTTTTTCCAAGCCACCAAAGGATACTTGAAACTCCCCTCAAAAGACCCCCAAAGAAAATTCCTCTGAATACTTTCCAATCTAGCAGCCACAGTTTTAGGAATAGTAAAGAGAGATAAAAAATATGTAGGGAGACTAGAGAGGGTACTCTTTATTAGCATGAGTCTACCACCCTTAGATAGATAAAGACGCTTCCGCCCAGATAGTTTCTTCTCCATTTTCTCCAAAAAAGGATTCCAGATCGAAGTAGTCTTAAAAGAAGTACCCAACGGCATCCCCAAATATTTCATAGGCAACCTGCCCACTCTACATTGAAGGATATTAGCCAATGCATCTAGATTATTCACCTCCCCAACAGGGACAATTTCACTGTTCCCAACATTGACCTTCAAGCCGGTAAACGCCTGGAAACGAGACAACACCAACCTAATAGACATCAACTGTTCTCTAGAGGCATCACAAAATAAGATAGTATCATTAGCAAATAACAAATGGGAGATACGCACACCAACAATGCTCATAGCTCCCACATGAAAACCCCGAATAAGATTACACTCCTCAGTCTTCTTCAAGAGCCTACTTAAGACCTCCATTATCAAAAGAAACAAGAGCGGGGATAGGGGATCCCCTTGTCTCAGCCCACGGGAGCTACCAAAAAAACCTTCAGGGGATCCATTAACTAAACCTAAAAAACGGGCCGATGAAACACAAGCCTTAATCCACCCCTTCCATTTCAGCCCAAAACCCATATGGCCCAGCAAATAAAACAAGGCCTCCCAGCTCACATGATCATGAGCTTTTTCAATATCAAGCTTGCAAACCACACCCGGAATTCTGCTCTTCAATCTGCTGTCCAGGCATTCATTTGTAATAAGCACTGAATCCAGAATCTGCCTTCTGCCAACAAACGAATTTTGAAACTCAGAGATGAGATTATCCAAAACCGCTCTCAGCCTATTAGCCAACACCTTGGACAGCAGCTTGTACACACTACCCACCAAACTAATGGGGCGAAAGTCCTTAATGTTAACGGCATTACACTTCTTAGGAATTAAAGTGAGGAATGAAGCGTTCATAGACCGCTCAAACACAGAGTGCCGATGAAAGTAAACAAAAAAATCCATGACATCCTTTTCCACCACACTCCAGCATTTTTGAAAGAAAGCCATGGTGAACCCATCAAGGCCCGGAGCTTTATCACCTTCCATCTCCCTTAACACAAGGAAGACTTCCTCCTTCATGAACTCCTTCTCTAAAGATAACCACTTATCCTCATCAATGCAAGCAAAATCTAACCCATCCATGGTAGGACGCCCCACTTCAGTTTCCTTATACAGCCCTTGATAAAAGAGAACTAGCTGAGAGAGAACATCAGACTCATCCTCATAAAGAACACCATCCACCTCAATCCGTTTAATTAGATTAGCATTTCTATGAGAGTTTGCTAATCTATGAAAGAATTTAGTATTATTGTCACCCTCCTTCACAAACAAAGCCCAAGACTTTTGCCTCCAAGAAATCTCCTCAAGGGAAGCTAACTGTTATATGTGACCTTTGAGTTGAAGGCGATGAGTCTGTTCTTCACTTGAAAAACGCACCAACTCCTCTCTCGCATCTAAACCCATCAGCTCAGTCAGCAAGTTCTTCTTTCTAAAAGCCAAATCACCAAACTCCTCCCTGTTCCACTTTTTTAAATCAGCTTTTAGAGCCTTCAATTTTTGAGCCAAGATGAAACTAGGAGTGCCCTCAAAACTGTATCCATCCCACCATTGTTTAACTCTATCAACAAAACCCTCAACTTTCAACCACATATTTTCAAATTTAAAGGCACTTCGCCTACGACGAATAACACCAGCTTCCACCAAAAGCGGGCAATGGTCTGAAAGAACACGGGGAAGCACCTGTTGGGATACATTCTCAAAGTGCTCATCCCAATCAAGAGAAACCAAAGCCCTGTCAATTCTTGACATAGAGGGAAGGCCAGAATCTCTGAACCACGTGAAGGATGCCCCCTCTAAAGGTAAATCAACTAAGGAATTATTCTCTATAAAATCCGAGAATGCGATCCTAGTAGGGCTAAAAGACTCACAGCCGAGCCTTTCACTTGGGAACCTGATAATATTAAAATCACCTACTAAACACCATGCCATAGGTCACCTGGCACGCACCTGAGATAACTCCTCCCACAAAGAAACCCGTTGACCATTGTCATTAGGGCCATACACACCTGTACAAGGCCACACAAAGTCATCCACCACTCCTCTCAACAAAACACTGATAGAAAATAGACCAACAATGACATCCAACTTCTCAAAAACCCTCTTATCCCAAATCAGCAAAACCCCTCCTGAAGACTGCACAGCATCCAAACCAGCCCAATCAATGAAAGGACTACCCCATAAACTACGAACAAAATCAACATCGATAGAAGATACTTTCGTTTCTTGAAAGCAAACAATATCACACTTCCACTCTTTTAGGAGATTCTTACAAACCTCTCTTTTTCGGGGATTATTAATGCCCCTTACATTCCAAGACATAAGTCGTAGAGTCATTTAAAACTACCGACAAACCCCAAAGCAGTCGAAGAAACTCTGCTCCTACCCCTTGATGAGACACCATCATAATTAACATAAGAAATAAGCCCCTTAAGCTCCCTGAGACCTCGTGTCCCTGAGTTTGTATTTCGCTTAGACCCCCGTTCATCATTCACCTTAAGGCATTCATGTTCTAGAATGCGAAAAAGAGCCAGACATTGAGCTTCATGTTTAACAATAGGGAAACCCACCATTTTACAGAAGTTACTCATTAGCTGTGACACCCAATTCGAAGGTGGCCCAAACTCTATCCCCTGTGATCCCTCTGCAGAATCCTAAACTAGCAACCCCTCACTGAGATGCTTGGGTGCCCACTGAGACAAAGGTTCACATTCAAACACACAAAAATCTCTCTCCACTGCCACAACCACTGACATCCACCCCAAACTCAGCTTCCGTCCCGATACCCGAAACAGAGGGATGAGAAAAACCATTTTGAACCACCCATGGTTCACAGTGAAGGATCGGCGTCACCTCCGTCAGAGTCGGAGGCTCAATCGCAGCCACTACTAAGCTCAACCCCATACCATCGGTGAACCCAGAGTCCCGAGATCCTAACCTATGAGTTACCACGGCACCGGAGTTCGCAAACCCAGAAAAATCCACCTCGCCGGAGTCGAGCTTGGCTAACTCCAAGTTGCTACTAGCCGCCGGTTCTGTTCCAGTCACTGGATCACCGAGAACACTCATCGGCTTCGACCCAGAGCCACTTGAGCTCTCACCCTCTTGTCTCTCTACCGAAGGTCGAGCCCGAGCCTCACTCTCACCAAGCGGAAGCTTCGTCGACTTCAGAGCTTGAACCCCAAGCACTTGGGCTACGCTTACTGATTTAAAATGTTGGTTGTGGGTTGGGTTTACCACATTTTTTCTTTTTTGTAGTGGCCTCCAAACAGACTTGGGCTTGGGCTTGGCTGTCTTCAAAAGGTTTGAGCTATTAATAGTATGGCTAGTGGGCTTTAAAGGTTTCACCACATTTGGGCCCACTTCGACAACCTCAGACCACCCTATAGCCCATTTTCCATCTAGCCCACGCTCCATCCGCATAAAGAGATCCAATGTCAACCCAGATTTTATACCTTCACTTTCAATCCCATTTATTGATGACAGAATCTCCACCCCAAATTGCTCTCTCTGTCCAAGAGTACTTTCTTTGCAGGTAACGCGGTTCTTACGGCTGAAATCTGACACCAACTTCTCCCCAAGTTGCTCCCTCTGTCCTAGACTACTTTCCTTGCAAATAATACGGCTATTACGGCTGGGAGCTGACAGACTCGTCATCCCAGGTTGCGCCCTCTGTCCGAGAAATCCATCCCTGCAGGTATCTGTATTTTGAACCAAGGCAGATTTATACTTTCCTTCATCTCCTTTACCACCGTTGGTTTTCCGATTCCCCACCACCACCGACGCAAAGGATTTTGAGGCATCTCTGTTGGGCATACCAGTGATTGCTTGCTTGGGAGCAAGAGACTCCGGGTCTATCACCTTTCTCAGGTGTAAACCAAACCTCTCCAGCCACTCTCCGACTTCCCTTCTGGCACCACTATAGACCCCTTTCGATGACCATTAATAAGTTCCGAAATTAATAAGAAAGCACCATAAGTGTTGGCTCCCAACTGAAGAATAAAGCATTTATCACCCTCACGGAAAGATCTCGCAAACTAACCGCGAGACTACCCAGAAATCAGTTCATCCACATTAAACAGCAATCTCTTTGCACTATCTTTTCCCATAAAAATGGATCTTAGAGAGTCTCTGCCTCTCTCATAGATATGGAGCTGGTAAAACAACCCACTTTCCTCAACAGAAAACTCAAAAGTTTTTCATTCCACAAAGAAAAAAACAGGGCCTCCCATAATGAAAAGGAAAACAGAAGTTGATCACTTTGCTCATGAGCTATCCCATGGAGGGGAATATTTCAAGTATTATGTGGTCCAAAATTCTCAGAGGATGCAAATTTACACAATAAAGCAATAAATCAATACCGTCTCCCTCCGCAATTTCTCAAAAGAAATGATAACCAGCTTCATCGAGAGATTATCTGTAGGAAAAAAAGGTGTAGTTGTGTTGGCATCAAGGTGTAGCTCGTTTAATACCTTCAATCCTCTCATGATTAATATTCTATTATTTGACAATTCTTATAATTAGTATATTTTCAAAAGACTAGCTTGGTTCCATGTTGTACTTAACATTTCTAATAATTCATATTTTACTTATCAAAAATTCATATTTTATAAATAACAAGTCTAATAATCAATATATATATTTATATATATATGATAGCAAAAGCTGAGAGAAAGATGGTTCCTACAATTAAAGAGATGCTGCCAAGTGGCGCTCTAATTTTGCATTTAGTCTTTTTTTACCTCTTTCATTAAGTTCTTTTTGCTATTACGCAAAAGTTCACATTAACTTATTTTACTATTATCTCATTAATATCTTATTAATTGCCTAAGTTTACACCACACATTTCTGTATTCTTCATGTCTTTTAGCATACTTACCATTTTAATATTTTAAAAAAAGTAGAGAAATGGTGAGAGTTGGGCATACTTTCATTTTATGGTATGAAATATTAAATACAACACAAATTAGTTGATTTTTATGGTCCCGTTACTCTTTTGCATTTATTTTTGGTTTTATGATTTAGAAGAAAAAAATAATCTTTCCTTGAGTAGGCTAAAAATATGCAATGAAGCACCTAAACTAATTTTTAACATCTCAAAATATATATGTTTTTTTACTCTAATTTAGTTTACTTTTTCTTTATAATATATGTAAAACATTATACAAAATCGTCATATATAAAATATCTCAAAATTATCCATATAACGCACGGATAACTTACTAGTTCATAATAAACAGCCTT
This sequence comes from Castanopsis chinensis, assembly GCA_032878915.1. NCBI lineage: Eukaryota > Viridiplantae > Streptophyta > Magnoliopsida > Fagales > Fagaceae > Castanopsis > Castanopsis chinensis. Next base: position 8,102,597 of record JAVQMG010000102.1, on the reverse strand, counting down.
TCAAAAGTTTCCTTAAGTCTATTAATTAGAATAAACTAACTATGATACTACAAAATACAATTATTTCCCAACCCATTCTTGATTGATAAATTACCAAATTATTTATACGAATAAAAAAATACATTTATTTCTAAAATATTATATTAATTGATGGATATAATTACATTTATTCTGAAACCCACACTGACAAGCAAAGAAATCATTCACCAGATGCTATTAAATAAAGTCTTGCTTGCATTAGGAGAAGATATACTATAGAGAACAAAGAGATGTTGATAATTTACATATAAAAGTGACTACAAAAATTATATTAGTTTCAATCCGTACTCTAATATTTAAGTTAGAAATACAGAACAATCACTTGATTGTTTACCTGTGCAAGTTAAAAAGGACGTTGAGGCATGAACAAGAGTTCAACATCTCTATGGCAGAAGGATACTAAAAGTTGTTTTCAGAACTAGTATTATATAATTTGTGTTATTTCCTTTATTTGAAAGTTTAATAAGACTGTGGAATATCTATGTAGCCTTTGTCCCAGAAGTCTGGTATATTTGAGACCCTTTCATTTTATATGAAAGGCTTACGTAAATTTAATTAATAAATAATTATAATAATAAATATTTTCTATCCACCATGATTATTAGGGTCACCTATTGTTTATGCTTTCTTAAGTGTCATGGGTACATCTGTGATTTCAGAATTTGTTGGACATGAGCTGTACTTGTGGTCCATTTCATATTTCAGTCAAGGTTTGTTATTGAGTGGTTACATTTAACCTAGTTTGTTCCATACCTTCTAATTAGGACTCCCATTCTATATGTGGACATAAAGTTTGAGGCTTCAAAATCATAATGCGGTGACATCTATTTAGATTTACATCACAAAAACCTTTCTTCCACAATCCAAAAGCTTTCGCCTTTTTTTCTTTCCTTTGATTAGTATTTGAGCCACACTTTTATCAACCTAAACACTTGAACCCCAACAATTATTCTCAGGCACCTCTGTAGCCCACCATAACAGCCACCCAGAAATTTGGGTTTTCTTGCTTGTTTCAACCCCAACCAGTACCTGTTTCTTTGTACTTTAGAAATATTGGATTTCCTCTAATTTTCCTAACCTTTTCATTCTTGAAAATTTAACTATAGCATCCCAAAAGCCCTACAGTTCTTGCGGCCAGAAAATCCTGCAACACAGTTTCTGTTTCCTACAATCCTTCTTATGTAGCATGGGTACGGACACAATATGTAGGATGACATGATACATAGTATGGTGACACGGAATTTCTTGAAAAACCAGGATAAAATACGTCAAGGATACGACAATTAGTTAATTAAAATTTTTATTTTTAGCTATATGTATTTTATATTTGGAATAAGTTATGTTTATTTTGGATTTAAAAAGTATGTAAAGACAAAAAATATTGTTTAAAGTACAAACAAAAGAGTTCAAAAAACAACATTCAACATCAAAATAGAACAATTGAATTAAAAAAACACTTTTTCTTCCTGAGTGCGTACTTGACACATTTGTGTCCATGTCAGATATATGTCTGACAACAGTACTTGCAATTTTACGGTGTCTATGCTTCCCAGAATCCTTCAAGAGTCATTTTTTCTAGTCCAACTTGAACCTCAAACCCTGTAATTCTGTTTCCCAGCAGCCTTAGACCATTAAAGCTTCAATCTCATTGTCTGGCCTCTCCCCCAATTAAACCTAACAGTTATACCTTTGTTTCTGTCCTATCTAGACTTCAACATTAAGGAGGAAGTGCTTAACTATAGTATGTCAACTCACAGTAAGTGGATGGATTCCTCTCTATTTTTTGTTTTTCTTTACAAGGGTTAAACTCTCCTTAGGACACAACATTTCAAAGTCCTTATACCATACAATAAATCTAAAAACATATGTAAGTTTAAGCAACACATGAAGTTCTTGCTGTAGTAAAAAATGGTAACAGTGTCTACAATCTGATATGTTTCAAGGGTACTCTTTTACATTTCAAGAAGCTTACTTCCCCTTTTCTTTTTCTTTAGGCCCTAACATCTGAAGTTAATTACGTATAGGATATTATAAGCTGGTATGCTTTGCAGCCAAGTCATGTTTAAAAAATTAAAATTTTTTTTTCCAAAAACAAATAAAAAGTACAGACAATAAATCTAAGTGTGCAAAACTCCTTATCGCCAAACAAAAAGAACTGTGACTGGGTCATATTCTAATTCTTGAGCATCTTTGTCTAATCCCCTCCTGATTCAAAACCTACACTCAGTATTTGGACTCAAAACCTACACTTAGTAGTTGGACTATTGTCTGTGCAGGAAGTATCCATTTTCCTATTTCTATTCTAGGTCAGATGAGCAAAAAAACAACCACTACCTGCCCATTATCATGTTGACAACAAGTTTCATCTTTGCTCCATTTCCAACCTGCCCTAGGAAGAAAGATTTCTTTCCCAAGACATCAAAAAATGGGATGGCTTCCTCATACAATGCCTGCATTTACAAACAGTGATATGATACAAATAAAAGTAAAAAGGAAAGAATTCATGTGTACAGCAATAAAGGAAAAGTGGTCTCTTATCATTTTGACAATGAATAAAGAAAAATATTTCATCCTTTTTAATGTTTATTGGTGGGATGTAATGCATCGCTCTCAATTGCAATGCCCAAAAACCTAGTGTAAAGCTAGATTTAACTATTTTTCTTTTGCCTTCAGTGACTCTTTCCTCTCCTTATTCTCTATTTACTATCTGATTTCTGTGTTCCAGACCTCTGTTTAAATTATATCAGCCACGCACTAATTTACCAACCCCCCCAAAATGCAAGGTAAAACCTAACCTTTTGCATATCTACATTAGATTGTATTAGATTTTACTAAATCAGCCCCAAAATTCTAATGTTCAAAACTGGGAAAATCCTGTGCATCAAATTTGGTTAGGAAGTTCTTTGTCCTACATCACTGGCTTTAAGAGCGCAGTTCTTAATAGAAATTGGACTGGTTGCTACAAGCAGAGTATTGTAAACCCAGGGTAAAGGTGATAGTTCTGAATAAACCTAAATGGAGCGACACTAAAAATAAAGTCATAATATGCTCATCTCGCCTTTTATACCCACACATAAGAACATTCATGTGGAAAGTTGAAATAAAAATAAAAAATAAAAAATAAAAAAAAAGGTCATTTGCAGTCACAGGACTGAGTAACTTTAAGCCAAATGTTTTTGCCAAAAGAGGCATTATTTTTAGACGTGACAACTATTAAGGAAACTTATAAATTTCTTCCTAATGATTTTAAGGGATCATAAAAATTTGGAAGAAATATTCTGGTATAATTTCTTTGATATTTCTTATAAATTATAATTGAATGTTTTCTTTATAAGCTTTCAAAGTACTGTATCCAGGTGACGTGAGGAAGCTAGTTTCATTACTTTAAACATTTAAGTTTCATCTCAATTTTAGTGGATTGTCTATCCTCTTGCATACACTTCTCCTAGAGTACAAAGTATTAGAAGATGACTCCAGTATGTAGACATTACACCTTACATGTATAGTACAAAGTGTGTATATATATATATATATATATATTATTTTCCAGTTTACCAGATCTTTAGCAAGCACCATAGACTTGTATATGAATTTTTACCTTCTCCCCAGCAGCAAGGATTACCAACTGACCATCTTCGGCCGGCTTTTTGCTACCTGAAACAGGAGCTTCAAGGAAGTGACCACCCCTTGATGTAATTGCCTGTAAAATATTATTGGGCATTTAGGAATCTAAAAAAGATAATACAGTAATTATTTATTTATGGATCGGATGTTAAAAGTTAAAACACAATATGTTAAGCTGAATAAAGCCATGGAAGAATGATAACAAGGGAATTGGAACTCTCACCTCACTGATCTTTGAAGAAGTATCAACGTCAACAGTAGACATGTCAATGTAACCTTTTCCACTGACAATTTGCTCAAAAACACCATCTGTGTCAAAAACCACCTTAAAAAGAAAAGAAAAACAAAAAGGCAACAGTGATATTATGTTAATGGCCTTAACTGTAGGCAGCAGAGAAGAAAGAAGCATAAAAATAAAACCAACCGAAAGAGCAGCTGATGGATCAGATAACATTGCAATGGTATACTTGCACTTCTTGACTACAGCCGCTGGGTTTTCTCCAACAGAAGCACCAATCTCCACCAGCTCATCACACTACAAAAAACAAAATTCATAAATTGCAATCTGAGTAGTTCATAGAGAGAGTAGAATGAATGAAGAGTAGTAGTATTACCTTAGAGAGGGTTCTGTTCCAAACAGTGACCTTAAAGCCTTTTCGTAAGAGATTGGTGGCCATGGCCTTCCCCATTATACCCAGACCCAAGAACCCTACTTCCATTGCCATCTCCTCTTCTTCTTCTTCTTCTTCTTCTTCTTCTATTAGTTGCAAGTTTTAATGGTGTCCATAAATATATATATATATATATATATATATATATATATATATATATCCCACTCTAGGAGACAGTATACACTCCGTATAGTGTCTCTTTATATTATTACTTATTTTTTTTTTTCTTTTTCTTTTTTAATCGGATATGTTATCACTTTTTATATAATAATAATAATAATCACCATCACTAAATAACTACAACATCATTATTCCATCACCCATTACCTCACCAACCTCACAATAACAACGTTACTATCATAATTCTATCCTCATCCTCCTTTTCAACAGTAACAAATGTTTTTATAACCATGTTGTCTCTTTCAACTCTCAGAGTATCCACATTCATTTATTTTAATTCTATTCTATTTTATCATTCAAAAAATTACTTTATCAATTATATAATATTATTTTACAATTACCCAACATCCAATCTTTTATTTTACCATACTACACATTAAAATAATATAAAAATTATATTATAAAAATATTTCTCAATTTTCTCTCTGATCTTTATATCTCTTACTCTTCAACCTTCTCATTCACACCACCACCACCGTCCACCTTCTCAGTCACACTACCCACTTCCACTGAGTAAAATCCATAGCAAAATCCAGAAACTAGAAACCAAAAATTATTCACAAACCAGAAACCATCGTTCTAAATCAAAATCAAAATCAAAACCAGAAACCCACCACCGACCCACGCTGCCGCTGCACCACTGACCCACGGCCATATCAGTCACAAACCCACCACTGCCAGAAACCCACACAAGTTGCCGATCTCCACCAGTAAAAACCCAAATCACTAACTGATCTCCGATCCAAATCAAAATCCAAAATCAAAACAAGAAACCCACAACCGACCCATGCCGCCACTGCACCACCTGACCCACGCCCACATCAGTCACAAACTCACCACCGCCAAAAACCCACTCCCACACAAATCACAACCCACCTGACCCACACAACCTATGCGACCCAACCACTGCTGGGTAGCTCGATTTTGTTGAAGCTCGAAGGAAGCGGATTCGCCGCTGGGAAGCTTGAAGGAAGTTAGGTCATCTACACATGCAAGAATGTTGGTTTGAAGAGGGTCATCGGAGCACCGATGCCTTGTTGGAATCACTATAAGAGAGAGAGGGTCATCGGCGAGAGAGAAGTATCTAACTTATCGGAGAGCGAGGGGCGTCAAAGAGTCTTAGGTTTGAAGAGAGCAGAGAGCAAATGAGAAACAGAGGAGGAGGAGAGAGAAAATAAGAGAAATAATGAGAGAGAAGAGAGAAATTCCCAGGTTAAAAAAAGGAGGAGAGAGTATTAAAAAATTATATTTTTTTATCCCATTTAGCTATAGTATCATCTTACATTTACAATGGTAATAACTCTCACCTCTTGCTATGGCCAATCAAATTCTAATCATTTAATTTATGCTCTCTATTTGTTTTGGCAATCATTTTTTCTAGAAAGTGAGTTATATTTGGTAATAACTTTAAATGAATTGAGAAATAATTTCTAAATTCTCCTTATTTAGTTTATTGTGAGATAGGGTTGTTTTCCAAAAAATATTAATGGAAAAAAATTTTAAAAAATAAGTCATACTTTTTTAGTTGACCAAAGATAGTTTTCTATTGGCTTTTTTTTTTTTTTTTTTATACTACCAAATATTGGAAAACATGAAAAACTATCTTTACACAAAATTTTTCACCGAAACAAACAGAGTAGTCCTAATAAAATAATAATGATGCTTGAAATCAAATTAAATTTTCATTTTATGTATTTATCTATAAATTATTGTTGTTATTTTTGTCTCTAATTAGGGAGTTGTACAATTTGACAGTCTCAAATGACATCTTAAGAAAGATAAGTAAAACTAAAGTGATAGAATTTAAAAAATAAGTTGATCCGAATATTAATATTATTGAATTTTGAATAAATGCTCTGCTTTGTGGAGTTCTCCCTCTCGTGTGAGCACGAGTATTCCCTCCCTTGGTGGTGTGCAAAGGGTATTTTTTTTAGTTTTTTTTAGACAATATGGACGATGATGTAGCTGACAAATTGGAAAATATGAAGTTAACAATTGAGGAGGAAGAAACTATCTCCATTTCGGATGATGGAAGGTTGGAAGCCACTGAGAGTTGCAATCTGAGTTTGATTGGGAAGTTCCTTACATGTAAGCCTTTTAATAGAATGGCAGTGAAGACTACAATAAGGCGAGCATGGGGATTGAATGAGTCAATACAGATTTTAGAAATAGGGCCAAATCTTTTCCAATTCAAATTCCAATAAGAGTTTGATATGGATCAGATCATGAGAGGAGGTCCCTGGTCATTTGATAATCAGCTATTATTATTGCAACAGTGGAAGAAGGGCATGACTATGGGAAATATTCAAATGGAATCTACCTCTCTTTGGGTCCAAATTTGGGATGCATCGTTTGATATGATTTCCCCTCAAGTAGCAAGGGAAGTAGGGAGTAAGCTAGGTGAGTTTGAGAAGGTTGAATGGAAGAAGGACGATATCAATATGTTTATAAGAGTACAAGTGGCTCTACCAATCACAAAACCTCTCCATCGAGGGGGTTTATTGCTCGATCAGATGGTGAGCGGTCATAGGTGTCTTTCAAATATGAGAGATTGTCTATGTTTTGCCACTTCTATGGAATCCTAGGTCATGATTTGAAGCATTGTGTAGCCTATTATGCAGTTGAGAAACAAGGAGGACGTGTTGAGTATCAATATGGTGAATTTCTTAAGGCAACTGGAAATTGTCCAAGGGCTTCAACAAATAAGAATGCAAGTCCTATGTCCAATATAGAGGAGGGTAATGGAAGTGATGAAAAGCAGATTTCAAGCCAAGTGGAGCATGGTGTGTTGCAAAAGGTGACGGCGGTGAAGGAAAACAGATCAAGAAACCTTAGTAGTATGGATAAGGGTTATTCCGTGAATCAATGGATGGATGCTAAAAACATGCATGCTAACAACGTGAATCATGAATGTCACGCTAACGTAAAGGAGACTAATTCTGAGAAAGGAGAATTAGGTCCGAAAATTCTGCAAACTGAACAGTCTACTACGAAAATAAATGCTAATATTGATAAGAGATTGGCTACTTTCAAACTGAATGAGAGGCAATCAAATACTATTCCCGTTGAAATCCAAAGTCATTCACTACCTGACAATAATACAACACTAGACATGATTAGGCCAAGTAATTTTAAGCCCAAAGGAATTTGGACTTGCATCAATAGAACTGACTTTAGATTGAGTGGCTTAACTAGGGCTATTACAATACTTGGCTTGGGCAAGAAAGACTCACGTGAAGTATAGGAAGGGCAGAACGATGAACAAGCTATCAAACAAGGGAAAGTGAGTAGTAATGATGGAAGAACTGATTATATATTGGCGGGGGTGGAGAGCCACCCTTACCGGGGACAATGAGGCTGTTAAGCTGGGACTTGATGAAAAATAACATGTTTGTATCGCATACAAAACATACGCAACGGAAAAATAACGGATCTACTTCATTTATAAATGTTAACACGTACTATTTAAGTTTCAGAATTTGAGAATAAGATAGTGTACCTTGGAGTGGTGAATTTCAAAACAGAATATCAGAAGCACTTGGGAACACTTTCAATCTTCACTCTAATTCCACTGACACTCAAGATGTGTGGTCTCTCAATTAGTTTTCAAAGGGAGAATGTCAAAGTGTCTAACACTTCTTACACACCTTTTTACAATGGTGTTCTTATTTTTCATACATAAAAAATCTTGTATATTTTTCCTTTGTATCTAACTGATTATTTAATTGGGTTGACCTTTTGGGCATTTCCAATTGGGCTTAAGTGTGTAGCTTAGAGTGGGACAAAAAGGGACCAATAAGACACTAGCCCCAATGGGCTTTGGGGTTTTCTGTCAACTCTTGACAAGTCCAAAGTTACCATTAACTATATTTAATATCACTACAAAAATATAGTTGTACTCTAGGCCTTATTTATAAATTATATCCCAAAACTTTATTGTACATGCAATCCCTTCATAAAATATTCATAGTAATACAAAGTTATGAATGTAGATTACCACTTTGTAGATTATTACGTCTAAATTACTTGAGTACCCAGTTTAATTATTTAATTTATTCATCATATATTTATGAAATCCAATTCTATAAATATATACTTTAGTAAATCCTTACTAAAGTAGTTAGGCCTAACTCTCTGAATAACCAAACCCATTAAACTTATCACAAGAGAATATTTTATATCTCCATTAAGAGATTATGAATTCCATCTTAAGAACATATGTTTCATCAACACTAAATGTGGTTGCCCAACATACTGAGGTTTTAACCGTAACTATAGATCTCAATCCTGATATATCAAAGTAACCTATACTTCATGATCAAGTCCATTATCCTCTCAAGATTAAGAATTCATGTAAATATAAATCGTGAGTTTATTATTCATTTGATAGTCGTTAGGAGAATAATAAATCTCACAGCGGTCCAGTTCAATATGTTTTAACTCTTAAAACATATCAACATACCAACTAGAAATCTCCATTTCCATGATCAAGACAAATCATCTTAGTTGATATGTTATAGTTTTCTCAGATGAAATGTCCAATTTCATCACTGACTATGAACTAAAATTTTGAGTTTACAGAGAACTTGTGATTTATATCTTCTGTGATTAAATCACATAAATCACATTCTATACATCTCATGGACTATATGATAATGCCTCAATATTCATGTTACCATTATTTTTAGATAAAAATAAAATAACTTTGTTAGACACAATATTAAGTTATACATAGCATTATACAATAAGATTTAAGAACACACATCCTAACAAAACTGCCAAGGGCTTAGGAACCCTTAGACAGGTCGAAGTCTTCGCAAGATTGTGAGGGAGCAAATTTCCACAGTCTGTTTTCTTATGGAGACCAGACTATACAAGGAAGGGTTTGAAAAATTATATGGAAATTTACCGTTTCGGAATAAGATTATTGTTAAACACCCTGATTTAGGTGGCATGTTAGCACTATTGTGGAAAAATAATATTCTTTTGGAGATTATCAATTTCACTGTAAAGTATGTTTTGGCTAAGATCATAAAGAAGAATGGTTTTGTATGGTACTTGACTAGTTTTTATGGTTGGCCGGATGCATAGCAAAAGGAAAACTTGTGGAAATTATTGAAGTATTTACAGACCTTTGTGGAGGGACCATAGGTGGTTATAGTTAACTTTAATGCTTATCTACATGCATCGAAGAAGAAGAGTAGAAGACAACCACAAAATTCACAGATTGAAGCTTTAGGGAAGCATTGGATTCTTGTCACCTTCAAGACCTTGGATTTTTGGAATATCCTTACACGTGGAGTAATAAGAGGCCCGGAGAAGCAAACACCAAGATTTGGCTTGATCGAGGTGTGGCAAATAAAGAATGGATGGAGAAATTTCAGATGAGTAAAATTGTACACTTGTCAACACATGCATCAGACCATTTACCTATCATGGTCCATGTTCACACTTACTCTCAATCTAGGCAGACACGTGAAAGGAGCTTTAAGTTTGAAGAGGCTTGGCTGCTTAGGAGTGAATGTGAAACGGTAGTGTAGTAGGCTTGGGGGAGAGCAGGTGATGATAGGCTTGGGTTGGCATCAATATAGGAAAAAATTACAATGTGTGGAGCCGAGCTTATGGCATGAGGTTCACCATCAACTGATCGTCGTGTATAGCCAACACCGAGTACATAGACGAGGCAGTCCCGGGAATGAAAGCCCATTCTTTCATGCACATACATGGAGCAAAGTGTGTAAAACATAGAAACAATGATAGAAACATGTTACAATTAATTAAATATGACAAACCGCAAAGTTTGGTACTCATTAGAGTCCAAATAAATGCAAAAATGCCATACAGGCATTTTGTCAAACACCTAGCATGCACACACTAACCCTATATGATGAACAATAATGATGAAAAATGCCTTAAATACATATTCAATTGCCACATGGGGCCAACAAAATCAACAAAAAATAAAATGGGACTAAGCCCAATCAACAAAATTGAAAACATTATGCAAGAAATTAAGTTTTCCCAAGTCCCATAGAAAATAAACCCAACCCTAAGTTTTAAGGAATCTAAGACTAAAACTTAGGATTTGAAAGATGAAATAGGTTAGAAATTACCTTAGCAAGAGTGGTTGAGTTTTGAAGAAAAAATTGTGTTTTGGGGAAAGGGAGTCACAAGAAGCAAAAAGACAAGTTTTTTGAAAACTGACATTTCGAGCCCTTCAAAACTGTCTTTTCAAGCATTTCGTGAGTTAGTGACTCGCGAGCCACTTGTGAGTTACTTGCGAAATGTGCAAATGCACAAGGAAAATTTTCGTAAGTTAGGTCTGAGTCACGAAGCACTTGCGAAGGAGTCACAAAACTCTCTACTTAAATTTGTGAAGAAACTGAAATTTCCTAAAAAATTCTCACAACTTGGATCCCTTTGTGAAAGGAGTCATGAAATGGCCAAACACCAAATTTTTCAACATAAAAATTTTGACATTTTGAGAAAAAATTTTAAAACACAATTGACAAAAATCACTTCCAAAAATCAAATAGAATACTTAAAAATCTTTTTGGGTTTGATCAACAAGCAATTGAGCATACACACATCACATTTAAACATATACAATAACACAAATGAAAATAGATATTCATTAAACATTAGACTTATGCGTTGTGTGAAAATATCAAGTATGAATTAGTCCATAATCTAGTATGAAGCTTTAATGATCAATTCAATAAAGTTATACACAAATAGCATAAAGTCAAGTGACATATCTCACTAGTAGAAATGCACATATATGACTCCTTACCAAAGTGTATACATTGAAAAAAAGCTTTTCATTTGGCTTCCATTTTTTGTACTTTGATCAATACAACTCAATTTTGAGCATTGATACCATAAAATTTTTCATATTTCTTTAAAGATGAAAAATAAGCCTTTGGCTTTGGCATCATACAATTTGAATATATTTTTGCTGCACCTTTTTAAGACTTTTTTAGCTCTTTCTCTTTTTAGAGATTGACATTTGAAAAGCTTTTTGACATAAATTAAATGTGAGGAGATATAAAAGCACAAATCTACGCATGTATCAAGATCAATCAAGACAAGTGAATACATAACAAGCTTGAAAATCTATTTACAAAAATCAAACATAGATTTTAGATTTCACTCACATTCAATACAAGTGAATACATAATAAGCTTAGCTCGTAAATACACTACGCCATTAGTACGAAGGTACTTGGCCAAACTCTACATGTGATATGTGCTCAAACAAATACGATCAACCTTTTTAGATTTTTCATTTTTTATGTGGTTTCGGATTTTTAACACACACAAAACAAAAGCAATAAAGATCAACAACAAACAAACTTAAAAAAAAAAAAAAGTAATAGAAGAAACATCACTTGATGAAATGAGTGAACCCTTCTACATGAATGAACTGATGATAACAATGTAATGGGCACACCAAATAAAAGAGTTAAGGAATGATACCGACACAGATGATCTTACAAAGAGTCTCAAACCATGGGCCATCAAGAGGTTTGGTGAAGATGTTAGCTTTTTGATTCTCGGTATTGATGAATTCAAGCCACACCACTTTCTCCTCCACCAAGTCACAAATGAAGTGATACCGAATTTTGATATGCTTTGACTTTGAGTGTTGAACAGGGTTCTTGGATAGATTAATGACGTTTGTATTATCACAGAAAATGCACATGATGTCTTAAGAGATTCCATAATCATGAAGAAGCTTCTTCATCCATAAAAGTTGAGCATAATAGTTACCCGCAACAATGTACTTTGCTTTAGCAGTTGATAGAGATACTAAATTCTGCTTCTTGCTCATATATGACACCTAATGATTATCGAGATAGAAACATCCTTCTGGGGTACTTTTTCTATCATCCACACATTAGGCCCAATCAGCGTCTGAGTAACCGACTAGGCAATCACTTGAGTCTCTTGAATACCAAATGCCATAATCGGATGTTCCATTAACATAACGAATGATTCTTTTGACTGTAGTCATATGAGATTCTTTGCATGCTACCTGAAAGCGTGCACAAACTCCAACATAAAAAGATATATTCAATCTACTTGCGGTGAGATACAAGAGACTATCAATAATGCTCCTATATAATGTTGGATTAATCTCCACACCAGCAAGATCTGAGCTTAGTTTCGCTAAAGAGCTCATTGGGGGATGCATGCTTCTTCAAGTCCAAACCAAATCTCTTGACAAGATTTTTGGCGTACTTCTCTTAAGAGATGAAAATCCCATCTTTTCGTTGTTTCACTTGAAGACTAAGAAAATAATTTAGCTCCCCCACCATGCTCATTTCAAATTCCTTCTTCATTTCTTCCCAAAAATTCTTGAGCATGCACATTAATTGATGAGCCAAATTCTATGTCATCAACGTATACTTAGGCTACTAGAAGAGATTTCTCATCTTGTTTCACAAAGAGAGTGTATGGCCTCTTTTGTAACCATGGTCCAAAAGGTATGTCTTTAGACGATCATACTATGCCCTTGGCGCTTGCTTCAACCCATATAGTGCCCTTTTCAATTGAAGGACGTGATCTGGAAAATGAGGATCTTGGAATCCTTTTGGTTGTTCAACAAACACTTTTTCTTGGAGGAGCCCATAGAGAAATGCGCTTTTCACATCCATTTGAAAAGCTTGAAGTTCATGATATAGGTTATTGATAGAAGGATGCGAATGGACTTATGACTTGCTACTGGAGGAAAAGACTTATCGAAATCTACACCTTCAACTTAAGTATATCCTTGAGCCACTAATCGAGATTTGTTTCTTACAACTTCACCATCCTCATCGGTCTTATTCTTGAAGATCCATTTGGTGCCAATCACATGAGTGTCCTTTGGTCTTAGGACTAGTTCCCACACATCATTTCTCGCAAATTGATGTAGCTCTTGGTGCATGGAGTCTACCCAATTTTCATCTTGCAAAGCTTCTTCCATCTTCTTAGGTTCAAATTAAGTAAGATAACAATGATAAGTCATATGGTTTACACTGGAACTAAGTCCTCTTCTTAATGAAGACCCTTATCCAAGTCCCCAATTATGTTGCTTTTGGGATGATTTAGACTCACTCTTGACGATGGTTTATTTAAAGTAGAAAGCTCATCATCATGGGGTATAGGTGGTTACACTTTTGGTGGAGTGAGAGGACTTGATGGCACTTGGGATGATCTTGTTTCTTTTCTTGATGAGATAGGAGTAGTTTCATTTTCTGGTGATTGATTTTTAACATCACTATCTTGAGATATATTACCGTCATCATTATTCTTAAGTTTGAAGCATCTCCACTTTCCTCAATAATCTTTTTTGAAATAGCATCATCTATGACAAGATTGATTGATTCCATAACCGTCTTGGTTCTTTTACTAAACACTCTATGTGCTTGGCTATTCACGATGTACCTATGAAAAATTTCTTCATTGTTCTTTGCGTCAAATTTTTCAAGATTCTTTCTATCATTGAGAATGACACATTTGCTACCAAATACCTGGAAGTATTTCACTTTATGCTTGTTTTCATTCCATATTTCATATGATGTTTTCTTGGTACTCATTCGAAAGAAAATTTGGTTTCCAATATGACATGATTTGTTTACGACTTCTCCCCAAAACTTTTGAGGGCTATCCTTATTGAAGAGCATCATTCTAGCCATTTCTTGAATAACACAATTCTTTCTTTCAATAGCCCCATTTTGTTGAGGTGTCTTTGAAGCTAAAAATTCTTTCTTGATCCCATTTTCATTGTAAAAGGTTTCAAACTTTGCATTCTCGAATTCCTTCCTATGATCACTTCTTATTCTAGCAATGGGAACCGCTTTTTCATTTTGAAGCCTCTACAAAGTTTCTCCATTTTTTCACATGCTTCCGACTTTTCTCTATGAAATCCCACCTAAGAGTATCTTGAGAAATTATCGACAACAACCATGATGTACATCTTGCCACCCAAATGTAGACATAATGGGGATTCACCACCTAGTTTTACAATGGTCTAAGAACCATGAATATAGCATCCTTTAGGGGAAGGACCTTTCGACCTTACTACCAAGGTATGGGTTTGGAGTTTAGGTACGATTTTGGGAAAGTGTTAGGAACATAAAACCACCGAACCCTAGGGTTGGCTTCCACCTATTATGTCTTATGTCTTAATCTTATTAAAGGTAAATTCAATATTGTATCTATACTCACATACATCTAAGCACACAATCATGGCATCAATCATCCCAAAATCTAATCATTCATCTATCATGGCATATCACAACCCAAGCATAGCATACATGGCATCTCATATCAACCTAACATTCATCTAGCATCATATCACATCCATGGCAAAAACATAGACAGCAAACAATAATGGCAGAAACATGAGCATAGAAAGATCCAAGTAACATGTGATTGCATTTATATGTAAAAATAACTCATTGAAACAAACATGTTTATATCCATCATTAAACATACATTATGCGTGTTCATGTGAATGCATAACTTACCTCACTTACCATGCTGCATCTCAGCACCTATGACATTAATGCATGAACATGTGAATGTGTTCATGGCATCAAAACAAAGAAACCAAAGATAAACCCTAATTTAAACATGTGACAGGCAAATAAACAATAAACAAAGAACATGGACTAATATCTATAAAAAGGAAGCAAAACAGAGGCATAACATATGAAATAAGCAAAGAAAACAAAGCAAAAACTTGAATTAGGGTTTTTGGGCAGCAGTGTGCATGCGCATGTAGAGGCTTGCATGAGCGGGCCAGCTGGATGCATACGCTTACTTTGACTTGTGCATGCATGCAAGATGCATGTGTGCATAGGTTTGCTTAGGAACCCTAGCCTAGAAATGCAGCAAGCACAGAAACAAAGTAGAATTTAAAATGAAGAAACTAACAACTTACATGCTTAAAAACACAAAGGCTACCTAAAACCACGTTGTATAAACATATTAAAACATAAAACAAGCAATGAAATAAACAAAAATTGAATTAAACTAAAGAAAATGAAAGAAAAAGCTTAGAGCTAATACCTCAAAACAAAAGCTCTTTAAGCTTGATTTTTGATAATTCTCCTCATTTAAATCTATTCACAATCAATAAAATAGTGATTAATAATCTTAAACTCAAATATCAAGTCCAGAAAAGGCCTCAAATAAAAGAAAAATTGATTTGAGGATGTTTTGTGAAAAATTCCCTCTTTATTCACTATTTCTAATGAATCTTAGTGTTTTCTTTATTCCCGCATTTCGTACCCCTTACGACTTGGATCACCATTCCCGAATGATGCTTAAACTCTAAGGCCTAAGGCCAATTTAGAGCCCAATCATATATCAAATTGGCTTGAGGAGTGTTAGAATGAAAAATATAACATTTTAAATCAGTAAAAATATATTTTTGGAAATAAAAGACCCAAGTGTCCCTCGGCCTATGTACATGAGTAGTAGCTTGTGTACGTAGGCCAAAGCACGTGTACACAGACATATTCTTACGCACGTAGTTAGGGTTACAGAAACATAAAAAAAATGAAAATTTTCTGCAATAATGACTGAGATTTGGAATGAATTCCACATCATCTGGGAGCTGTTCCAAACCCCTTTTTTTCCACTATAAAAAGCCTTACATGGTACATTTTCAAGAAACAGAAAATCTGAAGGGAAAACTTAAGATTCATGAGAAAATAGTAAATCAAAAAGGAGTTTTTCACATACCCTCAAGTCATTTTTATCTGATTAGGACCTTTTTTGGCCCTGATCCTTTGAGTTTAAAGTTTCTAATTATTGTTTTATTGAATTGTAATAGATTTTACTAAGGAAAATGGTCAAAAATCAAGCTTGAAGAGCTTTTGTTTAAAGTATCCCTTAAACCTTTTCCTTTTCTCTTTTGCCTTTAATCTTCGTTTTAATTTATTTTTCAATGTCCCAAGTTGAAG
The DNA here is from genome assembly GCA_032878915.1 of Castanopsis chinensis. Lineage (NCBI taxonomy): Eukaryota > Viridiplantae > Streptophyta > Magnoliopsida > Fagales > Fagaceae > Castanopsis > Castanopsis chinensis. The sequence goes on along the minus strand of JAVQMG010000102.1, from coordinate 8,086,124 downwards.
AGAGAATAAAACCATGTTGTTAGATCCCTCCCTAAAATGCCAAGTAGACCTAAACCCATTGTTTGTCACCATTGTGGTGTCTTTGGTCATATAAGACCTCATTGCTATAAGTTTCAAGCTCTTAAAAGAATCAAAAGAAAAGAGAAACTTGAGCTTCTTAGAAGTTGTGCTTTGCAAGCTAAACCGGATTCGGGGGATAATAGTAAATTGTTGAAGAAACTTTTTAATGTTCTTATCTCTTTGTCTATGTGCATCTCCGGTTCTCATCCTTCCAACCCTCGTCTCACTTCTCATGAGACACTCATTCCAAACAATCATTCCGTTTGGATGAGAAAGGGTTCCTATGGTTGAGCTTTTACTCTTTTGGTCCTTGATCTAATTCTTTCGATCTTTGTAGGACATTTTATGCATTAGATGCTTCATTGTCATGCATTTGTGCATCATGCATCTCTTTATAAGCTTTTTTTTGCATTTGGTCTTACTTTTATACTTTTGTTTTTGTGTGTGTAAAAATCCAATAACACATAAAAAGTGAAAAATTCAAAAATTTTGCTTGTATATGTTTAAGCACATATCACATATGAGTTTGGCCTAGTACCTTCTTGTTAATGGCGTAGTGCATTTACGAGCTTAGCTTATTTTGTATGCACATCTATCTGTGTGGGAAAAATCTTGAAATTTATTTGTTATTGTTGTAACTCGATCTTCAAGCTTGTCATGAATGATTAGTCAATAGTCTTGTTGATCTTAATATTTCCATATACTTATGCCTATATATCTTCCTACTTTTTATGTTTTTGCTCTATAGCTCAACAAATGTCAAATCTCGAAAAGAGATAATGAGCTGTAAAAGTCATCGCACATACTAGTATTTGACTAGGAAAAAGGGGAAGCGACTTGTATTGAAATGTATGGTGCCTCAAAAAGCCAAAGACTTGCTCTCAAAATTGAAAAATAAAAAATTTTAGGCATCGATCTCAAAATGAGATGTATTGTTCATAAATGATCAAATATTATGAGTTGAAAGAAGCAAAAAAGAAAAGTTTCAAAGATATGTAATCATTTACTTATGGGAGGTCATATATGTTCATCTCTATAATTGAGATAGACTGCTTGATCGAGTACTAGCTGTGTTTGACTTGACTGAATAGATCATTGAAGTTTCACTCTAGACTAAGGATTATTCCCCATTTGATACACACACACAACACATAAGTTTAATGTTCAATTAATATCTATTTCATTTGTGTGTTTGTACATGTTCAAATGTGATGTGTGTGTGCTCAACCATATGTGGATCAAACCAAAAAGATTTTTGTTCTTTTTATTTGCCTTTGGAAGTGATTTGTATCAGCCATGTTTATAAAAAATTTTCAAGTTGTATTTGAGTGAAATCATGTTTTCTAGGTGTTTTCGCAAGTAAAGCTTAGTCGCGAAGTGTGGACAGAGAGTTTCGCAGGTAATTTCGTGAGTAAGGCTTACTCACGAACCCAGTTTACCACAAAAATTTCTAGATCAGCTTTTTAAAGGGCATTTTATGGGACATTTTTTTTAAACGTCTCCCATCTTCTCCTAAACTCCTATTTTAATGCTTCAACATCAAAACCCATCTAATTTCAAGTGTTTTACATTCCATAAACATCTCTGAGGTAATATCTAACTCTTTTCATTGATTTTGATCCTTAGATTATGTTTTTGGGGGGTTCTATGTCCATAGTTGGGATTTTCTCAAATGAGGGTTAGAAAACTTAATTTTTGTCAATCTTTTTTATTGGGTGTTGTTTTAAATGTTGATTTGCTTTGGATGTTGGTCCATTGTGGAAAATATAACATGTATTTAAGCAAGATTTTCATATGTTCATGCATTGTTTAACATACATGTGTAGTGTGTGCACTCTAAGCGTTTGATAAAATGCCTAAATGGTATTTTCTCGTTGTTTTGGACTCCAATAAGTACCAATTTTTGGGGATCACCATGATTATTCATGTTTATCATTTTTTAATCATTGATTATGTGTTATACACACTTTGCCCCGTGAGTGTTTGCTCATGCATTGGTCATGCATCTCATTTACACACTAGATGCACCTTTGCTGCACACGCTCTAATACTTGACATGTTTTGCATTCACTCGTGCTAGTTAAATATTTTTAGACCTTTTAGCACATTTAACATGTTCTTGTGTCTATGTCATGCCTTGTTTTATACTTTGTTTCATCATCCTTAGCATGTCATGTTTACCTTATACTTTGTAATATTATGTCTTCAAGATGTTTTATCTTTTGTTTGAGCTTCATTTTCTCATTCATCTTGCACCCCTCTTGTATCATCTTTTACGCTTATTCATATCTTCTTTTCTTTTGCCTCCTTTCCTCTTAATTCATTGGTCTATTTGTGACAAAAAAGGAGAGAGTATACTGAAAATTATACTAGTGTGTATCATCATTTCTATATGACTCATATGCACGTTCTTAGGGGTAGAAATTCTATCTCGTGTACATTCGTAGGGGGATAAAGCCATATGGGAGATGCATATACTAAGGGGGAGAAGACTTTTTTTTTTATGAGAAAACTTTGTTTTCTATTGTTTTACCTTATGCTTGTTTTCTTGTTGTTTTATGGTGTTTTGAGTTATGTTTAATATCTATACTTTGTTGCTCTCATCACATCGTGTTTGTGTGTTGGGCATGCATACATCTTTATGCTATTGTGCTTTATTGGTTGCATGTTCAGATGATCATTTTCTTTGCTATGTGATTATTGTAGTCATTTATATATGACTATTTTGGTGTATGATCAAGTTGCTCACATGTTTCACATCATGTTTGCTTGAACGCAATTTACTTGTTACATTATATTTGTCATTTTATCACTTGATTTACCTTGAGGGTCTAATGTGTTTTGCACAAGTGTTTTAGGTTACAAGTGTATATGTTCCAAGTTCATCACAACTTCTAGATTTAGGCATGAGTGAGTTTTACCATTATTTTAAAACTCACGTTTAAGTCTAGAGTCTGTTATATGGTGTTTTGTCACGGAATAACCAAAGGGGGAGATTGTAAAGTTGTGATTTATAACTATATTTTTTTTGGCTTTATTCCATGACAAAAGTGTTGTAATTGCTTTAATTTTGTTCCTTGTATTTTGTGGAATTTTGTTGTATTGGGTTTAGTATTAAGTTGGTGGAATCGAGCATGAAATGAAGAACAAGTGGATTTCGCGAGAAGCACATGCTGGAAGCGGAAGAGTCATGCTAGCCTGGAGGATTCTCGCGGGTAAGGCCTTCTTGCGAGATACCTGTGAAACTCTCTGCTTGAAGGATTTTTAAGTGTGACTTTCTTACTCTTCACCCATACTATATATACCCTCATTACTTATAAAAGTAAAGGAGGCCATTCAGAGAGAAAAACCCTAGATAGGTTTTCTACAACACACACACCCATCTCCTTAGGGAGAAATCATTCTAGCCTTTTCTCCCTCCCTCTCCTATTGTCATACATTGAGAGGAGTTTTGTACCCAAACACAACCTATACCTTTTCAAAGTGTGGAGAGTGTTTTGGAGCTTGGGAAGCTTTGGGTATTTGCCAAAAAAAGCCATGAGGCTTGGCAGATGCAATCAAGCTTATTGCGGGATTCGAAAAGCTAGACAAGACATGGTTCTGAGAAGTCTTGTTAGAGTAGGAGCTTGGACGACTTAGGTGCAGTGGGTAGATTAGGCTTGGAGGGTCTCTTGCTATTCATGTATCCTAACTTATTATCTAGTGAATCGATTTACTGCTTGGAGGGTAGCGAAAAGGTTTTTCGCTGAGTTCTTTGGTTTCCTTTTCGACAACACATTGACATATTATCTTGTGTTTGCATCTTTCTTTAATTTTATTGTTTGTTGTTCATGTTTATGCACTAAAGTAGTTATCGATTTATTACTCTTATTTCATACTTAAAGAAGTTAGAGAAAAACAATCTAGCTGTAACTTTTAATTGGGGGTCTATACAAGCTCTTGTATTTTCACACAAATTCAAGCTTTCAATGTTTATATATGATTGTTTAATTAAACTTTATGCTTGTTTAATGTCAATAGGTATGCTAGGTTGTTAGATTTATGTTTTTCCTTTATGCTTTGTTTTTCTGTTTTGTGTTTTAGGTTAGGGTTTTTGAACAATCCTGCGCATGCATGTCATGAGCATGCGCACGTAGGTCAAATCCTGTGTACGAAGGCATTTGCCCAGAAACATTAATTCAATTTTTTGCTTTGTTTAGTTTGCTTGTTTCACATATCTTGCCTCTGTTTGTCCTTTTTACATACATACCTATATCTGAGTTTCTGTTTCACACGCTTTATTCATTGTTTATCCCTTACATGCTAGATTAGGGTTTTCTTACATTTAAAAGCCATAAACATGAAGTCACATGTCCATACATAATGCCATAGGTGCTAAGTTGCTGCAAGATAAATAAAGGTAAATCATGCATTGATATGAACATACATCTTTTGTGATGAATATGTTTGTATGATATTTGATTTTGAGTATGGATGTTTATATGATCTTATGAGTGCTATGATTGAGTTGCTGCCTTGTTTTAGATGTATGATATAATAGGGTTTTCACATGCTAGATGAATGCTAGGGTTTTTCATGTGTGCATGGGTTTGGCTCTCTTCTGTTAAAGGGAAAATATGTATGTGTTTTGGGATGAATGATGCCATGATTGTATGCTTAGATGTATGCTAGTGTGTGTGTGAGTTTAGAATACAAGTGTTGAACATGTTTTTAATGAGGTTAAGACATAAGACATAATGATGGGAGACCATCCTTAGGGTTAGGTGGCCTTGGGTGCCAAATACCTTTAGCCTTAGGGACCTACTTATCGATCACTATGGGCTCCACATAGGCCCTTAGTTGGAATCATAGCCCACCAAGTTGTGAGTGATCTACTTATCTATCCCTTTAGCCTTAGGGAGCCTATCACAAAGAATACCCTTTATATCTCTTATTTGTTCAACCACATATCTTGTGTTCACCTAGTTCTAAAGAACAAATAAAAGATGTAAAAGGAAGGGATGACCCAAAAGTTATGGTATACCCTAAGATATCATGGGATAAAAGAAAAGGAGTTCTCAAATATAAGAGGGTTGTCCCTAAATCCAAAGGTATATTTTAACTTGAAAGGTTCATAAGACCATAGCCTAATTGCTAACATGGGTCCAAGTGGATAAAACTCTTTCGAAAAAGAGGACTTTAGGCTTAAGGTAACAAATATGCTATGGACTTAGTATCCAAAATCCTACAAACCCGACATGAACTTCCCTAATCTTAGGCCTCCTTGTTGTATACCTAGGCCCAAAATGATGGGAATTTCATGGACTTTAAGAGGAAGGCTATAATATATTTTAGCTAAAAGGTTATTTCAAAAAAAAAAAAAAAAGTGAAATGATGAATAAAAATGAGAAGCCCAAAGGTGATGAATATGTTGTAAGCCCATGTTTAAGACAAAGGGTAGACAATTACTAACTGCATTCTAATGAAAGCCCATGAGAGTAAGATGAGAGCTTTATTGTAAATGAACCAAAGCCCAATGAAACAAAGGGCAAAAATCCATAAGAGGGAAGGGAGTGATTTGTAATTGGGCCTTCATTAAAATGAACTTAAAAAATTTCTAAGTACATCTAAAAACTTAAAAAATCTTTAATTGGGACATAGACTTAAAAGAAAATAGGGCTTTTTTTCAGGCATCATTGCACCATTAAAGTTATGAAAACATCCTTACTCTAGTTTGGATTCGAGGGAAAGGAAAGTGCTTGATTAAGATTGAGGACATACACCAAAAAGACGAAGAGACCCTTCAAGAAACAATGACTACCTCCATGGAAGATTCAATGGCACAAAAGATCCTTAAGGCTTTGGATGAACATGGAGAGGCCCTTAAGAAAATGGGAGTGCATCTTACTAGGTTGGAGGAATTTAAGCTCAAGAAATCTGCACATGTGGAAATCCATGATGATGAAGAGGAGGTGGAAAAATGAGACGAAAATGACAAAGTGGAATATGAAAGGAATCAGCAATTTGAGAAGCTCATCGTAGAAACCATAGCTATGTGGTAAAAAATGGAGAAAATGCAACTCGCCTTTTGCAAGGCACAAGGGATGGATGATTACCTCTATAACATGAGGGAAGGGAGTTTAAAGGCACCTATTGCATTACCTCCTAAGTTCAAGATCTCCAATGCGGGAAAGTTTGATGGGATTGGAGATCTAAAGCAGTACATAAGAAGACACCTAAGCACCGCTAAAATGAAAGGGTTAGATAAGAAGCAAACTTTGCATGCATTTCCCCTCTCACTCACAAGAGGTGCATCAAAGTGGTACTATAGCCTTGATTTAAGCAAAACCAAGGTGTGGAATGAACTAGTAGAGTTTTTTTATGGACCAATTCATCTTTAACACCCTGATTGATGTGACTCTAAGGAATTTAAAGACTACTAGACAAGGTGTAGGGGAGACATTTTTTGAATACATGACTAGATGGAAGACCAAGGCATCTAGAATGGTCAATTGGCCAAATGAGAAGGACCAAATCAACATGATCATTATTAGTGATATATTTTATGTAATTGGTAAATCCTTCGATAAAATGTACTTTACTTATAATTTGATAGATTTAGGATGAGTTTAGTATTTCAAAAAACATGTTCAAGTCAAGCGTTAAAACTATGCATATTTGACCAAGAAATAAGTAAAGAAAAGTTGTTCATTAAAGCTCGACAGCAATCTCGACAGAAAGGACTTTTATCAGGATTTAAAGTCGAAGCTCGATACAAGCTATTTCTATTGAGATTTACGAAATCAGAATTTCTAGATTTGATTTCTGGCCTATGCTTGTATATTTGTGTAGGGTTTCTTCTCTCACAACCCTAGACATGTATGAGACTTATTTAAAAGGCTGTGACAAAAGAGAATACATGCAAAAAGTTCCCTAATTCATTATTCTATCTGAAGAAGCTACTATTGGAAAATCTGATTTTGTATCTCATACAAAACACATAGTAGAAGTAACAAATAAGGATCTATTTCATTCATGATTGATAATATGCGCTATGTAAATTTTAGAATTTAAGAACAAAAAAGCGTACTTTGGTGTGGTGAAATTCAAAACAAAAGATTAGAAGTACTTGAGAATACTTTTAATCTTCACTTCAATTTCACTTTACACCCAAGAAGTGTGGCATCTCAATTAGTTTCCAAGGGAGAATAATTGAGTGGCTTCACTCACACATACACACCATTTCACAATGATGCCTCTCTTTTTCTTATAAAAAATTATGTATGTTTCTCCCTTTATAACTAACTGATTATCTAATTGGGCTGGTCTATTGGGCCTTTTCAATTAGGCTTTAGTGTGTGGTTTGGAGTGGGACCAAAAGGGACCAATAAGACATTAGCTTCAATGGGTTTTGGGCTTTTCTATCAACTCTTGACAAGTCCAAAGTTACCATTAATTATATTTAATACCACTATATAAATATAATTGCACTCTAGGCCTTATTAATAAATTATATTCCAAGACTCCAATGATATCATTTGACCCCTCCATGAAATATCCATAGTGAACAAAACCATAATAAACTGTCACTTTGTTAACAACTATTTTATCCTTGAGTACCCCGTTTAATCTTTTAGTTATTCACATTTATTGAAATCCAATTTCAATAAATATAAACTTCAGTAACTCTTTACTAAAGTGGGTGCCTTAAATAACTAGTTCCCATTAAACTTATCTCAAGGGGATATTTCGTGTCTCTACAAAAAGAGATTATGGATTCCATCTTGAGAATATGTGTTCTCTCAACACTACGTGTGGTTGCCCAAAATACTGAGGTTTTGACCGTGAATATTAGATCTTACTCTTGATATATCAAAGTAACCTACATTTCATGATCAGGTTTACTACCCTCTCAAGATTGAGAGTCTATGAAATTAGAAGTCGTGAGATTAATTATTCAAGTAACAGTTGTTGATTGAATAATTAATCTCACAGCGGTCCAGTTCAATATGTCTTAACTCTTAAGACACATTAACACATTAATTAGAAGTCTCCACTTCCATGATCAAGACAAATCATTTTAGCTGATGTGTTATAGTTTTCGCAGATGAAATGCCCAATTTCATCACCGACTACGAATTACATTTTAAGTCTACAAGGAACTTGTGATTTACATCTTCTATAACTTTTTACATAAATCACATACAATGCATCTCATGAACTATGATAATGTCCCATTAGTTCATTTATAAATAGTCTCATATAATTAAATAATTTAATTATTTATAACATGCCAATAAATTGGATTTTAGGGCGCTAACCCTAACAACTACTGCGTCTTTATACTAAGGGTTTTGTGAGCAAGGGGTTTCCTGATCTTCATCCTTGATGAATTGAAGGACTTTGTAGCCAAAAACCTTAGTCACGTACTAGGATCCGTGTATCATTAGTTAGTCACGTATTGAGATTTGTGCATTGAATAGAAAGATTGCCGTTACAATATAAGTCCAATTGGATATTGAGATAAGGGTTCAACTGTAGGATGGTACTTCGAGATAGGCCAAAAGTTTTGGTAAGATTTTTTATGCTTGTAACCACTTGTGATTGATAATAGTAAATTCTTGGTTGTGGTGACCTTAAAATCACCCGATGAGATTTTGCTTCGGTGATTTTGTTAAGATACGTGCCTTTTAAATCCTATTATATGATGCTATATATGACATTATATTATGATTAATAAAGTTGTTTTATTATTATCTAAAATAATGATATCATAAATATTTGGACATTATCATATAGTTCATGAGATGCATAATATGTGATTTAGTCACAAAAGACGTAAATCACAAGTTCTTTGTAAACTCAGAATTTTAGTTAGTAATCAGTGATAAAATTGAGCATTTCATTTGTGAAGAAATTGGGCATTTCATCTGCGAAAACTATAACATATCAACTAAGAATTAAGACATATTGAACTGGACCGCTGTAAGATTTATTATTCTCTTAACGACTGTCAAATGAGTAATAAATCTCACGACTTCTATTTACATCAACTCTTAATTCTAATGAACCTGATCATGAAGTGCATGTTGCTTTTATATATCAAGAGTGAGATCTAAAGTCACGATTAAAATCTCAGTATGTTGGACAGCCACATTTAATGTTGAAGGAACATATATTCTCAAGGATTAAATCGGGTACTCAAGGATCAAGATGTAGTAATCTTTAAAGTAGCAGTCACCATTTATAACTTTATATTACTACAAATATTTTAATGAAGGGGTTGAATGTATAATAAAGTCTTGTGATATAATTTGTTGATAAGGCCTAGAGTACAATTATATTTATATAATGATATTAAATATAATTAATGGTAACTTTGGACTTATCAAAAGTTGACAGATAAGCCCAAGGCCTATTAGAGCTAGAGTCTTATTTGTTTCTTTTTTGTCCCACTTCAAGTCATATACTAAAGCCTAATTGGAATGACCCAAAAGGTTAGTATAATTAGATAATTAGTTGATATAAGGAGAGAAACATACAGAATTTTGTGTGGAATGAAATGGTGTGTATGTGAGAGTAAGTCGCGCTTTTATTCTCCCTTGAACACATACGTGTAAACTGATTGAGAGACCAAACTTCTTGGGCAGAAGTGGAATTGGCATGAAGATTAAAAAGTGTTCCCAAGTACTTCTAATATTTATTTTTGAATTTCACGGCACCAAGGTACACTCTCTTGTTCTTGAATTCTGAAATTTACATAGTACATGTTATCAATTGTGAATGAAGTAGATCTATCAATTTTCCGCTACGTTTGTTTTGTATGTGATACAAACTATGTTTTTCCAACAGGTTTTTCCCATTCATAAACAAATTACCTATGTCAAATTTATTTTTCCCCGCATTTAGATAATTTGGTGATTTGTTTGTGCTACCACGCTATTGCATGTAATTTGATCTAATTAATTAACTTGGGTGATTAATTAATTTGCAAGGGGTCAACTCATTTTAACTCAACAAGTGGTATTAGAGTAGACACACTCTAATTATGTTTTAATCTTTGCTATGTGATCCATTGACCCTTGTTTGTCATGGATAGAGGACAGTCTCTCATTATATCTCCTTTATTTAATGGCACTAACTATGCATACTAGAAAGTACGCATGGGAGCTTTCTTGCAGTCTTTAGATGAGAAGGTCTAGCAAGTTGTGAAAATTGGTTGGGTGAAGGAAAAAGAAGCGCCAGTTAATTGGGATGAGGCCAAAATCAAAGCGACAAACTTCAACAGTAGAGCATTGAATGCCCTATTCAGTACAGTGAACAATGAGAAATTCAAGAAAATATCCTCGACTGAAACTACAAAGGAAGCATGGACCATCCTTTTGACAACCTATGAAGGGACTAAGGTTGTCAAGGATTCAAAACTTCAAAGGCTTATGACTAGCTTTGAGGAGATAAAGATGGAGGAGGATGAGATGTTCAATGAGTTCTATGCCAAGCTGAAGGACATAGTGAACAATGCATTTAATCTTGGTGATCATATTCTCAAGCCCAAGATTATGAGAAAGGTGCTCAAATCTCTCCCTAAGAGACTTCATGCCAAGATAACAACAATTGAAGAATTGAAGGACATTGACATCATTCCTTTGATGGAGCTAATTGGCAACTTGCAAACCAATGAATTGGGTTTGACTATACTTAGGAAAGGAACCAAAAGTAAGAATATGGCACTGAAGGCCAAAAGTAAGAGACTGATGAGTCTTTAGAGGATGACGATTCCAAGTTGAAGTCCTACATCACTAGGCAGTTCAAGAAGTTTATGAAAAATGCCAATGTGAAAGGTTTTGACAAGGACCGTAAGCAATCCAGTTCTTCTCAATTCAAAAGTCAAAATAGAGGGAAGAAGGATGCTAAGGATAGTGGTCAGTATACTATTCCTTTTGAACCGAAGTGCTTCGCATGCCAAGGTTTTGGACACATGAAACAAGAATGTCCAACAAATCTCAAGTTGATTGGAAAAACAAGACCTTTGCTACTACCTTGAGTGATACTGAGCCTGAGACTGAGTCAGATGACAGTGATGATGAGGGAATCTTGAGTGCTTTCACTTCCATAGTGGATCCTACTGAGGGGATTGTAGAAGCAGTGGATGAAGAAAAGGACTTGGTGGAATCCAAGTTCAAGGAGATGGATGAACAGGATGATGTCCATACTGTTAGGATGTGTGCCCTTAAATCCTATTGTATGATGCTATGTATGATATTATGTATGACTTAATATTGTGTTTAATTAAGTTGTTTTATTATTGTCTAAAATAATGGTAACACGAATATTGAGACATTATTATATAGTCTATGATATGCATAGTATGTGATTTATGTGAAAAGTCACAAAAGATATAAATCACAAGTTCTTTGTAAACTCAAAATTTATAGCTCGTAGTCGGTGATAAAATTGGGTATTTCATTTACGAAGACTATAACGTATCAATTAAGATGATCTGTCTTGATCATGGAAGTAGAGACTTCTAGTTGATATGTTGATATGTTTTAAGAGTTAAGACATATTGAACTGGACCACCGTGAGATTTATTATTCTTCTAACGACTGTCAAATGAATAATAAATCTCACGACTTCTATTTGCATGAACACTTAATCCTGAGAGAGTATTGGACTTGATCAAGAAGTGTAGGTTTCTTTGATATATCAGGAGTGAGATCTAAAGTAGCAGTCAAAACCTCAGTATGTTAGGCAGCCACATTTAGTGTTGATAGAACATATATTCTCAAGATGGAGTTCATAATCTCTTAACAGAGATATAAAACATTCCTTTGAGATAAGTTTAATGGGTTTGGTTATTCAGAGTGTTAAGCCTAACCACTTTAGTAAGGAGTTTTTTTTTTTTTGGTGAACAACGGAAATAACATTACATTAAGCATCCAAAATGGCCAAAGTGGCAATGTTTGTAGTAGTAAGTCTGCTATAGTACATTCCATGCATATTTGAATTTACAAAGGTATTTACATCCTCCGATGGAGGGTAATCAAAAATAACCAAATCTTCCATTTGTGATACACCTCTTTTAGCCATAGCATCAGCACAAAAGTTTGCTTCTCTAAAAGCATGTCTGACCCTGCTTTGAGGAAAATTTTTTAAAAGCAATCTGCAATCAACAAGAAGAGGTGAGAAAGAAGTATTAGTTTCTTGGTTAGATTGTAAACTATCAATAATATTTTGCATCGAGTTCCACTATAATATTTTGTACACCCAGTTGTGTTGCTAAGTTCAGCCCGTCTCTTAAAGCCCAACATTCAGCCATTACACTTGTTGCACAACCAACAGATCATGAGAATCCTTTCACCTAACTGCCTGCATTATCTCTAATAACGCCACCCCTACCAGCCTTTCCTGGGTTACCAACTGAAGCCCCATCCGTATTGAGTTGTAGCTAGTGTAGAGGAGGTTTCAACCATCTTATGGGAATTTCAACCTTTGGATTTTGGTTTTTAATTTTTACTATGCTGTACTACAATTCCAAGGCTTGATTGAGACACTGCTTATGTAGAATAAGATTGAGAGGAGTATTATCAAAGCATACCTTGTTCGTATGCTTCCAAAGGAACCAAATTGCAAACGGGAAAAGAATACTCCACGGAATGGCTGTATGATGGTTAACATTGCTCAAGCAGTTTGCTTTGAGCCAATCCTTCAAACATTCATTGAAGGTGCACCTTAGTAGTGGGGGTGTACAAATGTTATTCCAGAACAGATGAGCAAAATTGCAGTCCCTTAGAGTGTGGATTATAGTCTCCTCCTGATTGTTGCAAACAGGACATCTAGTACAACAGTTAAGGCCCCTTGAAGCAAGGATTCTTCTCACTAGAACACTATTGTGGTGGCAAAGCCACATGAAGTGCACAATTTTTGGAAGCATGTCAATTTTTCATATCCAAACTCCTTGGAAGGAATTTTCTGTATTTTGATTCGGGATGGCTAATCGATAAGCAAACCTTAAAGAGAACTCGCAATCCTTAGATTCAGCCCATATGATTGCATCTTCCCCTGGGTTGAAAAACTGAATGGGAATTGCTCTTACGCTATCCTTAATGGTTTGTGGTAGATCAAAGGAGAGAAGCTGAACAGTATTTATTTAGGATCACTTTGGCCCATATTGCTTCCTTCTCTTGTAGCATTCTCCAGTTTAACTTTGCAAGTAGAGCTATATTTTTTCCCCTTGAATACTGGATTCCAAGACCCCCTTCTTCCTTGGATCTAATTAGTTTATTCCAACCAAAAAGATGCTAAGTTTCTCACTGATATTTTCTCTCATCCTTTGGTCCACATTAGGAGAAAAATATATTCTGGACTTTTCTGTGCTCATTTTCTGTCCAGAATCCAAGCAAAAGGTTTTCAGGACTTCCCAGATGGCTTCACTATTCTTGTGATTAGCCTTTGCAAACAATATTAGATTGTCCGCAAATATGAGGTGAGAAATACCAACATTCTCCCCAGATGCCCTCAAGGGAAACCAGCTACCTTCCACACATTTCATTTCAATGAGGTGGGTTAGATACTCCATACATATGATGAAAATATAAGGAGACAAAGGGTTTCCTTGTCTAATGCCACGTGTTGGTTGAACTGCTTCCAACTTGCTCCCATTAACAAGAATAGAGATGCTTGTCGAAGTGACATAGCTCATAATAAGCTTGGAGAAGTTAGGGGGAAAGTGAAATGCTTGAAGCACCATGTAAATGAAACTCTATCTAAACGGTCATAGGCCTTTTCTAAATCAACCTTGATGGCCATGAACCCTTCCTTCCCCTTTTTTTTGTCTAGAGCATAGATTAATTCTTGGGCAATTAGGACATTATCTAGTCCTCTTCTTCCAGGAATGAAGGCAGCTTGCATAGGCGATATAAGATTGCTTAAAAGAAGCCTGATGTGACTAACTATGATTTTGGAGATCACTTTGTAGATAGAATTGCACAGGCTGATTGGCCTATATTGAGAGATGAACTGCGGATGTTGACATTTAGGAATAAGGGTGATGAGAGTTTCATTTAAGTATGCTGGAATTGATTTGTGTATGAATACATTTTTGATTTCAGCCCATATAAAATACTTGACGTCATGCCAAAAGTGTTGGAAAAATTCTGCATGAAGTTTGCTCGGGCCTGGAGCCTTAAAAGCCTTTAAGGACCAAAATCCTTCCTTTATTTCCTCCTCTGAAACCTCCCTATCTAACTCTTCTTGTTCCTTTTTCGAGAGAATCTGACAAGAAAAATTTGAAACGAGCATAGACACTTCCATGTCCGTGGAGTATAGGTCATAGAAGCCCATTTGTATGTGGTCTCTAATTTTGTCCTCTTCAAATAGCCATTCTCTAGTGCCATCTTTGATGCCTCTAATTTTATTTCTATGCCTACGAACAATTGTGGAGACATGAAAAAAGGCAGAATTTTGATCCCGAACATGGCAGCATTCAACCTAGATTTTAAGGCCCAAAATTCCTCCTCCTGGATCAAGATGGAGGCATATTCTTCAATCAATTGCTTTTCAACTGGGATTATTGGCAAGGCTTTTCTGAACTCCGTTAATTCTAGCAAGCACCCTTTTCTTTTTAGCAAAAATATTACCAAAAACGTCTGTGTTCCATTTCCTTACCCTTTCTGTAAAATTTATGGTTGCCTCTTGCAGTCCATAATTTTTAGCCCAAGCATCCTAGACTAATCTAGGAAATTTCGGGTGTAGGAGCCACATTGTTTGGAAATGGAATGGTCTATTTGAGGCATTCGTGGAAGATCTATTCAACTCCACTAGCACTGGGTGATGACCAGAAAAAGTGTGAGGCAAATGGGTTACAACTGCTTCAGGATACATAATGCCCCAACTAGGGTTGGCGAAGCATCTGTCTAGCCTTTCTAAGATAAGGTTTGATATAGGCCTTTTATTATTCCAATTATATTTTGGACCAGTAAAGCCTAGATCAATCATGTTACAATTGTCAATGCAATCTTTAAATTCTAATGCTCTATTGATATTCATTTGCCTACCCCCAAACTTATCCTCCCTACACAA
Source organism: Castanopsis chinensis (assembly GCA_032878915.1). Lineage (NCBI taxonomy): Eukaryota > Viridiplantae > Streptophyta > Magnoliopsida > Fagales > Fagaceae > Castanopsis > Castanopsis chinensis. The sequence goes on along the minus strand of JAVQMG010000102.1, from coordinate 8,071,004 downwards.
AATGTCATTAAAATCCCCCAATAAGAGCCAGGGAAGGTTAAGTAATTTAGCCACTTCAGATAAATTAGACCATAAAATGCGTCTTTCAACTAGTCTAGGACTAGCATAAATAGCTGAAATTAGCCAAGATTGGTTTGAAGAACATACCTTGATGGTGGCATGAATTTCCTGCTCAGTGGATGCAAGCAGGTTCACATCAGCATCATCCTTCTTCCACAGGAGCCATAATCTGCCCGTAAAACCAATGGTGTCCGTGGTAACGAACCCATCGAAAGGAAGTCCTTCAATAATTTTCCCCGTTCTATCACCTCCAACTCTTGTTTTAGTGATAACCATAATAGATGGACGATGGTTGACTGCCATCTACAAAATCCTCCTCTTGAAATCGGGGTTCAATGCCTCTCTGCAATTCCACAAAAGTATATTCATCTTGACAAATTGTCCCAGAGGCACCTCGATCGGACTAGGATTTAGCATGGCCTCCTCCACCATGCTCCAGCCTATTATCCACAAAAGGTCCTTGCCCATTACCTACTCTGGCTTCCAAACCATCAAATACTCGAGAATGACTACCATTTCCTCCTTGTAGCATATCAGAAGGTCGCATTTGTGAATTGTTTCCATAATCTGAATCAATTTTAGAGTTGGATGATTCCCCAAGTGAGCCGTTGCTACCCCTCTGAAATCCACCAACCTCCGTTCCTGAATAATCCATCCCGATTCGTCGAAGTGCAGAGTCACCAATGGCCTTCGTTGCCTGCTCAACCTCTCTGCCTCTTCCCATGAGATCTATTGTACATCCGTTAGAAATTTCCACCATTGGTTGCTCATTAGACCCCAAGCAGGATGATCCAAACTTAAATATCCTATGCGACGGCAAATTTGGGTAAGAGGAAACATGGTTAACCACGCTTTCCTCAAACTCTCCTCTACCCAACCCATGGAATTTATGGGAGCTGCTCTTATCTGGGCTACTACCTTGTCTGGAACTACTACCACCTTGCCTCTGTATTTCATCGTCTAACCTTGTGGTAAACTCTGATTCAACTCTTGGAAACTTGCTTCCATTGCTTCTGATATTTGTGCGTTCGGATAAAGAGGATGGCTGGCTTTGACAAGTCTTGTTTCCTAAACTAGAAATATGTCTTTTAAGTGACTTAGAGCTCTTCTTATTTGGTTTTATAGTAGTTCCACTATTGGTGGGGTAAGTGACTTGTACCTCTTTTCCTACTATAGTGGTACCCACCTCCTTAGCCAATTTCTCTTTTCCTGCTGTCAAGTTACTCTTTAAGTTAGATTTTTCTTTCCTAAGCACGTGATGTGTCAAGTCAATGCTCCTTCCAGAGAGTTGTGGTCCATTATTCTTTGCTCTTTGGAATATGTGATTCAGGTTCTCCTCCACCACATGCGAAGTGGACATTTGATTACCCAAAACGCCCTTGGTTCCTTCTTGGTTAGTATTTGACTTAATGGGTGTCCTACTTCGTCCATTTCTAACTGGGGCACGTCGCTTTGTAACTAACATCCATGGACCGAAGTTCCCATCTGTGTTTTCTTCTTGCACTCCCTCATCATGGTAGGGTGGATCACCTTCTTCCCCGGAGTTCATTATCTACTTCGCCTTATAACTACATTGCTCTTGCTTGTGGCTAAGCCTTCCACAACAAAAACAAAGCATCGAAATATCCTCATACAAGATTTGTTGATTGACTCGGCCAACTCTCACCCATTTGGTCAAAAGTTTCTCAATGTTAATTTGAACACATAGCCTGGCGTAGATGCCTCTAGATTTGGTGGCTGTATAAGCATCAATGCGAAGTACCAGCCTGATTGCCTCACCAATTTCTTTGAGCACTTCCTGGTCATAAAATTCTATTGGCAATTCAGGTAATCTCACCCAAACTGCCACTGAGGATAGTTTCGCCGCTGAAGCTTTAAAATATGGTTCCCACAGCCTGATTGCAAGGAAGTGTTCTCCTACAAACCATGGCCTTCCTCTTAGAACTTTGTCATAATCCTCCATGTTGCTGAATTTTATCAAAAACTAATCTTTTCCCAGGTTTACACAGTCCATTTGAGCGGTTGGCTTCCATAAAGCGTTGATCTTAAAAGTAAGATAGTTGAAACCCACTGTCCTATCAAAAACTTTTACTATCAACGCCTTTGACCACGGCTTCCTAATACATACCTTTGTTTCCCTTGATAATTTAACTTCAGCCATGCCTTCACTAAGTGGTTCAATATCCTCATCTGATTCATATTCCTATCACTACTCTTATCGAACTTGAATGCTTGTTCATACGCACCAGGTATTTCTCCTACAAGGCTGTCTTTGTAGCTAATTTGTGCATGGGGTTGGGAGAACTGCCAATCACCAGTATTTTCCTTGAATTTCTTAACACTTCATTCATGCTCATCTTCTTCTTCACTAGATCTTGGTGGTTCTGAATAGTACTCGACTTCCATGTTTCTCTCTGAGACTCTTCTTATTAGTGAGATTATTTTTTGGACCACTTTAGTTAAGAGTTACTAAAGTATATATTTATGAAATTAGATTTTATAAATATATGATGAATAATTTAAAGGATTAAACGGGGTACTCAAGGATAAGATGTAGTATTTTACAAAATGGCTGTCTACATTCATGACTTTGTGTTACTACGAATATTTTATGAAGGGGTTGCATATATAATAAAGTCTTGGAATATAATTTATTAATAAGGCCTAGAGTACAATATAGTGGTATTAAATATAATTAATGGTAACTTTGGACTTGTCAAGAGTTGACAGATAGTTTAAGGCCCATTGGAGCTAGTGTCTTATTGGTCCTTTTTGGTCCTTTTTGGTTCCACTCTAAGCCACACACTAAAGCCCAATTGAAAAGACCTAATAGGCCAGCCCAATTAGATAATCAGTTAGTTATAAAGGGAGAAACATACATAATTGTTTTTAGAGAAAGAAAAAATGAGTGAAAAAGAGACATCAATGTGAAATGGTGTGTATGTGTGAGTGAAATCACTCGATAATTCTCTCTTAGAAACTGATTGAGAGACCACACTTCTTGGGCGTAAAGTGGAATTGTAGTGAAGATTAAAAGTGTTCCTAAGTGCTTCTAATCTTTGTTTTGAATTTCTCCACACCAAGGTATGCTATCTTGTTCTTAAACTCTGAAATTTGCATTGTGCATGTTATCAATCATGAATGAAATAGATCCAAGTTTGTTGCTTCCGCTGTGTGTTTTGTATGAGATACAAAACCAGATTTTCCAACATATACAACCTATGCAAAGTTAAACAAGGTATCTGAAAAGTATGAGAAGTATAGTCTATCTACTAAGAAGCTTAGTAAAGTGGAGCTGGAACAAGGGAAGCTATCCACAAAGGTTGATGAAGCTAATCAATCCATTAGAGCATTGAGGTTCGAGAATAACTTCTTGGTTGAAAGAACCAAGAAACTTGAAGTAGAATTATTCCAAGTTCAAGCTTAGTTGGAGAGGACTTCTAGTGCAAAGATAGATGAAATGCTGAACCTTCAGAAATTAACTTCTGACAAAATCGGCTTGGGGTATGAACTCTCTAACTCTTCTTATATTGCCTCCTCTATTAACACTGTTTTTGTCTCACATGCTAATAATGAAAATCTTGAGAAAAATGAAACTAAAATTGAGTAAGCTAGTGAGAAAAATCTAGACAAAGGCAAATCTATTCTAGGAGCACCCCCAAATATAGAAAAGAAAAAGATTAGAAACCTTAAGAGCAATAAGGCTAAAAATAAGAAGTCTCAACCAAAGAAGCCACATTTCTGTCATCACTGTGAAGCTTCAGGACACACTCATCCAAATTGCTATAAGTGGTTAGCCACTCAACAGAGCAATAGTGTGTTATCATCTGGTGGTTAAGGTTAGATTCTACCATCTTTAGGTCCTCTTAGAGATCTTCTCAAGACCCTTATATTCCTTTCAAAATTGAATGGTTTAAATTCTTCCTCCTCACCTCTAGAACGAAGGTTTAACTCTAGGAAAAATATTCGTCCAAAATCAAAGTTTGGAAAGAAAAAGGCTCAAAGTGATTCAGTCACTTTTTTTCTCTCTTCCTTTATGTTTTTGCATTACTTGTTTGTTTTGCTTTCTTGTTTTTAAGTCAGTCTAGTTTTATACTTTGTATGTTTACATGTTTTTGTTTGTTTGTTTTCAAATTTGTTTTATTTTGTTTTACATAAAAAATAAATTTTTTTTGAAAAATCATAAAAATACAAAAATAATGTGTTTGTGTATATCGGTACTTGTGTACCTTTGATGGCCATTGAAATAAAGTTTTCTAAAATTTGTATCTCTTGTAGCTTAGATGAGCATTTCAATGCACAAATAAGTAAGTGAACTTTGTGGTTCGTGTTTGTGATGAGTAAGATTAAGTTATCTCTTATATCTCATACTCATATCACTCTTTTTTACGGAAAGGACTAGAAAATCTTAAAAGAAAGGCATAAATAACCATCTCACTACTAAAGCCCACCAATCATGTATAACATCTGTGGGTTTTTTTTTCTCTCTTATATGCCCATGCATGATATGTTCAAAAAGAAAATATGCAAAGAATATAAAAGCAAAAAGAATCAAAATGCTTTTAAAATGACTGTAAGCATGTTTCTAGGAGATATGGGAGTTATATGATGTACCTCAATGGTGATAGTCCTCATGAAACAGTTATGACTGTGTGTGAGTGTATTATATGTTCTCATATCTCAAATCGTCATAATATGAGAAATTTGTGCACTCTTGCAATGTTTCACACACAACATTCAAATTCTTTGCTACTTTTGATATATGTATAAATACAATATGATTTATCCATCACAAGGAATTCATGTGTTGATATATTCTCACTAAACTGTCTTAACTTGTTTTTGAAATATAAAATTGGTTAGAATTGATTAGTGTGTGTATGTATACTTGGATCTATGGATGCTATGCTTATATGTTGAGAGATGTTTTGAGAGCTTAATATGTGGCTTGGATGTTTGTTTGAGTAGCTTGTTTGTTGCATTCATCTTTATGTGTTTTTTCCCTTCTTGAAAAACCTTCTTTCTTCAAGCTTGACAACTTCTCAACACATCCTTGACAGATTCCTTTTTATTGAGCTTTCTTCTTCAAGTCTCAACAGATTTTTATGCATCGAGATTTCTGGGTTCTCTCTCGATAGATTCTCAATAGATCCTTGATTCATCAAGACCATCCTTTAGTCGTCGACAGATCCTTAATAGATTCTCTTCTGTCAAGATTTAGTGCTCGACAGATTCTCGATAGAAATCTCGATCCATCAAGCTACTTTTTCTATTTAAGGTTGAGGCACAATTTTAGATTTCATTCTCTCATCTCTTTCATGATAGATCTCTTTCTCTCTCAACCCTAACTTCTTACTCTCACTCAAATCACTCCACCCACTCAAGTTTCGGCCTTGTTCAAGCCTCAATTTCTTGGTACTCACTTCTTTTCATGCATTTCATGCTTTTTTGACCTAATTTTTTGGGGATTTTGAAAATTTATGGGTTTATGAGATTTTTGTGTAATATATGCATTGATTTTTGTGAATCTGATATCACATAACCATGCATTGCATCCTCATTGCATTATAACAATGTTTCCTGCATATTTAGATGTGTGTGATTGATTATTGTTGTTGAGTGCCATTAGGTTTGGATTGGGTGACCCCTATGATGCTCTTAAATTCTCATGTCACATGTTCATGTATTTTTCATGCTTACGTTCTTTTCTTATCTTCTCTAAACATGTGCTTCTTTCTATTCTTTATTTCTCTCTCTCGGATAAACTGTGTCATGGCACCCAAATAGTGCAAATCTATTTCGGCTCGGAATCCTCATCATGGTTCCAGGTTATCCTCTTCTACTCTTCTTCTTGTTTCATCTCATATTCGGTTCTATGATGAGAAGGCCAAGACGGACTTCTTTGAGAACTTCCAGGTAATTTTATCGGATTTTTGACACTTCTTTCCCTAAAGTCATTCGAACTTGGGATTGGGAATCTCTACTTGAGAAATCAACAAGGTGTCCCATCGTGTTTATTTAGGAGTTTTACTCCAACATACACGACATCGATACTGCTGTACCTCAGTTTGTTACTACATTCAAAGATACATGTATTGTAGTTACTCTGGATCTTATATTCGAGGTACTATGAATCCCTAGGGTAGCGCATCCTGACTACCCTGGCTATGATTGTCTACAGATTGTGTCTAAGGACGAGCTTATCTCTCACTTTTGTGAGACTTCTTCCATATGAGGTGGTAAGTCAAACACTCCATGCTTGGGTTTTGCTAAAGGCCCGAGATTCCTTAACATGGTGATGACCTTCACTCTCACACCACTTTCACACTAAAACTACATCACCGAGCCCCGTGTTCATTTTCTTTTGTCTTTGACGGAGGGTCTTACCGTTGATTTTCCCTCTCACTTCATCACATCTATTGTAAATGTGTATTTGGATACTGCGACTCATGATAAGCTCATTTTTCCTTCAACTATCACGCGAATCCTTTAGCACTTCTTCATTCCCATTCCGCTTTCTCCTCTCTTCACCATTATGGGTGCCATATGTGCTGGTTCTGTCAGAAGGAGCGAGGCCCAACTTCAATTGAAGCGGCCACAAGTGGAGATGACCAATCTTGCAGCTTCTGCTGTTCCACCTTTTTCCTTGGCTCCTTCTGCCTCCAGTCCTTCCTATTTCGCAGTTGGTGTCACTCTCGATGCCATCATGAAGCCATTACAGTGGATGCATGCTGATTTTGGTGGTCGTCTTGACTATCTCACTAATAAAATGTGTCAGATGAACACTAGGATATAGTGCATTGCAAATTGACAGTTCGCATCGGCGGCTATGGATGACAAGATAACAACCTCTTAGTGACTTACCCTTTGTCATTCGTGACAAAAAGGGGAAGTAGTTTTGGGTTTTGAGAGTAGTCTTGTACTTAGGGGGAAAGTTAGTATAGGATTTTTTTTGTTAAGGGGAGTGTATATAGTTCTGAGGGATGAAGTTAGGACTTTATGTATTTTCTTTTCTTCTTTCTTTTACATTAGCCTCTTGTACACCGGTCTTGTGACCATTTCATTACATACATTGTACTTTACTTTCATATATATAATGATGATATATGTTTTTCTTCACCTATCTCTACATGTGTTGTTTCTTTTCTCTCTTTATACCCATGTTTCTTTATGTATACAATCTTTATTTCTATTTCACACATGATGTCTTGATAAGTCTTATTTAAGTGTTTCAGAAAGACAGGTTATGAAATTCTACAGTGCACGAACTCTCTTCTTGCAAAGTTTTTCAAGAGTTTGTAGTAGGCATAAATTTCTTATGTAATACAACAACTGGTTATGAGTTTAGCAATTTAAGACTTCTCTCATAATTATTTGTTTTGTTGTGATTTTGTCATGGATTGCGAAAATGGGAGATTGTTAGGGACATATTTTATGTAATTGGCAAATCTTTTGACAAAATGCACTTTACTTGTAATTGGGTAGATTTAGGATGATTGTAGTACTTCAAGAAACATGTTTTTCAAGTCAAGTGTTAAAGCCATGACGATCTGACCAAGAAACAAGTAATGAAAAGCTGTTCATTAATGCTGAACAGCAATCTTGATAGAAAGGACTTTTATCAAGATTTAAAGTCGAAGCTCAATAGAAGCTCGATACAGGTTGTTTCAATCGAGACTTACAAAATCAGAATTTCCAGATCTAATTTTCATCCCATGCTTGTGTATTTGTGTAGGGTTTCTTTTCTCACAACCCTAGACATATCCAAGCCTTATTTTAAAGGCCGTCACAAAAGAGAATACATGCAAAAAGTGTCATAGTTCATTATTATCTCTGAAGAAGCTACTAGGTCTTTACGCCAAGGGTTTTGTGACCAAGGAGCTTCCTGATCTTCATTGTTGATGAACTGAAGAACTTTGCAGCCAACAACCTTTTCAAGTTGCTAAAGTTAGTCACATACTGGGATTCGTGCATTGAACGGAAAGATTGTCGCTACAATACAAGTCCAATTGGGTATTGGGATAAGGGTTCAACTGTAGGTTGGTATTTCGGGATTGGCCAAAGGTTTTGGTAAGATTCCTTATACTTGTCACAGCTTGTGATTGATAATAGTGGATTCTTGGGAGTGGTGACTTTAAAATCACCCGATAGGGTTTTGCCTCGGTGGTTTTTCTCATTCGTAAACAAATCACCTATGTCAAAAATTTTTTTCCGCTGCATTTAGATAATTTGGTGATTTGTTTGTGCTGCCACACTACTACATGTAATTTGATCTAATTAATTAACCTAGGTAATTGATTAATTTACAAGGGATCAATTCATTTTAACCCAACAATCATCAATAACTTGCTTCTAGCTCATAATAGTAGGCTTTTATCATCTTGCCTATTAGCTCATTTGGAGAGCTATGTGATTATGAGACAAGAATCGAAGATGTCCTCAACAGTGGACAATTGGAGAAAGGTGAGGTAAGCCTCCAGCCAAGAAAACATATGGAGGGGGAGGAAACACCATTAAAGCATCCATTCCCGTAAATGTGAGTGCCATCATACCCTACCAAACACTAGCCTACCCAAAGAAAGCTCTTTGAGAATTCTCTGACGTAGGAATGACCCTCACCTAAGCATATGAAAACCTATCCTCCAAAAGATTCATCAAACCTTTAGACCTTACACCTATGCCTAGTCTCATACCTCCTACTTGGAACCTCAATGAATTTTGCCATTACCACCAAAATCCAGCCATAAAACCAATAATTGCTTCCACCTTAAACATGGAATACAAGACCTCATAAACAATGGAACCCTCCCAAATCCCAATATTATCACCAAGCCCAACATTAGAAATGACCTTTTGCTCGATTGCCATAGTGCTCCTAACATTGGGTGCTAATAGATGAGATTGAATGAGATTGCTTAAAATTGATAGAGACTACAAATGTCAATGTCAATGCCAAGAGATATGGGATGAAGAAGATGAAGCCTTAAAGGAAGCAGTAGTGATATCGGGAATACTTCCCAAAGGAGTGATGGAATTAAAGAAAAGAGTCTAGGAAGACAATGTAGCAAATATCACTAGGAGTGGGAAACACTATAAGCCATCCTTTTTTTGGAAAAGTATCATCCTGGTAGAGATTTAGGGGAAGGGTCCAAGCCCACGGAACCTAGAGGAAAGGAAGATAAAGAAGAAGAAGATATGGGTTTTAATGCAATTAAAGAAGACCCAAGCTCATGTGTCTATATAAGGCTTACTCATGGCCTCTTAAAAAAATCGTAAGGCTTTCTTGGATGCCTTGCATGGGAAAGATGTACCTATAAAAATTAGAGCACAAGAAGTTTTGTCTTTCATAGGAGTTAAGGGTTCCTTACACCCCTCTTCTTTCCTTTTTCGATGAAGATCTCCCTCTTGAAGGAGCTACTCAGTCCGCCTTGAATGTTTGTCCTTTTAGGACTGCCCTCACTATTGGCCTAGATTAGAGATTATCATCCCTTCTCCCTTGACCGTAAGGGCATATGACAACACTTTAAGGAAGATCATGGGTACATTCAAGTCTCCTTACAAGATTAGGCCAATGAAAACCATTGTGGAATTTAATGTCATGGATATTACCCCAAATTGCAACCTTCTTTTGGGAGGAGCTCGGCTTCACCTCTAATGGGGTAATCCCTTCCTCATTGCACCAAAATATGAAGATTCCATGGAAAGAAGGGTTGCCATAGCGCTTAGAGATGGTGAAATTCTAGCACCAGCTTGTGGACTTGAGGAAGGAGGAAGTGAGCTTCAAAAGTGTGGCTTTGAGTTCATGAACATGGCTGACTATGGGTTGAAGGATGAAAGGTATGCTACCGACTTGTTCTCATATTGTAGCCATGAGGTGATTGCAATGATGAAGAATATGGGATACATTCCTAGTATGGACCTTGGGAAAGAAGGAAAAGAGGTAGTTGAGTTCCCTGATGTCAAGACTCAAGTGACTAGGAAAGGTTTAGAATTCTTTGAAGGCTGCAATGGAATCAAGAAAAACCTTGACACTCTTAATGGGAACTTTATGAAAGGAGGAAACTTCCCCTATTGTGGTTTTCCTGAACCTTGGGTAGATAAGGATGGAAAGGTGTATTCGGGTTGGGAAATATTCTTTAATGAAAAACTCACATTTAAGGAGAAGCCTACCATGGTGATGAAAGAGATACAAGAAAAGCTTGATTGGGTGAACTACATGGATGCTGAGGCAATGAAGACCATGATGAAGACGAGTGGGAACATGTTTGCCATCACCAATGAAGAGCCAAGTGATCCTTCTAAATTCATCATGCCTATTGTGAGGCCCATTAATAATTGGACTTGGGTTGGGTTTTTTGAAAACATAGAGAAAAAGTTTTGTAATGCAAGTTCCAATGTACTTTTCAATATTTTCAATAAGATGAATTCTGATTGGCTTACTTTAATGTGCCCCACAACATTGAAATTTTGAACTTAAATGATTCAAATGAATTTAAAAATGAAATTAATAAATAATTGGAAAAGAAAATTAAACCTTTGGAACCAACTCTCAAAATTATTAATTTAGGCAATAGTGAGAATTCATGCTTAATTAAAATTGGCTTAACTCTAAATACAAAAGAAAGAAAAAATCTTCAAGAACTCACGAATTTTCAAGAGGTGTTTGCATGGTCCTATGAAGATATGCTTGGAATTGACCCCAAGATAGCTCAACATCACATTGATACTCATGATCACATGGTGCATGTCAAACAAAAGCTAAGAAGAATGAGGACCGAATGACTCCTAAAAATCAAGGAGCAAGTCACTAAGCAATTAAAGGTAGGATTCATCAAACCAGTACACCAAGCCAAATGGATAGCCAATGTCATGTTTGTACTTAAGAAGGATGGGAAGGTGAGGATTTTAGGGACTTGAACAAGGCATGTCCAAAGGATGACTTTCCTCTCCCTTACATTAATGTCTTGGTGGATAACACGATGGGAAGTGCCTCGATGTCTTTTATGGATGGTTTCTTAAGGTACGACCAAATCAAGATGGCTCCCAAAGATATGACCAAAACCACTTTCACTACCAAATGGGGAATCTATTGTTACATGGTGATGCCGTTTGGCCTCAAAAAATGCCAAGGCAACCTACCAAAGGATGGCTATAGCCTTGTTACATAATATGATGCATAATGAGGTGGAGGTGTATGTCGATGATGTGATAGTGAAATCCAAGGATAGAGAAAGCCACCATAAACTTGAGGAAGTTCTTCAAGAGGATTAAAGAGAATAGGCTAAGATTGAACCCACAAAAGTGTACCTTTGCAGTAACCACTAAAAAATTGCTAGGCTTCCTAGTGAGTGATAAAAGGATAGAAGTTGACCAATCCAAGATCAAAGCCATATTGGAGATGCCTCCACCTAGAAGTGAGAAAGAGATAAGGAGTTTCTTGGGTTAATTACAATACATTAGTTGACTCATTGCTAAGCTCACCTCCACTTGTGAGCTCATCTTCAAACTCCTAAGAAAGAATGAAGAACATACATGGAATGATGAGTGCCAAAAGGCCTTTGAACTTATCAAAGAATATCTCCTCCACCCACCTATCCTAGTGCCTCCACCACATAGAAAACATTTACTCCTATACCTTTCTATCATAGGGGATGCAGTTGGAAGTATGCTGGCACAAGAAAACAATGACAATAATGAGAGGGCCATATACTACTTGAGCAAGAGGTTCCACGATTATAAGACTAGGTACACTCCCATAGAAAAGTCATGCTTTGCACTTTTTTGGGCCATAAAAAAGTTGAGACATATTGTTTTAGCTTTCAAAATATGGGTGGTAGCAAGAATGAACCCACTGAAGTATCTCTTTGAGAAGCCTGCTTTGAGTGGAAGATTGTCAGGATGGTAGATCTTATTGGCGAAATTCAATTTGATGTATGTGGCTAGAATAACTATCAAAGGGAGCATTGTGTCAGATTTTTATGCTGAGAATCCTATAGAGGGGGAAGATGGTAAAAAAGACTTTCTAGATGAAGACATTTTGGATGTTGAGTTAGGAACATGGAAGATGTACCTTGACTGAGCCGTAAACCAATATGGGAATGGGATAGGAATACTCTTGATCAAACCTGATGGATCTCACATGCCTTTGGCGATCAAGTTGAACTTTGAAGCAACTAATAACATGGCTAAATATAAGGCTTGTATTGCCTAAATGGAAGCTTTTCAAGAATTGGGGGTAAAAGAGGCTGAGGTCTTTGGAGATTCAACGTTATAGCTCAAGCACAAAAGTTGTGGAAGGTGAAAGAGGAATACTTAAAGCCTTATCAACATTACTTAAAGAACTTGACCAAGACCTTTGACAAGATTAAGTACATAATCATCCCAAGAGCTCAAAATCAATTTATTGATGCCTTAGCTACCTTAACCTCCATGATTGAAATACCCAAGGGAGTATGGATATGACCCTTGGAGATTGAACAAAATTATAAGGAAGTGCACAAAAGGAATACTGAAGCTTCAGTAATAACCATAGAGGAAGAGGAAGTTCCATGGTACTATGACATTATGGAGTTCTTGGAACTCGGGGCACATCTGGATGGTGTCGACAAGAGAGAATGTCGTTGCATTAGGATTATGGTAACGTAATACATACTATGTGGAGGAAAACTCTATAAAAGGTCCTATGATGGTATACAATGTCGTTGCTTGAAGAAGGAAGAAGCTAAGAGGGTAATGGAAGAGGTTCATCAAGGGATTTGTGGCCCTCATATGAATGGGAGAATGTTAGCCAAGAAAATCCTAAGGATAGGGTACTATTAGAATACAATGGAAATTGATTGTGTGGATTATGTGAAGACTTGCCATGATTGTCAGACACGCGCTAACTTGAACCATGTATCACCTAGTGAGTTGTATAGCATGACTTCTTCATGGCCATTCTCAGTTTGGGTTGGGGAAGAGATGTGATCGAAAAGATAACTCCTAAGGCTTCAAATGGGCATGAATACATTCTAGTGGCAATTGACTATTTCACCAAGTGGGTGGAGGCAGCCTCTTACTCCATATTGAAGGCTAATTAAGTGGCTAGTTCTTAGACAACATCATATGTCAGTTTAGGCTGCCCTAAGAGATTGTCTCTGATAATGGATCCCACTTTAAGGGTGAAGTTCGAAGAGTCATGGAAGAATATAGTGTTAAGCATCACAAGTCTTCACCATATCAACCACAAACTAATGGGGCCGTAGAAACAACTAATAAGAATGTCAAGAACATCCTAGCCAAGATAGTTGTGACATACAAGGATTGGGCCGAGAAGATTCCATTTGCATTGTGGGGTTATAGAACTTCTATCTATGCATTGAAAAACCTTAAAGAAGGGGGCTTCGTCCTAAAGGTGCTTAGAGATGAGACTTTTGATCCAAGAAGAAAGATGAAGACAAGATGGTTTGGGCCTTTTATCATTAAGAAGATAATGTCTAGAGGTGCTATGAGGATCATAGATTTGAATGGGGAAGAGATGCTTCGCCTAATTAACATGGATAGACTCCAGAAATACTACATCTAAAGGGAAAAAAAAAAGCTGCTAGGTTGAAAACAAGAAAGGGCGGTCTAGGAAAAAATTAAGGCAAAAGAACCCCGCTAGATTGAAAACTCGAAAGGGCATTCTACGAAAAAGTTAGGGGAAAAGACCATGGGCATGGCAAAAATTCCTAAAGGGACGTAATGGGCAAAAATTACATGGCAAAGGGAACAAAAAAGAAAAAGGAAAAAACATAGGAATGAGATCACAATAAGAAAAAATAATTAAAAAAGTGATTCTCTTATTGCTCAAATTTGATGACAAGATTGTTTTCATAGGGGGTTTGGAACATTCCAATCCTTTATTAAATTCAAAAAACAAAAACATGAGGATCATAAAAGTGTAGAAAAGTAAAGTATAGGGCATATTAAGGGGGTCATTCAACCCTCCTTGATTTCTTGCTAGTCTTCATGTAAACTTTAGCTTTCTCATTCCTCAGAATCCACTTCATGTCATCCTTCAACCATTGCTTGTACCTCACAGTGGAATAGATGTATCAAGGAGGAGCAATGCCTTTAGTCACCCTACGACGTGGCCAAGCCTCACAAATCCTACCCAAGATCCTATTGGTAAACACCTTGGTGTGGAAGATACCTTCATCATTAAAAGCTCCTTGATGTTCTCTAAATTGCCTTAAGATACGACAAGTGGAGTAGTGTGAGCAGCAACGAAGTCCAACTAAAGGCACTCACTAGTCCTTACAGTAACTATGCACCATTCTTGAGTTGTGCCACCACTTCATGACCCACTGAATGTCAGTCTCCTTGATGTGACCCATAAGCTCCATGTACGCCTCAAAGCTCATATCATCTTGGTAAAGCCGGTGGTCCCTGAAATGCCTAAGGAGGTATGTGCTAGGGGTACGATGGGATGTTGAAGGAACATGAGCCTTTCTTGTAGCCATATTTGAAAAAAGAAAAGGAAAAGAGAAAGGAGGGAGAAAAAAAAGGAGGGAAAGCACAAAAAAAAGGGAGAGAAAAGCAAAAAAGAAAAGAGAGCATGAGTGAGAAAAAAATATAAATAATGACGAAAGACAATATAAGGTGTCTTGATGGGTTGAAAACTGAAAGGCAATTTCCATGCAAAATTAAAGGAATCCCACTAGGTTGAGAATCTAGACAAAAGTTAGGGACTATACTTGAAGAAGAAGAATGCTTTTCGCTAAGAAGCTTGCTTCCTTTATAGGAAAGGAATCCAAACCATTGCAGGTTTTCGCTAAGATCAAGCCCACCAAGTTACCTCTCTTTAGCTCATAAGCCATCATGCACATTCGGAGGTCCACACAATATGACCTTTGGACCAAGAAGTATCTTGCAAGAGCACATCAACAAAAGGCATAAAGAAAGTATGAACGTGGCCTCTCACCCATGGGAAGGGCCGAGCTGGAAAAGTATACAAAAACCAACCTAAGGGTTGAGTTTACCGAAGACACGCCACCTATTCGCCACATTAAGAGCGACACCTAACATAACTTGCAACAAAGAGGGGAGATCCCCGCCCATGGTAGGGAAGATGAGATCATCAATCTCTGGTTCACCCATAATGGCACCAAATTCTTTGATAGTGGGGCATAGTTCTATTCTACTGAAGCGGAAAACATGCCGAGTAGGGACCTAATAGTTGGCAGCAGCATGAAGAAAAGGCTTATCCACCCTAATTTGAAGGTATGGAAGACACAAGAAAGACCATAGGGGGTGATGGAGTCCTTGAAATCAGGACCAAGCCTTCTAATCCAAGTCGAGACATTAAGTAGAGAGTTTTTTACCATTGGAGGACCTAAAAGAAGTGCTATTTGAGTTGAAAATACGTTGGTATGGGTTTTGGGACTCAAATAGCCACTTTTACACTTATTTAGGGCGGTTAGGGTTTCCTCTGATTCGTAGCGCATATACGCAAGGTCAATTCTACATACACAAAGTCAAAGTTGAGTACATAGGCCCATCCCCATGTACACATGATGCTTGGCAGAAGCCCATCCTCCCTTATTTTAAGCATGATTTTTCCACTCCAAGGCATCCATAGGATTCCTATGACCTAAAAGACCATCCAAGACATATTTCAAGCATAATATTTCAAGCATCAGGGAAGTAATGTTGTATAGAAACATCCAATTAACCATATATCATGTAAATAAGTACTAATCCCAATTGCAAGCGTAAGTGTAAAAAGATGTCCTTAAGTATAACCCTTTGTCTCAAACTGAATTCAAATGTGTACTAAATGAAATAAAAAACAATAAAAGCAAAAAAAAGAAAGCTGTGGTGTATGCCTATGTGTCGCCTCTTCCTTGGTTGGTAGCTGGGAGTCACCTCCGAATCCTCCTCATCACCACTGTCATCATCATTACCATCGCTTGAGTGAGCCACCCCTCTAGGACTGTACAAGCTCCTTGAATAGTTGGTCACCTTCAGCTTGAGATTCCCAGCCAACCATACCAACTCCTCATGCTCTTGGATGGTGGGCCGTAATTCAAAGAAATAAGGGTTAGTGTCTAAAAGAGAAGAAGGAGAAAGATAGCAAGAAGAAAAAGAACAAAGGGGAAAGAAGAACTCACCACCCGGGTGTTTGGAGGAAAAGGTTAGCCCATAACATTGAGATTACAAGGCACACACACTCCCGAGAAAATCCATCAGGGCTATAGGCATAGACCATCTAAGGGAGATGTGGAAGGTTAATGGGCTCACCAGCAGCAGGCTCTTCTTGCTACAGTTTTCCACCATTAGAAGCCATGGCAAATAAGGTAAAGGAAAAGGAAAAGAAGAAGAAAAGATTGAGCATATACCTGAGTAGTAAGGGAAGGCATGAGGCGGGTGATGTTGAATTCTTCATAGTCTAATCCCTTAAGGACCCGCCCAGCATAGGGAATGCCATTCCCCCATGAGTTATACTCAACATTAGTCATGGAATATGGGGTAAGCATTAACTCAAGAGGATCCATTAGGATTTGTGGGTCATCCTTACCCACCAGTTGACATTGCACCCTTTCTGCAAGTAGAGTGCCCTTAAGCCCACTCCTTTAAAATGTTGAGTAATCTTCCAAGCGATGATGGCGGTAGCTTCCAAGTCCAAAGAAGTAGGGAGGGGCTAGCCAGCCCATGGAGTCTAGTTAACCTGTCATGATATAAGGTTAGAAGAAGGGTATCTTAAGGGCAATGCATGAAGATGCGGGAAAACTAACACTCTTAAACTTACCTCATTTGAGGTTAACCTAGCAAGGTGGGCCCTCACTTGAAGGAACTCCCTTAGATTTAGATCGGTGCCTAGAGTTTTGAGGCTATACCTAACAACCTACCTCTGCAAAAGGAAACACAAGCCACAGGTTAGATACAAGATGGTACAGTTTGCAAGATGATACAGTTTGCAAGACTACATGCTACAAATGACAATAAGAAAGGGAAAGAGAACTAACCTCAAAGAGCTTCCAAGGCCCCACAAGCTTCCACAAGGTGCCTCAGCTAAGGGTGCCGAGGGTAGAGTAAAGATAGGCAAGATATGCTTTCCTTTAAGGACACTGTTTGCCCGCCATTGGCGAAGAGATAAGCTTCCAACAAGTGTAGAAGGAAGGCCCTAGCCATCCGAATGCGCTCCTCTATAGTCCTTTGTAGGAGAAGCATGTAATCTGACACCAAGTCAAAGTTGTGGATGCTCTTGGTGGAGTAGAAGTCATAAGGAGTCAACGTTATCTCCCGCTTAGCAATATGAAAGGTGTGAGTAGTATCCCACTACCTCTGGATGAGGCATTGCACCAAGGTAGCACTTGTGGACCTTTTCAGAAGAAGGCCAATGATAGGCTCAAAGCTCACTCCCCAGATATAATCCTTAGTCTCAGGAATGAGTAGGTTATATCACTCCACCACCTTGTTGGTGCTTCCCCTACTAGCATAAGGGAATAAGGACTCTAAAAGAAAACGATAACATTAGATTCTTGATTTAAGTGAAAATGATGAGAAATGATGTTTTCAATGCAAGAATAAAGATAAAAAGAAGGATGCAATGACGTTCAATTGCAAAAATGATAAAAAGAGGTGTTAAGATTACGTATAGATAGGAAACAATTGAAAAAGAAGTGAAAATGGGCAGAGTAAGGCCTTTGTCAAGCGTTTCACCTACGCAGGTCTAAACCCATGTATGCAGATAGGACGCCGTGTATGTAGGCCCATCCCCATGTACGCAGAGCCTCAAGAACATACCTGTGTATGCAACAATAGAGTTGCGTATGCATAAGTCCAAGCTGCATATGCAAGCTTGAGCCCACGTATTCAGAAGCACAAGCAGAAATAGTCATTTGACATTTTCAAGCATGTATCACCCAAAATCAATTCTAAATGTGTTCCTACCCCTCCTAATGTGTCAGGTATTCATCTCAAACCATTCCACAACAAAACCCAAGCATTTACACGGCCAAATACACATCAGAATGGAAGATCAAAGAGAAACTTGAAAATGAGAAAAGTTTGAAAAACTTACAAATTTAGCCATGGGGATGTGATTCTTTGGCCAGTATGTCAATGGAGGAGGCCCCATCAGTCTCACTGCCCCACTCTAGTGGGTGAGGAGAAATGCATTAAAAGATAGGATGTAGGAAGACTTTTGGCCTTGGGTGCCATTGGAGGAAATGAAGAGAGTCTAGAGAGAAAATGAGAGAATGAAGGAGTTTTAAGAGAATTAGATGGTGTGAGGAAAAAAGAGAAGATATAAATTTTTGTGGAGAGAAAAAGAGAAGAGTTATGAAGAATGTGAAGTAACGAGGGAGATGAAGAGAATGAAGAAGAAAAAGAAATGGTTAGTAACCTTTGGGAAAATGAAAAGGAGGGAACACACCTGATGGCTAAACTACATGTAGTTTAGGCTCACCACTAAACTAGTGTAGTTTAGTCATGAATAGTAAAAAAAATTCTCAAAAAAGGAAAACATCTTAAGATTGCCCTAATCGAGTATTAAGTCACCAAGGACCCCCTAGTAAGCAGTAAAGGAAGCATAAAACTCTTCCCCCAATGAAGCATGTACATCCCAAAACCATTTCCAATAGATCATACAAATTCAAGAACATTATGTTAGTTAAAAATCTGGTTTTGTATCTCATACAAAACACACAGCGGAAGCAACAAATAAGGATCTATTTCATTCATGATTGACAACATGCACTATGTAAATTTTAGAATTTAAGAACAAGATAACGTACCTTGGTGTGGAGAATTTCAAAACAAAGATTAGAAGCACTTGGGAAAACTTTTAATCTTCACTCCAATTCCACTTTATGCCCAAGATGTGTGGTCTCTCAATCAGTTTCCAAAGGGAGAATGAAAGTGTGTCTCACACTCTTTCTTTTCTCTATGATAAAATCGCATCAAAAAATTTTGTATGTTTCTCCCTTTATAACCAACTGATTATCTAATTGGGCCAGCCTATTGGGCCTTTCCAATTGGGCTTTAATGTGTGGCTTGGAATGGGACCAAAAGGGACTAATAAGACACTAGTTCCAATGGGCCTTGGGCTTTTCCGTTAACTCTTGACAAGTCCAAAGTTTCCATTAATTATATTTAATACCACTATATAATATAATTGCACTCTAGGCCTTATTAATAAATTATATCCCATGACTTTATTTTACACGCAACCCCTTCATAAAATATTCGTAGTAATACAAAGTCATAAATATAGACTGTCACTTTGAAAATTACTACATCTTATCCTTGAGTACCCGGTTTAATCCTTTAAAGTTGTTCATCATATATTTATGAAATCCAATTTCATAAATATATACTTTAGTAATTTCTTACTAAAGTGGTTAGGCCTAACTCTCTGAATAACTGAACCCATTAAACTTATCTCAAGAGAATATTTTATATCTCCATCAAGAGACTATGAATTCCATCTTGAGAATATATGTTCCATCAACGCTAAATGTGGCTGCCCAACATACTGAGGTTTTGACCGTTATTTTAAATCTCACTTCTGATATATCAAAGCAACCTACACGTCATGATCAGGTCCATTATTCTCTCAAGATTAAGAGTTCATGCAAATAAAAGTCGTGAGATTTATTATTCATTTGACAGTCGTTAGGAGAATAATAAATCTCACAGCGGTCCAATTCAATATGTCTTAACTCTTAAAACATATCAACATATCAACTAGAAGTCTCCACTTCCATGATCAAGACAAATCATCTTAGTTGATACGTTATAGTCTTCGCAGATGAAATGCCCAATTTCATCACCGACTACGAACTATAAATTCTGAGTTTACAAAGAACTTGTGATTTATATCTTCTGTGACTTTTCACATAAATCACATACTATGCATCTCATAGACTATATGATAATGTCCAAATATTCATGTTACCATTATTTTAGATAAAAATAAACAACTTTATTAAACACAACATTAAGTCATACATAATGTCATACATAGCATCATACAATAGGATTTAAGGGCATATATCCTAACAATCTCCCACTTGCCTTAAAGACTATTGTGCACTAATCTAACTCCCATTCCCTCCAAATGTGACTCGAAGGTCCTTTGAGGCAAGGTTTTGGTAAAAGGATCTGCTAGATTATTTGCACTTTCAATCTTTGCCACCACAACATCTCCACGAGCAACAATGTCTCGAATGATGTGATATTTCCTCTCAATGTGCTTTCCTTTCTTGTGATTCCTTGGATCTTTGGATTGTGCAACCGCTCCACTATTATCACAAAACAATGTGATGGGAACTTGCTCCATTCTTACAACACCAAGGTCAGAAAGGAATTTCTTGAGCCAAACAGCCTCCTTTGCTGCTTCACAAGCAGCAACGTACTTGGCTTCCATGGTGGAGTCCGCAATGCAAGATTGCTTAACACTCCTCCAACTTATGGCTCCACCTCCCAAGGTGAAAACACATCCTGAAGTGGATTTTCTGAAATCTAGATCAGATTGAAAATCTGAATCTGTATAGCCAATGAGAATCAAATCCTCACAATGGTAAACAAGCATACAATTTCTCGTTCTCCTAAGATACTTGAGAATATGCTTTACAGCTTGCCAATGTTTTGGTCCTGGATTTGATTGATATCGGCTGACCATGCCAACTGAATAACAAATGTCTGGTCTAGTACAAAGCATGGCATACATGAGACTTCCTACTGCAGAAGCATAAGGAACTTGTCTCATCATATTTTCTTCCTCTTGAGTCTTAGGCCGTTGGTCATCAGACAGAGGAACTCCATGTCTAAAAGGAAGCAATCCTTTCTTGGAGTTTTGCATGCTAAACCGTTCTAGAACCTTATCTATATATCCAGCTTGTGATAAGCCTAACATCTTATTCTTGCGATCTCGCCAAAGCTTGATCCCTAGAATAAAGTTAGCCTCACCCAAGTCTTTCATATCAAATTGGCTAGACAACTAAACTTTAACTGATGACATTACCCCTACATCATTCCCAATAAGTAGAATATCATCAACATAAAGTACTAGGAACATTACTACTTTGTCTTGATGTCTTTTGTACACACATGGTTCATCAAGATTTTGTTCAAAACCAAATGACTTGATTGCTTGATCAAATCTGATGTTCCATGACCTAGATGCTTGTTTAAGTCCATAAATGGACCTATTCAACCTGCATACCATATGCTCTTGGTTCTTTGCTATGAAACCTTCCGGTTGCAACATGTATATTTCTTCTTCAAGATTGCCATTAAGAAATGTAGTCTTGACATCCATTTGCCAAATCTCATAATCATAATGAGCAGCAATGGATAAGAGAATTCTGATAGACTTAAGCATGGCTACTGGCGAAAAAGTTTCATCATAATCAATGCCTTCTTTTTGTGTGTACCCTTTCGCCACTAGTCTTGCTTTAAAGAGGATCCGCTATGTCAACCTTGAGGCAAATTTCATGCACTGTCCATGGGGGATAGTTGAGGAGTGTGTTAGGATGGTCAGAGTCTTCTTTTTGTACCATTAAGGGTGTACTTCTTCACCAATGGGGGACAAACAGTATCCTTGAGATGGATGGCCCATTTTCAAGATTTTGAGAGGGTATGGGACGCCAATTGGGGGTAGGCATGCTTGGCCTATTTTTATCTCTTCTTGGATACGCATAGTCAGGAGACTTTGTGCTAAATAGTAGGGCATTGGAAGCTCCTCGAGGTTAGTTTCTCTTCTTTTTCTCTTATAGCTCATGATTTCTCAACCCTTGTGATTACATATACTCACATGTCATTTAGGCTAAAACTATGTATCATATATTTACAAACTGCATTCATATCCACATCTTGCAAACTATCATCTTGCAAACTGCTATATCTGTACCTTGTAAACTGTGCCATAACCTCTTGTAAGCTGTCATATTTATATCTTGCAAATTGTATCATGTTCTCTTGCAAACTGTCATCTTGCAAACTGTTATATCTATAAGTCGTCACCTTTTCTGCGTAAGGCCGTGGAATACGATCTTATTGCTCGGGGAGCTGCGGTGGATTTGAAGAGCATCACCTTGATTCAGACCGATTTTGTCAGGATTTGTCCTGATGATGTAAGTTAGGAACATATTGCATCCTTTGCATGCTTCTTAGGATTTTCTTTCTAGTCCCATGCATTTTTGTAGGTTGTATAGAGTCCTTGGGCCGGAATTGATCTTGTTGTGGACCTGAATTTGGGGGCGACTGCTATTATCACTTTTGGGATCACTTAGCCCCTTGGGGGAGCCAAGTTAAGGGTGCTTTACTTGGCAAATAGGGTATGCTGCCAACTGGCGGGTGCAGATGTGCCCCAGGTTTTGATTGACCCCCTAAGTTCATGCTTGCCCTCGCTCCATGACGATTGTGAAGTACGACCTATGGAGGTAGGGTATCCTTCACACTGAGCAAGTCATGAATGAGCTGGACTATGACAAGTTTAGCAAAACTCACCTCATGCCTTCCCTTATTTTTGTGGAATACTTATGTCAAGCTAGCCCTGCTACTTGTGCTCCTATTGACCCTCTCCATTTACCTTGGTTAGTCTATACTTATGGCCCTAATGGCTTTGCTTAGGAGCATCAGATTGGCATGCAATACAAATGTCATGAGTTACCCCTTTTTTGAGGCTACACGGGTGTTGAGTTCTCTTTTATCCTTCCTTTACTTTTCTTGCATCTCTTAACCCTTATCCTAACACTGTCCTCTTTCAATTTAGCCTACTTTTCAGGAGCGCGAGGAGCTCGTTTGGCTTGCAAGGAATCTTAAGCTAGAGGTGACCTAGTATTCCAAGTAGCTATACGGCGATGAAGGTGTTGGTGATGATGATGATGATGATGGTAGTGGTGGTGGTGGTGGTGGTGGTGGTGGTGGTGATGGCGGTGGAGGATTAGAGTCAATTCCAAGCCATCAGCCGAGGAAGAGGCATTTCAGGTGATCCTACAAACAGACATAGACATAGACAACATAGCATATCATATTTCTTTTTTTGTTATTTTTATTATTTTCTCTTTTTAGCATACATTTCTACATTTTCGATTTGATTTGAGGCATAAGGTTGTATTTAAGAACATCTTTCGCATTATGCTTTTGTTGTTTTTATTATTTTTCTCTTTCTGCTATTCTTGATATTTGATATTTGGAAATTCTGAGCTTGAATTGTGCCTTAAGTAGTTTGTTAGGTTGTAAGAACTCACTGGAGAAGCTTTTGGGGAGAAAACACACTCAAAAAAAGGGAAAACTTGCTTCTGTTGCCTTTGTGCGTGCGCAAGCTTTGACCCTGTGTATGCAATTTTGACCCTATGCACTTATGCCACAAGTTAAAAAAAAAAAAAAAAAAAAAAACCTAGCTGCCCTACTTGAGTATAAATAGCCGTTGGAGCTTCTAAACCTTCTCCAATGGTAGAATTCTCTCCTTTAGAAGTCTTAGTACGGATCAAGAAGCTTGACCCTAATTTCAAAAAGGATATCACTCCGTTTGGTCTCTCTTTCATCTTTCCATATCATCAAATCAAAGTAGATGAACATCTCCTTTGTCTTGCTGCCAACTTTAGATCCCTACTCGGCATGTTTTTCACTTCAACAATGTAAAGATATGCCCCCACACTTCAAGAGTTTAGTGAAATCATAGGTGAACCCAAAGTTAACAACACTCTTTTCTTTCCTACCATGGGTGGGGATTTTCCTACCTTAATTCAAACTTTTTTGGGTGTTTCTCTTGACATGGTAAAACATTGGTGTGTTTTTAGTGAGTTGAACATTTGTCTAATTTTTGTGTACTTCTCTCGACGAATTGTCCTTGTGACCGACAGACCACATTCCCACTATCCTAATTCTTTCAGCCTATGCGTTCTTGCAAGATACTTCTTGGTACATGGGACAAACTGCATAGACCACATAATGTGCTTGGTGGTTAGCGATCCAAGGAGTGGAAACCTTGCCGGTATGATTTTGGTTGAAACTTTTAATGGCTCGGATGCGTTTCCTAATAAGGAAGCAACTTTCTTTGCGGGGAGCGCTCTCTTTCTTTGGGTATAATCCCTATATTTTGCCTAGGTTCTCAACCTAGAGGGATCCCTCCAATTTTTGCATGTATTGCCTTTCGGTTTTCAACCTATCGAGACTCCTTATATCGTATTTTCATCATTTCTCTTCTTTTTTCTTCACTCGTGCCCCTTTTTTTTTCTCCATTTTTTTTCTTTTCTCTTTCCTTTTTTAGATATGGCTATAGGATAGGCTTCAATTGCTCCATCCCCCTACCATTCCTCCTCAACTCCTTCATCCTACTTTGGAGTACAAAAAGTGGCTAGAGGACGCCATGAAGTGGGTTTCTATAGATGAAAAAGATTACTTGAAGTTCAACAAAAAGAAGAGGACTAAATGACGACCTTGATATGCCCTAAATTTTACAATTCTGCACTTTATAATTCTCATGTCTTTTCTTTTGAACTTAATAAAGGATTGGAAAAATCCACTATGAAAACAATTCATTATCTTTTAATTTAAGCAATGAAAGAGTCATCCATTTATTTTCTTTGCTTATTGTCATTATTCTTCTTTTTCTTTTTCTTTTTCTTTTCCTTTTTTCATGCCCTGTAATTTTTGCCCATGACATCCTTTGAGGGATTTTGGCCATGCCCATGGTCTTTGGCCCAAACTTTTGCCTAGACCACCCTTTTGGGTTTTCAATCTAATAGGGTTCTTTTGCCTTAATTTTTGCCTAGGCCACCTATAGACACCTAATTTTGATCGCTCTCAATTTGCGTGCTGGACCTCAAAAATTCCAAAAACATTGTCTTCTATCCATGGGGCCACAAAAACATCTAGATTGACGTAGAGCAATCCATTTAGGCATCGGAACACTCAAAATACCTTTTTCGGCCAAAATAACCAAAATGTCCTAGTCAACCCTAGGTTGACCAAAATTCAAATGAGGTTAAAATCCTCCTAAAGCAACATTTTTCATGGTTTCACATCAAATCCAAACTTCTCCGAGACTTTTGTCAACCTTGACCAAGTTTGACTCGAAGTTGACCCTTGATGGGCCCCAAAAAGCCTAATTTTGATCTGATTGTCAAAACAGGTAGAGACTAATGCCATTGCAGAGATTATCAAATTCCCTTTCCAACGACTATTCATGGGTCGAAATCGGAGTTAAGACGGTTGAGATATCAAGAAAACCGTGTAAAGTGCATTAGAACACTTCTTGAGGCCATAACTTTTGATCCAACCATTGGATTTCCAATTTTTTTAGTGTTATGGAAACTAGACATCTAGAGTTTTCCAAGGACACCAAGATTAGCCTAATCTGAGACCCAAAAGAGCTTCAAATATGTGATCAAAGTCAGGACAAAAAAGTTGGAAAAAGATGAAATTGTTGATGTCAACCAGACCTAACCCAGCGTGCATACAGTGGCTGCTAGATGTCGAAGGGTCAGTTTTGGCCTATAAATACACCCAGAACCCTCATTTTGTAAAAAAAAGAAAAGAAAAAGATTTTGGGTAGCTAGAGCATTTTCTTGGCATTTTTCTCTCTTTTCTCTATATTTCTCTCCCAAAAACACCTCTAAACACATCAAAACACCTTTGATTCTTCTCTTTTTACCAAAATTACAAGTTAGTGTTCTTGCAACCAATATTCTCTCTCCTTGGTTCCATACCTTGGATTTGATGTTTAGGGGTGTGGATGTAGCTTTTAACCTACAATCCATACCCCTTTCTTTCCAAAGCTTCATCAAGCTTTTTTCTAGCTTATCTTTCTTAAATAACATGTTTTATTGCTTTGCTATCATGTCTATTAGCTTTTTGCCTTGATTTATTGCTTTGATGTTGTTGGCCTAGCCTTCTTGGGCTAGGATATGTCTAAATACCATGCTTATGTTTAGATCTACTTGTTTCTATGCTTGTTTCCTTGCCTATGTTTAGATCTACATGTTTCCATGCTTGTTTCTATGCTTATGGTTTGATCTATGCTTTTATGTGCTCTTTGTCAAGCCTATGCTTAGATCTATGTTTTTATACGCTCTTTGTCATGCCTATGCTTGGATCAATGTCTTTTTAGGTCTCATATCTTGCCTATGTTTGGATCTACATGTTTGGTTGTTGTGCCATGTGCAGTTGTAGCCCTTTTGTCCTTAATATCTCTCTTTCTTAAGTTTTGGCCCATATTGGCGGGTTGTAGATCTAGATCCCATGGTCTAGGCCTACATCTACACATTTAGGCCTACATTAAAAGGTTTGGATCATTCTCCTATATGCATGTGTATGCTTGTTTGCTTCTATGCTTTATGTCCATGTTTGTCTCTCCAGTTGTAGGCCTTGCCATGCTTAGTGCCCTTTGTGGGCTTGATCTTGTGTGTTTACATCCAACCTCCATGTGGCTTTGTTTGTGTGTAACCATGGTTGCATGTAACCACTTGTGAGATGCATCTCTGTACTATCAGTTTGTTTTATGTATTACCCTTTCTCCGCTACGTGCAATGATATGATTGCCTTGCTTGCTTGTGCCCCCATTGACATTCTTTGTTTCTATGCATCTTTGCATGCTTGCTTACATGTTCATGCATGAGTCTTGCTTGCTTGTGTCATCAAGCCTAGTTCTTACTATCTTTTGCGGGTTCACACCCATCTTTGATACATGAGACCCCAGGTCCCTTTAAGAATTTTGCTTGATGGCACGCATGTGTCGTCCATACTCCAACCCAATGGAATTATGGACACTCGATCCAAACCTACATTTTTCCTCTTAGGACACCACCTTTTGTTTGATAACATGTTGGCTTGTCCCTCTATTTGCTAAGCTTGTTTGTTTGCCCTCGTTTGGCCCTTTTGTTAGTATGTTCTTTGCATGCTTTCTATCTTTATTTCTATCTTCTTTGCTTCTTTCTTGGCTTGTTTGCTGGCTTGTTTCCTTACATGTACACACATGGAGCAAAGGACGCTTGGAGCAAGGGCACGACCTCCTAGGCGCAAGCAAAAAGGGGAAAGACGTAAGCATGAAGGCAAAAGCCTAAAAAGGGAAATGTTTAGTAGATTAGAGGCCTGGCCTCCCCAAGTGGTTATATCTTTCTACCCACCTTTCTTAGCCTTTTTTCTAGAGCATTGTATTAGGCTTATCCTCCATTTACCATTCTTAGGCCGCATTCCTAGGTTATGGCAATGTCTGATTTATCTTTCCTGTACCTTGTTGGGCCATATGATAATAGCTTAATTTTGTATATTTATATCATTATTAGCATTATCATACTTATTTTGAGTTAATTCATGCATTTTACAGTTTGTTTTGGAATAATGCTAAATAATGAAATTTAATTGAATTTTAATGCTAAATAATGCTTAATTGAATTTTAATGCATGAATTTGTCTTTTGTAGGACAATTAAATTAAATATGTGGATTTGTACAAAGAAGAAAGCTAATGGACTTTAATTTTACAAGGGCCATGATGAAGTCAAAGAAGGCCAACCCAATTAAATTCAAGTTCAATTGGAGCAAGGAATTAAAGGAAATTTACACCAAATCCAAGTCCAATTCAGATTAGGACTCTAGCCTGCTCACCAGCTAGTATTTGGAGCATAGCTTTCGGCTCAGATGTCCATTTGAGATGATTCAAGTTGGGTGGGAAAGTGAACTTAGAGGACTACAACTTTTTAGTGTACCAAAAGTCCGAATTCTGAAGTTAAATGGGTCGAAAATGTTGGTTAAGTGAAGCCTAAAAACCTGGGATTTTCTTCAAACGGGAATTCAACTTATAATAGGTTTCCTATAGGCCTTGGGCTTTTCTGTTAACTCTTAACAAGCCCAAAGTTACCATTAATTATATTTAATACCACTATATAAATATAATTGCATTTAGGTCTTATTTATAAATTATATCCCATGACTTTATTATACATGCAACTCCTTCATAAAATATTCTCAGTAATACAAAGTCATGAAAGTAGACTGTCACTTTGTAAATTACTACATCTTAATTCTTTGAGTACCCGGTTTAATCCTTTAAGTTATTCATCACAAATTTATGAAATCCAATTCCATAAATATATAATTTAGTAACTCATTTCTAAAGTGGTTAGGCATAACACTCTGAATAATCAAACCCATTAAAACTTATCTTAAGGGAATATTTTATATCTCTGTTAAGAGACTATGAATTCCATCTTGAGAATATATGTTACATCAACACTAAATGTGGCTGCCCAACACACTGTGGTTTTGGTTGTGACTTTAGACCTTATTACTGATCTATCAAAGCAACCTACACTTCATGATCAGGTTCATTATACTTTTAGGATTAAGAGTTTATGTAAATAGAAGTCGTGAGTTTATTATTCATTTGACAGTCGTTAGGAGAATAATAAATCTCACAGCGGTCCAGTTCAATATGTTTTAACTCTTAAAACATATCAATATACCAACTAGAAATCTCCATTTCCATGATCAAGACAAATCATCTTAGTTGATACGTTATAGTCTTCGCAGATGAAATGCCCAATTTCATCACCGACTATGGATTACAATTCTGAATTTACAAAGAACTTGTGATTTATACCTTTAATGACTGAATCACATAAATCACATACTATGCAGCTCATGGACTATATAATAATGTCCCAATATTCATGTTACCATTATTTTTTATAATAATAAAACAACTTTATTAATCACAACACTAAGTCATATATAATGTCATACATAGCATCATACAATAGGATTTAAGAGCACACATCCTAACAATCTCTCACTTGCCCCAAAGACTATTGTGTACTAATCTAACTCCCATTTTCTCCAAATGTAACTCAAAAGTCCTTTGAGCCAAGGTTTTGGTAAAAAGATCTGCTAGATTCTTTGCACTTTCAATCTTTGCTACTACTACATCTCCACGAGCAACAATGTCTCGAATAATGTGTTACTTTCTTTCTATGTGCTTCCTTTTCTTGTGATTCCTTAGATCTTTAGATTGTGCAACTGCTCTACTATTGTCGTAGAACAATGTAATAGGAACTTGCTCAATTCTCACAATGCCAAGGTTAGAAAGGAATTTCTTAAGCTAAACTACTTCCTTTGACGCTTCACAAGCAGCAACATATTCAGCTTCCATGGTGGAGTTAGCAATACAAGATTGCTTTACACTCTTCCAACTTATGGCTCCACCTCCCAAGGTGAATACATAATTTGAAATGGATTTTTTGAAATCAAGATCTGACTGAAAATCTGAATTTGTATAGCCAATGGGAATCAAATTCTCACAATGATAAACATGTATATAATCTCTCATTCTCCTTAAATACTTGAGAAAATGCTTTACAGCTTGCTAAAGTTTAAGTCTTGGATTTGACTGATATCGGCTGACCATGCCAACTGAATAACAAATATCCGGTCTAGTACAAAGCATGGCATACATAAGACTTCCCACCACAGAAGCATAGGGAACTTGGCTCATCATATTTTCTTACTCAAGAGTCTTAGGTCTTTGGTCATCAGACAGAGGAACTCCATGTCTGAAAGGAAGTAATCCTTTCTTGGAGTTTTGCATACTAAACTGTTCTAGAACCTTATTTATATATCCAGCTTGTTACAAACCTAACATTCTATTCTTTCGATCTCGCCAAAGCTTGATCCCTATAATATGTTAGCTTCGCCTAAGTCCTTCATATCAAATTGGCTTAACACCCAAACTTTAACCGATGACATTACCTCTACATCATTTCCAATGAGTAAAATATCATCAATATAATGCACTAGGAACATTACTACTTTATCTCGATGTCTTTTGTACACACATGGTTCATCAAGATTTTGTTCAAAACCAAATGACGTGTTTGCTTGATCCAATCTA
The DNA here is from genome assembly GCA_032878915.1 of Castanopsis chinensis. Lineage (NCBI taxonomy): Eukaryota > Viridiplantae > Streptophyta > Magnoliopsida > Fagales > Fagaceae > Castanopsis > Castanopsis chinensis. The sequence goes on along the minus strand of JAVQMG010000102.1, from coordinate 8,041,082 downwards.
ATGTTCCATGACCTAGATGCTTGTTTAAGTCCATAATGGACCTTTTCAACTTGCATACCATACGCTCTTGGTTCTTTGCTATGAAACTTCCGGTTGCAACGTGTAGATTTCTTCATCAAGATTGCCATTAAGAAATGCAGTCTTGACATCCATTTTCCAAATCTCATAATCGTAACGAGTAGCAATGGATAAGAGAATTCTGATAGACTTAAGCATGGCTATTAGCAAAAAAGTTTCATCATAATCAATTCCTTCTTTTTGTGTATACCATTTTGCCACTAGTCTTGCTTTAAAGGTTTCAACCTTTCCATCTATCACTTTTTTCCTCTTGTAAACCAATTTGCAACTAGTAGGTTTAATGCATTAGGCACTTTTACAATATCCCATACATGATTGGAATTCATTGAATCTAATTAAGATTTCATAACTTGGACCTAATGATGTGTATCTATATCATTCATTTCTTTTTCATAAGTGTAAGGATCTGATTCAGCCTCTCCTGAGATAGCTTCATAAGCTTCTCCCAAACCTATAAATCTTATAGGAGGCCGAACAATTCTCCCACTATAACGAGGCACCTGTGTACTAGACATCTCATGAGTAGTATCTTGTGGTGTATCTAATACAACCACATCATCCCTAGTTTTATCCATTGGTTGTTCAACTACAGGTTCATCTATTTCAACCAAAACAACTTTACTCCTAGGATTAAAGTTATTCACATAATCATCTTCCAAAAATTTGGCATGAGTACTAACAAACACTTTGTTATCTTTATGATTATAGAACAAATAACCCTTAGTTTCCTTTGAATACCCTAAAAACATGCATACTTCTATTTTTGCTTCCAACTTATTAGACTTCCCTTTCAACACATGTGCTGGACATCCTCAAATGTGGAGACATTTCATACTAGGTTTGCGCTTACTCCACAATTCCTTGGATGTATTGGGAACAGATTTTAATAGAACCAAATTCAAAATATGCATTGCAGTTTTTAGTGCATATCCCCAAAAGGATACTGGTAAAGTTGAATAACTCATCATGGACCTAACCATTTTCAAAAGAGTCCTATTCCTTCTTTCCACTACACCATTTTGTTGAGGAGTTCCAAGTGCAATCAATTGGGATACAATCCTATTTTGAATTAGATAATCCTTGAAATCCCCAAGAAGGTATTTGCCACTTCGATCAGATCGAATGGCCTTTATGTGTCTACCTAATTGATTCTCAACTTCAGCCCTAAACTCTTTGAACTTGTCAAAGGCTTCAGACTTCTGTCTCATTAGGTACACATAACCATATCTTGAGTAATCATTTGTAAAAGTGATAAAGTACTCATAAACTCCTTTTGCTTAGGTTGACATAGGTCCACATACATCCGTATGAACTAATTCAAGCAACTCTTGGGCTCTTTTACCTTTTGCATTAAAAGGTCGTTTGGTCATTTTACCTTCCAAACAAGATTCGCAAATTGGAAATTCATCAAAGTCCATGGGCTATAAAAGTCCATCTTTGATTAGTCTTTGAATCCTATTTGAATTAATATGACCCAAACGCAAGTGCCAAAGATATGCATCATTAGAAGGAAACTTTCTTTTTAATGAATATACATGAGAGTTACTATCTAATTCAGAATTATATAATTCATGCTTATCAGGAGTTAAAATATAAAGACCATCCACAATATTACCAGAACACATAAACATTTTATCCTTCTTTATTATAACATTGTCTTTCAGAATAACACAATACCCACGTTTACCAAAATAAGTTGCAAAAATTAAATTCCTATAAACATTAGGTACATATAGACAGTCTTCCAATATTAAAACTCTAAAATTAAAGGATAAATTAGCAACTCCAATAGCTACGATCGAAATCTTTCTCCCATCAGCCAAAGTAAGAAACAATTCCCTTTTATTCAGCTTTCTAATCTCTTGAAACCCCTGCAAAGAATTGCAGATATGATTAGTATAACTTGAATCCACATGCCAGGAATCTGTGGGATTCTGTACCAAACATATTTCAAGAAGAAAGGAAATCTTTATACTTTTATTCTTGGTAGCTTTGAATTTTGGACAATTCCTCTTCCAATGTCCTTTCTCACCACAATGGAAACACTTTCCTTTGATCTTCTTTCCTTTGTCGGCAACCTCTAAGGCAATTTGTAATGTCCCAGTCAGAAAAAAAAAAAAAATCAGATTTTTGAGTTCGCACATGCCTCCCGACTACCCCACCTACCCCACCTATTCCCCACCACACAATTCACTCCATCTTATCTCCTCTTTGGCGGCTCACTCTCTACCTTTCTTTTTTTCACTCTCTCATCACTCCTCTCTACTCTTATATCCCCTCTCACCAGTACTTCCATACCACTACCACCGTTTTCCACCATCTTTTTTTCGACAAGATCACTAGAAAATTATTGAGAACCTATAAGCACCTTCACATCCTTTTTTAAGGTAACAATTTCTAATCTTTATGAGCATGTGCTTTATAAACATTGGAAGTAATATTTATGCGTTTATTTTTAGAATTAGTGCCCTTAAATCCTATTGTATGATGCTATTTATATGACATTATGTATGACATGATGTATGACTTAATATTGTGATTAATAAAGCTGTTTTATTTTTATCTAAAATAATGGTAACATGAATATTTGGTCATTATTATATAGTCCATGAGATGCGTAGTATGTGATTTAGTTATAGAAGACATAAGTCACAAGTTTTTTGTAAACTCAGAATTTAAGTTTATAGTCGGTGCTGAAATTGGGTATTTCATCTACAAAGACTATAACATATTAATTAAGATGATTTGTATTGATCATGAAAGTAGAGACTTTTAGTTGGTATGTTGATATGTTTTAAGAGTTAAGACATATTGAACTGGACCCTTGTAAGATTTATTATTCTCCTATCGACTGTCAAATGAATAATGAACCTGAACTCTTAATCTTGAGAGAATAATGGGCCTGATCATAAGGTGTAGATTGCTTTGTTATATCAGAAGTGAGATCTAAAGTAATGATCAAAATTTCAGTATGTTAGGAAGCCACATTTAGTGTTTATGGAACGTATATTCTCAAGATGGAATTCATAATCTTTTAACAAAGATAAAAAAAGATTCCTTTGAGATAAGTTTAATGGGTTTGGTTATTCAGAGGGTTAGTCCTAACCACTTTAGTAACTACTTTAGTAAGGAGTTACTAAAGTATATATTTATGAAATTGGATTTCATAAATATATGATGAATAATTTAAAGGATTAAACCGAGTACTCAAGGATTAAGATGTAGTAATTTTCAATATGGCAGTCTATATTCATGATTTTGTATTACTACAAATATTTTATGAAGGGGTTGTATATATAATAAAGTCTTGGGATATAATTTATAAATAAGGCCTAGAGTCCAATTATATTTATATAGTGGTATTAAATATAATTAATGGTAACTTTGAACTTGTCAAGAGTTAACGGAGATGCCCAAAGCCCATTGGAGCTAGTGTCTTATTGGTCCCTTTTGGTCTCACTCTAAGCCAGACACTAAAGCCCAATTGGAAAGGCTCAATAGGCCTGCCCAATTAGATAATTAGTTAGTTATAAAGGGAGAAACATACAAAATTTATTATAAGAAAAATAATAGGAAAGAGACATCATTGTGAAATGGTGTGTATGTGTGAGTGAAGTCACTCCATAATTCTCCCTTGGAAATTGATTGAGAGACCACACTTCTTGGGCGTAAAGTGGAATTGGAATGAAGATTAAAAGTGTTCCCAAGTACTTCTAATCTTTGTTTTGAATTTCTCCACACCAAGGTACGCTATCTTATTCTTAAATTCTAAAATTAGCCTAGTGCATGTTGTCAATCATGAATGAAATAGATCTTTGTTTGTTGCTTCCGCTGTGTGTTTTGTATGAGATATAAAACTAGATTTTCCAACATTTATATGTATGGGTTTTGTATTAGTGGAATTATTTGATGAGTGGGTTTATGGTTTGTGTTAGTAATGACTACATAAGGTTTATGTATGGTGGAAAATTTGGGGGGTTTTGAGTTATAACATGTAATGGTTGGTAAATCCAAATTTTCCATTGTTATTGGGTTTATTTGGAGTTAGTTGAAGTTCTAAATTTCTTGCCTTGGAGGATATTTTGATTTTGCTTACATGGATCTCTTGATGATATTGTGTAAATCTTATGGAAGCTAGTCATAATGTTGGAGATGATATTGAATGGGTTAACTTTATAAATTTGAGTTTATGCCTTGTGAATCAATTTGTTGAGAAACTTTAGAAGTGGAATATATTATTATTGTTAAGGTTGTATACTAGGCTTGCCTAATTAAGTGCTTATTTGGCAATTCCTAAATTGTAGTTAGATACAATTTCAAGCTCTATGTTTATTGTGATAGGTTTACTTGATATTATTTAGGTTCTAGCTAATCTCCTTAGAGCTTAGAGAATTAGGCTTTTGTGGTTGCGAGGTATGTAACTTGTAAATGAGATATTTTTGAAAAATAAACATGTTTCATAAATGATGTTTTTGGGTCAAATACATTTTGGAAAATTATATATGGATATATGTTTTCTTAAAAGTGTTGTGTTGTGACCCTATTATATATTATTATATATGAAAATGCATCATATTTGGTATTGCATTTGGGGAAATGCATGAATTGTTGACATGGAAAATATGAGTATTTTTTATTTAATCTTTGATAAGGAAATTATGGATTTTATGGTTTATTAGAAAATCTAAAGATGCTCATCTGTCTTGTTATTGGGAAATTGATATAAAATCTTTTTTACAAGAATGAAGTTGAAAACCTTACAAACTTTGTAGAAGTTAGATTATTTAAGGTTTTCCTGAAATTACCTAGATATAAACTACGTATTTGAAAGTAATGTAACCTGTGAGCTTTATCTGGTTTTAACACCATGCCATCTATGATTACCAGGTAATCACCCGATTTGGTTTTTGTAGTTTTTGTGACAACGGAATCAAATTCAGGTCAGTGCCCTTCCACTTTGGATGACTCATTCTTCCCTACTGCCCATAGGGGGAAGAGGTTTCTTAATTGTGTGGGTGAGGCTGCTATCCATGGGGCTAAGAGACCACATGCAAGAGAGGTCCTATTTGACGCGCTCTCTTTGCTGCCCATGGGGAGAGAGAAAAACCTTGAGGGTATGGGTAAGACTGTTGTCGATGGGGCCAAGAGTCTGCATACCAGAAATGACACTATCATGCTAGTTATAAATGGGTGGATCCCCTTACCAATCTATGTGGTAGTATGGTATATTTGTGATAATTTATCGAATGTTAGATTTTATGGCTTTGAAAATTATATTGTTAGTGCTCACAGATTATGGTATATAGTTTTAAGGAATTTACTTTGAGAAAAATTGTGTTTCATTACTTAATCATTCTTGTCATATTATTATTATCGAAGATGAAACTTGCATTTCCCCCACCCCCCATTAATTATGCTACTTACTGGGCGTTAGCTCATCCTTCCCTTTAACAGTTTTTCAGATTTATTAGCTATACCTTGGGAATAGAGCTTACTTCTTTGGTGAGAATTAGAGTGCTATGTTAAATTTAGATACTTTTGCTGTAAATGGTTGGTGACTCGATTTTGCTATGTTCAACGAGACCTTAATTAATTCTATTGGAGGTGGGTCACTTGAGGTTTGTTAGCCATTGGCGTGCTAGACCTAAACTTGATGTTAAGGTCCTTATTTTTGATAAGATTGTGACTTGTGTAATTTAATAAGAGTTTTGTAATATATTCATGTATTATGTGGAGGCAAATGATTTTAATTATTGTTCGTAAATGTGTTATAGAGCTCTGACTTGCAATGTGGAGATTTCAATATGGTTATATATTATTATCCTGTGGAAAAGAAAAGAAAATAAAGATCTCCTATAGTTTGTTTTGCTAAAAAGGAAAAATCTACAGGTACCTTTGGGATGTATTTCTCATGTTTTATACCTTTTTGGATTTGGGGCGTGACACAATTTGTTTCCCATCTTGCTTGGTGAAGTCCTTCTTCTTCTTCTTCTTCTTCTTCTTCTTCTTCTTCTTCTTCTTCTTCTTCTTCTTCTTCTTCGTCTTCTTACCCTTGCCTTTCGACTTAGGTTGAGAAGTAGAAGCTTCGCCCATATTGGCTTCAACACTAGAAGTACCAAGGATGACTTCCGCCACTACCAACTCATTCATTAATTCAAACAATGAATAAATTTTTTTGTTCATATTATAATTGAGTTTAGATTTCTTGAATGATTCTGGTAGTAACTGGAGTATCATATCCACTTGGGATTCTCCATCAATATCGGTACCTAAAACCTCCAATGTATTCAGATTAGAGATCATTGTCAGACAATGCTCCATCACTGAACTGCCTTCAACCATTTTGGTATTATAAATTTTTCTCACGGTTTCTTGCCTTGCAGAACGGCCTTGCTCACCAAACATCTCCTTCAGACTTAGCATAATGTTCGAAGCTAGTTCTACATCCTGCATTTGATGCTGTAGAACATTTGAGATAAATGCTAGGATGTAGCACTTGGCCATCTCATTAGATTTCTGCCAACGATCATATCGCTAGTTTTCTTTAAGAGGAGCATCTAATGAGGGAAAGCTAGGACATGGTTGAGTAAGCACATATTTGTGCTCTTCAACTGTAAGAACAATGTCCAAATTTCTTTTCCAGTCAACATAGTTGGATCTAGTCAGTTTGTTTTGATTAAGAATAATAACAAGTGGGCTAAATGATGCCATGATCAAATCTAAAAATAATAAACATGAATATAATAAGTAAATTGGATATTATCAATTTAGCATATAAACATGTAGTATGAACCCTTAATAAAACCATAATATAATATATGCAACAACAATCCAATCACATGTCTATAATTCCTTGGTAGCAAGTTTATTATAAACACTATGATTGATTAAGAATTATTCTCATTATTAGTACTATCATGATAACTCTTATTAAACACTAATAATATGTCGTATTATCTTTAACCTCTAAGTAATAATGAGATAGCTCCTTTGGAAGGCTAACATTACACTTAGTCTAGCATACACTATTATCTAGAATCATGTGTAGCCACATTTTATCTCCCTTTTATAGTGTTTAAACTTATAGTACCATGAAACAAAACACCCTCCTTTGGGATTGCGAGGCATGTACGCCAAGACGAGGTATTTGTCCACACTACTTTAAATGGGTAAGTTTAATCTTGTAGTATTATGAAATAAACACCCTCCTTTGGGATCGTAAGGCATATACACCAAAACGGAGTGTTTACCCACACTACTATGAATCGATAATGGAGGCCGTGAGATCCAACCCTTGTATCCCTCTCCCACTAGATATTTTAAATTAAAGGTTTTTCATTGTTTAAACATGTTCTGTGTTATAAAACAAGTGTCAAAATTTTTGGCTATTCATTCTAGTTATTCTCGCGAGTAGCGAGTTTTGGCTACTCATTTTGGCAACTCACCCAGTCGTGAGTTTTGGATACTCGTTTTGGTGACTCGCCTAGTTGCGAGTTCATCCAGAAGCTTTCGCAACTCACTTGCGACTCGCCATTCGCAAAACCGCCTAAAACAGCCTTTTTCTTTTAATCGTTTTTTATGTTTCCAATGAACAAAACAGATTCTTAATGATCAAAAAGGATGAGATTAAGATTAAAACTTGAATTTCATTAATGTTAAATTGTTAAAATTCAATTTTACATAGTTAAAATCAAACTTAAACAACATCATAACATCAAAATCATTTTTAATCAAACAGTAGTTTCAAAATTATAATATGCAGAAAAATGACTGCATAAGCTTCACAACTATGAAAATATTACTTTGATTCTAAAACTCATTAAACATGTTATATAGATTCGAAAATGAAGACCGCTCTGATACCAATTGTTGGAAAATACATGTTTGTATTGCATAGAAAACACACGCAATGGAAATTTAACGAATCTACTTATTTGTAATCAATAACATGCACTATGTAAATTTCAGAATTTAAGAACAAGAGAGCGTACCTTGGTGTGGTGAATTTCAAAACAAAGATCAAAAGTATTTGGGAACACTTTTAATGTTCACTCCAATTCCACTTTATGCCCAAGAAGTGTGGTCTCTCAATCCGTTTCCAAGGGAGAAATAAGAGTGTCTCACACTCACATACACACCATTTCATACACTTTCAAAATTTTGTATGTTTCTCCTTTTATAATTAACTGATTATCTAATTGGGCTAGCGTTTTGGGCATTTCCAATTAGGCTTTAGTGTGTGGCTAGGAGTGGGACCAAAAAGGACTAATAATACACTAGCTCCAATGGGCCTTGGATTTTTCTGTCAACTTTTAACAAGTCCAAAGTTACCATTAATTATATTTAATATCATTATATAAATATAATTGTATTCTAGGCCTTATTAATAAATTATATCCCAAAACTTTATTATACATGCAACCCTTTCATAAAATATTCGTAGTAATACAAAGTTATGGAAGTAATTTGTCACTTTGTAAATTACTACATCTTAATTCCTTAAGTACCCGGTTTAATCCTTTAAGTTATTCATCATATATTTATGAAATCCAATTCCATAAATATAAACTTTATTAACTCTTTACTAAAGTGGTTAGGTCTAATACTCTGAATAACCAAACCTATTAAATTTATCTCAGGTGAATATTTTATATCTCCTTAAGAGATTATGAATTCCATCTTGAGAATATATGTTCCATTAACACTAAATGTGGCTATCCGACATACTGAGGTTTTGATTGTGACTTTAGACCTCGCTCTTGATATATCAAAGTAACCTACACTTCATGATCAGGTTCATTATCCTCTCAGGATTAAAGTTCTTGTAAATAGAAGTCGTGATTTTATTATTCATTTGACAGTCTTTAGGAGAATAATAAATCTCACAATGGTCCAATTCAATATGTTTTAACTCTTAAAACATATCAACATACCAACTAGAAATCTCCATTTCCATGATCAAGACAAATCATCTTAGTTGATACGTTATAGTATTCACATATGAAATGCCCAATTTCATCACCGACTACAAATTACAATTCTGAGCTTACAAAGAACTTGTGATTTATATCTTCTGTGACTAAATCACATAAATCACATACTATGCATTTCATGGAATATATGATAATGTCTCAATATTCATGTTACCATTATTTTAGATAATAATAAAAAAACTTTATTAATCACAACACTAAGTCATACATAATGTCATACGTAGTATCATACAATAGGATTTAAGGGTACACATCCTAACAGAAGCTTGTTGAGAATAGTGTTTTAAGTATTATGATGCACTTGAGGTGAAGGACCACCAAATTTTTGGCATGGAAACAAGGTGAAATGCTACCAAATTTTCGTCGTGGAAATTTGGCACCAAATCCTGAATGCAAAGAAAAGCTTTGATTTAGACCACACCCATTCCAAAACCAAACCTCAAATCGCAATGTGTTCAAAGCTTCGAAAGCTAATGCCAATGTCCTATTTTCAATTGCCAATGTCCAAAAATTAAGGTTTTACCAAAACAAAGGATTGTCTTTGGACAGCCATTGTGAGGTGCCTAACACCTTCTCCACGTGTAACTAGACTTCTGAACTCAAGAATCAAGATTTTTTTTCCATCCATATTAGATTAGGAAAAATGACATTTTTCTTAGCCTAGGATCTTCAATAAAATCAAATAGAGTCAGCTAACCAATTACACCTTAGAAAAACCTAATGATTGGTGGCGACTTCATTTACCTTTGGTATTCCTTTAAAATTGACCTAGATTTTAGTCAAACACCAAGATAAAACAACCCTTCTTCACATGAAAAAGAAAGCTCTTGAGCTTCCTGAGCTTGCTTAAGCGTCGTTGACATGGGTGGTTGAAGGGTGCGCCACAAGGCGAGGCATCAACACTGCCCTTTCAGGTTTTAAACCTTGTAGGCTTGTTTTTATTTATTTTTTTATTTCAAATGTTATATCTTCAGAGTCTATCCATGTTGATTGGGCGATGCATCTCTTCTCAATCCAAATCTGTAATTCTTGTAGCACCTCTTGACATGATCTTTTTGATAATAAAAGGCCCAGACCATCTTGGCTTCATCTTTCCTCTTAGATCAAAAGTTTCATCTCTAAGTACTTTTAGGACCAAGTCCCCTTCTTTAAGGTTGCTAGATTTCACCTTTTTGTTAAACGCTGTAGCAACTTTCTTTTGGTATCCTTGTGCATGATATTGTGCCCTAGCTCTTTCATCTATCAAAGTTAATAGCTCATATTTTTGTTTCATCCAATCTTCCTTTAGGACCTTGGTTTCTAATATCACTCTCAAATATTGTATCTCCACCTCAATGGGAAGTACCACTTCACTACCATAGACCAAGGAGTAAGGGGTTGCCCTTGTCAATGCATGGATAGAAGTATTGTAACCCCATAAGGCAAATGGGAGCTTCTCAGACCAATCCTTGTATGTCACCACCATCTTGGCTAGGATGTTCTTGACGTTCTTATTGGTTGCTTGTATGGCCTCATTGGTCTGCGATCGATATGGTGAAGACTTGTGATTCTCAATGTTTTATAGTTCCATGATCTTTCTAACCTTTCCCTCGAAGTGGAAACCATTATTGGAGATAATCTCTTAGGGAACCCCATATTGACAAATGATGTTATTCTCTATGAATCTGACCACATGCTTGGCTTTTAGTATGATGTAGGAGGTCGCTTCTACCCACTTGGTGAAGTAATCAATTGCCACTAGGATGTATTCGTGTCCATTTGAGGCCTTAGAGGCTATTCTTCCAATCACATTTATGCCCCAGACTGAGAAAGACCATGGAGAGGCCATGCTATATAGCTCACATGGTGGCACGTGATTCAAATTTTCATGTATTTGGTGTTAGGACATATGTGTTTCAAGTTGGTTTGAACATATGTCATTCTTTTATATAATTGGTGATGGAATTATACAGTGCAACGGAAGAATAAATAACGGATCTACTTCATACATAAAAGTTAACATGCATTGTTTAAGTTTCAGAATATAAGAACAAGAGAGTGTACCTTGGAGCGGTGAATTTCAAAACTTGAAGATGAGAATCACTTGGGAATACTTTCAATCTTCACTTCAATTCCACTAACGCCTAAGATGTGTGGTATCTCAATTAGTACCAAAGGGAGAATGTCAAAAAGTGTCTAACACTTTTTACACCACTTCACAAGAGTGTTCATACAATTTCCTATGAAATCTCTCTCAAGAATCTTTTTTTCATCCCTGAAAATTCTGTATGTTTCTCCCTTTGTATCTAACTGATTATCTAATTGGGCCGGCCTTTTGGGCCTTTCCAATTGGGCTTAAGTGTGTGGCTTGGAGTGGGACCAAAAGGGACCAATAAGACACTAGCTCCAATGGGCCTTGGGCTTTTCTGTCAACTCTTGACAAGTCCAAAGTTACCATTAACTATATTTAATACCACTATATAAATATAGTTGCACTCTAGGTCTTATTAATAAATTATATCCCAAGACTTTATTATACATGCAACCCCTTCATAAAATATTCATAGTAACACAAAGTCATGAAAGCAGACTGCCACTTTGTTTATTACTACATCTTAATTCCTTGAGTACCCGGTTTAATTCTTTAAGTTATTCATCATATATTTATGAAATCCAATTCCATAAATAAATACTTTAGTAACTCCTTACTAAAGTGGTTAGGCCCAACTCTCTGAATAACAAACCCATTAAACTTATCTCAAGGGAATATTTTGTATCTTCGTTAAGAGACTATGAATTCCATCTTGAGAATATATGTTCCATCAACATTAAATGTGGCTGCCCAACATACTGAGATTTTGACCGTTACTATAGATCTCACTCCTGATATATCAAAGCAACCTACACTTCATGATCAGGTCCATTATCCTCTCAGGATTAAAAGTTCATGCAAATATAAGTCGTGAGTTTATTATTCATTTGACAGTCGTTAGGAGAATAATAAATCTCACACCGGTCCAGTTCAATATGTCTTAACTCTTAAAACATATCAATATATCAACTAGAAATCTCCATTTCCATGATTAAGACAAATCATCTTAGTTGATATGTTATAGTCTTCACAGATGAAATGCCCAATTTCATCACTGACTACGAACTATAATTCTGAGTTTACAAAGAACTTGTGATTTATATCTTCTGTGACTAAAACACATAAATCGCATACTATGCATCTTATGGACTATAGGATAATGTCCCAATATTCATGTTACCAATATTTTCAAGTAATAATACAACTTTATTAACCAAAATATTAAGTCATACATAATGTCTAACATAATAAAATACATAGCATCATACAATAGGATTTAAGGACACATATCCCAACAATTGGCTTATCCTTTGACAAAGCGCACTTAGCTTGTATTTGGGTTGCTCTAGGATGATTTTAATACTTCAAGAAATAAGGTTTTAAGATCAAGTGTTAAAGCCATGTAAATTGTCCAAGATTAAAGTTGAAGAAGTGCCAGATTTTAAAGCTCGACACCTAACTCAACAGCTGCATCTATCGAGTTTTAAAAAACTGTTCAGCCCTGAAGCTCAACAGCTGCTCGACAGCACCTCAACACCTTTAGCTGTCGAGAATTAAGAAAAATAGATTCTAAGTTCTGTTTTGGTTCCAATCCGTACATATATCTTTGAGACTTCTTTTTTTCTAACCCTAGACGTATAAAAGGATTATTTTAAAGGATGTCAAAGAGTACACAAGTTGCACAAGCATTGAGAAACCGTTATTCAAGCAATTTGTGACTTGAGACAAAGTTCATGCCCTAATTCATTTCTTATGAAGAAGTTGCTATGTAATATGCACCGTAGGGTTTTGTAACTAAGCATCTTCTTAATCTTCATCGTGTGGATGAATTGAAGAACTTTGCAGCCAACAACTCTCTCTAGTTGGTGATTGAAGTCACGTACTGGGATCCGTGCAATTGGTTAGTCACGTACTTGGGAGCCATGCATCAAAAGGAGAAACTGTCATTACAGATCAAGTCAAATCGGGTATTGGGGTAAGGGTTCAACTGTAGGTTGGTAAGGTACTTGAGATTCCTTTACTTGTAACCGCTTGTTATGATAATAGTGGAGTTTTGGGAGTGGTGACCTTAAAATCACTCGATGGGGTTTTTGCCGTGTAGGTTTTCCCCATTCGTAAACAAATCACCGTGTCAATTTATTTTCCGCTGTATACTTTAGTTTATTGGTGATTTGTTTATGCTACCATGTAACTTGCATGATAATTTGATTAATAAATTACTTGGCTAATTAATCAACTTAATTTATCACAAAGGGTCAACGCGTTTGTGGCCTACATTTGGCAATTATGGCAACTCTTCAAAAAGTTTACACAATTGGTCTCCATCGTGTTCTAATAGTACCTTACCCTTAAGATCTTCTTAGCTAATGTTCTCCCATTCATATGAGGACCACAAATCCCTTAATGGATTTCTTCCATGACTTTCTTGGCTTCATCTTTCTTTAGATAATGAAGATGTATACCATCATAGGATCTCCTATAGAGCTGACCTCTGCATAAGATGTATTACATTGCCACCATCCAAATTAAACGACACCCTCTCTTGTCAGAACCATCTAGATATCCCCCAATTCCAAGAATATCATGATGACATATAACCAAGGAACCCCTTCCTCTTCTATAACCAAGACTAAAGCTTTAGCCTTCTTTTTGGGTACCAACCTATAACTTTGTTCAATCTCTAAGGGTCATGTCCATACTCCTTTAGTTATTTCAAACATGGAAGCTAAAGTAGCCAAGACATCTGCAAACTAATTCTGAGCTCTAGGGATGACTGTATATTCAATCTTGTCAAAGGTTTTAGCCCTATCATTTGGATATTGGAGATAGGGCTTTGAGTGTTCTTCCTTCACTTTCCACAACCTTTATGCTTAAGCCATAACCACAGTTGAATCTCCAAAGACCTCGGCCTCATTTACCCCCAATTCTTAGAGAACTTCCATTCTGGCAATACAAGCCTCATATTCTACCGTGTTATTGGTTGCCTTAAAGCTCAACTATACTGCTATAGGTGTATGAGATCCTTCAGGAATGATTAAGAGTACTCCTATCTCATTCTTGTGTTGGTTCACGACTCCATCAAAATACATCTTCCATGCCTTTAGCTCAATGTCTAAAGTATCCTCATTTGAAAAATCTTCTTTACGATCCTTTCCTTCCACGAGGTTCTCAGCACAAAAATCTGACACGAAATTCCCTTTGATATTTTTCCTTGCCACATACTTCAAATCAAATTTTGCTAATAGGATCAACCATCTTGACAGTCTTCCACTCAAAGCGGGCTTTTCAAACAAATACCTTAATAAATCCATTCTTGCTACTACCCATATCTAGAAAGGTAGGATAATGTGTCTCAATTTCTGTATGGGGGTGTATCTAGTCTCATAATAATGGAACCTTTTGCTCAAATAGTACACGACTCTCTCATTTTTATCATCTTCTTCTCGTGCAAGCATACTTCCAACCGCATTTTCTATAATAGAGAGATATAGGAGTAATGGTTTTTTGTGCTTCGAAGGTATTAAGATAGGTGGATGGAGGAGATATTCCTTAATGAGATCAAAAGCTTTCTAACATTCATCATTCCATTTATGAGGTTCATTCTTTCTTAAGAGCTTGAAGATGGGCTCACTAGTGGAAATGAGTTTGGCAATGAACCAATTGATGTATTGTAATCGACCCAAGAATTCCCTTATCTCTTTCTAGCTCTTGGATGGAGGCATTTCTAATATGGTTTTGATCTTTGATGGGTCAACTTCTTTTCCTCTATCATTTACCAAGAAGCCTAAGAACTTCCCTGTGGTTTCCCCAAAGGTACATTTTTGCGGGTTTAATCTCAGTCTATACTCCTTGATCCTCTCGAAGAACTTCCTCAAGTTAATGATGTGACCCTCTCTCTCCTTGGATTTTACGATCATGTCATCAACATACACTTTTATCTCACTGTGCATCATATCATCGAACAAGGCTATGGCCATTCTTTGATAAGTTGAACCCACATTCTTGAGCTCGAATGGCATCACGGTGTAATAATAAATTCTCCATTCTATGGTGAAGGTAGTCTTGGTCATATCCTTAGGAGCCATCTTGATTTGGTTATATCCTGAGAAACCATTCACGAAAAAGATTAAGGCACTACTAGCTAAAACATCTATGTGTGGAAGAGGGAAGTGATTCTTAGGGCAAGCCTTATTCAAATCCCTAAAATCCATTTACATTCTTACCTTTCCATCCTTCTTGGGTATGGGCACAACATTGGCTATCCATTCGACTTGGTGTACGGGTTTGATGAACCCTACTTTCAATTGCTTGGTGACCTCTTTTTTGATCTTTAGAAGCCATTTGGTTGTCATACACCCCAACTTTTGCTTGACGAGTACCATGTGAGCATGAGTATCAATGTGGTGTTGAGCTATCTCGGGATAAATACCTGTCATATCTTTATAGGACCATGCAAACACTTGTTGAAATTCTGTGAGCAACTCTTTGAGAGATTTTCATTCCTTTTCATTTAGGGTTGAGCCAATTTTAATTAAGCGTGAATTCTCATCATTGCCCAAATTAGGAGTTTCAAAAGTTGGTTCCATAGGTTCAATTTTCTTTTTCAATTGTTTATTAATTTCATTTTCAAATTCATTAGAATCATTTAAGTGAAGAATTTCAATAGTATGAGACACATCAAAATAAGCCAAATTAGAATTCATCTAATTAAAAATGTTGAAAAGTACATTGATACTTGCATTACAAACTTTCTTTCCCACATTCTTAGAAAACCCAACCCATGTCCAATTATTAAGCTACCTCATGATGAACTTTGCTTCTCCTTTCTTTCAGGGCATGTCACCCTCTTCTTCAAGCAGAATCTTCCACTCTATGGTGTGGACACAAGGGGGGAATTGCCACTTAGTTTTTGTAATGGTCTAGGAACCATATATGTAGCGTCCCTTCAAGGAAAGACCTTTTGATCTTACTACTAGAGTATGGGTTTGGATTTTAGGTACGCTCTTGGGAAGGTGTTAGGCACCCAAGATTTCCCAACCCTAAGGTTGGCCTTGTTAGGATGTGTGCCTTTAAATTCTATTGTATGATGCTATGTATGACATTATGGATGGCATTATGTTTGACTTAATGTTATGGTTAATAAAGTTGTTTTATTATTATCTAAAAATAGTAGTAACATGAATATTTGGACATTATCATATAGTCCATGGGATGCATAGTATGTGATTTAATGTGATTTAATGTAATTTAGTCATAGAAGATATAAATTACAAGTTCTTTATAAATTCAAAATTTTAGTTCGTGGTCAGTAATGAAATTGGCATTTCATCTGCGAAAACTATAACATATCAGCTAAGATGATTTGTTTTAATCAAGGAAATGGAGATTTCTAGTTGGTATGTTGATAAGTTTTAAGAGTTGAAACATATTGAATTTGACTGCTGTGAGATTTATTATTTTTATAACGACTGTTAAATAAATAATAAACTCACAACTTCTATTTACATGAACTCTTAATCTTGAGAGGATAATGGACCTGATCATGAAGTGTAGGTTACTTTGATATATCAGAAGTGAGATCTAAAGTCACGATCAAAACCTCAGTATGTTGGGTAGCCACATTTAGTGTTGATGGAACATATATTCTCAAGATGAAATTCATAGTCTCTTAACGGAAATATAAAATATTCCCTTGAGATAAGTTTAATGGGTTTGGTTATTAAGGGTGTTAAGCCTAACTACTATAGTAAAGAGTTACTAAAGTATATATTTATGGAATTAGATTTTTTAAATATATGATGAATAAGTTAAAGGATAAAACTGGGGACTCAAAGAATTAGGATGTAGTAATCTTCAAAGTGACAGTCTATATTCATGACTTTGTATTACTACGAATATTTTATGAAAGGGTTATATATAATAAAGTCTTGGGATATAATTTATAAATAAGGCCTAGAGTGCAACTATATTTATACAGTGGTATCAAATATAGTTAATGATAATTTTGGACTTGTCAAGAGTTAACAGAAAAGCTCAAGGCCCATTGGAGCTAGTGTCTTATTGGTGCCTTTTGGCCCCACTCCAAGTCACACACTTAAGCCCAATTGGAAAGGCCTAAAAGGCCTGCCCAATTAGATAATCGATTAGATACAAAGGGAGAAACATATAGAATTTGGTAAGAAACAACATTATTATGAATTGGTGTGTATGTGTAGGTGTAAGCCACTCTCTCTTATTTTCCCTTGAACTGATTGAGAGATCACACTTCTTGGGCATTAGTGGAATTGGAGTGAAGATTAAAAGTGTTCCCAAGTGTTTCTAGTATTTTATTTTTAAATTTCACCAGGTATGCTCTCTTGTTCTTGAATTCTAAAATTTACATAGTCCATGTTATCAATTGTGAATGAAGTAGATCCGTTAATTTTCTGTTGCGTATGTTTTGTATGCGATTCAAACATGTATTTTATCCTACAAGCCTTCCATCACTGTGTATTATACCTTAACCTTATAAAAGACTAACTCAACACTTATATCTTAGACTCTCTCTCTCACACACACACACACACTAACGTGCATCTAGCATACAACATGACATCTTTCATCCCAAACATGCATACTTATCTATCAAACAAAAGGGAGCTAAACATACGGAAGGAAACTTAGCATTCATCTAACATGTTAAAAACCTATCATACGTCTAATCAAGGCAGCAGCCCCAAATGTGGTAGCCAGCATAGCACACATATCATAGACCAGGCATTAACACATTAGAAACCCCTAATAATACATTTAAGCATGTTTCATCATCTCATCAAAACAAAATCGGAACATAAATGCATGGAAATTTCTAATGCATGTCTTACCCTTTACTTACCTTTTAGCAACACAGCACCTATGGCATTGATAAATGGGCATATGGAAGAATGGCATGGCATCAAAACTAGAAACCAGCATTAGAACCCTAATCTAAGCATGTTGAAAACAAAGGGCATATAAGATAGAGGCATTAACGTATAAACATATGAAAAAGGGGCTTTAAAAAAGGGGACAAAACATGTGAAACAAAAAAAATTAGAGAAACATAAGGAACTTAGTCTATGGTTTCTGGGCAAGCACCTGCAAACATAGCCAGAGGCCTACGTACACAAGATTTAAACTATGTACGCATGCTTATGACATGCGCATGTGGGCTTGTTCAAAACCCTAACCCAAAAATGAATAAGGCAGAAAATAAAGCATGAACTAAAACCCTAATTCTAGCAACCAAACATGTTCATTGTTGATACTGTATTTTGTCTGCCCTCGATTTGCATGATGAACCCTAAAAAATTTAAAATATCATTCTCTCCATGGGGCCATGTGAATATCTTGAATGGCGTGGTGTAACCCGTTCGGACATCGAAGTACTCAAAGTGCCTTTTTCAGCCGAAATAACCAAAACACCCTTGGTCACCCCTAGGATGACCGAAGGTCAAACGAGGTCAAAACCCTCACAAAACAACACTTTTCATGATCTTATATCAATCCCAATCTTCTCAAAGACTTTTAGCAACTTTGACCCAAAGTTGACCCCAAGTGGGCCCAAAAACTTTAATTTTGATCCGGCCATCAGAATGGATTGAAACCAATGCCATTATGAAGGTTATCAAATTCTCATGCCAACGACTATTCATGGGTCAAAATCAAAGTTAGAATGACGAAGATATCATGAAGGCCAAGATAACGCACCGATCGAGGCATCGCTAACTTCCAGGGGCCAAAACTTTTAATCTGACCATTGGATTTTTCAAGTTCCATACCTTTTCAGAAATAGGTAGGTTAAAATCTTTCCAGGTGTTCAAGATCAACCCCATCCATGACCTTTTCAAGGTGGCAGCCCTTGAAAGGCCCTTACCTCGAAATTTGCACCGGGGCTATAAATAGCCCCAGGCACCCTTCAGATGAAGGGAGGATCATTTTTTTTTTTTTTTTTGCTCTCTGCCAATTTTTTCTACACATTTTCCCCTCTCCCAAACACAAGAAAACACCCAAAAAACACATCAAAGATTCTTCATTCTTCTCTCTTCACCAAAAACACAAGGTATTGTTCTCACCCTCTAAACTTCTTCTCCTTGGTTCTACATCTAGGATTTGGGATTTAGGGGTGTAGATGTAGCTTTTTAGCTACTATCCACACCCCTAATCTCCTAAATATTTTTCTAGCATTCATCTTGCTCTTTTTGCCTTAATAACATATTTTATTGCTTTTTTTGACATGTTTCTTGCTTTATTTTTTTTTTTCCTAGCATGTTTTTAGCTTAGATCCATGTTTTTAGCATATTTTTTTTCCTAGCATGTTTTTAGCTTAGATCCATGTTT
This sequence comes from Castanopsis chinensis, assembly GCA_032878915.1. NCBI lineage: Eukaryota > Viridiplantae > Streptophyta > Magnoliopsida > Fagales > Fagaceae > Castanopsis > Castanopsis chinensis. The sequence goes on along the minus strand of JAVQMG010000102.1, from coordinate 8,021,582 downwards.
TTAGCGTATTTTTTTTCCTAGCATGTTTCTTATATGCTTGTTCACATGTTATTTGTCCTGATCTATGTGCTTTACGCTTTGTGCTATGTGTTTGCATCTAGATCTATCTGTTCTATGTGTTGTTTGGCTAGATCCATATGTTTCTATACTCGTTCACATGCTAGTTGTCTCAATCTACATGTTTATTCTTTATGCCATGTTTTCCCATGCTTTGTTCATCTTTTTGCTCTATGTTGATGTTGTTAGGGTTTATGCTCTAAAAATCAAATTTATTGGCATATCATATATAATTAAATTGTTTAATTATATGAGACTATTTATAAATGAACTAATGGGACATTATCATAGTCCATGAGATGCATTGTATGTGATTTAGTCACAGAAGATGTAAATCACAAGTTTTTTGTAAACTTAAAATGTAGTTCGCAGTCGGTGATGAAATTGGGCGTTTCATCTATGAAGACTATGTTAAGGACATATTTTATGTAATTGGCTAATCATTTGACAAAATGCACTTTATTTGTATTTGGGTATATCTAGGATGTGTTTAATACTTCAAAGAACATGTTGTTCAAGAAACAAGTGAATAAAATCTATTCACTAAAGCTGGACAGATAGCTTGACAGCTACTCGAAAGATAGCTATCTATTAATGTTTAATGAGGCTTGACAGATACTATCTATCGAGGTATCTATCGAGGCTACAGAAATCAGAATTTTCATATCTGATTTTTGGCCCATGCTTATGTATTTGTGTAGGGTTTCTTTTCTCACAACCCTAGACATATATAAGACTTATTTTAAAGGCCGTCACACAAGAGAATACAAAGGAGAACACATGCAAAAGGTGACTGATGCCTTATTATCTCTAGAAGAAACTACTGCGTCTTTGCACCTTAGGGTTTCGTAACCAAGTGCTTCTTGATCTTTACTATTGATAAAGTGAAAAACTTTCAGCTAACATCTTCCTCAAGTTGGTGAGTGAGTCACGTACTGGGATTCGTGCATTAAATTGGTGGCGTTCATATATTGAAGAGTTCAGAGGTTCTGAAGCGGTAGAAGCTTTCTGTTGTAAGTTCATCTACGAAGATTGTAGATTCTAGGGACAAAGGTTTTGTACTAGATCTAAAACTTCTCTTTGCTATAGTGGATTGTTTTTTGGGAAGGTTTCCTCCTAGGTTTTTTACTGTGAAACTAGTTGGTGTCATTGGTTTTCCTAAGTCATCATATCTTGTTTTATTTATTTTTTCGCTAAATGATTTTGACATGATATTGATGTTTGTTTATTTTAACAAGTTTATTCATAATAAATCTAACTAATAGCTTGGGTTTAAAACTTGTTAATTCTATCAGCTGAAGTCTAAATTTCTCAATAGACTATAACACATCAACTAAGATGATTTATCTTGATCATGGAAGTGGAGATTTCTAGTTGATGTGTTGATGTGTCTTAAGACTTAAGACATATTGAACTAGATCGCTGTGAGATCAATGATTCAATCAACAATTGTCACCTGAATAATTAATCTCACAAATTCTAATTTTATAAACTCTTAATCCTGAAAGGGCAGTGAACCTGATCATGAAATGTAGGTTACTTTGATATATCAGGAGTGAGATCTAATATTCACGGTCAAAACTTCAGTATGTTGGGTAACCACACGTAGTGTTGAGGGAATACATATTCTCAAGATGGAATCCATAATCTCTTTTTATAGAGACACGAAATATCTCCTTGAAATAAGTTTAATGGGAAATGGTTATTTAGGGCGCTCACTTTAGTAAGGAGTTACTAAAGCTTATATTTATTGAAATTGGATTTCAATAAATGTGAAAAACTAAAAGATTAAACTGGATACTCAAGGATAAAATAGTTGTTTACAAAATAACAATTTATTATGACTTTGTTCACTATGGATATTTTGTGGTAGGGTCAAATGATATTATTAGAGTCTTGGGATATAATTTATTAATAAGGCCTAGAGTGCAATTATATTTATATAGTAATATTAAATATAATTAATGGTAACTTTGGTCTTGTCAAGAGTTGATTGAAAAGCTCAAGGCCCATTGGAGCTAGTGTCTTATTAGTCCCTTTTGATCCCACTCTAAGCCATACACTAAAGCCCAATTGGAAAGGCTCAATAGGCCAGCCTAATTAAATAATTAGTTATTTATAAAGGGAGAAATATACAGAATTGTTTATTAGAAAATGAGAGACATCATTGTGAAATAGTGTGTATATGCGAGTGAAGCCACTCAATTATTCTGTAGTGATTGTTCTATATAATCACGTTTATAGGATTTTTGATTTCATAATTTACTTTTGGAGATTGACTTTGCATTGATGTGAAGTGAATTTATTTTAATACAGAATTCCGTCTTCAAAAGAATTTATTGCCAAGGATATATATTTTATGGCAATCAACCAATGCCAACAAAGTTATATAGTTATTTTGTCTTTAGGTGTGATATATTTATTATATCACTGTCCTGTAATTGCACCACTTGGCTATATTAAGACCATTGAATGTTATTGCCTTGATTAATTAGTTATTATATTATATTATATTATATATATATATATATATATATATATATATATATATATGCGCCAAGCCACAATAATGTATTTGATAGTGTCATGTTTTAGTTACTACTCGGATATAGTTATTGAATGAAATTCAATAACTATCATATGCATGCTTTTTGATATTGCACCGGTTGGATATATATATATATATATATTGGCTTGATTTGTTGCATGATTTCATGGACCAATGTGGCAAATTCCATCTGCCATTAACATGCTTATCATGTGTTAGTTGTTTATAAGGAAGTGATACTTTCAAGCATACAATAACTATATCTAAGCAATTGAACTTTACGTGTTCATCAAATGACATATATATGTGACAATGTTGATTTACTAGTTTTGAATTAATATTGTACATCGTCAATGTATATGATTTAAAGGATACAATGTAATCCATGTGTAATCAGGCCATAAATCATATATAATCATTGATTGTATCCTTTGTGTGATAAAGTATGCATGATCTGACTTTGAGAAAGTTAAACTGTAAATTATCTTTTTCGGTATTGCATCAAGATTGCTGATATACGTGCTATCATGTTAATGCTAGGATTACGAAATTTATTCTTAATGAGATTAGGATTATTTTTCAAGTTTTCTAGCATTATTATGATTCTTGATCTTGATCTTAAAAACCTTAAATTTTGATCTATAAATCTTAATTGATAAAATCAAAAAGTGTTCTGATGGAAGAACAATGAAGATGCCAAAAATAGTTTCCTGAAAATTCTAGAAAAATTTAGTTTTGTGAGTTTCGATCGATCAAGAATTCCTTTCGATCGATTGAATGTACTTTTGGATTGATCAAACAAGAATCGAGAATCAATCGAATGAGGCAGAACCTTTGTGATGAATTTCTTCTTTTTTTGATCAATCGAGTAATAGGTTTGACTAATCGAAGGCAATGAATTTTGAATTTTCACTTGTTTTTGAATAAGTGTTAAAACTTTGATAAAAAGCGAGGTTGTGTGATTAATTTTATAGTCCTATAAAGTTAAGGACATACATTAATCATTATCTAACTAATACACCTAATGAGATCAAAGATGTTAGTTAAATAGAACTCTTAGTCCTTAATTTATTTTAATTAGAAGTTTTTAATGAGATTAAAATACCTATTAAAGTTATATAGTTTCTAATGAGATTAGAACACTTTATCTAGTAAATTAAGGGTAGAGTTCTATATAACTAATATTTGATTCATTAGTTTTTAGTTAGTGATTCTAATGAGATTAGAGTTTTTATCAAGTGCAAGGTTATTAGTTGTGATGGGATCACAATTATTTAAAGAAAGACCCAAATAACAAGTGGGAGGGTTGAAATAACCATTTTGTTAAGTTTATTGCAATGTGAATAGATACCTTGTCTTGACTTTGGGTCTTACATTCCAAGCGGAAGGTATTTACTTCATGGATTACATGATTAAACTTCTTTGTGATTGCACAAATGTTCGTTACGCTATTGTGACGTGACTTAGTAACATCAAATCGAATTTAAACAATTAAACACATTTGATGTGTAGGGTTAAAATTGTGATGAGATCAAAATGATTTCAGGACAATCTACTTGTTTCAAAATGATCTAAGAATTAAACTTTGTTAAAATTTAGAAATTAGGATGTTAGTTCTACCTCAAACTGCTTAAATAGATTAAATTCTAGCCAAATATAACATGTAATACTTCATGAAAAGATACTTTCCTTTTAAGTTTAAAGTTCTTTTATATAGGACTATAGTCCTAAAATATATAAAAGGAAAAGCATATTAAGACGGATCCTTATACCATAGTAATAGGAAGTCTTTATGCTATGCTATATACTAGGCTAAATATCTATTTTTGTGGTGGGCATGGTAAGCAAATATCAATTGAATCGAAGATCACTTAATTTAGTGGGAGTAAAGGATATAGTCAAATATCTTAGGAGAATGAGGGATTATATGCTTGTCCACCAAAGTAAGGATTTGATTGTTACTAGTTGTATAAATATTGACTTGTAGTTTGATTGTGATTCATATAGTTGGACTTAAGGATATGTGTGTTAGGGTGTGTGTGCCCTTAAATCCTATTGTATGATGCTATGTATGACATTATGTATGACTTAATGTTATGATTAATAAAGTTGTTTTATTTTTATCTAAAATAATGCTAACATGAATATTTGGACATTGTCATATAGTCCATGAGATGCATAGTATGTGATTTATGGGACTTAGTCACAGAAGATATAAGTCATAAGATCTTTGTAAACTCATAATTTATAGTTCGTAGTTGGTGATGAAATTGGGCATTTCATCTGTGAAGACAACAACGTATCAACTAAGATGATTTGTCCTGATCATGGAAGTGAAGACTTCTAGTTGATATGTTGATATGTTTTAAGAGTTAAGACATATTGAACTGGACTGCTGTAAGATTTATTATTTTCATAGCGACTGTCAAATGAATAATAAATCTCACGATTTCTAATTGCATGAACTCTTAATCCTGATAGAATAATGGACCTGATCATGATGTATAGGTAGCTTTGATATATAAGGAGTGAGATTTAAAGTAATGGTCAAAACCACAGTATGTTGGGCATCCACATTTATTAATAAGGCCTAGAGTGCAATTATATTTATATAATGGTATTAAATATAATTAATGATAACTTTAGACTTGTCAAGAGTTGACAGAAAAGCCCAAGGCCTATTAGAGCTAGTGTCTTATTAGTCCCTTTTGGTCCCACTTCAAGCCACACACTAAAGCCCAATTGGAAAGACCCAATAGGCTAGCCCAATTAGATAATTAATTAGTTATAAAGGGAGAAACATATATAATTTTTTATTACAAAATGAGAGACATCATTGTGAAATGGTGTGTATGTGTGAATGAAGCCACTCAATTATTCTCCCTTGAAAACTGATTAAGAGACCACACTTCTTGGGCGTAAAGTGGAATTGAAGTGAAGATTAAAAATGTTGCCAAGTACTTCTAATCTTTTGTTTTGAATTTCACCGCACCAAGGTAGGCTATCTTGTTCTTAAATACTGAAATTTACATTGTGCATGTTATCAATCATGAATGAAATAGATCCATGTTTTTTTCTTCCGCTGTGTGTTTTGTATGAGAAACAAAACTAGATTTTCCAATAGTTGTTAGGGTTATATGCTCACATGCTTGTATGATATTTGGCTATGCCTTGCTTGGATCTATGTGTTTATGCCTTTTTTGCCATGCTATAGTGCTATATCTATGTCTTCACATGCTTATATGCTTGGATTCACGTTCTTCCATGTTTAGTTGCAAGGATTTACATGTTTACATGCATGTTCCTATGCTTGTATGCCTAGATCTATGCTTTCACATGATTATTTGCTTGGATCTATGTTCTTTACATGCTTCATGCCATCTTCCATGTGCTTGTGCGCTTCATTCCATGTGATATTGTAGCCTTTTTGTTGCTTTTATCTCTTTTTCATATGTTTTGGCCTATTGGTTCGGACCCGATCATGACACTATGGTCTTGGTCCTCGTTCACACACCTTAGCCCATATCAAAGGGTTTGGATCATCCTTATTTGCATGTCTATACTTGCTTGCTTCTATGCTTTATGCTTATGTTAGCCTCTATAGTTTTAAGCTTTGCCATAAGGCCTTGTTTGGATGTAACCACCTGGGATGAGTCTCCGAATGCCAGGTTACTTCGTGCATACCTTTCCCCTTTTCCTCTTCGTGTGGTGCTGTGCTTGCCATGCTTGTTTGTGCCACCCGTTGGCTTTCTATGCATCTTTATACGCTTGTTTACATATCCATACATGAGTCTTGCTTGCTAGTATGCCATCCATACTTCAACACATGAAGTTACAGACATTTGATCCAAACCTAGATTTGTCCCTCGCGGACACCACCTTTGTTTGCCTTTTGCTTGTTCGTCTTTTTTCTTGTTTACTTGTTTGCTTGTTTGCTTTCTAGCCTCCTTGCTTGTCTGTTTATCCTTGCTTGTCATGTCTCCTGGCACATGCTATACTTATTGTGTCTAACATGCTTATGTGCTTAATGCCTTTTTTGTGTGCTCTTTGGATCTTTCCCTTCCATTGCTTGTCTGTTGGTTTCTTGTCTTTGTCTTTGTCTTTGCATGTATGCAAATGGAGCGAGGATGCTTGGAGCTAGGGCACGATCTCCCAGGCCTAATAAAAAAGGGCGTGGATGCAATCATATAGATTTGAGCCAAGCGGCTGTGTTGAATAGGTTTAGGAGCCTAGTTTATCCCATTTCGTTATGTACTCTTTTAAAACCCATTCCTTCTTCCTTCCTTTCTCTCTTAGATAGGTTGTATTAAGTATATCATGTCGTGTACCATTTGTCCTCATCTCTAGAGTATGGCGACCTTTGTTTACTTTCCTGCACCTATATTTTGGGCTATGCTCTAGGGATGTAGGCATTTACTTTCTTGCGTTGTGTGCTTGATTTGTGCATGTTGTTTGTATATATATATATACCTGCTACCCCCCTTTCGGTGTGGTTGTCACGATCCATGTCACCTAAGGCAAAGGATGCCTAATTTCAGTTGTGAAAGTAAGGTGACAAATCGCCGGATTTTCGTCATGGAATTTGGTACTTTGCTCGAATGCCATAGGAAAGCATAGATTGGGACCACACCTATTTAAAAGCCAAACTCAAAGCCACCCATGCATGCAAGGCCCCAAAAGCCAATGGAAAAATCATGTTTTTACTGTAAATCTCCAAAAATTAAGGTTTTATCAAAACAAAGGATTTTCCTTGGACAGGCGTTGTGGGGTGCCTAACACTTTTTCCACATGTAACCAAACTTTTGGACTCAAGAATCAAGATTTTTTGCCATCCACATTAGATTAGGAAAATGACATTTTCCTTAGCCTAGGACTGGTAATAAAATCAATTAGAAACAGGTGATCAATCACATCTTAGAAAAACCTAATGATTGGTGGTGACTTCACTCACCTTTGGCAATCACCTAAAATTTCGCCAAGATTCCCGCCACACCACCAAAGGTAGACACATACCCTCCTCCACCGAGAGAGAGAGAGAGAGAGAGAGAGAGAGAGAGAGAGAGAGAGAGAGAGAGCACCCAATAATCTGCGCGAACCACGCAAATACCATCATCGAGAGGGGCCTTCTATGAGGTCCTACACGCTAGAGCATTGCCAAGGTAGGTGGTCGAATGAAGGCCCACAGTTCTCCATTTGGGGTCAAGTGTCGACATTCACCAACATAAATAAAGCCTAAAACTAACCTAAACATACATATACAAGCATAAACTAAACAAAGAAATAGATTAAGGGTAGAAATGGAAAAAGAAAAGTTTACAAGAATACTTCAAAAAAAAGAAGCTTTCAATCTTTATTTTGACCATTTCACTCAATCAAGTCTATCAATGTCTGGCCCAAAATAGAGAACCATGGGCCTTCGTTCGACAACCTGCCGTGGTGACGCACCCCTGCGCTCGAGGCCCGGTAGAGGCCCCTCTAGATGATCGTGCGTCTGGATTGCACGAAGCATCGACTGATCTCTCCCTCTCGGTGGAGGAGGGTATGTTTACCTTTAGAGGTGTGGCAAAAATCTTGGCCAAATTTTAGGTGATTACCAAAGGTAAGTGAAGTCACCCCCAATCATTGGGTTTTTCTAAGGTGTGATTGGTCACCAGTTTCTAGCTGATTGTATTACCAATCCTAGGCTAAGAAAAAGGGCATTTTTCCTAATCTAATGTGGATGGCTTAAAATCTTAATTCTTGGCATTGGCTTTTAGGGCTTTGCATGCATGGGAGCTTTAAGGTTTGGCTTTTGAATGGGTGTGGTCCCAATCTATGCTTTCCTAAGGCATTTGGGTAACGTACCAGATTTCCACGGCAAAAATCTAGCGACATATCTCCTTACTTTCATGGCAGAAATTAGGCATCGCTTTGCCTTAGGTGACACGGATTGAGACAATCACACTGGAAGGGGGGAGCAGGTATATATATATATATACATACATCATGCATAATGCAAGTACACAGAGCAGGAAAGTAAATGCCTACATCCCTAGAGCATGGCCCAAAATATAGGTGCAGGAAAGTAAACAGGGTCACCAAACACTATAGATGAGGACGAATGGTACACAATAAGATATACCTAATACAACCCATCTAAAAGAGAAATGAAGGAGGGTGGAAGGAAAGGGGTTTAAAAGAGTACATAACCAAATGGGAAAGGCTAGACCCCTAAACCTACTGAACATAGCCCATGACTCATATCTACATGCTTGCATTCACGCCCTTTTTGCTTACGCCTGGGAGACTGTGCCCTAACTCCATACGTCCTCGCTCCATGTGTGTACATGCAAAGGCAAAGACAAGAAACCAACAGACAAGCAATGGAAGGAAAAAGAAGCAAAGAGCATATGAAAGAGACATAAAATAGATAAGCATGATAGACATGGCGAGTGAAGAAACAAGAAAACAAGCAAATAAGCAGGAAGGCAAAAAAGCAAATAAGCAAACAAAAGATGGTATCCGTAAGAGAAAAATATTGGTTTGGATCGAATGTCCATAACTTCATTGAGTTGAAGCATGAACGAAACACTAGCAAGCAAGACTCTTGCATGGACATGTGATCAAGCATGTAAAGATACATAAAAAGCCAATGAGTGGCATGAAAAAACATGGTAAGCAAAGCAACGCCCCGAGCAGAAAAGGGGAAAAGCATACATGAAGCAACTGGCATCATGATAATGCATCCCAAGTGGTTAAATCCAAACAAAGCCTTATGGGCGTCAAATGTAACCACACAACCACAAACCCATTAAGGGTGTTAAGCGTGGTAAAGTCTAGAGCTAGAAAGGCTAACATGTAAGATAAATCATAGAAGCAAGCAAACATATACATGCAACTAGGATGATATAAGACCATAAAGGGGTCAAAATCCAAATCCTATATGATATGCAAAAGATGTATTGATCCCTTGTGATGAATTAATTGATTAATTACCCAAGTTTATTAATTAATCAAATTAACATGCAGTGTACGTGGCAGTATAAACAAATCACCAACTAAAAATAAAATGCAGCAAAAAATAAATTTGATAAGGTGATTTATTTTCGAATGGGGAAAAACTCCAAGGCAAAAACCCCACCAGGTGATTTTAAGGGCACTAATCCCGAGAATTCATTATTATCGCAACAAGAAATTGTAAGTAAAGGAATTCTAGTACCTTATACCAACCTTAAGTTGAACTCTTATCCCAATACCTAATTGGACTTGTTCTGTAGTGACAATCTTTCTTTTTAATGCACGGCTCCCAGTATGTGACTAGCCAATAAATGTGTGGATCCCAATACGCGACTTGATCACCAACATGAGAAGGATGTTGGTTGCAAAGTTTTTCAGTTCATCACATGATGAAGATCATGAAGTTTCTTGGTCACAAAACCCTACGGTGTACAAACACAGTAGCTTCTTCAAGATGAACTAGGGTAAACTAGGTTTCCAATCACAATTTGCATGAACAACTCTTTGCTTCACTCTTGTGCAATTGTGCTCCTTGTAATGGCCCTAAAAATAATCATTATATATGTTTAGGGTTGTGAGAAAAGAAAGCCCAAACACATACTCACGGATTGACATGAAATCAAAAATGGAAATCTGATTTTCATAATTCTCGATAGATACCCTATCTATCGAGCAGTTATCGAGCTTCGTGCTTAGACAACTTTTTAAATCTCGATAGATACTAGCTGTCGAGCTTTAAAAACTAGCACTTCATCACTTAAAACTTTGTTCCTTGAAGTATTAAACTCATCCTAGATCTATCCAAATGCAAGTAAAGTGCGTTTTGTCAAAGGATTATCTAATACATGATAACATATGTTCCTAACATGAGTCATATATGTCCTAACAATCTCCCCATTTGGAAATCTGTGACAAAATCACAACAAATAAATGAACATATGAGAGAATTCATAAATCACTCAACTCATACTCACTTATTAAATACAATAAAATCTATCATAACATAAATTTTGAAAAACCTTGCGAGAAGAGAGTTCATGGCAAGAAAGACTTTGACAACTTGTATTTTTGAAACATTTTAAACAAAACTCATCACGGCATCTTAGTGTGAAACAGAAATAAAAGATTGCATACAATATATAAGAAGCATGTGCATAAAGAGAAAAAAGAAACAACACATGAAAAGATAGGTGAACGAACTATAATAACAACCTCATCATATATATATATATATATATCATCAAAAGCACAAGATTTGCTATCACAAAGTGGACACAAGACCAAAGGTACATGAACAATGTATCTCAAATAGAAAGAAAACAAAAAGATACATAAGTGCTCACATCATCCCTTAAAATATAGACACTCTCCCCAACAAAAATATCCTAAGTACTAGCTCTCCCCCTAAATATATGACTACTCTCATCCTAAAACTACTCCCTATTTTTGTCACGAATGACAAAGGGTAAGTAACTCAAGCAGTTATCGCATCATCACTAGAAGAGCTAGCATCCATATCCTCAGCATTAGTAGCATTACCATCACCATCACCATCATCATCCTCTATTAGGATGTGTGCCCTTATATCCTATTATATGATGATATGTATGACATTATGTATGACTTAATGTTGTGATTAATAAAGTTTTTTTAATATTATCGAAAATAATGGTAACATGAATATTTGGACATTATCATATAGTCCATAAGATACATAGTATGTGATCTATGTGATTTAGTCACAAAAGATATAGATCACAAGTTCTTTGTAAACTCAGAATTTTAGTTCGTAGTTAGTGATGAAATTGGGCATTTCATCAGCGAATCCAATTTCATCACCGAAGACTATAACATATCAACTAAGATGATTTGTCTTGATCATGAAAATGAAGATTTCTAGTTGGTATGTTGATATGTTTTAACAGTTAAGACATATTGAACTAGATCGCTGTGAGATTTATTATTCTCTTAACGACTGTCAAATGAATAGTAAACTCACGACTTCTATTTACTTAAACTCTTAATCTTGAGAGGATAATGGACTTGACCATGAGGTGTAGGTTGCTTTGATATATCAAGACTGAGATCTAAAGTCACGATCAAAACCTCAGTATGTTGGGCAGCCACATTTAGTGTTGATGGAATATACATTCTCAAGATGGAATTCATAATTTCTTAACGAAGATATAAAATATTCCCTTGAGATAAGTTTAATGAGTTTGGTTATTCAGGGAGTTAGGTCTAACCACTTTAGTAAAGAGTTACTAAAGTATATATTTAAGATATAGTAATTTACAAAGTGGCAGTCTACATTTATGACTTTGTATTACTACGAATATTTTATGAAGGGGTTGCATGTATAATAAAGTCTTAGGATATAATTTATAAATAAGACCTAGAGTACAATTATATTTATATAGTTGTATTAAATATAATTAATGGTAACATTGGACTTGTCAAGAGTTGACAGAAAAGCCCAAGGCCCATTAGAGCTAATGTCTTATTAGTCCCTTTTGGTTCCATTCCAAGCCACACACTAAAGCCCAATTGGAAAGGCCTAATAGGCTAGCCCAATTAGATAATCAGTTAGTTATAAAGGAAGAAACATACAGAATTTTGGGTGAGTGAATTAAAATAGTGTGTATGTAAGAGTGAAATCACTCTATTCTTCTCCCTTGGAAACGAATTGAGAGACCACACTTCTTGTGCATAAAGAGGAATTGGAGTGAAGATTAAAAATATTCCCAAGTGCTCCCGATCTTTGTTTTGAAATCCACCACACCAAGGTACGCTCTCTTGTTCTTCAATTCTGAAGTTTACATAATGCATATTACCAATTGTGAATAAAGTAGATTTGTTTATTTTTTGCTGCGTATGTTTTGTATGAGATACAAACCATGATTAAACCAACAATTGGTGTTAGAGTAAGGTTCTACATTTCCAATTTGCATAACATGTTTTGTGAGTTTTGGAATCAAGAATGATAGTTTCATGATGTTAGAAAGTTATTTAATTGATTTTCTGCATGGTGGTTGAAACTATGGTTTGATAAAAACTGATTTTGATGTTATGATGTTGTTTAACTTTGAATTTAAGTATGTTAATTTGAACTTTAGGGCTTTAACATCAATGGAAATCAGTTTAGATATCAATCTCTGTCTATTATGTTCATATGGTGGTGGTTCGTTCATGAAAATCCGTTAAAATGCTTCAGGAAAAATTCTGGAAATTCGAAGTTCACGAGTTTCGATCGATCAAAAATTGCTTTCGATCGATCGAGTGAGGTGGTGGCCAATCTGCTCTATTCGATTGATACCCGATTGCTAGTCGATCAATCGAATTTAATTTTTTGATCGATCGAGCAGCGATCAAATACCGATCGAGCCAGGAAAACAATCAGGTTAAAATTTTTTAATTTTTTCGACCAATCGAGGGACACATTTGATCGATCGAAAGAAGGGAATTTTGAAATTTTCTAAGTGTTTTCAAGTTCTAAAAGTGCAAGGCTGTGTGTGATTAGATTACACATGATTTCCAAATAAAAATCTTTATTTTAAAATATCTAGTGGAAGAGAGATATAAGGGTTGGATCTCACGACCTCCATTATCGATTCAAAGTAGTGTGGGGTAAGCACTTCCTCTTGTCATATATGCCTCGCGATTCCAAAGGAGGGTGTATTTCATAGTACTACAAGATTGAACTTACCCGCTTAAAGTAGTGTGGAAAAACACCTCGTCTTGGCGTATATGCCTCTCGATCCCAAAAGAAGGTATTTTGCTCCATGGTACTACAAGTTTAAACACTATAAAGGGAGATGAAATGTGACTACACTTAATTCTAGATAATGTTAACCTCCCAAAGGAGTTATGCCATTATTACTTAGAGGCCAAAGGTAATACGACATATTATTAATGTTTGATAAGAGTTATCATGATAACACTAATAATGAGAATAGTTCTCAATTAATCATAGTGTTTATAATAAACTTGCTACCAAGGAATTATAGACATGAGATTGGGTTGTCGTTGTATATATTATATTATGGTTTTATTAAGGTTCCATATTATATACTTATATGCTAAATAGATAATGTCCAGTTTACTTATTATATTCATGTTTATTATTTTCAGATTTTATTATGGCATCATTTAGCCCACTTGTTGCTATTCTTAATAAAAAAAAAAAAAACTGACTGGATCCAATTATGTTGATTGGAAAAAAAATTTGGACATTGTTCTTAATGCTGAAGAGTACAAGTATGTGCTTACTCAACCATGTCCTAGCTTTCCTTCATTAGATGCTCCTTTTGAGAAAAAACAGTGATATGATCATTGACAAAAATCTAATGAAAGGGCCAAATGTTACATCCTAGCATCTATCTCAAATGTTCTACAGCATCAAATGCAGGATGTAGAACTAGCTTCAGAAATCATGCTAAGTCTGAAGGAGATGTTTGGTGAGCAAGGTCGTTCAGCAAGGCAAGAAACCATGAGGCAAATTTATAATACCAAAATGGCTGAATGTAGTTCAGTGAAAGAGCATTGTCTTACAATGATCTCTAATTTGAATGCATTAGATGTTTTAGGTATTGACATTGATGGAGAATCCCAAGTGGATATGATACTCCAGTCACTACCAGAATCATTCAAGGAATTTAGACTCAATTATAATATGAACAAAAAGATTTATTCTTTGTCTGAATTAATGAATGAGTTAGTGGCGGCGGAAGGCATCCTTGGTACTTCTAGTGTTGAAGCCAATGTGGGTGAAGTTTCTACTTCTCAACCTAAGTCGTAAGGCAAGGGTTAGAAGAAGAAGAAGAAGAACTTCACCATGAAGGATGGTAAACAAATTTCCTTGGAAATTGCCAATAAAGGAAAGACAGCTAAAGGAAAGTGTTTCCATTATGGCAGGAAGGGTCATTGGAAGAGGAATTGTCCAATTTTCAAAGCTGCCAAGAATAAGGGTATGAAAAACACATTCCTTCTTGAAATATGTTTGGTACAAAATCCCATAGATTCCTAGTGTGTGGATTCAGGTTGTACAAATCATATCTGCAATTCTTTGTAGGGGTTCTAGGAGACCAGAAAGCTGAATGAAAGGGAATTGGTTCTTACCTTAGTGGATGGGAGCAGAATTCCAGTTGTAGCTGTTGGGTGTTTAATTTATGTTTCAGTTCTAGAGTTTTAATATTGGAAGACTGTTTGTATGTACCTAATGTTCGTAGGAATTTGATTTCTGCAACTTATTTAGGTAAACATGGATATTGTGTTATCCTCAAAAGCAATGTTGTAATAAAAAAGGATAAAATGTTTATTTGTCTTGGCAATATTGTGGATGATATTTATTTTTTAACTCCTGATAAGCATGAATTATACAATTCTGAATTAGATAGTAGCTCTCATGTAAAATCATTAAAGAGAAAGTTTCTTTTTGCTAGTGATGCATATCTTTGGCACTTGTGTTTGGGTCATATTAATTCAACTAGGATTCAAAGACTAGTCAAAGATGGACTTTTACATTCCATGGACTTTGATGATTTCTCGGTTTATGAATATTGTTTGGAGGGTAAAATGACAAAACGACATTTTAATGCAAAAGGTAGAAGGGCCCAAGAATTGCTTGAATTAGTTCATACGAATGTATGTGGTCCTATGTCAATCTAGAAAAAAAGAGGTTATAAGTACTTCATCACTTTTACGGATGATTACTCAAGATATGGTTATGTGTACCTAATGAGACGGAAATTCGAAGCCTTTGAAAAGTTCAAAAAGTTTAAGGCTGAAGTTGAGAATCAATTGGGTAAACACATAAAGACCATTCGATCTGATCATGGTGGTGAATACCTTCTTGGGGATTTTAAGGATTACCTAATTTAGAATGGGATTGTATCCCAATTGACTACACTTGAAACTCCCCAACAAAATGGTGTAGTGGAGAGAAGGAATATGACTCTTTTGGAAATGGTTAGGTCCATGATGAGTTACTCAACTTTACTAGTTTCTTTTTGGGGATATGCACTAAAAACTGCAATGCATATTTTGAATTTGGTTCCATCAAAATCTGTTCCTAACACACACAAGGAATTGTGGAGTGGGCGAAAGCCTAGTATGAAATATCTTCACATTTTGGGATGTCTTGCACATGTGTTGAAAGGAAAGTTTGATAAGTTGGAAGCTAAAACGGAAGTATGCATGTTTTTAGGATATTCAAAGGAAACCAAGGATTATTTATTCTATAATCATAAGATAACAAAGTGTTTGTTAGCACCCATGCCAAATTTTTGGAAGATGATTATGTGAATAATTTTAATCCTAGGAGTAAAGTTATTTTGGCTGAAATAGATGAACCTGTATTTGAACAACCAATTGATGAAACTAGGGATGATGTGGCTGTGTTAGATACATCATAAGATACTACTCATGAAATGTCTAGTACATAGGTGCCTCGTTGTAGTGGGAGAATTGTTCGGCCTCCTATAAGATTTATAGGTTTGGGAGAAACTTATGATGCTATCTCAGAAGAGGCTGAATCAGATCCCTACACTTATGAGGAGGCAATAAATGATATAGATGTACATATTTGGGTCCAAGCTATGAAATTTGAACTAGATTCCATGTATTTCGATCAAGTTTGGGATCTTGTAAAGGTGCCTAACGGCATTAAACTTGTTGGTTACAAATGGGTTTATAAGAGGAAAAAAGGGATAGATGGAAAGGTTGAAACCTTTAAAGCAAGGCTAGTGGCAAAATGATATACACAAAAAGAAGGTATTGATTATGATGAAACTTTTTCGCCAGTAGCCATACTTAAATCTATCAGAATTCTCTTATATATTGCTACTCATTATAATTATGAGATTTGGCAAATGGATGTCAAGATTGCATTTCTTAATGGCAATCTTGAGGAAGAAATCTATATGTTGCAACCAGAAGGTTTCATAGCAAAGGCCCAAGAGCATATGGTATGCAAGTTGAAAAGATCCATTTATGGACTTAAGTAAGAATCTAGGTCATGGAACATTAGATTTAATCAAGCAATCAAGTCATATGGTTTTGATCAAACTTATGAAGTTATCTTAGAAGAGGCTGAATTGGATCCCTACACTTATGAGGAGGCAATAAATGATATAGATGCACATCATTGGGTCTAAGCTATGAAATCTGAACTAGATTCTATGTATTCCGATCAAGTTTGGGATCTTGTAAAGGTGCCCAATGGCATTAAACCTGTTGGTTGCAAATGGGTTTACAAGAGGAAGAGAGGGATAGATGGAAAGGTTGAAACCTTTAAAGCAAGAATAGTGGCGAAAAGGGTATACACAAAAAGAAGGTATTGATTATGATGAAACTTTTTCTCCAGTAGCCATGCTTAAATCTATCAGAATTATCTTATCCATTGCTGCTCATTATGATTATGAGATTTGGCAAATATATGTCAAGATTGCATTTCTTAATGGCAATCATGAGGATGAAATCTATATGTTGCAACCGGAAGAAATCATAGCAAAAAACCAAGAGCATATAGTATGCAAGTTGAAAAGAGCCATTTATGGACTTAAGTAAGCATCTAGGTCATGGAACATTAGATTTGATCAAGCAATGAAGTCATTGGTCACGAACAAAATCTAGATGAACCATGTGTGTACAAAAGACATCAAGACAAAGTAGTAACGTTCCTAGTGCTTTATGTAGATGATATTTTACTCATTGGAAATGATGTAGGGTAATGTCATTAGTTAAAGTTTGGTTCTCAAGCCAATTTGATATGAAGGACTTGGGTGAAGCTAACTATATTCTAGGGATCAAGCTTTGACGAGATCGAAAAAATAGGATGTTAGGATTGTCACAAGCTAGATATATTGATAAGGTTCTAGAATGGTTTAAAGTATGTATTTATGGAATTGAATTTCATAAATATATGATGAATAATATTAAAATAATAAATCGAGTACTCAAGGAATTAAGATGTAGTAATTTACAAAGTGGGAGTCTACATTCATGACTTTATATTACTACAAATATTTTATGAAGGAATTTCATGTATAATAAAGTCTTGGGATATAATTTATAAATAAGGCTTAGAGTGCAATTATATTTATATAGTGGTATTAAATATAATTAATGGTAACTTTGGACTTGTTAAGAGTTGACAGAAAAGCCCAAGGCCCATTGGAGCTAGTGTCTTATTGGTCCATTTTGGTCCCACTCTAAGCCACACACTAATGCTCAATTGGAAAGACCCAATAGGCCAGCCCAATTAGATAATCAGTTAGTTATAAAAGGAGAAACATATAGAATTTTGGGTGAATGAATTAAAATAGTGTGTATGTAAGAGTGAAAATCACTATTCTTCTCCCTTGGAAACTAATTGAGAGACCACACTTCTTGGGCATAAAGTGGAATTGGAGTAAAGATTAAAATTATTCCTAAGTGCTCCTGATCTTTGTTTTGAAATACACCACACTAAGATACGCTCTCTTATTCTTGAATTCTGAAGTTTACATAGTGCATGTTATCAATTATGAATGAAGTAGATTCGTTTATTTTCCGTTGCGTATGTTTTGTATTAGATACAAACCATGATTAAACCAACATCCTCATCCTTAGAAGTCTCCGGAGAAGGAGTAGAAGAAGCAACAAAGCCACCAAGGCGAGGCTGTCATCTTTTCAATATGACCGACAAGGGAGTTCACCTGACATAGCTCATTGTTGAAAGTGTCAAGGCGAGCATCCATGCGCTGAAGCTACGCCATGATCACATCAAAATTCATACCACCCGTAGAAGAAGAGGGAGCGGATGTGGATGGAGCTAAAGAAGCTAGAGGAATCGCCATCCTGGTTCGCCTCGATCGAATCTAGGCCTTGCTCTATTTAACGATAGTAGCGTGTATGGCACACATGATAGAAAACTAGTCCTACTTGGGATAGGAGATAGAAAAATGGTGAATAATCCGCATGATAGCCGAAGAAAAAATGAGCTTATCATGTGTCATCGTATCCTTATAGACATCCATGAGGGATAGAATAAAGTGAGAGGGAAAGTCAATAGAAATGTACTCTAAGAGGGATAGCAAAATTTGAGCATGGGGCTCTGTGATAAAGTTGTAGTGAGATAGAGGATGTAGAATAAAAGTCATTACCATATTAAGAAACCTCAGACTTTTAGCAAAAGCCGAGCAACGGGTGTTGTGACTATCACCCCAAGAAGGTGACTTACAAAACAAAGACATGAGTTCATCTTTAAACATAGTCTTAAGACAATCATAGCTGGGCTAGTCAGGAGGAACTACCCTTAGGGCATGGAGCTTCTCAGATACAATATCTGAAGTGACCACAATGCGCGTACCTCGAACGCGAGTGAAGAAAAAAGGTACTGAATAATCAAATCCGTGCATGTTGGAGTAGACCTCCTATATGATCATGGAAGGACAAGTGACCGAGGTGCCACACAGTGACTCCCAACCCTTACTGTGATTGACAGTGGGTAGGTCAGTATTGGAGAAGTCCGATAAAATGACTTGGTGTTCCAAATGAATGTCTAATCTAGAAAAGTTCTCTGAAAAGTCCTTACGGACTTTATCATCACGGAACTTGATGTAAGAGGGGGTGGAATCAGAAGAAGATGCCCCAAAATGAAGAGGGTTCAGGGACGGAGTAGATTTCTGTTTAGGTGCCATAAAGCAACTAACCAAAAGAAGGAGAGAGAGAGAGAGAGAGAGAGAGAGAGAGAGAGAGAGAGAGAGAGAGAGAGAGAGAGAGAGAGAGAGACGCAAAAAAGCACCAACACAGATCAATATACAAATATAAAGAAATGAAGGTACGTATGCATGAAAAATGCATGAACATATGGCATGCAAACTTAAATGCATCATAGGCTCAGCCTAATGCAAACCTACCAACACACAAGTTTGCAACAAAGTAAACACACATTTAAAATGCATGAAACATTGTTATAATGAAAATGTGCAATGCATGATGATTTAAAACCACTTAAACAAGACCCATCTCAAAAGTTTCACAAAACTTCATCAATTTTGAAAAACCCCAAAATTTTTCAAAAAAAAAACCAAAAAGTTAAGTCAAATGCATGAAATGCATGAAGAATGAAGGATTTAGGACCCTTACCTATGAAGAAACACTTGATCTAGGTTGAAAATCAACTGGGAATGAAGTTTAGAGTGAGAGAAAGGTGTTTGGGAAGGTGAGAGGTTAGAAAGGATCAAGAGAGATTGAGAAAAATGAAGCTGGAATTGCACGGACCCAATCTATAGAAGCTCATAACTCTCGATGGATTGAGAGGTGTCAAGAATTAAAAAGGCTGGAAGAAGCTATCGAGGATATGTCCAGAGGTTTCCATAGCAAAGAGGCTCGATGGATCGAGAAGCTATCGAGCATTTATTGAGGAAACAGAAACTTTCTCGATAGATAGAAAAGCTATCGACATTGCGATAAAAAGAAATTAAAGAGCTCGATAGATAGCCTAGCTGTCGAGAGGTATTGAGAAGTTGTTAAGATTGCTGAAAAATAATTTTTCAAAGAAGAGAAAAACACAAACATGAATGCAGCCAAACATGCTACTCAACCAAAGACCCAAACAACAATTTAGCTTTCAATACATCTCTCAACCAAGAAAAATGTCATGCATTTAGATCTAAAGCGTACAGACACACAAAACACGTCTAACCAATTTTATATTTCAAAAACAAGTCAAGACAGTTTAGTAGGTATACACTAATACAAGTATACCTCGTGATAGCCAAATCACATTGTACCTGCACTTGTATCAAAAGTAACAAAGAATATTGTGTGTTGTATGTGCAAAATATCGCAAGATTGCATAAGTGTCTACATGTTATGACGATTTGAGATATGAGTAAATCATTTTAACTTACACACGATCATAGCTGCTTGATGGAGACTATCACCTACGAGGTACATCTTATAACTCCCACATCTCCTAGAATACACGTTTGCAATCATATTTTAAAGCATTTTGATTCATTTTTGCTTTAAATTTTCTTTTAAGCATATCATATATGGGCATAGAAAAGAGAGAAAAGAAATACTCAATTATGTTAAGCTTTTGACATTGCACTTTTACTATGCTGAAGCATACCGATGTCATTCCATGATTGGCAAGCAACAGTGGTGAGATGGTTATTTATGCCTTTCTCTTAGGATTTTTTAGTCATTCCCGTCAAAAAGAGTGGTACGAGTGTTAAGTACAAGAGATAACTTAATCTTACTCATCACAAACAAGAGCCACAAAGCTCACTTCCTTAGTCATGCATAGAGATGCTCATCTAAGTTACAAGAGACACAAAATTTAGAAAATTTTGTTTCATTGGCCATTCAAGGTACACAAGTAACAATGTACACAAACACACACTATTTTTGTATTTTTTTGATTTTTCAATTTTTTTTTAATTTTTATGGAGGAAAAAAAAATAAAACAAAACTGAAAATAAATAAAAAAAAACAAGTTAAGCTAAGAAATGCATAAAACCTAGACTGACTCAAAATAATAAAGCAAAACACTCAAGTGATGCAAACACACACAAAGAGAGAGAGAGAGAGAGAGAGAGAGAGAGAAAGAAGTGATAAATCACTTGGGACCTTTTTCCTTCCACACTTTGGAAGAACCTTTCCTTTTAGAGAATCCTTGAGCCGACGGAGAGGGGGAAGTATTGCAACCATTCAAGTTCAAAAGGAACATAAGAGTTTTGAGGAGATCTCCAAGAGGAGCAAGAGAGGATGGAAATTGACTCAGGTTTCCTAATGAGACCATAATATTGCTCTGTTGAATGACTTGCCACTTGTAACAATTTGGTCGAGTATGTCTAGCTACTCCACTATAATGACAAAGATGTTACTTCTTTTGTTTAAACTTTTGATCTCTTCCTTAGTAAGCTGATGGGGTGCTCCTAAGATAGATTTACCCTTTTCTACATTCTCACTAGCTAAAACAGTTTTGACATCATTATTCTCATATTCAATATTATTAGTAGGAGAAATAAAAATAGTAGTACTAGAAGAAGCAATATTAGGAGAAGAGAAATTGTACCCTAAACTAGTTGAATTAGAAGCAAATTCTTGAAGGCCGAGCATCTTATCAAGCCTTGCACTTGATGTCCTCTCCAACTGGGCTCTGACTTGAAATAGCACCACTTCAAGCTTCTTGGTCTTCTCAGCCAAGAAATTATTTTCAAACTTTGACTCCACCAAGTCTTCTTCTTCATCCACATCTTCTACAATCCCCTTAGTAGGATTGACAGTGGCGGTGAAGGCATTTAGGATTCTGTCATCTTCATTTTTGGAATCATCCTTAGGTTCAGTGTCCCTCAAAGTTGTAGCAAGTGCATTGCTTTTCCCAATGGACTTGAGATATGTAGGGCACTCTTGTTTCATGTGACCGAAGCCTTTACACTCAAACCACTCAAGTCCTAAAGGAACAGTGTACTGACCGCTATCCCTAGCATCCTTCTTCCCTTTGTCTTGGCTCTTAGACTGAGCAAAACTCGACTACTTATGGTCCTTGTCGAAGCCCTTTGCATTGGCATTCTTCATGAACTTCTTGAATTTCCTAGTGATGTAGGACTTCATTTTAGAATCTTCATCGTCGGAAGACTCATCCGTGTCCCTGCTCATGGCCTTCAATGCCATGCTCTTTCCCTTACTAGATTTCCATATCCTTGTCAAACCCAACTCATAGGTCTGCAGATTGCCAACCAGCTCTGTCATAGAAATTTTGTCAATGTCCTTTGATTCCTCAATAGCGGTGATCTTGGCATGAAATCTCTCGGGTAGAAATCTGAGCACCTTTCTTACAATCTTGGGTTTGAGAATGGTTTCCTCAAGATTAAAGGCTGAGTTTACTATGTCCTTGAGCTTAGCATAGAACTCATCAAATGACTTATCCTCCTCCATCTTAATCTCTTCGAAGCTAATAGTGAGCCTCTATAGCTTTAAGTCCTTGACAGCCTATGTTCCTTCATAGGTTGTCTAAAGAATGGTCCATGCTTCTTTTGCAGTTTCAGTGAAGAATATCTTCTTGAACTCGTCATTTGTGACCACACTAAATAAGGCATTCAATGCCCTTCCTATTGATTTTAGCATCATCCCAATCGGTCAGTGATAGTCCTTTATCCATGACAAATAGGGTTCAATGGATCACGCAACAAAGATTAAAACCTAATCAGAGTGTGCTTGCTTTGATACCACTTAATAGGCAAAAAATATATTAACCTCTTGTAATGAATTAATTGATTAATTACCCAAGTTTATTAATTAATCAAAATAACATGCAATGTACGTGGCAATACAAAAAAATCACCAACTAAAAATAAAATGCAAGGGAAAATAAATTTGACAAGGTGATTTGTTTTCGAATAGGGAAAATTTCCAAGGTAAAAACTCTACCGGGTGATTTTAAAATCATCACCCTCGAGAATTCACTATTATCACAACAAGCGGTTATAAGTATAGGAATACCATTAACTTATACCAACCTACAATTGAAACCTTACCCCAATTCCCAATTGGACTTGTTCCAGTAGTAACAATATCTCCTTTTAATGCACAGCTCCAAGTACATAACTAACCAATAGATGCACGGATCCTAGTACACAACTTGATTACCAACTTGAGAAGGATGTTGGCTACAAAGTTCTTCAGTTCATCATACGATGAAGATCACGAAGTTACTTGGTCATAAAACCCTACGGTGTACAAACACAGCAACTTCGTCAAGATAAACTAGGGCAAACTAGGTTTTTGGTCACAATTTACATGAACAACTCTTTGTTTCACACTTGTGCAACTGTGCTCCTTATGACGGCCGTTAAAATAATCCTTACATATGTTTAAGGTTGTGAGAAAGGAAAGCCCAAACACATACTCACGAATTGGCATGAAATCAGAAATGAAAATATGATTTTCATAATTCTTGACAAATACCCTATCTGTCCAGCAGTTGTCGAGCTTCGTGCGATAGCTTTTTAAATGTCAATAGATACTAGCTGTCGAGCTAGCGGTAGAGCTTTAAAAACCAGCACAAGTAAAGTGCGTTTTGTCAAAGGATTAGCTAATGCATGATAACATATATTCATAACATGAATCACATATGTCCTAACACTACCAAATGGCCAAAACACAAGAAAAAGAGACAAAAGGGCTACAATAGCACATGGCATGACAAACATAGCCTAGGTCTGGGCACACAAACATTGCATGGAGCGCACAAGCACATGGAATATAGCATAAAGCATGTAGATATTATCAATCTAGACATGTAGGCATGTGAAAACATAGATTGAGACATGTAGGCATAGCAATATGCATGAAGACATGTAGATCCTAGCACCTAAACATGGAAAAACATTAATCCAAGCATAGAAGCATGTGAAGATAAGGATCTAACCATATAGACATGGAAAAGTACACACAAACAACATAGATCCAAAGAAAGGATAGCCAAAAACATCATACAAACATGTGAGCATGTAACCCCAATATCAACATAGGACAAAAAGAAGAACAAAGCATGGGAAAAAATGGCATAAAGCATAAAGCATAAAGCATGTAGATCGAGACAAATAACACATGAACAAGCATGGAAGGACATGAATCTAAGCTAAGAACATGCAAGAAACAAGATAAAGAAAGGAATAGGTTAAAGAAAGTAATAAATCATGTTATTCAAGAAAAAAGAAAGGATATAAAGCATGATGAAGCTTTATAAGAAAAGGGGTATGGGTAGTAGCCAAAAAGCTACATCCATACCCCTATACCTCAAATCCAAGGCATAGAACCAAGGATAGGAAGATGGAGGGTATGAACACTACCTTGTATTTTTGGAGAAGAGAGAAGAATCCAGAAGTTTTGATGTATTTTTTTGTGTATTTTTTGTGGAGAAATGTGTTGGGAAAAGAGGAAAAATGCCCAAAAAAGGCCAAAACAGCTCCCAAAACCCCCCTTTTTTCTGTTCTGGTCCAATCTAGGGTGCCAGGGGCTATTTATAGACCTTTTCATGCTTTCTGAGGCACGGTGCACCTTGTAGGTGAGTTGGCTAGGCCCAGCGGCCATACATGGACCGCCGAACTGATGTCACCGTGACATCTGCAAATTTGTCGTTTTGTACTTTTTGGTTCCAACTTCGGACGTGCATTTAGAGGTCTTCCCGAAAACGTATTGAGGCAATCTTGGTGTCCCTGGAAAGCTCTGGACGTCTAGTTTTCTAAACACTAAAAAAGTGAAAATTCCAACAGTTGGATTAAAGTTATGGGCTTGGTAAATGTGTTGACGTGCTTTTCATAATTTTCTCGATATCTCAACCGTTTTAACTTTGATTTTGACCCATGAATAGTAGTTGGAATGAGAATTTGATTATCTTTACAGTGGCATTGGTCTTAACCTATTTTGGTGATCGGATCAAGATTAGGGTTTATAGGGCCTACAAGGAGTCAACTCTGGGTCAAACTTGGTCAAAGTTGCTAAAAATCTTTAAAGAACTCGGGTATGATATAAAACCGTGAAAAATATTGTTTTGCGAGGATTTTGACCTTGTTTGACCTTCGGTCAACCCTAAGTTGACCAGGGGCATTTTGGTCAATTTAACTAAAAAAAGTCACTTTGGGTGCTCCGGTGTCCGAATGGGTTGCGCCACATCACTCTGGATGTTTTTGCGACCCCATGGAGAGAAACTAATATTTTTGAATTTTTCAAGGTCTGGCACGCAAATTGAAGGCAGACAAAATATGGTATCAACAACTGCCCTTTCTTTATCTAATATCTCGAGTGCAATGAGAGGTGCCAGATAAAGTACGTGATTTCAAATTTTGACGCCCCCAAATTGCGCGTAGAGGCTACTTATGGATAAAGATCAGTTTTTACCTGGTTGGACGAACATGCTACAACTGCTTTGAAAAATTTCTTTTGCATCTATTTCTTGATACTAGGCAAAATCTTCATTCTTTTTCTACAAATATGTTAGTAGCAATGCAACTAGGAAATCATGCTAGATTTTTTTTTTAGGCTGGGTAGAAAAACATGCAAATGCTGGATGCTATAGATGTAGGCAATAAAATGCTAGGAAAAAGTAAGGGGACTTACCTGGTGATTGGGAACTTAGGATTCTTTAGGAACTTGATAACTGTGTGATGACAAGGCGTACAACACGGTCACTATAACCTCAAGATGGGATATGAGCAAACAGCATGGTCATTATAACCCACTGTGGATCAGGAACTTGAAATAGCTTCAGGAATTTGATAACTGTGTGATGACGAGGTGTATGACATGATCGCTATAACCTCAAGATAAGATGTGAGCATATAGCACAACTGTATAACCCATTGTAGATCAGGAACTTGAAAACTCTTCTAGAATTTGATAATTGTGTGATGACGAGGCATACAACACAGTTGCTATAACCTCAAAATAAGATTAGGTGAAGATAGAGGATATTTGGATAGCACGCCTGATAAATGATTCCTACGCCATGGTAGCATGGAAAGGGTCCTATATTGTGGAAGCATGGAAGATTATGTTGACTTGTTGATGGGTATTAAGCACCAAAATGATTCCTATGGCATGGTAGCGTGGAGAAGTTCCTACACTGTGGAAGTGTAAAAAGGGTCCTACATTGTGGAAGCATAGAAGACTGTGCTGATCTATTGTTAGGTATAAAGCACAATAATGTCTTCTTGGGACAAGAGAAGAGAAGTTCCTATACCGTGGAAGTTTGGAAAGGGTCCTACACCATGGAAGTATAAAATACTATGATGATTTGTTGTTGGGTATCAAGCACCATAATGGCTCCTAGAACAAGAGAGGTGAAGTTTCTACACCATGGAAGTGTGGAAAGGGTCGTACACCGTGGAATTGTGGAAAGGGTCCTACACCGTGGAAGTGTGGAAAGGGTCCTACACCGTGGAAGCATAGAAGATTGTGCTGACTCGTTGTTGGGTATCAAGAATCATAATGGCTCCTAGAATAAGAGAGGAGAAGTTCTTACACCTTGGAAGTGTGGAAAGGGTCCTACATCATGGAAGCATAAAAGACTGTACTGATCCGTTGTTGGTTATCAAACACCATAATGGCTCCTGGAAAAAGAGATGAGAAGTTCCTCACCATGGAAGTGTGGAAAGAGTCCTACACAGTGGAAGCATAGAAGATTATGCTGATTCGTTGTTGGGTGTCAAGCACCATAATGGCTCCTAAAACAAGAAAAGAGAAGTTCCTACATCATGAAAGTGTGGAAAGGGTCCTACACCATGGAAACATAGAAGACTGTGTAGATCCGTTTTTAGGTATCAAGCAACATAATAATTCTAAAAACTGCCTTTAAGAGGGCTGATGTATGACTTTAAGAAAAGTACCTTTGAGAGGGCTGTTGATATATGTGAAAAACAATGCCTATGATTAGGACTTATCTGTATGATTCTGGAAATTGCCTTTGAGAGGGCTAATGTTGGACTTTAAGAAAAGTGTCTTTGAGAGGGCTGCTGACGTGTGATTATGGAAATTGCCTTTGAGAGGGCTGTTGATGTATATGAAAGACAATACCTCTAGTTAGGACTTATATGTATAATTCTAGATAAATCACCTTTGAGTAGGCCGTAGACATATGTGAGGAGCAATGCCTTTTGGTAGGGCTTACATGCATAATTCTAGGAAATCACCTTTGAGAGGGCTAATGTATCATCATAGAAAAATTGCCTTTGAGAGGGCTGCTAATGTGTGATTATGGAAATTTCCCTTGAGAGGTCTGCTGATGTATGACTTCAAGAAAAGTGTCTTTGAGAGGGCTGCTATTATATTTGAAAAAAAATGCCTCTAATTAGGACTTACATGTATGATTCTCGAAACTACCTTTGAGAGGGTTGATGTATGACTTTAGGAAAAGTGCATTTGAAAGGGTTGCTAATATACGTGAAAAACAATGCCTCTGATTAGGACTTACATGTATGATTCTAGACACTGCCTTTCGAAGGGATAATGTATCATTATAGAAAAATCACCTTTGAGAGGGTTGTTGATGTGTGATTATGGAAATTTCCCTAAAGAGGGCTGTTGATGTATGATTTTATGAAAAGTGCCTTTGAGAAGGCTGCTGATATATGTGAAAAACAATGTCTATGATTAGGACTTACATGTATGATCCCAAAAACTGCCTTTAAGAGGGCTAATGTATCATCATAAAAAAATCACCTTTGAGAGGGCTAATATATCATCATAGAAAAATCATCTTTAAAAGGGCTGCTGATGTATGTGAAAAACAATGCCTATGATTAGGACTTATATGTATGATTCTGGAAATCGTCTTTAAAAGGGCTGCTGTTGTATGCAAGGAACAATGCCTCTAGGTTGGACTTACATGTATAATTTTGGAAATCTCCTTTTAAAGGACTATTGTTGTATGTGTGAAACAATGCCTCTAGGTAGGACTTATATGTACAATTCTAAAAATTGCCTTTCAATGAGCTTTACATGTGTGGTATTGGTAGCACTTGGCATAAGTAGATGATTCCATCATCAATGATTGACCAAATGTTCAATGTGCCACTACCAACCAATCCTCAGCGATTAGCGAGGTCTTTCATTAGGTTGTAACGTGTTCATGGGGTTAATTGGGTGCTTGACATGAAGGATATCAGGCTCAAAGCTTTCACATGTGGATGATTATTTGGCATAAGCTCCATAGGCAAAGTAGTCGCTCTAAATCAGGAAGGACTTTCTCAA
Organism: Castanopsis chinensis; assembly: GCA_032878915.1. Taxonomy (NCBI): domain Eukaryota; kingdom Viridiplantae; phylum Streptophyta; class Magnoliopsida; order Fagales; family Fagaceae; genus Castanopsis; species Castanopsis chinensis. Next base: position 7,993,237 of record JAVQMG010000102.1, on the reverse strand, counting down.
GACCATAATGTAAGGATATGGGTTTCCTAGGCTCACGGGAGGATTTTTTTACTCTGAAATTCTTTGAAGGATTCCCAAAAGTCAAGGATTACACTTCATTGAGAATCTTTTTGGGGTGCCTCTCATGCTTGACGAAATCCTCAATTTGAGTCAATCTCTCGAATTTTGCCCATTTCATTTTTGGGGCTTTCATTTTGATTCTCTTTGGCCCGTGTTTCTTGACTGTCTTAGGCTGAATTTTTCCCTTTGCCCTTTCTTCGCATGGGGCTTTATTTGACTTGATTGCCCATGACTTTTGTCATTCAATTTAGGCTCATTTCTCAATTTTTTTTTTTCAATTAGGGACTCATTTGATGGACTCAAATATTGGAAATCACCTAGCATGAGGTCCTTGTAACCATCTAACCCGCCCTGTGTGGGGGGTAATCCTTGACTTGGTTAAACAAGAAAAGAATCAACAAGCTCAACTAGGCTAGCAAGGGATATTTCTCTGTAAGTGGGATGGTAGTGAAATGAATGCCTTTCTGCGTCATCTTGAATGCTTACTTCTTAGCCTTAGGAGCTTATGTGCTAAATTATAAATTCGGGTGACTTTTGAAAAACATTTTCTTTTTGGTTCAAAAGGGCTACAAGTGATACAATTGTTTGGATAGCTGAAACAAATGCCTCCATCATTTCAAATCCAATTAATTGGTCAGTGAAACTTGAACATGTGGTCATTCATTGATTCAGAGTCTACACCAATCTTGGGTAGGACCTCCCTAGGGGGGTTAATTATCAAGAATTGAATATGCACTTTGCAAAAGTGGTGAATGTTTTAGGAATGTGGAGTTGTTGAGATGGGATATCATGAGGTGAGTGTTTAGGGATCACATGCCCCTTATACTTGGTAGGGACAACCAATTCACTCAAACAACTCTTTTCCCACAAAAGGGGTTTTGGCAATGACTTGCAGCTCTTGAAAGATGCACACGTTTCAAAACACAGATTTTCATGATTTGATGCTTTGATTTGAACGTTTATGCTTTGATATTATTTTGAAATATTTCTCTTTTTTTTTTTTAAATGTGTACAAGATTGTGACAAACCTAAGCCAACCAAGATGGGAAAAGGTTTTGTTGAGATAATGCTGGGATGAGTGACAAGGTCAAACTTGGGTTCCAATGTTTCAAATGGATGGCATTCCCAATACCCAGAAGCTATCGTAAAGATCCACCCAGGGGATGGAGGTCTCTACATCACAAGGAGTCATTAGATAGTTAATTCCATGCTTGGCATACATATTTGGATGATGATTTTCTAATCTGTACTGAAGATTCTGGTGAAGCACAAGTAGCGACTTCATTTTCATGTCAATCATTGAAATGACCTGTCAAGGCAAACACGACATATTAGGGATCTAAGAAAGGTAACATGAGAATGACAAGAAGGGATGTTAATGCAATTCCCTAAAATTTTGATGGGCACTGTTGCCCAAATGTTGAGCAGGTGAATGGCTTTATCATAAATGCTTAATGTTTGGTCATCACTATTCATTGAAGAATGCGATGTCAATGACGTCTCTTTGGCTTGATTAAGGCATTTCCTAAAAAGGAAATTGATTAGTGGCATACCTAGACTATGCCTAACCAGATAAAATTAGAAGTATTTTGACTCTTATTTGACCAAATCTAATCCCTTTACTCTTCCTCCATGATTCACATGTGGGCACTCATTACGAGCAAGTTCTGGCATTGTGTTGCTGAAGTAGCCGAAGTTGACATCTCACGGATTTGAGATTTGTCAAGTAAATCACCCTAACTGAGGTGGTCCCAATATTGTTTGAATGTTCCTGAAACAGAAGTGGTCCAGGTTAGATGAAGGCTTTACTCATGGAAAGATCAAATAAAACTAGAGATAGTTCATAATTCTCCCTGAATGTAGGCTTGGCTTGCCTTTTTCTATTGTCACTACAAAAGTCAGGCTTCCAAGGAAGGCTTCGAGCAAGTTACAAGATTTTCTGATGGACTTGCAAAGAAATTGTGACTGTGGTGCTTGCTAAAGCTCAATCACTTTCACAATTTAGTGAGATTTTCAACTAAAGGGTGTGACGATTCACATATCAAGATACCCAAAGACATCCCAGGATACTTGGAGAAAGGAAGGACTTTGTTCAGAAAGGCTCGAAGGTGAAAGAATTATTATTATTTTTTTTCCTGAAAAATACTTGAAGGAATATTTGTTTTGGGGAAACTCGTAGGAACCGCTTAGTCTACCCAAAGGTCAATGAAGATTTTATTTGGGAAATACCTGAAGGAAACAATTAGACTACCCAAAGGAAAAAAAAAAAAAAAGATTTTTGAAGACCCGAAGGAAGAACTTGCTGAAGTAAGCTGAAGAAAACCAAGTTTGAGTTGGCTGATCTTGCTTGAGGGATGTTGGGTTCTTTTTGCCCATTTGAGATGCTTTGATAGAAAAGCTTGCAAGCTGTTTGGATTGAATCCAACTTCTCACTGAATTCTGCTCCTAGATTTGTAGTAGCTAGTCTTCATGGATAATGTGGGGGTGCATAAGATGGATTTTTAGTGGTCTTATGGTAATGAGACCACTAAAATCTACCCCAGTATCATAATAAGAACAACTAAATCCATGTGTCTCCCACCAAGATCAGAATCTTGAAGCTATCGTTCATTCATTATTTTGTGCTTGAGATTAAATTTGGAGCACATCCTCAAGATTTTGGTAACGCTCGTGTAGAGATGTTGGGACTTCCCATATTTTACCCTATTGAGTCAACCATGGAAACAAAAGTGTGAGAGACCGGGAAATTGCCTCTCAAAAAAGAGAGATTTTTGGAGTGCTTTTCAGGACACCTCTCTTTTTGGGTAAGTGGTATGGAGTCGCCACTTATTTTTTATACAAAAAAAAAGAAAAAATAAATAAATTCCAAATACATGACTGAATTTTTCTTCTCATTGATTGAATAATAAAATACATAACTAAAGAAAATTGAAAATTACATGGCTTCCGGTCCTAGTTACAAACTACCAAATATACATGCCTTTTTGTTCTAGGTACAATCTACCCAAAATAAATAGAGAAGAGACAAGATCTACTTAGCCAAAGACCTAAATCCGAAGGTAAGATTACGGATGGGAAGGTGTTAGGCGTCCATTCTACCCAGACAAAGTCTGGTCTTTTAGACTCTTGTGACCAATATACGATTTTATACATGACAAGAATAATATGTTGAACATCTGAAATAAAATCAAATCGCACAAACTTATTTATGAATGAAATCTCTTCTTTTGTTTTTTAAAAAATTCAGATTTGTTTTGATTAGTAAAAAATTGATCTTGATTTGTCAAAATACCAGATCTGTTTTGTAGTATGTAGAAAAAAGTGGTTTTTGAAGAATAAATTCAGATCTGTTTTGTGATGATAAAAAAAATGGTTTTTAATGGCCAAAAAAAAAAGAAATCATATCTGTTTTTTATATGTTATTAAAAAAGAATGGAAAATGTTTTTTAAGAAGAGAGTTTCACTCATAATATGAATTTATGCAATCATGAATTAAATAAAGCAAACACAAACACAAACATGTTTAATTTTTTTCTTTACTTCAAAAATCTGCATATGTTAAAGAAAATCAGATTTGTATCTAGGAAAGATACAAATTAGTTTTTTAATTGAGAAAAATTTAGATCTACATCTTGAAAGATGCAGATCCGTTTTTTTTTTTTTTTTTTGTTTAAAAAAGTCAGATCTACATCTTATAAAGATGTAGATATGTTTTTATTTCAAGAACAAGTATTGTTCACATGAAAATTATAGATATTCAAGAAAAAGATTATAACAATCATGTGGAAAAGACAATCATGCTTTAAACAAAACAATTATGAATCATTCATGTTATGGAAATAAACATTCATCAACATATAAGGGAGCAAAGAAAAGATAGGGTAAAGGAAACAACATCCTGCATTAGAACTCTGTGTTCTTAAGAGGATGTTTTAGGGTTCAAAGAAACTTATTCAGTTACCCTAGAAACCTAAAAAATCCTAATTCTTGAAGCAATTCTCAGAGAGGATCAAAGTATATCAACACTCTTTTAGTCTCAAAACGTGTGCCTCTTAGAGCGTAAAAAAAAAGGTGCTAAATTATGAGGTTCAACCTCTATTTATAAAGGTCAGAAATCCCTAAAAAATAGGTATGGATGATTAGGTTTGAATCCAGACGCATCTTTTTGTGAAAAGGTCGGAAAGGGTGTGCTTTATCGTCACCCTTAGGCTGTTGGGCCAAAGCCCATCCAAGTGAAATTTGGCACTTTTAGAGTCCTGTTCAACATTCCAAATGTACCGTTCAACACTCCAAATGTGCCAAATTGGCTCTTGGAAGCCGAACACACCTTCGTGTTTGGGAGCTATTTAGACTCCTCTTCTAGGGTTTTTTGGCCAATCCTTGTATCCAGACGTGTTTTCATCCTCTTTCTAAGATAATTCAGGCTTTTTAAGAACAATTATCTTGTGGATAAATCTCTTAAAATAAATCTTGATAAAGTTCAAATTATCCACAATTTTATTGTTATCCAATCATCCCTTTCATACCTATGCATGCATCTTTATCATAAACACTAATTATCAATAAATAAAAATTAATTAATTAATTTTAATTGTTTGAGAAATCAGAATTAATTTAAATTAATTGTATGTGGTCGACTCTTCCTAGACACAATGCATATGGACCGTGCAAACTTGATCATGCGATATCTTTCAATCCGATGGTCCAATTTGGAAACCGAAAATATCGTTGTGACCGTTAGAATCTCAAGATCATATTTATGATATGTAGTGACTGACATGATGCATGTAATGCAAAGACAAGATGATGTATGTAATGAAAGAATAGAATGATGCATGTAATGCAATTATGATTTTTTTTTTGGGTACATGGATAGTCATTCGAGTCATTCTCCTTGATTAAATCACGGGTGCAAAATCAAGTGTCTACAGAATGCCCCTCATTGACATAGCTTGAAAAGAGAATGTCAATGTAAAACAAAGACACTGATTTCAGCGACCATGATTTAATTGAGGTTGAATTTTCAAAGATTACCTAGCCCTCAAACCTAAAACTTTGGAACATAGAACTAGTGCCTTATCTTTTGACAACAAAAGTTGACATGATTCTGGACATGATTCTTGGAAATTGGGGTGACCAAAGGACTTTTCTATCCGGATCTTGAAAATGGATTTATCTGTGACTAAAGCATTTCTCTACCTCAATCTTGATGAAAGGTAACCAAAGGGCTTTTCTATCTTGAAACTAGAGCTGTTTGTGACCTAAGGGCTTCTCTACCTCGATCTTGATGAAAGGAAACCAAAGAGCTTCTCTACTTTGAAACAGGAGCTATTTGAGATCTAAGGGTTTCTCTACCTCGATCTTGACAAAAGGCAACCAAAGGGCTTCTCTACTTTGATGACGATCAAAGGTCTTCTCTGCTTTGATCTAGAATTGTTGAAATGTCAATCAAAGGTCCTCCTCTACTTTGATGATGATCAAAGGTCTTCTCTACTTTGATCTAGAATTATTGAAATGTCAATCAAAGGTCCTCCTCTACTTTGATGATGATCAAAGGTCTTCTGCTTTGATTTGCAATTGTTGAAATGTCAATCAAAGGTCCTCCTCTACTTTGATGACAATCAAAGGTTTTCTCTACTTTGATAATGATAAAAGGTCTTCTCTACTTTGATCTTTTAGAGTTAGACTTTAACTGATAGGTCCTTTATGGTCCTACTGCTTTCGAAATGTGTCATTTTCATTTTTCCTTACTGGATTTGAACTTTATCAAGAAAAGCTTCGACTGACAAAAGATTTTTCTTTTAAGAAACATTTGATTTTTTTTTTTTTTTTGAAACTTGGAAGTTCTGAAATTTTTATTTCCAATTTTAAGACCTTTGGGACCTAGAACTTTTTTCTTGAAACCTAGAACTTAAAATCTGGAATTTTGAGCCTTAGAATTTTGAAAATTGAGGCTTAGGAATTGAGATTTGAGTTTAAAACTGAAGATTTGAGTTTAAAATTTGGGTATTGAGAATGGAAATTTGAAAATTTGGGAATGAAAATTTTGAATTGAAAACTTGGATTTTTAAAAGATACTTGAAAACTTTGGGATTGTTCTTGAAGATTTGTTCATGGAGATTTGTCCTTTGAAGATTTGGTCAAGAGATCTATCCTTTGAAGATGTGTTCATAGAGATTTGTCCATTGAATATTTGTTCAAGAGATTTGTCCTTTGAAGATTTGTTCAGGAGATTTTTCCTTTTGAAGATTTGTTTTTAGGAGATCTATCATTTGAAGAAGTGTTCATGGAGATTTGTCCATTGAAGATTTGTTTAGGAGATTTGTCCTTTGAAGATTTGTTCTAGAGATTTTTCTTTTTGAAGATTTGTTTAGGAAATTTTTCCTTTGAAGATTTATTCAGGAGATCTATCCTTTGAAGATGTGTTCATGGAGATTTGTCTTTTGAATATTTTTTAGGAGATTTTTCCTTTTGAAGATTAGTTCAAGGGATTTGTCCATTTGAGATTAAAGTGAAGGAGGTTTGTCCTTTGAAGAATTTTTCATGGAGATTTGTCCTTTGAAGATTTGTTCAAGAGATTTGTCATTTGAAAATTTGTTCAGGAGATTTTTCCTTTGAAGATTTATTTATGGAGATTTGTCCTTTAAAGATTTGTTGAGGAGATCTGTCCTTTGAAGATGTGTTCATGGAGATTTGTCCATTGAAGATTTGTTTAGGAGATTTTTCCTTTGAAGAATTGTTCATGAGATCTATCCTTTGAAGAATTGTTCTTGGAGATTTGTCCTCTAAAAATTAGTTTCAGAGATTTTTCCTTTGAAGGTTTATTAAAGAGATCTATCATTTGAAGATTTATTCAGGAGATTTGTCCTTTGAAGATTTTTTCAGGAGATTTTTCCTTTTGAAGATTTGTTTAGGAGATTTTTCCTTTGAAGATTTGTTCATTGAGATTTGTCTATTGAAGATTTATTTAAGAGATTTGTCCTTTGAATATTTGTTCATGAGATCTGTCCTTGGAAGATCTGTTCATGGTGATTTGTCCATTGAAGATTTGTTCAGGAGATTTGTCCTTTTGGAAATTTGTTTAGGGGATTTATCCTTTCGAAAAGATCCATGTCCACCTCCTACAAAAGATTCTTTCCACGAACTTGTTAGTAATTAGTTATAATAAAAATGTTTTGGGCCAATGCCCCAAGTTTAGACATGCTTACACAGAAAATTGATAATATGCTAAATGCAAAACAGATGCTTAGTCTAAATTCACACAAAGAAATATCTTGATTTTGAGTTTTTGAATATTTTTTTCTTTTGTTGAGTGATTTTGACCAGGCCTTTGAAAAGGCTGCCTACGTACCTCTCTCATAGAGGATCAAGTTCAGACGTAGTTCAGAGAAAAAGTTTTGAAAAATAAAGTTTTGAAAAATCTTTTTATATTTGAAAAACAACAATTTGATTAGAATGAGATTTTTTGAAATTTTATCTTTTTCAAATGAGCAAAAGGTGATCCTTTAAGCCTCTTTGACCAATCATAATGCTTAATTGTTAACTCAATCTCATTGGCTAGAAAGGATTTGAAATCATTAAAAACATGTAATCAAATTTGCTTCTCCATTTTGAAAAATTTTAGATTAAGTCTTCAAAGACAATCACATAAATGAAATGCTTGGGGATCACACATGTTGAAAATAAGCAAGGAAGGGAAAAGTCCTAAGTTTGAGGATTTGAAAATTTTTTAGAATTTGGTAATTTTTTCTCTTGAGAGTTATTTTATGTTGGGAGCAAACAAAGTGATTGTTTGGGGCTTAGAGAAAAAAAAAAAAAATTGGTCACTTGAGAATTTGTGAAATTTGTCTTTTAAAGATAACAACCAGTGGGATTTGATAATCTTGAGCAATTTTCCTTCTTAATCCAAGAGAAAATATCATCAGAGCTAAATGTGTACTTTTAATCAACAGGACTTCAAGGAGGGCTTTATTCAAAGGTTGTAATGTAGGCCGGGTTTAGGTTATTGAAATAAAGGATACAAAAGGCTTAAAAACCCTTTTGATGTTTCCCCAAGTATGCAATTCTTTAAATTCAAGCATTGGAAGATTTTTACACAACTCCCATCAATGACTTTTGTGCTAAAATCCCTGTCATGTTCATCATCTTCTCATTGGTCCTCATTGATTCCTTTCATTTGGTCTTGATCATGTAAACTTCCTATTTTTGGTCTTCTTAGCATCCTATCTTGTGGTTAAATCACTCACTTTCATTTCTTTTGGTTGGCTCTAACTTTTTCCTAGACTGCCCTTTCGAGTTTTCAGCCTAGCGAGCTCTCTTTTTTCTTTGGGCTCTAGTTTTTGCCTAGACCGCCCTTTAGGTTTTCAGCCTAGCGAGCTTTTTTGAATTTTTTTTCTTTCTTTTTTTGTTGGGGGGGGGGGATTTTATTAGCTCTCACTCAACTGCATTTTTTTCAATTTGACAAACTTTCATCTTTCTTGGATAATTTTGCATTTCTCCTTGATACCCTCTAAATCTTTCATTTTTCTTGACTTGACTAAACACACCTTTTTTTTTTTATTTTTTTTTATGAAATGTGTCTTATTTTTTCTTTTTCTCATATTCCTCAATTTGATTAGATTTTGCTTTTGATGAGTCTTCATTTTTTCTTATCATTGTCAACTTGAATGATTTTTCATGGAATCATGTCTCTTGTGTCTTTTGATAAATCAATATTTTCTCACAACTTGATGAAAATTCTTACATTCACTTCTCTTTTTGTCTCTCTTTTTTGGTTGAAGTTTTTTCTTGCTAGATGGCCTTCTTCTTTTTTTTTTTTTTTCCCTCACAATTTGATGCTTCTTTGTAATTTTATCTCTCCTTGGTGGGTTTTCGTCCTTTCTAGCATGATTGGAGTGAACTATCCCTTTCTTTGATGAACTCTCTTTTCTAAACTTGGTGAACTCTTCATTGGTCTCATTGTCTCCATTAAGGACCTTACAAAGTGGTACTGGATCCATAAGTTTAACACTTCCTCATCTTGAGATTTAAGCATGCATACTTAATTTCCCAACCCAAGGTTTAAGTCTTTAATGGGCTCATTGAAAAATAGGCTAATTGTTTAAAGGCTCAAGTTGGCCAGCAATAGATAATTATTGTAATAGGTGCCAAGGAATAATGTGGGTTATTGAAGACGACCTTCTATCCCTAGTGATGCTTTCTTGTAAGCACAATAACTTAAACTCTTTTAATAATTTATTCTTGGAATAAGAGTTCAATTGCTCCAATAATGGATTGAGTGTATGGGGTTTGAGAAATTTGGGTGAATGGATTTATTTCTTTGATTGCCTTTTAAGACCTTTTCTTATCATATTTTGAATATTTAGAAAAAGTCCTTACATGGATTGAATGAAATTAAATCCCTTTTTGGAACAAATTGATTGGTAGAGCAATTAATCATCATGATTTGGAAGAAGCTTTGTCAAATGGATCTTCTTGTATTCTCTTGAAAAGAAGGCTTTTGAAAAAAAATTGGAATCTTTGAAAAAGAGGCTTTGGGATAATCTTGGAGCTTTTGAAAGAACAAAAAATATTTTTAGAAAAAGGTCACTAAGAAGGTCTAATGCCCTTAGCGCGAAGTTTTTTTTTTTTTAATTTTTTAATTTTTTTTTCTTTTTGAACAACTTTTTTTTTTTTTTGTGTTTTTATTTTGTACATATGAAAAATGATGATGCGAAGAAAATCAGTAGGCTAGATGCTTAGGGCTTCAAAGGGCTAGCGACTATTTTGAAGGCCTGAAAAAGAAAGAAAAAATGATCAAAGGTGATCGAGGTGGACCGGCCAAGAACCCTCCAATGCCAAAGTTAGTTTTTCTCTTAAATTCTGGAGTTCCAACTTTTCAGGAATTGTAAAAATGTACCTTCATCTAGTCTGAATGGGTGTTTATATAGTGCGCCCTAAAAACGGTTATTAGATTTGTAACTTTCCCTATATTTGAGGAGGTCAGAGGATTTAAGGATAACTTTCGCAACCGCTATAGGAGTTTTATATATTTTTTTATATAATTGTCATTAGAAGTTAAGTATTTAATAAAGAGTTGTAGCAATGAACCTAGAATAATAACGTGTGCTAGGGGGTTCCATTGCCAGCCCTTGTAGGCAAATCCACACTTGGAAATTTCCTAAGTGTTAGGGGGTCATCCTACTATGGACGACCTTCTTATGTGGGATATCATTTCTGCTCTAGACGCCTCTTATGGACGAATTAGAGTTGGTTCAAATTTTTAGTTCACCATCAATTGCCCCCTTGTCCAAGGGTTGTCCATAGCACTAAAGAATCTACTATTGTTCTTTGGACGTGTGTCTTCATATTAGTAGTTAGATGTTGTCCTATGTGTCACAATTTCGACGGTTGAATTTTACTATCTCAGATTGTGCCACGTGTCATGGTTTCATATGCAACTTGTCGCGTCGATTTAAGTTTTCAAGGAAAATGCCACATGGTGCTTCTTGGTTGGTCATGTAGTTTCAGATACCAATTTTCAATGCCTATAAATAGTGGAATTCCTTTCATACCCTTTACATTTCTCAAATTTTCTTCTTTGACATTCCTCGTCCATTACCTTGTCTAGAAGTATTCCAGTGTCCTTAGTATTCCTTCGTCTAGAGCTAGGTAATCTCCTCATCCTCCTTCTTAGGCTTTCCTTCGAATTTAAGTATGTCTAAAGTTTTTGTTTCCTTGTCTAGCAATAGTGTAGACAAAGCTATAAATAAGTACCATGACTCCAGATATAGTGGTTCTAGTAGTGATAGCAGTAGTAATAGTAGTGGGGATACCGAGGAATACACGTCTGGGGTCCCTGGGATTCCCTTAAAGGTCCTTCAATAACACCTTAGGATGAGGGCAGCCTCAAGGTCTCTGGCTGGCACCTCAACAAGCGTTCCTCCATCCATTCTTGTAGATGAGGTAGAGACTATATACAGTTGCACTGTTGGTATGCCTTCCAAGACAGACGAGAAGAGATTAGTTGCCCTTAGGAGTTGGTATCAAATCATTCAAATCCCCGACGGCCTTAACCCTAGGTTAGTTGTCCATGGGAAATGGTGCTGCCAGCCTCGGATAGGAATTTACAAGGCTTACCTTCTAGGGGGTCTTAGGTTACCTTTGAATGTCTTTGCTAGAGAATTACTTACTAGATTAGGTTTAGGAGTTTGCCAGTTTAACCCTAATGCGTGGAGACTCGTCATCTCTATGCAAATTTTGTGGAGGGAAGTGTTTGGAGGGAACCTTCCTCTTACTGTGGATGAGTTCCTTTACTGTTAGAAACCCTCAGAAATTAACCAATCCCTAGGTTTTTACCAATTTACAGCCACAGGGAGAGATTGTAGACTAATAAAATCCTTGGTCACATCAGATAGGAACTGGAAAATGGAGTTTTTCTTTGTCTTCTATTTTTGGACTGGACACCCTGTCGAGTTTCTCTTTTTCTTTTCTTTTTTTTTCTTTTTTTTTTTTTTTTTCTATAGGTGTTAGACGACCAACCTTAAACATGTTCTATCTTGACCGCATCCAGAAGGCTCGTCTATATACTAACAGGGCCTTCCACTCTTTAGTAAGCCTTTAGCTTCTTACCATCTGGGGACTTGTTCCCGAGCCATCCAAAGAAGCCCTAGCTCACAAGCTCATTGTCCGCAAACATAAGTTTTCTATCCCTCACTTTTTTTTTAAGAGTTTATTATTTTTCATTACCTCTTGGATGACTAAGTCTTTTTCTTCAGGGATGGCAACCATGAAAGTGAACAAAGGTAAGGAAGTGGTGGATGAGGCAACCAAGCAGGAGGTTGAAAATCAGCCTCGTCCAGTCATTGGTGATAAAAAGGAATTTATCAAAGGCTATTTACTTGAACGATCTTCCAAGCCGTCACAAGGAAAAGAGGGCAAAAATAAGGCGTCCAAGATTGGGGTTGTCACTCCTGGTCTCCCTATTCCCCCTCCCTCTCAGCAACCGTCCATTCAGATCCAGGATGTAGACTCGTCCAAGCCTACTCACATTCCCTTGTCCAAGACTACCGTGCCTACCTCATCTCAACCTCCTCAGAGGGTCTCTACGAACATTATTGAAAATGAGGATTTGGCTTGGGAAAGATTTGAGAAGGCCATGACTAGGGAGGACGTGGCCACGTGCTATGACATGTCCTTGAGAGAATTTGAGCATTCAGGTGTTCACAATATTTTCAAGGTATGTAAAAAAAAAAAAAAAAACCATTTTTTTACCTCATCCTTGTTGTCATAGCAAATACATATGTTTTGTTGTTTTTTTTTTTTTTTTTTAATTTCTGATCACTTATGCAGGCAATGGCCAAGTTCATTGTCACGTCTAGGCTAGCCACAGAGCTAGACAAGATGAGGATCTTGCTTGAAAAGAGGATCAAGGAAGTTAAGGACGATTGCAAGGGCTAGGTTAAAGTAGCAGCTAGGGCTAGGGACGAAGCCAAGGAGCTGTGAAATCTCGTTGAAGAGCTAAGAACTAATAATATTGAAAATGACACTCGTCTTGATCACCTTCAAAAAAAGAATGATGAGTTGAGTAGTTCTCTCGAGAAAGACAAAGAAGGTGTAGTGGAGGAGTTCAGAGCTTCCAAGCAATTTACTGATTTGCTAGACGCCAACTATGCAGTTGGGTTTGAAGATTTTCGTATGGACGCTAAGGAAAAGTATCCTGAGGTCGACTTTAGCTCTATCAAACTTCAACTTGGTGGTGCTGCTAGCTCTTTCCTTCAGACGAGTTCTGAAAAAGTCAATATCGAGGATGATGCTACTACCCAGCCAGCCTAAGATGAGTTTAAGACTAGAGAGGATCCATCAAGAAAAATTTGATTAGTTTACTTTCTTCTTTTCTTCTTCTTTTTTATGAGGTTCATTGTTTAGGACCATTTAAAATTTATTTAAGTACATTTCACTCGTCCAAAATACTTAGGACGAGTTTCCAAACAATTGCCTTTTTAGGCTTTTATTTTATAAGGGTTTTTGAACGGTGGTCGTCTATCCTTTTTAAACTTTGATGAATGAATGTTTATTTTTATCCATTATTGATTGTTGTTGTATGGACGAGTTCATCCCTTGTTTACACCATTCATGTTACATTGGTTTCCAAGGGGTCCGTCCATTGGTTTTTTTTTTTTTTTTTTTTTTTTTTTTTTTTTTTTTTTTAATGTTTAACATGTTTGCCATTCTTTAATTTTCATAAGTATGGCTCATCCTATGAATGACTGATTCACCAGTTCTTTTCCTCGTCCATGGGTTGGACGGTTGACCTTCGTCTTTAGATAAGACGTCTTTAGCGTTCAACTCGTCCAAAATGTTGGATTGTCTTAGCTGGGTATGTTTATCCATGGATTTAAATATTTAAATATATTTTTATATGCGTGCATTCCTTTGTCCATTTCTTGGGCATTCATGCTTAAGGTTCTATCTCATCCTTTGGACGAGTATATATTTTCTCGTCTATTGATTAGACGAGTATACCTTATCATATTTTTTCTTTGCTTTATCCTCATTTTGAGGAAAGCTTATAGACGTTACATCCCTGCGTCCAGAGATTTTCATTCATCCTAGGCCTTAGCCTTCTTGTGGGTGAAATTATGGAGATTTGATTCATGTATCAAATACATTGGAAATCCAAACCATATTTATGATATAAACATCATCCACAAAATATGGCATACACTTAGAAGCTAATGCCTTAGGAAATTAAAATACTTACACAAGTAAATACATGACTTTGTCCTTCACAACTTAGTCCGTAGATGGTAAAAAAGTTAGGAACTAGTGCACTTTCATTTGTAAAAAAAAAAAAAAAAAACACATAATAGTAGTAGTAAAAACACGTAATAATAGTAGACCGCATAATTGCAACTTCGTCCATGATGTTCGTCCATGGTAATTCTCGTCCAAGCTTACCCTTCACTGATAGTACTTTCTTAGATGCTCAACATTCCAAGGGTGTTCTAGCTTCCGTCCATCTAAAGCTTCCAATTAGTATGACCCCTGCCTCTTGCAGTTGATAACCCAATAGAATCCTTCCCAATTAGGCCCTAGTTTTCCATGAGTCGGATTCCTGGTTGCCAAGGTTACCCTTTTAAGGACAAGGTCCCCAATACTGAAACGTCTAGGTTTTATCATGGCATCATATTTCCTAGTCATAAGATTTTCTTATCTTGCAGTCCTTTGCTCTGCATCCATCCTTACTTCGTTAATAAGATCGAGGTCAAGACGAAGTTGTTCTTCATTTTCCTTCTCTTGGTACTTCATCACTCGATGATTAGCCATATGAAATTCTGCAAGTATGATTACTTCACTTCTATAGGCTAGCTTGAAAGGGGTTTCTTCTATTATCCTCACACCTTATGGACTAGTGATCCCACTCTCGAGTGATTCCCACATGCTCCTTCATAGACCTCTCTCAATACATAGTTTGACTTGTCCAGAGCTAGGTACCTTAGGTAGGGCTGAGAAAAGCCTTGTTTGTATAGTACTTCATCTATGAGAACGTACTTGGCAGCCCTGACCCTCAACTTCCTAGCCTCGTCCTTGTCATCTAGAAGCCTTCCATCCTTGAGATAGACTATTATTGGATTTATCCAATTTTCTCCCCCTCTTATCTGCTATATCTCTAGAAGGTCTATGCTCGGCATGTATTAGATTTTGTCATACTTGTTCATAATTCCTCCTGCCGAGGCTACTTTTGCCAAAGCATCTGTTTCCATGTTTTCCTCCCTCAGGAGTAGAACGAAACTAGCTTCTTTAAACTTCTAAATGAGCCGCTTTACTTTGTTGAGGTATTTCTTCATTTGATCCTCCTTTACTTCACACATTCCATTGACTTTATTAATAACCAATTAAGAACCATGAACCCCAGAAACTTCTCGGACGAAACTCTAAAAGCACACTTGCTTGAATTTAACTTCATGTTATACCATCTAAGTGTATCAAAGGTTTCTTGAAGGTTGTTAAGGACATATTTTATGTAATTGGAAAATCCTTTGACAAAACTCATTTTACTTGTATTTGGGTAGATCTAGGATGTGTTTAATACTTTAAAGAATAAGAGTTCAAATCTTGTATTAAAGCCATAAAGATTAGTCCAAGAAATAAGTGAAGAAGTGCTGATTTTTTAAAGCTCGATAGTTGCTCGACACCTCTCGCCAGCTAGGCTATCTATCGATCTCTTCAGTTGCTTTTTATCGCAATTTCGACACCTCTCGATAGTAAGGTTGATTGATCGAGCAACTTTCTGTTCCTTCGAAAGCTCTTCGATAGCTCACAACAGATAGGCTCGACACCTCCTCGACACCTCTCGATCGATCGAGCTTTACAAAATTCAAATTTCTAGATCTGATTTTCAGCCCATGCTGACACGTATGTGTAGGGTTTCTTTTCTTAGAATCCTAGACATATATAAGGCTTATTTTAAAGGCTGTCACATGAGAGAATACAAGGAGAACATATGCAAAAAGTGACCGAAGCCTTATTCTCTCTGAAAGACGCTACTGCATCTTTACGCCACAGGGTTTTGTAACTAAGTGCTTCTTGATCTTCATAGTTGATGAAGTGAAGAACTTTGCAGCCAACATTCTTCTTTCTTAAGTTGGTGAGTGAGTCACGTACTGAGATTCGTGCAAAGGAGTTAGTGACATACTAGGATCCGTGCATCAAAAGGGTAGCGTTCATATATTGAAGAGTTCAGAGGTTCTAAAGCGGTAGAAGGTTTCTGCTGTGAGTTCATCTATGGGGATTGTAGAGTCTAGGGACAAAGGTTTTGTACTAGATCTGAAACTTCTCTTTATTATAGTGGATTGCTTTTTGGGAAGGTTTCCCCCTAGGCCTTTTACTGTGAAACTGGTTGGTTTCATTAGTTTTCCTAGGTCATCATATCTTGTCTTATTTACTTTTCCGCTGCATATGATTTTGATATTATATTGATATTTTTTTGTTTTAACAAGTTTTATTCATAATAAATTAAATTAACAACTTGGATTTAAAACTTGTTAATTCTATCAACTGGGGTCTAAATTTCCCAACAAGTGGTATCAGAGCGGGTTCACTCTGATTGGATTAATTTCTAGAGTGTGATCCTTGAACCCCGTTGTCATGGATCATGGACAATCTCTTTTGATTCCTCCTTTATTTGATGGTACTAATTATGCGTACTGGAAAGTTTGTATGGAAGTGTTTTTGCAGGCTCTAGGTGAATAGGTATGGCAAGCTGTTGAAGTTGGTTAGATTAAGTGAAAGAAAGCACCGGTGGATTGGGATGATGCAACAATCATAGCAGAAAATTTCAACAGTAGGGCCTTAAATACCTTGTTTTGTGGGGTGGCCAATTAGGAATTCAAGAAAATATCATCCATAGAAGTTGCCAAGGAAGCATGGACCATTCTTATGACCACCTATGAAGGTTCCATGGCTATAAAGACTGTGAAGCTTCATAGACTCACTAGTAGCTTTGAAGAAATAAGGATGGAGGAGGATGAGACATTTGATGAGTTTTATGCTAAACTCAAGGATATTGTGAATTCTACCTTCAACCTTGGGGAGTTTATAGCAGAATCCAAAATTGTTAGAAAAATCCTTAGGTCTTTACCTGGAAGATTCCATGCCAAGATCACTGCCATTGAAGAAGCAAAGGACAATGACCAAATTCCTTTGACTGATCTTGTAGGGAACCTTCAAACCTATGAGATGGGACTAGGCTTAATGGGAAAATGTGGAAAGGGTAAAAATTTGGCTCTTAAAGGTATATAGGAAGAGATTGAGGACTCTGAAGATGAAGATGATGATGAGGATGAGGATCTAACCTTCATAACTTATGAGATTATCAAGCTTCTTCAATTAGAAAAAATGATAGGGGCAAACCTCCTAGGAAATCTAAATCCTCTAAGAAGAGTAAGAATGAGAAGCCTCGATCCAATGCCATGAGTGCAAGGGATTTGGTCATATGAGGATAGAGTGCCCAAACTACCTTATGAAGGAAAAGACCAAGAAGTTAGATGATAAAGGGTTGGTTGCTACTTGGAGTGACACTGAAAATGACTCTTTTGATGAGTATGTAGATGAATGTAGTCAAGTTATGGCCTTTGCTGCCTCATCCGATAGGGTGATTATGGAAAGTGCTAGTGACAGTGAGGATTCTTCTGATGAAGAAGTACCTAAAAAGTTAACCCTTCAAAATCAAGACTAGTGGATCAAGGTTATATAAATAGAATTAGATTCTATTTAAAGTCTAGAACTTGTAGAGGCGCCTAGTGGCATTAATCCTATTGTTCTCAAATAGGTCTACAAGAAAATGATATTGATAGATTTGAAGGTGTAAACCTTCAAAATCAAGACTAGTGGCGAAAAATTCATTCAGAAAGAAATATTCGATTATGAAAGGATTTTTCACCATTAGTCAAGTTTGACTCTATCCAGATTCTCTTATCCATTATATTTCACTAGGATGTAACCCGTGCTACCACATGAGAATTGATATAATTTAATAAAATAATGAAAAAAATTACATTTTATTATTTAAGTGATACTTTGTTTTTTTTATTAATCCTGAGTTTATTGGTCAATAATTTTTAAAATTCTTGTCTCTTGTTAATGCATGTACAAAAATTAAAAATTTTAGATAAGATACATGATACAAAATCAACTATCCAATTTATAATTTACATTATATTTTCTCTTAGCTTTGATTTTATATATATATATATATATATATAATTCCATAGGCACAAAAATTAAGAAAGGATTTTAGAGTGAGTGGGATTGATGTGTAAAAGAAAAAAAAAAAAATGGTGAAGAGTCAAGTTTTTATATTCAATGAGATGTAACTACAAATTTTTGATAATCACAAGAATAAGGTTGATTACACTTTGAATTTTTCACAATCAATAATCCTTCCTTTTGGCAAAACTTTTTTTACTACAATGAGGGTAAAAAAATACAATAAAAGAGACTTAAAGAAGCCTATTCACCAACTTAAAGATTTCAAGGTCGATGAGCATCTTTTTCATGTAACTACGAATTCTTCATAACCGTAAGGATAAGGTTCATCTTGTCTCCAATGTCCCATTCCTATTTTGTAGCATGCTTGAAAATTTGGAATTTTATATTGGTCGGTTCCCACAGTAAGTAGTCTAAGCATTTTTCGGCATTTTACAAGCCAATGCTTCCCACGCTCATCATTTAAAATTTCCAAAAGGTGTTCAATGCCTTCATAATTTGACTCACAAAGCAGCATGATTCCATAAATATAAGGTGCAATAAAACTGCCACATGGAAGAGTTTTTTCAATTATTTTTTTTCCTACTACGACTTCTTCATTCAAAAAACATTTGTAGCTTCCCACTATTAGTAACGCATAGAGATTTACTGCTTCATAATATGAAAATATTAAGATTTTTTCTTTGTCATGTAGTAGAGCTGGATGATTGAAATACGGAGTCAGTTCAATTTGTTGGAGGACTAATCTGTTTTTTGTCAACTTCTTGAAGCGCTTGCAACTAATTAAGAAAAAAGAAAAAATTCAATTAATAAACTAAATTATTTATATAGAGGAAAATAACTAAATAGATACAAATTGAAGATATAATTTTTTACCTTAACTTAATGTTTCCTAGGAGTGTCATTGATTCTTTGCCCACTTTTGAAAAGATTTCAACCCATATCTCATTAGGAAGGTTTTTTAATGTTTTCATATTGTTGTTTTGTTTGAAATAGTGTTATAACATTTCATGTACTATTTATAATAAAATCATTTTTAAAGGTTCATAGTATCATATTAAATAACAATACATAATAATAATGTGTTTAAGAATTCTAAAATGATTATACATGAATTTGATGGTGAAGTGGTTAAATTCATATAGAATTTTGTATTGCGATTGGTTCTTAATGAATTTTTAAAAAAATGGGCAATGATTCGGATCCCAAGATTGTAAGGAAAACCAGTTCAATGAATCCAGAAAAGCTAAAATCAATGTGAAACATTGAATTTTATTTGCTTTTTCCTTACACACATGTGTAGTCAACTTACATCACTTTTGAATACCAATTCAATTGAATAACGTATTTCTATATATTTTATTGTATGTACTTTATTTTGTGTAGTCAGTTGCATAATAGAATTTATTGGCCTTGGCCAATTTTAATATGACTTATTAAGTAAAACTTCTAAATTAGCTTGCATAAAACATAATCTTATTCAAAAAAAAAGAAAAAAAAAAAAAGAAGAAGAAGAAAGAAGTTTGCATATATTTCACTATTGTTTCCTTGATATGTTCAATTTCATGAACTTCAAACAATCTATAAATTGTCCTTTCGAGGACACAAGGAAGCAAAGTACATGCATCATGCATGCTGTACCCATTGCCATTCATTTGAGCAAGGCTATCGTTTCTTGATATATAGTAAACAACGTAGTACAGTAGATGAGTTTGATAAAAATCATTTTTGCACCATTTTCTACGCATAAGGTCGCATTTCCAGCCAAAATCATTAAAATTTTGGTCAAAGAGAGAAATTCTTGAAATTCTCATCCTCAAATTATATTTTCAATTTATGTGAGAGGATCTGAATTTTAATGCAGTAAAGTAAGATGCTCATATGGTTAAATTTAATTGAAAACGTATGATACATTTAGGGGGTGTTTATCAAACTGCACAAACCACATGAAAATCGCTCATAAAATGGCATAACCACGCTACACTGCAAGCAACAATGTACCGCATTACATAGGGACGGAGCTAGGTCTTGGAGTTAGGGGGGGCAATTTTATTGTTAATTATATGCTGTGGCTTTGACTTTTGGTCCTATTGCTTAGCCAGCAATGGTTTTCTTTTATTATTATTATTTTTCATGGGTGTGTAGCGTGTGTCTTTTGTTGGCAAGGACAAAATTACTTTGTTTAAAACTTTTTAAAGGGCTAAGTTGTTTGTTTTTGGTAAAATTGGTTGATTAGTCTGCAATAATATTTAAAAAATTTATTGACTATCAATAATATTTATGATATGGTCCCACATTTTATTCTAAAATTAAGAAATAAAATTCTGAAACAATAAATAAGTTAGTACAAATGGCGCAAATTTGAAACTCTAAAAACATGGTTGACTTACAAGATAAAGGCTTTGTTTGTGATTGAAGCTTCGATTAGTTGTCCTTGCAAAGTGATGTGATTATAGATCTATGCGTTTGAGTGTGTGAGTGTAAGAAATATGAAGAGAACTGAGCATTCTAATATAAAAAAGGTGAGAAGGAAATAAAACAATGAAAATAAATAAAAGAAACGTGAGAAGGAAATAAAACAATGAAAATAAATAAAAGAAACAAACTGAGATGATTAAAGTGACCTGTCAACTCAATTCGAATTTACACATATACGGGTTCAAGTCAATCCATATTTCACATTTTTTTAAAATTCCTATACATACTTATATGATATTTCCCTCCTCTTCCAAAAAGGGAAAACTATGACTATTGGTAAAAAGCTATTAGATGGAAAAATATAAGAAATTTATGATATTTAATGATCACTGAACAATTTGGATCTGGTAATATTGGGTCAAATTGGCATTTCATTAGGGCATGACAATGTGACCTTCTGATAGGGAAGTATGAGTGGACCAACGGAATTATTGTAAATATTTCAAGAACGGAAATCTATGCTTCTATTCATTTGGGCTTTTCATTTGTATACTTCATATATCCCTATAGCTTTTGCCATGACTATAAACACATATTTAAAAATGATTATTACATGGACATGTAACCACAAGGATCACATTATTGAATGTATTGAAAACAACGAAAGATCTTGTTAAACTCATGTAGGTACAAAGCTATAGGCATGCTTAGCATGCCATCAATCTCATTGAAATTTATGTTAAATAAAGAATAGAAGAAAGTTGTGTTGTTTTAACCTTGCAATGGCATAGTCAACATTTAATTTCATTATTCATATTTCTTAATATTCTTCATTTAATGCTTATATGTGTTGAAGAAATCGTTGTATTTTTCTTTTGTAAACCATTATTACTATCTGAAATCAATATGTAGGTATAAACCCAGAAACCCCAGTAGGCATGACTATAGCTCCAATCCCACCAGCTACCATGGTTACTACCTCATGTACTTACATATTTCTATTGTAAGAATTTGAATTAAAACAAAGTGGAGATTAATTATAGGAAAAAGTTTCTGCTATATGTGATATAAAATCAACTGAAATGTAAACAATCATAATACATCATGAAATTGTACAGCCGAAATTCTGTGGAGTTCAAACAACTTATAAGAAGCTGTCCAATACAGAGCAAACACAAAGACATTCAGTGCAAAACAACCAGTGCACCATTTCAAGTCAACCAGTGAACCACTCCAAGTCTTTCCAAATCATAATGAAAACAAAATCCACCACCATTGTTAAGTTATAGTAACTCACTTTATACAAATGCACAACTCAATCCACAAGTTTATTTTTTCCATATGTATTACATAACAGAAGTAAAATTCTTAGGACATATGATATGCAATTACTTCTTCTTCTTATTCTGGGAGCTGCCTGTGTTGTTGTTAGAATTTTGCTTGGAGGTTCTTTTTTTTGTAAGATCTTTCTGCATAGTAAAGGGAGAATACATTTTTCAAATTCATTGTTCATTGTGCATAAATATTTTAATTTCGAATAACGATTACAGGAAAAACATTATGAGTAAGAAAGGTTATGATGAAGCAATTAATAATGAGTTTTTGTCTTCTTACCATTTGTGTATTTCCAAAGACATCATCTATTAGGTTGTCATCAGCTACATCCTTCAAGCTTGTAAGTAATTTAATATCTAAAGCAGCAATAGTATCGGTAGACTCAGATTTAAAGACACTTATGACAGTGCAAACTTCCCATCCCTCTTTGATATTGTAATCACCAACTTTTATTTGGAATGTATAAGATTTTCCAAGCAAGTTTTGAATTTCTTGAGGCACTTTATTTGGCTCTTGATTCTGCCCAATATGATGTAAAGCTCATAAATTGTTAGTATAATAAAAACATTAGGTTTAAGCATAAAATAGGAAGTGCTTAAGAATTTAGATAAGATACTTTTGAAGAAAGTTCCATAGCAGTTTTTTAAGTTATTTTTTCTGTATCTTTATCAAAAAGAACAAAAGAAGCTGTCCCAGTATGATCTTTCACTTGGATTTGTAGTTTGTAACTGTATATAATAATGATAGAAGTTAGAAAGTGTAATAAGGTCATTTGTATATTTATAATTAAAGCAATTATCATTTTGTTTCCAATGCAGTCATTTGAACAGTTATATAGTATGAACAATGAAGAATTTGGTTACCTAGGCATAGGGAACTGAGATTCAGAGTTGCAACTGTTACACCAAAACATATTATTTTGTTGTTTTACTTTTCACTTGCAAAGTTGACATGAGATATAATTCCACCCAAATTTTGATTCTATGTTTACAATATCAACATAACAGGTAAAAAATCTTTCCTGCAAAATCATTCATTCTAGTTAGTTTTAATTAAATAATAAAGTTTTATATTTGTAATAGTTCAAGATAAAGAAAACCTTGACTCCTTCCACCCATTCCAATGCTTTAATTTCTGCCAAGGACATCGTAGTTTGCAATATCAATTCTGATTCAGATTTGGGTTTTCTGTCACATGCTGGAATAGATCGAACAACATTATCGTATTCATCCTCAACAACTTTATATTTGAAGAAAGCATGATATCAATTTTTCTTTTTCTTTTTTAAATAAATGCATTTGTAATCCATCATAGAGAATTAGTAAAGTAAATGTTCATGAACCTGTCAATGAACTCATAAACCTCTGTAATGTCCAAATTGATGTATACTTTACTTGCACTTGTGGTGTTAAGATTCAATTTGCCTTTTAAAAAAAAAAAACATATCACACATTGAAGAATTTCTTATACACTTTTTTTTTATTATATAAAAAGTGTTATATAGACATATAGTACCTATCTTTCAATACCTTGGAATGCTTTTACAGTTGTTGAAGTGACAATAATTACATAAGGACCTTCATCTTCTTTGAAGTCATTTTCAGTAATTGTTTCAGCACTTTCATCCCACAATGATATTTTTAGCTCTCTCTCCCTAATGGTACATTACAACATTCAAAAGACATTAAAATCTTAGATTTGCTACCATTCATAATTAAATATAGTAGTTAAAACAGAAAAGGCTTCAGCCAGTCTGACTTATGGCCTAGTGTTCAGAGAAGTCATCAACCAGATCAACTACCAGTAGGCATCAACAATCCTAATGTTAATAATTCAAAGAGTGGAGAACTTGAAAAAACAAAAAAGCAATTCACCTCTATTTTCACACAACCATGCAAAGTAAAAGGGAATTTCAAATTCAAGTATAACTTTTATGATGTGTGCAATGTGGATCTCATGTTTAATTTTTAAATAGAATTATATTTAGTGCAACCCTCTCTAAAGTCCAATTAGAAATTATACCTAGTCAACTTAATATTGTGTGCAAGACTGTAAGATTCAAACCCAACCTGCCTTACCATCCATACTATAAAATTAATAATAATTATTGAATGTTAAAGAGTTACTGAAATTTTGGTATAAAAAAAAGGTACGCAGTTGAATTAGGTTAACATGTTTCAGCCATAAATGCGAGTAAAATGAAATGTTCCTTACTCAGGTAGTAGGATTTGAAGATTTCTTATATTTGTAGAGCCGTTGTCAAAGTGTACTTGTTCAATGGGTCCAACAGCAGTAAGTTTGCCAATGATATCTGCAAGTTTTTACACGACAAAAATAATGTTTGAATGATGAATTTTGATTATTTAAAATGGGGAAGAGGTGAAGTAAAAGATGATTTACCTGTTAGGTAAGAATTGTTATTCAAACGACTGTTGATACAATCATGTGTTGCAAATTCAAAGGCATGCATAGGTATGAGTTCACTTTTTTCATTGCACTCCTTAACCGAAGTTGTTAATAGGAAAATGATGTTTAGGTCATTTGAAACTGGTCTATAACCTTTATTTGTCATGATTACTTTAAAGTTTGAAATGATAAAGGTTCCTCTGTCATGTAGGATGGGGCCAAAGTTTTGAAACACATTCTTTCTTACAATTGCATGCATTAAGTTTTTTTGGGGAAAAAAAAATGGAAGTCAAAAATTAGTTTATATATTATATAACAAATACAACAAATATTTGAAAGATTAAAACATTTTATTGTTATGAAGTATGATAACCTTTTCATCAATTAAGATCATGTCAAGACTGATGAGGTTATTTCCACTTCTCTTGTTCACTGCTTTCCACATTTTGCATGTTCTCACTCTAATTCTCCATGTCTCCTTAGCGTCAGATATTTGATCAAGAAAGTTGTATCCTTTGGACATTGTTATACCAAACAACTGCAATAAAATGTAAATGTATTAGAGATACTATTAAAAATGATAATGGAAGTTTACTGTTAAAACACTGTAAAATAAAACCAGCATGTCTTTGTAGATCAGTAAAAGTTTTCAAATAGGATATCATATACCTATTGGTAAATTGGAAAATATTTCTTTGTACACTATGTTTTTAGCTAGAAACTGTGTTCAGTTCTTGTCATCTAGTATCAAGATTTTAAGACCATTTCTATTAGTGACTCTAGATATTGCAATGTATAACTGGCCATGAGTGAAAACAGGCTGCAGTAAAAACAGGCCTACTCTATTTAAAGATTGGCCCTGACTTTTATTTATTGCCATTGCAAATGATACAGAAATTGGGAATCGTTTTCGTTTCAAAATGAATGGCCACTTTGATGCTGTAGGGGACAAAATAATTCTTGGAATAAAGACTTTAGAGCCAATATTTGTCCCAATTATAATTTGTGCCTCAATAACCCAATAAGGTTTCTCAATAACATTATAGGGATTCCAACTTTTAGCTTCAGCTCATGTTTGGGAATTCCAGGGAACTCAAGTGAATTCAGAAACTCAACTGGATACAACATGTCTAAATCAGTAATGCTATTAGAACTTTTGCATACTGTATCTGAGCTAAGGTAGACACGTTCTTCTTCATCAACTAAAGAAAGAATCTGATCATTTATTTTGTTAACAATTTCATTTGTTGGTGCTAAAATTGCTCTCTTGCAGGTATTGTGAGTCTTTCATCTTATCATGCATATCAAGATATGTGACATTAATGAGATCAGTTATTGGATCTCTGGTTGGTTTTATTAATAAATCCTCTGGAATCTCAATCTAGCTTTCTCCATCTACATTCTCAAATTCACCATTTCCAATCCTTAAAATCCAATTCCCAAAGTCTACAACAGACTGATCATCTTCCAAATTATTGAAATTTTGATTGAGCCTCATATTTTTTGTAAGCATCAATATCTCACAATGATTCCAAATGGCAGATTTGTTTATGGCTGATGCAACAATATCTTCTCTTCTACCCTTTGGTATTATTGGCAAGATCTGTCTGAAATCTCCCCCAACAATAACTGTTATACCACCAAAAACTTTATTAGGATCAAAGTTACTGGAGAAGCGCAACATGTCTCTCAATGTTCTATCAAGAGCCTCAAAACAATGACGATGTGCCATAGGAGCTTCATCCCAAATTATCAATTTTGTATCACAAAGCAATTCAGCTAACTGTGTTTTTTGTTTAATGTCACACACTGAATCTTCATTCACACATAATGGGATACGAAATCTTGAGTGAGCTTTACGTCCACCTGACAGAAGGAGTGATGCAATTCCTGAAGATGCTACTACTAAAACAATTTCACCATGGGATTGGAGGAAAGACATTATTGTTTTGTACACAAAAGTTTTGCCAGTTCCACCATGGCCATACAAAAAGAACATCTTTCCTTCACTTTTCAGAACAGCTTGTACAACCCGATCAAATACATGTTTTTGTAGAATGTTCAATTTTGTATATGATGAAGCATATTTTGCAGCTAATGCTTCCTTGTCATAACTCAATTCTTCTTCAAGGAGTCTATTATTCCTTTCCCTAATAAGAGGCATATCAGGTAAAGGCATAGGTGGATAGTCTTTCAATGACTTTCCAGCTTTAATAAAAAGCTTTTCAATTTCATTTAAGGCATAATTTTTCAATTGATTTTCAGAAAGCTGAAGTTGATCAAACCGTAAGATTCGCCTTTGCCTAAATAAAATATCTTCTGAAAAATCTTTCCAACTTAATTCCCATATCTGTTCTAGCTGTGAAACCTCACAAAAAATAAGTATAGTCACAAACAATTCTCGAAGTTGTTGTCCAGTAGCCTAATTTGATGCTTCTTTTATAGCATCATTCCACTCTCTATCTCCATCAAGTAGCCCAAGAGCAAAACATGCAGCTTTAAAAGAAGGACATAATTGGCCATTAACAGTTTTGATGTCATCAAAACTTGTAGCACCTTTTACAACATTTAATAGCATTCTAAGATAGAACCGTTCTCCACTTAAAGGGTGTGCATAATAGATTCGACCAATGGACCGACCTGACCTTCTTCTCCTCCATTCTTTGTTTTTCTTGTCCCAAACCCATTTTTTGGAAAGTCTTGGAAGGTTAGCTGCCTAGCATCTTCATATAGCCGATTTGCTATCATCCACTCCGTAAATACTATTTTGTCAATTCCTGTTCTATTTACCACATTATCCAAATATTCATAATCAGAAAAAGTGACATGATTTTAATTTTTCATATGAAATTTCAATCTCTAAACAGCTGGTTCATGGTAATGAATCTCAAACTGGAAAATTCTCCATGATGCTTCTGATGCTGATATATATCTGCGATCAAGATATGTCTTTATTTCATCTTTCTCTAATATAGATTATATTCCATCATTTGGATTTTAGACTACATTTTCTTCCAAAACAGCAGTAACCCGATCTGTGCCTTTATTAATGTAAAGATATTTGATGGCCTTTGATCAATTACACCATTCGACATTTAAGTGTGACTGATACTTTACTAGCAAATCAATGTTGTATGGGACTACATATCGATTGTCTAATTCAACACTATTTTTCACCACCAAACGACCATCTTCTTGTCTTCTATAAGTCGGAAAGCCTTGGTCATCAATTGTTATCAACCATGCAAGGAGAGTTTGGCCTAGCTGCTCCACATGGCCCATGCATCATGAATTGCTTAACAGCTTCATGTCCAATTGGATCTTCCAAAGAATCTAGAATTTCAGCACTGATTATGCTATCAATATCATCTGGAACTGGATATTTGTCATCAGGATGCAAAAATACCAATATATGCGCATGTGGAAGACCTCTTTTTTGGAACTCAATCGTGTATACAACAACATCAAATATAAATGAGGGAAATTAAAGTAAATAATGTGCAAGCATGGATGTTTGTAAAAATGATGATAATTATTTAGGGGAAAAATGTATGTTCAGTTTGTATTACCTACAAGTACTTTACCAAAATGCTGTCCTTTCTTGATGTCTTGCAAAAGTGCATCCAGTTTTATTTTAAAAGCTCTTGCAACAATGACTGGTCGGTCTTCCGACTTTTGACCAGGAATCAATTCTAGGAAAGAAATGATCTCTGGCCATTTAGGATTGCAAGTAAAAGTAAGGAAGAGGTCTGGATAGCCTGCCCATCGACATATTGCCATGGCATCCTGATAGTTTTGAATCATGTATCTTAGGCCACCAGTGAAAGAAGATGGTAAAATTCTCTGTTTACCAATAGATGCTTGTGTTACGTCTCCTCGTAGTACTGTATCTTGAAGGCCACTATATATCTCAACTCTTAGGTAGTCTTGTTTTTGTTGTATCCACCTCAAATGAATCCCTTCAATACAACAGTAAGCATCAACAATGAATTGTTGGAAAAGTCTGCCACCAGAAATTAAAGTGTTACCTTCACTAAGCCGTTGTTGAATACGGAATGCATAATATTCTCTCATTGTGACAATGGAATCTTCGCTTTCTTCCTTTGAACCTCTTAATCTTTTTGGTATACCAACAGAGAAGCCATCCTCACCATAAGGGAAAAGTAGAGGATATTGCATAGCCATAAAAGTTGGATGGATTTCACTTATACGCTGGAGCCCATGATCACAATCCTCAACAATAATATCACGATACCCATTATTAGGGTCAAAATCATTCACAATAAGACCAGCAACTTCTGAGGCAGTAGGTAGATTATACTGCGAGGAATGGTTGGTACGACAATTAATGAGACGCAATCTAACATCTGCAGTATGACATTCAGTGTAGCGATCCCTGGCCATTCTAAAAACCTTAACCAAAGTATTGTTTTCATCAAGCATATGGATTAGAGAGTTAACAATTTCAGGATCAATGACATCATTCTCTTTATTAGATGAAATTGACCTTATCTTATGCTGCACCTCATTCTCTGTATCAAATATGTAAAGCTGAGCAAACTTTGGTTTCGATCCTTCAACTGGTAGCAAAGAGCCAATCAGATGATGATTTTGTCCATTTAGCCTAAACACATAGGGACCATTTCCATCATTTACAATTCTATCAACTTTTCCACCCATTGATGTTATTGCAAACATTGCATTATATCGCCGGAGGTTGTCATGAAAATGCACAAATGAAGGACCATTGTAATTCAACAATTCTTCTAGAATTGGAGGTGCATGTTTTAACAAAGGCAAATAAATTAGTCCTTCTGAACAGCACAACAAAAACTTTGGTCGTGATAGTCTTCTTGACTTTACATTCTTTTCTTCATACCATAGAATAGCCCCACAGCTCTCACAATTTTGTGTTGGCTTGCCAAAATTCCATGGTTTAGTGAATTTACCTATTAGAATCAGCAATATCGAATAGGAGTTAGACAACATGTGTAATGGTGTCAAACATAAATTTCAAAGGATTTGGAAATAATGAATAAAAGGGAACTTATGCTTCAAGGGGACATTTGAAGAAGTAACCTCAGGTTGTGTATCCTGTTGAGCCAATAAATCTATTAATCAAGAGATATGGCATGAGAAGGAGGCCATTTAGCAAAAAAGGGTACAAAAGTGGTAGCTATTGGAACCAACTTGTTCAGCTCTACAATTAAATAGATAATTCTATAAAATTGCTAATTCAGGCAGCTATTTATTTATTTCAGCTACTTAGGTAGTTGGGTTTACTCTTGGAGTAATGGAAAACAAATTGGATTTCGGCTGTTTTTCCAAACATTCATCTGTATGCATTTTAATTTGGATGTCGATACATATGGTTTCAAAAGGCATGTGGACAAAAAAATTTCAAAGGAAAAAATTAAGCTCTATTCCATTCATTACCTGTAGGGGCAACAACTTCGGTGGGGCTTATCACGTGGATCGAGTGCTCATTACGAAGATCATTTGTTGAATTTACCATTATTAGTAGTGCAAAGATAGTTTCTGAACAACCATTGGACATTATTAAAATAACAAAAGGCTAACCTGATATTGTATTGGATTCATGTGAAGTGCTCCCAAATATAGTATACGCATTATTTGGAATAAAATTAGTTGGCACCTCTTTTACCATCACATTCACAGGAACATCTAATAAGCTGTCATCTTGAACTTCTTTGTCACATCTTTGGAGGATTTTGTCATTCAATTGAGACAGCATCAATGTAGTGTCCACATTACCAGAATGAAAATCACATCCAATAATAGGAGCCTTTACTAATTGTTTGTTGATAATTCCCAATGTTTTTCCCAATTTCAATTTCTTGGCAGCACCATTTTTCTCATGACTCTCAAAGTTACAGATACTAGAACCATACGAAACAAGCAACTCAAATATATTTCCATTGCTGGTTTTACGGTGAAGGGTAGAGGTACCAGGGCCATACGAAATAGGAACATCAAATAGGTTGCCAGGATCCACTTTACTTCTACAACACATTTTTACTTGAGTTTGGAAAGCTCTTTTTTTATTTAAAATCAAACGTCTTTTGACCTTCTAGCTTGTGCTTCACCCATAACTATCTCAAATAATATACTAATATTATCAAACCACTAACACAACATTACTGCTAAGCACTCACCATATTTGTTAATTGCTTGAAAATTTATTAGCAAGGAAATTACAAAGTGTTGGTAGTTTGGGAATACCATTAAAACAAAAACACTAAAGACTCTAACGAAAAGCATGTGAAGAACAAGTCATATAATTTGCTGGTAATATGAACAACACTATAAGTAAAAAAAGTAGATAACCTTTTTCAAAAGCCTTAATTCATTGGCAACAAAATTTCCCAATTGTATGACAATCTCCTGTGAAAACAACTTATTTTGAAAGGGCTATAAGAATAAAAGGAAATGAATAAAAGAAAATGAATAAACATAAAAATCTATGATAAATTTACTAATACTATTCAATCTAATTACTGTTAGTAGTAGGTCATAAAATATTCATCTTTGAGTATTGCACATTCTAATCAATGTTAGTAGTAGGTCATAAATGTCCATCCTTAAGAATTACTCCTCAAAAAACAAAATAATTTTATCAGCCTTCTCATTTACGATACATTAACTTAATTTAATTTATCAGATCTCTCATTTGCAATTCAAACAATTCCCTAGTTTTCTTGCAACTTGTCATTGAATAGGAACTAAACATGTAACATCAATCATAGGCAAACAGGAAAACATTTTTAATTAAAGAATAAAAATTATTCACAAAAAATATAAGTTTAAGTTCTATAGTTTACTTATTTGCTTGTCTTCGAGCATTCCTCATTTCCAACTCTGCTCGCTCTCTACTAATTTACAAAATAGTATGTAGGTGAGCCATGAATTACAAAAACTGATTATGTGGAGTAAATTGATGGAAATTGATGACTCATGAGTGCAACAAAAAACCAACATTTGTATGTGTCTATTCTTCTTGTATTCTGCAACTAATGCAATTTATGGTATCAGAGTTGTATGTAAGTAAAATTGATGATGTTCACTACACATGCGTGTAAATAGATGGACTTTGAATTAGGGTCTGCTTGTAGTATTTACTATCTAGTGCTCTCTTTCTCACTCAATCTTGTCAACAAAACTTTTGGGTTGAATGTCGTAAGAAGTACGGCCATACTTTCAATCATGTGGTAAACAAATAGGGTGACTAACCTAACATAAATATTATTTAGCAAGGGGAAAAAAAAAATTAAAACCTGACATAAATATGGCCAGCCAAAGCGTTTTTGCTTTTGTGGAACAGATTACTATCTAAATTAGATGGTCATCATTTTTAAAAAAAAAAATTTAACTACCCTGACATTTGGGGTAATGCCAAGCAGGTTAACAAATTCTCAAAACTAACCAATTTGGTCCCAAGTACAACTGAATCTCTTTACAGGCGTTATTTTTTAACTCTCCCTGTTGTCTCTTCTCCTCTCTGACCCATACTTTTCTCCTCTCTTCTCACTCTATCTTAAACCACCACCGTGTGACCACCACCAAAACTCAGACGACAAGACACCCAACCACCAAACCATAACACCATATGTCCATAACCCACATACCGCGCCGATTCACGACAAGCCCGAACTCAAATCGCACCTAAAAGGGGGGGGGGGGAAACAACCATAACCCCAAAATCCACTCGTTGAGATACCAAAACCACCGCCTCACCACTATCGTCACAAAGCCCACCACCACAAACCAAAACCATAAATAGGGCCCGACCACCACAGATTAACAGTGACAGGCACCCAGGCACCCAAATCAAACCAATTCAAAAACCCATGGCCAAGTCAAACCAATTTCAGTCGCCCAAACCACCAAACCCAAGTACCTAGGTTCACATACACAGAAAATACCCACAAACCCAAACTCAACGTTCACAAACCCCACCCCAAAAACACTAGAAAATTCAACAAAACCCACCTCTTCTTAAACCCAAACCCATAATCAATGAGACCCATAAACAAAAAACCACTACCTCCAACCAAAAAAAAAATCCAACCCACCAGAAAATACCAAATAAAAAAGTCTGATCACCTGCTAAAGAAAGTCTGATCACCGCCAAGATTCGAACCAAGATTTACTACTGAGATTTGAGATTTGAACTCTGTTAAAGCTACTAAAGAAACTCTAATCACCTACTTGTGCCCATATCCCTGGCAAAAAGTGACATCACCGACTGGATCGGCAAGTCAGAGGCAGCTCGTCCGTGGCTCTCCTTGCTTGTGGAGCGGCATACCGGGAAAAAAATTAAGAAGAAAAAGCCCATTCCGCAACCTTCTGTTGTAGGTCTCGCCAATAATGTCTCGGTGGTTATAGTGGTGATTTGAAAGAGAAAAGAGCTTTGAGTTAGAGAGGAGAAGAGTGAAGAAACGTTTGACGTGGAGTGAGAAGAGAGAAGAGAAGTTTGGGTCAGAGAGGAGAAGAAAGAGAAGTGAGAGTTAAAAAAATTACGTCCGTTAAGTTTGTATGGAGATTAAGTTGTACTTGGACCAAATTGGTTTGTTTTGAGAAGTTGTAGGTCTACTTGGTGTTACCCCAAACACAGGAGTAATTAGTAAAATTTACCCAAAAAAAATTAATTGGAATTTTTGTTAAACCATTGAGAAGAAAGTTTATCTATCTTCCGTCACCAAAATGCTATCATAGTGTCATTGGCGAAGGAGCTAGTCAGGTCCTTAATTTGCACATGTCCCCACCGACACCAAACAAAGACAGAGCAACTGTCTTCCACGCACCCCACACCTTTAACATAACACTCTTGCTAGTATTTTTTGTCTAGATATTCCTCTCACTCTCTCATTTCTGACACTCCCATACCACTATTCTAAGTTCTGAGATCTAACCCTTCACTCTTCCTCCTTCTTCAATAATGGTCATCATTTTTTAAAAAAATTTCTAAAACACATGGTAGTCAAAGGAAGGAAACTTTTATTGTTGTTTAACAAAAAACTAAAATAGACAAGCAAATGGGGAAAACTAAAATAGAAAAGATGAAAAAAGAAAGTAATCAAACCTTAGAATCATAAATCAAATCATTAAAATTGTGAGTACAATCCGAATCTATGAAAAACCTCTTCTTATATAAGATACACAAATATCCAAATACATGCATTATTGATATTGACAGATACATATCAAATGCCATACCATTCATTGAACAACGTAGAACTATATATGAAGGTTATTATTGGAGAAGGAGAGATGAACCTTGAAATATGCAGATATGGAGAGATAAACCTAAAAAAAAAAAAAAACACTTCGAAAATACAACTGATCCACTTAAATTTAAACAAACGGAACCACATAAATCTTGACACATGACACAAAATTAGGATTCTAATTTAGACTTAAATGGAACCACATAAATGTTGACACATGGCACAAAATTAGGATTCTAATTTAGAATTTCAATTGGAGTTTCTCTCTGCTTCACCTATTTTATATATATATATATATAGATTTGGACGAAATATGTCAATGGATATCAAGAAAGCTTCTTTTAGTAGCAATCTTGAGGAAGACATCTATATGATGTAACTAGACTTGAACATAGCAAAGAATCAGTAGTGTTTAGTATGCCAGTTGCTTAAATTCCATTTATGGACTAAAGCAAGCATTTAAATCATAAAATATCATTTTGATCAAGAAATCGAATAGTTTGATTTTGATCAAGTATTAAAAGGCCTTATGTGTGTAAAGCTATATATAGAATAATAAATTTCTTAGTGTATGTTGATGGCATTCTAATCATTTAGAATGACGTAGAGTTATTGTCATCAATAGAGTTTTTGTTGTCTAATCCATATTAATATAAGCACTTGGGAAAGACTAGTGACATCCTAAGAATTAAACTTTGTTAAAATTCAGAAATTAGGATGTTAGGTCTATCTGAAACTGCTTAAATAGATTAGATTCTAGCCAAGTATAGCATGTAATACTTCAAGAAAGGATTCTTTCCTTTTAAGTTTGAAGTTCCTTTATAAAGGATTATGGTCCTAAGACATATAAAAGGAAGAGCGTATTAAGATGGTTCCTTATATTAGATAGATAGGAAGTCTTTATGCTATGCTATATACTAGGCTAAATATCTATTTTTTGGTGGGCATGGTAAGCAAATATCAATTGAATCAAAAATCACTTGATTGAGTCGGAAGAAAGCATATACTCAAATATCTTAGGAAAATGAGGGATTATATGCTTATCCACCAAAGTGAGGTTTTGTTTATAATTGGATGTACAAATACTAATTTGTAGTTTGATTGTGATTCATGAAATTGGACTTCAAGATAAGTTTTCATCCTAGGTGAGAAGTAGTAGCAGAAAAGATAATTTATACAATAAATCTGGCTGAAACTTGTTTCCAAGCCTTGCCTTAGAGTGACTGTGAATTACTTTAAAGGGAGATAAGTGTCAGATATATGGTAAATTGTCTTTGAGGGCAAGTGAGAGATTGTTGGGGTTTATGCCCCAAAAATCCAATTTATTGGCATATAATAAATAAGAAAATTGTTTAATTATATGAGACTATCTATAAATGAACTAATGGGACATTATCTTAGTCTATGAGATGCATAGTATGTGATTTATGTGAAAAGTCACAGAAGATATAAATCACTAATTCTTTGTAAACTCATAATTTTAGTTCGTAGTCGGTAATGAAATTGACAATTCATCTGTGAAGACTATAACATATCAACTAAGATGATTTGTCTTGATCATGGAAGTGGAGACTTCTAGTTGGTATGTTGATATGTTTTAAGAGTTAAGACATATTGAACTGGACCGCTGTGAAATTTATTATTCTCCTATCAACTATCAAATGAATAATAAATCTCACGACTTCTATTTACATCTACTCTAAATCCTGAGAGAATGATGGACCTAATCATGAGATGTAGGTTGCTTTGATATATCAGGAGTGAGATCTATTAGTTATGGTCAAAACCTCAATATGTTGGGCAACCGCATTTAGTGTTAATGGAACATATATTTTCAAGATGGAATTCATAATCTCTTAATGAAGATATAAAATATTCCCTTGAGATAAATTTAATGCGTTTGGTTATTCAGAGTGTTGGGCCTAACCACTTTCATAAAGAGTTACTAAAGTATATATTTATGAAATTGTATTTCATAAATATATGATGAATTAAACCGAGTACTCAAAGATTGAGATGTAGCAATTTTCAAAGTGGCAGTCCACATTCATAACTTTGTATTACGACAAATATTTTAATAAAGGGGTTGCATGTATAATCAAGTCTTGGGATATAATTTATATATAAGGCCTAGGGTGCAACTATATTTATATAGTGGTATTAAATAAAGTTAATGGTAACTTTAGATTTGTCAAGAGTTGACAGAAAAGCCCAAAGCCCATTGGAGCTAGTGTCTTATTGGTCCCTTTTGGTCCCACTCCAAGCCACATACTAGAGCCCAATTGGAATGACCCAAAAGGCTAGCCTAATTAGACAATCTGTTATATATAAGGCAAGAAACATATAGAATTTTAATGAGATTTTTCATATGGGTCTTTCATTAAGATCATACAATGAATGAAATGGATTGTATGTGAGTGTTGAACACTCTCTTATACTCTCCTTAGAAACTGATTGAGAAACCACACATCTTGGGCATTAAGTGGAATTGGAGTGAAGATTAAGAGTGTTCTCAAGCACTTCTATTTAGATTGTTTTGAATTTCACTACACCAAGGTATGCTTTCTTGTTCTTAAATTCTAAAATTTACATAGCACATGTCATCAATTGGAAATGAAGTGGATCCATTAATTTTCCGTTGCATACATGCATTTTTCCAACATTTAGGCCCGAATGGAGCCTTCCACCTTCCCACTCATCACTAATCGAGGTTAAGGGACAAAAGAGAACAAGTGATGTGTGTGCAAAACAAGTTTTGAAATAATTTTTATTAAGGTTAAGAAACAAGACACATAGGAATTAAACCCACCATCCCATTATTGTGTCTTATACCTTAACCCTATTAAAAACTAATTCATCACTTATATCCTAGACTTACACATACACTAATATGCATCTAGCATAGAACATGGCATCTTTCATCCCAAACAAACATACTTACCTATCAAACAAAAGGGAGCCAAACATATGAAAGAAACCCTAGCATTCATCTAAAATGTGAAAAACCTATTATGCGTCTAAACAAGTCGGCAACCCCAAACATGGCAGTAAGCATATCACAACTCATATCATATACTAAGCATTAACACATTAGAAACCCCTAATTATACATCTAAGCATGTTTCATCATCTCATAAAAAAATAAAAATATAAAACCAGAACACAAATGCATGGACATTTCTAATGCATAACTTACGCTTTACTTACTTCTCAACAACACAGCACCTATGGCATTGATGAATAAGTATGTGAATGAATGGCATGGCTTCAAAATAAGAAACAAGCATAAAAACCCTAATCTAAGCATGTTGAAAACAAAAAGCATATAAGACAGAGGCATAAACGTATAAACATATGAAAAAAGGCCTTTAAAAAGGGACAAAATATGTGACACAAACAAATCGGACAAACATAAGGAATCCGGACTAGGGTTTCTGAGCAAGCACCTGCGTATGTAGCTAGAGGTCTACATACGCAAGATTTATCTTGCATACGCATGCTTATGACATGCGCATATAGGGCTTGTTCAAAAACCTTACCCAAAAACGAACAAGTCATAAAACAAAGCATGAATTAAAAACCCTAATTCTAACAACCAAACATGTTCAGCAAAATAAAGAAAGCTTAAAACTAACTTAAACAAACATATACAAACGAAAACTAAATGAAGAAATAGATTAAAGAAAATATTAAAAGCAGAAATGGAAAAATAAAAGTTTATAAGAATACCTCAAAAAAAGAATCTTTTAAGCTTGATTTTGATCATTCCCCTCAGTCAAGTCTATTCACAAACCAATACGAAAATGATTAGCAACGTTAAACTAAAAGGATTAGGGCCAGTGAAGGTCCCAATCAAATGAAATTGACATGAGGGTGTTTTGTGAAAAACTCCCTTTTGATTCAATATTTTCTATTGAATCTTATAATTTTCCCATGGGATTTTTGTGTGTTTTGAAAATGTACCATGTAAAGCTTTTTATTGTTGAAAAAATAGGGATTGGAACGGCTCCCAAACGATGTGTGATTTGTTCCAAACATCAGTCATTATTGCAAAAAGCTTGTCTTTTGTATGCTTCTGAAACCATAGCTACATACATAGAAATGTGCCTGCATATGCATACTTTGGCCAGTGTACGTAAGCCGTGACCTACGTACGTAGGCTGAGAGGGCCACTTTGGTCATTTTATTTCCAAAAATAGATTTTTGCTCATTTAAAAGGTCATATTTTCTATTTTAACACTCCTCAAGTTAGTTTAATATCTGGTTGGACTCTAGACTGGCCTTGGACCTTAGAGTTTAAGCATCATTGGGGAATGAGGGCTAGGGTCATAAGGGGTACAAAATGCAGTGTCTATATGCGGACTAGTCCTTATCTTTCAAAGGTCCCAATACGTGTATGGCTTCAATTACATCGTATAGAGGCTCTCCTTTGTCGAAGAACTCCTTATCCTTTTCATCAAAGAACCAATCACCATCGTCCTCGATCCAATAACTATTCAATTCGTCGTCGTCCTCTTCTTCATCATCTTCATCCTGGGTCAAGACAAGGTATTAATCATCGATGGAAGGCAAGTCCATGTCATGTTCAAGCATGAGGCAAGCTAAGGTGATTTCAGCGATTCCTACTGTTAAGGTCCTTTTTGGCCAATCATGATCTTCCCATGACCCTGCACTTCCTAATTTAGAGAAATCATTGATGTGAGCCCTCTTGAAGGTCCACGATTTAGGAGTGCATCTCAACTATGACATGAACTCTAGCAGAAGAAGGTGGACTTTTCCTTCAGTCATCACTCGATCAATATCTTCTTAGGTCAAATTGTCAGACATCGTGGCACGTGGAAAACTAAGAGGGTCTAACAAGTTTTAGTAAATACATGCCCCAAGTAAAGAGTCTTTTAGATGTTCTTGGAAAGTGTTTTAGTCCATCTTAATGATGGCCCAATTACAAAATCACTCCCTTTCCTCTCATGAACCTTGCCCCTTATTTCATTGGGCTTTGGTCCATTTACAATAATGCTCATATCCTACTATCATGGGCTTTCATTAGAAGGTATTTAGAGATTTTCAACCCTTTGTATTAAACATGGGCTTATAATGTATTCATCTTCCTTGGGCTTTTCTTTTTCATTTCATTATCATCATCATTTTTTTTTTTTAGGTAGCCCTCTAGCTAGAATATATTGTAGCCTTCCTTTCAAGGTCCATGAAGTTCTCATCATTTTGGGCCTAGGCATACAACAAAGAGGCCCAAGATTAGGAAAATTCATATTGACTTTATTAGACGTTGGAGGTAAAGTCCATAACATACTTGTTATCTTAGGCCCAAAGTCCTTTTTTTCAAAAGGGATTTTTAATTTGGGCTTTATGATAGCAATTAGGCTATGGTCCTATGAAACAAGTTAAGATATAGCTTTGGACTTAAGGATAAGCCTCTTACATGTGAGAACTTTTCCTTTATCCCAATTGTCTTAGGGTATGTCATGACTTTAGGGTCATCCTTCCATTTTTACATCTTTTATTTGTCCTTTATAATTAGGTTATCACAAGATATGTGGTTGAACAAGCAAGAGATAAAAAGGTATCCTTTTTTAATAGGATCTAGAATCTCTAAGTGTGGGTAGGTTCACTCACAACTAGGTGGGCCATGATTCCAACCAAGGGTTTAAGTGGACCTCTATGTATTGGTGGCAAACATTTA
This sequence comes from Castanopsis chinensis, assembly GCA_032878915.1. Lineage (NCBI taxonomy): Eukaryota > Viridiplantae > Streptophyta > Magnoliopsida > Fagales > Fagaceae > Castanopsis > Castanopsis chinensis. The sequence continues at coordinate 7,954,324 of JAVQMG010000102.1, read as the reverse complement.
ACATACTCAAAGCCCATTATAGGCAATGGCACAGATTGTGAGTTGATAGGATGAACTTCGAAAGACTTGGGTCCAAATGGAGCCTTCCATCTTCCCACTTATAACCAACTAAGGAAAAAAGGACAATAGAACTAAGTGATGTGTGTACAAACAAGTATTGAACAAGCCTTTATTAAGATTGAGAAATAGGACACATAGGAATTAAGCTCACAATCCCCAGCAGAGTTGCCACTATGGACACAATGGGGGGAGTCGCCACTTAGTTTAACAATGGCCTAGGAACCATGAATATAGCATCCTTTTGGCGAAGGACCTTTTGATCTTACTACTAGAGTATGGGTTTGGAGTTTAGGTATGGTTTTGAAAAGGATTTAGGCACCCAAAATCGCCTAACCCTAGGGTTGGCTTCCACTCATTGTGTCTTATGTCTTAATCCTATTATAGCTATATTCAATATTGTATCTATACTCATACACATACTAGCATACATCTAAGCAAACAATCATGGCATTAATCATCCAAAAACCTAATCATTCATCCATCATGGCATATCACAACCCAAGCCTAGCATACATGGCATCTCATATCAACCTAGCATTCATCTAGCATCATATCACATCCAAGGTAGAAGCATAGAAAACAAACAATCATGGCAAAAACATAAGCTTAGAAAGATCCAAGTAACATGTGATTGCATTTATACATTAATATTTACCCATACAAACAAATGTGTTCATATCCATCATTAAACATACATCATGTGAATCCATGACTTACCTCACTTACCTTGTTGCATCTCAGCACCTATGGCATTACTGCATGAACATGTGAATGCATGTTGATGGCATCAAAACAAAGAAATCAAGATAAACCCTAATTTAAACATGTGAAAGGAAAATAAACAATAAACATAGAATAGGGACTAATATCTATAAAACGGGATCAAAACAGAGGCATAACATATGAAATAATCAAACAAAACGAAGCAGAAACTTAAATTAGGATTTCTAGGCAGCGGTATGTGTGCATATGTAGAGCCCTGCATGCACAGGCCAACTGCATGCGTACACATACTTTGACTTGCACATGCATGCAGGATGCATGTGTGAATAGATTTGCTCAGAAATCTTAGCCTATAAATGCAACAAGCACAGATATAGAGAATAGTTTAAAATGAAGAAATTAACAACCTAACATGGTTAAAAACACAAAGGCTACCTAAAACAAAGCTATATAAACATATTAAAACATAAAACAAGTAAAGAAATTAAAAAAAAATCAAACTAAAAAAATAAAGAAAAAGGTTATAATTAATACCTCAAATAAAAGCTCTTCAAGCTTCTTCTTCTTTTTTTTTTCGTTCCACCAAGTCAAATTTATTCACAATCAATAAAATAGTGATTAGTAATCTTAAACTCAAATATCAAGGCCAGAAAAGACCTCAATCAAAAGAAAATTGACTTGAGGATGTTTTGTGAAAAACTCCCTCATTGATTCACTATTTCTAGTGAATCTTAGTGTTTTCCCTTAAGATTTTTGTCCCTTTCGAAAAGGTACCATATATGGCTATTTATTTTGTGAAAATGGGGGTTTTGAATGGCTCCTAGATGATTTGGGGTTCATTCACCTCAGTCTTTAATACTAAAAACTTGCCATTTATAGTTTATGGAACCCTACATATGTATGCAGGTTTGTACCTACGTGCACATGCATCATGGCTGTGCATGCAAGCCTAGAATTTCCTGGGTTATACTTTTCCAAAAATAGATTTTTTTTTTCATTAAAATTTGTATTTTCCATTTTAACATTTCACAAGTCAATTTAACATCTGATTGGGCTTTAAACCAACCTTGCGTCTTAGAATTTGGGCATCATTGGGGAACAAGGGCCTGAGTCTTGATGGGTAGAAAATGCGATGTCTACACCAAGATTTTAGTCCTTGTAGAACCCATTAGATCAACATGGAGTAACTTTAAAGGTCGAGACGTAGCAATGACAATTAACTTGGGATAACTTGATTTGGTTTGTTTTCCCATTTGACATGGTCCACAAATGGTCTTCTCAACTTTTCCAAACTTTAGTAAATCAACCACTGCTTCAAGCTTTGAGACTTTTACCACTTGCTTATAATTTGCATGACCAAAATGTTGATGCTCCAACAAGTTGACTTGAGCACTTTGACATGACACATTTGGTTTAAGAACCACACCATAGCAATTGTTAGTAGTTCTAAGTCACATTTCATTAAGGATGACACACCCTTTCTTTGAGAACTGAACTAGAAAATCTTCATCACAAATCTGAGTAATACTTAACAAATTTGCCTTTAAACCTTTGATATACAACACATTGGTCAATAACGGTAGTCTCAAAATTTCAACCATTCCGTTTCCGAGAACTTGAGAGTGACTACCATCTCCAAATGTGACATATCTATCTTCCTTCTCTTTGAGACTCTTGAATAGAGGATTGTCACCTGTCATATGCCTTGAGCAGCCATTATCAAGATACCACAAACACGAGTTAAAAACTTTCAATGTGGTATGAATAAAGAGGCAAGCATGAGATAAGCATTCTTGATTTTCAAAACAAGATTCATTCGCATTTTTGTTATCATCCGATGAGTATAGTTTTCTTTTCAATTTATCAAGCTTATCACTCAAGTTTCTATTCCTTTTCTTATATTTTTCAATCAAGGAATTAGACTAACAAAACTATTATGAAGCATGTGATTCCTATGCTATAAAAGTTTTAGCATGTGTGAGAAGATTCTAGCATGCTTCTTTGATTTTAATAATTTCATGAGCTCATTACTAGGACATTCTCCAAAAATTCTCATAGAGTCATTAACACAAACACGTAAACTACAATTCATGTTAGCCTTTTCCATTGCTATTTCCATAGCAAAAAGAGGTCTAGGATCACACAAGAATAATCAAATCTAAAAATTGTACTCGCTCTAATACCAATTGAAAGCTTAAATAGGGTAAAACAATATAGCTTGTTTAGACCCTCAATTTCAAATCACGGCTTAATCACTTTTACTCTAACTTATCTAAGTGCAGAACAAGATTAAATGATATACAATAACCAAAAATACTCTCTAAGCCATAACCACAAGTAAGCAATAACAAATATAAAGCTTAAAGAGTGAGGGAAGAGACATATAAACACAAGATAACACCGATATAGACACCTCATTTTGTACCACTTACGACTTGAGCCCCCGTTCCCCAATGATGCTTGAACTCTAAGAAAGGCAATTTTCAACAACAATGGTTAAGGTTTGAAATGAATCTCACATCGTTTGGGAGCCGTCCCAAACCCCATTTTTTCAAATATAAAAAGCCTTACATGGTACATTTTCAAAACACACAGAATTCCCACGGGAAAAACCTAAGATTCACCAGAAAATAGTGAATCAAAAGAGAGTTTTTCACAAAATACCCTCATGTCATTTTTCATTTGATTGTGATAGATTTGACTAATCACTAATTTATTGAATTGTGATAGATTTGACTAAGGGGAACAGTCAAAAATCAAGTCTAGGAGGTTTTTCTTTAAGGTATCTCTTAGCTTTTACTTTTATTTTCTATCTTTCTTTCTTGTTATAATCTCATTTTTGGTTTGATTTATGTTCATACATGTTTGTTAAGATTAGCCCTTTAGTTCTTTTCATTTTTTTGTGTACATTGGTTGTTAGAATTGTTGTATTAAAGTTCTGCTTTGTTTTTACGTTTTTAGGTTTTTTGGGGTAAGGATCTACATACGCATGATCTAGCCTGTGCACGCAAGCTTGATTCTAGATACGCAAACCTATTCTAGCATGTGTGATGTTGTTGCCCAGAAACCCTAATTCTTGTTTGTTTTGTTTTTTCTTTCACATGTTTGTTCTGTGCAACCTCTTTTTCATATGTTTTAAGCCCTGTAATTATTTGTTCACCTTTTAACGTGTTTGTTTGTTATCATAAGTTTAGATTAGGGTTTCTTAATTTTAATGTCATTCATTCACATGCTTATGCATTGATGCCGTAGGTATTGTGTTACTGAGAGGTAAGTAAAGGGTAAGTCATGCATTAGCAATGTCCATGCATTTGTATTAAGGTTTTACTTTACCGTTTGTAATACGTTAATGCCTTGCTACCATGTTTGAGTTGTTGCTTTGTTTTAGATGTATGATAGGGTTTTTTAGTATATTAGATGAATGTTAGGTTTTCTGTGTGTTTGGCTCTCTTGATTTGGGATGATAAGTATGTTTGTTTTAGTATAAAGATGTCATGTTAGCATGTGTGTGAGTATAGACACAAATGTTAAAAGTGTTTTTAATAAAATTAAGATGTAAAACACAATGATGAGAGGCCAATCTTAGCTTTGGGCAATCATGGGAGCCTAACACTTTCCCAAGAGCGTACCTAAACTTTGAACCCATGCTCTAGTAGTAAGGTCAAAGGTCCTTCCTTGAAAGAACGCTATATTCATGGTTCCCAGACCATGTAACTAGGTGGCGAATCCAAAGACCCCTTGCGTCCATAATGGCGACTCCACTGGGGATTGTGAGTTTAATTCCTATGTGTCTTGTTTCTTAACCTTAATAAAAACTTTTTCAATACTTGTTTGCACACGCATTCACTTGTTCTTTTTGTCCTTTAACCTTGGTTGGTGATGAGTTAGAAGATGGAAGGCTCCATTTGGGCCCACATTTTCTAAAGTTCATCCAGCAACTCACAATTAGTGCCATTGCCTATAATGAGCCTTGAGTACGTTAAAGGTTTGCTACCAATCCACTATGGGGTCCATTTAGGCCCTCGGTTGGAATCATAGCCCACCTAGTTGTGAGTGAAATACTTATCTATCCCTTTAGCCTTAGGGAGTCTACCTTCACTAGAGAGGTCTTAGATCCTACTGTTAGGACATATGTGATTGGATGTTAGGAACATATGTAAACATTTTATGTAATTGGCTAATCCTTTGACAAAACGCACTTTACTTGTAATTGGATAGATCTAGGATGTGTCTAATACTTCAAGGAACAAATGTTCAAGTCCAAGTATTGAAGCTATGCAAGTCTATCCAAGATTCAAGTGTGAAAAGTGTTGTTCATTAAAGCTCAACAGCTAGCATCTATCAAGATTTAAAGAGCTATTCTAGCCCGTGGCTCGACAGCAGCTTGACGGCGAAGGTATCTGTCGAGGTTTATGAAACTTAGTTTTTCCAGACTATTTTTCATCCAATCCATGATTATGTGTTTAGGCTTTCTTTTCTCACAACCCTAAACATATATAAGAATTATTTTAAGGGCCATATCAGGTTACACAACTGAGAGCACAATTGCACAAGAGCGTAATTCTAGAAGTGTGACTAGAAACCTAGTTTGCCCTAGTTCTTGAAGAAGCTGCTGTGTTTGTACACCATAGGGTTTTTTGACCAAGCAACTTCACGATCTTCATCTATTGAAGAGTAGAAGAACTTTGCAGCCAACATTCTTCTCAAGTTGGTGATTGAAGTGGTGTATTGGGATCCGCGCAATTGGTTGGTCACGTACTGGGAGCCGTGCAATACAAGGGAGAGTTGTCATTACAAAACAAGTCCAATTGGGTATTGGGGTAAGGGTTCAACTGTAGGTTGGTATAAGGTACTAGGATTCCTTTACTTGTAATCGCTTGTTTTAATAATAGTGGATTCTCAAGAGTGGTGACCTTAAAATCACCCAGTGGGGTTTTTGCCTCTCTGATTTTCCTTAGTCGTAAACAAATCACCATGTCAAATTTAATTTCTGCTATATTTAGTTATTTGGTGATTTATTTGTGCTACCATGCTCATTGCATGTTATTGAACCTAATTAATTCACTTGGATAATTAATTGGTTAATTCATCACAAAAGGTCAATACATTTTTGACCTATTAAGTGGTATCAGAGCGGGCACAATCTGATTAGGGTTTAATCTTTGTTGTGAGATCCATTGACCCCTATTTGTCATGGATAGAGGGCAATCTCTTATTGTGCCTCCTTTATTTAATGGAACTAACTATGCATAATGGAAAATGCGCATGAGAGCTTTCTTGCAATCCTTAGATAAGAAGGTGTGGCAAGCTGTGGAGATAGGTTGGACTAAGCTGAAGGAAGCACTGGCCAAGCATTGAATGCTTTATTTAGTGCAGTCACAAATGAGGAGTTCAAGAAGAATTCGTCTAATGAAACTGTAAAGGAGGTGTGGACCATTCTCTAGACAACCTATAAAGGAACCAAGGTTGTCAAGGATTTGAAGTTTTAGACGCTCACTACTAGCTTCGAAGAAATCAAGATGGAGGAGGATGAGTCGTTTAATGAGTTCTATGCCAGACTCAAGGACATAGTAAACTCAGCTTTCAATCTTAAGGAAACCATTCCCAAACCCAAGATTGTGAGAAAAGTGCTTAGATCTCTGCCCAAAAGATTCCATGCTAAGATCACAGCAATTAAGGAATCAAAGGACATTGATAAAATTCTTTTGACAAAGCTTATTGGAAATCTGCAGACCTATGAGTTGGGTTTGTCTAGGCTTGAGAAGTCAAGTAAGAGCAAAAGCATGGCATCGAAGGCCAAGAGCAGCGATACTGATGAGTCTTCTAATGATGAACATTCAATAAAAAAGTCCTATACCACCCAACAGTTCAAGAAGTTCATGAAGAATGCCAATGCAAAGGGTTTCAACAAGGACCATAGGCAATCAAATTCTTCACAGTCTAAGAGCCAAGACAAAAGGAAGAAGGATGCTAAGAATGGCGGTCAGTATACTGTTCCCCTAGGACCAAAGTGCTTTGGGTGTCAAGGCTTCGGTCACATGAAACAAGAATGCCCTACTTATCTCAAGTCTATTGGGAAAAGCAAGGCACTTGCTGCTACCTTGAGCAACATCGAACCTGAGGATGATTCTGACAATAAGGATGGCAGAATTTTGAATACCTTCATTGCTACTGCCAATCCTACTGAAGGGATTGTTGAAGATGTGGATGAAGAAGAGGAATTGGTGTAGTCCAAGTTTGAGAAGATGGATGACCAAGATGACATCTACACTGCCTATGAAAAGTTATACAAGGTCTCAAAAAAGTATGAGAAATTGAATAGGTTGGCCACCAAGAAGCTTAGTGATGTGGAGATTGAACGAGAACAATTTTCCACAAAGTTTGATGAAGCTAATCAAACTATTGGAGCACTGAGGTTTGAAAACAATTTCTAAGCTGAGAAAACCAAGAGGCTTGAGGCAGAACTGTTCCAGGTGAGTGCTCAATTAGAGAGGACCTCAAGTGCAAAGCTTGATGAGATGCTTAGCATGTAAAAATTTTCCTCTGATCGAACCGGTTTAGGGTATGATTTTTCTTTTAATATTGCTTCTTCTAGTACTACTGTGTTTGTCTCTCCTACTAACAATACCAATTCTAAGAACTATGATCTTAACAATGTGATAGCTAGTAAGAACCTAGACAAGGAAAAATCTATCTTAGGAGCACCCCCTAAGCTTGTTAAGAAAGAAAAAAAATCCTAGGACTAGGAAGAGTAATGTTCAAAAGTCCAAAAAGAAGAAGCAACATCTCTATCATTACTGTGGTACAGCTGGTTATACTCGACCAAGTAGCTATAAGTGGCTAGCCACTCAACAAAGCATGGTATGGTCGCATCGGGAAATTAGAATCTGCTTCCATCCTTTTTTGCTCCTCTTGGAGATCTCATCAAAGCACTAAAGTTCCTTTCAAACTTGAGCGGTTTCAACTGTTCCCCCTTATTGCCAGTTCAAGGGTTTGCTTAAAAGAAGGGTTCTTTCAAAGTGTGGAAAGAAAAGGGCTCCAAGTGATTCTTGTTGGGAAAATACATGTTTGTATCGCATACAAAACATAAGCAGTAAAAAAATTAACAGATCTACTTCATTTGCAATTGATAACATGTGTTATGTAAGTTTCAAAATTTAAGAATAAGAAACCGTACCTTGGTGCGGTGAAATTCAAAACAAAGATCTTGAGAACACTTTTAATCTTCACTCCAATTCCACTTGATGCCTAAGAAGTGTGGTCTCTCAATCAGTTTCTAAGGAGAGAATAAGAGAGTGTCCAACACTCATATACAATCCATTTAATTCATTGTATGATCTTAATGAAAGACCTTTATCAAAAATCACTTCAAAATTTTGTATGTTTCTCTACTTATATATAACTGATTATCTAATTGGGCTAGCCTTTTGGGCCATTCCATTGGGCTCTAGTATGTGGCTTGGAGTGGGACCAAAAGGGACCAATAAGACCCTAGATCCAATAGGCCTTGGGATTTTTTGTCAACTCTTGACAAGTTCAAAGTTACTATTAACTATATTTAATACTACTATATAAATATAGTTGCACTCTAGGCCTTATCTATAAATTTTATCCCAAGACTTTATTATACATGCAACCCCTTCATTAAAATATTCGTAGTAATACAAAGTCATGAATATAGACTGCCACTTTGAAGATTACTACATCTTAATCCTTGAGTACTCGGTTTAATCCTTGATGTTACTCATCATATATTTATGAAATCTAATTCCATAAATATATACTTTAGTAACTCTTTTACTAAAGTGGTTAAGCCCAACTCTTTGAATAACTAAACCCATCAAACCTATCTCAATGGAATATTTTATATCTCCATTAAGAGATTATGAATTTCATCTTAAGAATATATGTTCCATCAACACTAAATGTGACTGCCCAACATATTGAGGTTTTGACCGTGACAAATAGATGTCACTCCTGATATATCAAAGCAACCTACATTTCATGATCAGGTCCATTATTCTCTCAGGATTTAGAGTAGATGTAAATAGAAGTTATGAGATTTATTATTCATTTGATAGTCTTTAGGAGAATAATAAATCTTACAGCAGTCCAGCTCAATATGTCTTAACTCTTAAAATATATCAACATACCAACTAGAAGTCTCCACTTCCATGATCAAGACAAATCATCTTGGTTGATATGTTATAGTCTTCGCAAATGAAATGCCCAATTTCATCACTAACTACAAACTAAAATTCTGAGTTTACATAGAACATGTGATTTATTTCTTCTGTGACTTTTCACATAAATCACATACTATGCATCTCATAGACTAAGATAATGTCCTGTTAGTTCATTCATAGATAATCTCATATAATTAAACAATTTAATTATTTATGACATGCCAATAAATTAGATTTTAGGGCATAACCAACAATCTCCCACTTGCCCTCAAAGACAATTTACCATATATCCGACACTTATCTCCTTGTAGAGTAATTCACAGTCACTCTAAGGCAAGGCTTGGAAACAAGTTTCAGCCAGATTTATTGTATAAATTATCTTTTCTATGACTACTTCTCACGTACTCATATCTCTCTAATGAGATAATACTTGCTCTTAATGTGTATCTTCACCACCTAGGATGAACACATATCTTGAAGTCCAATTTCATGAATCACAATCAAACTACAAATCAGTATTTCTGCATCCAATAATAATCAAAACCTCACTTTGGTGGATAAGTATATAATCCCTCATTTTCCTAAGATATTTGAGTATATGCTTTGTTCCCACTCAATCAAGTAATTTTTGAATCAATTGATATTTGCTTACCATGCCCACCGCAAAATAGATATTTAACCTAGTATATAGCATAGCATAAAGACTTCTTATCTATTTAATATAAGGAACCTTCTAAATACACTCCTCCTTTTATATGTCTTAGGACCACAGTCCTTTATAAAGGAATTTCAAACTTAAAAGGAAATAATCCTTTCTTGAAGTATTACATGCTATACTTGGCTAGAATCTAATCTATTTAAGCAGTTTGAGATAGACCCAACATCTTAATTTCTGAATTTTAACAAAGTTTAATTCTTAGGATGTCACTAGTCTTTCCCAAGTACTTCATATCAATCTGGATTAGACAATAAAAACTCTATTGATGACAATAACTCTACATCAATCTAAATGATTAGAATGTCATTAACATACATTGAGAAATTTATTATTCTATATATAGCTTTACACACATAAGACCTTTTAATACTTGATCAAAATTAAATTATTCGATTTCTTGATCAAAGATGATATTTTATAATTTAGATGCTTGCTTTAGTCCATAAATGGAATTTAAGCAACTGGCATACTAAACACTACTGAATCTTTGCTATGTTCAAGTCTAGTTACATCATATAGATGTCTTCCTCAAGATTGCTACTAAAAGAAGCTTTCTTGATATCTATTGACATATTTCATCCAAATTAAATATAATGGATAAGAGAATCTAGATAGAGTCAAACTTGACTAATGGTGAAAAATCCTTTCATAATCGACCATTTCTTTTTGAATGAATCTTTTCACCACTAGTCTTAATTTTGAAGGTTTACACCTTCAAATCTATCAATCTCATTTTTTTGTAGACCTATTTGAAAACAATAGGCTTAATGTCATTAGACGCCTCTACAAGTTCTAGACTTTAATCCAATAATCCAATAATCCATATTCATATCATTTATTGCCTCTACGTTGGACCGAGGGTCAAATTCATATCCTTGTGGAATGACTTCAAAAGTTTATTCCAAAAGTATGAATTTATTTGATAATTGATAATCCTCCCACTACGATATTGTACCGGTATTTTAGCTATATATATATATATATATAGAGAGAGAGAGAGAGAGAGAGAGAGAGAGAGAGAGAGAGAGAGAGAATAATGCCTTATGGTATATCTAATACAATCATCTCATTTCTAAATGCATTTTATAGTTGTCTTTCAACAAATTCTGACATTTTTCTTCTAGAACAATTCTATGTATAGCTTTAAGATTATTCACATAGTCATCATCAAGAACTTCGTAATTGTACTTTACAAACATCTTGTCTTCTTTTTGACTGCCAAAACAATCTTTTGCAACTCCTTTTGGATACCCATCATAAACACACATTTTTCTACCTTTTGATGTCAATTTGTTAGATTTCCTTTCTAGCACAAGTGCTGGACATCTCCAAAAGTAGAAGTATCATATACTAGGTTTTCACCTGATCCACAATTTGACAATTGTCCTAGGAAGAAACTTTTGAAATCAACTCCAGAAAATGTATTGTAATTATTTGAGCATATCTTCAAAAGAAATGAACAAATGGAAATACTTATCATGTACTTTACTATTTCTAAAGAGTCTTATTCCTCCTTTATGTATGCTATGACTTAAAAAAGTCATTGATATTATATTCCCTTTCAATAAAGGAGCCCTAGATCATATTATCCTCTAAATAGAATTCATAGATTGAGAATTTAACAAAACAATGGTTCTAAAAGCCCATCTTTCATCAATCTTGAATACCATTTAGATTAATAATGTTAGGACATATGTAGTTCAAGATTGTGAACATATGTCGCTATTTTATGCAATTGGCTTATCCTTAGACAAAACACACTTTACTTGTAATTGGGTAGATCTAGGATGTATTTAATACCTCAAGAAACAATGTTTCAAGATTCAGTGTTGAAGCCATCAAAGTCTGTCCAAGAAATAAGCAAGGAAGTGCAAGTTACTAAAGCTCGACACCTACCTTGACACATGCATCTATCAAGCTTTAAGAAGCTGTCTTTCCTCGAGCCTCAACAGCTCCTCGACAGATCCTCGACACCTCCATCTATCGAGAATTAAAGAAAACAGATTTTCAGTTCTGTTTCAAGTCCAGTCTGTGAATGTGTCTTTGGGACTTCTTTTCTCCTAACCCTAGACATATAAAAGGATTGTTTTAAAGGCCGAAAAAGATGATGCAAGTTGCACAATCATTGAGAACTTCTTGTTCATGCAATTTGTGATCTGAAAGAAAAAGTTTGTGCCCTAGTTCATCTCTGATGATTTGAAGAACTTTACAGCCAACAAATCTCTCTCTCTAGTTGGTGTTTGAAGTCGCGTACTAGGATCCGCGCATCTGGTTAGTCACGTACTTGGGAGCTGTGCATTGGAAAGGAGAAACTGTCACTACAGAGCAAGTCCAATTGGGTATTGGGGTAAGAGTTCAACTGTAGGTTGGTAAGGTACTTAGGATTCCTTGCTTGTAATCGCTTGCTGTGATAATAGTGGAGTTTCGGGAGTGGTGACCTTAAATCACCCGGTGGGGATTTTGCCGTCAGGTTTTTCCCCATTCGTAAACAAATCACCGTGTCATTTATTTTTTGCTGCATAACTTAGTTTTGGTGATTTGTTTGTGCTGCCACGTGATATTGCATGTTAATTTGATTAATTAATAACTAGGGTAATTAATCAATATAATTTATCACAAGGGGTCAACGCATTTGTGGCCTGTTAAGTGGTATCAGAGCAAGCATACTCTGATTAGGGTTTAATCTTTGTGTGTGATCCATCGACCCCTGCTGTCTTGGATAGAGATCAGTCTCTTTTTGAAGAGATCTGTGATATCAAATACATCTTGTTTTTCTAATCTCTTTTCCTTGAGTGTCTCAGAAAATACAAGTCTAAAAGTTATTTGATTTCCTCCTTGATGATTATTGGAAAGGATCTCAGTTTATACAAGCAGGAACTAGACTGTCTCAAAATCAAAATGTGCAAAGGAGTTTGTCTGAACAGAGTTAAAGTTAAAGGCCTGGCTCGAAAAAAGCAGATGAGAGAAGATACCATTCCCACCAATTTGTTATCTAAGCACGAAGTGTGTTTCATGATGAAGTCTGCCTTTAAAGTGATGGACACATGCTTGTGGTATCTTGATAGTGGTTGCTTAAGACACATGACTGAAGACCGATCTCTCTTCAAAGTCTTCGAGTCTAAGAAAGGTGGAAATGTCACTATTGGTGATGGGAGCAAATCACAGATAAAAGGGAAAGGAATTATCTCTCTACCTAGACTACCAGACATTGCAAATGTTCTCTATGTGGACGGCCTAAGAGTGAACCTTCTGAGTATCAGCCAGATATGTGATCAAGAATTCATGGTGTTATTCTCCAAAGGAAAGTGTCTTGTTATGGATGAGTCTAGGAAGAAACTCATAAGTGGTGTTCGTACTCTAGACAATTGTTATGGATTGGTACCTGATGCTGATATTGTATGCAATAGTATTCGTTTGCCAAATGAAGATTTGTGGCATCAACGGATGGGACATGCTAGTTACAAACATCTCTCTATCGTATCTAAGCATGAATCGGTTCTAGGGATGCCAAAGCTGAGTAGGCTGAACAACGTTGTGTGTGGACCATGTCAACTTGGGAAACAGACGAAAGCTAAGCATCCAAGCACTCAGACATCAGCTACATCTAGACCTTTAGAGCTATTTCATTTAGATCTTATGGGTCCTACGAGAACAGAATCTCTTGGAGGAAAGAGATACATTATGGTTATAGTAGATGACTTCACGAGGTACACTTGGGTTATTCTTCTACGATCCAAGTCTGATGCTCCTGAGCACATTGAAGCACTGTGTACAAGACTGCAAAATGAGAATAACCTGAAAATTGACCGAATTAGGAGTGATCATGGTAAAGAATTCGAGAACTCATACATGGAGTCATTCTGCACAAGATTAGGTATATCTCAAGAATTCTCTGCTTCTATAACTCCTCAGCAGAATGATGTAGTAGAAAGGAAGAACAGGGTTATCCAGGAGATGGCTAGGGCCATGCTGCATAGCAAAGATGTGGCTAGAAATTTGTGGGGAGAAGCAGTCAACACTGCATGTCACACGGTGAACAGAGTGTATTTCAAACCCGGCACCAAAAAGACTCCATATGAGTTGTGGAAAGGAAGAAAGCCAAATGTGAAGTATTTTAGAATTTTTGGAAGTACTTGTTTCATCCTAAAGGATAGAGAGAATGTTGGGAAGTTTGATTCTAGAAGTGATGAAGGGATAGTTCTGGGATACTCTTTTACAAGCAAGGCTTATCGGGTATATAACAAAAGAACCATGAAGGTCATGGAAACAGTGAATGTTGTTATTGATGAGTCTTCAGATATCAGTTCTGAGAAAATTAATGAGGAACTCCCTAAAGAAATTCTTCCTCCAGAACCTAGGAGAGTACCGGAACTCATAGAAGAAGAGCCTACATCTCCAAGTACTCTTGGTACTCCAAGTGTTGTAGAAGAGCCAGCTAACATGCCTACATCACCTGATTCTGAGTGTCATGAAGACAAAGGACCCTCCTCCAGAATCAAATTAAATCATCCCCCAGAAACTATTGTGGGAAATATGAATGAACTCACATTGCGGAAACACACAGTTGATAAATGTGTTGCTAACTTTGTGTCATACTCTTGTTATTTGTCACAGGTTGAACCCACTAAAGTTGAGGAAGCTCTTCAGGATGAAAGCTGGGTTAAAGCAATGCATGATGAACTGCTTCAGTTTCAGAGGAATGATGTGTGGACTTTAGTCCCTAGACCGGAGGGCGAGCATGTCATCAGCACCAAGTGGATATTCCGAAATAAGACTGATGAGGAGGGCAATGTAATCCGCAACAAGGCTCGACTTGTAGCTTAAGGATACACTCAAATGGAGGGAATAGACTATGATGAAACATTTGCCCCAGTTGCTCGCATGGAGTCCATTAGAATCCATCTCACCCTAGCTTGTCACTTGAAGTTCAAGCTTTACCAGATGGATGTGAAAACGGCTTTCTTGAATGGATTGCTTAAAGAGGATGTCTATGTGGCTCAACTTAAAGGGTTCATTGATCCACACTTTCCGGATCATGTGTTGTACCTCAAAAAGGCTCTCTATGGATTAAAGCAAGCACCTAGAGCTTGGTATGATCGATTGACTCAATACCTGATATCCCATGGGTTCACAAGAGGAAAGGCTGATCAGACTCTCTTCATCAAAAGAAAAGCTGGTGAGTTGGTGGTTACTCAAGTCTATGTTGATGATATCATCTTTGGATCAACTAAGGATGAACTTGCTCAAGACTTCTCAAAACTCATGCAAGCAGAGTTCGAGATGAGCATGATTGGAGAACTGTCTCACTTCCTTGGACTACAAATTCGTCAACAAGATTCAGGTATATTCATCTCTCGCTAAATATGCTAAGAATCTTATGAAAAAGTTTGGATTGGAATCTGCTAGTTCTGTTAGAACCCCCATCAGCCCAAATGTTAAACTCACTGTTGACATGTTAGGTAAAAGTGTAGACTCTTCACTTTATAGAAGCATGATAGGTAGTCTTCTTTATCTTACTGCTAGTAGACCTGACATTAGTAACATATGACTGCTTTAAAAAGAATCATAAAGTATGTCAAGACTACTGCCAACTTTGGTGTGTGGTATAGCAAAGACACAAATAATGTCTTAACTGGATATTCTGATGCTGATTGGACTGGGAATGCTGATGATAGAAAAAGTACCTCAGGGGGCTGTTTTTATGTGGGTAATAATTTGGTCTCTTGGATGAGCAAAAAGCAAAACTCCATCTCGTTATCCACTGTTGAAGCGGAGTACATTGCTGCTGGTAGCTGTTGCACCCAACTCCTATGGATGCAAAAACTCCTTCATGATTATGGTATTTGTCAAGAACATCTCACCATCTACTGTGACAATACCAGTGCCATCAATATCTCTAAGAATCCAGTTCAACATTCTCGAACTAAGCACATAGAGATTCGACATCACTTCATTAGGGAGCTTGTCGAAGATGGTATTCTCACCCTTGAGTTTATTCATACCGATGACCAGAAAGCTGATTTGTTCACTAAACCTCTGGATAGCAAACGTTTTGAATTCCTTCTTCAAAACATCGTTGTCATCTCCATGGATTGATCTCCCTCTATCTTTCTTCTTCCTCATGCATTTGCATCTAGTTTTATGCATTGTTTTGCTTTCTTTAGTTTGTTTTTGTTTGTGTGTTTTCAGTTTTGTGTTTTATTTTTGCTCTTCTGATAAAAATAAAAAAAAATTGAAAAATTAAAAAATACAAAAACAGTGTGTGTTTGTGTGCATTGGTTCATGTGAACTTTTGAAATGGCCATTGAAACAGAGTTCTCTAAACTTTGTATCACCTGTAGCTTAGATGAGCATTCTTCTGCACAACTAAGCGAGTGAGCTTTGTAGCTCTTTGTTTTTGATGAGTAAGGTTGAGTGATCTCTTTTTCTTAACACTCATATCACTCTTTTTGACAGGTTGAACTAGAAAATCCTAAGAGAAAGGCATAAATAACCATCTCACCACTGTTACTCGCCAATCATAAGATGACATCTGTATGCTTCGGCATAGCAAAAGTGCAATGTCATAAGCTTAACATAATTGGGTATTTCTTTTCTTTCTCTTGTATGCCCATTCATGATATGCTTAATAAAAGAAAATATGCAAAGAAATAAAAAGCAAAAAGATCAAAAATGCTTTAAAATATGGTTGCAAGCGTGTTTTCTAGGAGATGTGGGAGTTATAGAATTTACCTCAAAGGTGATAGTCCCCATCAAGCAGTTATGATTGTGTGTGAGTTAAAGTGATTTTCTCATATCTCAAATCGTCATAACATTGAGACACTTATGCAATCTTGTGATGTTTTCACACACAACACGCAATATTCTTTACTATTCTTGATACATGTGCAGGTATAATGTGATTTGGCCATCACAAGGTTTACATGCGTTAATGTATGCTCACTAAACTGTCTGGACTTATTTTTGAAATATAAAATTGGTTAGACTTGTTTAGTGTGTGTGTGCGTGTTTTGAGATACATGTGCTTCAAAATTCTTGTTGAGAGATGATTTTGAGAGCTTAATGTGTTGCTTGGATCTTTGGTTGAGTTGCATGCATGATTGCATTCATGTCTGTGTTTTTCTTCTTTTGAAAAACTGTTTTTAAAGGCATCTCGACACCTCCTCGATACCCCTCAACACTTAGCTGTCTGTTGAGCTTCTTAGACTTTTTCTTATCGCTGTCTCGACACATATCTTGACACCTGGTGGATCGATCAAGAAACTTTCTGTCTGCTCGATAGCTTCTCGACAGCTTCTCGACAACTTCTGGATCGATCGAGGTTCCTGTTTAATAAAAACTGGTTTTGTATCTCATACAAAACACACAGCGGAAGTAACAAACAAGGATCTATTTCATTCATGATTGACAACATGCACTCTGTAAATTTCAGAATTTAAGAACAAGATAGCGTACCTTGGTGTGGAGAAATTCAAAACAAAGATTAGAAGCACTTGGGAAAACTTTTAATCTTCACTCCAATTCCACTTTACGCCCAAGATGTGTGGTCTTTCAATCAGTTTCCAAAGGGAGAATGAAAGTGTGTCTCACACTCTTTTTTTTTTTTTTTACGATTCGTTTCTTAAAATCACATTAAAAAAATACTGTATGTTTCTCCCTTTATAACTAACTGATTATCTAATTGGGCCGGCCTATTGGGCCTTTCCAATTGGGCTTTAGTGTGTGGCTTGGAATGGGACCAAAAGGGACTAATAAGACACTAGCTCCAATGGGCCTTGGGCTTTTCCGTCAACTCTTGACAAGTCCAAAGTTACCATTAATTATATTTAATACCACTATATAAATATAATTGCACTCTAGGCCTTATTAATAAATTATATCCCAAGACTTTATTTTACACGCAACCCCTTCATAAAATATTCGTAATAATACAAAGTCATAAAAGTAGACTGCCACTTTGTAAATTACTACATCTTATCCTTGAGTACCCGGTTTAATCCTTTAAAGTTTTTCATCATATATTTATGAAATCCAATTTCATAAATATATAATTTAGTAATTTCTTACCAAAGTGGTTAGGCCTAACTCTCTGAATAACCAAACCCATTAAACTTATCTCAAGGGAATATTTTGTATCTCCATTAAGAGACTATGAATTCCATCTTGAGAATATATGTTCCATCAACACTAAATGTGGTTGCCCAACATACTGAGGTTTTGACCGTTATTTTAGATCTCACTCCTGATATATCAAAGCAACCTACACCTCATGATCAAGTCTATTATTCTCTCAGGATTAAGAGTTCATGTAAATAGAAGTCGTGAGATTTATTATTAATTTGACAGTCGTTAGGAGAATAATAAATCTCACAGTGGTCCAGTTCAATATGTCTTAACTCTTAAAACATATCAACATATCAACTAGAAGTCGCCACTTCCATGATTAAGACAAATCATCTTAGTTGATACGTTATAGTCTTCGCAGATGAAATGCCCAATTTCATCACCAACTACGAACTATAAATTCTGAGTTTACAAAGAACTTGTGATTTATATCTTCTGTGACTTTTCACATAAATCACATACTATGCATCTCATGGGCTATATGATAATGTCCAAATATTCATGTTACCATTATTTTAGATAAAAAATAAACAACTTTATTAAATACAACATTAAGTCACACATAATGTCATACATAACATCATACAATAGGATTTAAGGGCATATATTCTAACAATCTCCCACTTGCCCTAAAGACTATTGTGCACTAATTTAACTCTCATTCCCTCCAAATGTGACTCGAAAGTCCTTTGAGGTAAGGTTTTGGTAAAAGGATCTGCTAGATTATTTGCACTTTCAATCTTTGCCAACACAACATCTCCACGAGCAACAATGTCTCGAATGATATGGTACTTCCTCTCAATGTGCTTTCCTTTCTTGTGATTTCTTGGATCTTTGGATTATGCAACGGCTCCACTATTATCACAAAACAATGTGATGGGAACTTGCTCCATTCTTATAACACCAAGATCAAAAAGGAATTTCTTGAGCCAAACAACCTCCTTTGCCGCTTCACAAGCAGCAACGTACTCGGCTTCCACGGTGGAGTCTGCAATGCAAGATTGCTTAACACTCTTCTAACTTATGGCTCCACCTCCCAAGGTGAAAACACATCCAGAAGTGGATTTTCTGAAATCTAGATCCGATTGAAAATCTGAATCTGTATAGCCAATGGGAATCAAATCCTCACAATGGTAAACAAGCATATAATTTCTCGTTCTCCTAAGATACTTGAGAATGTGCTTTACAGCTTGCCAATGTTTTCGTCCTGGATTTGATTGATATCGGCTGACCATGCCAACTGAATAACAAATGTCTGGTCTAGTACAAAGCATGGCATACATGAGACTTCCTACTGTAGAAGCATAAGGAACTTGTCTCATCATATTTTCTTCCTCTTGAGTCTTAGGCCTTTGGTCATCAGACAGAGGAACTCCATGTCTAAAAGGAAGCAATCATTTCTTGGAGTTTTACATGCTAACCGTTCTAGAACCTTATCTATATATCCAGCTTGTGATAAGCCTAACATCTTATTCTTGCAATCTCGCCAAAGCTTGATCCCTAGAATAAAGTTAGCCTCACCCAAGTCCTTCATATCAAATTGGCTAGACAACCAAACTTTAACCGATGACATTACCCCTACATCATTCCCAATAAGTAGAATATCATCAACATAAAGTACTAGGAACATTACTACTTTGTCTTGATGTCTTTTGTACACACATGGTTCATCAAGATTTTGCTCAAAACCAAATGACTTGATTGCTTGATCAAATCTGATGTTCCATGACCTAGATGCTTGTTTAAGTCCATAAATGGACCTATTCAACTTGCATACCATATGCTCTTGGTTCTTTGCTATGAATCCTTCTGGTTGCATCATGTATATTTCTTCTTCAAGATTGCCATTAAGAAATGCAGTCTTGACATCCATTTGCCAAATCTCATAATCATAATGAGCAGCAATGGATAAGAGAATTCTGATAGACTTAAGCATGGCTATTGGCGAAAAATTTTCATCATAATCAATGCCTTCTTTTTGTGTGTACCTTTTCGCCACTAGTCTTGCTTTAAAGGTTTCATCCTTTCCATCTATCCCTCTCTTCCTCTTGTAAACCCATTTGCAACCAACAGGTTTAATGTCGTTAGGCGCCTTTACAAGATCCCGTACATGATTGGAATACATAGAATCCAATTCAGATTTCATAGCTTGGATCCAATGATGTGCATCTATATCATTCATGGCTTCATCATAAGTGTAAGGATCCGATTCAGCCTCTTCTGAGATAGCTTCATAGGTTTCTCCCAAACCTATAAATCTTATAGGAGGTCGAACAATTCTCCCATTACGACGAGGCACCTGTGTACTAGAAATCTCATAAGTAATATCTTGTGGTGTATCTAATATAGTCACATCATTCCTAATTTCATCCATTGGTTGTTCAACTACAGGTTCATTCATTTCAGCCAAGACAACTCTGCTTCTAGGAGTATAATCATTCATATAGTCATTTTCTAAGAATTTGGCATTTGTGCTAACAAACACTTTGTTATCCTTATGACTATAGAATAAACCTCCAACAGTTCCTTTTGGATACCCTACAAAGAAAACCACTTCTGTTTTAGACTGTAACTTGTCAGACTTTCCTTTCAACACATGTGCTGGACAACCCCAAATATGGAGATGTCTCATACTAGGCTTACGCCCATTCCACAACTCTACAGGTGTTTTAGGAACAGACTTCGAAGGTACTAAATTCAGAAGATACATTGCGGTATTTAAGGCATATCCCCAAAAGGAAATTGGTAGAGTCGAATAACTCAACATGGATCTCACCATATCCAAAAGAGTCCTATTCCTTCTTTCTGCTACACCACTTTGTTGTGGAGTTCCAGGTGCAGTCAACTGGGATATAATCCCATTTTCAGTCAAGTAATCCTTGAAGTCACCAAGAAGGTATTCGCCACCTCGATCAGATCGAATGGCCTTTATGTGTTTACCTAATTGATTCTCAACTTCAGCCCTAAACTCTTTGAACTTTTCGAAGGCTTCGGACTTTCGTTTTATTAGGTACACATAACCAAATCTAGAGTAATCATCAGTGAAAGTAATGAAATACTCATAGCCACCTCTTGCTTGGATTGACATAGGACCACATATATCTGAATGCACTAGTTCTAGCAAATCGCGGGCTCTTCTACCTTTTGCATTAAAAGGCCGTTTGGTCATTTTACCTTCCAAACAAGATTCGCAAACTGGAAAACCATCAAAGTCCATGGGCTGTAAAAGTCCATCTTTGATTAGTCTTTGAATCCTACTTGAATTAATATGACCCAAATGCAAGTGCCAAAGATATGCTTCACTAGTAGAAGGAGACTTTCTCTTTAATGATTTTACATGAGAGCTATTATCTATTTTAGAATTGTATAATTCATGCATGTCAGGAGTTAAAATATAAAGACCATCCACAATATTTCCAGAACAGATAAACATTTTATCCTTCTTTATTACAACATTGTCTTTCAGGATAACACAATATCCATGTTTACCTAAATAAGTTGCAGAAATTAAATTCCTACGAACATTAGGTACATACAAACAGTCTTCCAATATTAATAGTCTAGACTTAAAACACAAATTATACACTCCAACAGCTACAACCGGAATCTTGCTCCCATCAGCCAAAGTAAGAAATAGTTCTCCCTCATTCAACTTTCTGGTCTCCTGGAACTCCTGCAAAGAATTGCAGATATGATTAGTACAACCTGAATCCATACACCAGGAATCTGTTGGATTTTGTACCAAACATATTTCAAGAAGAAAGGAACTTTTATTACCCTTATTCTTGGCAGCTTTGAACTTTGGACAATTCCTCTTTCAATGTCCTTTCTCACCACAATGGAAACACTTTCCTTTGGTTTTCTTTCGTTTGTCGGCAACCCCTAAAGCAATTTGTTTACCAATTTTCTTAGTGAAGTCCTTCTTCTTCTTCTTACCCTTGCCTTTCGACTTAGGTTGAGAAGTAGAATCTTCACCCACATTGGCTTCAACACTAAAAGTACCAAGGATGCCTTCCGCCGCCACTAACTCATTCATTAATTTAGACAAAGAGTAAATCTTTTTGTTCATATTATAATTGAGTCTGAATTCCTTGAATGAATCCGGTAGTAACTGGAGTATCATATCCACTTGGGATTCTCCATCAATGTCGGCACCTAAAACTTCTAATGTGTTCAGATTAGTAATCATCCTAAGACAATGCTCCCTTACTGAACTTCCTGCAGCCATTTTGGTATTATAAATTTGCCTCATGGTTTCTAGCCTTGCAGACCGGCCTTGCTCATCAAACATCTCCTTCAGACTTAGCATGATGTCCGAAGCATGTTCTACATCCTGCATTTGATGCTGTAGAACATTTGAAATAGATGCTAGGATATAGCATTTGGCCATCTCATTAGATTTCTGCCAACGATCATATCGCTGTTTTTCCTCAATAGGGGCATCTAATGAAGGAAAGTTAGGACATGGTTGAGTAAGTACATATTTATGCTCTTCAGCAGTAAGAACAATGTCCAAATTCCTTTTCCAGTCAACATAGTTGGATCCAGTCAGTTTGTTTTGATTAAGAATAGCAACAAGTGGGCTAAATGATGCCATGATTTAAATCTGAAAATAATAAACATGAATACAATAAGTAAACTGGACATTATCAAATTTAGCATATAAGCATATAATATGGAACCTTAATAAAACCATAAAATAATATATGCAACGACAATCCAATCCCATATTCAATATCCCTCAGCATAGAGTGAATATTAAATACTATGATTGATTGAGAAGTACTCTCATTATTAGTGCTATCATGATAACTCTTATCAAACACTAATAATACGCCGTTTTACATTTAGCCTCTAAGTAATAATAGCAAGAACTCAGCATAGAGGATACTAAAATACTTAGTCTAGTGTATACCATTGTCTAGAATCATGTGTAGCCACATTTCATCCCTTTAACAAGTTTATTTTATGGTACCATGATAAAAACACCCTCCGCATGGAATGCAAAGCTCGAGGCTAAGACAAGGTGTTTATCAAACCACTATAAACTAAGAAATTCAATCTTGTAGGACCATGAAATAAATACTCTCCGCATGGAATGCTAAGCTCGAGGTAAAGACAAAGTATATATTTCACACTACTATGAACTAACAATGGAGGCCGTGAGATCCAACCCTTGTATCTCTCTCCCACTAGATATTTTAAAAATAAAGGTTTTTAAGGTCAAGGACCAAAATAATGCTAGACACTTTGAAAACACAGTCCTAATCTCATTAAGAATAAATTTCATAATCGTAGCATTAATATATATAAATATATATATAACGTCATGTAAACTCATATAACTTTTAGATTGAATCCATTATATACGGATTCAACCAAAAGTCTTTTAATCCATATATAAAGTAGTTATTGTCAGGAAGCATGCAGTCCGTACACTATTCTATATAAATCAGAACCATAAAAGATTTACACTCCAAGCGGTGCAATAGAATCCAAACGATTCATGGACAGTTATTAATAAATCAATTGTACAATTACAATCAACTGAGGGACATATATATTTACTTGGTCATTTATGCTTTTGCGTGCATTGATGATAAAATATATAACTGTCATGTTATAACGGTCATGTTATATTTGAATCGTTTATGGCATATGAACATCACAGAATGATCTTCAATCACATCTACATAGATTAATTCCATATTATGACATACAGATTCAATCTATTTCCATATATGAATCATGGCATACAAATTTCAATGCCAATAACGTAAATTCATAAAACCATGATAATCAAACCATGTCTACACAAAGATGACGGTTTTCTTAAATTCTAAAATTTAATTACACACTATACAATCATGATATGAAAACCTGGCTCTGATACCAATTGTCTAATAAAAACTGGTTTTGTATCTCATACAAAACACACAGCGGAAGCAACAAACAAAGATCTATTTCATTCATGATTGACAACATGCACTCTGTAAATTTCAGAATTTAAGAACAAGATAGCGTACCTTGGTGTGGAGAAATTCAAAACAAAGAGTAGAAGCACTTGGGAAAACTTTTAATCTTCACTCCAATTCCACTTTACGCCCAAGATGTGTGATCTCTCAATCAGTTTCCAAAGGGAGAATGAAAGTGTGTCTCACACTCTTTTTTTTTTTTTACGATTCTTTCTTAAAATCACATTAAAAAAATTCTGTATGTTTCTCCCTTTATAACTAACTGATTATCTAATTGGGCCGGCCTATTGGGCCTTTCCAATTGGGCTTTAGTGTGTGGCTTGGAATGGGACCAAAAGGGACCAATAAGACACTAGCTCCAATGGGCCTTGGGCTTTTCCGTCAACTCTTGACAAGTCCAAAGTTACCATTAATTATATTTAATACCACTATATAAATATAATTGCACTCTAGGCCTTATTAATAAATTATATCCCAAGACTTTATTTTACACGCAACCCCTTCATAAAATATTCGTAATAATACAAAGTCATAAAAGTAGACTGCCACTTTGTAAATTACTACATCTTATCCTTGAGTACCCGGTTTAATCCTTTAAAGTTATTCATCATATATTTATGAAATCCAATTTCATAAATATATACTTTAGTAATTTCTTACCAAAGTGGTTAGGCCTAACTCTCTGAATAACCAAACCCATTAAATTTATCTCAAGGGAATATTTTGTATCTCCATTAAGAGACTATGAATTCCATCTTGAGAATATATGTTCC
The DNA here is from genome assembly GCA_032878915.1 of Castanopsis chinensis. Taxonomy (NCBI): domain Eukaryota; kingdom Viridiplantae; phylum Streptophyta; class Magnoliopsida; order Fagales; family Fagaceae; genus Castanopsis; species Castanopsis chinensis. The sequence continues at coordinate 7,929,765 of JAVQMG010000102.1, read as the reverse complement.
ATCAACACTAAATGTGGTTGCCCAACATACTGAGGTTTTGACCGTTACTTTAGATCTCACTCCTGATATATCAAAGCAACCTACACCTCATGATCAAGTCCATTATTCTCTCAGGATTAAGAATTCATGCAAATAGAAGTCGTGAGATTTATTATTCATTTGACAGTCGTTAGGAGAATAATAAATCTCACAGTGGTCCAGTTCAATATGTCTTAACTCTTAAAACATATCAACATATCAGCTAGAAGTCACCACTTCCATGATCAAGACAAATCATCTTAGTTGATACGTTATAGTCTTCGCAGATGAAATGCCCAATTTCATCACCGACTACGAACTATAAATTCTGAGTTTACATAGAACTTGTGATTTATATCTTCTGTGACTTTTCACATAAATCACATATTATGCATCTCATGGACTATATGATAATGTCCAAATATTCATGTTACCATTATTTTAGATAAAAAAATAAATAACTTTATTAAATACAACATTAAGTCATACATAATGTCATACATAGCATCATACAATAGGATTTAAAGGCATATATCCTAACAGTTCCTTCATGGTTGATTCTACTTTCTCGACCCGTGACCTCGATAGCTTCATCTGTCAAAGTGATTTTTCTCGATAGCTGTCTCGACAGCAGGCTCGATACCTCTCGATACCTCTCGATACATGCAGCTGTCGAGAATTACTGAAAGTGTATAAAAAGGTTCTTCGCGATTTCTAACTCACTTTGCTCGATCTCTCTTCCTCGACAGAACTTTCTCTCTCTCTCAAAACACTTCTCACTCTCTCCAAACCTCTTCCAAGGCTTTCTCAAGTGTTTTTCTCGATCCTCATCACTTGGTAAGCATCTTATCCCTCTTTTTCATGCATTTCATGTTTTAAAAAACCCTAGGTTTTGTGTTTTTAAAAATTTTTGGGATTTTTCAAAAATTTTTTAGGTTTTCATGAAATTGTTGAGTTGGTTTTATAGATTTGATCTTCAAAACCACATGCATCATCACATTAGCATTCTAATTGTATTTTCATGCATTTAGATGTGTGCCTATCTGTTGTGTGCTATTAGGTTTGGATTGGGCTGAGCCTATGATGTTTTATTGTTGCATGTCACATGTTCATGCATTTTTCATGCATACATTCTTTCCTTTCAATATTTATCTTCCAAGATTGAACTGCTTGGAACTTTTCTGTGTGTCTTTTCTTCTTCCCCCTCTCTATGTTTGCGTTAGTAGTGTCTATGGCACCTAAACGTAAGTCCACTCCATCCCAGAACCCTCTGTGTTCTAAGGGATCGTCTTCTTCTAATTCTACTCCATTTTCTATCCGGTTCCGTGATAAGAAAGCCCATAAGGACTTCTCAAAGAACTTTTCTAAACGAGGTGTTCATTCGGAATACCACGTTGTCCTGGCAGACTTTGCCGACACCGACTTTCCCGATGTCATACACAGTCGGGATTGGGAGTCACTATGTGATGTCCTGGTCACATGTCCACTCGTGTTGATACAAGAGTTTTACTCCAACATCCACCGGATCGATTCTTCAGTACCTCTTTTCTACTCTAGCGTTCGAGGTACGCGCTTTGCTGTCACTCCGGAGTTAGTCTCCGAGGTGCTTCATGTCCCTAGGGTGGATCATCCTGACTACCTTAGCTGTAAGTGTCTATGGACTGTGTCCAAAGACAAGATGATCTCGGTGTTCTGTGAGCGTCCTTCCACTTGGGGAGATCATATGTATACACCATGTCGACCTTTTGCTAAAGGTCCTCGTTTCCTTAACATGGTGATGACCTTTGTTTTGCACCCACTTTCTCACTACAACTCTATCATAGAGCCTCGTGCTCGGTTTTTGTTGTCCTTTCTAGAGGATCTCTCTATAGACTTTCCTTCACACTTTATCTTTTCTATCATCGATGTCTATAAAGATACGGCCACCCTTGATAAGCTCATTTTCCCTTCTGCTATCACGAGGATTCTTCGCCGTTTTTCCATCCCATTCCCTTCGTCTGATCCTTACCATGTCATGTCTGCCATAGACGCCGCTACCGTAAAACATAGCGAGGCACAGTTTCGATTGAGACAGTCTGACGGTGCCACTCCTTCCTCCCGTCCGACTACCTCTAGATCAGCTCGAGCGGCTGCTGCTTCTTCTTCGAGCGATGTCACCCTAGGAGACATCATGGCGCAGCTTCAGCGCATGGATGCTCGCCTAGATACACTCTCCACGGAGTTGTATCAGGTGAATGTTCGTGTTGGTCGCATCGCCAGGCGCCAGGCGACAGGCGACCTTGGGCAGCTTTGCTCTAGAGGCTTCTCCTCTGCCACCTCATATGTCGACTAAGACTGAGGCTGATGATGATGGTGATGACGATGATGCTTCTGAGGATGATGATGATGATGGAGATGCGAGCTCTTCCGATGAGATGTCTACATGACACTCTACCCTTTGTCACTCGTGACAAAAAGGGGGAGTAGTTTTTGGTATGAGAGTAGTCATGCTTGGGGGGAGTGTTAGCATAAGACATTTTTGTTAGAGGGAGTGTGGATTGAGGGATGTAGTGAGGTGATCATATGTATTTTTTTCTTTTCCATCTTTTTAGAGATACATTGATCATGTATTGACATACATTGTACTTATTTTCTTGATATATATGATGATGTATGTTTTTATTTCACCTAATTTTACATATGTTGTTTCTTTTCTGTCTTTATACACATGTTTCTTTACTTGTACGCAATCTATTATTTCTGTTTCATACAAAGATGCCTTAATGTGTTTTGTTTATAAGTGTTTCAGAAATACAGGTTGTCAAAGTCTACTTGCCATAAACTCTCTTCTTGCAAAGTTTTTCAAGAGTTTGTGTTAGGATTGATTTTACTGTATGTAACATTTGAAGTATGAGTTAAAGTGTTTTATGACTTCTCTCATATTTTCATTTGTTTGTTGTGGTTTTGTCACGGATTGCCAAAGGGGAAGATTGTTAGGACATATGTAGTTCAAGATTGTGAACATATGTCACTATTTTATGTAATTGGCTTATCCTTAGATAAAACGCACTTTACTTGTAATTGGGTAGATCTAGGATGTGTTTAACACCTCAAGAAACAGTGTTTCAAGATTCAGTGTTGAAGCCATCAAAGTCTGTCCAAGAAACAAGCAAGGAAGTGCAAGTTACTAAAGCTCGACACCTACCTCGACACATGCATCTATCGAGCTTTAAGAAGCTGTCTTTCCCTGAGCCTCGACAGCTCCTCGACAGATCCTTGACACCTCCATCTGTCGAGAATTAAAGAAAACAGATTTTCAGTTCTGTTTCAAGTCCAGTCCGTGAATGTGTCTTTGGGACTTCTTTTCTCCTAACCCTAGACATATAAAAGGATTGTTTTAAGGGCCGAAAAAGATGATGCAAGTTGCACAATCATTAAGAACTTCTTGTTCATGCAATTTGTGATCTGAAAGAAAAAGTTCGTGTCCTAGTTCATCTCTGATGATTTGAAGAACTTTGCAACCAACAAATCTCTCTCTCTCTAGTTGGTGTTTGAAGTCGCGTACTAGGATCCGCGCATCTGGTTAGTCACATACTTGGGAGCCGTGCATTGGAAAGGAGAAACTGCCACTACAGAGCAAGTCCAATTGGGTATTAGGGTAAGGGTTCAACTGTAGATTGGTAAGGTACTTGGGATTCCTTGCTTGTAATCGCTTGCTGTGATAATAGTGGAGTTTCGGGAGTGGTGACCTTAAATCACCCGGTGGGGTTTTTGCCGTCAGGTTTTTCCCCATTCGTAAACAAATCACCGTGTCATTTATTTTCCCCTGCATAACTTAGTTTTGGTGATTTGTTTGTGCTGCCATGTGATATTGCATGTTAATTTGATTAATTAATAACTAGGGTAATTAATTAATATAATTTATCACAAGGGGTCAACGCGTTTGTGGCCTGTCAAATAAGATCTAGATAAGTGCCAAAACATACAGTATCAAAGGATGGAAACTTTCTCTTTGAAAAAGTAAAAGAAGTAAATTTCCATCTAGAAAACAATCATGGACAAAGATTAGCATTACCAAACCAGAAACACTTTCCTTTGGTCATAATTTTGAGTCTAATTCCTTTTTGGCAACTACTAGGGCAACTAGCTTGCCCAACTGTTTGGTATTTTAATTCCTCTTCTTACCACGTTTTCCTTTTGGTCTAGGCTAAGAATTTGAATGAAATCATATTGATCCTTGCCTTAGCTTTTAGGATGTCTTCCATTGCGTAGAACTCACTCATCAATTTAGATAATATAAAAAGAATTTCTTTATTTTCACAACAATCTGAATTGATCTAATGATTCTAACAAGAACTTATGGATCATATTCGTATGAGATTAACATTTAATCTTTACATCCAAGGATTCCAATTCATTCTAAAATGAAAATATTTTCATAAAATGATATAGAATTGGAACTCCTTAAGCTTTTCTTGGCACTCAATATGACTTATATTGAATATCATCTAGTAGCATGATATTTCATACTAAACATCTCATTTAGACTTAATAAAAAGTCTAAGTCTAGTAATAACTCTTGCATCTCATGCTGTAGCATAATTGAGATAGAAGCCAATGTAACATATTGGCATTTCAATGGAGACTATGATCATATTGTAAGCCATCTTCCATCAATGCATCATTGATAGAAAATTATGACAATGCTAAATCGAAACATAAATATGTACTTTTAAAGCACCATGTCCAAAATTATTTCTTAGTTAATGTGATTCATTTAAAATAGTAGCTAGAGAACAAAATTATGACAACTTTATTTTGAGACTATGAACATAATTACAGGGACATTATATTTTGCATCCATAACCATATAGTATGGAACCCGAAAAACATACTATACTAGGTACAACGACAACCTAATCCCGCAATTAATATTCCTCAGTATAAAGTGAATACCAACCTCTATGATCAAGTGAGGAATATTCTCATTATAAATGCTATCATGGTAACTCTTACCAAACAAAAATAATTTGCCGCTTTTCCCTTAGCCTCTAAGTAATAATAGTAAGTGATGATGCAAAGAAAATCAGTAAGCTGGATGCTTCGGGTTTGATAGGGCTCACGGTTGATCTTGGTAGCCTGAAAAAGAAAGAAGCAATCAAAGGGGACCGGGGTTGCCGGCCAATAACCCTCCGATGACAAAGTCAGTTTTCCTCTCAAGTATTTTCAAGTTCCAAATTTTTGGGAATGATTTTTCACGTACCTTTTCTTGGTCTGGACTAACGTTTATATAGTGTCTTAAGAGCGGTTATTGGATTTGTAACCTCCCCTTGATTTTAGGAGGTTTGTATTTCAATATAACTTCCTCAACCGTTTTAGGAGTTACCCTTTTTAGTGCGCAACGGTCACTGGAGGTTACTCGTATAATGAGAAGATGCTTCAGACTTTCATAAATGTCTAAGTGTTCACGCGTCGTCCATAACTTCTCGTCCTAAGGACTTCAAGGCAGCTTACCTCGTCTTGAGGACGCCTAGACAGCTTACCTCGTCTTGAGCATGCCGAGACAGCTTACCTCGTCTTGAGCATGCCGAGACAGCTTACCTCGTCTTGAGCATGCCGAGACAGCTTACCTCGTCTTGAGCATGCCGAGACAGCTTACCTCGTCTTGAGCATGCCGAGACAGCTTACCTCGTCTTGAGCATGCCGCTTGTTCTGGACGATCTCCATGGACAATTGGAGTTGCGTTTTATCATATCACATCAGTTGCCCCCTTGTCCATGGGTCGTCTAGACCTTATTTTTACTAGCGACGTTGTTTGGACAGGTGTCTCAATGCCAGTTGTCGTAGGTGCCACGTGTCATGTTTTAATTGGAGACCAATCATGTCAGCTCGTTTCTCGAGGGACGTGCCATTTGTCGCTTTCTGGATGGTCGCGTCGCTTCGTGTATTGGGGTCAATGCCTATAAATAGTTGATTTCCTCCGCTGCCCTCCTCATTTCATCAAATTTTCTTCTTCGACCTTCCTCGTCTTAGCGCTCGTCTAGAAGTTTCCTGCGTCATTTAGTCTCCCCTCGTCTAGTTCCAGGTATTCTCTTCAATACTCGTCCTTAGATTTTAAGCTTCCTTCTTAAAATGTCTGAAGTAGTCCTTTCCTCGTCTAGTGATAGCATTGCCAAAGCTATAGACGAGTACCAGGACCCTAGTAGCTTTAGTGGCTCTAGCGATAGTTCTAGGAGTAGCAATAGTAGTAGCAATGGGAACACTACAGACGAGTACACGTCTGGTGTCCCAGGGGTTCCTCCCGAGGTGTTTAGGGAACAACATAGGACGAGGGTTAAGTCTGGCTCCCTGGCTGGCACAAGTGCTCCCTCGTCTTCTGCTCAAGACGAGGAGGAAGAGGAGGTCGTTTATACTTGTGCTATAGGGGTTGGTTCTAAAACAGAGGAGTGGAAATTAGATCTTCTCAAGGTTAGGTACCAAATCCCTGATAGCTTGAACCCTAGGCTACCCGTCCGTGGCGAGTGGTGTTGTCAACCTCGCTTCGGCGTTGGTATTTATGAGGCTTACCTCTTAGGAGGTTTGAGGTTGCCTCTAAATGCCTTCGCTAGGGAGTTGCTTTCTAGGTTAGGTATAGCCATATGCCAACTTAACCCCAATGCATGGCGTCTAATAATTGCCATGCAAGTTTTGTGGAGGGAGGTGTTTGAGGGGAACCGTCCTCTTTCCGTGGACGAGTTCCTCTACTGCTATAAACCCTCCGAAATTAACCAGTCCCTTGGCTTTTATCAATTTACAGCTAGAGGGACAGATTGTAGATTGATTAAGTCACTAGTGACGTCAGACAGGAACTGGAAGACGGAGTTTTTCTTCGTCTCTGGTTGCTGGGCTGGTCGTCCTAGTGAGATTGCCCAAGATCCGTTTCCCCCTATACAGGAGAGATAGGGAACCTTCGTCCTGAAGGTATGCATTTTTCGTTGGTTATTGCACTCGTCCTTTCTAATGGTCGTCTTACATTTTTTGTGTGTTTTGTTTTGAAGGTGTCAGACGACCCCACTTGGATACACTCCAATTGGAACGAGTTCAAAAAGCTCGTCTCTACAGCGACAGGACTTTTCATTTTTTGGTTACGCTTAGGCGTCTTGCCACTTGGGGTCTAGGTCCTGACCCTTCAGACGAGGCAATCGCCCACGAAGTTACTGTGAGAAGACGTAAGTCGTCCTTTTCCTCGTCTTTTCAATCCCTTTTTTTTTTTTTTTTTGACTGACGCCTTTACCTGCAGGGATGGCAACAATGAAGCAGAACAAAGGCAAGAACGCAATGGACGAGGGAGCTGGTTCTGGAGCTAAGTCCCATACTCGTCCAGCTTCTGGTGACAAGAGGAAGAGCCTCTCCCTAGGCGTGGACTTGGGAAACCTCCCAAGTAGGCGCAAGGAAAAGAAGGCGAGGCACAAGTCGTCCAAATCTAAAGACGTCCCAGCCGACCAGCCTGGTTCTATTCTCGTCCCTCCCAGCCACCATGTTCAAATTTTAGACGTTGATCCAGAGCTTCCTTCCCCGCCCATTCCGTCTGCAGTTCGAACCTCGTCTCAACCTTCCATCCAAGTTCCTCACAATCTTCTTGAGGACGAGGGCTTGGCTTGGGAGAGATTTGAGAAGGTTGTAACGGACGAAGACATTACGGCATGCTACAACATGTCGCTGAAGGATTTTGAACACTCCGGCGTTCATGACCTTTTAAGGTATGTAGATTTTACATCTTTGTCTCGTCTAGTAATGAACTTATGCATGAATTCTAATGAAGCTTTAATTTATGCAGGCAATGTCTAAGTTCATTGCAGCGTCCAGGCAAGCGACTGAACTGGACAAGACGAGGGTGCTGCTGGAGAAAACTGTCCAGAAAGGGAGGGACGAGACCAAGAGGTGGGCTGAGACGGCAGCTAAGGCCAAGGACGAGGCGGAGAACTCGAAGAAGCGCGTCATTGAGCTGGAGACTGAGGCCCGTGAGAAGGACGCTCGTCTGGAATTCCTTTTAAAGAGGAATGAAGAGTTCGAGGTTCTCCTGGAGAAAGCTAAAGGAGATGCCGTTGCAGAGTTTAAGGCGTCCAAAGAATTTACAGATTCAATGGACGCCAACTATGCAGCTGGCTTCGAAGACTTTAGGATGGACGCCATTGAGAAATTTCCAGGAGTGGACTTCAGCTCCATAAAGCTCAACCTTGGCGGTGCGTCCACAAGCTCTCTCGTCCAAACCAGCTCTGAAGATATCAATGTGGAGGACGATGCCAGCACTTTGCCACCTCAAAACGAGCCCAATGCCAACACACCGTCTGTTTAGAATTATCTCTTTTTTTTTTTTTTTTTTTTATTGCAATGTATTGGAATACAATTACCTCGTCTAGAGGTTTATAGACGGGTTTATCAACAATTGCCTCAAGGGCTTTACTTGTAAGGGTTTTTGGACGATGGACGTCTACCCTTTTATTTTTAATTCAATGAATGTCTATTTTTATTCATATTTTGTTAATGTATGGACGTGCTTCCCTTTGTTTTTATTGTGATTGAAATTTGTAAATTTCCTAAGTATTAAAGGGTCGTCCTTGTACCTTCCCTATGGGCAATGTTATTATCTCGTCCATGTCTTTCTATAGACGAAGTTATTATAGCCTTGTCAGATGTTTCCTTTGTCCATAGGCATGGCCCACTTTCCTCGTCTAAAGGCTTGACTTTCGTCTCGTCCATGAGCTTGGCTTTGGCCTTTCGCCAAGGACGTTTTCTAGCCCTTGACTCGTCCTTAGAGCACCTGTATCTTTGACAGATACTCGTCCATGGACTTAACTTTTTGTGCCTTAGCTTAATTTATACTTTATCCTCGTTTTGAGGAAAGCTCTGCGAACGTTACATCCCTGCGTCCAAGGATTTTTCATTCGTTTTAAGATTTTGCCCTCCTCATTGGTTTTACCATGGGAGTTAGGTTTTGCGCATAAAATACACTTAAAATCCAAACCATATTTATATAAGCATTGTTCACAAACATAGCACCTGCTTGGGAAGCTAGTGCATTATGAAAATACTTAAAATATATATCTTTGTCTTTAACAAACTTGTCTGTAGACGGTGCAAGTGTTTAAGAACCAATGCACCTTTATTATTAGTACACACCGTAGCAGTAGAAAAAACACTAGTAGATATTAAACAGTAGTTGGGTCGTCCATGACAGAAACCTCGTCTTTGCTTAACCTCGTCCAAGTTCATTGATAGTACCTTCTCAGGTGCTCCACGTTCCAAGGGTGCTCTAGCTTTCGTCCGTCCAAAGCTTCTAAGTAATACGACCCTTGCCTTTTGCAGTTTACTACCCTGTATGGTCCTTCCCAATTGGGTCCCAATTTTCCATGAGCTGGGTTCCTAGTTGCCAAGGTTACTCTCTTGAGAACGAGGTCCCCTATGCTGAAGCGCCTGGGTTTCACCATAGCATCATGCTGTCTGGCCATAAGGTTCTTGTACCTTACTGTCCTCTGCTCCGCATCCATCCTCACTTCATCAATAAGGTCAAGGTCAAGACGAAGCAGTTCTTCATTTTCCTTCTCTTGATACTTCATCACTCGATGATTAGCCATATGAACTTCCGCTGGTATGACCGCTTCACTTCCATAAGCTAACTTGAAGGGAGTTTCTCCTGTTGGGGTTCTCACTGTGGTTCTGTAAGCCCAAAGAACGCCTGGTAACTCGTCTGGCCATATCCCCTTTGCCCCCTCTAGCCGAGTCTTGATGATTTTCAGCAAGGATCGGTTAGCTACTTCTGCTTGTCCATTTGCCTGTGGGTGGGAGGGTGAGGAGTAATGATTTCTGATTCCAAAATGCTCACAGAAGTCTCTGAACGGTGCGTTGTCAAATTGTCGTCCATTGTCCGATACTAGCACCCTCGGTACTCCGAACCTACACAGAATATTCTTCCAAACAAAATTTTTCACGTTTTGCTGCGTAATCTTTGCAAGAGGTTCAGCCTCCACCCATTTAGTAAAATAGTCAATCCCTACCACCAGAAACTTCATTTGTCTGGTTCCCGGGGGGAAAGGACCTAGGATATCCAGTCCCCATTGTGCAAAGGGCCACGGGGCCATCATCGGGGTCTGATACTCCGACGGTTGCCTAGGGACATTGCTGTAGCGCTGGCATTGGTCGCACACCTTGACATAAGCCTTGGCATCTGCCTGAACCGTGGGCCAATAGTAGCCGGCACGAATGACCTTATGGACGAGGGACCTTGCCCCCGAGTGATTTCCACATGCTCCCTCATGAACCTCCCTCAAGACATAATTTGCTTCGTCTGGAGCTAGGCACCTCAGGTAGGGTTGAGATAAGCCTCGCTTGTAAAGTACTTCATTTATAAGGATGTACTTTGCAGCCCTAACCCTAAGTTTCCTAGCTTCGTTCTTGTCTTCTGGAAGCTTCCCATCTTGTAGATAGAGTATAATTGGACTCATCCAATTTTCTTCTCCTCCAATTTGATGTATTTCCGGGAGGTCTATGCTCGGCATGTATTGGACTTTGCCATACTCGTCCATGACTCCACCTGCCGACGCTGCTCGCGCCAGCGCATCTGCTTCCATGTTTTCTTCCCTCGGGAGTTGAATAAAACTCACTTCTGAAAACTTTTGCACAAGCCTTCTCACTTTGCTGAGGTATTTCTTCATTCGTTCTTCCTTGGCATCACACATTCCGTTCACCTGGTTGATTACTAGCTGAGAATCTCCTCTGATTATTACTGACTCCGCTCCCAAGGACTTGGCCAATTCCAGCCCTTTGAGAAGTGCTTCATATTCTGCTTCATTGTTGGTTGTTTGGTACTGTAGGCGGGCTGCATACTCTAACTTATCACCCTCTGGGGACTGAAGTATGACTCCAATCCCTCCTGCATACATCGTAGATGATCCATCCACGTTAACAACCCACCTTCTTGTTTGCTCGTCCTTGACAAGCTCGTCCTGGGTTGGAGTGAACTCCGCGATGAAGTCCGCCAGCGCCTGCGCCTTGACTGCATTTCTTGGTTGATACCTGACATCAAATTCACTAAGTTCCACCGCCCATTGGACTAGCCTTCCTGCAGCTTCCAATTTGCTCATTGCTTTCTTCAGGGGATGATCCGTCAAGACGATAATGATGTGAGCTTGAAAGTAGTGTCTCAGCTTCCTTGAAGCCGTAATCAAGGAAAAAGCTAACTTCTCCATCATGGGATATCTTCCCTCCGCTCCTCTAAGTGCCCGACTGGTATAGTACACCGGCTTCTGCACTCGTTCTTCTTCTCTGACCAGCGCGGAACTTATGGCATGCGGGGATACCGCCAATACAGATATAGCTCTTCGCCAGGTACGGACGGACTCAGCAACGGTGCTTTTGTGAGGTAAGTCTTCAAGTCTTGGAAAGCCGTTTGACAGTCGTCTGTCCATTCAAACGCCTTCCTCAGGACTTTAAAGAACGGTAAACACTTGTCAGTAGCTTTCGACACAAATCTGTTGAGGGCGGCAACTCGTCCTGTGAGGGACTGTACTTCTTTGATGTTTTTCGGTGGTTCCATGTTGAGTATCGCTTGGATCTTATCTGGATTTGCTTCAATGCCTCTATGTGAAACCATAAAACCCAAGAACTTCCCTGATGAAACCCCAAAGGCACACTTACTTGGATTAAGTTTCATGTTGTACCGTCGTAGTGTGTTGAAAGTCTCTTGAAGGTCTTCCAAGTGTTTTCCCTCGTCCAAGCTTTTCACCAGCATATCATCAACGTAGACCTCTACATTCCTACCAATTTGAGGACGAAACATCTGGTTCACCAGCCTCTGGTAAGTTGCCCCTGCGTTCTTCAGACCGAAGGGCATTACCTTGTAGCAAAACAAGCCTTGGCTGGTGACAAATGAAGTCTTCTCCTGGTCTGCCTCGTCCATCTTGATTTGATTGTAGCCTGAAAAGGCGTCCATGAAGCTTAGCGACCTGTGACCAGCCGTCGAATCTACCAGCTGATCAATGCGCGGGAGCGGATAACTGTCCTTCGGGCAAGCTTTGTTTAAGTCAGTAAAATCTACACACATTCGCCACTTTCCATTGGCCTTCTTTACCATGACTACATTCGCCAACCAGTCAGGGTAGTAAACTTCCCTAATGAACTCCGCCGCAATCAACTTCTGTACTTCTTCTTTGATGGCGTTGTCTCGCTCAGGAGCAAATACCCTTTTCTTCTGACGTACGTACGGGTTTGGACGAGGGACTTACATTCAGACGATGAGTAATAACACTTGGATCAATCCCAGGCATGTCCTCATGACTCCATGCGAAAACATCAAGGCTTTTCTTCAAAAACTGGACAAGCGCATTTTTCGCCTCCTCTTCCATGCTTGCCCCTATTCTTGTAAACTTATCAGCTCTACTATCGTCTAAAGGGACATCTTCTAACACCTCAACAGGCTCCGCTGTGATTCTTCCAGCACCCTCGTCTATGCTCATCGTCTGTAAATGCTCGTCCATAGCTAACATAGCTAGGTAGCATTCTCTAGCGGCTAACTGATCTCCTTGCACTTGACCCACGCCATGTTTAGTTGGAAACTTGACCGATAAATGGTAGGTAGAGGTTACCGCTTTCCAGCTATTTAAAGTAGGTCTTCCGACAATAGCGTTGTATGATGATGAACAATCAACTACGAGAAAGTTTACCTCTCTGGTTATCTGTTGCGGGTATGCTCCAATCACTACGGGCAGTGTGACGGTACCCACTGGTTGTACTTTCATTCCTCCAAATCCTACCAAGGGCGAACTCACTGGACGAAGTTGGTCTCGTCCTAGCCTCATTTGTTGGAAAGCAGGGTAATACAGAATGTCCGCCGAGCTACCATTGTCTACCAACACCCTTCTGGTCGTGTAGTCGGCAATAAGTAAAGTAATGACAATCGCATCATCATGGGGGTGATGAACTCTTCCAGCATCCTCGTCCGTGAACGTGATGGCTTGCTCGTCAGCTTCCCTCGTCCATGGAGATCGTCCTGACAGCTGGACGTTCTGAACCACCTTCAGGTACGACTTTCTGGATTTGGATGACTGCGCTGCCGAGGTTCCTCCTATAATTACCCTTATTTCTCCTAACGGAGGTCGCGAGGACTCTTCCACCTTGGCCTTCAGCTTCTCGTCCTTGTGGTCTCGTCCGAAGAAATTCTTCAACTTTCCCTGCCTGATGAGGTTCTCTACCTGCTGCTTCAAATCAAAGCACTCGTCCGTGTCATGCCCATGGTCCCTATGGAAGCGACAATACTTGTTCCTATTGCGCTTGTTAGGATCTCCCTTCATTTTTTCTGGCCACTTTAAGGATGGTTCGTCCTTGATTTGCATAAGGACTTGCTCTAGCGGGATATTCAAGGGGGTGTACTGTTGACTCCTTGAGGATGTACTTGCCTTTTTACCTTCCCTATCCCTTTTATCGCCTATCTGAGCCTTCTTAGGACGAGGAGCTTGATCTGAATGTCGTTGGTGAACAGCCTCCGAACGTTCTGACCTTTTCCTCTTCTTGGCTATTATTGCGTCCTCAGCGTTCATGAAATTCTGGGCCGAGTGGACGAGTTCTGCCATGGTCTGAGGTTCCTGCTCGTACAATTTGTGAATGAACAAGTCAGAATTAACCCCATTATGGAAAGCAGCCAACAGCAACTTATCGTCCATCTCGTCCACCGTCAAGGCCTCCCTATTGAATCGGGTGATGAAGGACCGTAGACTCTCATGTTCTCCTTGTTCGATGGTTAACAAACTGGAAGAGGAACGCTTGTGGCGTTGTCCTCCAATGAAGTTATTAACGAACATTTTACTCAATTCTTCGAATGATCCAACAGAGTTCGGGGGTATTTTGCTAAACCACACCCTCGCTGGCCCCTTCAGAGTGGTAGGGAACGCTCTGCACATAATCTCATCTGGAACTCCCTGGAGGTGCATGGTTGTCTTAAAGGTAGCAATATGGTCACACGGATCGCGATTTCCATCATATGAATCCAAGGAAGGCATCTTGAATTTAGGGGGTAGAGGATGACTGTTGATGGATGCCGTGAAAGGGGAATCCGTTCGGTGAACTAAGTCTTCCACGGGGTTCGCCCGCCTCATATTCTCCTTCATCTCTTCCATGACTTTTCTCATCTGGTCCATTTCTTTCTCCAAATGTGGCACCCTTCTTGAAGTAGTACCCCTAGTCTGGTGCTCGGACTCAGCATTTTCTCCTCTACCTTCCTGACCCTGTGGTCGTCCTTCTACATGTCCTTCATGGTGCTGCCTCCTCATGTTGATCTCCCGGTTCAACTCTTGATTTTGGCGGGTCAGTTCCGCCATAGCAGCGGCCATAGACTGCATTTGTTGAAGGGACGACGGCTGCGCGGCAGGTGCTGACTGGCGATCGCGATAGGGATTACTGGAAGCATCCCTACTTCCCTGGTGGCCTGGGCTGGTAGCCCTTGATCTTGTCCGAACCATTCAGCCTTTTGTCCAGGAACAAAGAACGATCGAAAGAATGAAACAAAAAACGAAAATCACGAAGTCCCCACAGACGGCGCCAACTGATGATGCAAAGAAAATCAGTAAGCTGGATGCTTCGGGTTTGATAGGGCTCACGGTTGATCTTGGTAGCCTGAAAAAGAAAGAAGCAATCAAAGGGGACCGGGGTTGCCGGCCAATAACCCTCCGATGACAAAGTCAGTTTTCCTCTCAAGTATTTTCAAGTTCCAAATTTTTGGGAATGATTTTTCACGTACCTTTTCTTGGTCTGGACTAACGTTTATATAGTGTCTTAAGAGCGGTTATTGGATTTGTAACCTCCCATTGATTTTAGGAGGTTTGTATTTCAATATAACTTCCTCAACCGTTTTAGGAGTTACCCTTTTTAGTGCGCAACGGTCACTGGAGGTTACTCGTATAATGAGAAGATGCTTCAGACTTTCATAAATGTCTAAGTGTTCACGCGTCGTCCATAACTTCTCGTCCTAAGGACTTCAAGGCAGCTTACCTCGTCATGAGGACGCCTAGACAGCTTACCTCGTCTTGAGCATGCCGAGACAGCTTACCTCGTCTTGAGCATGCCGAGACAGCTTACCTCGTCTTGAGCATGCCGAGACAGCTTACCTCGTCTTGAGCATGCCGAGACAGCTTACCTCGTCTTGAGCATGCCGAGACAGCTTACCTCGAGCATGCCGAGACAGCTTACCTCGTCTTGAGCATGCCGAGACAGCTTACCTCGTCTTGAGCATGCCGAGACAGCTTACCTCGTCTTGAGCATGCCGCTTGTTCTGGACGATCTCCATGGACAATTGGAGTTGCGTTTTATCATATCACATCAGTAAGAACTCAGCATAGAGGATACTATCAAACTTAGTCTAGTGTACACCATTGCCTAGAACCATGTGTAGCCATGTAACTCTACCCTTGTATGGTTTAATCTTTTAGTACCATGATGCAAAACACCCTCCGCATGGAACGCAAGGCTTAAGGCCAAGACGAGGTGCTTGCCCACTCCACTATAAACTAGGAAGTTCAATCAGTAGTACCATGAAATAAACATTCTTCGCATGGAACGTAAGGCTCGAGGCCAAGACAAGATGTTTACCCCACACCACACTAAATCGACAATGGAGTAATGAACATTCGGGCAATCACAAAGAAGTTTAATCATGTAATCCGTGAAGTAAATCTATTCACATTACAATAAACTTAACAAAAGGGTTATTTCAACACTCCCACTCGTTATTTGGGTTTTTTTTTTTTTTCTAAATAATTGTGATCTCATCACAACTAATAACCTTGCACTTGTTGAAGACTGTAATCCTATTAGAATCACTAACTAAAATAGAAGTCCTAAACTATTTAGGATTCCTTAAACACTAATGAATCAAAAATTAGTTATATAAAACTCTATCCTTAATTTACTAGATAAAGTATTCTAATCTTATTAGAAAATATATAACTTTAATTAGAATTTTAATCTCATTAAAAACCTCTAATTAAAATAAATTAAGGACTTTCAGTCATACAACAATTCCAATCTCATTAGAATGTTTACAAAAAGACAAGTCCCAAACTATTTAGGACTAAGAGTTCTATTTAACTAATATTTTTGTTCTCATTAGGTCTTTTAGTTAGAAACATGTGTAATCTAATCACATATAGCCTTGCTCTTTATACATTTGAAAACACTTAGAAAAATTTCAAAATTCCCTTCAGTGGCATTTTCGCGAGTATCTCGCGACTAAGCTCTTCTTGCGAAAATGAGTTAAAGGAAATTGTGAAAACACAAAATTCAGACAGAAACTTTCGCAACTGCCTCATGACTGTTTCGCGAGTAAAGCTTGCCTACGAAATTTTTTTTTGAAAATACAAAATTCAGACAGAAGCTTTAACGACTGTCTCACGACTATTTCATGAGGAACCCACAAAAAACCCGTGTTTTCAGTTTTTAAATGGCAGATGCAAATAGCTTTCAACGGTTTTTCATGAACGAACAACCATCATATGAACATGATAGTCAAAGATTGATATCAAAATTGAATTCCATTGATGCTATAGCCTTAAAGTTCAATTTAACATACTTAAATTCAAATTTAAACAACGTCATAATATCAATATCAGTTTTTATCAAACCATAGTTTCAATAACCATACAGAAAATTAAAAACACATATAATCTTCTAACATCATGAAACTATTATCACAAAACATGTTATACAGATTCGAATTGAAGACCGCTCTAATACCAATTTTTGGGAAAATACATGTTTGTATCGCATACAAAACATGTGCAATGGAAAATTAACGGATCTACTTCATTCGCAACTGATAACATGTACTATGTAAGTTTCAAAATTTAAGAACAAGAAAGCGTACCTTGGTGGGGTGAAATTCAAAACAAAGATCTTGAGAACACTTTTAATCTTCACCCCAATTCCACTTGATGCCCAAGAAGTGTGGTCTCTCAATCAATTTCTAAGGAGAGAAAAAGAGAGTGTCCAACACTCATATACAATCCATTTCATTCATTGTATGATCTTAATGAAAGACCTTTATGAAAAATCACATCAAAATTTTGTATGTCTTTCTACTTATATATAACAGATTATCTAACTGGGCTAGCCTTTTGAGCCATTCCAATTGGGCTCTAATATGTGGCTTGGAGTGGGACCAAAAGGGACCAATAAGACACTAGATCCAATGGGCCTTGGGATTTTCTGTCAACTCTTGACAAGTCCAAAGTTACTATTAACTATATTTAATACCACTATATAAATATAGTTGTACTCTAGGCCTTATCTATAAATTATATCCCAAGAAATAGATAGGCCACAAACGCGTTGACCCCTTGTGATTAATTAAATTGATTAATTAGCCGAGTTATTAATTAACAAGTTAACATGCAAATTCATGTGATAGCACAAACAAATCACCAATAACTAAAGTATGCAGTGAAAAATAAAAGACACGGTGATTTGTTTACGAATGGGGAAAACCTGACGGCAAAAACTCCACCGGGTGATTTAAGGTCACCACTTCCGAAACTCCACTATTATCACAACAAGCGATTATAAGTAAGGAATCCGAGTACCTTACCAACCTACAGTTGAACCCTTACCCCAATACCCAATTGGACTTGTTTTGTAGTGACAGTTTCTCCTCTTAATGCACGGCTTCGAGTACGTGACTAACCAATTGCACGGATCCTAGTACGTGACTTCAATTTACCAACTAGAGAGAGAGTTGTTGGCTACAAAGTTCTTCAAATCATCCACACTATGAAGATCAAGAAGATGCTTGGTTACAAAATCCTACGGTGCACATTACACAGCAACATCTTCACAAGAGATGAACTAGGGTATGAACTTTGTCTTTGATCACAAATTGCATGAACAAGAATTACTCAATGCTTGTGCAACTTGTATCACTTTGATAGCCCTTAAAACAATCCTTTTATATTTCTAGGGTTAGAAAAAAAGAAGTCCCAAAGACACATTCACGGATTGGAATTAAAACAAAACTGAAAATCTGTTTTCTTTAAATCTCAACAGATAGAGGTGTCGAGAATCTGTCGAGAAGCTGTCGAGCCTCAGGGCTGAAATAACTTCTAAAGCTCAATAGATGCATGTGTCGAGACCAAGTGTCTAGCTTTAGTAACTTGAACTTTCCACCTTGTTTCTTGGATAGACTTGATGACTTCAACACTTGATCTTGAAACACTGTTTTTTGAAATGTTAAACACATCCTAAATCTACCCAATTACAAGTAAATTGCGTTTTGTCAAAGGATAAGCCAATTACATAAAATAGTGACATATGTCAACAACTTGAACTACATATGTCCTAACAATCTCCCCCTTTGGCAATCCGTGAGAAAACCACTACAAACAAATGAAGATATGAGAGAAGTTATAAAACACTTTAACTCATATTTACTTGTTGAATATAATAAAATCTATCCTAACATAAACTCTTGAAAAACTTTGCAAGAAGAGAGTTTATGACAAGTAGACTTTGACAACCTGTATTTCTGAAACACTTTTAAACAAAACACATCAAGGCATCTTTGTGTGAAGCAGAAATAATAGATTGCATAAAAGTAAAAGAAACATGTGTATAAAGGCAGAAAAGAAACAACATATGGAGAGATAGATGAAAGAACTATACATCAACATATATATCAAGAAATAAGCACAATGTATGTCAATAAATGGTCATAAGACCGGGGTACATGATCAATGTATCTTTAAAAAGATAGAAAAGAAAAGAAATGTCAACACTCCCCTTATAAAAAATGCCCTATACTAGCTCTCCCCCTAAGTATGACTACTCTCATACACCAAAGCTACTCCCTCGTTTTGTCACGAGTGACAAAGGGTAGAGTGTCAAGTAGACATCTCATTAGAAGAGCTCGCATCTCCATCATCATCATCAGAAGCATCATCGTCATCACCGTCATCATCATCCTCAATCTTAGAAGCAACATAAGGTGGCGGAGGAGAAGCCTAAGAAGCAAAGCTGCCCAAGGTCGCCTATCGCCTGGCGATACGACCAACACGAACATTCACCTGATACAACTCCATAGAGAGTGTATCGAGGTGAGCATCCATGCGCTGAAGCTGCGTCATGATGTCTCCAAGAGTGACGTCGCTCGAAGAAGAAGAAGGAGTAGATGTCGCTTGAGCAGATTTTGTGGTAGTTAGAAGGAAGGAAGGAGCAGCAATATCCGACTGTCTAGATTTGAACTGTGCCTCACTACATTTTACGGTAGCAACGCCTATAGCAGACATAACATGAAACAGATCGAACGAAGGAAAGGGGATGGGAAAACGGCGAAGTATCCTTATGATAGCAGAAGGGAAAATGAGCTTATCACAGGTGGCCGTATCTCTATAGACATCTATGATAGAAAAGATAAAGTGTGAAGGAAAGTCTATAGTGAGATGCTCTAGAAGAGACAACAAAAATCGAGTGTGAGCCTTTGTGATAGAGTTGTAGTGAGATAGTGGGTGCAAAACAAAAGTCATTACCATGTTAAGGAAACGAGGACCTTTAGCAAAAGGCCTACATGGTGTGTACTGATGATCTCCCCAAGTGGAAGGGCGCTCACAGAACACAAAGATCATCTCGTCTTTGGGCATAGTCCATAGACGCTCACATCTGGGGTAATCAGGATGATCCACCCTCGGAACGTGAAGAACCTCGGAGACCAGCTCCGGAGTAACAACAAAGCACCTACCTCCAGCGCTAGAATAGAAGAGAGATACTGAAGAATCAATCCCGTGGATGTTGGAGTAAAACTCCTGTATCAACACGAGAGGACAAGTGACTGGGACGTCACATAGTGACTCCCAAGCCCGACTGTGAATGACATCGGGTAGGTCAGTGTCGGCAAAGTCTGCTAGGACAACGTGGCGTTCCGAATGAACACCTCGTTTAGAGAAGTTCTCTGAGAAGTCCTTTTAGGCTTTCTCATCACAGAACTGGATAGACAAAGGAGTGGAATCAGAAGAAGAAGATCCCTTAGAACGCAGAGGGTTCTAGGATGGAATGGATTTACGCTTAGGTGCCGTAGACACTACTAACGCAAACATAGAGAGAGGGAGAAAGAGAGAAACACACAGAAAAGTCCCAAACAGTTCAATATAGGAAGAGAAATATTGAAAAGATAGAACGTATGCATGAGAAATGCATGAACATGTGACGTGCAATATAACATGGGCTCAGCCTAATCCAATCCTACCAGCACATAACAAGTTTGCACATATCTATATGCATGAAAATATTGTTAGAATGCTAATGTGATGCAATGCATGTAGTTTTAAAGATCAAATCTTATAAAACCAACCCAAAAATTTTATGAAACTCTTGACAATATTGAATAGCCCCAAAAATTTTCAAAAACCTTAAAACCTAGGTTTTTAAACATGAAATGCATGAAGAATGAAAGGATAGAAGCTTACCAAGAGAGGCAAAACTTGAGAAACACTTGAAGAATCCTTAGGAAGGGATTTGGAGTGATTGAGAGAAGTTTTGGGAGAGAAAAACACAAAGTATCGAGAGAGAGATCGAGTGAAATGAGAGAAAAATCGCGAGGAATCCTTTTATAGCCCTTTAGTAATTCTCGACAGATGCAGGTATCGAGAGGTGTCGAGACAGCTATCGAGGTAGGTATTGAGGAAATGAACTTCGACAGATACAGCTATCGAGGACATGTGTCGAGAAAGAAAGATCAACCATTAAAGAATCTTGATTTATCAAGAAGCTGTCGAGAAGCTATCTAGCAGACAGAAAGTTTCTCGATCGATCCACCAGGTGTTGAGAATGTGTCGAGACTGTGATTAGAAAAAGACTAAGAAGCTCGACAGACAGCTAGGTGTCGAGGAGGTGTCGAGATTGCCTTAAAAACAGTTTTTCAAGATAAAAAAAGCACAAACATGAATGCAATCACACATGCAACTCAACCAAAGATCCAAGCAACACATTAAGCTCTCAAAATCATCTCTCAACAAAAATTTAATGCACATGTATCCAGAATAGCAAAGAATATTGCGTGTTGTGTGTGAAAACATCACAAGATTGCATAAGTGTCTCAAAGTTATGATGATTTGAGATATGAGAAAATCACTTTAACTCACTCACAATCATAACTATTTGATGGGGACTATCACTTTTGAGGTACATCCTATAACTCCCACATCTCCTAGAAAACACGCTTACAACCATATTTTAAAACATTTTTAATCTTTTTGCTTTTATTTCTTTGCATATTTTCTTTTATTAAGCATATCATGCATGGGCATACAAGAGAGAGAAAAGAAATACCCAATTATGTTAAGCTTTTGACATTGCACTTTTGCTATGCCGAAGCATACGGATGTCATATCAAGATTGGCGAGTAACAGTGGTGAGATGGTTATTTATGCTTTTCTCTTAGGATTTTCTAGTCCTACCCATCAAAAAGAGTGACGCGAGTGTTAAGTACAAGAGATCACTTAACCTTACTCATCACAAACAAAGAGCTACAAAGCTCACTTGCTTAGTTGTGCATAAAAATACTCATCTAAGCTACAGGTGATACAAAGTTTAGAAAACTCTGTCTCAATGACCATTTTAAGGTTCACAAGAACCAATGTACACAAACACACACTGTTTTTGTATTTTTCAATTTTTTTTTATTTTTAATTGAAAAGCAAAAGTAAAACACAAAACTGAAAATACACAAAAAAAAAACAAGTTAAAGAAAGTAAAAACAATGTATAAAACTAGACTGACTCAAAACAGTAAAGCAACACACAAGTAATGCAAAACAGTAAAACAGGGAGAGAGAGAAGAAGAAGTGAACAAGGTCACTTAGAGCCCTTTTCCTTCCACACTTTGGAAGAACCTTTCCTATTTGCCAACACTTGAACAGGTGATGAGGGGGAAGAGTTTAAACTGTTCAAGTTTGAAAGGAACATGAGGGCTTTGAGAATGTCTCCTAGAGGAGCAAGAGAGGTCTGAAGCTGATTCTGGTTCCCAAATGCTATCATGCCATTGCTTTGTTGAGTGGCTATCCACTTGTAGCAATTTGGTCGAGTATGACTGGCAACACCACAATGATAACAGAGATACTGCTTCTTTTGTTTGGGCTTTTGAGAGATAGCCTTCTTAGTCCTAGGGTTTCTAGTTTCCCTTTTCTCAACTTTAGGAGGTGCTCCTAGGATAGACTTGCCCTTGTCTATGTTTTCACTTGCTAATTCAGTTTTAACATTTTTACCCTCAATTTTAATGTTATTAGCAGTAGAAACGAAAACAGTAGTACTAGCAGAAGGAGTATTAGAGAGAGAGAATTCATACCCCAATCCAGAACGATCCAAAGAAGATTTTTGAACACTTAGCATCTCGTCCAGCTTTGCACTCGATGTCCTCTCCAATTGTGCTCTAACTTAAAACAGCTCTGCTTCAAGCTTTTTGGTCTTCACAGCCAAGAAATTGTTCTCAAACCTCAGTGCCCCAATGGTGATTTGCTTCATCAACCTTAGTGGAAAGCTCCTCACGATCAAGTTTCACATCACTGAGCTTCTTGGTGGCCAGCCTATAGAGTTTCTCATGCTTCTTAGAAAGCTTGTACAGTTTCTCATAAGCGGTGTGGATATCATCTTGACTATCCATAGTCTCAAACTTGGCATCTACCAATTCCTTTTCTTCATCTACTTCTTCAGTAACCCCATCAGTAGGATTAACAGTAGTAGTGAAGGCATTCAAGATTCCGTCATCTTCATTTTCGGAATCATCCTCGGGCTCCGTGTCACTTAAGGTAGCAGCAAGTGCCTTGCTCTTCCCAATGCTCCTAAGGTACGTTGGACACTCTTGTTTCATGTGTCCGAAGCCTTGACACCTAAAGCATTTTGGTCCAGCGGGAACAGTGTACTGACCGCCATCCTTGACATCCTTCTTCCCTTTATCTGAGTTCTTGAACTAAGAAGAACTGGATTGCCTACGGTCCTTGTTGAAGCCTTTTCCATTGGCATTCTTCATGAATTTCTTGAATTTCCTAGTAATATAGGACTTCGTTTTAGAATCTTCATCATCTGAAGAATCATCTGTATCACTGCTCTTGGCTTTTAGTGCCATGCTCTTGCCCTTGCTTGACTTGCCCATCCTAGTTAGCCCTAACTCGTAGGTTTGCAAGTTTCCAACCAGCTTAGTCAAAGGAATTCTGTCAATATCCTTCGATTCCTCTATTGCTGTGATCTTAGCATGGAATCTCTCGGGCAAAGATCTGAGCACTTTTCTTACTATCTTAGGTTCAGGAATGGTTTTCCGAATATTGAAAGCTGAGTTCACTATGTCTTTGAGCTTTGCATAGAACTCATCAAATGACTCATTCTCCTCCATCTTAATTTCTTCAAAGCTTGTAGTGAGCCTCTGTAGCTTTGAATCCTTAACAGCCTTGGTTCCCTTGTAGGTTGTCTGGAGAATGGTCCATGTTTCCTTAGCAGTTATTGTGGAGAAAATTTTCTTGAGCTCCTCATTGTTGACTGCCCTGAATAGGGCATTCAATGCTCTGCTGTTGAAATTTGCTGCCTTGATCTTGGCATCATCCCAATCGGTCGGTGCTTCTGTAGGCTTGGTCCAGCCTATCTCCACAACTTGCCACACTTTCTTATCTAATGACTGTAAGAAAGCTCTCATGCGTACTTTCCAGTATGCATAGTTAGTACCATCAAACAATGGAGGTATAATAACAGATTGGCCTTTATCCATGACTAACAGGGGTCAATGGATCACACACAAGGATTAAACCCTAATCAGAGTGTGCCTACTCTGATACCACTTGATAGGCCAAAAACGCGTTGACCCCTTGTGATTAATTAAATTGATTAATTAGCCGAGTTATTAATTAATCAAGTTAACATGCAAATTCACGTAGCAGCATAAACAAATCACCATTAACTAAAGTATGCAGCGAAAAATAAAAGACACGGTGATTTGTTTACGAATGGAGAAAACCTGACGGCAAAAATCCCACCGGGTGATTTAAGGTCACCACTCCCGAAACTCCACTATTATCACAACAAGCAATTACAAGTAAGGAATCCGAGTACCTTACTAACCTACAGTTGAACCCTTACCCTAATACCCAATTGGACTTATTCTGTAGTGACAGTTTCTCCTTTTAATGCACGGCTCCGAGAACGTGACTAACCAATTGCGCGGATCCTAGTACGTGACTTCAATTTACCAACTAGAGAGAGAGTTGTTGGCTGCAAAGTTCTTCAAATCATCCACACGATGAATATCAAGAAAATGCTTGGTTACAAAACCCTACGATACACATTGCACAGCAACTTCTTCACAAGAGATGAACTAGGACATGAACTTTGTCTTTGACCACAAATTGCATGAACAAGAATTACTCAATGCTTGTGCAACTTGCATCACTTTGACGGCCCTTAAAACAATCCTTTTATATGTCTAAGGTTAGAAGAAAAGAAGTCCCAAAGACACATTCACGTATTGGAATTAAAACAGAACTAAAAGCTGTTTTCTTTAAATCTCGACAGATAGAGGTGTCGAGGATCTGTCGAGAAGCTATCGAGCCTCGGGGCTGAAACAGCTTCTAAAGCTCGATAGATGCATGTGTCGAGACCAGGTGTCGAGCTTTAATAACTTGCATTTTGCACCTTGTTTCTTGGACAGACTTGATGACTTCAACACTTGATCTTGAAACACTGTTTCTTGAAGTGTTAAACACATCCTAAATCTACCCAATTACAAGTAAAGTGCGTTTTGTCAAATGATAAGCCAATTACATAAAATAGTGACATATGTCAACAACTTGAACTACATATGCCCTAACAACAATATTATACATGCAACCCATTCATTAAAATATTCGTAGCAATACAAAGTCATGAATATAGACTGCCACTTTGAAGATTACTATATATTAATCCTTAAGTACCCGATTTAATCCTTTATGTTATTCATCATATATTTATGAAATTCAATTTTATAAATATAAACTTTAGTAACTCCTTACTAAAGTGGTTAGGCCCAACTCTCTAAATAACCAAACCCATCAAACTTATCTGAAGGGAATATTTTATATCTCCGTTAAGAGATTATGAATTCCATCTTGAGAATATATGTTCCATCAACACTAAATGCAGCTGCCCAACATACTGAGGTTTTGACCGTGACTAATAGATCTCACTCCTGATATATCAAAGCAACTTACATATCACGATCAGGTCTATTTTTCTCTCAGCATTTAGAGTTGATGTAAATAGAAGTCATGAGGTTTATTATTCATTTGATAGTCGTTAAGAGAATAATAAATCTCACAGTGGTCCAATTTAATATATCTTAACTCTTAAAACATATCAACATACCAACTAAAAGTCTTCACTTTCATGATCAAGACAAATCATCTTAGTTAATATGTTATAGCCTTCGCAAATGAAATACTTAATTTTATCATCGACTACGAACTAAAATTCTTAGTTTATAAAGAACTTGTGATTTATATCTTCTGTGACTTTTCACATAAATCAAATATTATGCATCTCATAGACTAAGATAATGTTTTATTAGTTCATTTATAGATAGTTTCATATAATTAAACAATTTAATTATTTATGACATGACAATAAATTGGATTTTAAGGCATAAATCACGACAATTCTATCACTTTTTCTCTTTTTGTGTGCATTTCTTGTGTGTTTTTAAGTTTTGAGTCAATCTAATTTTATGCATTGCTTTGTTTTGTTTAGCATGTTTTTGTTTGGTTATTTTTTAGTTTTTTCTTTGTTTTGTTTTTCATTCAACACAAATTGAAAAAAAAAAAAAAAAAAAAAAAACAGTGTGTGTATGTGTACATTGTTCTTGTGAACCTTAAAATGTCCATTGAAACAAAGTTCTCTTAACTTTGTATCTCTTGTAGCTTAGATAAGCATCTTTATGCACAACTAAGCAAGTGAGCTTTGTGACTCTTTGTTTATGATGAGTAAGGTTAAGTAATATCTTGTACTTAACACTCGTATCACCCTTTTTTATGAGAATGACTAGAAAATCCTAAGAGAAAAGCATAAATAACCATCTCACCACTGTTACTCGCTAATCACGTAATGACATCTGTATGCTTCGGCATAGCAAAAGTGCAATGTCAAAAAGCTTAATATAATTAGGTATTTCTTTTCTCTCTTTTATACACCCATGCATGATATGCTTAATAAAAAGAAAAATATACAAAGAAAATAAAAGTAAAAAGAACAAAATGCTTTAAAACATGATTGCAAGCATGTATTTTAGGAGAAGTGGGAGTTATAAGATCGTGTGTGAGTTAAATTGATTTACTCATACCTCAAATCGTCATAACATAGAGACACTTATGCAATCTTGCGATGTGCAGATACAATGTGATTTGGCCATCACAAGGTTTACATGCATTAATGTATGCTCACTAAACTGTCTTGACTTGTTTTGAAATTTAAAATTGGTTAAACTTGTTTAGTGTGTGTGTTTTTGATCAAAATGCATGACATTTTCTTGTTGAGAGATGATTTTGAGAGAACAAAATGTTGTTTGGATCTTTGGTAGAGTTGCATTCTTGATTGCATTTATGTCTGTGTTTTTCTTTTCTTGAAAAAAAAAATTTTTAAAGTAATCTCGACAACTCCTCGATACCGCTCGACCCCTGGCTTATCTATCAAGCTCTTCACCTTTTTCTTATCGCAATCTAGACACCTTCTCAATAGCTCCTTGATCCATCAAGAAAGTTTCTATCTCCTCGATACTTGCTCGATAGCTCCTCGATCAATCAAGCTTGTCTTTACTATGGGCACCTACTTGCTAGTTGCATCTATCGAACCCTTTAACGCTCGATACCTCCCAACACCTTTCAATCTGTCTGGAATTACTGAAGGGCTATATAAGGGGCAATCGCAATTCAGACCTCACTTTGCTCAATTTCTCTCGATCTCTCTCAACCTCTTCACCTCCCAAACCTTTCTCACTCACTTCAAACCTCTTTCCCTCATATTCATGCATTTCATTTTTTTTTAACCTAAGCTTGTGGGATTTTTGAAAATTTTGGGGTTTTTCAAAATCAAAGAGGTTTTTGCCAAATTTTTGGGATGGGTTTTGAAGTTTTGATCTTAAAACTTCATGAATTGCATCTCGTTTGCATTATAACTACATTATCATGCATTTTAGATGTGTGCTATTTGTGTTAACTGATTGTGTGCTGGTAGAATTAGATTGGGCTGAGCCCATGATGTATTTTCTATTGCACGTCACATGTTCATGCATTCCCATGCATATGTTCTTTTTTTCAATATATTTGATATATTTGAACTACTTAGGACTTTTCTGAGTGTTTCTTTCTCCCTCTCTCTCTTCTGTTTACGTTAGTCTACTTCTATGGCACCTAAAAGTAAGTCTGTTCCATCCCGGAACTCTCTTCTTTCTGGGGCATCTTCTTCTTTCGATTCTACTCCCTATCACGTTCAGTTCCTTAATGAGAAGGCTAAATTGGACTTCTTTGATGATAGGCTAAAAATATATTGACCCCTTACAATGAATTAACCAATTAATTATCCAAGTGAATTAATTAGGTTTAATTACATGCAATGAGCATGATAACACAAACAAATCACCAAATAACTAAATGCAGTGAAAATTAAATTTGACACGGTGATTTGTTTTTGAATAGGGAAAACTTCCGAGGCAAAAACCCCACCAGGTGATTTTAAGGTTACCACTCCCTAGAATCCATTATTATCAAAACAAGCAGTTACAAGTAAAGGAATCTTAGTACCTTATACCAACCTATAGTTGAACCCTTATCCCAATACCAAATTGGACATGTTCTGTAGTGACAATCTCTCCCTTATATTGCACGGATCCTAATACGCGACTTCAATCACCAACTAAAGAAGGATGTTGGCTGTAAATTTCTTCTGCTCTTCAGCAGATGAAGATCGTTAAGTTGCTTGGTTAAACAACTATGATGTGAGAAACTAGGTTTCTGGTCACGCTTCTGGAATTATGCTCTTGTGCAATTGTGCTCTCAGCTATGTAACCTCATAGAGCCCTTAAAATAATCCTTATATATGTTTAGGGTTGTGAGAAAAGAAAGCCCGAACACATAATTATGGATTGGATGAAAAACAGTCCAAAAAAACTGAGTTTCATAAACCTCGACATATACCCTAGTTGTCGAGCCACGAGCTTGATTAGCTCTTTAAATCTCGATAGATGCTAGCTGTCAAATGTTAATGAAGAACACTTTTCACACTTGAATCTTGGACAGACTTGCATGGCTTCAATACTTGGACTTGAACTCGAACTCTTGGTCCTTGAAGTATTAGACATATCCTAGATCTACCCAATTACAAGTAAAGTGCGTTTTGTCAAAGGATTAGCCAATTACATAAAATGTTGACATATGTTCCTAACATCCAATCACATATGTCCCAACATTTGAGAACTTCTCTAGACGAGGCATTCATTCAGAACGCTACGTCATTTTGTCAAACTTCTCTAACACTGACCTACCCACTGTCATTCATGGTAGGGCTTGGAAGTCACTATGTGACATCCTAGTCACATGTCCATCCATGCTGATCCAAGAGTTCTACTCCAACATGCATGGATTAGATTCTTCAGTACCTCAGTTTTCTACTCACGTTCAAGGTACGCGCATTGTGGTCACTCCGACTCTTGTAGCTAACATGCTCCATGTCCCTAAGGTAGCACATCCTGGCTACCCTGGTTATGAGCATCTTAAGACTGTGTCTACAAACAAGCTTATTTCCACTTTTTGTAAGTGACCTTCTGAGTGGGGTGATCGTCAATTCACTTCTTACCCTCCTTTTGCTAAAGGTCTTAGGTTTATTAACATAGTTATGACATTTGTTTTGCATCCTCTTTCTCACTATAACTCTATTACAGAGCCTCGTGCTCAAATTTTGTTGTCCCTCATTGAGCATCTTACCATTGTTTTTCCCTCTCATTTTATCCTTTCCATCATAAATGTGTATAAGGATACGACGACCCGTGATAAAATCATTTTCCCTTATGCTATCACAAGGATCTTTCGCCACTTCTTTATTCCCTCTCCTATTTCTAACCTCTCCCATGTCTCTTGTGCCATAGTCGCCATTACTGTTAAACAGAGCGAGGCGCAACTACGTTTGGGGCGATCTCGATCGACAGTTCCTCTAGCTCTTATAGCGCCATCTGCTTTCGCTCCCTCTTCTTCTATGAGTGGTGTGACTCTCGAGGACATCATGGCATAGCTTGTGCACATGGATGCTCGCCTTGACTCAGTCAGTGATGAGTTGTATCAGGTGAACACCCGTGTTGATCGTGTTGCACAACGACAAGCGATCATGGGTGGCTTCGTTTCTTCACCTCCTCTTACTTCAAAGGCTTTTGTGGATGAGGATGATGATGGTGATGCTGATGAGCATGATGCTAGATCTTCCAGTACTAACGAGATGTCTACTTGATGCACTTACCCTTTGTCACTCGTGACAAGGGGGGGAGTAGTTTTGGTCATGAAAGTAGTCATTGTTAAGGGGAGAGTTAGTATAAGAGGATTTTTGTTAGGGAGAGTGTTAACTTTAAGGGATGTAGTGAGGATTTTGATGTATCTTTTTCTTTTCTTTCTTTTTTAGATACATTATTCTTGTACCTTAGGTCTTGTGACCATTTGACATACATTGTACTTATATTTGCTTTATCTATATGTTGATGTATGTTTTTCACCTACCTTTACATGTGTTTTTTTTTTCTCTCTTTATGCACATGTTTCTTATATTTTGTATGCAATCTATTACTTTTATTTAAGTGTTTCAGAAATACAGGTTGTCAAAGTCTATTTGCCATGAACTCTCTTTTTACAAAGTTTTTCAAGAGTTTGTGTTAGGATAGATTTTATTATACTTAACAAGTGAGTATGAATTGAGTGATTTATGACTCCTCTCATATGTTTATTTGTAGTTGTGGTTTTGTCATGGATTGCCAAAGAGGGAGATTGTTAGGACATATGTGATTGGATGTTAAGAACATATGTCAACATTTTATGTAATTGGCTAAACCTTTGACAAAACTCATTTTACTTGTAATTGGGTAGATCTAGGATGTGTTTAATTCTTTAAGGAACAAGAGTTCAAGTCCAAGTATTGAAACCATGCAAGTCTGTCCAAGATTCAAGTGTAAAAAGTGTTATTCATTAAAGCTCGACAACTAGCATCTATCGAGATTTAAAGAGCTGTTCTAGCCCATGGCTTAACGGCAGCTTGACAGCTTGGGTATTTGTCGAGGTTTATGAAACTTAGTTTTTCTGGACTATTTTTCATCCAATCCTTGATTATGTGTTTGGGCTTTCTTTTTTCACAACCCTAAATATATATAAGGATTATTTTAAGGGTCGTATCAGGTTACACAGCTGAGAGTACAATTGCACAAGAGCATACTTCCAGAAGTGTGACCGGAAACCTTGTTTGCCCTAGTTCTTAAATAAGTTGTCGTGTTTGTACACCATAGGTTTTGTGACCAAGAAACTTCATGAACTTCATCTATTGAAGAGCAGAAGAACTTTGTAGCCAACATTCTTCTCAAGCTGGTGACTGAAGTCGCGTACCGGGATTCGTGCAATTGGTTAGTCACATATTGGGAGCCGTGCAATGCAAGGGAGAGATTGTCACTATAGAACAAGTCTAATTGAGTATTGGGGTAAGGGTTCGACTGTAGGTTGGTAAAAGGTACTAGGATTCCTTTACTTGTAACCGCTGGTTTTGATAATAGTGGATTCTCAGGAGTGGTGACCTTAAAATCACCCAGTTGGGTTTTTGCCTCTGAAGTTTTTTCCATTCGTAAACAAATCACTGTGTCAAATTTAATTTTCGCTGCATTTAGTTATTTGGTGATTTGTTTATGCTCATTACATGTAATTGAATCTAATTAATTCATTTGGATAATTAATTGGTTAATTCATCATGACGGGTCAATACATTTTTGGCATATCACCTACCTTGAAGGGTACCCTTTATATATCTCTTGCTTGTTCAACTATATATCATGTGTTCACCTAATTCTAAAGGACATATAAAAGATATAAAATGGAAGGGATGGCCCTAAAGTTATGGTATACCCTAAGATGTTGTGGGACAAAAGAAAAGAAGTTTTCACATATAAAAGACTTGTCCCAAAATCCAAAGGCATATCTTAACTTGAAAGGTTTATAAAACCATAGCTTAGTTGCTATCGTAAGCCCAAGTGGAAAAAGGCCTTTTGAAAAATAGGACTTCGAGCCTAACATAACAAATATGCTATGGACTTAGCATCCAACATCCTTCAAAACCAAAATGAACTTCCTCAATCTTAGGTCTTTTTGTTGCATATTTAGGCCCAAAATGATAAGAATTTCATATACCTTAAGAGGAAGGCTACGATATATTCTAACTAGAGGGCTATTTCAAGGGAAAATGATGAAATAATGAATAAAATATGAAAAGCCCAAAGGTGATGAATACCTTGTAAGCACAAGTTTGAGACAAAGGATTGAAAATTCCTGAGTACATTCTAATGAAAGCCCATAAGAGTAAGATGAGAGCTTTTTGTAAATGGACCAAAACCCAATGAAATAAGGCTCAAGGATCCACGCTCCATTAAAATGAACTTAAGAATTTTCCAAGAACTTCTAAAAAATGAAAGGAACCTTTTAATTGGGACATGAAGTTAATAAAAATGGGGCTTCTTTTCAGGCATCATTGCACTGCCAAAGTTAAGAAAACACGTCCCTACTCCCATTTGGATTCGAGAGAAAGGAAGGTGCTTGATCAATATAGAGGACACATACCAAGAAGAAGAAAACCCCTAAGAAATAATGGCTACCTCCATGGAAGATCCAATGGCAAAAAGGATTCTTAAGGCTTTGGACAAACATGGAGAAGCTCTTAAGAAAATGGGAATACGACTCACTAGGTTAGAAGAATCTTAGCTCAAGAAATCCACACATGTGGAAATCCATGATGATGAAAAGGAAGATGAAGAATGTGTTAGGACATATGTGAATGATGTTAGGAATATATTTCATTTAGAATTGGTCAATCCTTTGACAAAACGCACGTTACAAATAATTGGGTAGATCTAGGATGTGTTTAATACTTCAAGGAACAAGAGTTTAAGTCTAAGTGTTAAAGCCATGCAAATCTGTCCAATAAACAAGTGAAGAAGTGTTGAATTTAAAACTCGACAGCTAGCTTGACAAATAGTATCTATCGAGGTTTAAAAGACTGTTTTAGCCCAATGCTCGATAGCTGCTTGATAGATACCCTCTATATCGAGATTTATGAAAATCATTTTTTCAAATCTGATTTCACTCCAATCCATGTGTACATGTTTAGGCTTTCTTTTCTCACAACCCTAAACATATATAAGGATTATTTTAAAGGGCCGTTAAAGGTGGTGTAAGTGTGTGGCAAAGTTTTGTTCATGCAAATTGTGATCAGAGATAGAATTTTCACTAGTTTATCTTTCTCTTCAAGAAGCTACTACGTTTCTACGCCATTGGGTTTTATGACCAAAGAGCTTCGTGATCTTCATCAAGTTAACGAACTTAAGAACTTTGTAACCAACATCTTTCTCAAGTTGTTCACTAAGTCGCATATAGGAATCTGCATATCGATTGGTTAGTCACGTACTGGGAGAAATGTATTGAAAAGGAGATTGTTACTACAAAATAAGTCTAATTGTGTATTGGGATAAAGGTTCAACTATAGGTTGGTATAAGGTACTGGGATTCCTTTACTTGTAACCGCTTGTTGTGATAATAGTGGATTCTCGGGAGTGGTGACCTTAAAATCACCCAATGGGGTTTTTGCCTTAGAGGTTTTCCCCATTCATAAACAAATCACCGTGTCAACTTTATATTCTGCTGCATATTAACTTAGTTGGTGATTTGTTTATGCTACCACGCGCTTTGTATGTTAATTGAATTAATTAATTAACTTGGCTAATTAATATGTTAATTTATCACAATGGATCAATACATTCTTGGCCTATCAAGTGGTATCAGAGTAGGCACACTCTGATTAGGGTTAATCTTTGTTATGTGATCCATTGATCCATATTGTCATGGCTGCTATTGGCAAGAAAATATCTTTCATTTCAAATACGTCTTGTTTTATTAATCTCTATTTAATTGAGTGTCTCAAAAATGCAATTCTAAAAGTTATTTGAAAGATAACATGAGGATGATTGAAAAAGATCTTAATATGATAAAAAAGAAACTAGACTGCCTTAGAATGATAATGTACAGAGTAGTTCATTTGAGAAGAATGAAGTTTAAAGGCTTTGTCCATAAATGGCAGATGAAAGAGAATATCATTCCTACAAACTTGTCATCAAAGTATGAGGTGTGTTTTATGATGAAGTCTACATTCAAGGTAATGGACACATGTTAGTGGTACCTTGACAGTGGATGCTCACGACACATGACTGGAAACCACTCTCTCTTTAAGATTTTCGAGTCTAAGAAAGGTGGTAATGTCACTTTAGGTGATGGGAGCAAATCACAAATTAAAGGAAAGGGAACCATCTCTTTACCTGGACTGCTAGACATTGCACATGTGCTATATGTAGAAGGCCTAAGAGTGAACATGTTGAGCATAAGTCAGATATTTGATCAAGACTTTATTGTACTGTTCTCAAAAGGGAAATGCCTTGTTTTGGATGAATCTGAAAAGAAACTCATAAGTGGTGTTCGCACTCTAAACAAGTGTTCTGGTCTGGTCATTGATGTTGATATTATTCGTTTGCCAAATGAAGGTATATGTCA
Source organism: Castanopsis chinensis (assembly GCA_032878915.1). NCBI lineage: Eukaryota > Viridiplantae > Streptophyta > Magnoliopsida > Fagales > Fagaceae > Castanopsis > Castanopsis chinensis. The sequence goes on along the minus strand of JAVQMG010000102.1, from coordinate 7,895,921 downwards.
CCAAAGGATGGGACATGCTAGTTACAAACATTTTTCAATTGTATCTAAGCATAAATCAGTGTTGGAGATGTCAAAGCTCAGTAGAGTGAACAATGTTATGCGTGGACCGTGCCAGCTTGGGAAACAAACAAAAACGAAACATCTAGGCACTCAGACATTCGCTACATCTAGACCATTGGAGCTACTACATTTGGATCTCATGAGTCCAACTAGAACCGAGTCTCTTGCTTGGAAGAGAAACATCACAATTGTAATAGATGACTTCACTAGGTACACTAGGGTCATTCTTTTAAGATTTAAGTTAGATGCTCCTGAGCACATTGAAGCCTTGTGCACAAGATTGCAAAATGATAAGGACTTAAGGATTGATCGAATTCAAAGTGATAACGGTAAAGAATTCAAAAAATCGTACATGGATTCTTTTTGCACTAGATTAGGTATATCTTAAGAATTCTCTACTCCTGTAACTCCTCAGCAGAATGGTGTAGTAGAAAGAAAGAACAGGGTTATTCAAGAGATGGCTAGAGCCATGTTGCATAATAAGGATGTGGCTAAAAACTTGTGAGGAGAAGTCGTCAACACTACATGTCATTATTGGAAAATCTAGTTTTGTATCTCATACAAAATATACAGCGTAGTAACAAAATGGATCTATTTCATTCATGATTGATAACACGCACTATGTAAATTTCAAAATTTAACAACAAGATAGCATACCTTGGTGTGGTGAAATTCAAACCAAAAGATCAAAAGTACTTGGGAACATTTTTAATCTTCACTCCAATTCCACTTTAGCCCAAGAAGTGTGGTCTCTCAATCAGTTTTCAAGGGAGAATAATGGAGTGGCTTCACTCACACCATTTCACAATGATGTCTCTCTCATAAAAAAATTATGTATGTTTCACCCTTTATAACTAACTGATTATCTAATTGGGCTAGCCTATTGGGCCTTTCCAATTGGGCTTCAGTGTATGGCTTGGAGTGGGACCAAAAGGGACTAATAAGACACTAGCTCCAATGGACCGTGGGCTTTTTTGTCAACTCTTGACAAGTCTAAAGTTACCATTAACTATATTTAATACCACTATATAAATATAGTTGCACTCTAGGCCTTATCTATAAATTATATCCCAAGACTTTATTATACATGCAACCCCTTCATTAAAATATTTGTAGTAATACAAAGTCATGAATATAGGCTGCCACTTTGAAGATTACTACATCTTAATCCATGAGTACCTGGTTCAATCCTTTAAGTTATTCATCATATATTTATGAAATTCAATTCCATAAATATATACTTTAGTAATTCCTTACCAAAGTGGTTAGGCTTCACACTCTAAATAACCAAACCCATTAAACATATCTCAAGGGAATATTTTATATCTCCGTTAAGAGATTATAAATTCCATCTTGAGAATATATATTCCAATAACACCAAATGTGGCTGCCCAACATACTAAGGTTTTGATCATGACTTTAGATCTCAATTCTGATATATTAAAGCAACCTACACCTTATGATTGTTAGGATATGTGCCCTTAAATCCTATTGTATGATACTATGTATGACATTATGTATGACTTAATGTTGTGTTTAATAAATTTGTTTATTTTTATCGAAAATAATGGCAACATGAATATTTGGACATTATCATATAGTCTATAAGTGCATAGTATGTGATTTATGTGAAAAGTCACAGAAGATATAAATCACAAGTTCTTTGTAAACTCAAAATTTATAGTTCGTAGTCAGTGATGAAATTGGGCATTTCATCTGCGAAGACTATAACGTATCAACTAAGATGATTTGTCTTGATCATGGAAGTGGTGACTTCTAGTTGATATGTTGATATGTTTTAAGAGTTAAAACATATTGAACTGGACCGCTGTGAGATTTATTATTCTCCTAACGACTGTCAAATGAATAATAAATCTCACGACTTCTATTTGCATAAACTCTTAATCCTGAAAGAATAATGGACTTGATCATGAGGTGTAGGTTGCTTTGATATATCAGGAGTGAGATCTAAAATGACGGTCAAAACCTCAGTATGTTAGGCAACCACATTTAGTGTTGATGGAACATATATTCTCAAGATGGAATTCAGAGTCTCTTAATGGAGATACAAAATATTCCCTTGAGATAAGTTTAATGGGTTTGGTTATTCAAAGAGTTAGGCCTAACCACTTTAGTAAGAAATTACTAAAGTATATATTTATGAAATTGGATTTCATAAATATATGATGAATAACTTTAAAGGATTAAACCGGGTACTCAAGGATAAGATGTAGTAATTTACAAAGTGGCAGTCTATATTTATGACTTTGTATTACTACGAATATTTTATGAAGGGGTTGCGTGTAAAATAAAGTCTTGGGATATAATTTATTAATAAGGCCTAGAGTGCAATTATATTTATATAGTGGTATTAAATATAATTAATGGTAACTTTGGACTTGTCAAGAGTTGACAGAAAAGCCCAAGGCCCATTGGAGCTAGTGTCTTATTGGTCCCTTTTGGTCCCATTCCAAGCCACACACTAAAGCCCAATTGGAAAGGCTCAATAGGCCGGCCCAATTAGATAATCAGTTAGTTATAAAGGGAGAAACATACAGAATTTTTTAATGCGATTTTTAAAAGAAAAGAATCAAAAAGAAAAAGAAAGGGTGTGAGACACACTTTCATTCTCCCTTTGGAAACTGATTGAGAGACCACACATCTTGGGCGTAAAGTGGAATTGGAGTGAAGATTAAAAGTTTTCCTAAGTGCTTCTAATCTTTGTTTTGAAATTCTCCACACCAAGGTACGCTATCTTGTTCTTAAATTCTAAAATTTACATAGTGCATGTTGTCAATCATGAATGAAATAGATCCTTGTTTGTTGCTTCCGCTGTGTGTTTTGTATGAGATACAAAACCAGATTTTTAACCAACAATGATCAGGTCTATTATTCTCTCAAAATTAAGAGTTCATGCAAATAGAAGTTGTGAGATTTATTATTCATTTTACAGTTGTTAAGAAAATAATAAATCTCACAGCAGTCCAGTTCAATATTTCTTAACTCTTAAAATATATCAACTTACCAACCAGAAGTCTCACATCCATGATCAAGACAAATCATCTTAATTGATATGTTATTGTCTTCGCAGATGACAGGCCCAATTTCATCACCGACTACTAACTATAATTTTGAGTTCACAAAGAACTTATGATTTATATCTTCTCTGACTTTTCACATAAAGCACATACTATGCATCTTATGGACTATATGATAATGTTCAAATATTCATATTGCCATTATTTTAGATAATAATAAACAACTTTATTAATTATAACTGATGGGGTATGGAAAAATACCACTCCAATTTCGTCCATAGAGATCGTCCAGGACGAGCAGGTTACATGGACGAGGTGTTTTCCTGTCAAGTGAGAGCCTTAGGACGAGGTAATCGTAACCTGAGGACCTCAAGACGAGGTAAACTGATGGAAGGCCTTAAGACAAGGTAAGCTAACGGAAGGCCTCAGGATAAGGTAATCGTAACTTGAGGGCCTCAGGACGAGGAATTCTGGACGTCACATAGACACTTGGAAAAACTCATGAATGAGTAAAACAACTCCGTATCATACGCGTAACTCACAGTGACCATTGCGCATAAAGAGTGTAACTCCTAAATAGTTGAGAAAGTTATACTCAAACACACCTCCTCAAATCAAGGGGAGGTTACGAATCCAATAACTGCTCTTAAGACACTATATAAACGTTGATTCAGACCAAGAAAAAGTACGTTCTATGATTCCTAAAAAGTTGGAACTCAAAAATAAGAGAGAAAACTGACTTTGTCATCGGAGGGTTATTGGCCGGCAACCCCGGTCACCTTTGATTACTGTTCTTTCTTTTTTAGGACATCAAGACAACCAGTAGTCCTCTCTAATTCGAAACATTCGGTCTACTGATTTTCTTCGCATCATCAGTTAGCGCCGTCTGCGGGAAGTTAGAAAATAAGTCTTTTTCTTTTCGTTCGTTCGATCGTTCGTTGTTCCTAGACAAAAGGCTGAATGGTACGGACAAGATCAAGGGCTACCAGCCCAGGCCACCAGGAGAGTAGGGATGCCTCTAGTAATCCCCACCGCGAGCGTTAGTCAGTGCCTATTGTGCAACCACCTTCTGTTCAACATATGCAGTCCATGACTGCTGCTATGGCGGAATTGACCCACCGAAATCAGGAGTGCATGCAGAAGGACAAGCCCAAAGTCAAGGTAGAGAAAATGTTGAGTCTGAAGGTCAGTCAAGGGGTACTACTTCAAGAAGAGTGCCACAGTTGGAGAGGGAAATGGACTTGATAAGAAAAGCTATGGATGAAATGAAGGAGAATATGAGACGGGTGAACCCCATAGAAGACTTGGTTCACCGAACGGACTCCCCTTTTACGGCTTCCATCAACAGTCATCCCTTACCTCCTAAGTTTAAAATGCCTTCTTTGGATTCATACGACGGAAATCGTGATCCATGTGATCACATTGCTACTTTTAAGACAACCATGCACCTTCAAGGAGTTCCGAACGAGATTATGTGCAGAGCGTTCCCGACAACGCTGAAGGGGCCAACAAGGGTGTGGTTCAGCAAAATACCCCCAAACTCTGTCGGATCATTTGAGGAGTTGAGCAAGATGTTTGTTAATAACTTCATCGGAGGACAACGCCACAAGCGTTCTTCTTCTAGTTTGTTAACTATTGAGCAAGGGGAGAATAAGAGTTTACGGTCCTTCATTACTCGTTTCAACAGGGAGGCATTGACGGTGGATGAAATGGACGACAAGTTGTTGTTAGCCGCTTTCTATAATGGGGTCAATTCTGACTTGTTCATTCATAAACTGTACGAGCAGGAGCCTCAGACTTTGGCTAAACTCGTCCATTCAGCCCAAAACTTCATGAATGCTGAGGACGCAATAATAGCCAAGAAGAGAAAAAGGTCAGAACGCTCGGAAGCAGATCACCAGCGACATCCAGATCAAGGTCCTTGTCTCAAGAAGACTCGGGCAGATGAGAAAAGGGATAGAGATGGTACAAAGGCAAGTTCATCATCAAGAAGTAAGCAGTACACTCCCTTGAATACTCCGCTAGAGCAGGTCCTTATGCAAATCAAGGATGATCCGTCCTTGAAGTGGCTGGAGAAAATGAAGGGAGATCCTAACAAGCGTAACAGGAACAAGTATTCCTGCTTTCACAGGGACCATGGGCATAACACGGACAAGTGTTTTGATCTGAAGCAGCAAATAGAGAACCTCATCAAGTAAGGAAAATTAAGGAATTTTCTAGGACGAAACCATAAGGACGAGAAGTTAAAGGCCAAGGTAGAAGAGTCCTCATGACCTCCGCTAGGAGAAATAAGAGTTATTATAGGAGGAACCTCAACAGCACAGTCATCCAAGGAGAAGTCCAGAAGTTGATCACGGTAGAGTTCATTAGAGAAGTCTATTATCCAGACTGGTTGGCGAATGTAGTCATGGTGAAGAAGGCTAATGGCAAGTGGCGAATGTGTGTGGACTTTACCAACTTAAACAAGGCTTGCACCAAGAACAGTTATCCATTGCCACGCATTGACTAGCTGGTAGACTCAACGACAAGTCACAAGCTGCTGAGCTTCATGGATGCCTTCTCAGGCTACAAACAAATAAGGATGGACGAGGCAGACTAAGAGAAGACCTCATTCATCACCAGCCAAGGATTGTTTTGCTACAAGGTAATGCATTTCGGTTTGAAGAACGCGAGGGCGACATACCAAAGGCTGGTGAACCACATGTTCCGCCCTCAGATTGGGCGAAATGTGGAGGTCTATGTTGATGATATTTTGGTAAAGAGTTTGGACGAGGGAAAACATCTAGACAACCTTCAAGAGACCTTTAATACACTTCGACGGTACAACATGAAACTCAATCCCAGCAAATGCGCCTTCGGAGTTTCATCAAGGAAGTTTTTGGGGTTCATGGTTTCACATAGAGGAATTGAGGCAAATCCAGATAAGATCCAAGCAATACTCAACATGGAACCGTCGAAAAACATCAAAGAAGTCCAGTCTCTTACAGGACGAGTTGCTGCCCTCAACAGGTTTGTTTCAAAAGCTACTGACAAGTGTTTACCGTTCTTTAAAGTCCTCAGGAAGGCGTTTGAGTGGACGGGCGAGTGCTAGAGGGCCTTCTAAGACTTGAAGACTTACCTCATAAAGGCACCGTTACTGAGTCCATCCGTACCTAGTGAAGAGCTGCATTTGTATTTGGCGGTATCCCCCCCACTGCATAAGTTCCGCGCTAGTTAGGGAAGAAGAACGAGTGCAGAAACCGGTATACTATACCAGCCGGGCAGTTAGAGAAGCAGAGGGATGGTACCCAATGATGGAGAAGTTAGCTTTTGCCTTGGTCATGGCTTCCAAGAAGCTGAGGCACTACTTTCAAGCTCATGTCATCATTGTCCTAATAGATCATCCCCTAAAGAATGAATGAACAAATTGGAAGCCGCAGGACGGCTAGTCCAATGGGCAGTGGAGCTTAGCGAATTTGATGTCAGGTACTAGCCAAGGAATGTAGTAAAGGCGCAGGTGCTGGCGGACTTCATTGCGGAGTTCACACCTAGCCAAGACGAGCTGGGCAAGGACGAAGGAACAAGAAGGTGGGTTATCAATGTGGATGGATCATCCACGATGTACGCAGGAGGGATTGGAGTCATACTTAAGTCCCCAGAAGGTGATAGGTTGGAATATGCAGCCCATCTACAGTACCAAACTACCAACAATGAAGCCGAATATGAAGCACTACTCAAAGGGCTGGAATTGGCTAAGTCCCTAGGAGCAGAGTCAGTAATAGTCAGAGGAGATTCTCAGCTAGTCATCAACCAAGTGAATGGGATGTGCGATGCCAAGGAAGATCGGATGAAGAGATACCTCAGCAAAGTGAGGAGGCTTGTACAAAAATTTTCAGAAGTAAGTTTTGTTCAACTCCCAAGGGAGGAAAATATGGAAGCAGATGCATTGGCAAAAGCAGCATCAGTAGATGGAGTTATGGACGAGTATGGCAAGGTCCAATACATGCCAAGCATAGACCTCCCAGAAATACAGCAAATTGGAGGGGAAGAAAATTGGATGAGTTCAATAATAATTTATCTTAAGGATGGAAGACTTCCAGAAGACAAGAACGAAGCAAGAAAACTGAGGGTCAGGGCTACCAAATATGTCCTTATAAACGAAGTTCTATACAAGCGAGGTTTTTCACAGCCCTACCTAAGGTGCCTAGCTCCGAACGAATCCAATTATGTTTTGAGGGAGGTTCATGAAGGAGCATGTAGGAATTACTCAGGGCAAGGTCGCTAGTCCATAAAATCGTTCGTGCAGGCTACTACTAGCCCACGATTCAGGCAAATGCTAAGGCCTACATCAAGGTATGCAACCAATGTCAGCGCTATAGCAATGTCCCTAGGCAGCCATCGGAATACTAGACCCCTATGATGGCCCCTTGGCCCTTTGCACAATAGGGACTGGATATCTTAGGTCCTTTCCCCCCAAGAACCAGACAAATGAAATTTTTGGTAGTAGGGATTGACTATTTTACCAAGTGGGTGGAGGCTGAACCTCTTGCAAAAATTACTCAACAAAATGTTAAGAATTTTGTTTGGAAGAATATTCTGTGTAGGTTCGGAGTACCGAGGGTGCTGATATCTAACAACGGACGGCAATTTAACAAGGCACCATTCAGAGACTTCTGTGAGCATTTTGGAATCAAGAATCACTACTCCTCACCCTCCCACCCACAGGTGAATAGACAAGCAGAGGTAGCAAACCGATCCTTGCTGAAAATTATCAAGACTCGGCTCGAGAGGGCAAAGGGGATATAGCCAGATGAGTTACCGGGTGTCCTTTGGGCCTATAGGACGACCGTGAGAACCCCGACAGGAGAAACCCCCTTTAAATTAGCCTATGGGACCGAAGCGGTGATACCTGCAGAATTTCATATGGCTAACCACCGAGTAATGAAGTATCAGGAGAAAGAAAACGAAGAATTACTCTGTCTTGACCTCGATCTCATTGATGAGGTAAGGATGGATGCGGAGTAAAGGACAGCAAGATACAAGAATCTTATGGCTAGACAGCATGATGCCATGGTGATACCTAGGCGTTTCAGTGTAGGGGATCTCGTTCTCAAAAGAGTATCCTTGGCAACTAGGAACCCAGCTCATGGAAAATTGGGACCCAATTGGGAGGGACCATATAGGGTAATCAACTACAAAAGGCAGGGATCATATTACTTGGAAGCTCTGGACGGACGAAAGTTGGAGCATCCTTGGAATGTGGAGCACCTGAGAAGGTACTATTAGTAATGGGCTTGGACGAAGTTAATCAAGGACGAGATTACAGATACGGACGATGCTACTATGTTTGCATTTATTAATATCTATTATTGTGTTCTTACTACTGCTATGGTGTGTACTAAAAATAAAGGTGCACTAATTCTTAAACTCTCGCACTGTCTACGGACAAGTTTGTGAAAGATGAGGTTATGTATTATAGGTATTTCCCTAAGTACTTTCATAAGGCACTATACCATATTTGTGAACAATGCTTATATAATGATATAGTTTGGATTTTTAATGTATTTTATGCATAAAATCTAACTCCCATGGTAAACCCTACGAGGGAAGCAAAACCTTAAGACGAATGGAAAATCCCTGGACGCAGGGATGTAACGTTCATAAACTTTCCTCAAAGACGAGGATAAAGTAAAGCTAAGGCACGAAAAACGTCCAGGTGCTCTATGACGAATCAAACAAAAAAAAAAAAAAAGAAAACGTCCTTGACAAAAGGCAACAGCCAAGCTTATGGACGAGGCAAGTAAGCCAAGCCTCTAGACGAGGCAAGTGGGCCAAACCTATGGATGAGGGAAATGTCTGACAAGGCTATCATCACTTCGTCTATAGAAAAATAAGCCTTTGGACGAAGAAAACGTCTGACAAGGACTTGTCACTTCGTCTATAGAAAAACACTGATGAATCAATAACGTTGTCCATAAGAAAAGTATAAGGACGACCCTTTAATACTTAAGAAATGCAAATTTCAATCACAACAGTGAGGGCAAACAAGTCCATACAATAACAAATAATGAATAAAAACAAACATTCATTAAAGTTTTAAAAGAAAATGGTAGACGACCACCGTCCAAAACCCCTTAGAAATTAGGCCTCAAAAGGCAATGTTAATAAGCTCGTCTATAACACTATAGATGAGATGATTGTGCTCCAATACATTTCAATAAAAAAAATAAATTAAAAAAAAAAAAGAAACAAAACAAGTTACATTAAAGCAAAAAGACATCTTAAACAGGCGGGGTGTTGGCATTGGGCTCGTCTTGGGGGGGGGGAAGGTGGAAGCATCGTCCTCCACATTAATATCTTCTGAGCTGGTCTAGATGAGGGAACTTATAGTAGCCCTACCACGATTTAGCTTGACAGAACTGAAGTCCACCTCGGGGAACTTTTCTATGGCATCCATCCTAAAATCCTCGAAGCCAGCTGCGTAGTTGGCGTCCATTGAGTTAGTAAAATCTTTGGATGCCTTGAACTCTGCGATGGCGTCTCCTTTAGCTTTTTCCAGAAGGGCATCTAACTCGTCATTCCTTTTTTAAAGGAAAGCAAGACGATCATCCTTCTCATGGACTTTAGTCTCCAGCTCAACAACGCGATTTCGCAGCTTCTCCGCATCGTCCTTAGCCTTGGCTACCGCCTCCGCCCACCTCTTGGACTCGTCCTTTCCTTTCTTGACCGTCTTCTCCAATAATATCCTCGTCTTGTCTAGTTCAGTTGCCTGCCTAGATGCGGCGATGAACTTAGACATTGCTTGCATAGATCAAAGCTTTATTATAATGCATACATAAGCTAATAGCAAGACGAGACAAACATATAAACCTACATACCTTGAAAAGGTCATGAACACTAGAGTGCTCAAAATCCTTCAACAACATGTTGTAGCATGCCGTCACGTCCTCGTCTGTCATAACCCTCTCAAACTTCTCCCAAGCCAAGTCCTCATTCTCGAGGAGATTGTGAGGAACATGGTGAGGTCGAGACGAGGTAGGAGCTTCAACTCTAGACAGGATTAGTGGAGGAGGAAGTTCTGGATCAACATCCAAGATTTGAACAAGATGGCTGGGAGGGACGAAAAGAGAGCTAGGTTAATCCTTAGCTTGAACGTCTTGAGGCTTGGACAACCTGTGCCTAGCCTTCTTATCCTTACGCCTACTTGGGAGGTTTCCCAAGTCTACGCCTAAAGAAAGACTCTTCCTTTTGTCGCCAAAAGCTGACGAGGATGAGACTTAACTCCAGGCCTAGTTTCCTCGTCCACCGCATCCTTGCCTTTATTTTGTTTCATCGTCGCCATCCCTACAAGTAAAGACGTCAGTAAAAAAAAAAAAAAGGTTCAGTAACTTACGTCTTCTAACAGTAACTTCGTGTGCAATAGCTTCGTCTGAAGGTTCAGGACCTAACCCCCAAGTGGCAAGACGCCGTAGACTAACCAGAAAGTGAAAAGTCCTGTCGCTAAAAAGATGAGCTTTTTGAACTCGTTCCAAATGAAACCTATCCAGATGGGGTCATCTAACACCTTTATTCAAAACAAAATGAAACAAAAAGTGCGTTAGACGACCATAATCAAAGACGAGTAAAAGCACATAATGACAAACACATACCTTCAGGACGAAGGTTCCCTATCTCTCCTGTGTAGGGAGGAAATGAATCCTTGTCAACCTCACTAGGGCGTCCAGCCCAGAAACTAGAGACGAAGAAAAATTTCGTCTTCCAGTTTCTGTCTGAGGTGACCAAAGATTTTATCAACCTACAATCTTTCCCTCTGGCTATAAATTGATAAAAACCAAGGGAATGGTTAATTTCGAAAGGTTTATAACAAAAGAGAAACTCGTCCACGGTAAGAGGACGGTTCCCCTCAAACACCTCCCTCCACAAAACTTGCATGGCTACTATTAGACGCCATGCGTTGGGGTTAAGTTGACATATACCTAATCCTAACCTAGAAAGCAACTCTCTGGCGAAGGCATTAAGGAGCAACCTCAAACCCCCCAAAATGTAAGCCTCGTAAATACCAACTCCAAAATGAGGTTGACAACACCACTCGTCACGAACAGGTATCCTAGGGTTTAAACTGTCAGGGATTTGGTATCGAGCCTTAAGAAGACCCAACTTCCTTTCGTCCATCTTAGAACCAACCTCGACGGCACAAGTTTACACTACCTCCTCCTCGTCTTGAGTAGAAGACGAGGGAGCACTTGTGCCTGCACTAGAACTAGACTTAAAGCCTCGTCCTATGCTGTTCCTAAAATACTTCTAAAGGAACCCCAGGGACACTAGACGTATACTCGTCTGTAGTATTCCCATCACTACTACTATAACTACTCCTAGAACTGTCACTAGAACCACTAAAACTACTTAGGTCTTGGTACTCGTCTATAGCTTTGACAGTACTATCACTAGACGAGGAAAGAACTACCTTAGACATTCTTAAGGAAAACTTAAAACCTGGGGACGAAGATTGAGGAAAATACCTGGATCTAGACGAGAGAAGACTATGGACGCAAGAAACTTCTAGACGAGGCGCTAAGACGAGGAAGGTCGAGGAAGAAAATTTTAGAAAATGAGGAGGGTAGCGGAGGAATTCTACTATTTATAGGCATTGACCCCACTACACGAAGCAACGTGACCAGCCAAAAGGTGACAAATGGCACGTCCCTCAAACAATGAGTTGACATAATTGGTCTCCAGTTAGATCATGACAAGTGGCACATACAACAGCTAGCATAAGGACACGTGTCCAAATAATGACGTTAGTAGATGTGAGTCCTAGACAACCCATGGACAAGGGGGCAACTGATGGGGTATGGAAAAATACCACTCCAATTTCGTCCATAAAGATCGTCCAGGGGGAGTAGGTTACATGGACGAGGTGTTTTCCTATCAAGTGAGAGCCTTAGGATGAGGTAATCGTAACCTAAGGACCTCAAGACGAGGTAAGCTGACGGAAGGCCTCAAGACGAGGTAATCGTAACTTGAAGGCCTCAGGACGAGGAATTCTGGATGTCACATAGACACTTGGGAAAATTCATGAATGAGTAAAACAACTCTGTATCATACACGTAACTCCCAGTGATCGTTGCGCATAAAGAGTGTAACTCCTAAACAGTTGAGGAAGTTATACTCAAACACACACCCCCTCAAATTAAAAGGAGGTTACGAATCTAATAACTACTCTTAAGACACTATATAAACGTTGATTCAGACCAAGAAAAGGTACGTTCTATGATTCCTAAAAGTTGGAACTCAAAAATAAGAAGGAAAACTGACTTTGTCATCGGAGGGTTATTGGCCGGCAACCCCGGTCACCTTTGATTACTGTTCTTTCTTTTTCAGGCCATCGAGACAACCGGTAGTCCTCTCTAATCCGAAGCATTCGGTCTACTGATTTTCTTCTCATCATCAATAACATTAAGTCATACAAAATGTTATACATAGTATCATACAATAAGATTTAAGGGCACACATCCTAACAATCTTCCACTTGCCCTAAAGACTATTATGCACTAATCTAACTCCCATTCCCTCTAAATATGACTCAAAAGTCCTTTATGGCAAGGTTTTGGCAAAGGAATCTACTAGATTACTTACACTATCAATCTTTGCTACTACTACATCTCCTCAAGCAACAATGTCTCGAATAATGTGGTACTTTCTTTCTATGTACTTTCCTTTTTTGTGATTCCTTGGATCCTTGGATTGTGCAACCACTCCACTATTGTTGCAAAACAATGTGATGGAAACTTGCTCCATTCAAACAACACCAAGATCATAAAGGAATTTCTTAAGCCAAACAGCTTCCTTTACCGCCTCACAAGTAGCAACATATTCAGTTTCAATGGTGGAGTCCGCAATACAAGATTGCTTAACACTCCTCCAACTTATGGCTCCACCTCCCAAGGTGAACACAAAACTTGAAGTGAACATTTTCTGAAATCAAGATTTGACTGAAATTCTAAATCTGTATAACCAATGGGAATCAAATCCTCACTATGGTAAACAAGCATGTAATCTCTTGTTCTTCGTAGATACTTGAGAATATGTTTTACAGCTTGCCAATGTTTAAGTCCTGGATTTGATTGATATCGGCTGACCATGCCAACTGAATAACAGATATCTGGTCTAGTACATAGCATGGCATGTATAAGACTTCCCACTGCAGAAGCATAAGGAATCTTTCTCATTATATTTTCTTCCTCAAAATTCTTAGGCCTTTAGTCATCAGACAAAGGAATGCCAAGTCTAAAAGGAAATAATCCTTTCTTGGAGTTTGCATTCTAAACCGTTCTAGAACCTTATCTATATATCCAGCTTGTGATAAACCTAATAACTTATTCTTGCGATCTCGCCAAAGCTTGATCCCTAGAATAAAGTTAGCTTCACCCAAGTCCTTCATTTCAAATTGGCTTTGATAGGCTAAAAACGTATTGACCCCTTGTGATGGATTAATTAAGTTAATTAGCCAAGTTTAATTAATTAATCAATTTAACATACAAACGCATGGTAGAACAAATAAATCACCAATAAACTAAATGTAAGAAAAAATAAATTTGACACGATGATTTGTTTACGAATGGAGAAAACCTCCAAGGCAAAAACCCCACTGGGTGATTTTAAGGTCATCATTCCCGAGAATCCACTATTATCAAAACAAGTGGTTACATGTAAAGGAATCCCAGTATCTTATACCAACCTACAGTTGAACCCTTACCCCAATACCCAATTGGACTTGTTCTGTAGTGACAATTTCTCCTTTTGATGCACGGCTCCCAGTACGTGACTAACCAATTGCGCGAATCCCAGTACACGACTTTAATCACCAACTTGAGAAAGATGTTCGTTGCAAAGTTCTTCTCTTCAACAAATGAAGATCGTGAAGTTGCTTGGTTATAAAACCCTACGATGTACAAACACAACAATTTCTTCAAGAACTAGGGCAAAACTAGGTTTTTAGTCACACTTGTGGAATTAAGCTCTTGTGCAATTGTGCTCTCAGCTGTGTCACCAAATAGGGCCCATAAAAAAATCCTTATATATGTTTAAGGTTATGAGAAAAGAAGGCTCAAACACATAATCACGGATTGGAGTCAAAATAGATCTGAAATTCTATTTTTCATAAACCTCAATAGATGCCTATCTGTTGAGCTGCTGTCGAGCTACGAGCTTCAACAACTCTTTCTCAGCTTGAATCTTGGACAGACTTGCATGGCTTCAATACTTGGACTTGAAACCTTGTTCCTTGAAGTATTAAAAATCTAACCGATTTTATATTCCAAAAACAAGTCAAGATAGTTTAGCTAGCATACATTAACACATGTAAACCTTGTGATGGCCAAATCACATTGTACCTGTAGATGTATCAAGAGTAGCAAAGAATATTGCGTGTTGTGTGTGAAAATATCGCAAGATTGCATAAGTGTCTCTATGTTATGACGATTTGAGATATGAGAAAATCACTTTAACTCACACACGATCATAACTGTTTAATGGGGATTATCACCTTTGAGATACATCCTACAACTCCCACATCTCCTAGAATACACGCTTGCAATCATGTTTTAAAGAATTTTTTTCTTTTTGCTTTTATTTTCTATGCATTTTTTTCTTTTTATTAAGCATCTCTTGCATGGGTATAGAAAAGAGAGAAAGAAATACCCAATTATGTTAAGCTTTTTGACATTGTACTTTTGCTATGCCGAAGCATACAGATGTCATTGACATTGCACTTTTGCTATGCCGAAGCATACAAATTTCATGTCATGATTGGCAGGTAACAATGGTAAGATGGTTATTTATGCCTTTCTTTAGGATTTTCTAATTCTTCCCGTCAAAAAGAGTGATACGAGTGTTAAGTACAAAAGATTACTTAACCTTACTCATCACAAACAAAGAGCCACAAAGCTCACTTACTTAATTGTGAATAAAGATGCTCATCTAAGCTATAAGAGATACAAAGTTTCGAGAACTCTGTTTCAATGGTCATTTTAAGGTTCATAAGAACTAATGTAAACATACACATACTGTTTTTGTATTTTTCTAAATTTTTCAATTTTTTATTTTTATATCAAAAAAATAAATAAATAAAACTAAAAACTAACAAAAAAAAATGTAAAACAAGACAAGGCAATGCGTAAAACTAGACTGACTCAAAAATAGTAAGGGAAAACACACAAGTAATGCAAAACCAAAAAAAAAAAAAAAAATGAGGATAAAGATAGAAAGTGACTACATCACATGGAACCCTTTTCCTTCCACACCTTGGAAGAACCTTTCCTTTTCGCAATCCCTTAAACCGACAATGAGGCGGAAGAATTGAGACCGTTGAAGTTTGAAAGAAACATGAGGGTTTTGAGAAGATCTCGAAGAGGAGCAAAAGAGGATGGAAACTGATTTTGGTTTCTCGATGCGACCATGTTGTTGCTATTTTGAGTGGCTAACCACTTATAGCAATTCAATCAAGTACGACCAGCTGCTCCATAATGATGACAGAGATGCTGCTTCTTCTATTTAGGCTTTTGAGAGTTAGCCTTCTTAGCCCTAAGGTTTTTAACATCTTTCCTATCCTGCTTAAGGGGTGCTCCTAGGATAGATTTACCTTTGTCTATGTTATCACTAGCTAATTCAGTTTTGACATTAGTGTTCTCAATTTCAACATTATTGCTTAGAGAAACAAAAACAGTAATACTAGGAGAAGTAATATTAGAGGAAGAGAGATCATACCCTAAACCAGTTTGATCGGAGGCAGATTTTTGAAGACTAAGCATCTCATCAATATGAAATAAATTACATCAATCTTTAATGCATAGGAACTCCAGGAATATTAAATAGTCTTTTATAGCCAAGCGGTGCCAAACATAATTCACATGCAAGTGTCATCCAATCCGTATAAACAATCAACACATGACAATTATTGATATATATATATATAAAGCCAAGCAATGTAATAAGAAAAGTAACCCACATGACAGTTATGTCTATACAATTCAATAACTATATCTCCTTGGTAATTACTATTAGAACACGACCAACTATATATCCTTAGCAAACCAAGATGTCCATTGACAACAATAATCAATAGTTATTGAATGAAAGTCAATAACTACTCCCAACTGCCAATAATATCCAAGCCGTACATAACAAAAGTAAACCCATTCGCAAGATGTGAAGATGGTGTCCTTGATGAATACAAACACCAAAAACAAACGGCATAAAACAAAAGTTACAACCGTGTCCTCTTGGAATCATGCAAAACAATATATCGCATATATTGATCAATGCACACAAGGTTTATGGAACAATAACTTTATGTAGAAATTTAAATACACAAAGATAATAGTTTTCTTAAATTCTAAAACTCAATTACATGCTATACAAACATGATATGAAAACCTGGCTCTGATACCAATAGTTAGAAAAACTGGTTTTGTATCTCATACAAAACAGACAGCGAAAGCAACAAAATGGATCTATTTCATTCATGATTGATAACACGCACTATGTAAATTTCAGAATTTAAGAACAAAATAACGTACCTTGGTGTGGTGAAATTCAAAACAAAAGATCGAAAGTACTTGGGAACACTTTTAATCTTCACTCCAATTCCACATTACACCCAAGAAGTATGGTCTCTTAATCAGTTTCCAAGGGAGAACAATAGAGTGGCTTTACTCACACATACACACCATTTCACAAAGATGTCTCTCTCATAAAAAAAAATCTATATGTTTCTCCCTTTATAACTAATTGATTATCTAATTGGGCTGGCTTATTGGGCCTTTCTAATTAGGCTTTAGTGTGTGACTTAGAGTAGGACCAAAAGGGACCAATAAGACACTAGCTCTAATGGGCCTTAGGCTTTTTTGTCAAATCTTGACAAGTCCAAAGTTACCATTAATTATATTTAATACCACTTAATAAATATAATTGCACTCTAGGCCTTATTAATAAATTACATCACAAGACTTTATTATACATGCAATCCATTTATAAAATATTCATAGTAATACAAAGTCATGAATGTAGGCTGCCACTTTGAAGATTACTGCATCTTAATCCTTGAGTACTCGGTTTAATCCTTGAGTACTCGGTTTAATCCTTTAAGTTATTCATCATATATTTATAAAATCTAATTTCATAAATATATACTTTACTAACTTCTTACCAAAGTGGTTAGGCCTAACACTCTAAATAACTAAACCCATTAAATTTATCTCAAATGAATATTTTATACCTCCGTTGAGAGATTATGAATTTCCATCTAGAGAATATATATTCCATCAACACTAAATGTGGTTGCCCAACATACTGAGGTTTTGATCATGACTTTAAATCTCACTCTTGATATATTGAAGCAACCTACACCTTATGATCAAGTCCATTATTCTCTCAGGATTAAGAGTTCATGTAAATAGAAGTCGTGAGATTTATTATTCATTTGATAGTCGTTAGGAGAATAATAAATCTCATAGCGGTCCAGTTCAATATATCTTAACTCTTAAAACATATTAATATACTAACCAAAAGTCTCCTCTTCTATGATCAAGACAAATCATCTTAGTTGATATGTTATAGTCTTCGCAGATGAAATACCCAATTTCATCATCGACTACAAACTACAATTCTGAGTTTATAAAGAACTTGTGATTTATATCTTCTGTAACTTTTCACATAAATCACATACTATGCATCTCTTGAACTATATGATAATGCTCAAATATTCATGTTGTCATTATTTTAGATAATAATAAAACAACTTTATTAATTATAATATTAAGTCATACATAATGTCATAAATAGCATCATACAATAGAATTTAAGGGCATACATCCTAACAGTCATATGGTAAATAGGGTGTATTTTAGACCCGATACCAAAAAGACTCCCTATGAGCTATGGAAATGAAGGAAGCTGAATGTTAAGTATTTCAAAATCTTTGAAAGTACTTGTTTCATTCTTAAGGATAGAGAAGATGTGGGAAAATTTAACTCTTGAAGCAATAAAGGAATATTTTTGGGATACTCCTCTACAAGCAAGGCTTATTTGGTATACAACAGGAGAACTAAGAAGGTGATGGAAACTGTAAATGTTGTTATCGATGAAGCTTCAAAGTCTGGTTCTGAGAAAATTAGTGAGGAAATCCCTAAAGAAATTCTTCCTTCCGAGCCCAAGGATGTTCAAGAACTTGTTGATCAAGAGTCTGCATCTCCAAGTACTCCTGATACTCCAAGTGTTGTAGAAGGTTCAACAGACATATCTACCTCACCTAATTCTGAATCTCATAGAAAGAAAGGATCCTCCTCTAGAATTAAGTTAAATCATCATCCTGAAGTTATTGTGGGAAATATGAATGAACTTACACTAAGGAAACGTACAGTTGATAAATGTGTTGCTAACTTTGTGTCATATTCTTGTTATTTGTCACAGGTTAAACCCACCAAGGTTGACGAAGCTCTTTAGGATGAAAGCTGGGTTGAAGCCATGTATGATAAACTGCTTCAGTTTCAAAGGAATGATGTTTAGACTCTAGTACCTAGACCAGAGGGTGAGCACATCATTGGCACAAAGTGGATTTTCTATAATAAGACTAATAAGGAAGGCAACATAATCTGTAACAAGGCTAGTCTTATGGCCCAAGGATACTCTCAAATCGAAGGAGTGGAATATAATGACACATTTGCTCCAGTAGCCTATATGGAGTCCATCAGGATTCTCCTAGCCCTAGCATGCCATTTGATGTCAAGACTATTTTCTTAAATGGGTTCTTTAAAGAAGATTTCTATGTGGCTCAACCAAAGGGATTCATTGATCCCCACTTTTCGGATCATGTGTTGCACCTCAAGAAGGTACTATATGGTTTAAAGCAAGCCCTTAAAGCTTGGTATGATCGGCTCACACAATACTTGGTGTCACATGGGTTCACAAGAGGAAAAGCTGATCAAACTCTCTTCATCAAAAGGGAAGACGAAGAGTTGGATGGTTGCTCAAGTCTGTGTTAATGATATCATCTTTGGGTCAGCTAAGGATGAACTTGCTTATGGTTTCTCAACACTCATGCAGGTCGAGTTCAAGATGAGCATGATTAAAGAGTTAAATCACTTCCTTGGATTGTAGATTCATCAGCAAGAGTCAAGTATATTCATATCTCAATATAAATATGCTAAAAATCTTGTGAAAAAGTTTGGTTTGGAATCTACTAGTTCTGTTAGAACCCCTATGAGCCCAAATGTTAAACTCATTGGGGAAAAATTATTGATCCGTCTCTCTATAGAAGCATGATAGGTAGTCTTCTTTACCTTATTGCTAGTAGACCTGACATTAGTTACAGTGTGGGAGTGTGTGCTAGATATCAGGCTAATCCCAAAAAGTCCCATTTGACTGCTTTGAAAAGAATCATAAAGTATGTCAAAATCATTGCCGATTTTGGTTTGTGGTACAACAAATACACAAATGATGTCATAGCTTGGTATTTTGATGCTGACTGGACTGGGAATACTAACGACAGAAAGAGTAATTCAGGGGTTTTTTTTTATGTGGGTATTAATCTTGTCCCCTAGATGAGCAAAAAGCAGAATTTCATCTCATTATTCACTGTAGAGGCTGAATACATCGTTGTCGGTAGCTGTTGCACTCAACTTCTATAGATGCAAAAACTCCTTCTTGATTATGGTATTCGTCAAGAAAATCTCACTATCTATTGCAACAATAGCAATGCCATCAATATCTCTAAAAATCTTGTTCAACATTCTCAAACTAAACACATAGAGATTCGACATCACTTCATTCGTGAGCTTGTTGAAGATAGTACCTTTACTCTTAAGTTCATTCACACTTGTTAGGGACATATTTTTATGTAATTGGCATATCCTTTGACAAAATACACTTTACTTGTATTTGGGTAAATCTAAGTAGGTTCAAGATGACCACTACAAGTGGTTAAATTGAAGACATGAAGATTACTCAAGAACTGCTTAAGAAAAGTGCAAACTGCAGGTCTCAATACCTCCTCGACAAAATCTCGATCTGTCGAGATTCAGTAAAGCTCGACAGACGTCTCGATCAATCGAGCTTAAAGGAGTCAGATTATAGCCAGCAACGTTTTAACTCTAAAAGGCTATTTTTTTATGGGTTTGTATAATTCTTATTGGATTAGGAAAGCCCAAGGTTTGTGTAAACCTATTTGGAATAGGAGAGCCCATTAAGCTCCTATTTAAAAGAGGTGGAAAAAGAAAAAACCTAACCCTAGAGAGCTTCATAAGGTTTTCTTTCTGAAACCCTAGCCTCCTTCTATAGAAGAAAGAGTTCTTGCTGCGTTTCTTGTACGCATTTGGGTTTTGTAACCAAGCAAAGTATCTTGCACCAACATTGAAGATCTTATTGGTGTTTCTATGTGAAGCTACTGCAAATCAACTACAACAATCAAAGGGTTGCTGTGGAGTTAGTCACGTACTAGGATTCGTGCAAAGGAGTAAACCGCGTATTAGGATCCGCGCATCAAATTGGTTAGTCACGTACTGGGAGCCGTGCATCAAAAGGAAAAACTGTCACTACAGAACAAGTCCAATTGGGTATTGGGGTAAGGGTTCAACTGTAGGTTAGTAAGGTACTTTGGATTCCTTACTTGTAACCGCTTGTTGTGATAATAGTGGAGTTTCAGGAGTAGTGACCTTAAATCACCCGATGGGGTTTTTACCGTCAGGTTTTCCTCATTTGTAAACAAATCACCGTGTCATTTATTTTTCGCTGCATATTTTAGTTATTGGTGATTTGTTTGTGCTGCCACGTGAATTTGCATGTTAACTTGATTAATTAATAACTCGGCTAATTTATCAATTTAATTAATCATAAAAGGTCAACGCATTTGTGGCCTATCAACACTAATGATTAGAAGGTTGATTTGTTCACCAAACATCTTGATAGCAAACGGTTTGAATTCCTTCGTCAAAACATCGGTGTTATCTCTATGGATTGATGTTTTCTCCTTATCCTTCTTCCTCATGCATTTGCATCTAGTTTTATGCTTTGCTTTATTTAACATGTTTTTGTTTGTTTGTTTTCAGTTTTGCTTTATTTTGTTTTTCAAAAAATATAAAAAAATATAAAAATAGTGTGTGTTTTGTGTACATTGGTACTTGTGTACCTTGAATGGTCATTGAAACAAAGTTTTCTAAACTTTGTATCATTTATAGCTTAGACGAGCATCTCTATACACAACTAAGCAAGTGAGCTTTGTGGCTCTTATTTGTGATGAGTAAGATTAAGTAATCTCTTGTACTTAACACTCATATCACCCTTTTTGACAAGAAGGACTAGAAAGGCACAAATATCCATCTCACCACTAGTGCCCACCAATCATGAAATGACATTTGTATGTTTCGGCATAGCAAAAGTGCAATGTCAAAAGCTAAACATAATTAGGTATTTCTTTTCTTTTCTTTATATGCCCATGCATGATATGCTTAAAAGAAAATATGCAAAGAAAAATAAAAGCAAAAAGAATCAATATGCTTTATATACGATTGCAAGTGTGTCTTCTAGGAGATGTGGGAGTTATAGGATGTACCTCGAAGGTGATAGTCCCTATCAAGCAATTATAATTGTGTGTGAGTTAAAGTGATTTTCTCATATCTCAAATCCTCATAACATGTAGACACTTAGGCAATCTTACAATGTTTTCCACACACAACACGCAATATTCTTTACTACTTTGGATACATGTATAGGTGCAATGTGATTTGGTCATCACAAGGAATACATGTGTTAATGTATGCTCACCAAACCGTCTTGACTTGTTTTTGAAATATTAAATTGGTTAGACTTGTTGTGTGTGTGTGTGTGTGTGTGTGTGTGTGTTTTGGATCAATATGCTTGAAATTTTTCTTGTTGAGAGATGTTGTTGAAAGCTTAAAATGTTTTTTGGATCCTTTGTAGAGTAGCATGTTTCATTGCATACATCTCTATGTTTTTCTTTCCTTTGAAAAACTGTTTTTGAGCAATCTCAATAGCTTCTCGATACCTCTCGATAGCTAGGCTATTTATCGAGCTCTTGATTTTCCTTTCTCAATAGCTGCTATCGTAATTTCGATCCACCGAAGTCTTTGAGAATTGGTCTCAGTAGCTTCTCGACAGCTTCTCGATCCATCAAGAAAGTTTCTCTCTCCTCATAGCTTCTCAATCCATCGAGGTTCTTTTGCTTTAGATACCTCTCGATAGCTCCTCGATAGCTCTATCCATCGAGATTTAAAGCTTGACACCTCTCAATCCATCAAGCTTTATGATGTCTATATATAGCCTTCAGTGCAACTTTCTCTCATTTCTCTCTGATCTCTCTCGACAGAAAATCTCTTTTCTTTCTCCCAAACACTTCTCAATCAACCTCTTCATCTTCCCACTCATTCTTCAGTCTATTCATTGCATTTTCCATTCGTATGATCTCTTTTCTAGCCTTTTATCATACATTTCATCTATTCTGACCTAGATTTTGGGATTTTTGAAAGTTTTTGGGGTTTTTCAACATTAATGAAGTTTTTTTGAAATTTATGGTATGGGTTTTGTTAAATGATCTTAAAAAGTTCATGCATTGCATCATATTTTCATTTTAACAATGATTCATGCATTTTAGATGTGTGTTTATTTTGTTGCGAAGATGTGTGCTAGTAGGTTTGGATTGGGCTGAGACCATGAAGTTTTTATTGTTACATGTCACATGTTCATGTATTTTTCATGCATACGTACCTTACTTTTTCTATATTTTGATATCAATTGTGTTGGTTCTTTTCTACTTGTCTCTCTCTCCCTCTCATTCTTTCAGTTAGTCTACATCCTGGCACCTAAACGTAAGTCCATTCTGTCCCAGAATCCTCTTCATTCCTAAGCATCTACTTTTGATTCTACCTCTTCTTACATTCGATTCCATTATGAGAAAGCGCGTAAGGACTTCTCAGAGAACTTCTCTTGACGAGGCATTCATTCAAAAAGCCAAGTCATCTTATCGGACTTTTTCAATATTGACCTTTCCACTGTCATCTACAGTAGGGGCTAAGAGTCACTGTGTGATGTCCTAGTCACTTGTCCCTCAGGAATCATACAGGAGTTTTACTCCAATATGCACGAATTTGGTACACTCATTATAGTCACCCCGGATCTTATATTTGATGTGCTACACATACCGAGGGTAGCACATCCTGACTACCCTGGCTGTAATCGTCTTAAGACTGTGTCTAAAGACGAACTCACGTCATTGTTTTGTGAGACTCCTTCTTCTTGGGGTGGTCGTCAAGACACCCGTTGCTCAACCGTTGCTAAAGGTCCTAGGTTTCTTAACATGGCGATGACATTCGTTCTTCATCCTTTGTCTCACTATAACTCTATCACAGAGCTTCGTGCTCGATTTTTGTTTTCCTTCTTAGAGGACCTTACTATAGACTTCTCCTCTCACTTCATACTCTCCTTTATAGATGTATATAGGGATACAATGACCCGTGATAAGCTTATCTTTCCTTCTATCACGAGGATCCTTCACCACTTTTCTGTCTCCTTTCTCGTGTTGGATCCTTTCTTTGTTATATGTGCCATTGATGAGGTAACTGTTAGATGGAGTAAGGCCAAGGTTTAACCGAAGCGGCCACAGACTGAGATTGTAACACCTCTAGCTTCTTCAACTCCTTCTTTTGCAGAAGGTGTGACGCTCGAGGCGATCATGGCGCAGCTTCAATGCATAGATGCTCAGCTTGACACTGTCAGCAATGAGTTATGTCAAGTGAACACCCATGTCGGTCGTATTGCACAAAAACAGGCTCACCTTGGTGGCTTTGTAGCTTCACCCACTCCTTCTCCAAAGGCTTCTGAGGACGAGGACAATGGTGGTGAGTTTGACGGTAATGCTAATGAGGATGATGGTGCTAGCTCTTCCGATAACAAGGTGATGACTGCTTCTTAGTGACCTACCCTTTGTCATTCATGACAAAAAGTGGGAGAAGTTTTGGGTATAAGAGTAGTCATACACCTAGGGGGATTTTAAAACTTGACAGCTAGCTTGACAGATAGCATCTATTGAGATTTAAAAGGCTATTTTAGCCCAATACTCGACAGCTGCTCAATAAATACCCTATCCATCAAGATTTATTAAAATCAGTTTTTCAGATCTGATTTCACTTCACTCCATGTGTACATGTTTAGGCTTTCTTTTCTCACAATCTTAAAATATATAAGGATTATTTTAAGGGCCATTAAAGGTGACGCGAGTGTGTGGCAAAGTTTTGTTCATGCAAATTGTGATCGGAGACAAATTTTCCCTAGTTCATCTTTCTCTTAAAGAAGCTACTACATTAGTACACCGTTGGGTTTTGTGACCAAGGAGCTTCGTAATCTTCGTCATGTTGATGAATTGAAGAACTTAGTAGCCAACATCTTTCTCAAGTCAGTGATTAAGTCACGTACTAGAATCCGCGCATCAATTGGTTAGTCACATACTGGGAGTCGTGCATTGAAAATGAGAGATTGTCACTACAAAAAAAGTCCAATTGTGTATTGGGGTAAGGGTTCAACTGTAAGTTGGTATAAGGTACTGAAATTCCTTTACTTGTAATCGCTTGTTGTGATAATAGTGGATTCTCGGGAGTGGTGACCTTAAAATCACCCGGTGGGGTTTTTACCATGAAGATTTTCCCTATTCGTAAACAAGTCAAGCTGTCAACTTTATTTTTCGCTGCATATTAACTTAGTTGGTGATTTGTTTATGCTACCACGCACTTTGCATGTTAATTGAATTAATTAATTAACTTGGCTAATTAATCGGTTAATTTATCACAAGAGATCAATACATTCTTGGCCTATCAGAATGAGGCAAAAAAGACAAAATGGAATATGAAAGAAATAAGCAATTTGAGAAGCTCACCGCAGAAAACGTAGCAATGAGGGAAAAGGTGGAGAAGATAGAACTTCCCTTCTGTAAGACATAAGGAATGGATGACTGCCTCTTTAACATAAGGGGAGTAAGCTCAAAGACTCCTATTGTGTTGCCTCCCAAGTTTAAGATCTTCGATGCAAAAAAGTTTGATGGGATTGGGGATTTAAAGCAACACATAAAGAGATACCTAAGCATTGCTGAAGTGAAGGAGCTAGATGAGAAACAAACTTTACATGCGTTTCCCCTCTCACTCACGGGAGGTGCATTATGGTGGTACTATAGCCTTGATCAAAGCAAAACTAAGGTGTGGAATAAGCTAGTGGAATTGTTTATGGACCAATTCATCTTCAACACCATGATTGATATGACTCTAAAGGATTTAGAGACTATCAAGCTAGGCATATGGGAGACATTTTCCGAATACATGACTAGATAGAAGAAGAATGCATCTAGAATGGTCAATAGGCCAAATAAGAAAGACCAAATCAACATGATCATCAAGAAATTGCTTCCAATTTATAATAGTAGGCTTTTGTCATCATCTATTAGCTCATTTGGAGAATTATATGATTGCGAGACAAGGATTGAAAATGCTCTTAATAATGGACAGTCGGAAAAATGGGAAAGCAAAGCCTCCAACCAAGAAGTAAAATGGAGGAGGAACCACCACTAAAGTGCTCAATCCTGTAAATGTAAGCACCATCGTGCCCTAACAAACACTAGCCTACCCAGAGAAAGCTCGCCAAGAATTCTCCAACCTAGGAATGACCCTCACTAAGGTGTATGAAAACCTATCCTCCAAAGGATTCATCAAGCCTTTAGACCCTACACCCATTTCTAATCCCAAACCTCCCTCTTGAAACCTCAATGAATATTGCCACTATCACTAAAAATCTGGCCACAAAACTGACAATTGCTTCGCCTCAAACACAAGATACAAGACCTCATAGAAAATGGAACCCTCCCAAATCCTAACATCATCACCAAACCTAACATTAGAAAAAAAAATAATAAAATAAAAAAAATAAAAATAAAAATAAAAACCCTTTGCCCAATTACCATAGGGCTCCCTTCCGTATTAAAATTGGGTGCAAATGGATGAAGTTGAATGGGATTGCTTGAAGTTGATAGAGACAACAAATGTCAATGTCAATGCCATAGAAGTTCAAGGGATATAGGATGAAGAAGATAGGGCCTTGAAGGAGGCGGTAGCAATATAGGGAATACTTCCCAAAAAAGTGATGAAATTGAAGAAAATGGTCTTTGAGGACAATGTAGCGAATATCACTAGGAGTGGAAAGCACTATAAACCATCTTTTTTGTAAAATGATCATCCCAGTGGAGATCTAGGAGAAGGGTCCAAACTCACGAAACCCAAAGGAGACAAAGAAGAAGAGGATAGAGTCCTAATGCAATTGAAGAAGAACTAAGCTCATGTGTTCATGTGGGGCTTGCTCTTGGCTTCTTAAAAGCACCGTAAGGCTCTCTTGGACGCCTTAAGTGGGAAAGAAGTGCCTATAAAGACTATACCATAAGAAGTATTGTCTCTCATGGGAGTTGAAGGTCCCTCAAGCACTCTCCTTGCTTTTTTCAATAAAGATCTCCCCCCAAAGGAGCTACTCACACTAGACCCATGTAAATCACCATTGAATGCATGGGTGCCAAGGTCTCAATGGTCCTTATTGACAATGGATTCTCCTTGAATATATGTCCTTTTAGGACTGCCCTCATAGTTGGCCTAGACATGAAGACCATCATTCCTTCTCCCTTAACTGTAAGGGCATATGATAACACTTCAAGGAAAGTCATGGGTACCTTCAAGGCCCCTTGTAAGATTAGGCCAATGGAAACTATTGCAGAAATTCATGTCATAGACACACTCCAAATTACAATCTTCTCTTGGGAAGAGCTTGGTTTCACCCTAATGGGCCAATCCCCTCCTCACTTTAACAAAGGATGTAGATCCCATGGAAATGAGGGATTGCCATAGTGCTTGGAGATGGTAAGATCCTGGCACCGATTTGTGGACTCAAGGAAAAAGAGATTGAGTTTCAAATGAGTGGCTTTGAATTCGTGAATATGGCTAACTATGGGTTGAAGGATGAGACGTATGTTATTAACTTGTTTCTATATTATAGCCATGAGGTGATTGCAAAGATGAAGATTATGGGATACATGTTTAGGATGGGCCTTGGAAAGGAAGGAAAAGGGGTAGTTGAGTTCCGCAATATCAAGACTCAAGTGACCAAGAAAGGTTTAGGATTCTTTGAAGGTTACGATAGAATCAAGAAAAACCATGGCACTTTAAATGGGAACTTCGTGAAAGAAGGAGAGACTTCCCCTATTATGGCTTCCTTGAACCTTGGGTAGGTAAGATGGAAGGGTATATACGGGTTGGGAGATGTTCTTCAATGAAAAACTCACTTTCAAGGAGAAGCCTACCGTGGTGATCAAAGAAATGCAAGAAAAGGTTGACAGGGTAAACTACATGGATGCTGAAGCAATGAAGACCAAGATGAAGACGAGTGAAGACGTGTTCACCATCACCAATGAAGAGTCAAGTGATCCTTCCAAACTCATCATGCCTATTATGAGGCCCATTAATAATTGGACTTGGGTTGGGTTTTTTGAAAACATGGGGAAAAAATCATTTAATGCAAATTCTAATGTACTTTTCAATATTTTTAATAATATGAATTCTGATTTGGCTTACTTTAATGTGTCCCTTAACCCTTAACATTGAAATTCTACACTTAAATGATTCAAATGTATTTGAAAATGAAATTAATGAACAATTGGAAAAGAAAATTGAACCTATGGAACCAATTCTTGAAACTATTAATTTGGGCAATAATGAGAATCCATGCTTAATTAAAGTTGGCTCAACTTTAAATGAAAAGGAAAAGAAAGATCTTCAAGAACTCCTCATGAAATTTCAAGAGGTGTTTGCATGGTCTCATGAAGATATGCCTAGAATTGACCCCAAGATAGCTCAACATCACATTGATACTCACGACCACAAGGTGCCTATCAAGCAAAAATTGAGAAGAATGAGGACTAAATGGCTCTCAAAGATCAAAGAGGAAGTCACTAAGCAACTAAAGGTAAGGTTCATCAAACCCGTAAACCAAGCCGAAGGGATAGCCAATGTTGTGCCCGTACCTAAGAAGGATGGAAAGGTGAGGATGTGTGTGAATTTTAGAGACTTGAATAAGGCATGCCCTAAGGATGACTTTCCCCTCCCTCATATTGATGTCTTGGTGGATAACATGACAGGAAGTGCCTTGATGTCCTTTGTGGATGGTTTTTCAAGATACAACCAAATCAAGATGGCTCCTAAGGACATGACCAAAACTACTTTCACCACCAAATAGGGAATCTATTGTTACACAGTAATGTCATTTGGCCTCAAGAATGCTGGGGCAACTTACCAAAGGATGGCTAAGGCCTTGTTATATGATATGATGCATAATAAGGCAGAGGAGTATGTTGATGATATGATAGTGAAATCCAATGATAGAGAAAGCCACACCACAAGCATAAGAAAGTTTTTTGGGAGGATTAAAGAATATAGATTGAGATTGAATCCACAAAAGTGCACCTTCGAAGTGACCGCAAAAAAATTGTTAGGCTTCCTAGTGAGTGATAAAGGGATAGAAGTTGTCCCATCCAAGATTAAAACCATATTGGAGATGCCTCCACCCAAAAGTGAGAAAGAGATTAGGGATTTCTTGGGTCGACTACAATACATTAGTTGACTCATTGCCAAGCTCACCTCCACTTGTAAGTCCATCTTTAAACTCCTAAGGAAGAATGAACACACACAAAGAATGATGAGTGCCAAAAAGCATTTGAACTTATCAAGGAATATCTCATCCACCCACCTATCCTAGTGCCTCCACAACATGAAAAACCCATACTTTTATACCTTTCCATCGTAGGGGATGTGGTGGGAAGTATGCATGCACAAGAAGATGATGAGAAGAATGAAAGGGCCATATATTACTTAGGCAAAAGATTCCCTGATTACGAGACTCGGTACACTACCATAGAAAAGTTATGCTTCACACTTGTTTGGGCCATATAGAAATTAAGACATATCGTTTTACCCTTCCAAATATGGGTAGTGGCTAGAATGGACCCACTAAAGTACCTCTTTGAGGAACCCACTTTAAGTGGAAGATTGTAAAGATGGTTTATTTTGTTAGTAGAATTCAATTTGAAGTATGTGGCCAGAAAAACTATCAAGGGAAGTGTCGTGTCAAATTTTTAAGCCGAGAACCCCATAGAGGGGGAGGATGGTAAAGAGGATTTTCTAGATGAAAATATTTTGGATGTTGAGTTAGGAATATGGAAGATGTACTTTGACAAAGCCATAAACCAATATGGGAATGGGATAGGGATACTCTTGATAACTCCCGAGGGGTCTCACATACCTTTGGCAATCAAATTGAACTATGAAGCAACTAACAACATGGTTAAATATGAGGCTTGCATTTCTAGAATGGAAGCTCTTCGAGAATTGAAAGTAAAAGAGGCCAAAGTCTTTGGAGATTCAACTTTGGTTATAGCCTAAGCGAAAAAGTTGTGGAAAGTGAAGGAAGAACATTTGAAGTCTTATCAACAATACTTGGAGGACTTGACCAAGACCTTCGACAAGATTGAGTACACAATCATCCCTAGGACTCAGAATCAATTTGCTGCTGCCCTGGCTACTTTAGCCTCGTAGGTTGAAATACTCGAGGGAGTATGGACATGGCCCTTAGAGATTGAACAAAGTTATAAGGAAGCACACAAAAGGAAGACCAAAACTTCAATAATGGCCATAGAGGAAGAGGAAGTTTTGTGGTACTATGATATCATGAAGTTCTTGGAACTAGGGGCATATCTAAATGGTGTCGATAGGAGAGAGCGTCGTTCCATTAGGATGATGGCAACCCAATACATCCTATGTGAAGGACAACTCTATAGAAGGTCCTCCAATGGTGTACACCTTAGTTGCTTGAAAAGAGAAAAAGCGGAAAGGGTAATGGAAGAAGTTCATCAAGGGATTTGTGGCCCTCATATGAATGGGAGAATGTTAGCCAAGGAGATACTAAGGATAGGGGACTACTGGAATACAATAGGGACTGATTATATGGACTATATGAAAAGCTGCCATGATTGCCAGACACATGCCAACTTAAACCATGTTCCACCTAGTAAGTTGTGCATCATGACTTCTCAATGGCATTCTTAGTTTAGGGCATAGACGTAATTGGAAGGATTGCTCCTAAGGCTTCAAACAGGCATAAGTACATTTTAGTGGCAATCTACTATTTCACTAAGTGGGTGGAAGCAGCCTCTTACTCAATATTGAAGGCTAAGCATGTGGCTCAGTTCTTAGAAAATAACATCATATGCCAGTTCAGAGTGCCCCAAAAAATCATTTTCGATAATGGTTCCCACTTTAAAGGTGAAATCCGAAAGGTCATGGAAGAATATGGCATTGAGCATCACAAGTCTTCACCATTTCAACCATAAGCTAATAGGGTCATAGAAGCAGCCAATAAGAATGTGAAGAATATCCTAGCCAAGATGGTAGTGACATACAAAGATTGGGCCAAGAAGCTTCCATTTGCCTTGTGGGATTATAGGACTTCTATCTGTGCATTGACTGGGGCAACACATAACTCCTTCGTCTATGGTAGTGAAGTGGTACTTCCTATTAAGGTGGAGATACAATCTTTGAGGGTGTTAGTAGAAACCAAGGTCCTATAAGATGATTGGGATAAGGCGAGATATGAACAATTAGTTTTGATAGATGAAAAGAGGGCTAGGGCACAATAACATGCGCAAGGGTACCAAAAAAGAATTGCTAGAGCATTTACTAAGAAAGTGAAACCAAGAAACCTTAAAGAATGGGACTTTGTCATAAAGATGCTTAGAGATGAGACTTTTGATCCAAGAGTAAAAATGAAGCCTAGGAGGTCTGAGCCTTTTATTATTAAGAAGATCATGTCTAGAGGTGCTACAAGAATCATAGATTTGGATGGGGAAGAAATGCTTCACCCCATTAACATGGATAAGCTCCGAAAATACCACATTTGAAAGAAAAATAGAAAAATAAAAAAATAAAAAGAAAAAGAAAAAAGCCTGCTAGGTTGAAAACTAGAAAGAGCAGTCTAGGCAAAAATTAAGGCAAAAGAACCCTGCTAAATTGAAAACCCAAAAGCGAGGTCTAGCCAAAAGTTAGGTTAAGAAACCATGGGCATGGTGAAAATTCCGATAGGGACATCATGGGCAAAAATTACATGGAAAACAAAAAAGAATAGAAAAGAAAAAAATAATGAACAAATGACCATAAACAAAGATAATAAAAAGGAAATTCTCTCATTGCTCAAATTAAAAGATAATAAGTTTTTTTTTATAGGGAATTTGGAACATTCCAATCCTTTATTAAATTCATAAACAAAAACATGAGAATCATAAAAGTGCAAAAAAGTAAATTAGGGGGCCCCTCAAAGTTGGTCACTCAATCCTCCTTGCCTTCTTGCTAATCCTCATATAAGCTTTCTCATCCCTCAGAATCCACTTCATGTCACCTTCCAACCATTGCTTGTAACTTGTAGTGGCATAGATGTATTTGGGAGGAACAATATCTTCTGTAACCCTATAGTGTGGCCAAGCTCCACTAATCCTGCCCAAGATCCTATTGGTGAACACTGTAGCATGGAAGGCACCTTCATCATCAATAGCTCCTTGGCACTCTCCAAATTGCCTTGAAATACGACAAAAGGAGTAGTAAAAGCAACATCGAAGCCCAACTAAAGTCACATAATGGTCTTTTCAACAACTATAGACCATGCTTGAGATATGCCACCATTCCATGACCTCCTTAAGGCGACCTATAAACTCTATGTATGTTTCAAAGCCCATGACATTCTGAAGCCGAGGGTCCCTAAGATGCTAGGGAAGGTAGGTGCTAAAGGGCATAGTAGGAGGTTAAAGCAACCAAAGCCTCTCTTGTAGCCATATTTGGAAGAAAAGAGAGAGAGAGAGAGAGAGAGAGAGAGAGAGAGAGAGAGAGAGAGAGAGAGAGAGAGAGAGAGAAGGAGAGAAGAAAAAAAGAGTGGAGAGCATGAGTGAGAAAAAATAAACAATGATGAAAGATAATATAAGGTGCCTCGATGGGTTGTAAACCGAAAGGTAACCCATGCAAAATTAGAGGAATCCTGCTAGGTTGAGAACCTAGGCAAAAGTTAAGGATTATACCTAAAGAAGAAGAGGACTTCCTGCAAAGTAGCTTGCTTCCTTCCTCTAAAAGGTATCCAAACCATTAAGGTTTCTATTAAGATCAAGCCCACAAGATTACCTTTCTTTAGCTCATAAGCCGCCATGCACATCCAAAGGTCCACATAATATGACTTTTGAACTAAGAAATACCTTGCAAGGGCACATAAGCAAAAGGCATGAAGGTAGTACAATTGTGGCCTCTCACCCTCAAGAAGGCCTGAACCAAAAAAGTAGTCAAAGACCAACCTAAGGTTGAGTTTGCCAAAGACATACCACCTATTGGCTATGGTTTCAAGAACGCCCGACACAACACATAGCAAGGAAGTAGATCCCTGCCTAAGGTAGGAAAGATGAGATCATCAATCTCCGGTTCACCCATAATGGCAACAAATTCCTCAATAGTGGGGCATAATTCTATTCCGTTGAAGTGGAATACATGCCAAGAAGGAATCCAATAACTGGCAGTAGCACGAAGAAAAGGCTCATCCACCCTAATTTGATGGTAAGGGAAGATGCAAGAAAGGTCATAGGGAGCAACGAAATCCTTGAAATTAGGACCAAGCTTTCTAATCCAAGTGAAGACATCAAGAGGAGAGTTTTCTGCCATTAAGAGAACTCAAAAAAAGTGTTCTCTGGGTTGGAAATATGTTGGTGAGGGTTTTGGACCTTAATGGCTACTTTTATACCTAAGTAAGTTGACTAAGGTTTTTCTAATTCGTGGCCCACGTACGCAAAATCAACCCTGAGTATGTAGAGTCAAAGTTGCGTACACAAGCTCATCTCCACGTATGCATGGCGCTTGGCAGTAGCCCATGTTCCCCTATTTTGAACAGTTTTTTCTACTCCCAAGCATTCCTAGGGTTCTTGTGACCTAAAGAACCATTCAAGACATATTCCAAGCATAAGATTGCAAGCTTCAAAGAAGTAAAGTTGTATAGAAACATACAATTTATCATTATCTTGTAAATTAAGTGCTAAGTTCCAATCAAAAGCATAAATGTAAAAAGATGTTCTTAAATACAATCCTTTGTCACGAACCAAACTCAAATGTATGCTAAAGGGAATAAAAAGACATTAAAAGCAAAAGAAGAAAAGAAAAAGTTGTATGTTGTATATATGTTGTGACTGCACGTAATTAACGGTGCCACCTCTTCCTTAGCTAGTAGCTAGGAGTCACCTCCAAGTCCTCCTCCTTACCACCATCACCATCATCATCATCACCACTGCCTTAGTAGGCTACTCCTCTAGGACCATATAGCTCCCTCGAAAAGTTGGTCACCTCCAACTTGAGATTCCGTGCTAGCCATTCCAACTCCTCATGCTCTTGGATAATGGGCTGCAATTCAAGTGAAGAAGGGTTAGTGACTAAAACAAGAAGAAAAATGGAAAACAGAGAAAGAACAAAAAGAACAAAGAGCTTACTACTCGAGTGTTGGGAGGGAAAGGATAGCCCATGACAATATAGTTACAAGGCACGACACATTCTCGAGCAAAGCCATCTAGGCCATAAGCATAGACCATCCAAGGGATATGAGGAGGATCAATGGGCTCACCAGCAACAAGTCCCCCTATTACAATTTCCCACAGAAAAAAGGGACAGAGAAGAAGGTCTTAATGGAGTACTTCCTCCCTAACATGTCGATGCCCAGCTGGATGCTCGACATGTCGTCCAAACTGATGATGGCTCTTCAAAGCTAAGACTAATCATACTGTAAAAGTCATAGGGAGTCATCGTTATCTCCTACTCAGCAATATGAAAGGTATTCGTAGTGTCCCACCACCTCGCAATAAGGCATTGCACTAAGGTGGCACTCGAACACTTCTCCGAAAGGAGACCGATGATAAGCTCAAAACCTGCCTCCTGAATGTAGCCCCTGGTTTCGGGGGCAAGCAGATTGAACCATTCCACCACCTTATTGGTGCTTCCCCAACCAGCATAAAGGGATGATGACTACAAAAAGAAAGATATCATTAGATTCATGATTCAAGGAATATGGTGTTTTGATGTGAGAGTGAAGATAAAGAGAATGATATATTGATATTTAGATGCAAAAATGACAAAAAGGTGTGTTAGAATTGCATATAAAAGTGAAACAGTTGAAAAAAGAGTGAAAATGGGCAAAGTAAGGCTTCTACCAAGCATCTCATGTATGCGAGTCAAAGCCCATGCACATAGACAAGACCCTGTGTACACAATTCCATTCCCACGTACACA
Source organism: Castanopsis chinensis (assembly GCA_032878915.1). Taxonomy (NCBI): domain Eukaryota; kingdom Viridiplantae; phylum Streptophyta; class Magnoliopsida; order Fagales; family Fagaceae; genus Castanopsis; species Castanopsis chinensis. The sequence goes on along the minus strand of JAVQMG010000102.1, from coordinate 7,861,405 downwards.
GGAACTCAAGAACATACATGTATATGCAAGAATAGAGTTTCGTACACATGAACGCAAGCTGCGTACACAGATTCGAACCCACACATGCAAGAACACAGACAAAAGCAGTTCTTCGATATTTTCAAGGAAATATCAGCCAAAATCAATCCTAAACATGGTCCTACCCCTCCTAAGACGTCAAGTTTTCATCTAAACCCAACCCACATCAAAACCCAAGCATTTACATGGCCAAAAACACATTTAAACCAAAGATCTGAAAGAAACTTGAAAATGAGAAAAAATGAAAAAACTTATAGGTTCACCTATGGGAATGTGATTCTTTGGCCAGTAAGTCAATGGTGGAGGTCCCACCAACCTCATGGCTCCATTCTAGCAAGTGAAATGGAAGGCATTAGAAGATAGGACGTAGGAGGATTTCTTGGCCTTGGGTGCCATTGGAGAAGAAGATGAGAGAAAGAGAGAACATGAGAAAATAAGAGGGTTTGAAAGGATGCGAGAATTAGGAAGTGAGGAAAAGAAAAAGGGGAGGGAGGTTTTTGTAGAGAGAAAAAAGAGAGGGGTTATGAAGAATATGAAAAGGTGAGGGAGATGTAGAGAATGAAGAAGAAGAAAATAAACGGTTAGTCACCATTGGAGAAAATGAAAAGGTAGGAACACACCAAATGGTTACACTACGTTTAGTTTAGGCTTCACCACTAAAATACGTGTAGTTTAGTCATGAATAGTAAAAAAAATTCCATTCTTTCAAAAAAAAAAAGGGACATCTCTATACTTCCACAATTGGATACAAAATTATCAAAAGACTCCCTAGTAAATAGCAAAGGAAGTAGAAGACTCTTCCCTCAATCAAACACAGCAAGAATCATCCCCAGTGGTTCAAGCACATCAAAAACCTTCCCTGGCAAATCAAGATACCAAACATCATCCTTACTAAGGAAGTAGAAAACTCTTCCTCGATTTCAAGCATCTGAAGCAAAGCATCCCTAGCGAAGGAAGTAGAAGATTCTTCCTCAAATGTATCAAATATCGTCCAAATGGAGGAAGCAGAAGACTTTTCCCCAAAAATTCAAGCATATCAGGCATTATACCCATGAAGGAGGCAAAATATTTTTCCCCAATAGACCTAAGCATATTAAAGCTATTAGGATGTATGCCCTTAAATCCTATTGTATAATGCCATGTATGACATTATGTATGACTTAATATTATGATAAATAAAGTTGTTTTATTATTATCTAAAATAATAGTAACATGAATATTTGGACATTATCATATAGTCCATAAGATGCATAGTATGTGATTTATGTAAAAAGTCACAGAAGATATAAATCACAAAAAAGCCCAAAGCCCATTGGAGCTAGTGTCTTATTGGTCCCTTTTGGTCCCACTCCAAGCCACACACTAAAGCCCAATTGGAAAGGCCCAATAGGTCAGCCCAATTAGATAATCAGTTAGTTATAAAGAGAGAAACATACAGAATTTTTTATAAGAGAAAGAGACATCATTGTGAATGGTGTGTATGTGTGAGTGAAGCCGCTCAATAATTCTTCCTTGGAAACTAATTGAGAAACCACACTTCTTAGACGTAAAGTGGAATTGGAGTGAAGATCAAAAGTATTCCCAAGTACTTCTAATCTTTTGTTTTGAATTTCACCACACAAAGTTACGCTATCTTGTTCTTAAATTCTGAAATTTACATAGTGCATGTTATTAATCATAAATGAAATAGATCTATGTTTGTTGCTTCGGCTGTTTGTTTTGTATGAGATACAAAACCAGATTTTCCAATAAAAGCAATCCCAGTGAGGAAGCAGAAGATTCTTCCCCAAAGTATCCTTAGTAAGGAAGCAGAAGGTTCTTACCCGGTGAGTCCCATACACCAAAAAAAAAAAAAAAAAAATCCTTAGCAAAGGAAAAAAAAGATTCTTCCTCAAAGTTCTTCATGAACCATAAAGGAAGCAGAAGATTCTTCCCTAGTGTATTACACAACTACACTACTCCTCAATGAGTTTATCATCTCCAAGCAAGTCGTGGAAGGCAGAAGATTCCTCCCCATGCACATCCACTCCTCATCAAGTTTTTCACCATCCCTAGTGGCATACAGGCACGATAAAAGAAGATAGAGCTAGTAATGGAGAAAGAGGCCAAGGCCAACCCGAGGCAAGAGCCTCACCAGAAAAGGTAAAGAAAGAAGTGGAGATGATAAGAGGAACAAGTCACCCAGAGAAGTTTGAGAAGAGCCCCGAATGGACACCACAGAGATTATATCCTTTTGTTGTTTGTTGGGTTAGCTCATAAGAGCTCCCTTGTTTGTTTTCTTTTTTCTTTTTTAGTGACTCTAGTATAGTGAGTCACTCACCATTTTCCTGAAAATGGTAAAATAGGTTCTAGAACAATGCACCTGTTGTTGCTCATTTCTTGAGCAACAAAGGTGGGACTTCAAACATACGAATCTCATGCAGCTCTTCAGAGTTACACCTTACCCCATGTACACGTGCTGTGTGTCATGTGCAAGGGTTGGGCCCGAGCCATACATCACTTATTCTTTTGATTCCGCTAACAAAGCTCACGAATCAAAAGAAGGGACATCTATAGATATTGCATTTTGTACCCCTTACAACTCGGGCCCCTGTTACCCAATGATGCTCGAACTCCAAGCCCCAAGGCCAGTTTAAAGCCTAATCATATATAAAATTGACTTTAGAAATGTTAAAATGGAAAATATAACCTTTTATATGAGCAAAAATCTATTTTTAGAAATAAAATTACCAAAGTAGCCCTCCATCTAAGTAAGTGGTTCACGCCCTGCATTAGTAAGCCAAAGCATGCGTACACAGGCACATTCCTACGTACGCAGCTAGGTTTTCAGAAGCATAAGAAATGCAAGTTTTCTGCAATAATGGATGAGATTTGGAATAAATCCCACATCGTCTAGGAGCCATCCCAAACCCCATTTTATCAACTATAAAAATCCTTACATGATACATTTTCGAAACACACAGAAGTCCCATTGGAAAAACCTAAGATTTACTAGAAAATAGTGAATCGAAAAGGAGTTTTCACAAAACACCCTCAAGTCATTTTTTATTTGATTGAGACCTTTTCTGGCCCCAACCCTTTTAATTTAACGTTACTAATCACTATTTTATTGAATTGTGATAGATTTGACTAGGAGGAACGGTCAAAAATCAAGCCTAAGAGCTTTTTACTTTAAGGTATTTTCATAGCTTTTCTTTTTATTTTCTGTCTTTCTTTCTTGTTTTAATCTCATTTTTGGTTTCATTTATGTTTAAACATGTTTTTTTAGATTATCCCTTTAGTTCTTTTCATTTTTTGCTTACATAGGTTATTAGAATTGCTATTTTAAAGTTCTACTCTGTTTCTTCATTTTTTGGTTTTCTAAGTAAGGATCTGCATACGCATGATCTAGCTTGCACACGTAGGCTTGATTCTATGAACGCAAACCCATTCTAGCGTGTGTGATGCCACTGCCCATAAACCCTAAATTCATGTTTTTTTTTTCTTTCACGTGTTTGTTCTGTGCAGCCTCCTTTTCACATGTTTTAAGCCCCATAATTATTTTTTACCTTTTTTCATGTTTGTTTGTTATCACATGCTTAGATTAGGGTTTCTTAATTTTAATGTCATTCATTCACATGTCCATGCATTGATGCCATAGGTGATGTGCTACTAAAAGGTAAGTAAAGGGTAAGTCATACATTAGCAATGTTCATGCAGTTGCATTAAGGTTTTACTTTGATGATATGATGGAACATGCTTAGATGTATGATTAGGATTTGTAATATGTTAATGCCTTGCTGCCATGTTTGAGTTGCTACTTTGTTTTAGATGTATGATAGGGTTTTTCATATGTTAGGTTTTCTGTGTGTTTGGCTTTCTTGCTTTGGGTTGATAAGTATAATGTTTTTGGATAAAGATATCATGTTGTATGTTAGATGCATGTTAGCATGTGTGTGAGTATAGATGCAAGTGTTAAAAGTGCTTTTAATGAGGTTAAGACGTAAGACACAATGATGGGAGGCCAACCTTAGGGTTGGGCGATCTTGGTTGCCTAACACCTTCCCAAGCCTGAACCCCTGCTCTAGTAGTAAGATCAAAGGTCCTTCCTCAAAAGGATGCTATATTCATGATTCCTAGACCATATGACTCGGTAGCGACTCCAAAGACCCCTTGCGTCCACAACCGAGATGTGTTATCGAAAAGGAAATTGAAGTACTTGGCGAAAAACCTCTCCTCGACCCTCTAAGCCAAAATCAATCCACTAGTGAATAAAATTGGAATACACAAATATCAAAATGACCCTCTAAGCCTAATCTACCCAATGTGCTTGAACCCTTCAAGTTCTTGCTACCAACGAGCTTCACAAAACCATGTCTTCCTTAGTTATCTAGATCTTGCAATTAGCTCCAATTGCATCTGCCAATCAATGGCTTCTTCTTATGCTTCCCATATGCACCAAAACTTCTCTCAACACTCAAATTGGGTGAGGTAAGTGTTTGGGCTAAGAACGTTTCAAGGATGTGTAAATTGAGAGGTAGGAGTAGAGGAAAACTTAAGAGAGATGATGTAGATGATTGTGGGTTTACAATTTCTAACTCTCAAGTGTATAGCTAGGGTTTTTTCTCTCAAAAGTTCCTTGGAAAAACTCCTTACAATTTCATGGGTAATGTGGACTTATATAATGTTGGTAAAAGAATGAGAAAAAGCACACTTTAAAAGTTCGGGTAGTGAGTTTCGCGGGTCACTCGCGACTTGGCCTGAGTCATGAAGTGACTCGCGAAATCCAACCTAGCATGAGATTTTTCAAATTCTAGCATGTGCTACTCATGTGGACTTTTGCGAGTTGTCAGTCGTGAGCTAATCATGAATTCTCCTTCTTCATAAATCTTCACCAAACTCTCACACTTAATCCTTACATTAAAATCCCACAAAAAATATAGGGAAATGATTAAACAAAATTACAATAAAATTTGACAGATAATAAAGCTAACATTAAATATAGTTGTAAATCATAACTTTACAATATTAATGATAATATTATAACTTCATCAATAAAGTATAGGTGAAGCACTGTTATTTGTAATTGTCATTTTCCTTCAATTTCAATGACTCTAGTTACTGCAAAGTTTTGTATGCAAACAAAGAAATTGTATGCAATAATTTTCACTTGGAAGATGTAGGTTTTTCCAATTACACATTTGATGCTACTTGGAATAATATTATCACCATCTTCATTCTATTATTAAAAAAACAAAAAAAAATCAATTAGTGTAACATAATACAATTAATATAATAAATGCGTAACCCCATGCTTATGCACTAGTAAAATTAAAAACAATCACAATTACACGGTTCAAATTATACATTTTTTTGAGAAAAGGTTCAAATTACACATGATATTAGCTTATATCTTGTTTAAACCATACATTTCTAAAATATGTAATGATTTCTCATTTTATATACATACATATATATATATATATACACATATGTATGTATGATTTAGAATTTAATTGAATTTAGAATCTTCTTTTTTGCACCGAATAATTTACTTGTTACAACAATTAAAAAATTTGATGGACACATGGCACAAAATCACACTTTAATTGAAATCTAATTTAAAATCTAATTGGATTTTCTCTAAACTTTGGCTATTAATATATATATATATATATATATATATTAGACAAATAATCCATATATACACTCCACATTTAAGAAATTGATATGAACAAAAAGTCTGGTGTTAGTTGAATATAATTCTATAATAGACCTTTTCTACGCATACTACTTTGCTATTCTCTTTTTACGTGTAGTAATACTTGTGGATTCAAGGGTAAAAGAAGAGGGACACCCTTTGTGGCACAAACCAAAGTAAGGATAATTTTGATAAGGATTAGATGGACCTTTTTACGTATACTATGATTATTTTTTTTATTTTAAGATTTTTTTTCAACTTATATATTATAATAAGAAAATTATTAGGTAAAGAATTTTGATTGTAACGAAATTAAGATTTTTAGCAACTTAGAAATTATGGAAGAAGAACAGAACTAAAAAAATTATATCTATTTTTTAAATCTAAAATCATTTCTGCAATTTGGTGAAACCACTTGACTTGCCACAACTTCCAAACCCAACCTTTATTTTCGTTTTATGTGTCATAATTTAATTTTTTTTTTTTTTAAATATCAATAATTTGGATAAGAATTAGAAGGACTTTTTTATGTATACTACAATAGCTATTTTTTTTTAAGATATTTTTTTTATCAGCTTATATATTGTAATAAGAAAATGATTAGATGAAGAATTTGAATTGTAATCAAATTAAGATTTTTGCAACTTAGAAGTTATAGAAGAAGAAGATAAGAAGAATTATATATATATATATATATATATATATATATATATATATATATACATATATATGTGTGTGTATATATATATACACACACACACATATATTGTGGGGGTGGGGGTGGGGGTGGGGGTGGGGGTGGGGGTGGCGAGGAAGCCCGAAAAAGAAGGAACCATCAACAGGATCCACCTAAGGTATAATTGGGTCCAACTGTTCATCAGATCAAGCCCAGCCCAATCAAGACAACCTAAATACTTGGCATACCAGGAAAACCAAGGGTTACGGTCTACCCAATGAGGAGTGGGATTTTGTTGAAGCACTAGTGTCCACCAAGGTCCTCTTGATTTGAGAAGCTCCCAAAAAAGTGGTGACATAAAGGGGTTTTTTGCCATCAACTGCTTGATTGGTTAAGTCCCTTGAGGAAAAGATCACAAACTCCCTGGTTTCCTGATAAGCTACCTGCAATAAACTTCCTTCAAAAACAACAACTCCCTGGCTTCTCTCCACTACTTAAGAGAGAGCTTGTGCTACTTCTCTTTTGGCTAATGGCCTGAGGCCTATCCCTTCCAAAGAGGAATGAAATTTATCATCATGTTGAATTCTAAACATCATTTCTTCATCTTGCACAGGTGGGGGTGTGAAACTACTACTAGCCAAGCTCCTAACCTCTTCCACAATGGGATATTCGCATCTCATAAAAAAGGTCATAGCCACTTTGGGCCTATGTATCCTTTCATCTATATGCTTCCCATTTCTGATAACCAAGTCACCTTTGGCCACTTTCTCATGGAAAATGTTCCTTAGAGGATAAAAATCCATGGTATGATGATCACTTCTCCTATAATACCTACAATAAAGTTCACCTTGCTTTTCTTCTTCTGTTGGCTTATGCTTACAGGTGGGTAAGACCACCACTCCATCTTTAATCTAGGTATCTAGGATGCTGTATAGTTCTTCTACTGACACAGAAAAAGGGGGAGGAATACCACTTCTCTCCCTCTTTCTTCTCTTGGTTACCTTCTTGGTCTTTTCCACCACAACTGCTTCTATTTTCCTATTCTCTGGCTTCCAAGACTGCTTAGAAGCACTAGCGGTCTGTGAAGTCAAACTCTTGGACGCTTCCTTAAAGACATACTTGTTCTCCTAGCAAACTCCACTAGCTTAGTGAAGATAAGGATCTGCAAGTTCTCCAAGTAAGGGTGGTGTTCATACAACATACCAACAATGCAAATGTCCACCAGTCTTTCTTCCTCCACAAGGTCATAATATATAAGAGAGAGATCCCTGAACCATTGAAGGTAGTCCAATAGCCTTCAGAGACCTTCTACCTCTCTTGCTGCAGATCTAATAGCATGAGCTTTTCATCCAAAGCAAAGAACTTTTTCATGAATTAGGTGGCCATGTCATTCTAGCTCACAACTGACCCTAGTGAAAGGCTGGTGCATCAAGTGAAAGCCCAGACTTTAAAAGACTTAGAAAACTCCCTAAGCCTTAGCTCATGGTTATGAGAATAAGCAGTCAAAGCAACTATATACCTCATGATGTGCTCTTTGACATGTCTAATCATGCCATCATATTTGGGAAAGATAAGAGGTGTATAGTTGACGAGATAAGGCTTTCTAGCCATTTCCTTAGGATAATAAGGCCTTGTGTCAATATAAGCAGAACTCTCCGCCTTTCTGGCTTCAAGCAAAATGATTGTTGTAGACACTGCATTTTGTACCCCTTATAACTTGAGCCCTCATTCCTCAATGGTGTTGAAATTCTAAAGCCCAAGGTTGGTTTAAGGCCTAATCAGATTGAAATTGACTTAAGGAAAGTATTTTTGAATAATATAATTATTTTTATTAATAAAATAAGCTATTTGGAAAATAAATACCACGAAAACCCTAGAGCATATGTACGCATACACGAATATGCACATGCATGCTCCAGCTCCGTGTACGCATGCTTTATGCATGCGTATGCATACACAGGCATGCGTACACATGTTAGGGTTCTATAAACTATGCAAGGCAAGTTTTCTACATTAAGGTTTGCATTTTGGAATGAATCTCACATCGTTTAGGAGCTTCCAAACCCCCATTTTCCAATTATAAAAAGCCATACATAGTAGCTTTTCAAAACACAGAGAAAATCCTAAGGGAAAATATCAAATTTACCAGAAATGATGAATCAAAGAGATAGTTTTTCACAAAACATCCTCAAGTCAATATTTTTCTGATTAATGCCTCTTCTAGCCTTGATCTTGGAGTTTTAAGTTTAATGATACACAAAAATCGGTAGGCTGACATACTTTAGGCTATGGTAATGGCTGTAAGTCTTGAAAAGAAATAAAGAAATGTCAAGGGTGACCAGTGTAACCTGGCCAAAAACCGTTAAGTCAATTTTCTCTTTAGAACACAAGGATGAGAAATAATGCATGGTAAAAACTTTCCTTAGATGAATAGGGCATGTTCCATTTTTAGAGAGTTAGAAATGGGTCTACCTGTTCAAATCCATCATAATCATAGGTGATGTGGGTGATTAATGAATGAAATGGGAAATTTGGAGCATATTATGGGGAGTTATCTCCACGTTTAGAAGGGTGTATCATGGTCTAATTACATTGATCCTTATAAGAACTTCCTTATGAAATTCACTCAGTGTATTCTGGTCGTCCATACTCTTGGGTCATAAACAACCTTCTTGAAATTGGCCAACTTCACTACCTATGAGATTTATTTCCACCTATGATGTTCAACCTGAGTTCCTTTTTTCTCCATAAAGCTTTTTGGATGTGGTCTAGTTATGGATGACTACTATGGACGAGTTAACCTTTGATCACCATCAGTTGCCCCCTTGTCCTTGTGTCTTCCATGCTACTATTGGCTTGACACGTGGTAGTTTTACTTTGGTTAAGCTAATCTGAAATTGAATGCTTCAGATGTTGACACGTGGTGTAATCTTGGGGCTTGCTTGTACTGTTGTTTCGTTTTCCAAGAAAAGTGCCAAGTGACATGTTCTGGTTGGTTCACATTATTTCAGTGACCAAGTCTGTCACCTATAAATTGTGGAATTCCTCTGTTACCCTCTTACATTTCTCATATTTTCTCCTTTGACCTCTGTCATCTAGCATCTTGTCTAGGAGTTTTCTTCTGTCCTTAGTCATCCTCGTTTAAATCCAAGTATCCTCTTCTTCTCGTCTTTAGGTTTTTATTTAGAGCTTTTCCAAAATGTCTGAAATTATAGTGTCTTCTAGTAACAGTGACGAGAGAGAGAGAGATAGACGAGTATCACGATAAGAGTAGCTTTAGTGGTAATAGTAGTAATAGCAATAGTAATGGTAGTAGTAGTAGTGGGGGGAACACCACAGAAAAGCTATATTTGTTTGGGGTTTCTGGAGTTCCCTTAGAAGTCCTCCAAGAGGAGATGAGGATGAGGATGGCCTCTGGGTCATTAGCTAGTTCATCCACTAATGCCCCCTCGTCTTCCTCTTCAAGTGAAGAGGAGACTTTGTATTGTTTGGCAGTAGGACCTTCTAGATATATGAGAAAGAACTTAACTCCCTTAGAAGTTGGTACCAGATCCTTGACAACCTCAATCCTCATTTGGTCGTCTGTGGTGAATGGTGTTGTCATCCTCATTTTAAGGTAAGTATATATGAGGCTAACCTTCTAGAGGGGCTTCGGTTGCCTCTTAATGCCTTTGCTAGTGAAATACTCCATAGATTAGGCATAGACATTAATCAACTTAACCCTAATGCATGAAGGCTTATTGTATCTTTGCAAGTTTTGTGGGGGGAAGTATTTGATAGGAACCATCCTCTTACAATGGACAAGTTCCTATACTGTTACAAACCCTTAGAAATCAATCAATCCCTAGGTTTTTACTAGTTTTTAGGTAGGATTTCAAACTGTAGATTGGTCAAGTCCCTCCCCACATCTGATAAAAAATGGAAGATGTAGATTGCTACTTTTCACTACTTATTCTATTTCTTTTGTTGTATTTATCCAACCCCTTTCTTTTTTTTCTTTTTCTATTTTACAGCTGTAAGATGACCTTCCTTGAGTAGGTTCTATCTTGAAAGCGTCTAGCAAGCACGTTTATTTATAGACAAAGATTTCTGTTCTTTGGTTACCCTACATCGTTTTGCTACTTGGAGGCTGGGACCTAAGCCAACTGAGGAAGCATTTGCCCACGAGCTTACTACGCAAAAACGTGAGTTGCCTACCTTGTATCTTGATTGTTTACCTCGTTCAAATTCTAACACATTTTTCTTCTTGCAGGAATGGTAACTATGAAGGAGAACATGGGGAAGGACTTGGCTGATGAAGAAATCATGCAGGAGAAGGAAGTCCACTCTTTACCTCGTCCATCTGTAGGGGAGAAAAGGAAGACTCTATCCAAGACGGTGGATATGGGGAGTCTTCCTAGTCGTCGAGGCCATAAAAAGGCAAAGCATGGGTCGTCCAAATCTAAGGTTGTCAAGACCAGCTTTGTCATCCCTCTTACTCCTACCAAATAGCCATCTGTGCAGGTCCTTGATTTGGACTCGTCCAATCCTCCTGAAGTCACCTCGTCCAAACCTCCTAGTGGTAGCCCTATAACTCTTCTTAGGAGTGAAGACCTCACTTGGGAAAGGCTTCAACAAGCTGTGTCTGAAGAGGATGTTGCTATATGCTATGATATGTCTGTGAAGGAATTTGAATGTTCTGCAGTTCATGATCTCCTCAAGGTACTTTTCTTTGTCCTAAATCATTCTTAAATTAAGATACTCGTCCACTTATCTCACATCGAATTCTTTTTTATATGGGCTATGACTAAGTTTATGGAGGCATCTAGACAAGCTTATGAATTGAACCAACAAAGGGTTAGGCTGAAGGCAAAGGTTCGTGAGATGGAGAAAGAGTCCAGTCGTCACGCTGAAGTCAGGGCCAAGCTAGAGGACAAGGTGAAGGAGTACAAGAATCTCAACAAATAGCTAAAAGAAGATGCCGTTAAGAATGACACTCGTCTTGATCACTACCAAAAAAGAAGCGATGAGCTCTATACTCTTCTAGGAGAAACCAGAGAAGCAGCTATCAAGGAGTTCATGGCGTCCAGCGAGTTTACTGACCTCTTGGATAGGAACTACACTGCAGGGTTTAAGGACTTCCATATGGACGCAATTTAGCATTTCACTAGGGTGGATTTCAGCCCTATTAAGCTTTGCGTTGTTGCTAAGAGCTCTTTTCTCTAGATGAGCTCTAAAGATATTAATGTTGAAGACGACACCTCTACCTAGCCTACCAAGGACAACCCAAAGTTTAGGGATAATGCCCCTAGTGGTTTATGAAAAAATTTGTAATTGTCTTTATTTACTTCTCTTGTTTTTCTTTTCTCTTTTTTTTTTTTTAAAAGGGTCTGCTGTTTCGAACCATTTGGATTTGTGCAAGTGCATTTGGTTCATCCAAGTTTAAGGATAGGCCTTGATACAATAGCCTTTTTTAGATTTAACTTTCTTAAAGGTTTTTGGATGATGGTCGTCTACTCTTTTTATTATAAACATATTTTTGTCCATATTTTTATTGCCAGTTTTAATTCCAAGTGTCTTTCATCCATGTTTAGGACTTTATTTTGGAATATATGAATATTTTCCTCATCCTTGGACTTATTCTTGGAATTTTTCTTGGCTATTTTTCTTTTCATCCATAGCTTGGATTGCCTAGTGGATTGGACGTGTCATCCACTTAAAGTATGTTGCATGTATGCTTTTCTTCGTCCTTTATCTTTGGACGAGCGTATTGAAAGGTTTGTTCCTTCCTTTTGTACTTAACATTATTGCCTTAGGTTTTATGGCATTTTGCCTTTCCCTCATCTAAGGATGGCTTGTAACGATACATTTCCGCATCCAGAGATTTTAAACATCTTTAATTTTATATGGACGTTAATTTTACAATCATCAATACTTAAATTAGAGAATTCAAGCTACTTTATATACAATAAATATACATAACATCATCCATAAACATCAGAGAACTTAGTACATAGCATCATCCAAGGACATCATCCATGCTAGTACTTAGTCCTTTTTTAGGGAATTCAAATTATTTTATATACAAAAGGACTTTGTTTGTGACATCATCCATAGCACACGCCAGTAGCTAGGGATTATTAGGGAATTCAAATGCTAGAAAACATAAGATACTATTGAAAAACATAAATACTAAAAGTTAACATAAGTAAACTACTGATCTTTAATCTCGTTTGTGCTAATCTTCCTGACAAGTTTTCTTCATCGATAGTACTTTCTCAAGTGCTCCACATTCCACGGATACTCCAGCTTTCATCCATTCAAGGCTCTCAAGTAGTACGAACCTCGCCTTTTGGAATTGATAACTTTGTATGGTCCTTCCCAGTTAGGTCCCAACTTTCCATAAGCGAGGTCCTTAGTAGCTAAGGATACCCTTTTTAAGACAAGGTCTCCAATGTTGAACTACCTTGGCTTCACCAATGCATCATGGTGCTTAGTAATCAAGTTTTTGTAAAAAGCCACCCTCTATTCTGCATCCATCCTTACCTTATCTATAAGGTCAAGGCTTAGATGAAGTTGTTTCTCATTCTCCTTATTGTTATAGTAGGCCACCCTATAGCTAGTTAGACCAACCTTCGCAAGTATCATTGCATCACTTCCATATAAGAATGGCAACGGGGCAGGTTCGGGCCGGGTTTCTCATACCTGAGGCCGACCCGCAGGTTTGCCTCTAAAACCCAAACCCAGCCCATTTAATAAATGAGTTTTTTATGCAGGGCCCAGATCCACCCCCCCGGGCCTCACGAGCCCTGCCAGCCTATGCCACTACAAGGCCCAATCTGTGGCCCAATAAAAAAAAAAAAGAAAAAAATTGTCTAAAGCCCTAAACCTCCACAAACCTAGGTCAGAAACCCAAAAAATAAACCCTAAGAGGCTAGGATCATGATCATCAATCTAGATTAAAAACCCAAAAATAAAAAGAAACCCTAGGATCATGCTCTTCAATCGGACCAAAACCCCAAAACACAAACACAAAAATTTCAGATTTTTTATTTTCCCTCTCAAAATCAAAAACACAAACACAAATCCTAACACAAACACAAAAACAAAAATTTTAGATTTATACTTTTCCCTTTCAAAATCAAAAACACAAACACAGAAATCACAAAAAAAAAAGAGCGAAGAACGTATCATTGAGCAATAGGAATGGCAACAAACCCAAACGCTAACAGGAAACCAAACCAGATTAATAAAAAATAAAAAAATAAAAAAAAGGACCCTAACCCCAACGATCCCAAAGGTCCCAAATCCTAACAAACCCACATAGGAAGGGTAAAAAAAAAAAAAAGAACATATTAAAGGTGCAAGGGGTGAATGGGAGCGATTAAGGGGAGTGGCGGTGAGATAGTGAGGCCGTAAGTGTGGCTGTGCCGGTCGGTGAAAGTGATTGCTTGAGGAGTTGAGGTCTATAGCGGTGAGGTTGTGGTCGTGTGGCTGTGGTCGTGGTCGTGGTTGTGGTCGTGGTCGTGGTCGTGGCCGTGGCCATGGTCATGAGAGTGCTAGAGATTTGAGACTTGAGAGAAGGAGGGTGGCGGCTGTTTGATGAGAATGTGAGAATGAAATAGGGTTAAGGATAGGATAAGTTTATATATGAGGATTTTTTAGTAATTAGGATATAACCAGGTTGGGTCTGAGTTCTTGCCGGGTTTTTACCAAAACCTAGACTTGACCCGAACCCGCTTTAGGTTTTTTTTTTTAAAACGCAAACCTGACCTTATTCTTTATCAACCGGGTAAAATCTGACCCATTAGGGTCGGGTCAGACTGGGGATCCGCGGGTCGGGTAGAAATTGCCATCCCTGCTTCCATATACTCACTTAAAAGGAGTTTCTCCAGTTGGAATCCTTACTATCATCCTATACGCGCAAAGGACACTAGGTAATTCATCCGGCCATATCCCTTTTGCCCCCTTAAGCCGGGTCTTGATGATCTTCATCAAGGATTGGTTTGTAACTTTAGCTTACCCATTAGCTTGTAGGTGGGAGGGTGAGGAGTAATGATTCTTGATCCCTAACTGCTCGCAAAACTCTCTGAAAGGTGTATTGTTAAACTGGTGTCCATTGTCTGAGACGAGCACCCTAGGAATTTCGAAGTGCAAATAATTTTTTTCTAGACAAAGCTCTTGACATTCTGCTTAATGATTTTTGCCAATGGTTCTTCTTCCACCCATTTGGTAAAATAATCAATCCCTACTACCAAGAACTTTATTTACTTCTTCCCTATGGGAAAGGGACCAAAGATGTCAAGTCCCCACTAGGCAAAGGCCTAAAGAGCCACCATTGAAGTGAGATACTCTAATGGTTGCCTAGGTATGTTGCTATAGCATTGACACTTGTCATACACTTTGATATAAGCTTTAGCATCTGCTTGCATAGATGGCCAATAATATCCTGCACAGATTATCTTATAGATGAGGGACTTGGCCCCTGAATGGTTTCTACAAGCTCCTTCATGGACATCTTTCAGGATGTAAAAGGCCTTGTCTAGATTTAAACGCCTTAGATAGGGCTGAGGAAAACCTATTTTATACAACACCTTGTCCATAAGAACAAACCTTGCTGCTCTTACTCTTAGCTTCCTTGCTTCTTCTTTGTCTTCGGGAAGAACTCCGTCCTTGACATAAGACATAATAAGGGAGGTCCATTTGATGACTCCATCTATTTGATTTAGTTTCAGAATGTCTATACTTGGAATATATCTCTTCCTTTGGTATTTTATTGAAACTGGGCTGTTGTGAAACCTTTGATGTACTACTTAACTTTGCCCAAATACTTCTTCATTTGTTCTTCTTTGGTTTCATGCGTTCCATTCACTTGGCCTATTACCAACTGTTAATCCCCTTAGACGAGGACTGAATCCACTCCAAGTGATTTAGCTAATTCCAAGCCCTAGAGTAGGGCTTTTTATTCTACTTCATTATTGGTTGTTTGAAACTATAGAAAAATTGCATACTCTAAATGATCCCCTTTTGGTAAACGTAAAACTATTCCAATCCCTCTTACGTGCTGTATGGATGAATCATCCACATGGAAGATCTACTACTTTACCCCTTGGTCTTCATTTTGTTAACTACTGACAGGAGTGAATTTGGTGATAAAGTCCACCAGGACTTGAGCTTTTATTGCTTCTCTTGGCCTATACCGTACACCAAATTCACTAAGTTCCACTACCCACTGTATCAATCGTCTAACGGCCTCCAACTTATTCATGGCCTTCTTTAGCTTATGATCTGTTAGGACATTTGTTAAGGACATATTTTATGTAGTTGGCTAATCCTTTGATAAAACGCACCTTACTTGTATTTGGGTAGATCTAGGATGTCTTTAATACTTCAAAGAACATGTTGTTCAAGTCTAGTATTAAAGCCATGAAGTTTGGACCAAGAAACAAGTGAAGAAAAAGTGGTCACTAAAGCTGGACAAATAGCTGAACACCTGCTCGACAACTGCTCAATAAATAGCTATCTATCGAGATTTAATGAATAAAGCTCGATAGCTCCTCGATCGATCGAGAAGCTATCAAGGTTACGGGAATTCAGATTTTCAGATTTGATTTTCGGCCCATGTTTTTGTATTTGTGTAAGGTTTCTTTTCTCACAACCCTAGACATATATAAAGCTTATTTTAGAAGCCGTCATATAAGAGAATACAAGGAGAACACATGCAAAAGGTGACCGAAACCTTATTCTCTCTAAAAGAAGCTACTACGTCTTTGTGCCTTAGGGTTTTGTAACCAAGTGCTTCTTGATCTTCATTGTTGATGAAGCAAAGAACTTTGCAGACAACATTCTTCTTTCTTAAGTTGGTGAGTGAGTCACGTACTGGGATTCATGCAAAGGAGTGAGTCACGTACTGGGATTCGTGCATCAAAGGGTGACGTTCATATATGGAAGAGTTCAGAGGTTCTGAAGCAGTAGAAGGTTTCTACTGTGAGTTCATCTACGAGGATTGTAAAATCTAGGGACAAAAGTTTTGTACTAGATCTGAAACTTCTCTTTACTATAGTGAATTGCTTTTAGGGAAGGTTTTCCCCCAGGTATTTTACTGTGAAACTGGTTGGTTTCATTGGTTTTCCTGGGTCATCATATCTTGTTTTATTTATTTTTTCCCCGTACTCAGTTTTGACATGATATTAATGTTTGTTTGTTTTAACAAGTTTATTCATAATAAATCTAATTAACAACTTATGTTTAAAACTTATTAATTCTATCAACCGGGGTCTAAATTTCCTAACAAGTGGTATCAAAGTAGGTACACTCTGTTTGAATTAATTTCCTGAGTGTGATCCTTAACCCCCGTTGTCATGGATCGTGGACAATCTCTTTTGATTCCTCCTTCATTTGATGGCACAAATTATGCATACTGAAAAGTTCATATGAAAGTGTTTTTGCAGGTTCTAGGTGAACAGGTATGGCAAGTTGTTGAAGTTGGATGGATTAAGCCAAAGAAATTGCCGGTGGATTGGGACAATGCAATAATCATAGCTGCAAATTTCAACAGTAAAGCCTTAAATACTTTGTTTTGTGGGGTGACCAATGAGGAATTCAAGAAGATAGCATCCATGAAAGTTGCCAAGGAAGCATGGACCATTCTTGAGACCACATATGAAGGTATCAAGGTAGCGAAGACTGTGAAGTTTCAAAGACTCACTAGTAGCTTTGAAGAAATAAGGATGGAAGAGGATGAGACCTTTGATGAGTTCTATGCTAAACTCATGGATATTGTGAATTCTGCCTTCAACCTTGGAGAGTGTATAACAGAATCCAAAATTGTTAGGAAAATCCTGTTGGTTAAAAATCTGGTTTTGTATCTCATACAAAACACACAGCGGAAGCAACAAACAAGGATCTATTTCATTCATGATTGACAACATGCACTATGTAAATTTTAGAATTTAAGAACAAGATAGCGTACCTTGGTGTGGAGAATTTCAAAACAAAGATTAGAAACACTTGGGAAAACTTTTAATCTTCACTCCAATTCCACTTTACGCCCAAGATGTGTGGTCTCTCAATCAGTTTCCAAAGGGAGAATGAAAGTGTGTCTCACACTCTTTCTTTTCTCTATGATAAAATCGCATCAAAAAATTCTATATGTTTCTCCCTTTATAACCAACTGATTATCTAATTGGGCCGGCCTATTGGGCCTTTCCAATTAGGCTTTAATGTGTGCCTTGGAATGGGACCAAAAGGGACTAATAAGACACTAGCTCCAATGGGCCTTGGGCTTTTCCGTCAACTCTTGACAAGTCCAAAGTTACCATTAATTATATTTAATACCACTATATAAATATAATTGCACTCTAGGCCTTATTAATAAATTATATCCCATGACTTTATTTTACACACAACCCCTTCATAAAATATTCATAGTAATACAAAGTCATAAATATAGACTGCCACTTTGAAAATTACTACATCTTATCCTTGAGTACCCGGTTTAATCGTTTAAAGTTATTCATCATATATTTATGAAATCCAATTTCATAAATATATACTTTAGTAATTTCTTACCAAAGTGGTTAGGCCTAACTCTCTGAATAACTGAACCCATTAAACTTATCTCAAGGGAATATTTTATATCTCCATCAAGAGACTATGAATTCTATCTTGAGAATATATGTTCCATCAACACTAAATGTGGCTGCCCAACATACTGAGGTTTTGACCGTAATTTTAGATCTCACTTCTGATATATCAAAGCAACCTACACGTCATGATCAGGTTCATTATTCTCTCAGGATTAAGAGTTCATGCAAATAAAAGTCGTGAGATTTATTATTCATTTGACAGTCGTTAGGAGAATAATAAATCTCACAGCGGTCCAATTCAATATGTCTTAACTCTTAAAACATATCAACATATCAACTAGAAGTCTCCACTTCCATGATCAAGACAAATCATCTTAGTTGATACGTTATAGTCTTCGCAGATGAAATGTCCAATTTCATCACCGACTACGAACTATAAATTCTGAGTTTACAAAGAACTTGTGATTTATATCTTCTGTGACTTTTCACATAAATCACATACTATGCATCTCATGGACTATATGATAATGTCCAAATATTCATGTTGCCATTATTTTAGATAAAAATAAACAAATTTATTAAACACAACATTAAGTCATACATAATGTCATACATAGCATCATACAATAGGATTTAAAGGTACATATCCTAACAAATCCTTAGATACTTACCTGAAAGATTTCATGCCAAAATTACTGTCATTGAAAAAGTAAAGGACATTGATCAAATTCCTTTGACTGAAATTCCCTTGACTGAGCTTGTATGGAACTTTCAAACCTATGAGATGGGATTAGGCTCAATGGGAAAAGGTGGAAAGAGTAAAAATTTGGCTCTTAAGGGTATAGAGGAAGAGATTGAGGACTCTGAAGATGATGATGAGGATGAGGATCTAACCTTCATAACTGATGAGATTATCAAGCTTCTTCGGTTTAGGAAAAAGGATAAGGGCAAACCTCCTAGGAAGTCAAAATCCTCTAGGAAGGATAAGAATGAAAAGCCCCTCATCCAATGCCATGAGTGCAAGGGTTTTGGTCATATGAGGATAGAGTGCCCAAACTACCTTATGAGGAAAAAGGCCAAGAAGTTAGAAGATAAAGGGTTAGTTGCTACTTGGAGTGACACTGAAAATGACTCTTCTAATGAGTATGTGAATGAATGTAGTCATGTTATAGCCTTTGCTGCCTCAACTAATA
Source organism: Castanopsis chinensis (assembly GCA_032878915.1). Taxonomy (NCBI): domain Eukaryota; kingdom Viridiplantae; phylum Streptophyta; class Magnoliopsida; order Fagales; family Fagaceae; genus Castanopsis; species Castanopsis chinensis. Next base: position 7,842,250 of record JAVQMG010000102.1, on the reverse strand, counting down.
AGGTGATTGTGGAGAGTGCTAGTGACAGTGAGGATTCTTCTGATGAGAAAGTACCCAAGAAGTTGACTCTTCAAGAAGCCTATGATAAGCTATGCGCTAAATTCATAAAATCTGAAAAGACTTCTCATCTTTGTAGAAAATAGCTTAATGAGGTAAAAACTAAAAAAGCTTATCTACTAGACAAACTAGATGAGAATACAAGATTAGTTGCGACTCTTGTTGTGGAGAACACCTCATCAGAAGAGAAGGTCAAGAATCTCGAGGTTGAGCTTAGTTAAGCTAGAACTCAAATAGAGAAGATGTCTAGTGCAAAGCTTAATAAAGTCTTAAGTGCTCAAAAGCCTAGTTCTGATAAGACTAGCTTAGGATATGCTGTCTCCTCTAGCCCCTCCTCTTCCACGGCTTTTGGATCAAGGACTGTCATTATGCCTCAATTTGAGAAAGGTTATAAAGGTATGAAATCCAAAACTATTTTGGCTAATTCTAAATCCTTTGTTAGACCTCGTGTTTGTCACCATTGTGGTGTTTCTAAACACATTCGTCCTAATTGCTTTAAGTTGTATCCTCATAAGCAATTGTCCAAACGATCACAGGTTTCCTCTCAAGGACCTACACCTTTGTTTGGAGAGTTATTAAAAGCTTTAAGCCATTTAACTCAATTTCAGGAGAATTTTAATTTTTCTATGTCCTTTAGTAGACATACTAGGACACGTGCCTTTTCATCTTTACGGCTAAAGACTCGTGCTGTATGGGTGAGAAATGAGCCTAAGACTTAATTGTCTTTTCTGTTTGTCCTCTACTTTAATTCTTTCTATCTAAAGTAGGACTTTCTTTGCTTGATTTCTTATCTGCTTTTGGAATCATGCTATCTTGCATCTGCACCCTTCTATCATATTTTCATGCATTCACATCTTTCTGTCATGTTTTCATGTTATTTTTCTATTTTTGTTTGGTTGTTTAGTTTTTATTTTATTTTGATTTCAAATTTTAAAAAAATTGAAAAGAATTGAGAAATACAAAAACAGTGTGTATTTGTGTACATCGGTTCTTGTGAATCTTAAAATGGTCATTAAAACAGAGTTTTCTAAACTTTGTATCTCTGGTAGCTTAGATGAGCATCCTTATGCACATCTAAGCAAGTGAGTTTTGTAGCTCTTTATTTGTGATGAGTAAGGTTAAGTAATCTCTTGTACTTAACACTCGTATCACTCTTTTTGATGGGTAGGACTAGAAAATCCTAAGAGAAATGCATAAATAACCATCTCACCATTGTTACCCACCAATCATGATATGACATCTGTATGCTTCGGCATAGCAAAAGTGCAATGTTAATGACATCTGTATGCTTTGGCATAGCAAAAGTGCAATGTGAAAAAGCTTAACATAACTAGGTATTTCTTCTCTCTCTTAAATACCCATGCATGGTTTGCTTAATATAAGAAAATATGTAAAGAAATAAAAGCAAAAAGAACAAAATGCTTTAAAATATGATTGGAAATGTGTTTTCTAGGAGATATGGGAGTTATAGGATGTACCTCGAAGGTGATAGTCCCCATCAAACAGTTATGATTGTGTGTGAGTTAAAGTGATTTTCTCATATCTCAAATCGTCATAACTCTGAGAAACTTATATAATCTTGCGATGTTCTTCACACACAACACGCAATATTCTTTGTTACTTTTGATACATGTGCAGGTACAATGTGATTTGGCCATCACAAAATTTACGTGCGTTAATGTATGCTCACTAAACTGTCTTAACTTGTTTTTGAAATATAAAATTGGTTAGACTTGTTTAGTATGTGTGTGTGTGTTTTTGGGAGTTATATTCTTAACTCTTTGTTGATTGAGAGATGTTTTTGAGAGGTTAAAATGTTGGTTGGATCTTTGGTTGAGTTGCATTCTTGATTGCATTCATGTTTGTGTTTTTCTCTTATTGAAAAACTGCTTTTAAGCCATCTCGACACCTCTCGATACCTGGCTTATCTATCGAGATCTTCTGTTGCATCTTATCGCAATCTCGACACCTCTCAATAGCTAGGTGGATCGATCAAGATATCTTCTGTCTGCTCGATAAATCCTTGACACCTTCTCGATCCATCGAGGTTAGCTCGATAGCTTCTCGACACCTCTCGATCGATCGAGATATCCTGCATACATTTCATTTTTCTTTATTTTGCATGTTTCTCTTATCTTGTCATCCATAGTATCTTGTTTCATTACACTCATGCATTTTTATGGATTTTTTGTGCCCTCTTGATCATCCTTGATCATCTTTATATTTCTCGGGTAAAACTTTATAACTTCATGTACCCACTGTCAATCGTGACAAAAAGGGGGAGAACTTAGAGAATTTGTGGTTTCTTTTTTTAAGATTCTACAAGTTAGGGGGATAAATACATGTCCTTGTAAGGGGGAGTTATGTTTCATCTTGTTAGGGGGAGTGTTTACCTCCTTGTTCATGTACTTAGGTCTTGTGACCATGTTTACATACATTGTGCTTATCTTTGATATATATATGATGATGTATGTTTTCTTCACCTATCTCTACATGTGTTGTTTCTTTTCTATCTTTATACACATGATTCTTATTATTTGTATACAATCTATTATTTCTGCTTCACACAAAGATGCCTTAATGTGTTTTGTTTAAAGTGTTTCAGAAATACAGGTTGTCAAAGTCTTCCATGCCATGAACTCTCTTCTTACAAATTTTTTTAAAAGTTTATGTTAGAGTAGATTTTATTGTATTCAACAAGTGAGTATGAGTTAAGTGATTTATAACTTTTCTCATATGTTCATTTGTTTGTTGTAGTTTTGTCACGGATTGCCAAAGTGGGAGATTGTTAAGGACATATTTTATGTAGTTGGCTAATCCTTTGACAAAACGCACGTTACTTGTATTTGGGTAGATCTAAGATGTGTTTAAAATTTCAAAGAACATGTTGTTCAAGTCTAGTATTAAAGCCATGAAGATTGGACCAAGAAACAAGTGAAGAAAAAATGTTTACTAAAGCTGGATAGATAGTTGGACAGCTGCTCGACAGATAGCTATCTATCGAGATTTAATGAATAAAGCTCGACAGCTCCTCGATCGATCGAGAAGCTATGAAGGTTATGAGAATTCAGATTTCTAGACCTGATTTTCGACCCATGTTTTTATATTTGTGTAGAGTTTCTTTTCTCACAACCATAGACATATATAAGGCTTATTTTAGAGGCCGTCACATAAGAGAATACAAGAAGAACACATGCAAAAGGTGACCGAAGCCTTATTCCCTCTAAAAAAAGCTACTGCGTCTTTGTGCCTTAGGGTTTTGTAACCAAATGCTTCTTCATCTTTATTGTTGATGAAATGAAGAACTTTGCAGACAAAATTCTTCTTTCTCAAGTTGGTGAGTGAATCACATATTAGGATTCGTGTATTAAAGGGTGGCGTTCATATATTAAAGAGTTCAGACATATATTAAAGAGTTCAGAGGTTCTGAAGCAGTAGAAGGTTTCTGCTGTGAGTTCATCTACGGGGATTGTAGAGTCTACGGACAAAGGTTTTGTACTAGATTTGAAACTTCTCTTTACTATAGTGAATTGCTTTTCGGAAAGGTTTCCCCCCAGGTTTTTTTACTATGAAACTGGTTGGTTTCATTAGTTTTCCTAGGTCATCATATCCTGTCTTATTTATTTTTCCGTTGTACTTAGTTTTGACATGATATTGATATTTGTTTGTTTTAATAAGTTTATTCATAATAAATCTAATTAATAACTTGCGTTTAAAACTTGTTAATTCTATCAACCGGAGTCTAAATTTCCTAACAAGGTTAATTACATGAGATTGAAAATAAGGCCTGAACTTTCTTGCTGACATCACTAATGAAAATGCTAACTTTTCCATTGGAGAGTATCGTCCTTTAGCTCCTCTTAAAGCTTTACTGGTATAGTACACGGGCTTTTGTACCTTCTTTCTTCCCTGATCAATGCCAAACTCACTACATGAATGGACACCACTAGGTAGAGATACAACTCTTCTCCTAGCTTAGACGGGCTCAACAATGGAGTTGAAGCAAGATAAGCCTTCAAGTCTTCAAATGCTTGTTGACATTCATCTGTCCATTCAAATGTCTTCCTTAATACTCTGAAGAATGGTAAACACTTGTCAGTAGTTTTTGAAACAAACTTGTTAAGGAGAACTACTTGTCCAGTGAGTCTCTAGACGCCTATGATATTCTTTGGAGACTCCATGCTCAATATTTCTTGGATTTTATTAGGGTTTGCCTCAATTCCTCTTTGTGAAACTATAAAACCAAGGAATTTTCCTGATGCATCTCCAAAGGCACATTTGCTTGGATTCGGCTTCATCTTATATTGCCTGAGTGTATCAAAGGTTTCTTAAAGGTAGTCCAAATGTTGTGTCTCCCTTATGCTCTTGTCCAACATGTCGTCCACGTACAATTCAAAGTTTCGTCCAATTTGTGGATGGAACATATGGTAGACTAGCCTGTAGTAGGTAGCTCCTGCATTTTTTAGGCCAAATGGCATCACTTTGTAGCAAAACAAACCTTGGCTTATGATGAAGAATGTTTTTTCTCGGTCTATCTCGTCCATCTTAATCTAGTTGTACCTTGAGAAGGCATCCATGAAGCTTAGCAGTTGATGTTCAGCTGTTGAATCCACCAACTAATCAATGCATGGAAAAGGATAGCTATCTTTAGGGCATGCCTTGTTTAAATCTATGAAGTCCACTCACATCCTCCATTTTCCATTAGCTTTCTTGATCATCACTACATTAGCTAACCAATCAGGGTAGTAGACTTCGCAGATGAACTTTGCGAAGACTAACTTATGAACTTCTTCTTTGATGGCATTATCTATTCTAGGGAAAACACTTTCTTTTGATAAATGAGCTTATGAGACGGGGACACTTTCAAATGATGAGTGATCACACTTAGGTCAATCTCAGGCATGTCTTCATGGATCCAGGCAAAAACATCTGTGCTCTTTTTGAGGAATCCAACGAGATCCTACTTCATATTATCCCCCATTCTTGTCTCAATCCTGGTAAACATCTCCGATGGACTCATCCAACAGTACATCTACCAATACCTCAATTGGCTCAGCTAATGTTCTTCTTTTTTCATAGTTCATTGTTTGCATCTACTCGTCCATGGCCAACATTGCTAAGTAACATTCTCTAGAAACTAATCAATCTCCTTGTACTTCCCCAATGCCATGCTCTTTTGAGAACTTAGCTAACAAGTGGTAGGTGGATATTACAGCCCTCTAACTATTCAAAGTTGGTAGTCTGATGATGGCATTGTTCGGGGATGAACAATCTACAACAAGGAAATTCACTTCCTTATTGATTTGCCGTAGGAAAGAGCCAACCACAACTGGCAAGAAGATGATTCCTACTAGTAGAACCTTTATTCCTCCAACCCCGATCAATGACACATTTACTGGATGAAGAATTCTTTGTTAATTCTCATTTGTTGAAAGGCTAGATAGTAGAGGATGTCTACTAACACCCATTGTCTATTAACACCTTTCTAGTTGTATAATTTGCAATCATCAAAGTAATGACAATTGCATCATCATGAGAATTGTGTAGTTATCTTGCGTCTTCATCCATGAAAATAATGGTCAGCTCATCTTCTCTAATCATCCTTGGTGGTCGTCCAGATATTTGAATATTCTAGACTTCAAGTAGGTAGGTCTTCTTAGCCTTGGATAAGCTTCTTGTTAATGTACCCGTACAATGATCCTTATTTCTCCAAGCAGTTGAAGTGATGGTCTTCTACTTTGCCCTTTAGCCATCTCTCGTCCTTGTGGTTTCGCGCAAGAAATTTTTTTAACTTTCCCTACTTTATAAGAGCTTCAATCTAATGCTTTGAGTCATAGTATTTGTTCGTATCATGTCCATGGTCGTAGTGAAGACGACAGTATTTACTTTTGTTTCGCTTGCTAAGATCTCCTTTCATCCTCTCGGACCACTTCAAAGATGGATCATCTTTAATCTGCATTAACACTTGGTCAAGTGGAGTATTCAAGGGAATGTAGTTGGAAAATCGTCTTGGGGATGACCCTACTTTCTTGCAGTCACAATCTCTTTTCTCTCCTACTTTAGCTTTCTTTGGACGAGGACCCTACTCTGGATGATGTATATATCCACTGTCTAGCAGTCCACCTTTTTTCTTTTTCTTGGCAATAATCGAGTCTTCTATGTTCATGAAACCTTGCGTTGAATGTATCAATTCAACCATCGTTTATGGCTCCTAGTTATACAGCTTATGGATGAACAAGTCTGAGTTGACTCTATTGTAGAAAGCTACTAAGAGGATCTTGTCATCTAGATCATCCACCAATAGGGCTTCTCTATTAACGCGACTAATAAAAGATCGTAAACTCTTATTCTTTCCTTGCTCTATGCTTAACAAGTTGGATGAGGAGCGTTTCTACCTTTGTCCCCCTACAAAGTTATTGACGAACAACTTACTTAACTCTTGAAACGAGGTTATGGTATTTGGTGATAACTTACTAAACCGTAGTTTAACTTGGCCTTTCAATGTGGTAGGAAAACTCTATACACGATTTCATCTGAAACACCTTGGAGATGCATGGTTGTTTTAAACATGGCAATGTGATCATAAGGATCGTGCATCCCATCATATGAATCCAAGGTAGGAATTTTGAACTTGGAAGGTAAGGGATGACTTGTGATGGATGCAATGAAGGGGGAATTAGTCTTGTGGATGAGGTCATCCGCGTGGTTTGCTCTCCTTATGGAATCCTTCATCTCTTCCATGGCTCTTTTCATCTAATCTATCTCCCTCTCCAAATGTGGTAATCTAAGAGTGACGATACCTCTAAACTGGTCTCCTTTAGCATTGTTCTCACCCCCTTCATTCTCTGAATTTTGGCTTTGTTCTCCACCATGTTGTTGACGTTGTCTATTAACTTCTCCAGTTAACTCTTGGTTCAATTGTGTCAGTTTTGCCATCACGATTACCATGGATTGTAACTGTTGCAGGACAGTCATCAGGGGTGTTGATGCACAGTTTAGGTGACTAGAGGCATTTCCACTCTCCTAGTGTCCTGGATTAGTGGTCATTGACCTAGTCCAAACCATGCAGCCTTTTTGTCTTAGAAAGTAAAGAAGTTAGTACCCAGAAACTTTTTCCTTCCCCATAGATAATGCTAACTGGTGATACACAAAAATCATTAGGCTAAAATACTTCGGGCTATAGTAATGAATGTAAGTCTTGAAAAGAAAGAAAGAAATGTCAAGGGTGATCGGTGTAACTCGACCAAGGACCCTCTGATGGTTAAGTTAGTTTTTTTTTTAGAACACAAGGATAAGAAATAGTGAATGGTAAAAACCTTCCTTGGATGAATAGGGCTTGTTCCTTTTATAGAGAGTTAGAAGTAGGTCTACCTATTCGGATCCACCACAATCATTGGTGATGTTGGTGGTTAATGAATGAAATGGGGAACATGAAGCAGAATATAAGGAGTCATCTCCACATTTAGGAGTGGTGTATCATGGTGTGATTACATGGATCCTCATGATAACTTTCTCATGAAATTCACCCGGTGTCTTCTGGTCATCCATACTATTAGGTCATGGGCAACCTTCTTGAAATTGGACGACTTCACTACCTATGAGTTGTATTTCCACCTATAATGTTCAACTTGATTTCCGTTTTCTCCATAACGCTTTGTGGATGTGGTCTAGTTATGGACGACTACTATGGACGAGTTGACCTTTGCTCACCATCAAAGATTACTAATCACCTTCTTGTTTGATTGTGAATAGATTTAACTGAGGGAAACAGTCAAAATCAAGCTAAGGAGCTTTGTTACTTTGAGGTATAAGTTCTAGCTTCTTTTCTTTTTATTTTTCTATTTTGATCTTATTTTGCCTTGTTCTGTCTGTTATATATATATATGTTTAACATGCTTACTTAATTTAGGTTTTCTTTGCTTTATCGTTTTATGCATGTTGGGTTGTTAGTTTAAGTTCTTTATTTCATTTGGTTCTTGTTTTCTAGGTTAAGGTTAGGGCGTGTATGCGTATGCATACTTTCGGCATGTGCACACATACTCAAAGTATGCGTACGCATATGCATACGACTGGGTTGCGTATGTAGGTCCTGTGTATGCGCATGCATACTTATGCCTAAAAGCCCTAATTTAACCTTTTTGCTTTTGTTTGTTTATTCTTTTTACACCATATGCTTCTATTTTGCCCTATTTCTATGCCTATATGTCTCTGCCTTTCATGTTTATTTGTTGTTTATCCTTCACATGTTAGATTAGGGTTTCTTTTCTTCTCTTTCTTTGAAATGCCATTAACATGAATATGATATGACCATGCATTGATGCATAGGTGCTGTGATGCAGTAAGGTAAGTCATGCATTCACATGAACATGCATTTGTTTGAGATATGATATTGATCTTGCCTTGATGAACATGAATAATATTTGTGAATGCTTTGCTTAGGATGTGATAACTTGTTTGTTTAATCTTAACATGCCTATGTTTCTATTTCAGATATGAAATGTTTGTTTGGTTGCTGCCTTAAATATGTTGATATAAGTTGCATGATAGATGTATGCTAGGGTTTGGGGACGAAATGCCATGTTGTTTACTTAGATGTATGTTAGTGTGTGTGTGAGTCTAGAATAACAATGTTAAATTTGCCTTTAACAAGATTTAGACATAAGACACAATAAGTGAAAGCCGACCAAGGGGTCGGGTAAGGATAAGTGCCTAACACTTTCTCATCCCTATACCTAAACTCTAAACATGTGCTCTAGTAGTAAGTTCAATCATTCTATGAAGGACGCTTTATATATGGTTCTTAGACCAAATATAAGTGGCGACTCCATTTTTCTCCATTATCGTCCACTCGACCGAGGCGTACTCCCACCAAAGCGCCTACAGCTGCAATACCTCCTTAGTTAAGTAAGGGATGCCTGAGGTCCAGCATGTTAATGTGGTGCAACCTACCCCTGATTCAAAGGTGGAACTAGGTTCAACCTTTCAGTCTTTCCCTGAGGTGTTAGGCCCCCTTGTGGGGTCTAAGGCGTGGATGTCCTCTGATGCAAAGACTGAACTTCCTCTGCATGTTAGCTTGAAAATGTTTCTATAGCTATGACAAGATCTTAGTTGTTGGGCTGTCTGACTTCTTCAGATGACTCTATATCTTTAGTATGCATGAAAACTGATGGAAAATACATGTTTGTATCGCATACAAAATATACCCAGCGAAAAATTAATGGATCTACTTCATTCGCAATTGATAACAAGTACTATGTAAATTTCAGAATTTAAGAACAAGAGAGTATACCTTGGTGTGGTGAAATTCAAAACAAGAATCAGAAGTACTCGAAAATACTTTAATCTTCACTCCAATTCCACTTTACGCCTAAAAAGTATGGTCTCTCAATCAATTTCCAAGGGAGAATGATAGAACGTCTCACTCTCATATACACACCATTTCACAATGATGTCTCTCTTTTTTATATATTAAAATTCTATATGTTTCTATCCTTATAACTGATTTTAGGCCTTTCCAATTGGGCTTTAATATTTGGCTTGGAGTGGGACCAAAATGGACCAATAAGACACTAGCTCTAATGAGCCTTGGACTTTTTTATCAACTCTTGACAAGTCCAAAGTTACCATTAACTATATTTAATACCACTATATAAATATAGTTGCACTCTAGACCTTATTTATAAATTATATCCCAAGACTTTATTATACATGCAACCCCTTCATAAAATATTCGTAGTAATACAAAGTCATGAATGTAAATTGCTACTTTGTAAATTACTACATCTTATCCTTGAGTACCCGGTTTAATCCTTTAAAGTTATTTATAATATATTTATGAAATCCAATTTCAAAAATATATACTTTAGTAATTTCTTACCAAAGTGATTAGGCCTAACTCTCTTAATAATTGAATATATTAAACTTATCTCAAGTGAATGTTTTATATCTCTAGTGAATATTTTATATCTCCATTAAGAGACTATGAATTCTATCTTGAGAATATATGTTTTATCAATACTAAATGTGGCTGCCCAACATACTGAGATTGTGACCGTTACTTTAGATCTCACTCGTGATATATCAAAACAACCTACACTTCATGATCAGGTCCATTATTCTCTCAAGATTTAGAGTTCATGTAATTAGAAGTCGTGAGATTTATTATTCATTTGACAGTCACTAGGAGAATAATAAATCTCACAGCAATCCAGTTCAATATATTTTAACTCTTAAAACATATCAACATACCAACTAGAAATCTACACTTCAAAGATCAAGACAAATCATCTTAGTTAATATGTTATAGTTTTCGCAGATGAAATGCCCAATTTTATCACCGACTACGAACTACAATTTTGACTTTACAAAGAACTTGTTATTTATATCTTCTGTGACTTTTCATATAAATCACATACTATGCATCTCATGGACTATATGATAATATCCGAATATTCATGTAACTATTATTTTAGATTAAAAAAAATAACTTTATTAATCATAATATTAAGTCATACATTATGCCATATATAATGTCATACATAATATCATATACATAGTATCTGTTGGGGTAAATTTAATTTATTAACATGTCATAAATAATTAAATTGTTTAATTATATGAGACTATCTATAAATGAATTAATGGGACATTATCATAATCCATGAGATGCATTGTATGTGATTTAGTCACAGAAGATGTAAATCACAAGTTCTTTATAAACTCAAAATGTAGTTCATAGTTGGTGATGAAATTGGGTGTTTCATCTGCGAAGTATTAGAATGTATGCCCTTAAATCCTATTGTATGATGTTATGTATGACATTATGTATGACTTAATGTTATGATAAATAAAGTTGTTTTATTATTATCTAAAATAATGTTAACATGAATATTTGGACATTATCACATAGTCCATAAGATGCATATTATGTGATTTATGTGAAAAGTTACAGAAGATATAAATCACAAGTTTTTTATAAACTCAGAATTGTAATTCATAGTCGGTGATGAAATTGAGAATTTTATCTGCGAAGACTATAACATATCAACTAAGATAATTTGTCTTGATCATGGAAGTGTAGACTTCTTAGTTGATATGTTAATATGTTGATATGTTTTAAGAGTTAAGACATATTAAACTAGACCGCTGTGAGATTTATTATTCTCCTAATGACTATCAAATGAATAACAAATCTCACGACTTCTTTACATGAACTTTTAATTCTGAGAAGATAATGGACCTGATCATGAAATGTAGGTTGCTTTGATATATTAGGAATGAGATCTAAAGTAACGATCAAAACCTTAGTATGTTGGGCAACCATATTTAGTGTTGATGGAACATATATTCTCAAGATGGAATTTATAATTTTTTAACAAACATATAAAATATTCCCTTGAGATAAGTTTAATGAGTTTAGTTATTCAGAGAATTAGACCTAAACACGTTGGTAAGAAATTACTAAAATATATATTTATGAAATTGAATTTCATAAATATATGATGAATAACTTAAAAGATTAAACCGAGTATTCAAGGAATTTAGACGTGGTGATCTACAAAGTGGCAGTCTATATTCATGACTTTATATTACTACGAATATTTTATGAAGGGGTTGCATGTATAATAAAGTCTTGGGATATAATTTATAAATAAGGCCTAAAGTACAACGATATTTATATAGTTATAAAAAATATAATTAATGGTAATTTTGGACTTGTCAAGAGTTGATGGAAAAGCCCAAAGCCCATTGGAGCTAGTGTCTTATTGGTCCCTTTTGGTGCCACTCTAAGCCACACACTAAAGCCCAATTGAAAATGCCCAATAGGTCAGCCTAATTAGATAATTAGTTAGTTATAAAGGGAGAAACATACAGAATTTTTTTTTTAAGCGTAGAGAAATAGAAAAAGAGAGAGAGTGAGGCACACTTTCATTCTCCCTTGGAAACTGATTGAGAGACCACACATCTTGGATGTAAAGTGGAATTGAAGTGAAGATTAAAAGTGTTCCCAAATGCTTCTAATCTTTGTTTTGATTTTTTCCACACCAAGGTACGCTATCTTGTTCTTAAATTCTGAAATTTGCATAGTGCATGTTATCAATCATGAATGAAATAGATCCATTTTTATTGCTTCCACTGTGTGTTTTGTATGAGATACAAAACCAATTTTTTCCAACACGAAAACTATAACATATCAACTAAGATGATTTGTCTTGGTCATGAAAATGGAGATTTTTAGTTGGTATATTGATATGTTTTAAAAGTTTAGACATATTGAACTGGACCGCTGTGAGATTTATTATTCTTCTAACGACTGTCAAATGAATAATAAATCTCATGACTTCTATTTACATGAACTCTTAATCCTGAGAGGATAATGGACCTGATCATGAGCTGTAAGTTGCTTTGATATATCAAGAGAGAGATCTAAAAGACACGATCAAAACTTTAGTATGTTGGGCAGTCACATTTAGTATTGATGGAACATATATTCTCAAGATGAAATTTATAGTCTCTTAACGGAGATATAAAATATTTCCTTGAGATAAGTTTAATGGGTTTGGTTATTCATAGAGCCCAACCACTTTAGTAAGAAGTTACTAAAGTATACATTTATGGAATTGAATTTCATAAATATATGATGAATAACTTAAAGGATTAAACCGGGTAATCAAGGAATTAAGAAGTGGTGATCTACAAAGTGGCAGTCTATATTCATGACTTTATATTACTACGAATATTTTATGAATGGGTTGCATGTATAATAAAGTATTGGGATATAATTTATAAATAAGGCCTAGAGTGCAACAATATTTATATAGTGGTATTAAATATAATTAATAGTAATTTTGGACTGTTAGGACATATGTAGTTCAAGTCTGTGAACATATGTCACTATTTTATGTAATTGGCTTATCCTTAGACAAAACGCACTTTACTTGTAATTGGGTAGATTTAGGATGAGTTTAACACTTCAAGAAACAGTGGTTCAAGGTTAAGTGTTGAAGCCGTCAAAGTCTGTCCAAGAAACAAGCTAGGAAGTGCAAGTTTTTAAAACTCGACACATACCTCGACAGATGTATCTATCGAGCTTTAAAGAAGCTGTTTTGCCCGAGCCTCGACAGCTTCTCGACACCTCTCGACACCTCTATCTGTCGAGAATTAAAGAAAACAGATTTCCAGGTCTGTTTCAAGTCTAATCCGTGAGTGTGTCTTTGGGACTTCTTTTCTCCTAATTCTAGATATATAAAAGGATTATTTGAAGGGCCGTCAAGCAAGGAAGCAGAAGATACAAGTTGCACATTCTTTGAGAACTTGTTGTTCATGCAATTTGTGATCAGAAAGACAAAGTTCGTGCCCTAGTTCATCTCTGATGATTTGAAGAACTTTGCAGCCAACTCTCTCTCTCTCTAGTTGGTATTTGAAGTCGCGTACTGGGATCCACGCATCTGGTTAGTCATGTACTTGGGAGCCGTGCATTGAAAGGAGAAACTGTCACTACAGAACAAGTCCAATTGGGTATTGGGGTAAGAGTTCAACTGTAGGTTGGTGAGGTACTTGGGATTCCTTACTTGTAACTGCTTGTTGTGATAATAGTGGAGTTTCGGGAGTGGTGACCTTAAATCACCCGGTGGGGTTTTTGCCGTAAGGGTTTTCCCTATTCGTGAACAAATCACCGTGTTATTTATTTTCCGCTGCTTAACTTAGTTTGGTGATTTGTTTGTGCTGCCACGTGATATTGCATATTAATTTGATTAATTAAGAACTGGGCTAATTAATTAATCTAAGTTATCACAAGGGGTCAACGCATTTGTGGCCTGTCATGAACTTATCAAGAGTTGATGGAAAAGTCCAAGGCTCATTGGAGCTAATGTCTTATTGGTCCCTTTTAATCCCACTCCAAGCTACACATTAAAGCCCAATTGGAAAGGCCCAAAAGGCTAGTCCAATTTGATAATCAATTACAAAGGGAGAAACATACAGAATTTTAAGTAAGTAATAACACTCTTGTAAAAATGTGTGGATGTGTAAGTGTAAACCACTCTCTCTAATTCTTCCTTAGAAAACTAATTGAGAGACCACACTTCTTAGGTGTTAGTGGAATTGTAATATAGATTAAAAGTGTTCTTAAGTGCTTCTGATCTTTGTTTTTGAATATTATCGCACCAAGGTACGCTCTCTTGTTCTTAAATTTTAAAACTTACATAGTACATGTTATCAATTGCGAATGAAGTAGATTTGTTAATTTTTCGCTGCATATGCTTTGTATGAAATACAAACATGTATTTTCCATGTGTTTTTCCAACAATATCATACAATAGGATTTAAGGGCACTAATCCTAATGGAAACATGGTCCACACTTGCTTTGACTTGTTTTTCTTCACTAGAACCTGTTTGAGCCACCACATTCTTCTTTCTCGAAGGCATTATATAACAAAAAGAGAGAATAACTAGAAATTTTCTCCAGTGGAGTCGCCAAAAATGTTTGTGCAAATTAGATTTTTAAGTGTGTAGAGTAGCTAACCTAAAAGTCTAACAACACATTTGAGTGTCAAAGTTACATGAATAATAAAAATGCAAACTTTAACATTAAAACATCAAAAGAAAGCAATAGCAAAATAAAGAAAGTAAAACCCTAAGGAAAGGATGAAAAACCATGGCGAGTGAAGGACAGAATATCCTTCTGTCTCTCTCTAATTGCTCAGCAGCATGTTCCTCTTATAGTACAAGAAATGTTGTTGGTACATAGAAACAAGTGTCAGCTCTCATTCCCCTTTTCAGATAATTCCCATTTCTTTCGAGATTATTCCTCTAAGGCTCGGAACTTAAACTGACACTGTTAGTTTCGTAGAGGTATTTCACCATAGTTGATTTATCATCAGACTCATAATGATGAACCTTTTTAATCTATCGTTCGAGATATATGCCTTTTGTAGAGGCTTTCATCTAAGGATTGCGTGTTGGGCTTGTTCTTGCCCATGGCCCAATATTAATTGGGCCTTGCATATTTGTTATTTGGGCTTTTATAAACCATCTTCCTATAGATATCTACCATAATTTTTACTTGACATAATTATGCATTTCTTCTAACCCCGTGTATATATTTGATATATATATATATATATATTATAATTTTAGGTTGCAATGTAGCCCTTTAAAATTAAATGATATATTGGTTAAAATTTATAGTCTGCAACATCCAATTTCACAATTTGTTGGTTTGTGCAATTATGAGTTGGCAATGTAAGTGGTGTCTCATAAGTTAGAAAATGACTATTACTAATAGTGGCACAAGTCAAAAATTGAGGTATATGATTAATTATGTCTATAGAATTATTAAAATTTAAAGGGAGGATGTTCCAAAAATGAAAAATTACGTGCCAAGCATAGTACAAATGAAATGAGGCATTGTTGGGGGTGTGGGCTTGAACAATTTGAGGCCTACCTTAGTCCACCTTGGCCCACATTGTGGTCTTTATTGCATCGATTTGAATTTGCAAAGGTTGCTTCTCCTAAGGGGAAATTTGCAGGCTAGCATACTGAGGGGATACAATATAATAAGTTAACATGCGTTTGAAAGATTTTTGCAAACTAGCATCTTGAGTTTTATAAGCTCAAGTTCTATATAAAACTTGATGCTTAAAGACACGATTCCGAGTTGCTGAGCTGGAACTCTTATTCCACATAGATCTCAAGTCTTATGACTCAAACACAGATACGAGCCTCAGTAACTCATTGCACACTCTCTCACCCATAACACTCCTGGCCTCTAACACTCCTCACACTCTTTAGTAACTCACTACCTCACTCACCCATAACACTCACACTTCTCACACCACATTGCCTCTTATCTCACACCACATTGGCTCTTTCTGTCACTACTCCTCCCTCTCAACAAATTTACATCTCAAGTAAGAATTTGAATTTTATTGTCATTGTAGTTGGATATTATTTGTTGTTAGATATGTGTTAAAGAGTTTGACTATTTATTTGGTAGATAATAAGATACCAATATTATGAATTATACAACTTCGTTTTGTTAGTGTAAATTTTTTTAGTATTTATTTGCATGGTTTTTGTTATCAAAATTTATTCATCATTTCTAGGCTCTTATCTTTATCATGATCTTACAAGGATTTTGGCTTTTTTATGTTTTTGTATTGGGTACAAAATGGGTAGTGAAATTCATGTCCTTCAAATGAATTGTAATGAAATGGGTATGTAATTCATGCCCTTTGAATGTGTAATGAAATGACTTTTTTTTTGTATTGGGTATGAAATGGGTATGTAAATGCTATGGGTATGTAACTAGATAAAATATTGTATACTTTTACAAGGATTTTGGCCTTTTTCTTTGTATTGGGTATGAAATAGGTAGTCTTAGCATGACCGTAAAAGGATTTGGGTGTGAAATGTGTAATGAAATTCATGCCCTTTGAATAATCCTATATTATGGTGGGCCGCTTAAGAATGCCAATACGAACAAGGGATTGCCATTTGAAGGGTGGGGTATAAAGTGCTATTATACTCAAATTGATCGTTAGTTGAAGGCCCTTGATGAATTGAAGATGATAGTTATGGAAGAATTGTGTGTAATTCCTATTGTGGATAACATACAAATTACTTATCATTCTCCACATAAAGTCCTAAAGCACCAAATTAATTACAAATATCTGGCGATAAAAGCAGACAAACATGTAAAGATTATGTTTGACAAGTTGGAGAGAATACCCGAAATAAGTGGTATTAAGTTGTACATACAGTTGGAGCCACAGAAGTAGGTATCGAGAAAATCCAACAAAAAACCACAAGTTTACAGGTTACAGTTTCGGATGCTCAATATGAGTATTTTACACATGTAAGGGATGATGATGTTGATGATGACAATGATGATAATGATGACTATTTTGATGAGACTGCCATTAATGGTGAAGATTATGTCAATAATTGAATGAGGGGACTTTGAGAGGGACATTGAGAGAGACATTGATGACGATGAGATATTTGACCATAGTGAACCTGATGCAAACAATGTTATTAGTGTCCAAAATATTACGAACACAATCCCTGCCTACGCACCTCCTACCTTATCATTTTCTGCAAATACTTGGGCAAATATGGTTGATCCTTCAAATATTAAGATACCATTTGTGTCTACTTGAAAAGAAGAGATGAATTTGTACAAAGGGTTGACTTTTGCCAATAAAGTGGAGGTAAAGTGCACATTAACAATTTAAGCCCTCAAGGAAAACAAACATTTTATGATCAATAGGTCGACGAAGGTTAAACTTTGTGCAAAATGCGTGAATGAGTCATGCAAGTGGTATGTGACGGTAGTCAGGAAGCCCAATCTCCACGGACTATGGATGGTCAACATGTATGTGGGTCCTCACACGTGTATACCGATTAGGTTGCAAAATGATGGTAAAATGATGGATTGTAATTTTATTGTGTCAGACATCCTTAAGAAGTTAGGTAAGGATCACACTACCTCAATTAAGCATCTCAGATCTATGATAGAGTTGAAATATGATGGCCATCAGCCTTCTTACTATAAGGTATGGGATACGAAACAAAAGGCGATTGGGAAGTTATTTGGGAATTGAGAAGAGTCTTACCAAAAGTTGCAAAAGTTACTAATGGCATATGTTGATCAGGATCCGGATACCTGGGTGTTCTATCGTACCACACCCACTAGTGTAGATGACACCGTATTTTTGCATTATGTGTTTTGGTCTTTCGGTCCATGCATTGGTGGATTCAAATACTGCAAGCTGGTTATTAGTATTGATGAGACCCATTTATATGGTAAATATTCGGGAGTTGTTGGTCACAATGGCAACTAATGCTAAGAACAAGGTATTCTCTCTCGCCTTTGCTATTGTGGATTATAAGTTAGGGTCTAGTTGGAGGTGGTTTTTACAATGCCTTAGAGATACAATAGGCAATGTGATACCTAACGAAGGTATTTGCATAATTTCTGACTGACATCTTGGTATCAAAAATGCCATTGCAGCCTGGCCTACAGATAGAGATGGAAGAACACAGGTATTTCATAAATATTACCTTCGACATGTTGCTAGCAACTTCAACACACATTTTCAAGGCTTGACTCTAAAGTCAATGGTGTTGAAAGCGGGATATGCTACTCAAGCAATTAAATTTGATAACATAATGAAGTCCATTAAGTAGGCGGAAATTAAGGCCATTATGAAAAACAAGAACTTGACGAGGAAGAACGGCTGGGAAAAAGATTATCTTCCATACACATACCTAATGAGAGAATCTGTGGATATGTGGACCTAGTCACATGATGGGGGGAGATGTTTTGAGGCAATGACAACCAATATATCAGAGTGCTTTAATGGTGTACTGAAAGGTGCACGAGGCCTTCATATTGCCGTAATGGTTGTGTTCACTTGGCCCAAACTTGTTGCATATTTCCATGACCGACGCAAAGAAATTACTCATGATTTGTTGGGGGGTAAGAGATGGAGTACATATGCCATGTCCACGTATTTGAAAAATAGGTGTAAATCTAAGAAACACTATGTTAGAAAATTTAGCAATGAACGTACAATATATCAAGTAGTTACTTCACACAACATCTATAGCACTAAAGGGGGAAACCATAATTATGAAGTTCGGTTACTGGGAAGAACATGTAGTTGCAAGATATGGCAAAACATTAAGATCCCGTGTTCACATGCAATTAGAGTATGTGATGTGCTAAGCATTGATTCGACCACATATATTCGCCCATGTTATAGTTTGGAGTATGCCATTAACACTTATTCACATGCATTTGCGGTTCCTAAGTCAAAGTTATTGTGGAGGGATGCCATAGGGCCAAAGTGGTTTCCTAATCCAAAATTGTTATAGGCCAAAAGTCCACCAATGAAGTCAAGAATAAGGAATGAGATGGATGAAGTAAAGAATAAGGATCGAGAACCAGGAAGGCGGAGGGAGGATGCAGATTTGATAGAGTCAACCCAAGCAAACATGTGGACTATCATGCTTCCGAGCATAACCATAGAAAATGTCCGGAGTCTCGTGGCGCTTCCATAAGCAGTTATGTTCCAAACTAGGTAGGTAAAAGATGGCAAAAAGCTCTCGATCAGTTAAATAATTGCGATTGATTCTATGTTCACCTAATGTTTACTATCTTGTCTCCTAATGTTATTATTCTACGTTTTTCAAGCATGCTTCCATGGACGACGTTTTTGTTGTGCTGACCGCCGATCTTATAAAAATTGATTACGTTGTATCGGTTCAATTGACTTTTTGGTTTTTTTTTTTTAATGTACTTGTAATCTAACTATTCTCTATCCAATGTACCTATTTGAAGTTTGTGGTTTGAGTAGTACGATTAGAACTCCGAATTAAGCCTGGTTGGACATGTTTAGAATGTTGATATATTGAGAATGTCTTTTGATGTAATTTAAGCGCATTTACATTGTAAAGCTGAAAGTTTAAAATAGCGTGTAAAGTACTTTTGAACTTTTAGACCCCCAAATTACAAATTACCAATTCAAGCTTATTAACAAACAATGTACGTGAGGAAAATGTAAATAAGCTAAAATATAATTGATAACATAATCTAAACCAAATAAAATCACATCCACAGCAGAAATTAAATGGCAAAGATTAAGGGAAGAGAGATGCAAACACAAGGACAACACAGCGATGTGTTATTGAAGAGGAAACCAAAGCCCTCGGCGTAAAACCTCTTCGCCGCCCTTCAAGCAGTCAATAATCCACTAAAGAATGTAGTTGGGATATATGGACAGTAGAATACCCTCCAAGCCTAATCTACCTAGTGTACCTAAGCCCTCCAAGCTCCTACTCTAACGAGGTTGCGCAGAACCTATTTCTTCTTTAGCTTACCAAATTCTGCTATAACCCATAGCATCAACCAATATTAAATTGGTCCCTTCTTAACTGCTTCCCAAAGTACCAAACAGCCTTCTCACAGATATGGGTATGGTGAGAAAAGGTTTTGGTAATGTACCTCTCAAGGATGTAACAATGGAGAGGAAGAGAGTAGAGGAATTTGAAGAGTCTCTATGTAAAGATTGTGGATGAGTCAATCTTGTTTTTCTTTAGAGTTTCTCTCTCAATATTCTCTCTGGAAGCTCTCTACATTTCGTGGGTATAAGGGGTATTTATATTAGACAGAGAAACGAATGCGAATAGTCAGTTTTTTCAAAATAGAGCTAACTGGCGACTTGACCTCGTGACTTTACTGAATTGCGAGTTCAAGCTGCGAGCAAACAGAATAGCCAGACTGGACTTTTTATCATGTAGTGCTCCAGTTGGCATGACCGTTCATCTTCTCTGCATGCTTCACTCGTGTGCATCATCTGGCGGCTTGCAAGCTACGAGCCACCAGCGAGATCCAGCTGCAAGTCCCTGCTTTACTGCATAGTCTTGAGCATTTCTTCAGACTTTCTCACACATTACCCTTACATGAATCCCACCTAAATACAGGGTTTCTTAGTGCTAAATTACAAGAAAATTGACACGGAATAAAGCCAACAAAATGGTTGATAAATTTCAACCTTACAAAAGCTATGTTTATGTAGGCAAAAAACAGTTTCTATAGTTTAGTGCCTATTGAGAATGCCTTTTGATGTAATTTAAGTGCATTTACATTCTCAACTTCTTTGCTTGCCAATGAGTGTTTGTGGTTTACATTCTCAGCATCTCTGCCTCTGTTTCTCAGCTTCTCAGTAGGTGTATGCATACATTTTTGTTTCTGGTTTGCCTGCATATCCAAAAAAAAATGAAAATTTCCCAGTGGAACTTGAGTTTCATAGACTCTAGTTCCACTAAGTATTTTTGGCAAAAAACAGGGCATGCTCTCCTCCTAAAAACATGATGTTCCAAAACTTGAGTTCTATATACATCTCGAGTATAATAGGGGAGTATATTTAGTCCCTAATTGTGTAATTGTGTGAACAGTGAAATTGCTACTTTAGGACTAACAGTAATATGTCATCTTAGCCGAGTACAACAAAAAAATTAGGGACTAAATATACTCCCCTATTATACTCACTGTCAATACATTTATATATTCCAAACAATTACATGGACCAATGTTCTCCAAAGTAGCTATGACCTAAGCCATAGCACACCTAGTCTACAATGCCACCCCACTTGTGGTACCCAACTTTATACTTTTACACCATTAGAGTTGGACTTTAACGATATGCGATTGAGATTAGGTACAATATTTAAGGTTTTATATTATTATATGCAATTGTTTTTAATGGCTGGGAGTAAGAGTTATAAAAGCCATTCTCAAACTTAACTATTGAATAAAAAGTTAAAAAAAAAAGGGTGCAATATTACATTTGATCTCATTCCAACAATACAATAACTCAAGTTCACCTACTAGA
The DNA here is from genome assembly GCA_032878915.1 of Castanopsis chinensis. Lineage (NCBI taxonomy): Eukaryota > Viridiplantae > Streptophyta > Magnoliopsida > Fagales > Fagaceae > Castanopsis > Castanopsis chinensis. The sequence continues at coordinate 7,820,791 of JAVQMG010000102.1, read as the reverse complement.
TAAAAGGGTCTTTTATAACATATTTATTATTTTTTTAGAAAGTTGAATCAATTTTAGCAAGTGAAGTTTGAATCAGTTGTACTTAAAAAAATTATAATAATAATGCTTTGAAAAACATTACCTAATATGCCAAATAAACCAACTGTATTTTAAGCTTAAACAATGAGCACTCATTAAGACCACAACAATATATAATACTATTTCCTTTAAGAAAATAACCCTCTGATGGGTTTGGATGTTCTAGCCATTCCCAAAAGTCTCTCAAATTTTCCCAAATTTCATAAAAAAAAGCTGTATATGTAAAAGCTATCATCACTGTTAGGACATATGTGGTTCAAGTTGTTTTGAACATATGTCATTGTTTTATGTAATTGGCTTATCCTTTGACAAAACGCACTTTACTTGTAATTTGGTAGAATTAGGATGTGTTTAACGCTTCAAAAAACTGTGTTTCAAGATCAAGTGTTAAGTCATCAAGTCTGTCTAAAAAACAAGCTGGAAAGTGTAAGTTATTAAAGCTCGACACCTAGTCTCGACATATGCATCTATCAAGCTTTAGAAGCTGTTTCAAGCCCCAAGGCTCGATAGCTTTTTCGACACCTCTCGATACCTGCATCTGTCGAGAATTACTGAAGGTGTATATATATGTTCAGCGCGATCTTTTCTCTCATTCCTCTCGATCTTTCTCTCGATGCATTTGGTTTTTCTCTTCCAAAACCTCTCTCACTCACTCCAAACCTCTTCCTAAGGATTTTTCAAGCTTTCCTCAAGTTTTTCTTCACTTGGTAAGCTTCCTATCTCTCATTCTTCATGCATTTCATGTTTTAAAACCTAGGTTTTGGGGTTCTTTGAAAAATTTTGGGGTTTTTCAAAATTGTTGAGTTTTTGTTGAAATTTTGGGATAGTTTTTGAAGATTCATTCTTAAAAACTACATGCATTGCATCACATTAGCATTCTAACAATATTTTCATGCATTTAGATGTGTGCAATCTTGTTGTGTGTGCTGGTAGGATTGGATTAGGCTGAGCCCATGATGTTGTTCATGTTGCATATCACACGTTCATGCATTTCCCATGCATACGTTCTTTTCTTTTCAATATACTTGTCATATATTGAACTGTTTTGGGACTTTTCTGTTTGTTTCTCTCTTTCTCCCTCTCTTTCTGTTTGCGTTAGCAGTGTCTATGGCACCTAAACGTAAATCCATTCCGTCCCAGAACCCTCTTTATTCTAGGGGCTCTTCATCTTCTGACCCTACTCCTTTTTCTATTTAGTTCCATGATGAGAAAGCCCAACAGGACTTCTCGAAGAATTTTTCTAAACGAGGTGTTCATTCAAAACGCCAAGTTGTTCTGGCAGACTTTGCCAATACCGACCTACCTGATGTCATTCACAGACGGGGTTAGGAGTCACTGTGTGACGTCCCAGTCACTTGTCCTTCCGTGTTGATTCAGGAGTTTTACTCCAACATCCACGGGATTGATTCTTCAGTACCTCTCTTTCATTCTCGTGTTCGAGGTACGCACTTTGTAGTCTCTTCGAAGTTGGTCTTCGAGGTTCTTCATGTTTCGAGGGTTGATCATCCTGATTACTCCGGTTGTGAGCGTCTATGGATTGTGTCCAAAGACGAGATGATTTCTGCATTTTGCGAGCGCCCCTTTGATTGGGGTGAGCATCAGTACACACCATGTTGGCCTTTTGCTAAAGGTTTTCATTTCTTGAACATGGTGATGACTTTTGTTTTGCACCCACTCTCTCACTACAACTCCATCACAGAGCCTCGTGCTAGATTTTTGTTGTCTCTTTTAGAGCACCTCACTATAAACTTTCTTTCACACTTCATCTTCTCTATCATAGATGTCTATAGGGATATGGCTACCCGTGATAAGCTTATTTTCCCTTCTGCTATCACGAGGATTCTACGCCATTCTCCATCCCTTTTCCCTTGTCCGACTCCTTCCATGTCATGTCTGCCATAGGCGCTGCTACCGTAAAACGTAGTGAGGCGCAGTTTAGGTCGAGACAGACGGATTCTACAGCTCCTTCCTCCCGTCTGGCTCCATCCAGATCTGCTAGAGCCACATCTGCTCCTTCCTCTTCCTCGAGCGATGTGTCGTTGGAGACATCATGGCGCAGTTTCAGCGCATGGATGCTCACCTCGATATGCTCTCTACGGAGTTATATCAGGTGAACGTTCGTGTTGGTCACATTACCAAGCGACATTGGGCGGCTTTGCTTCTGAGACTTCTTCTCCACCTCCTCATGTGGCTTCTAAGACTGAGGATGATGATGGTGATGGTGATGACGATGATGCTTCGAATGATGATGATGGAGATGCTAGCTCTTCTGATGAGATGACACTCTACCCTTTGTCACTCGTGACAAAAAGGAGAAGTAGTTTTGGGTTATGAGAGTAGTCATTCTTAGGGAGAGAGCTTGTGTAGGACATTTTTTATAAAGGTAGTGTTGCTTGAGAGATGTAGTGAGGATTTACATATATTTCTTTTCTTTTCCTTCTTATAGAGATACATTGTTTATGTATCCCAGTCTTGTGACCAGCTTTACATACATTGTGTTTATTTATTATATATATATATATATATATATCTTAATGTATGTTTCTTTCACCTACTGCTACATGTGTTGTTTCTTTTCTATCTTTATACATATGTTTCTTTATTTGTATGCAATCTATTATTTCTGCTTCACACAAAGATGCCTTGATATATTTTATTTAAAAGTGTTTCAGAAATACAGGTTGTCAAAGTCTACTTACCATAAACTCTCTTCTTGCAAAATTTTTCAAGAGTTTGTGTTAGGATAGATTTTATTGTATTCAACAAGTGAATATGAGTTGAGTGATTTATGACTTCTCTCATATCTTCATTTGTTTGTTATGGTTTTGTCACGGATTGCCAAAGGGGGAGATTGTTAGAACGTATGTGGTTCAAGTTGTTTTGAACATATGTCATTGTTTTATGTAATTGGTTTATCCTTTGACAAAACGCACTTTACTTATAATTAGGTAGAATTAGGATGCGTTTAACGCTTCAAGAAACTGTGTTTCAATATCAAGTGTTGAAGTCATCAAGTCTGTTTAAGAAATAAGCTCGAAAGTGCAAGTTACTAAAGCTTGATACCTAGTTTCGACACATGTATCTATCGAGCTTTAAAAGCTGTTTCAAGTCCCGAGGCTCTACAGCTTCTCGACAAATCCTCGACACCTCTATCTGTCAAGATTTATGGAAACAGATTCTAAGTTCTATTTTGATTCCAATCCGTTCTTATGTTTTTGGGACTTCTTTTCTCCTAACCCTAGACATATAAAATTATTATTTTAAGGGCCATTGAAGGAAGTACAAGTACACAAGTTGCACAAGCATTGAGAAATCCTTGTTCAAGCAATTTGTGATCCGATCAAAATTCATGCCCTAGTTTATCTCTCTTGTGTAGAAGTTGTTGTGTAATGTGCACCGTAGGGTTTTGTAACCAAGTATCTTCTTAATCTTCATCGTGTGGATGAATTGAAGAACTTTACAGCCAACAACTCTCTCTCTAGTTAGTGAATTGAAGTCGCGTACTGGGATCCGCGCAATTGATTAGTCACGTACTAGGAGCCGTGCATCTAAAGGAGAAACTGTCATTATAGAACAAGTCCAATTGGGTATTGGGGTAAGGGTTCAACTGTAGGTTGGTAAGGTACTGGGATTCCTTTACTTGTAACCGCTTATTATGATAATAGTGGAGTTTCAAGAGTGGTAACCTTAAATCACCCGGTGGAGTTTTTGTCGTGTAGGTTTTTCCCATTCATAAACAAATCACCGTGTCAATTTATTTTCCGCTGTATGCTTTAGTTTATTAGTGATTTGTTTGTGCTACCACGCAATTTGCATGTTAACTTGATTAATTAAAAACTTGGCTAATTAATCAACTTAATTAATCATAAGGAGTCAACGCATTTGTGGCCTATCAGTCATATAAGCTCTTGCTTCAATGTAAGTCTAGGATCACAAAAATTTTCACAAATTGCTTGTGCCTAGTGAGATTAATGTATATAATCATAAGTTGTGAAAAAAAAAAATTGTATCCTAGAATTGCTCTTCATTCTTCAGGCTTGAGTGTGCAACTTGTCTATTTCTTTTCTACTTCAAGAGGCTTAACATGTTCTAATTTGACCATATTTGCATTTGGGAATACAGTTTAAAAAGAGGACCCCACGAAGACATATTCCAGACAAAGTTTCAAGAATATGAAAATTAAAAAGCTGACTCTAACACCCTCAAAAACTCTAATACCCATCTCAAAATCATTTCTTTCCAACATTTTTCCATCCATCAAACACACCAATTAACCAAAAAAAAAAAAAAAGGGTACAAACCAAATAAAATCCATCAAATATGGTTGTCCACATAAACCAAAAATATAAGGTGCCCTTAACATTAGTGATACAAATACAACAAGATACATCAAAATTATAGAAATTTATATAAACTACTTTGTAATAAGAAAATAGTTATCCAAAGTGAAATTCCTTTCTAGATTTACATCACTAAATGACCTAGATAATAGTTACAACAGCTGAAGACAAACGACTCTAAGACAACTGGACAAGTAACCTTTGATGAAAAGTGAAAAAACATAGAAATCAAAAAACATACCTTAAGGAGGATTTTGATTGAGGGTCTTTGGACTGCTGATGAGAGGAGTGTCTCCATTAGAGTGAATGAGCGTTTTCAGTGTTTGGTTGTCTGAATGTGTGGCTACCGGTGTTTGAAGGAGGAGAGCGTTTGAAGGAGGAGTGTGTTTAAGGGTGAAAGTGAGTGATTTGGGTAGGTTTTTGTGTCTGAAGGAGGAGAGTGTTTGACGATGAGAATGTTTGATTTGGTTGTCTGAGAGTAAGTGTGAGAGTGACAGATTTGGGTGTCTGAGAGTGAGTGTGAGATTTGGGCGTCTGAGAGTGAGTTTGTGTTTGAAAGCTAGAGAGTGATGAGTGAGTAAGTATTTGAAAGTTTGAGTGTTTGAAAGGGAGAGTAACGAGCGAGTTTTATAAGATCATAAAGCAAGTTCCTGTAACTTGAGTTTAAAAGTGAGTTTTATAAACTCGTTATCCATGTGAAAAAATTTGTCCATGTTATTATATGAAAAATTCCTAACTCATGTATTAGCAACTTGAGTCCTGTATTAATCTCGAGTTTTAAAAACTTGAAAGGCTTGGTTTTGAGGATAGTTTTGGGACCTGACAAATAACTAACTAAATAGTTAGCAATTTAAGGATAATTAAAACAATAAAAATAAAAAAATAATCGTCCTCCTAGTCCTAGCGCTTCAGCTTCGAACGAAAGTGGGTTTTGCCTTTGCTTTTCGACCATGGAAGGAAACAAGAAGCAGAAACAAAAGAAGAATAATAATGGTAAAGTAGTTGTTGAAAGGCCACGACGTTCAGTCAGGCTACAAGCAAAGACACCAACACAGAAACAAAAAGCAAAAGAAGAAGATATAGAAGATGTTGTTAAGTGGGGTTTCAGCGGAGACGAAACCCAGAAGATTAGAGAATCTTTGTTGGAGTGGTATGACCAGAACAAGAGGGACCTCCCATGGCGGTATACAAATACAGCAGAATCAGAAGAAGAAGAGACAAAAAGGGCTTATGGGGTTTGGGTTTCGGAAGTAATGCTTCAGCAAACAAGAGTTCAGACTGTCATTCAGTACTACAACCGTTGGATGGAGAAATGGCCCACCCTTCAACACCTATCTCTGGCTTCTCTTGAGGTAATTATTAATAATTAGTAATTTGGGTTTTGTTTGTTTGGTCTAATTCAATTGTTATAATGTGGGGATTTGAACCCTGTTGGAAACAAACATGAGGTGTTAGTTTAGCTTTGAGACTTGTGGCTGTTTTGTTTTGTTGATTCTTAGGGAAAACGTGACATGAACTCTTTTAAGTTTTAAGAGTTAAATGTCGGTTGATTGGTTTTGGTTTGCAGGAGGTCAATGAAATGTGGGCTGGTTTGGGATACTACCGCCGAGCACGTTTTCTGCTTGAGGTGCACTCTTCTTATCTATCATTTTCCTATTAATATTGTTTTCATATATGTATATAATATAGTTAATTACACTATCAATACTATTCCAATGGGATCTGCTCAATCTCTGTTCAATAGTTATGACTATGATTGCCTTCTTAACTAAAACAAAGACGCTTAATACACCTGTATGCTATAAAATACATATGATACAAGCTGAATCATACCAGATACTTTTGCCACGAGAGAGAGAAACACCATCAAGTCATCAGCGAAATATAATTAGGTACTTCATTGGAAGCTTCCCTTCCTTAAACTGTAGAGTACTTAATATTTGAGCTTTCAACGTAGGAGTGACATTGGCACAGAAAATCTCACTCTTTTTAGGATTTGTAGCTAGACTAGATAGCTTTTGGATCTTTGTGAGAAGATCACTTACAAGCTGAAAAGAAGACTTATCAGTTGCACTAAACACCATCAAGTCATCAGCAAAACGTAATTGTTTTAGCTTTATACCTAAACACTTTGGGTGAAATTTGAAAGACCCTGGACAGCCAGCTACATTAATTGAGGGAGAACTTCAGTGCAATAACAAACAAATGTGGGGATAGGTGACCCCCTTTGATACCGGAAAAGTATGGGGCAAATCAAACTTATCCGATATGATGAATGAGGGAGGGTTGGATGTATATATTTTTATATTTTCTGGGTTATATGGAATGAGAAAACACTCAAGAATTAAAAGGATAGATAAGTTCACTACCAAAGCAAACCCAGAGGGATAGAGATATCACCACCCAAAGGAATTTAGCTAACGGTACATAACTGAATTGGCTCACAACTTAATGAGATACAAATTATCATCACCCAAAGAGATACAGAAACCAAACTTGCCACCCAAAGGAATCCACCCAAGGGATAGGAGCTAATTTAGAAGAAATCAATATTCTAAAGCATGAGACCTTTGCCTCCCCCTCTCCCACCCTCACCCTCCCCATCAACCGCCCCAAACTCCCTCTCTTTTCCCCTTCCTACCACTGCCAATCCCAAATTTTCCTTTTCTCCCTCCCTATCCTTTTCTATTCCCACCCCAATTCCCACCTTTTGGTTTTCCACCATTCACACCTTGCCACCCTTCTACAGATATCCCTTCTAGTTATGTACACTGCCTAAAAACCCTTCCGAGACTACTCCACTAGCTAATATTGTTACCAAACCAAATACCTCTTCACCTTTATCTGATCATGGGGGCAGAAAAGTTTCTTTCCATATTGATGCAAAGCTTTTCTCTTTTTCTTTCAATGGAGGGCGGCCTAACTCATTTGCTATCCATGAGTGCAGCCGGCATGCCAAGCACTCTATTTGGGTAGGACGTAAAGCTTTGAGTGGATCCTTTTGTGTTTTGGTAATATTCGTGATTGGGTTCTGGGGAAAGTTTCTCTTTGTAAACGATTCTAGGAAAATAATAAGTTATTGGAATTTTGTGGGAGATTGAATAAGGCTGGCATTTTTGTGGTCATAGCAGAGTACTGTGGTGGGGCTCGTCAAGGGTGTGTTATGATATCAGCAAGCACTAACCATTCTGGGTGGTCTTGTTTCACAAAGAGTTGGGTTTCTTCTTCTCCGGTGAGAAATCAAGGCCACATAATGGTGAAGGGTGCGGTGATTTTCTGCCAACCAATGGAGGTAGGAATAGGAAAGCTGGGAATATTTATGGGAACTAACGGAAACTTAAGAATTTTGAATTTTAGGTGATAAATTGGGTAATAACATGATTTTTGGAGATTCTAGCAAATTTAATGGTAGTCCCACACGTGCATTTACTTTTAAGTTGACTACTGAGCACTTGGCTTTGAGAGTTTTTAAATTTGAAGATGGGAAGAGAAAGTGCTTTAAGCTATAGCCCAACGATCCTAAATATGGGCCTTTAAAGGTGGAAATCTGGATAAAGCCCAAGGATAAGGATGCACTTTTTAATGAAAAGGTGAAAGGGCCTCTTATTCCCTCTAATATTATGAAAGCTGATTTTGGGCTTGGGAAAGCCCATCTAGTGGTCACAGTAGATCCTAAAGCTAAGGATAAAGGGATTTTAGCCCAAGTTCATGCACTGGAGACTAGGGTCTGAAGTCGATACATGGGAGGGTCGGCAAGAGCTCGAACACTGTTGGGTGCATACCAATGGAAGTTTCCAGTGCACCAGGGATCGAGAAAGATGTGGAGAGAGTGCGTAGCTCCTCCGTGGTGGATCCTGACTCCGGCAAGGATGTTTCTTCAATGGTAACAGATTCTGATGTTGAGGAAACGCATGGTGAGGCACTCCTATCCTCTAGGGTCACCGGAGATATGTTGGTTACTCCGGCGATTACGGCAATGGAGTCTCCGATTCTGAAAAATGGGTCACAGTCTCATCATCGGCATCAGTGGGTGGATCAAAATTGTTTTCCCCCTTTGTCTGAACTTGGTAATGAGATGGGTGTTAAGTTTGGGGAAAGGGTGTTAATTTTGGGGAAGGGGAAGACCGAGATGAGGATTTTTGTGAGTACCATGAAGTGGTGGTACAGCCGAGGTCAGTGGATACTGTTGGGTTTTGTTAAAATGATTCTAGGCTTCTTTTCCTGCCGTGGGACAACAGTGGAGCCAATAATTGTGGTGGTGGTAGTGGGGTGAAAGATAACTGTTTTTTGGAGTGTAATCCTTAGTCTCAGTGGGATCCCAACACTCAATGAGTTGGTGACTTAAACAAATTCAAGTTGGGGGTCCCAGCTGATGAAAGATTTTTGTAATATGGTGGGTTTTCCTATTGTGAAACATGAAGCTCAATGTTTAGCTCTGTTTTTCCTTCTTGAATAGGAATGTCTCAAGGTGATCGATGATGGGGTGCCTAAGCGACTTGCAAACTCAAGGACACAGGGTCTCAAGGAGCTTAAGGGGCTTATTTCTAATGTTAATTATGATGGTGTCTCTTCTAGGAGTAGGAGCAGAGCTTCTTCGAATGCTGTGGTGGTTGTTGGTAGTTTTAAATGACTCTACGCCTACTTTATTGGAATGTAAGGGGGCTTAAAAATCCCCGGAAGAGAGAGGTTTGTAAGAATCTTCTAAAAGAGTGGAAATGTGATATTGTATGTTTTCAAGAAACGAAAGTATCTTCTATTGACACTGCTTTTGTATGGAATTTATGGGGTAGTCCTTTCATTGATTGGGCTGTATTAGATGTTGTCCAGACTTCAGGAGGGGTCCTGCTGATTTGGGACAAGAGGGTTTTTGAAAAGATGGATGTAATCGTTGGACTGTTTTCTGTCAATGTCTTATTGAGAGGGGTGATGGATGACTTTGTTTGGGCTTGTACAGGTGCATATGGCCCCAATGATGATGGACAATGGTCTATTTTTGGGAAGAGTTAAGGGTGCGTGCCAAATGGCCCATGGCATGGTGTTTAATAGGTGATTTTAATATTATCAGGTACCCAAGTGAAAGGCTTGGTTGCGAGTCTTTTAGCCCTGCTATGTTTGCATTCGTAGATTTTATAGAGAGTAATTCCTTAGTTGATTTACCATTAGAGGGGGCTTCCTTCACATGATATAGAGATTCTGGTATCCCTTCTATGTCAAGAATTGATAGGGTTTTGGTTTTTCTAGATTGGGAGGAACATTTTGAGAATGTATCCCAACGGATGCTTCCTTGTGTTATTTCAGATCACTGTCCACTTTTGTTGGAAGCTGGTGCTGTTCCACAAGGCCAAAGTGCCTAGATGACTTTGTTTGGGCTTGTACAGATGCATATGGCCCCAATGATGATGGACAATGGTCTATTTTTGGGAGGAGTTAAGGGTGCGTGCCAGATGGCCTATGGCATGGTGTTTAGCAGGTGATTTTAATATTATTAGGTACCCAAGTGAAAGGCTTGGTTGTGAGTCTTTTAGCCCTGCTATGTTTGCATTCTTAGATTTTATAGAGAGTAATTCCTTAGTTGATTTACCATTAGAGGGGGCTTCCTTCACATGATTTAGAGATTCTGGTATCCCTTCTATGTCAAGAATTGACAGGGCTTTGGTTTCTCTAGATTGGGAGGAACATTTTGAGAATGTATCCCAACGGATGCTTTCTTGTGTTATTTTAGATAACTGTCCACTTTTGTCTGAAGCTGGTGCCGTTCGACGAGGCCAAAGTGCCTTTAAATTTGAAAATATGTGGTTGAAAGCTAAGAGTTTTGTTGATAGAATTCAGCAATGGTGGAATGGTTATAGTTTTATGGGCTCTCCTAAGTTTTATTTTGTCACAAAAATTGAAGGCTCTGAAAGTAGATTTAAAAAAGTGGAACAAGGAGGTGTTTGGTGATTTGGCTTTTAGAAATAAGAATTTGCTGACTAAATTAATGGGTTTAAATGCTAGAGAGGAGTTGGTGGGTCTATCGAATGTGGATCAGATTCGTTGTATTCAGCTCAAAGGGGACAGAACATTTGGCTTCTCTTGAGGAGATTTCTTGGAGACTAAAGTCTCGTGCCTTGTATGTGAAGGAGGGAGATAATAATACTCGTTTCTTTCATAGATTAGCAAATTCCCATAGAAATGCTAATCAAATTAAGAGGATAGAGGTGTATGGTGTTCTGTATGAGGATGAGACTAATTTGCGCTCTCAGTTAGTTCTCTTCGATCAGGGGTTGTATGAGAAAACTGAGGTGGGGCGCCCTACTATGGATGGGTTAGATTTTACATGTATTGAAGAGGAAGAGAGGTTGTCCTTAGAGGAGTTCACAAAGGATGAAGTTATCTAAGTCTTAAGGGAGATGGAAGGTGATAAAGCCCTTAGTCTTGATGGTTTCACCATGGGTTTTTTTCACAAATGTTAAGGATTTTGTCCTTCGTTTCTCACTTTAATTCCTAAGAAGTGTAATGCTGTTAATATTAAGGATTTTCGTCTTATCAGTTTGGTGGGTAGTGTGTACAAGTTACTGTCCAAGGTGTTGGCAAATAAGTTGAGGGCAGTTTTGTATAATCTCATCTCTGAGACTCAAAATTCTTCTGTTGGTGGAAGACAGATTCTAGATTCAATGCTCATTACAAATGAATGCCTAGATAGTAGGTTGAAGAGCCAGTTATTGAGTGTGGTTTGCAAGCTTGATATTGAAAAGGCGTACGACCATGTGAACTGGGAGGCCTTGTTTTATCTGCTGGGGAGGATGGATTTTGGGCTAAAATGGAAGGGGTGGATTAAGGCTTGTGTCACTTATGTCCGTTTTTCAGTCCTGGTAAATGGATCACCTAAAGGTTTTTTTGGAAGCTCTCGTGGATTGAGACAAGGTGACCCATTATCCCTGCTTTTGTTTCTCTTGATAATGGAGATTTTAAACAAACTTTTGAGGAAAATAGAGGAGAGCAGTCTTATTCAGAATTTTCATGTGGGAGCAGTGAATTATGTCGGTGTGCTTATTTCCCATTTGTTATTTGCTAATGACACTATTATTTTGCGATGCTTCTAAGGAACAAATGCTATCCATTAGGTTGGTGTTGTCTTATTTTCAGTGTCTTATTTTTAGGCTTTTATGAGTTTAAAGGTCAATGTTGGGAAAAGTGAGATTGTCCCTGTTGGGAAGATGAATAATCTAGATGCACTGGCTAATATTCTTCATTGTAGAGTGGGCAGTCTACCTATGAAATATTTGGGGATGCCGATAGGAACTTCTTTTAAGACAGCTTCAATTTGGAATCCTATATTGAGAATATGGAGAAGAAATTATCAAGGTGGAAGCGTCTCTATTTATCTAAGGGTGGTAGGCTCACATTACTGAAAAGTACTCTCTCAAGTCTTCCAACGTACTTTTTATCTATTTTTACTATTCTTAAAGCTATGGCTGCTAGATTGGAAAGTATTTAGAGGAATTTTCTTTGGAGGTCTTCTGAGGGGAGCTTCAAATACCCTTTGGTGGCATGGGAAAAGATGTGTTTACCCATGGAATTGAGTGGTTTAGGGATGAGAAATGTGGTGTCGTTTAACCAAGCTTTATTAGGGAAATGGTTGTGGAGGTATGGTCCTGAAGTTACCCATCTTTGGCGGAGAGTAATCTCCAAAAAATATGGTGAGGGTCAAGGGGGGTGGAGTACTAAAGTTTGTAGGAGGGCTCATGGATGTGGTCTTTGGAGAAGCATTCATGAAGGGTGGGAGAGCTTCTCTAAGCATGTCTTTTGTAGTGGGTGAAGGCACTTGTATCCATTTTTGGCACGATAGGTGGATTGGTGATAATACTTTAAAAAACCTCTATCCGGAGCTCTGCATGTATTCAGCAGCCAAGGATGCTTGTATTTCTGAGGTTTTGTGGACTTCGGAGGGGGGTATTATTAGAGCATGGGATTTAAGGTTTTATAGAGCTTTTGAAGACTGGGAGCTAGCTACATCTTATTCTCTCCTTTAGTTTATCCAATCTCGTATTTCTCGGGGTGAAAGGAGTGATACTCTTTGTTGGGGGCTAAAAGGAGATGATAAGTTTGACCCTCCGGTCTTACTACCATGCGATTTAGGGTACTCTGACTTTTTTGTTACCCTGGAAGGGTGTTTAGAAACTAAAGGTTCCTTTTTGATAAATAGAAACTAAAGGTTCCTAAGCGAGTGGTTTTCTTTTTGTGGACAATTGCTCTTGACCGGATTCTCACTTTGGATAATCTCATGCTTAGAGGTTGTCCTTTGGCAAATCAGTGTTGTATGTGTTGTTTTGATGGGGGAGTCGGTGGACCACCTTCTTCTTCATTGTCTTGTTACACATACCTTAAGGACTTTTATGCTTCAGGCTTTTGGTATACATTGGGTTATGCCAGGATCGGTAGTGGAATTGTTATTTTGCTGGCATCAATGGCTTGGGAAGCATAATTCGAGCATCTGGAATTTGATTCTAGGCTACTTAATGTGGACTGTGTGGTTGGAACAAAATTGTCATTCCTTTGAAGAAACTGAGAAGACGCTGGATGAGTTAATGGTTTTATGCCAACATAGTCTTTTTAAGTGGTCTCGTTCTCTCTCTGAGTTTATGTTTTCACTTAGATTAGTTTCTTAATTTCCCTCTTTTTTTGCTTTTTGTTTTATCTTTTTCTTGTTGTTCATCATCATGAATAGCTTGTACTCTTTCTTACTTTTTCAAGAGTAATAGTTCTTTTGATTACCTATCAAAAAAATATATGAACTTTTTCTTTTTTTTTTTGTTCTTTCTTTTTTGAGAATCAGGCTATATAAACCCAAATACACACTTTGATATATTTATTCCAGCCAAATGGCTTACATAATATCTTAGAACAGCCCTCTAAGCATAGAAGAACGAAAATAGCAATTAAAAACATTACATTATCAAGATCTTGACTCATGGAAACTAGATACATGATAAAAGACTTGTCTACTCGAGAACTAAAACATAAAAGCTAGATATTCCCTAGAAACCCCAATTAAATGCTATTTGACTTCTTGGACAAAATAACCTATTAATCTTCAAATATCTTCTGAAATGGTGGGAAAATTCATTCAAAATAATGGCCTTATTTGCTGAGCTTGATAATCAACTTCGTTGGGCTTATGAATCTAATTGGATTGGGATGTAGGCTTATTTGGACACTCCTCATGCCACCATGCTTGTGGTTGCTGTTTTACTCCAGTTATAAAATCCCTAAACCCTTCTCCCATCAATCAGCACCCCAATAGTCCAAGAATGCTGTTCACAGCACCAGAGCTGGCTCTGATTTTTTCTCTTTTTGCCCATAATTCGAGGCCAAATCCTTTATAATCCTCTTGAAATCCAAAGTCCCTTTTTTTACCCTATGAAGCATGGGTTCATTTCCGGATTCAGGTGCAGGTACGGGTGCAGGTGCAAGACTTGGTAATTTTTGAAAAAGTAGGGTGCGGATGCGGCAGGGTGCGACAATTAAAAAATTATTAAAAATATTTTTATTCATATTTTTAATATATTGCTAAGCATACTTTTTCATATTATATAAACATATACCAAATATATAATAACTACAAATAATTTCACAAATATATAATAACTATTAACTAAATAAAAAATCAAACCCCAGTGTTACAAGACTCACAACATTGCAGATAGCTTATATAAAAAATTTAAAAAAATCAGATCACAGTTCACAGATTCGCAATCACAAATCACAATGAGTAATAACTATTAACTAAATAAAAAATCGAACCCAAGTCACAACATTATTACATTACAGCTTATATAACAAATTAAAAAAAAAAAAAAAATTAGATCACACTATCACAGACACATTGAGTAATAGTCAGAGCATGTGAGAGCTATGAAAAACTAAGATTGAAAGCTGGGGATTGATACCTGAGCTTGAGACTTGAGAGTGGGTCACCAGGTCGGTGAGGATGTGAGTGAGATTGTGTGAGTGAGAGAGTGAGTTGAGAGTGAGATTGTGTGAGAGAGGGGAGACGAAGAGCAAAGGCAGAGAGCCGTGGAGTGGAGCACAGAGATGAGAGACCAGAGAGTGAGAGAGAGCTGAAGATGAGAAGTGAGAACTGAGAGAGTTACGGACTGAGGTCTGAGATAAGGGTTTTGTTGTTTTTGTCCAAACGGTGCATTTTGCACCTTATTTATTTATTTATTTATTTTTTCAAATTTCGGCCTAATTTGGCCGGTTCGGCGCCGGTATTGGTGGCTGCCGCCGATACAGACTGATTCGGCATGGATCGACCCGATTCTGCACGCGTCGACCTGACTCGGCGCCGTGTCTGCGCAAATCGGCGCGTATCACACCGAGAAAAAAAAAAAGAAAAATAGAGAAAAAAAAAAAAAAACGGATGAGGCACCGATGCACAGGTAGTGGAGTCCCTAGTGTGTCGTCATGTCAGGCCGCGTCAGACGCGGGTGCGGCGGGCGTTTTGCTGCATCCATGCATCCTAGGTTTTACCTAGATTTTTTCCACCACAAAACCCTAACCCCAACCATCTTAAAACCCCTAAAATAGACTACTTCCACAGAAATCTTGCAATTTTAAAACTTCAAAATGATATTTTCCCTAAAGTTTGCAATCAAATT
The DNA here is from genome assembly GCA_032878915.1 of Castanopsis chinensis. NCBI lineage: Eukaryota > Viridiplantae > Streptophyta > Magnoliopsida > Fagales > Fagaceae > Castanopsis > Castanopsis chinensis. The sequence continues at coordinate 7,805,733 of JAVQMG010000102.1, read as the reverse complement.
ACAAACAACCTAATGCAGGCAGGGCAGTTTTGTAATTTTCTAATTTCTGTACATGGGATATACCAATGGTCCATTAGTTCATATTTGGGTTTTATTTTAGTTATTTAGTTTGGGTTTAGTAATAAAGCCCAAGGAGTAGAACTCCAAGACTTATTAGGAGTTTAAAATAACCTCCTATATCTAAGAAGCACAAGTGTGTTTCAGGACTCGGGTGTGGGTGCGGGTGAGCGACTTGGCAATTTTTGAAAAAATAGCATTAGGGTGTGGGTGCAGCGGGGTGCGGCAATTAAAAAATTATTAAAAATATTTTTATTTATATTTTCTATATATTTTTACTTTTAAAATATTCTTAAAAAACACATTACTATGGCCTTAGTTCACAAAACAAATAAAGAAGAAGGCAAGAAACACAAAACAAAACACAAAACAAAAAGAAAACACAAAAGAAGCAACAAATATTCAAAATAAAATTGAGAAATGACAGATTTAGGATGTTTGAGCCTCAGTCAAAGCCAATTTCAGCTGTTCCTGCATGATTCAAGGCCGATTTTGGCCGTTTCGGTCAGTTCCACCGTTGGCCAAAACGATCCAATTCGGCCGATACAACCCGATTCTGGCCGAATCGGCCCGGTTTGGCGCGAATTGAAGCCGAGTCGGGGCGAATCTAAAAAAAAAAAACACTCAGACGCAGCACCAACGTGCGGGCAATGGCGTCGATGGCCGTACCCCGCGTTGGACTCCGGTGCGGCACCCTCCCAGCCGCGTCAGTGCTTCCTAGTCCTATATCCACTAGGCATAGGTATTAATCTTCTGTTTGAAGGGTTTAATACTTTCTAGTTTCTATTGAAGAGAATAATAAAATTTCAGATTTCTAGAGAAGCTATGAAGCTTGTTACAGTCTGTGTGATGCACATCCTTCTCTGAGGTGTCCCCAAGTGTGATCCTTAGGAAGTCTAGATGCCTAAAACTAAAAGTATCCTTCCATCCATCAAATAGCCCCACATAACTCTGAAACAGCCCGTTACTGTTCACATCACTGGAACAGCAACCTAAATTTTGGATTTCTCCTTTGTTTCATCCTCAAATCCTACTATTCCTTCCCTCCATTGGAAACTCTATAATCCTTATTGTTTTCCAACCTCTTTCCTTCCAAAAAAAAACAAACAATAATTCCTCAAAATTCAGCAGTCCCATCACTGCCCAGATCTGACCTAGAAATTTTAAACCTAATTTTTCTTCGTTCTCCCTTGTCCTAAGTCACAAACCTAGAAGCATCATTTTGCTGTTTCTGCCTAATCCTGTTACTTTAGATCTTCAAAACCTCAACTTTTTCCCCTGAATTTAGTTCCTGAGCTTTTTTCCTTACGCCATTTGCAAAACTTGCAACTCAAATAAGGCAGATGCCAAAATCATTAGATAACTATTCTGATTCATCTCTCAACTGATATGAATTGAATGACAAAAGGTGCCTTTGACTATCTTCTGTTATCTGGTACATTGTGGCTCTTAGACATCACAAAGTGACTGGAATACCTTCCCAGTGGGCTGACACAATACTCATGTTCTACTTAAGAATTTAGGTTTTGTAGAGAAGGCCTTTAGACACTTGAAAATGTCAATGAAAGGTTCTGTATTTCATTTCACTGATAAGAAAGTTGAAGTCTTCTATATTTTGAAAGGATTAAAAAATAAATAAAAAATAAAAAGAGTAGGAAGAAGATAGTCACATCCTTATCTTGATAGTAAACTGTGTCCTAATGCTCTCCCTCCATTTTGTTTTTGTTCTTAGGGAGCTAGGATGATTGTTGCAAAAGGAAGTGGATTTCCTAAAATAGTTTCTGCACTGCAAAAGATTCAAGGAATTGGAGACTATACTGCTGGAGCTATTGCTTCAATAGCATTTAAGGAGGTGAGTAGCTTCTGGAATTTTTTGTTTAATCAGCATGAAGCATTTTTCAAGGAATACTATGTCAGGTGGTACCTGTGGTTGATGGGAATGTGATACGGGTGATTGCTAGACTAAGGGCTATTTCTGCGAATCCAAAAGAATCCATTACTGTCAAGAAATTATGGTGGGCTGTCATGACTCCAACAACTTTTCTGTTAGTTTTTATATTTTATTATGGAACTAGATTTATTGTAGTTGTTTTAGATACTATTTTACTTAATTTTTTAATTGTCCAATCTATAATATTTTGTCATTGGACATATTGTTTTCTATTGTCTAAGAAACAAAGATATTATTAATTTGTCTCTACAACAATTTGATTAATCTTTCAACAAGATTGATACCATATGCATTATGCACTTGCATCATTTTTTTGGTTGTTAGAAATTTGGCAAGACTCTATACAATATTGGCTTTCATTTAAGTAGGACTAAAATGGAGCACATGGACTGCAAGTTCAGTAAAGGTAGAAATAAATATGAAGGGGCTTTAAGACTTGATGGTCTAGAGTTACCAAAGAGCGAAAGTTTTCAATATGTTGGATCAATAATTCAAAAATATGGAGAGTTTGAAGATGATGTGAATCATATGATAAGAGTAGGGTGATGAAGTGGAGAATTGCATCAAGAACATTGTGTGGTTGTAAAATACCTATTATAAATTATTTTTTAGTAAAATTTGAATGTGTAAGAAAGTAATATTTGCTATTTGTTAAACTATTATATGATTAAAAGAGACATAAATTACCTGAAGTTTGTAATATCCATTTTATTCCTCCTCCATCAATGCTAAGAATGGTGATTAGGTATCCATATTCTTGAGGATGAGTTTGAAAAAGTGGTTTTGTCTAATCCATTAAGACAATGCAAAGAAATTTAGGTTTCAAAGGCTGTGTGAGTATGACTATAAAATATACTTAGTGCAAGTACATGCTTGATGGTAATCGTATATGTACTAGCATTTTGGTCAAAACAAAGTCGTAGTTGGTAATCATTGTAAATCTAGATATGCCTATGAAAATATTACAACTTGTTGCAATGCTTGTTGTAATATTGTCACATATTAGTATTACATTAAGTTGTAATGTTGTCATATGCATATCTGTAGAATAAAATGGAAAAAAAATGTTGAATGTTAAGCTAAGAATAGAGAGAGTGATGCTATAAATTCAAATAGAGATTCTTTATCTAATTAATTCAAAATAGGAAAATATTTTTAATTAGATTTTAAGATAGGAGATATTTAAAATTATAGCATCATCACTCTCTCTTTTTCTTAGCTTAATATTCTTTTCTTTTTTTTTTCTTTTTTTATAGATTTTCATATGACAATATTACAAGTTGATGTAATTTGATATGCATGTGACAATATTACAACAAGCGTTGTAACCAATTGTATATTGTCATAGGCATATTTTATTTATTACTGACTAGAACTTACAATTATTACCATGACTAGGATTTTGTTTTGACCAAAAGGCGACTATATATAGGATTACCACCAAGCATGTGATTAAACTAAGTACACTTTTCAATTGATACTCATATACAAAACCTTTGATACCTAGATTTTTGTTGCATTGTCTTAATGGATCATACAAAACCACTCTTTCAAATTAATACTCAAGAATATGAAGACCTAATCACCATTCTTAGCATTAATGGAGAAGGAATAAGAGGGATATTTCCAGGCATTATCCTTGATTTTCTAGAATCCGAACTTCAGGTAATTTGTTTCTCTTTTAATCGTAATATTTGCATGTACAAGAGAGTAATATTTGCTATTTGTTTTCAGTAAGATATATGGGAATATCTTTACTTCCTAGTTTAGGAGAAAGCTAATTATTGATGCTAAAAGATTCTCTCTCTCTCTCTCTCTCTCTCTCTCTCTCTCTCTCTCTCTTTGATAGTTACAACAATGGGGGAAGGGGGATTCCAACCTTGGTTCTTCTAATAAAGGAGGGTAGACTATGCCACTAAGATACATGGTAGGGCAATTGTACAAGGATATAGGGTAGCTAACAGGGCATGAGAATAGTCACCATCTTGATCCAAGTGGTAAGTGTCTTGCTGCATTTGATCATGAAGGGGCGTATAGCATGTAACCCCACAGAAACATTAAGGGCTACCCAGAATTTAATTACAAGTTCATTTCCAAAATGAAATGTCATAGATCTGTGGATCTACCCCCTTAGTAAGGACTAAGTAAGCTGGCTGATTGCTTCATGGGGAAGCACTTGAAGGCTAAGAAACAATATGATGAAAAGTTGCTGACAAAGCATCTATCCTTTAGAGAAGTCCTATATTACAAAGTACCTCACATATTTCAAAAATAACTTTGTATTCTTTTTTATTTTATATTATTGTAAGACTGTACTGGAGTAAATCCCATGGGTTTAAAGCATTCAAGTGGCATGCGCGTAAGATCAGAAGAATTTTTGTGATTCCTCTCTTCATTAAAGTTGATATTCTTGTACCTCTTTCTTTTCTTTTCTTTTCTTTTGTTTGTTTTTGTTTTTCATTATTATTTCTTTGAACAATGGAAATTGTGTACCTCTTTCTTTTCTTTTCTTTTCTTTTGTTTGTTTTTGTTTTTCATTATTGTTTCTTTGAACAATGGAAATTGTGTGAAAATGCACTGCTTATCTGATAACATATATGCATCGCAGATCATACTAAGCACATTTATGGCAGCCTTCATGATTTGATCAAAGTGATGACAGGATGATAATTTGATTATCTTCCTGGAGTTTTGTGTATTTAATGCATGTCTGTGTTTGATGTTTTAATATTTTTCTGGTTTTATGTGGTGTGGTGATAGGAAACTAGCAGCTCAGCTAGTTGATCCTATCCGACCTGGAGACTTCAATCAGGCTCTCATGGAGCTTGGTGCAACTGTATGCACTTCATTGAACCCAAGCTGCTCTTCATGTCCTGCATCTGAACACTGTCGTGCACTCTCAATCTTTAGACATGATAGCTTGGTATTGGTTACAGATTTCCCACTTAAGGGGGTAAGGGTCAAACAGAGACAAGATTTTTCTGCTGTATGTGTTGTGGAGTTACTGGGAGGTCAGAGAACATCAGAGGGAAGCCAAATTGACAGTAGAGAGGTACTGGGAGGTCTGGAAAAAATAGAGGAAAGACAAACTAACAATAGATTTCTTCTTGTAAAAAGGCCTGATGATGGTTTGCTTGCTGGCCTCTGGGAGTTCCCGTCTGTCTTGCTGGATGGAGAAGCTGATTTGGCCACTAGGAGAGAAGTAATTGATCACTTTTTGAAAAACAATTTCGGACTTGATACCAAACAGACCTGTGACATAGCTTTCAGGAAAAATGTTGGAGAGTTTGTCCATATCTTCTCTCACATTCGTCTAAAAATATATGTGGAACTGTTGGTATTACATCTAAAAGGTTTGTGCTTGCTCTCTCTTAAATTTTGTAACAGGGGTGTGCTTTTATGAAATAAATAGATTTGAATGTTTCTGTTCTATGAGTATCAAGTTATACTCTTAAATATGAAGCATTATTTGCAATAAACTCTAGTAGTCAGAATTATTGGCACTTAATGATGGATAGTATCATATTTATTATAAAATTATAATAGGTGATTTATAAAACCGTATTATCATAATTAAGGTAAATTTTATCAGGTCAATTGGAATGCACAAAACTGTGGTTTCATCTAAACCTGACATGAGTAGCAAAAATCAAAATTTTGCCTTGTGTTTAGGAGCATATAAATTGAAATGAAGTCATTTGGAATTTTGGTGTGCTTGGACTTTAAATATGCTCTGCTCCCAGACACTTAGGCCATTTTCACACTGAATTAGGGACCTGGAAATCTCATTTTTTCACCATACTTTTCCTGGCATTTCCATGCATTGCTGAGGTTTTATTCTGTCTCCATTATTTTATTTTGAAGATCTTACTTTTGTTGGTGGGCCAAAGTGAAATTTATACCTTGCTTATATTTAGAAAATGATACAAATTGTAACGCAGTATATTGTTTTAATAGAAATATCATTAAATCTAGCTGCATATCTTTTTATTGTCAAGGGTGTACTTGTCAGACTTTTTTTTTTCTCGTTTCTTTTATTTTTATTCCTTCAGTTAAGGGGGGCTCTTTGAGCTTTCTCCGCACATTCATGACTTTGCAATGCATGATCCTTGATTGCTTTCTCTTGGTATGAAGGTGGGGGTAATCACTTGTCTCGGATACAAGACAAAGAAACTATGACTTGGAAGTATGTGGATGGCAAGGCCCTTTCGAGCATGGGATTGACATCTTCTGTAAGAAAGGTAGTCTTAATCCTGCACCTCAAGTTTCCATGATAAGACGATGTCTAATTATAAAGTAGTTGCTATAGGATGTAAAAATAGTGCTAATTATGTGTCTAAACATGCAAAGTTTTTGCTAACCCACTTCCTTTTTGAAATTTACCATTTAGGCCATTTTGGATGTGCAAAAAAAAAAAAAAATCCCTCTTTTCTCCCTTGTTTCCTTCTATAAATTCATTGCTAATAATATGCTAATGTAAAAGTAATGAATCAATCATTTCTGCTACCCTCAACATATCCTCTCACAACCCTCCCACCCAAAACAATGAAAAAAGAAAAAAAACGCTACTCTCTCTCTCACTCCAGGATTTTAGCCCCTCCCCGTGAAAATATGCATTCAATATCTGAAATAGATGAAGTCCAGGAACATTGATTTGCTGATGTCAGATTTGTTAGAAAGTTTAAGATACTTCAGTCAGTATGATTAGTTGTGGAGATGACAGGATTTGGTTGTGATTCTAGCTCAATGTAAGGAATTGGATCTAAAATTCTTGCTTACTGTTTTCTTTTTTCTATTATCTTGAGTATCCATTTCAATTTCCAATAGGTTAGAAAATGCTTCTACACCTTAAGAACTTTGGAAGCAGCTAAAATGCTAAATTAAAAATAAAAATAAAAAAAATAAAAACGAAAAAAAGCGTAAAAGAGTCTGGTGAAACCTCTCTGTAATTTGCAAGATTGATAATGCTGCAATGGGAACTTTATCAGACCAATATGATAATCTATGAAGCAGATGATATGTTGGCTGGTATAGCAAAAGCCACCAACATCTATACTACTATTTAAGGGGATTCTCCTGTTTGGAATCCTTAATTTTTTGGTTCAAAAATGCTCTTACATCCTTATATTTAAGTAAAAATAAAACTAAAGAACAATCAGGTAAAAATATGACTCTAACTCCCATTAAAACATTGCCTTATAAATAAAATCATTCTTCTCTTGATTTTTAAATTGCTTTATCCACTTATAAATTAGATTCTCAAAATAAAAATTATATATATAAAATAAATTTATAGGTTTTTTTTTTTTATACAAAATAAACATGTAATATTTGTTCATTTTTTGAAAAGCTTCATGACATTCCTGGTTATATTAGTTGTTCTAAATTACATAATATTAATGAGAAAACATACAAACCTCAAATTGGAATGAATGAAAAATAATGACACTAAAAATAAAAAAAAGCCTCATCGCATGCGCGAAGCACGTGTGATGAGGCTAGTAGATACATTATGGCTGATATGTAAAGGTGTCTGATCTACTTTTATGAATGAAATTTGAGTTTTGTATTCTAATTAGATTTAGTTAGAATGAAACAAAGCAAATTATGTGAATTTTAAACCCATTAGTTGCAAAATTGGTGCTTCAGTTCAAAATTATGCGTTTTTAATTAGGAGGTGAGTAACGGATTTCATTCGTAGTAAGGCATTTTCTTTTCCTTTTTATTCATATTTGGATTGGTGAACTCATAATATGTCATTCATATTTGTATTTTTAATTAGTTGCTCTTAAATCTTTATCTCAATGCAGGTATACACTATGGTTCAGAAACTTAAGCAGGAAAAGTTGTCCTTTAGTTTTACCCCATCAAAAAAGAGAAGTAGAACAACTCGGAAAAAAATAATAAATCCCTGAACTGAGCCTTTTGCATTAACTCAAGAAAACTTTTAAGATTGTTGTTTTTGCATTTATCTTCCAAAAATGTGCGCATTGGCCATGCAACGCTGCAGATTCTGTGACAGCTGGTCCTTCTAGCTTTTGTATGTCCTCTTTATACTTTTTCATTTCAAAATAGGATATGCAGGTTGAGGAATGAAGTTACTATTCCTTTGTCATTCAGTGTTTTTATTTGATTGCATTTTTATTATAGGAAATAATATATATATATAAAGCTAGTTGCTAATCTGTGCATACACTGAAAAGTTTTAAACTATTTATTAAATGTACATGTCTAAATATTTTTCTAATTTCTATTATTTGAAAATTGAACTGGCTCCAAAATAAGATACAAGCTATAATTTAAAATTTCCTTATAAAGAACTTTCCAAAATTTTACACATAAGATCCTTAAAAATGAGAATTAGTAAACAATTTTATGATAGTACTACAAAATTGTACTACAAAAGAATTAGTAAACAAAATAAATATACAATTTTGCTTACATTTTCAAGCTTTATACAATACTTTTCAAGAATCTATTTCCTCTTGTAGGCTCTTCAAACTGCTTAATTTTTCACCAAATTTGTATTAAGTATAACACCAAATTATACCAATTGATCTAAAATATTACAATGTAAAGCCAAACTATTAGGAAACACGTTAACTACCCTTCTTTGACCACAAAATTCAGGATTTTGTCATATTCCACTATTCAAATACAATTTCACACATTTTATCAGGCAAAGAGCAAAACAAAAGAGCCTAGTTATTATTATCAATCACCAACCTAATGTAAAGGAAGAATAGCATCAAATTTGTCCTCCAAATATGCCCAAAATTGGATAGAGTGGAGGCTTTGCAAATAATTCAAGCATAACTTAGTGTTATATATTCTAAGCATAACTTACTCAACTTGAAACTCTAATGGATGTGGCTGCGGCTTATTAGCCACAACCTCCAACTCTCTCTCTCTCTCTCTCTCTCTCTCTCTCATTACTTCCCTTTGAAGGAGTAAGTTTTATTTGACTTTAGTTTCAACCAAGAAATGCAAGAAGTCAATCATTGAGTTCATGTTATATGTAAAGGACAAATCATGCTCTAAAATCATGAAATTATATACTAATTTAAGTCATCAAGAATTTGTCAATCAATTAGCTTCTAAGTTGCACAGACACCCACAAGGGTACGAGAATGATATGGATTGGGACATGGGGGTACGATAATTTTTGAAAAATAAAAATATGACCCGCCAGGGGTACGACAATTAATTAATTAATTAATATTTATATTTAGGCATATTTTTAAATTTAGAGTAAATTACAAAGTTGGTCCTTATCATCTACACTATAGCTCAATTTTGTGTTTAACATTTCAATTGTATCAATTTAGTCTCCAACATTTTCAAGGCTGTGTCAATTTAATCTCAACCGTTATCTCTTGGATGGAAAAAAGCTAATGGATTAAACAGAACAATAAAAAATTATTTTTCATGCCACGTCAAATTATTTTTGATAATTATACCTCCACGTCAAATAATTTTTATATATATATATAAAAAGACTAAATTAAAATATAGAGATGTCATCACCAAAATACTTAATGTGGCGTTTGGTACGGGGTAATGTTTTAGGGTTCTTAGAATGTTTAAAGATTCTCATATTTGGTTGTAAATCACGCTAGAGAATTTGGATTCCCCCCTTAAACCCTCTCAGTAGGAATGTGGATTCCCTTGAAAACAGATGGGAATCCAAATTCCCAAATTTAAAAAAAATTATATTTTTTATAAATTGACAATTTTAACCCTTTTTTCTTATCATTTAAGCAATTAAGATAAAATATAAAGCAAATTATTATGGATTAAACTCTTTTAAAAATTATTATTAAGAATAAAAGCATTTGAGAATTTAAATAGCTATTTTTGTATTGTACTTGTCATTTTGAAATGTTATACTATAATTTTAATGAATTTGTCATAATTAATAGTTTATATTTGGTTTTTCATTATTTATTTAGAGAAAGATTTTTTTCAAAAAAGACTTGGTAGTTAACATTCAAATCTAAGGATAGAATGGAAAAAATAAATAATTCATTTAAGATTCCTAGAAATATACCAAATATTATCATCTCACGTTCCTAGGAATCTTAAGAGACTTCCAATGAAATCAAATATAAGAATAACTACGTTCCTAGGAATATGGATGCCAAGAGTAACATGGATTCCCCGTACCAAACTCCACATAAAATCATTAACTCATCTGCCTCTTCTCCCTCTTTTTCGTTGGTGGTGGAAGATCTTTCTCCTGGCAAGGAACCTTGCTGCCCCGACAACAGTCATGCTAAGAGTAGACTCGTCATTCACTATTTCTAAAAAATGAGTGTAATCTTCTTGTGCAAGATTAACAACACGTCCTATTGCTAGAGAATTCACAAGTGCACCTACTCCATAAATCCACTTCAATCTTAGAATTGGGACTCCAATTAACTCGGAAAAATTGGCCAATTATCATAAGCATTTAGAAAACTAACCAAGAAGAATATTAAAAGAACCAATTTTGATAAGCTTATTTAATTCTCTCTTTGTGTGTTGTACCACCAACAAACAAAACCGGTAGAACCAAAGACCCAAAACCACCAAGAATCCCACATCACGACACAACGGCACCACCAAATACCCAGCTAGCCACCATTTAGTTGAACCAAAGACCCATCCAACCACCACAGCATGGCATCATCAAAGACACAAAAAAATGTCCTAAATCACCGCATCGACACCAACAAAGACAATAAAACCTAAACACAACCACTCCAAAAACACCCAAACACAACCATATCAATTACCTAAATCCAACGTCAAACCCATATTTCATTCATGAGGGTTGAGGAAGACGCATTTGTTGGGTAGAGCTTCGATTCACACTCCAAGGCTAAGGAAAGCAAAGGCTTCAAGATTGAGCTAAGCGACAATGCCGAGAACGATCTTAGTGACGATGGAGGTGCTGTGGAGGTGGTGGCTCAATAGGGAGTTTTTTTTTTTTTTTTAGCGCGGGGGGGGGGGGGGGGGGGGGCGCTATGGGTGTTTGCTTTGTTGTGACAAGGAATATGTTTCCCAGTGGTGGATAACGAAGGGGGGGGGGGGAGAGAAGATATGGAGATAAAGATGAGTTAATGATTTTATGAATTTTGGTGTGTATGTTTCTAAGTTTTAATTTATTTTTTTTATTAAAAAAATTGACATGTCGGTATAGTTGGAAGATGATATGGCATGGAAAATAATTTTTTATTATTCCATTTGGTATGTTAGCTTTCTATCCAAGGGATAATGGTATGGACTAAATTGACACGACGCTGAAAATGTTGGGGACCAAATTGACACAATTGAAAGGTTATGAACCAAATTGAGATATGATATAAAGAATAGGAACCAACTTTGTAATTCACCTTTAAATTTAATATATACAAATATATACAACATTTTTTTTATTCATAAACTTATAATTTTGTTAAAGTTGGAACCCATATTTCCTATTTAAAGTTTTATTATAGGGTAAATTTCACAAACCTACCTTGACATTTGTGATAATACCAACTAAGTCCAAAACATTCTAAAACCTACCAATTTAGCCCTCAAAAGAGAGAAATCTCATTGAATCAGTTCACTGTAAAAGGAAGAGGTAACCATAGATGAAGTGAAGGAGGAAACCACAACAAGATAGTAGTAAGAAACTTAAAGTAAGAAGTAAACAAAAAACAGAAAGAAAGAAAGAAGAGAGGAAAAGAGAGAAAACATGGTAGAAATAGAGGCATGTATCAGTAGACTATTTTTTCCCTCCCTCTTGACAAGCCCACTCTTTGAAATTCTATAAGTAACAATGTATAGCCATTTAGGTGCTTTCCCCAAAACGCACAACTTTGATGGCAAAAGCCTTGACAAGGTTGTCCGTGTTGGGGTTTGGATTCCTTTTTGAAATGTTTTCTGCTAAAAAACTTAACCCAAGACCGAGGTGGTGAACTCACACAATCCCATTTGCCCGGAGTTGTTATCACCATCCTGCTATAGCTTGTTTTAATTAGGGATGGCAATTTTTCCCCACCCCGCTTAACCCGCCCCTCCCCGCTTCGCCCCGCGAGAGTTTTCCCCGCCCCACCCCGCCCCACGTTACTAAAGATTATAATTGTAAATTTTTCATACCCTAAAACCCTACTATTTAAACAAACATATTAATATTAGCATATTTTATTCTACCCAACATAGTTTTTTGCCATTATTTTGTTATGTGTTATACTATGAGGAATTTTTTTTTTTTTTTTTTTATGATTGTCTTGTTAAACACTTGGATATATTATTCAATTTTTTCTAAAAATTGAATTGATTTGATGGGATAAATTTAGTTGTAATTTCAAATATATTTTTATTAATGAAATAGTTTTTATTAAAAAATTGTACTAGTTGTAGGGAAAACTAACAAAAAGTAGAGTTTTAGGGGGTGGGGTGGGGCGGGGCCTCGCAGGGCCCCAAGGGGTAGGGATGGGCTGAGAAATTTTTCTCCATTATGCGGGGTGGGACGAGGATGGGGCAAGACAAAACTATGCGGGCGGGGACGAAGACCCCATCCTTCAGCCCCACCCCGCCCCATTGCCATCCCTACTTTTAATTTGTTCATCATTTGCATTGATATTTGTTTGGTCGAAGCACCATTTTACTATTAGTTGTTCTGTCGTGGCATCTTTTATTATATATTTGTTGTATTAGTTGTTCTGCCGTGACATCTTTTATTATATATTGGTTGTATCAGTTGTTCTGTCATGGCATTTTTTATAATATTTTTTGTATCCGTTGTTCTGCCATGACATCTTTTATTACATATTTGTTGTACCAATTGTTCTGCAGTGGAATCTTTTATTATATATTTGATGTACCAGTTGTTCTGCCGTGGCACTATCTGTTGTATTTGCTAAGATACCTAGTCTGCTATAGCCCTCCCTACCTTGTCTACATGTTAGGAACGCTTGGCTTGCGCACAAGCTGGCCTACGTAATATTTCCATTGGGATAATAGGCTAGTCCCAACTCCCTAACCCACTACTCCATGGGCCTAAGCATTGCAAAATAAGCCCTAGCCCATTAACATAGAAAAGGGTCCCTACATGAAATTGGTGACTCTACTAGGGAGTTGGGAAGAAAATAGGAAGAATAGACAAAGGATCGTCAAGTCCTCACAAGTCATGCCCCCAAGATCCAAGACAAAACATAACATGAGTGTTGTACCATCTCGAGCAGAGTCTCAGCCAGCTACCCCACACCAACCCAACTAGGTGGAGGGTGCAACTGGTGTGGGGGATGGGCCACAACAGCAGGAGAGGAATCTAGGAGACAATGCCAGCCTTTTCATTGAGATGATGCAATCAATGTAGCATACCCAACAACAACTGGTGGAGGAAATTTGTTAGCTTTTAACTGACAAGACTAAAGAAAAGGGACACCAGCACGATCCTGAGAATGCAACTAAAAAAGAGGAAACCCCAAAGGGTGGATGGCCACAGAACACAGAGCAGCGCTTCTTGATGATGATGGACGTCGCGGCATTTTTGGAATGAGAGAGGCCAAAGCACCCAAGGAATGATTCTACTCGAAGAGACCACCATACCCAATGAGGTTACTTAGCAAGCAATACATTAACAGATATGAGCCACCAACTTTCTTGCAGTATGAAAGCAACAAAGGAAGCATCGTTGAGCACGTGAAAAAACTTATAGACACCATGGTAGCATACGCAGGAGACAAGGACCTGTGTTTATGTGAATTCTCAAAATCCTTGTGTGACCATGCTTACACTTGGTATACTAGCTTAAAGCCAGGATCCATCCCTACCTGGGATGATATGATGGATGTTTTTTGCATCAAATACTTTCATTGGGAAGAAAATATTACACTTGCAACTTTGCAAGCATAAAACAAAGGAATGGTGAAGACCTTATGGAGTACCTCAAGAGATTCAAGGACATAGCTCTTGATTGCTATGACCATTATGAGGAAAGAACGTTGGTGGAGATGTGCATGGGAAACATAATTATGGAGTACTAAGCCGTCATCAAAATTTGAGGATTTCACAATGTGCTCAACTACTGCAAAAAGCTCGAAAGATAGTCCAATCAGTTAGACCCTGCTCGGAAAGCCAAAGGACTGAAAGTCCACCTTGCAAGCTATGGAGATATCCATAAGTAAGAAAAGAAAGAAACCATATGGGAGGGAGAATGAGAGCCCTCCACCAATACCATGCATACTGAAAGATTTGGACGTACTTTTAGACAAATGGATCGCAGATGGGGTCTTTATGCCTAATCACGTTTCTAGAGAACCGACCAAAGAAGAACGGAGAGACTCGACTCCGCATTTTTGTTGATTACACAACTACATGCAGTACGCTACTACAAAATACCGTGCACTCTGCAAACTGGTCCACCACTGAATTAATAAAGGCCCTCATTGCCTACATGAGCCATCATGACTTTGCAATAGAGTTCTTGGTTCAAAAACCTATTTGATCAACTAGAGTTTAAGGTTAATGAAAGAAGAGAGACCACAAAGGCCTTGGTGAGCATCACCTTAGGAGCAGGGGTTGAATGCCTTATCATAGAAACTCGGTCTAACCGAGTATTTCTCGAAGACACTAATGAAATCAATTTTAGGCCGAGGACATGGAGGTGAGATACCCAGATCACATAAGACCACTTTATTTGGCAACCTCAACAAATCAAATTCCTATCAAGTGAGTGCTAGTGGATACTAGCACTTTAGTGAATCTCATACCACTCAACACCTTGCAAGCAGCAAGAATAACAAAATGCAAGATTTGGGGATACCCAATGGAGGTAATGGGGTCTGAAGGGAAAGGCGAGTACACAGCTGGCTACATACAACTTTGGTTGCCTCTCTAACTCACTTTCATGTGATGAGGACAGAGAACACATATCATATACTGTTAGGGAAACCATGGTTACGGAAGCATCACCTTATTCCATCAATGTACCATCAATGTGTGAAGGGAAGGCTAAATGGCAGGACAATCTGAATCGCAATAAACCAATCTCCCTTCGAGCAAGCAAAAGCCTATCTAGTAGAAACTATGTTCTATGATGAGTGGGCACTGCCAGGAGAAAACTCGATGTTTAAACCATAGTTACCTTTATGCCTAGATGGGAGGATGTCAAAAATGACCCGGAGCCCAATTTGAAAGAATTGTTGAGGCGAAAAAGGAAAAGGAATGAGGTACCAACAATAAAATCAAACAATTTGCTGCGCTACATCAAGGTCAAAACTCCGAACAACAAATAATATACAAGTTACAAAGGTGCATAGGGGCCCACTTGCAGTATGCAAGGGGGTCCTAGAGGAAGGCCCAAGCATAGGTCCCTAATATGATGTATGGCCCAAGAAGACACAAAAGAAGATAGCGACAAGATAAGGAACACAAGCAACGACTGAAGAAAAGTTAGAAGTAAACCTTGGTACAAACTTACAAAAACCAGGACCCATTTCAATCAGTTCAAAATTGTCTGAAAAAGAAAAATTAGACTTGATCCAGTTTCTTAGGGAGTTTAAAGATATATTTGCATGGGAGTACAGTAAGATACTTGGACTAGACCCAAGTCTAGTCATGCACATGCTCGACGTGGAACCTAGGACCAAGCTAGTGGCCAAGCCGGCTAAGTTATTTCATACCAACATAAAGGTGCAAATAATATAAAAGGCGTAGAAGCTGCTTGCGGCAGCATTCATCAAGCTGATCCAGCACCCAAAGTGGCTGTCCAATATCGTGCCTGTCAAGAAAAAGAATGGGCAAATTAGATGCTGTGTAGATTTCAGAAATATTAACCAAGCTTACCCCAAAGACAAACTTCCCCTGCAAAATATGGACCAGTTGATAGATTCTATCGTTGGACACGCCATGTTTTCTTTCATGGATGGGTTTAGTGGCTACTGTTAGGATGTGTGCCCTTAAATCCTATTGTATAATGCTATGTATGACATTATGTATGACTTAATGTTGTGTTTAATAAAGTTGTTTATTTTTTATCTAAAATAATAGTAACATGAATATTTGGACATAATCATATAGTCCATGAAATGCATAGTATGTGATTTATGTGATTTAGTCACAAAAGATATAAATCACAATTTATTTGTAAACTCAGAATTTATAGTTCGTAGTCGATGATGAAATTGGGCATTTCATCTGCGAAGACTATAATATATCAATTAAGATGATTTGTCTTGATCATGGAAGTGGAGATTTCTAGTTGATATATTGATATGTTTTAAGATTTAAGTCATATTGAACTGGACCGCTGTGAGATTTATTATTCTCCTAATGACTGTCAAATGAATAATAAATCTCACGACTTCTATTTACATGAACTCTTAATCCTGAGAGAATAATGGACTTGATCATGACGTGTAAGTTGCTTTGATATATCAGGAGTGAGATCTAAAGTAACGGTCAAAACATCAGTATGTTAGGCAGCCACATTTAGTGTTGATGGAACATATATTCTCAAGATGAAATTCATAATCGCTTAACGGAGATATAAAATATTCCCTTGAGATAAGTTTAATGGGTTTGGTTATTTAGAGAGTTGGGCCTAACCACTTTGGTAAGAAATTACTAAAGTATATATATTTATGAAATTGGATTTCATAAATATATGATGAATAACTTTAAAGGATTAAACCGGGTACTCAAGGATTAAGATGTAGTAATTTTCAAAGCGGCAGTCTATATTCATGACTTTGTATTACTACGAATATTTTATGAAGGGATTGCATGTATAATAAAGTCTTGGAATATAATTTATTAATAAGGCCTAGAATGCAATTATATTTATATAGCGGTACTAAATATAATTAATGGTAACATTGGACTTGTCAAAAGTTGATGGAAAAGCCCAAGGCCCATTAGAGCTAGTGTCTTATTGGTCCCTTTTGGTCCCACTGCAAGCTACACACTAAAGCCCAACTGGAAAGACCTAATAGGCCGGCCCAATTAGATAATCAGTTAGTTATAAAGGAAGAAACATACAGAATTTTTTTTTAAGAAAAGAATCGTAGAGAAAAAAGAAAAAGAGGTGTGAGACACACTTTCATTCTCCCTTTGAAAACTGATTGAGAGACCACACATTTTGGGCGTAAAGTGGAATTGGAGTGAAGATTAAAAGTGTTCTCAAGTGCTTCTAATCTTTGTTTTAAATTTCTCCACACCAAGGTACGCTATCTTATTATTAAATTATGAAATTTACATAGTGCATGTTGTCAATCATGAATGAAATAGATCCTTGTTTGTTGCTTCCGCTATGTGTTCTGTATGAGATACAAAACTAGATTTTTATCTAACAGCTACAACCAAATCCGTATGGCACCCAGGGTTGTAGAGAAGACTACTTTCAGAACACCCATCAGGAAATTCTATTACACAATAATGCCATTCATGCTAAAAAATGCAGGCATGAGTTACCAGCACACCATGATTGCAATCTTCCACGACATGATGCATCGTGAAATGAAGGATTACGTGGATGAAATTTTGGTTAAGCCTAGGAAGATTAAGGATCATGTCAAAATACTGAGAAAGGTGTTTGAGATGTGTAGAATCTTCAAGCTAAGGATGAATCCATTAAAGTGCACTTTTGGAGTTTCTACCAGGAGATTTCTGGGGTTCCTAGTTCATAGCAGAGGAATAGATGTTAACCCAGCAAAAGCTACAGCAATAGTGACCATGAAACCACCATCCACAATTAAGGAATTGAAAAGTATTTTGGGCAAATTTTAGTACATCAAAAGGTTCATACTAGGCCAAGCGTCAATTACTTCAGCCTTTGCAAAGTTGTTGAAGAAAGGGCAAAGTTTTGAATGGGGAGAGGTGAACAGTAGAAAGCTTTCCAAAAGCTACAGCAGATTATGATGAACTTACCCACGGTGCAGGCTCCAATTTGCAAGAAGCCACTATTTCTTTACTTGGTCTCAAGCCCATCAGCCATTAGGGCGTTGATAGCCCAGAAGGATAGGGGAGGGGTCGAACAACCAGTGCACTATTTTAGCCATGCTTTAATAGATGCTAAGACACGCTATCCCCAAGTAGAGAGAATATACTTAGCCGTTGTCCTAACCTACGAGGTGCATCTAATGACAAAGTCCCACGAGATCAAAGCACTCCTATGACAACCTATTCTATCCAACAAGATATTGTAGTGGCTATTGCAGTTATCGCAATATGATTTGAGAGCAAGAACACACAAAGTGTTGAAAAGCCAAGCCATAGAAAACTTATTGGCACAATTTCCTGGGAAAGAGGAATTCCCGTTGGATGAAGAAGTACTTGGAGAAGTGGCTACAGTAGAAGTAGCGGCAAATGAGTTTGTGGAGTTTGATGAATTCTCTACGGCAAACTTGGGAGGTGCATGAGTGGTCCTCTATCATAGAGAAGGAGAAACCATAGCCTTATCATTTAAGATAGAGTTTTCGTGCTCGAACAACACTGCAGAATACAAAGCATACCTGATAGGGCTAGCAATGACCCTTGAGATGGGGGTCTAGCACTTGAAGATCGTGGGTGATTCCAACTTAGTGGTCTGCTAAGCGAAAGGGAGCTTTTCTCTAAAGGAGCCATCCCTAGCCCCTTGCAAGACATTAACCCAAAGAATGGATGAAAAGTTTTATACGTTTAAGATAGATCATGCTCAAAGGAGTGAGAACAAATATGCAAATGCGCTAGCCACATTGGGGTCTCCGATAGCTTTCGATAGGTGTAATACCACAGTGGAAGTTAAGATGCAAAAGGAATCCATTATTAAAGTGCTTAAGGAAAGGTTTCCAAAAAAAGAGGGATGCGAGAAAGATTGGAGGTCTCCCATTAAGGAAGCTCTGTTAAGGGAAAAAGATGTAGCAGAATTGAAAACTACAAAGGACTATGTCCTGATGAAGGGAGAGATGTACCACAAAATGATAGGAGGAATCCTATCAAGATGCATAGGGCACGAAGAGGCCCAGAAGAAACTGGAAGAAGTGCACAGCAGAACTTGTGGGTTTTGTAGAAAAGTCAGTTTGTACCATAGGTTGCAGAGGGCGGGCTTCTATTGGCCAAATATGAACAAAGAGCCAAACAAGTTCAAGGCCAATGTTAAGCCCGCTAGCTTGCCATGGTCCATGAAGAGAGTTATGCTATGTTCACTGTGGAAGATTAGAGGACCCCATTCATTAAATACTTAGTCAACGACACTTTACTGCAAAAACACGAGGAAAGGTACAAGCTTAAGAAACTGGCAACTCGTTACTCCTTACATGAAGGAATTCTGTTCAGGAAAAGATATGATAAATACCCATTACAGTGTTTAGGACCAGGAGAGGCAAAGGAAATGTTAAAGGAGGTACACTAGAGTGAATGCGGGGAACATCAAGGAAGAAAGAAGCTATATAGTTGTATCTTGCAGATGGGTTATTATTGAACCACTATGAAGAGGGATATGACAGAATTTGTGAAAAAATGTCCTGGCTGCCAGGTGCAAGCAAATTTAATCCACACCCATACTTAGAGCCTACAAAGCATGGTTACTCCATGGCCCTTTCACATATGGGGGCTCAATTTGGTGGGACCAGTCCATCCCCTTTCCAAAGGTACATTTGGATCCTAGTGTCCATGGAATATTTTCCTAATTGGGTGGAGGTCATGCCGCTTCGCATAGCCACTAAAGGAGTTGTGGCAAACTTTATCAAGGAAAACATAATTGCAAGATTCTGGGTACCCCATAGGGTTATAAGCAACAATAACACACCTTTTGTAAATAGGGAAGTTAGGAAAATGCTAGAGTATTATCAAGTAAAGCATCATCATTCCTCACCATACTACCCCAGGGGAATGGGCAAGTTGAAGCAACGAACAAGACCCTCATCAAAATCATTGGCAAGATGAGCCAGGAGTATAGTGGAGGTTAGGTCACATACCTTGCAAACGCGTTATGGGCTTACCGCAACTCACCCAAGTCTGCTATAGGATTTTCTCCCTTCTTTTTAGTATATGGGATAGAGGCTATCAGCCCAATATAATTGATGATACCCTCCTTAAAGGTCCTGCAGATGCAAAAGAAAGAAAATGAGAAGGAAGCCTTCACGGCAAAAAGGTGTGAAGTTTTGTAAGGACTAGATGAAAAAAGGGAAGAACCCCAAGAACATAGTCACAAATATAGGCAAAGGATGACTAAGGCTTATGGTAGAACCATAAAAGGGAAGGCATTTGTAGAGGGCCATCTAGTATTGAGGACAGTAGAATATATCAAAAGAGGATTGGAAAGATCATCCAAGTACTCACCAAAATGGGAGGGACCCTTCGTGATAAGGGAAGCCAATGCAAGTGGGCATTATCGCTTAACCCAAATGAATGGAAAAGATCTTGTAGACCCCATCAATGGCAAATGGCTTAAGCATTATTACACCTGAGAAGGGTTATGTAGCTTTTTTTATTCTCTCTTTTGTATTTCTTCCAAGTGACCGCCCTTGCAAGGGATGTTGTGTCACAAGAAAGTAATTTAGCTTTTATATTCTAATCATGGTTGAAAGGAAATGGGACATAAAGCAATGAAAACGATGCATAAGGTGTTAACAAAAATACACAGTATTATAAAGCATGATAAGTGTTGTAGCAGATGTAGCAATAAGTTACAAACCAAAAGTATAAGTCATACTAGACTTATCAAAATAGTTATTAGTGTAAAGCAAAATAAGCATGTCGTTATGAAAGAAGGAAAGATGAATATATATAGGTTAATCAAAGGCCAGTAATAAGAGGCTTATCTTGAAAGTGGTCAAGGATAGTCACATTAGAGAGGAGCCGCTCAGGGTGAGCCTCCAAATCTACTGTCTCCTTCTTCAAACTTTCGATGCGGACGTCAATGGCATCAACCATAAGCTAAAACTTCCGCCTAAAGAAGACTCTAGCAATCTCATGCAAATGCTCCAATAGAAATCCCATATTAAAATCAACATGGATCAGCTCCTGAACCGCGGCCCTCCACTATAGAATTCTCTTGGTAGAAATGGTGTCCACAAAATTGTGCTCATGTCATTCATCACACACCCCAGTAGCTTAAGGAAATGTTCCCTAGCAGAATAGCTAAGAGGAAATCTTTGGCTAAAGTCTCCATGGCTACAGTAAACCGCCTCCAAATGATCTAAGCAATCCTCAAGTACTTGGTACCCATGGAAGTCCACAAAAGGAGGTCCAATGCCCCAGAATTTCACCGAGTCAAGATCATTCCTTTCCACTTGCTTGAAGCAAGTGAAGAAGGTAGTGGCCTTGTCCACAAGGTCAGTGGCAGAACTACTCCCAATCTCAAACACAACACCTGGGGTCCTCTCAACAAGCAATGAACCTAGGAGCAAGCATTACATAAACCTTAGACAAAGAAATATAGAAGTAAAAAAAATATTGATCATAAAGACAAGAAAGAAGAAGGATAAAAGGAGGAAAAATGGGAATTACCAAGATTGGCAAGAATGGGGGTTGTGGGCTCTGTAGAAACTGCTACAACCTTTGGCTCCTTAGGGGCATCTGTGGCTGCTTGATAAGATAGCATGTAAGGCAAGTAAGGGGATGCACAAAGAAAGGATAGTAAGAAAAGAAAAAGGAGAAGTAGCAAAGGCGAAAAGTGCATACCCATAGCCTTGATGTCAAGCTCCTCGTTAGAATAAAAAAAAATCCTTGTCTTTACAATGGGCTCATCATTAGAGTCCTCGAGAACATCCTTAGATCCCTCATCAAGGGATAACCTTACATCAAGCATCTGGGTGGCAGAAGTGGGGATGGAAATGGGGTGACCACCAATGAAGGCCCACCTCTAACCGCCTAAGAGAGGGCAGTAAAGGGATCGCTGGTAGAAATAATTGGTGCAAGGGTGGCAAGAGAACTTTCTCAATCTAGGTTGCACCAAAGGATAATCTCCCTTTGAGGGAGTGGAAGACCCATCGGCAATAAGGGCAAACTCACCAATGACCTTCTCCCCAATGGAGACACCCACTTTAGCAAAGACAGGCCTTAACAGAGGGACTAAAGCCTTAGTAGGAACCTACCTAGTGGCAGCAACCGTGGCAGAAGTCATGGCCTCAACAGTAATGTCAACACCATCAAAGAAACCTCCATAGGGATATCAGTAGCAGTGGAAACCTCCTCCTTTTTAGGGACGGTGCCCTCGGTAAAAGCCATGCCTGCGCTAACACCGGCCTTAACAAGAGCCTCCTCACCTACAAGGTGGTAAACAAAAATGGGCTTGGCATCAATTTGAAAACAACAAAATGAAGAAAAGGGTGAACAGGTCAAAGAAAGGAAAAATATAAACATAAATGAGGAAGGCAAAGCAAGGGAAGAAATATACCTCGGCCTTGGGATCGTCAAGCAAAATGGGTCGAGCAGCAAAAGTGTCCTCTTTATGTTTGGACTGCCAAAGAAAAGAAAGATGCATGCACACAGTTAGCCATAGAAAAGCACATCAAATGACTAAAATAAAGAAAATGGAGAAGTTAGAGATATATACTCTATTCTTAATAGTGGCAAATGAAGCTGAGGGAGATGTCTTCCTCTTGTTGCCATGGGTACTACTAGAAGGAGAAGCATCCAAGGCTATCTCAGCATTAGAGTCCTAAACTTGGCCGCAGCAGACCTTCTGATGGAATGGGCTCTAGCAGAAGGAGGAGGAGTGCTCTTAAGTATTATGTTACCAATAGAAGGAAGGCCTTCTTTGTAAGGGACAATCTCTAAACAAACCTCGGGGACATCTTTACCTTTCTTAGCAAACTTGGGCTTGGCAGATTTAGAGACCGAGCCCTTCTTTACTGACACAGGAAGGTTTACCACCTTCACTCCCTTTTCCAACCATGGGGAAACTCACCCTCATACAAGAACCATCCTTGCTATTTTTCCTACCACTTAAATATAGCAAACCTATTCTATTTCCTAGCATAGGAAATTACAAACTTGGTTGGAAGAAGCAACTGAGGATTCGGGGAAATAATAGCGTGTAAAGGGGAATGAGGGAGAACCCGTGGATACCCAAAAGATACTCACTGAAGGAAGTCATAACAGCCTACCAATAAGCATGCATAGGGACAGTGCAGAAACCCACCCTCTAAGAACTAGGAATAATAACATGATAAAGAGCTTACTCCAAAATTCGAAGGCGTGTGGGCACAAGAAGAGGTAGACTGAGTGATGGTGTCCAAAACAAGAGCAAAATCATCAAGCACATCCTGGTCAAGCCTAAATTGCCTCCTTACCCTATGGGTAGAATAGTGCACAAATTGAACCCCCTCGTTAGCCAAGAGGTAGGCACCCAACATTGGTGGCGACTAAGTAAGTAATCCCCGTCTCATCATAAGCCACCAATGGTGTGATCATGCCAGCAGTGCCTGTAAAGGGCCCCATCACTGAATCAGCACAAGTGTAGCCAGCACTAAAGTTCCTACAAGCTCTAAATGAAAATCCCACTCCTTTATCAAAAAACTCAATAGTAGGATGACCAAGGGGCTTCAACCTGACCCAGAGGAAACTCAGTAACAAAACCACCACAAAAGTCTGTTCTTACCCTAGGACAAGACTGGAACTTCTCTTTGGCATAGAGAATTGGTTTATACTTAGCCAAATACCTAGCACAACGCTCCCAAAGAAGGTGCTACAGGATTGTGTTATGAACAAATGACGTAACTATATGGCAGGAACTTGCCTCTCTCTCATCACTCTGTAGAATATCCAACTGAACATACAAATGACCCAAAAACTAAGGAGCCAATGGCAGACTTACTCTAATAGAAATCTTTATGGCTAATTGAAAGTAAACGGGTTTCACAACATAATGTGGATGGGAACCAAAGACGAACTTACAAAGCCAAAATGCAATGAAGGCAACATGGTGAGCAACAATAGAAGCTTTCAAGAAAGCCCCAATCCTGTTAGAAAGTTTCGCATTCCCACTGCTGAGCCCCTTTCTCAACTCTACCTCCATGACCTCCTCCTCAGTAGAAAGATGGATGGCTGAGGGATCAACTTAGCCAAGAATGGGAAGCAATAATTGATTGGCCACATCCTTTAAGGTCATGGCGATCTCACCGCAGGAAAGAAAGAATGTGTGGGTGGTGCTACACCACTGGCAGACCAAATGGTGAAGGTTGAACAAAAGCTATGAGGAGACGATGGCCTTCAGAATGCCAGCCTATTGAAGTGCCTCCATGAAACTCGTGTTGGAAAGCTCTCTATCCACCCATTCCTTCCAACCCAATGGTGTACCCGACTCGAATTCGAAGAGAATAAAACAGGTAGGGTCTCTCCATGATGAATGGCAAAATCAACGATGGAGGAAGCCAATGGAGCCTAAGAGATGTCAAAATCACACCGCTCTAAGCATAGCCAAACACAGCCTGGCAGACGATGTGAATAGTCACCAAGCTATTAGGATATGTGCGCTTAAATCCTACTGTATGATGCTATGTATGACATTATGTATGATTTAATGTTGTGTTTAATAAAGTTGTTTATTTTTATCTAAAATAATGGTAACATGAATATTTGGACATTATCATATAGTCCATGAGATGTATAGTATGTGATTTATGTGAAAAGTCACAGAAGATATAAATCACAAGTTCTTTATAAACTCAGAATTTGTAGTTCGTAGTCGGTGATAAAATTGGGCATTTCATCTATGAAGACTATAACGTATCAACCAAGATGATTTATCTTGATCATGGAAGTGATGACTTCTAGTTGATATGTTGATATGTTTTAAGAGTTAAGACATATTGAACTGGACCGGTGTGAGATATATTATTCTCCTAACGACTGTCAAATGAATAATAAATCTCACGACTTTTATTTGCATAAACTCTTAATCCTAAGAGAATAATTGACTTGATGATGATGTGTAGGTTGCTTTGATATATCAAGAGTGAGATCTAAAGTAACGGTCAAAACTTCAGTATGTTGGGCAGCCACATTTAGTGTTGATGGAACATATATTCTCAAGATGGAATTCATAGTCTCTTGATGGAGATATAAAATATTCCCTTGAGATAAGTTTAATGAGTTCAGTTATTCAGAGAGTTAGGCCTAACCATTTTAGTAAGAAATTACTAAAATATATATTTATGAAATTGGATTTCATAAATATATGATGAATAATTTTAAAAGATTACACTGGATACTCAAGGATAAGATGTAGTAATTTACAAAGTAGCAGTCTACGTTCATGACTTTGTATTACTACGAATATTTTATGAAGGGGTTGCGTGTATAATAAAGTCTTGGGATATAATTTATTAAAAAGGCCTAGAGCGCAATTATATTTATGTAGTGGTATTAAATATAATTAATGGTAACTTTGGACTTATCAAGAGTTGACGGAAAAGCCCAAAGCCCATTGAAGCTAGTGTCTTATTGGTCCCTTTTGATCCCATTTCAAGCCACACACTAAAGCCCAATTGGAAAGGCCCAATAGGCCAGCCCAATTAGATAATCAGTTAATTATAAAGGGAGAAACATACAGAATTTTTTTTTTAAAGAAAAAATCATAGAGAAAAAGAGAGAGTGTGAGACACACTTTCGTTCTCCCTTTGGAAACTGATTAAGAGACCACACATCTTGGGCGTAAAGTGGAATTGGAGTGAAAATTAAAAGTGTTCCCAAGTGCTTCTAATCTTTGTTTTGAATTTCTCCACACCAAGGTACGCTATCTTATTCTTAAATTCTAAAATTTACATAGTGCATGTTGTCAATCATGAATGAAATAGATCCTTGTTTGTTGCTTCTGCTATGTGTTTTGTATGAGATATAAAACCAAATGTTATCCAACAATTGGTATTAGAGCCAGGTTTTCATATCATGATTGTATAGCGTGTGATTAAATTTTTGGAATTTAAGAAAACCGTTATTTTTATGTTACAATTTTTTGCATCAAGTTATGGTGTTGTGTTATTGTTTTTAATATTGCAAGAGGAATTGAATAGTGCCACATGTGGGTGATTGTGCGGGTTGCTTAGATATGGTTATTCCATGTATAACTGTTTGCAATTACCAATGCATGAACCAATTTAATGCATCGGATTGGACTTCTTGCATGGATGATTGCACCACTTGGTCATTCACGTATGGCTTGCATGAGATGCATGGCTTAAGTCTTAGTTGCATGGTTTGAATGCTCTTTCATGTATGGATAGCATGCCATGCATGGCTTGAATTAAATTGCATGACTTGACTATTATACATACACCTAGTACTTGTCAAATGCTTTGGGAAAGTTGAAACCGTACCTGAAGGTTTTCAACCATCCAAAAGCATTATATATATGTATATATAATATAATAATATATTATATATTATATTATATACATATAATATAATATAATTTTATAAATAAATATATATATATATGAGTTTACGTGACATTATATATATATATATATTTATATATATTAATACTAGGATTATGAAATTTATTCCTAATGAGATTAGGACTATGTTTTCAAAGTGTCTAGCATTATTATGGTCCTTAACCTTAAAAACTTTTATTTTTAAAATATCTAGTGGGAGAGAGATACAAGGGTTAGGGTTAGATTTCACGGCCTCCATTGTTGGTTCATAGTAGTGTGAAATATATACTTTGTCTTTGCCTCGAGCTTAGCATTTCATGCGGAGAGTATTTATTTCATGGTCCTACAAGATTGAATTTCCTAGTTTATAGTAGTTTGATAAACACCTTGTCTTAGCCTCGAGCTTTGCATTCCATGCGGAGGGTGTTTTTATCATGGTACTACAAAATAAGCTTGTTAAAGGGATGAAATGTGGCTACACATGATTCTAGACAATGGTATACACTAGACTAAGTATTTTAGTATCTTCTATGCTGAGTTCTTGCTATTATTACTTAGAGGCTAAATGTAAAACGACATATTATTAGTGTTTGATAAGAGTTATCATGATAGCACTAATAATGAGAGTAGTTCTCAATCAATCATAGTATTTAATATTCACTCTATGCTGAGGGATATTGAATATGGGATTGGATTGTCATTGCATATATTATTTTATGGTTTTATTAAGGTTCCATATTATATGCTTATATGCTAAATTGATAATATCCAGTTTACTTATTGTATTCATGTTTATTATTTTCATATTTAAATCATGGCATTATTTAGCCCACTTGTTGCTATTCTTAACCAAAACAAACTGACTGGATCCAACTATATTGACTGGAAAAGGAATTTGGACATTATTCTTACTGCTGAAAAGCACAAATATGTGCTTACTCAACCATGTCCTAACTTTCCTTCATTAGATGCTCCTATTGAGGAAAAACAGTGATATGATCGTTGGAAGAAATCTAATAAGATGGCCAAGTGCTATATCCTAGCATCTATTTCAAATGTTCTACAGCATTAAATGCAGGATGTAGAACATGCTTCGGACATCATGCTAAGTCTGAAGGAGATGTTTGGTGAGCAAGGCTGGTCTGCAAGGTAAGAAACCATGAGTCAAATTTATAATACCAAAATGGCTGGAGGAAGTTCAGTAAGGGAGCATTGTCTTAGGATGATTGCTAATCTGAACACATTAAAAGTTTTTGGTGCCGACATTGATAGAGAATCCCAAGTGGATATGATACTCCAGTCACTACCGAATTAATTCAAGGAATTCAGACTCAATTATAATATGAACAAAAAGATTTATTCTTTGTCTGAATTAATGAATAAGTTAGTGGCAGCAGAAGGCATCTTTTGTACTTCTAGTGATGAAGCCAATTTGGGTGAAGATTCTACTTCTCAACCTAAGTCGAAAGGCAAAGGTAAGAAGAAGAAGAAGAAGGACTTCACTAAGAAAGATGGTAAACAAATTGCCTTAGGGGTTTCCAACAAAGGAAAGAAAACCAAAGGAAAGTGTTTCCATTGTGGTGAGAAAGGACATTGGAAGAGGAATTGTCCAAAGTTCAAAGCTGCCAAGAATAAGGGTAAGAAAAGTTCTTTTCTTCTTGAAATATGTTTGATACAGAATCCAACAGATTCCTGGTGTGTGGATTCAGGTTGTACTAATCATATCTGCAATTCTTTGCAGGGGTTCCAGGAGACCAGAGAGTTGAATGAGGGAGAACTTTTTCTTACTTTGGCTGATGGGAGCAGGATTCCAGTTGTAGCTGTTGGAGTGTTTAATTTATGCTTTAAGTCTAGAGTTTTAATATTGGAAGATTGTTTGTATGAAACTAATGTTCGTAGGAATTTGATTTCTGCAACTTACTAAGGTAAACAGGGATATTGTATTATCCTTAAAGACAATGTTGTAATAAAGAAAGATAAAATGTTTATCTGTTCTGGCAATATTGTGGATGGTCTTTATATTTTAACTCCTGACATGCATGAATTATACAATTCTGAAATAGATAATAATTCACATGTGAAATCATTAAAGAGAAAGTTTCCTTCTACTAGTGAAGCATATCTTTGGCACTTGCGTTTGGGTCATATTAATTTAAGTAGGATTCAAAGACTAATCAAAGATGGACTTTTACAGCCCATGGATTTTGATGGTTTTTCAGTTTGCGAATCTTGTTTGGAAGGTAAAATGACCAAACGACCTTTTAATGCAAAAGGTAGAATAGCCCAAGATTTGCTAGAATTAATACATTCAGATGTATATGGTCCTATGTCAATCCAAGCAAGAGGTGGCTATGAGTATTTCATTATTTTCAGTAATGATTACTCTAGATTTGGTTATGTGTACCTAATAAAATGGAAGTCTGAAACCTTTAAAAAGTTCAAAGAGTTTAGGGCTAAAGTTGAGAATCAATTAGGTAAACGCATAAAGGCCATTCGATCTAATCGAGGTGGCGAATACCTTCTTGGTGACTTCAAGGATTACTTGACTAAAAATGGGATTATATCCTAGTTGACTGCACCTGGACCTCCACAACAAAATGGTGTAGCAGAAAGAAGGGATAGGACTCTTTTGGATATGATTAGATCCATGTTGAGTTATTCGACTCTACCAATTTCCTTTTGGGGATATGCCTTAAATACTGCAATGTATCTTCTGAATTTAGTACCTTCGAAGTCTGTTCTTAAAACACCTGTAGAGTTGTGGAATGAGCGTAAGCCTAGTATGAGACATCTCCACATTTGGGGTTGTCCAGCACATATGTTGAAAGGAAAGTCTGACAAGTTACAGCCTAAAATAGAAGTGGTTTTCTTTGTAGGGTATCCAAAAGGAACTGTTGGAGGTTTATTCTATAGTCATAAGGATAATAAAGTGTTTGTTAGCACAAATGACAAATTCTTGGAAAATGACTATATGAATAATTTTACTCCTAGAAGTAGAGTTGTCTTGACGAAAATGAATGAACCTGTAGTTGACCAACCAATGGATGAAACTACGGATGATGTGGTTGTATTAGATACACCACAAGAAATTACTCATGAAATGTCTAGTACACAGGTGCCTCGTCATAATGGGAGAATTGTTCGACCTTCTATAAGATTTATAGGTTTGGGAGAAACCTATGAAGCTATCTCAGAAGAGGCTGAATCGGATCCTTACACTTATGATGAAGCAACGAATGATATAGATGCACATCATTGGATCTTAGCTATGAAATCTGAATTGGATTCTATGTATTCCAATCATGTATGGGATCTTGTAAAGGCGCCTAACGGCATTAAACCTGTTAGTTGTAAATGGGTTTACAAGAGGAAGAGAGGGATAGATAGAAAGGTTGAAACCTTTAAAGCAAGGCTAGTGGCGAAAGGATATACACAAAAAGAAGGTATTGATTATGATGAAACTTTTTCACCAGTAGCCATGCTTAAGTCTATCAAAATTCTCTTATCCATTGCTGCTCGTTTTGATTATGAGATTTGGCAAATGGATGTCAAGACTGCATTTCTTAATGGCAATCTTGAAAAAGAAATATACATGATACAGCCGGAAGGTTTCATAGCAAAGAACCAAGAGCATATGGTATGCAAATTGAATAGGTCCATTTATGGATTTAAGCAAGCATCTAGGTCATGGAACATCAGGTTTGATCAAGCAATCAAATTATTTGGTTTTGAACAAAATCTTGATGAACCATGTGTGTACAAAAGACATCGAGATAAAATAGTAATGTTCCTAGTGCTTTATGTTGATAATATTCTACTCATTGGGAATGATGTAGGGTTAATATCATTGGTTAAAGTTTGGTTGTCTAGACAATTTGATATGAAGGACTTGGGTGAGGCTAACTTTATTCTAGGGATCAAGCTTTGGCGAGATCGCAAGAATAAGATGTTAGGCTTATCACAAGCTAGATATATAGATAAGGTTCTAGAACGGTTTAGCATGCAAAACTCCAAGAAAGGATTGCTTCCTTTTAGACATGGAGTTCCTCTGTCTGATGACCAAAGGCCTAAGACTCAAAAGAAAGAAAATATGATGAGAAAAGTTCCTTATGCTTCTGCAGTGGGAAGTCTCATGTATGCCATGCTTTGTACTAAACCAGATATTTGTTATTCAGTTGGCATGGTCAGCTGATATCAATCAAATCCAGGACCAAAACATTGGCAAGTGGTAAAACATATTCTCAAGTATCTATGGAGAAGGAGGAATTATATGCTTGTTTACTATAGTGAGGATTTGATTCACATTGGCTATACAGATTCAGATTTTTAATCAGACCTAGATTTCAGAAAATCCACTTCAGGATGTGTTTTCACCTTGGGAGGTGGAGCCATAAGTTGGAGGAGTGTTAAGCAATCTTATATTGCAGACTCCACCATAGAAGCCAAGTATGTTGCTGTTTGTGAAGCAGCAAAGGAGGCTGTTGGGCTCAAAAAATTCCTTTCTGATCTTGGTGGTGTAAGAATGGAGCAAGTTCCCATCACATTGTTTTGTGATAATAGTGGAGCGATTGCACAATCCAAAGATCTAAGAAATTACAAGAAAGGAAAGCACATTGAGAGGAAGTACCATATCATTCGAGACATTGTTGCTCGTGAAGATGTTGTGGTAGCAAAGATTGAAAGTGCAAATAATTTAGCAGATCCTTTTACCAAAACCTTGCCTCAAAGGAATTTTAAGTCACATTTGGAAGGAATGTGAGTTAGATTAGTGCACAATAGTCTTTAGGGCAAGTGGGAGAACGTTAGGATATGTGCCCTTAAATCCTATTGTATGATGCTATGTATGAGATTATATATGACTTAATGTTGTGTTTAATAAAGTTGTTTATTTTTATTTAAAATAATGGTAACATGAATATTTGGACATTATCATATAGTCCATGAGATGCATAATATGTGATTTATGTGAAAAGTCACAGAAGATATAAATCACAAGTTCTTTGTAAACTCAGAATTTGTAGTTCATAGTCGGTGATGAAATTGAGCATTTCATCTACAAAGACTATAACATATCAACTAAGATGATTTGTCTTGATCATGGAAGTGATGACTTCTAGTTGATATGTTGATATGTTGATATGTTTTAAGAGTTAAGACATATTGAACTGGACCGCTGTGAGATTTATAATTCTCCTAACGACTGTCAAATGAATAATAAATCTCACGACTTTTATTTGCATGAACTCTTAATCCTGAGAGAATAATGGACCTGATGATGACGTGTAGGTTGCTTTGATATATCAGGAGTGAGATCTAAAGTAACGGTCAAAACCTCAGTATGTTGGGCAGCCACATTTAGTGTTGATGGAACATATATTCTCAAGATGGAATTCATAGTCTCTTGATGGAGATATAAAATATTCCCTTGAGATAAGTTTAATGGGTCCAGTTATTCAGAGAGTTAGGCCTAACCACTTTGGTAAGAAATTACTAAAGTATATATTTATGAAATTGGATTTCATAAATATATGATGAATAACTTTAAAAGATTAAACCGGGTACTCAAGGATAAGATGTAGTAATTTACAAAGTGGCAATCTACGTCCATGACTTTGTATTACTACGAATATTTTATGAAGGGGTTGCGTGTATAATAAAGTCTTGGGATATAATTTATTAATAATGCCTAGAGTGCAATTATATTTATATAGTGGTATTAAATATAATTAATGGTAACCTTGGACTTGTCAAGAGTTGACGGAAAAGCCCAAGACCCATTGGAGCTAGTGTCTTATTAGTCCCTTTTGATCCCATTCCAAGCCACACACTAAAGCCCAATTGGAAAGGCCCAATAGGCCGGCCCAATTAGATAATCAGTTAGTTATAAAGGGAGAAACATACATAATTTTTTTTTTAAGAAAAAATCATAGACAAAAAGAGAGAGTGTGAGACACACTTTCGTTCTCCCTTTGGAAACTGATTGAGAGACCACACATCTTGGGCGTAAAGTGGAATTGGAGTGAAGATTAAAAGTGTTCTCAAGTGCTTCTAATCTTTGTTTTGAATTTCTCCACACCAAGGTACGTTATCTTGTTCTTAAATTCTAAAATTTACATAGTGCATGTTGTCAATCATGAATGAAATAGATCCTTGTTTGTTGCTTCCGCTATGTGTTTTGTATGAGATACAAAACTAGATTTTATCCAACACAAGCACCAAAGGAAAATGCGAATAGGTATCATACCACAGGTCTATAAGAGGAGGACACTCACTGTCAGGGTCACGACTCTCTTCCTCTTCCTCAGAAGAGTCCAATTCGGAGTAGGAAGCCTCTTTGCCTTTCTCAACCTCCACGAGTGGTTTGTCAACAATGGCCTCCTTCACCTTGCAGTGGGAAGAGCCTTCACTATTCACCGGCAACATATAGAATGGATTAAACGGTATCAATAAGGAATGTGGGAGTATGTGAAAAGGGAAATGGAGAGGAGAATGGAGGAAGAAAGAGAAATTGTGGGAAAAGAGGAGATGGGGATGTTGTTTTAAAATAACTAATAAACTGGAAAATTTAAAAAAACAAGCCTGTTCATAACAGAAAAGAGATTAAGGTGGAGACCACTATTAAAAAAGCCTGTGAAAGAAAACTACTGGGGCATTTGCATATGAATTGCAAGAGTAATCCACATGCCCAAGTGGCTGAATGTTGATACCCATTTTTTACAAAGGGCCCAACAGCAAAAAAGGCCCAACAATGAAGAAAGATGAAAGAGGAAGGAAGTGAAAGAAGCATGATGAAAGTAAATGGGCCATGGAAGCCCAAGAAAATAGGTAAAAAGCCCAATGGGCCAGTATGGCAAGAATAATAGCCAGCAAACCCACGGGTACAACAAAAGGTAAAAATAAAGTAAATGGCCATGGAAGCCCAAGAAAAGAGATAAAAAGCCCAATGGGCCAGTATGGCAAGAATAATAGCCAGCAATCCCACGAACACAACAAGAAATAAAAGTAAAGTAAATGGATAATGGAAGCCCAAGAAAAGAGGTAAAAAGCCCAATAAGCCTACATGGCAGAAATGACAACCAGCAAGCCCATGGGCATAGCAAAAGGAGAAGCAATAAGGGCGAAATCCCAACAAATGGAATGAGTAGGAACTTCTATCAAGCCAGTGCCCAAGACCACAAGGAAGTAAGAAGAAACAATGTAAGCCTTAAAGCCCAAGCCCTTCATGCTATAGAGGATAAGCACGAACACAAGAAACACACAATAGAATGAGACATGGCAAGAACGGCTGAAATAGGAGCAAAAGAAGACAAACGTAGAGGGTAGTAGAATGAACGCACAAGGCTCGGAGCACCACCCACTTCCACCTAACCAATACAGGAGAGGTGGGCCCATGGTCAAGGGATTCAAATGGTGTGGTTTGGTGGTGGGGGGAAAAGGGGTCTATTTTAGAGTTCTTGCCAAGACTCCTTTTGGGAAAAATGCCTTACTGGGATGGAATTTTGCCCAAAAAAGGTAAGCAAAGGGTTGGGACCACTTGATGCATGCCATAGAGGTAGGAAGAGGGAGGGACTCAAACCTAATGCAGTTCTCCTCATGATTTCCACACTTATATAATTGAAATGTTTCTTTTCTCAGTCATGGACAATCTTAATCAGCTTTAGCCCTTTTATATTGTGTAAGTTCTTTGAAATTTTCCATTTTAGATTCAATATTGATTTACTCTCTTACAATCAACCTTTTCTCCAAATAAAGAGATGTCAACTATATTACAAAAATAAAATCATTTTACAATTAATAATGACTTTTGAGTTTAGTTAGTCCCTATTTTGAGTTACGTCTCTTCCATATTATGATGTAATTATCAAGTGACTTTGTGCATATATTATATTCCTATCAATCAATTTTGTTTTAGAGATTTTTTTTTTTTTTTACAAGATAGAATTCTACTCTAGCCTAATCTAAGTATATATGTGTGTGAAGCTCTCTCCTAGAGACTTGAACCCTGGAGACTTACCTCCAACACCCCACAAGCACTTATACTTGTGGAGTTTCAATCTATAGCGTTCGCTCCTAATGACAGTTTTTTATCATCAGACCAAGATACAAATTATTTTTTGGTATAAGTGAGGATTGAACCCCAGATCTCTTATATAACCATCAAAGATTTTACCAATTGAGCTAACTAGAACTCACTAAACAATTTTTTATTAAGTATAATAATCCACGTTATTGTAATCACACATCTCATCACTTTTGGTGGGTGTGGCCAATGACATTCTTTTTAGTCATGTGTCTTTTTATACAAGTTGGAAATCATGACTTAAAGTCACAATATTTCAATTGTTTTTTTGGATTGTGAGTAAAATTGTTTATGTGCAACAAGTATTACAACTTATAAAAACACATAAATACATGCATGTAAAGGATGTGGTGTAATTATGTTACATGTGTGCTTAAGTTTTTTTTTTTGAATACAAGATAGAATTTCTACTCTAGCCTAATCTAAGTGTATATGTGTGTGAAGCTCCCTCCTGGAGACTTGAACCCCGGCCCTTGCCCCCCCACACCCCACAAGCACTTATACTTGTGGAGTGACCATCGCACTAAAGGTATGCGGTGGTACATGTGTGCTTAAGTTGACTACTCACATTATGGCTATTTGTTTTTATATTGTAATATTATATTATTGAAATCTTATATTAATAGAATGTCATTACAGGAATATAATTACCTTGTTTTCATTCATTAGTTGCATTTCCATCACATTATATATATATATATATTTACTTTCTTAGTGGTTGCCACGTAGGATTTAGAGCTCCCACTTTTTTCCACATCAGACATATTAAAAAAAAAGAAAAACAAATTCTAACCTAAAATTAAAAATCAAAAACAAAATAAAACAAAAACTAATTGTAACTCGAAATTTCCTACAGCTAAAACCCAACACTTGACTCTGAAAATCAAAAACTCAAAATGCACATCACAAATCCCAATCCTCTCTCTTCTCTACATTCTCCTTCTCTCAATACCTAACTCTGAAAATCAACGCAAATTACTATTTCTTCCCATTCTCTCTCTTCTCTACCCTTCTCCTTCCCCCAAAACGCAAATCCACGCCATTTTTCGTGACCATTAATGCCTCCCCTAAATCTAACCATCTCCTTCATCGATGCCACCCCCAATATTTGTTTGCTTTGCTTCTTTTTGTTGATTCCTAGATTGAATTACTAATGTTATATAAGTAATATTTCCTATTAAGTTCTTTTGCTAATACTATTGTTAGGTATTGTTAGTGCTACTTTTGTTAGGTTTTTTCTTTTCTTTTTTTTTGGATTTAATTCTATGGATTCTTATCTAGATTCATGTGGCTACCACTTAGAAACTTGATTTGAGGGTATAGTTTCTCTTTTGAATATAAATTCAAAATTCATAAGGAATTTTAAATTCTGATTCTTTTTGGTTTCCATTTAGGATTTATAGATTATAATTTGAACCAAGGTGGAATTACAATAGACTTTGAGATTGTGTAATTATGATCCTCGTGTCCCACATGGATTAAGTATAAGCTTAACCATGTGTTTATAGGCTCTTGGACACCTTCCCGTTGCAAGCCGGTTTTCAAGGGTGAATTCTACTCATGAGTTTGTAACATTTAGTATCAGAGCTAAACACCACCTTGATCAATTAGGTGTAACTCATTGAGAATGGGAGCTTTGTGATCAAATCTCAGAGGGGGCAACCTAGAGGCTATATTAAAATTATTAATAGGTGAGAGGATCCACCAAAAAGAGAAAAGGCTACCATCAAGTTAGTGTCACTAGAATGAGCAGTCATGGATGCCGGCTACGAAGCGTGGTGTTATGTTATGATTCTAGTGTCCCAAATGGATTAAATATAAGCTTAACCATGTGTTTATAAGCTCTTGGGCACCCTCCCCTTGCAAGCTAGTTTTTAAGGATAAGTTCTACCCATGGGTTTATAACATTTGGTATTAAAGCCAACCAGCATGTCAAGTAATCAGACATAGCTCTCTGAGTATGGGATCAAATGAGTTGTGGCTTTGTGGTCGGATCTCAAAGTGGACGACCTAGGGGCTACCATTGGGTCAGTGTCGCTAGACTGAGCAGTCGTGGACGTCGACCGCAAAGCGTGGTGATATGTTATGATCCTAATGTCTAACATGGGTTAAGTATAAGCTTAACCATGTGTTTATAAGCTCTTGCGCACCCTTAACTTGCAAGCCGATTTTCAAGGGGAGTTCTACCCATGGGTTTATAAGAGGTAGTAGCGGTTCTGTAATACATGAATATCAACATAGATAAAAAAGTAAATATATTAATAATTATGTGGTTTGTAGTGATACGTGATAGTCTAGCGTTATTTACTAGGCACATACTAGTTTATGTCTTTACCAAACAGAGAAATACTTCAACAAAGTTCAAACAAAGAAAAGATCTCATCTCATCAAAAA
This sequence comes from Castanopsis chinensis, assembly GCA_032878915.1. Lineage (NCBI taxonomy): Eukaryota > Viridiplantae > Streptophyta > Magnoliopsida > Fagales > Fagaceae > Castanopsis > Castanopsis chinensis. The sequence continues at coordinate 7,768,916 of JAVQMG010000102.1, read as the reverse complement.
AACAAAGAAAGAAAAATGGTGAGAGAAAGAAAGTCTACCACTAGTTTGGAAAGATCCGATCGTCGGTCGTCAACTGGAGGCTACAATAGGCAACAACGTTGAAAAGGATGAAAGCTTTGACTGGCGTCTAAAGACTTGTGGAGGCATATTATATGAGAGATTTAGTTATTCTTACAGTACGATTTTCTTTTTAGTTATTTCTTGGTGGTTCTCTTAACAATGGCAATAAGGTGTTGTAACTATTGTAGTTTGTAAATGCCGTTTTTTCTTTTTCTTTTTTTTTTCTTTTTTTTTAGTTCTTACCTAACTTGTGAAAACTGTCCACAATTTTCAAACCCGTGGTTCAAATAGTTGTAGACACTGCATTTTGTACCCCTTACAACTCGGGCCCCTGTTCCCCAATGATGGTAAAACTCTAAAGCCTAAGGTTGGTTTAGGGCCCAATCAAACTTAATTTGACTTGAAGAAGGTTTTTATGGAAAATATAACTCTTTTATGTGCTAAATAAAACTATTTTTGGAAAAGAAGGCCATAGAAACCTTAGGGCATGCATACACAAACACGCTTATGAGTACGCATGCTCCAAATTTGCATATGAAAGCTTCATTCATGCATGCGCATGCAAGGGTTCCAAAAACTATGAAAGGCAAGTTTACTGCATTAAACCTAAGGTTTAGAATGAATCTCACATCGTATGGGAGCCATTCTAAACCCTCATTTTCTCAATATAAAAAGCCATACATGGTACCTTCTCAAAACATACAGAAACTCCTAAGAGAAAACCTAAGATTCAATAGAAATTGTAAATCAAAGAAGGAGTTTTTCACCAAAAAAAAAAAAGTCAATTTTCTTTTGATTGGGGCCTTTTCTGGTCTTGATCTTCGAGTTTTGAAGTTTACTAATCATTTTTGTTTGATTGTGAATAGATTTGATTGAGGGAAACAGTCAAAATCAAGCTAAAAAACCTTTTTTTTAGGTATATGTTCTAAACCCTTTTTTCCTTTCTTTTCTTGTTTTAATTCCTGTTTTCTTTTCTTTTCTTCTTTTTTTGATTATGTTGTAATATGCCTGCTTAGTTTAGGTGTTCTCTGTTTTATGTTTTAAAGCATGTTAGGTTATTAGATTCTTTGCTTTAAGTTTCTACTCTATTTTTCTACTTTGCTTTTCTGGGTTGGGGTTTTTGGGTGTGTATGCGTACATATGCTCTCTACATGCATATGCATAAAATTGGGCTGCGCACACATGCCCTATGTATGCGTACGCGTACTTAAGCCTAGAACCCTAATTCAACCTTTTTTGTTTTTGTTTCTTTATTTTGTTTGTGCAATATGCTTCTGCTTGCCTTGTGTGAGAGACTGCGAAAATTGGGGTGCTCTCAAAAAAAGAGATTTGAGTGCTTTTTCAAGGCACCTCTCTTTTTGGATAAGTGGTTTGGTGTCGCCACTTGCTTTTTATACAAAAAAATAAGAAAAAATAAATACAAATTACATGATCAAAATACTTCATTGTCATTGATTGAATAAAAATAAATACAATCTTGGTAAATTGAACCTTACAAGGTTTTAAGTCCTAGCTACAATCTATGCAAAAGAATACAAAGCTTTTTTTCCTAGTTACAATCTACCAAAATTAAAACAGAAAACAAGACACTAGTCCACCTATCCAAAAAATCTAAGTTCAGGGCTAGGTTACGAAATGGGACGGAGTTAGGCACCCATTCCGCCCAAACAGAGTCTGGTCTTCTAGACTCTAATGACTAATATAACCTTTTTGCATGATGTGAATGATTTGTTGAATATACATGACAGACACTTGACCAACACTAACTCAAATAAGTTTATTTTAAAAATGTATCCTCTTTTTTAGAAAAATTCAGATTTTTTTTGTAATTTGAAAAAAAAATTGAGATTTGTAAAGAAAAATCAGATCTGTTTTTGTGTAAATAAAAAATTAGATTCGAAAGGAAAATCAAATCTGTTTTTATGTAAAGAAAAGAACAAGATTTTTGTAAAAAATGTCATATTTGTTTTAGTGTAAAGTGAAAAAAGGTGATTTTATTAAGAAAATCAGATCTATTTTGAATAGTAAAAAGAATGACTTTTGGTTTATAAAAAAAAGAAATCGGATTTATTATTGGACATAAAATAAAAAATTTTAAAAAAAATACTTTTTGGAAGAGGATTCATACTCATTAGATAAATTTATTTTACATGCATCACATATACAAAACTTCAACCTAACTTTTAATTTCTTCTTTTAAATTTCAAAATCTACAATTGTATGACAAAGATAACTTTTTCTAAAAAAATCAAATCTGTATTTAATGAAAATACAAATCAATTTTGAATCTTAAAAATATTAGATTTATATTTAATGAAAATACAAATCAGTTTTATGTGTAAAAAAATCAGATTTGCATTTAATGAAAATACAAATCAGTTTTGAATCTTAAAAAAAAAATAGCTTTGTATTTAATGAAAATACAGATTAGTTTTATGTGTTAAAAAATTAGATCTGTATTTAATGAAAATACAGATCAGTTTTGAATCTTAAAAAAATCAAATCTGTATTTAATGAAAATACAGATCAGTTTTGTGTGTTAAAAAATCAGATCTACATTTAATGAAAATACAAGTCAGTTTTGTGTGTTAAAAAAATCAGATTTGCATTTAATGAAAATACAGATAATTTTTTATGTGTTAAAAAAAATCAGATCTGAAAAACTCAGATCAATTTTTAGTTTAAAGAGATCTTTGATAATTAGTAGATTTTGAGATCCAAAAGAGAAATTACAACAAAAATCAACTAAGAACATATTTAAAGAAAAATTTCAAACAAAACATGGCAGTTATATCAAGAATTAGAAATAATCAAACATCTTGAACCTATTCATGCATCATCAAACAAAATTAACAGAGAAGACTAGAAAAAGAAAAGAAATAGACTACCTCTTGCATGAGCATGCTTTTCTTAGTGAAATGATATTTTAGGATTCAAAAAAATTTATTCAACTCTTTGAAGCCTAAAATATTTCACTTACAAAAAAGAAATTCCTAAGGCAAAAGCCTCCAGAACTTCTTTAACGTAAGGGGGAATTGAAAAGAAGATAAAAGCCAAAAAGAGAGGGGTCAGAAAGTGTGAAAAAGTGTGCTAAATTTTGAGAGGCATCCTCTAATTATAGAGGCTGGGATGCTTTGAAAAATTATTTGAATAATCAAAATACAAACTAGGACACATCATTATCACTAAAAAATTGAAAAGGATAAGATTACTCTCAATCCAGGAGCCCTCGAGCTGAATCTTGCATCTGTGCCAATCGGCACTTGAAAAGTGCCGAATGGCCTTCTTGAGTGCTGGACCCGCATTTGAGTTTTGGTCCACTTTGGACTCCTTTTTTGAGGTTTTTTTAGTCGGGCCTTACACTTAAAGGCATTTTTAGTCCATTTTCTAAAAATTAAACCCCTTTTCCGAATATTTAGGTTTTTTCAATAACAATTATCTTATAGATAAATACTCCAAAAAGTCTTAATTATCCACAATTTTGTTGTTATTTGATTATCCACTTTATTCCCATGCAAGTAAGTCTATTTTTGACACTAACTAACAACCAATCACAAAATCATTTAATTAAGTTTAACTGTCTAGCCAATCAGAATTAATTTAAATTAATCATGTATGGTTGGTTCTACCTAGACAAAATGCATACAACTCGTGCAATCTTGATCATGCGATATCTTTCAATCTGACGGTTTGATTTGGAAATCAGGCATACCGTCACAACTGTTAGAACCTCAATATCATTTTATGATATACAATGATTGAATTAATGCATGTAATGCAATCATGAATTTTGGGTTTATGAATGGTCATTCTGGCCATCTTTCTTGATTAAATTATGGGTGCAAAATTGAGTTTCTACACCTTGTTTTATGCATCTCGATTCTCTGTTTCTCTATATAAGTGTTTGTTTAATCTTCACATGTTAGATTAGGGTTTCCATTCAATTAAATCTTTGTTATGCAATGAACATGCATTTACATGTCCATACATTAATGTATAGGTGTTGTGATGCAATGAGGTAAGGCATGCATTCACATGTACATGCATTTGATTGGATATGGTCTTGTTTAGGTTTGATGAACATGATGAATATGCTTGGTTGATGCCATAATGATACACTTGGATGTTTGGGATATGATCGATATTGATGCCTTATTGATGTTGTTTTTTTGTGATGTTCTTTGCTGCCCTTGGATATATATTGCTAGATAAATGGTAGGGTTTTTATGCCATGAATTTGATGATGAGTATGAGTATGTTTGGATGATGCTTGGATGCAATCACATGTTTGCTTAATCTCACCATGCCTATGTTTCTGCCTTGATTATATATATATATATACACACAGTTATATACATATATATATATATATATATATGTTGCCTTGGAAGAAGTATGAAATAAGGTGCATGCTTAGATGTATGTTAGGGTTTTGACGCTATGTGATGCAATGCCATAATAAATGTATGCTAGGGTTTGGGATGAAAATGTCATGTTGCATGCTTATATGTATGTTAGTGCGTGTGTGAGTTTAGAATGCAATGTTAAACATGCCGTTAATAAGATTAAGACATAAGACACATTGAGTAGAAGTGACCTACAAGTCGGGCGGTCATTGGTGCCTAACACCTTCCTAAGCTGTACCAACTCCAAACCCATATTCTGGTAGTAAGATCAGTCCTTCCACATAAGGGCGCTATATACATGGTTCATAGGCCATAAAAGTAGGAGGCGACTCTAATATTCTTTTCTCTGCCCTGGTCCACTCAGCCGAGGCATACTCCCCGTTGCACCCACAACGGTTCATAGACTATTTCACATTGTACGGTGTTTAGAGTTAAAAGAACCATTTTGTTAAACAATTGACAATTAATTGGGTTGGACCTTACAGTTAGGTCTAGATTTCAAAATCATGATCTTTACTACACATAAGCATCCTTTATTTAGACTCTCAACCTAACTAGCTATTACAATGTACAAGCATACGATTACAACAATAGCATATCTTAACAAAGCGTTCATTGTAAGTGAGTTCTAGTTAGCTCAATTAGTAATCTCTAATGATTGAAAAAGAAATCTGGGGGTTCAATCCCTGCTGACACCAAAAATTAATTTGTGTTTTGGTCTAATGTTAAAGAGCACAATTATCAAAAGCTAACGTTATAGGTTGAAACTTTATAAAATAAAACAATTAAAAAAAAAAGCAAAACAAAACAAAAACAAAAACAAAGCTTTCATTGTAATAGCCTAATAGAAATGACTAGTATTAATCTTTGCATATATTTCCATGAAACTGTTATAGTAATAGAATATCATAATGAAATATTCGTTGTAAAAGCCTACTAGCATTCACTTGTAAGTAGGGGTGTCAATTTTTACCAAATCTATTAACCCACCCATGACCCACCTAATTGGAGTAAGTCTTGACCCAACCTAATTAAACATTTGAGTTAAATGGGTATATAGCCCCATTGGATAATTTAGCTAAATGAGTCTTAATGGATAAACTCACTGGGTACCCAATGTGCTACCTTCTTACATTTAAAAACAAAAACAAAAAAAATCAAAATCAAAATCAAAACATAACATAACAAAATCAAAATCCTAACACAACATCCTGATCTCCTCTCTTCCTTTCTCCTATTTTTTTTTTTACTTCTTGATTTTCTTAGGTTTTCTTCTTGTTTTCCCACCTTCCAAACACTGAGATCCTCTCTCCCTTTCTTCTTTTTCTTTTTCTTGTAGCTTTTCTTAGGTTCTCCTCTCATTTTCCCACCTTCCAAACGCTGAGATCCACTTTTGGCTATTTTTTTGATCTAGATCTCAATTTGTATTTCATTTTGTTCATCCTTTGCTCTTGATTTGTGTGTTTGAATCGTTTTATGGATTTTCTTTTTAAATTTGGAATTGAAAGAATTTCAATAAGTCTATGGCAATAGGTCTTTCTATGGATGTTTGTTCCAACATTGGCACATTCTTCGTTGAATTTGCCACCAACTTCATCTCCTTCATCGCCTCCTTTAGTGAATCCCTCATCTCTGAATCTAAATCCAGCACCAAAATCATCTTGATGGCTAAGAGGATATTCTCTTGTAGAGAAATTTTCAACCCTCGATAAGCTCTAAGATAATACCTTGGTGACCTATAAGTTCAAATCGAAGAGGAGGGAATGTCAACCCCAAACCCTAGCCATTTTCTTTCTCACTTTGCTTAACATCTTATTTGGTTAAAGAGAAAAAGAAGGAAAATATAAGTCAAGCAAGAGTTTTCAATCTCTTAAAATAATTGACTTTTTCTATCTTCTAATAAAAAAAATAAAATAATTGACTTTCTTTCCCTAAAAAATGTAGTCTTAAACACCTAATTTCCTAATGGGTTAATGGGGCTGGTTGTCCAAATTAAATGGGTTAGGTGGGTATGTGAAAGACTGCACCCTCAACCCAAATCTTTCAAACCGAAGGCTTTTAGAATAACCCACATGAATAGGTGGAATCATGTTGATGTCTCTCAAGAGTGGAAGTTCTACTAATGTTATCTACTCTCCTAAGTCAAGGATTTTATAATGGAGTTGTCACTTATTTAATTGGAAAAATAAATATATAAAAAAAAAACCAAAATGAATTGAAAAGTTCATATCTTTATTGATGAATTGAAATTGAATTTACATCTCTTGATAATTACATGGCTTTAGTCCTAGATACGATAAGAAAAGTACATTGCTTTAATTCCTAGTTATAATCTAGACAAAAGTACAAGGAAAAACATAATTAACTAACACTTGATCTTAGTTTGGAGGCTATGTTATAAGATTGAGTAGGTGCATGTCACCCAACTTTCCCAGCAAAACTGGTCTTCTAGACTTTGGTGGTTAATAATCATGTCACATCAATCAATAATTTATATCATCCAATAATATGTGATTGCAAAGATTGAAACAAGCATTCAAGAGCATGTGAATATGTGTGTGATGTATTTATAAACACTAATCTAGGAGCATATGAACATGTTAATTGAATTGAAAAACCCTAGAACATGCCAAAGGTAAAGACAACCTAGATCTAACATGCTAACAATCAAGAACATGTGAAGAATTTGAAAATAACATGCTTGAATTTAAATAACTAGGGCCTAATTAAAGAGATAAGGTTTAAAAACCTTTTCTGCATAGGGATTGATAGGCCAAAAATGTATCGACTCCTTGTAATAAATTAATTGATTAATTAGCCAATTTTATTAATTAATCAAATTAACATACAAGAATGCGTGGTAGCACAAACAAATCACCAATAAACTAAAGTGCATCGGAAAATAAATTGACACAGTGATTTGTTTACGAATGGGGAAAACCAACACGAGAAAAACCTCACCGGGTGATTTTAAGGTCACCACTCCTGAGAATCCAATATTATCAAAATAAGCAGTTACAAGTAAAGTAATCCCAGTACCTTATACCAACCTACAGTTGAACCCTTACCCCAATACCCAATTGGACTTGTTCTGTAATGACAATCTCTCCTTTGAATGCACGGCTCCCAGTATGTAACTAACCAATTGCACGGATCCCAATACGCGACTTCAATCACTAACTAGAGAAGGAGGTTAGCTACAAAGTTCTTCTATTCTTCAACACATAAAGATCACAAAGTTGCTTAGTCATAAAACCCTATGGTGCACAAACACAGCAGCTTCACAAGAACTAGGGTAAACTTGGTTTCCGGTCACACTTGTTGAATTATGCTCTTGTGCAATCATGCTCTTTTCTATGTAACCTATTACGGCCCTTAAAATAATCCTTATATATGTTTAGGGTTGTGAGAAAAGAAAGCCCAATCACATACTTACGGATTGGATGAAAAACAATCCAGAAAAAACTGAGTTTTATCAACCTCAACAGATACCCTATCTGTCGAGCTGCTGTCGAGCCATGGGTTAGAATAGCTCTTCAAGGCTCGATAGATGCTAGCTGTCAAGCTTTAATGAACAACACTTTTTACACTTAAATCTTGGACAGACTTGCACTTACATGGCTTTAACACTTGGTCTTGAAACAAGGTTTCTTGAAGCATTAAACACATCCTAGATCTACCCAAATACAAGTAAAGTGTGTTTTGTTAAATGATTAGCCAATTACATAAAATAGTGACATATGTTTCTAACATGTAAAACACATATGTCCTAACAAGGACCAAAGGCACATTCCTACTGCTAACTCTAAAGAGAGAGAGAGAGAAGAAGAAGAAGAAGAAGAAGAAGAAGAAGAAGAAGAAGAAGAAGATTATATTTTTGAATGAAAAACATATGTCTCAATGTCAAACTTAGTGGGGAGCAAGGCAGAGCAAGAAAGGAAAGTGTATGGGTTGTATTTGGCTCCCGAGCCCGAACGACTGTAGGACCCAGGCCCAAACAATCAAACACAATGAATTTGTTAGAGAGTGAGCTCCAAAACTAAGGTTTTATGAGTGAAATAGCGCTTACCATGGGCCAAGAATAACAAAGAGACAAAGAAAAACAAAAAGTAATCACAATATTGAGAAGGATAATTCTCTTCGGATAAGTCCGAGGAGCTTTGTTCTTGGATATATCCCTAGGGGATATATGTACAATTACAGTTCTAGGTGCTACAATATTTTCCACTGCTATTTCTCCAATCCCCTCTCTCCAGGGGACGTTCTACCTTATATAGGTCTTTTAGATGATCCTGGCCTTCCCTTTGTTGATCACACAGGCCACCACTCAAATGCTAGTCCCATCAACCACCTTCTCTGTACCCCTGTGAGATGCGGCAACTAAGGTAGCACTGTTCAAGGGTCTTCTCCACATAAATGCGATCAGGAGGTTTGGTAGGATGCATTGAATATGGTAGCAACCTCCAACTCTTCAATCACGTCAGTGCTAGTCCCCCTTTCCAAAACTCTTTCCGCACAATAAGGCCTCCTTTGATGGCGTGATCATAGAATCCGAGGACGTGGACTCCTCGGAGCAGTAATTGCCCTTCTCAGCCATGCTATGACACATGGCATAACTGCCTTACTCGGAATTCTAATACCCCACAGAAGGAAATCTAGATCTAGTCTGAGTGTAGATCAGCACTTGGTTGAGATCTTGCCCGGATCTTTTCCCTTCGATTTATTAGCTTCGGTTTTAGTTGTGATCTAATTCCTTCCAAATTTTGACTTTTTTTTTTATTTCCTTAGTCAACAAGCTTAGAAAATTAATTTCAAATATGTGCAATTAAGTAGTTAATTATTTAATTAATCAATTTTTTCCCGTCTAAATGTTTCATTGAACTTTAAAATTTAACAAATAGTACTAAAGAAGATGGAACTTTTGTCATACAGGAGCAGCACTTGGAGAGGAAATCTAGATCCAGTCCGAGTGTAGATCGGCACCTGGTCAAGATCTTGCCCGGATCTTTCCTTTCGATTTATTAGCTTCCATTTTAGTTGTGATCTAATTCCTTCCAAATTTTGACTTTTTTTTTTATTTCCTTAGTCAACTAGCTTAGAAAATTAATTTCAAATTGTGCAATTAAGTAGTTAATTATTTAATTAATCAATTTTTTCCAGTCTAAATGTTTCATTGAACTTTAAAATCTAACAAATAGTATTAAAGAAGGAGTAATTCTACGGTACCCCCTAAAAAAAGGGGGGGTACGGTACCAACTAATAGGTAACCTGCTACACCAGGTCACTTTTTTTTTCATATTTGACGGTTCCGTCCTCACATTGTGCAGTTCTAACATCACATATGACAGTTCTATTCTCACATTTGGTGGTTCCCTTACTTTTTTCTCACATTTGACGGTTTTATCCTCACATTGTGCAGTTCCAACATCACAGTGACAGTTCTTGTCTCACATTTGATGGTTCCCTTACTTTTTTTCTCACATTTGACGGTTCCATCCTCACATTATGCAGTTCCAACATCACATATGACAATTTTTTTCTCACATTGGTAGTTCCCTTACTTTTTTCTCACATTTGACGGTTTCATTTTCACATTGTGCAGTTCCAACATCACATGTGACAGTTCTTTTCTCACATTTGGTGGTTCCCTTACTTTTTTTCTCACATTTGATGGTTCCATCGTCACATTGTGTAGTTCTAATATAACATGTGACAGTTATTTTCTCACATTTGATGGTTCTCTTACTTTTTTTTTCTCACATTTGACGGTTCCATTCTCACATTGTGCGGTTCTAACATCACATATAACAGTTCTTTTATCACATTGGGTGGTTCCCATACTTTTTTCTCACACTTGACAGTTTCATCTTCACATTGTGTAGTTCCAACATCACATGTGACAGTTCTTTTCTCACATTTGATGGTTCCCTTATTTTTTTCTCACACTTGATGGTTTCATCCTCACATTGTGCAGTTCCAACATCATATATGACAGTTCTTTTGTCACATTGAATGGTTCCCCTACTTTTTTCTCACACTCAACGGTTTCATCCTCACATTGTGTAGTTTCAACATCACTTGTGACAGTTCTTTTCTCACATTTGGTGGTTCCCTTACTTTTTTTTATCACATTTGACAGTTTCATCCTCACATTATGCGGTTCTAACATCACATATGACAATTCTTTTGTCACATTGGATGGTTCCCTTACTTTTTTCTCATAGTTGACGGTTTCATTCTCACATTGTACAGTTCCAACATCACATGTAACAGTTCTTTTCTTACATTTGGTGGTTCCCTCATTTTTTTCTCACACTTGACAGTTTCATCCTCACATTGTGCAGTTCCAACATCATATATGACAATTCTTTTGTCACATTGGATGGTTCCCTTACTTTGTTTTCACACTTGACAATTTCATTCTCACATTGTGCAGTTCCAACATCACATGTGACAGTTCTTTTCTCACATTTCATGGTTCCATTACTTTTTTTCTCACATTTGACGGTTTCATCTTCACATTGTGAGATTCCAACATCACATATAACAGTTCTTTTCTCACATTTGGTGGTTCTTTATTTTTTTCTCACATTTGACGGTTTTATCCTCACATTGTGTAGTTATAACATCACATGTGTCAGTTCTTTTCTCACATTTGGTGGTTCTCTTACTTTTTTCACACATTTGACAGTATCATTATCAGATTGTGCAGTTCCAATATCACACATGTCAGTTCTTTTGTCACATTTGTTGATTCTCTTATTTTTTTCTCACATTTTGACAGTTCCATCCTCACATTGTGCAGTTCCAACATCACATTTAACAGTTCTTTTTTCACATTTTGTGGTTTCCTTATTTTTTTTTCTCACATTTGACGGTTTCATTATCACATTGTGTATTTCCAATATCATTTTTGATAGTTTTTTTGTCACATATAGTGGTTCCGAAATTTTTTTTCTCAAATTTGATGGTTCTATTGTTATATTAAGCAGTACCAACATTGCATCTATTCTACTTAAGCATCGGAGAGTTTTTGGCCAATTCACAAAAATTAGATCACCAAGATTAATTTATTTTTCCTTCTCAATATAAATCTACACTTCAAGTGCCATCATTGGGATCCCATGCTCACGAGCAACATCATGGGGTTGCCCCATTTTCTTAGACATCTCTTAGATATAAAGAGAAATAGGTTCAATATTTTTGCATCTCTTTTCTATTAGTCATTTACAACCAATATATCTTTTTCCTCTACTATCAAATAAAAAAAGACTCTTACAACTAAAGGAAAAAAAAAAATTTGCTCTACTATACGGATATAAACAAAGAGTGAAAAAAAATACATTCTTCGTCAATGACTACAAGAAAGTTCAACTTAGGGAAGGGAAAAAATCTCCCTATCCTCACATTTACATTCACATTAACCTCTTCATCATCTTAGCTAAGATAAATAAATCTAAATGTTCTAATTTGGACTTCAACCCTAACAACATTACTTTTTCTCCCATTGATGCTTCAGCTTAGCCTCAAGCCCTTAACCTTCATTCATGGGGCAACTTCAACTGCTCTAATTTGGGCATCAATGCTAATTGCCTCTGCAAGTAAAATTCATGAATTAATTAAAAAGAAATGGCACATGGTTTCTGAAAGTAATATACGTGTGACACCAACACTAATGGGATTAAACAAGAGATGCTTATACATCGCTGCATTTGCTTCTTGGTATAATTGATTCTACATCAATAAAACCTCTCATTGCAAGTAAGATGCTATAAAGCAACCAATGAAAGCCAATAATTGGTTCTACCCCTCTCTTTGGAGTGTAACCTTGCTTGCTGAGCTTCACGGGTTTCTCCTTAAGCATCGTGGAGTACCTTGTGGCCCTTGCTTCAGTTAGCCGAGGAGACTCTTCTCCTCGGACCTCTCTCAATGGCCAATGACCCAACGGTGGGCTTATGGGCCCTCAAGTTAGGTGCTCTTGTCTCCGCCCTGCAACCCTTTGAAAAAGCTGATGCTCTCAGATCAGGCCCAAGGCCCAAATATGTATTTTGACATTTCTGCCCCCACAGAAACCTAAAAAATATTTAGGCCTTAGAGCATTTCCTTGAAGAACTTGATATCCCAGATATGAAGGGAAAGAGAGTGTAAAATTTAGAAGAAAATAAATTATGCATTCTAATTAAAATAGCTAATGACATTCTTGTTAAGAAATAACAAAATGAAGCAACCAAGCAAAAGCAAAAACACACCAAACCAGCAGCAAGCTATAACTACATTTCAAAATAACTTTAGATTTCAAAGTCTGAAAAATGCAATGTTATCAATAGTTAACAATTACATTCAATTGTTTTCAGTAAACATGAGCACTCCTAGCCAACCTCACAAGGGCAACATCACAAATCTAATTGTCAACTACATTGCATATGTGCATACAACACATACATTTGTAATCATGATTCATGAATGATACAAATTCAATCTCCCTTTCAATAAAAAATAAAATTCACTAAATTACAGCATTTTCTAGAAAATTCAATCATCAATTTGTACAAATCACTGTCATTTGAGTGATCGAAAATAATTATGTAGTGGAATATTTCTATCATTTTCTATTATTTTGGAACATTGTTCATTTTCTTTTGAAAGTACTAGATTTGATGCTAACTTGAATCCCAACCCCAGTTCTCCTACAAAACGTAGACACTGTTGATAAAGAAGCAGTTAAAGCAAATTATGTGAAATAGAAACAAAGAAATAGCAAATCTATACATGTATCTTCCCTAGGACATAAAAGAAAAAATTTATTTCTTTATAAAAACCCTTCCACCTTAAATACATAGTTGTTGCCTTTTTCCTCTGCTAACCAATAAAATAAATAAAAATAAAATTTCAACACCACACTAACAAGAACCCACACCCCCTGATGAGCAGAACACAAAGCCACAAGTTTTGGAAAAACTAAATCCCTAAAAAGCATTTCAACAAGCACTTTCTGTGCCATTTCTATGAAAGAACATTTTTTTTAAGAAACTATGAAAGAGCAATGTTTTGAATAAATTTGAGTTCAACATTGAGTGCAAAATATCATAACTTGATACTAACAATTGTTGAACAACCACAATTAAATAACAAGACATGAAAGAGCTAAAGCTATCAATGTTTTGAATAATTGATTGGCAGTATTCAACATCCTTAGACCACACTGTCTTTTCTCTTAACAGAATTCCTTAAACACAAAGATAACTTGATTCTCTCTTCCCTTTAATCTATTGTTGTCGGACTTCTGCTCCAGTGCACTATCTGCATCTCCCTAGTAAGGGGAAAAAAAGGAACTAAGTAAAAACAGCCAAATCTATGAAATAAATACATAATCAAAATATGTCAAACCAGAGAATCAAATGAGGGCATAAGCCCAATACACACAGCAATAGTATCTCCAAAATTTAGACATTACATGACACTACACACAAAAATAAAATATTTTTGCTATTGTCTTCAGCCAGTAGTATAACTGAATATCAATAATCAAGTCATATTTTGACAACTCTGAACTTTAATGTTGGAACCCAAAGATCTTGGTGTTGCTTCTAAAGTTTACAGACTCATAGACTAATCAATAAAAATAATTAGATCATTCAAACCCTCAACAATACATCAAGTCAACATTTTTACATTCAAATAGATATTCCTAGAAGTCCTTCAATGTCAAGGTTTTATACAGGAGATGGAGTAAAGTTAATTATGTTAGAAAGCATGGAAAAAAAAAATGTTCTTCATAACATTAATGTCCAATTGTGACAAACACTTGCAAAACCCTTCCACCACTATAAAATGCACAGGTGAACATTCTAATTCACATTATGTGCCAAATTGCCAATACCAACTTTTCTAAACAATTGAAAATAAAAATAATTGAAGACCCAATTGAATTTAGCAGCTAAAATGATGCCCACGACATTATCAACCATAACATAAAAGTCAAAAGTAATGAACATAAGTTATCACAACTGATTTCTGTGAGTGTAATCCAAGAAGCAAATTTCTAATTCTCTTTTGCACTGAATGTGCCCTCAGGACTTGTAAGCACTTCCAACAAAACCAGTAAAGCAATGGCAAACACCTAAAGCCTAGTTTATCATCATACACATAAGACCATCTACACTTTCACCAAATTCACAAAGTTTTGAATTCAAAGTACCACTTAACAAATACAGTCCCTAAAGCATTCAAAGTAAATTTCACAAATTAGAGAGGAAAAATACATTAATAAGAGAACCTAGATGGAAAAAAACTAACCAAATGCCATCACAAATGGCTAGAACAAGAAACTCATCATCATCGCAAAGCTCAACCTATTTCAAGGAGAACCAAAGATATCAAAATCGAGCTTGAGAAGAAGAATCTCTTAAGAACATATCCCAATAATTTTATAATCGGCCATACCTAATACCCATATTCGACGATCTTAAAATCAAATAAAGAGAGGAGTGATATGTAGCCAAACTGAGTTTTGATCCTTACCTTTACCAGTTAGTAAATCCATGGAATGCAGGAAGGAGATCGATGGACACACAAAGCTTGGTTCGCCCCCAAAATTGAGCGAACGCGAGAGAGAAATAGATCTGTTTTTGTTTTTACTTTTTTTTAGGTTTTGCTTTTGCTTTTATATTGAAACTTGCTCTACCGGTAATTGGTATTCACTAAAATTAAATATACGGTCAAGATTAAAACTATATTACAATTGAGGGTCAAGATTTGAGTGGGCACGATACCCCCTAAAAAAAATGTGGGTACCGTAGAACAACCCTTAAAGAAGATGGAACTTCTCTCATACAGGAGGAGCACTTGGAATTTTCCGGAAGTGAGCATCAACAAATACATTCATCAAACATCACCCTCGGAATGACCTGACCTGGTGGGATTATTGGATTCAAAAACACCAATGTAGCAGTCCATCGTCAATCTTTTGTATATGACTAGATAATGAGTCGTGCCATACCAAAATATTTTGTAATTTCATTTGAAAATAATTTTTATGTTTTTTAAGACTCATATATAATATTCATTTTGTTATATAGTATTTATGATATTTTCCCACACTATTACCTAATGCTTTAAAGGTCCATTTTCTTAATTTATATTTATAATTTTTCTTATTTTAGGAATAGTTTCAAACTATTAATTGACTTTTGTTTACTAATATAAATATATGAGATTAGAACTGCATAGTTCTTAGATAGTCCTAGGAGACTATACTATATTATAAATTTAATATTTAAAATATGTATTAAAAAAAGTAGACTTTATATCTAAAACTAAGCACTTCACCTGTTGAAATAAAAGAAAATAATTTGTATTACAACATAAAGAGAATGTGATTAAACAAAGAAAAATTAGCTACATACACCATTTATTCAAGAAAATCTAAACTAAAATTGAGAGAACTGATCTCATATTACTAAATAATTTTTACACAGGAGCTCTCTCCTTTATATAGAGTAGGAGAGCGCACTAATTAACTTACGATCGTAGATCAAAACTATAATAACAAATTAACTAATTTGAAACTAATCTTAACAAACTGCAACTATAATTTATAGAACTCACAAAACCTAGGGCAACCTCCAACCTCCACATCAAAATCTGTATGTTGCCTTCATTTAAAAAAAAAAAAAAAAAGAGGCAAGCCCCCTTCCCTGGTCATAGCTAACTAATATCTATCAGATCAAATGGGTGTTGGGGGCTAGTAAGTGTAAAGTGACAATAGTGAGTAGAAACACAAAATGTTTTGATTAGATGCCAATGTTTCCAGACCATTTGAAACGACAATTATTAAACCAAAAAAAATATTAATTAAAGCCTCCACATAAACAGAAAACCATGTCTTAATAATCCAGGTGACGACTGAATTTCTGAAAACCCACACTACATAAAACGAGAACTACAAACAAGAATCACCTTTGTCCACAGGTTTAATCGAATTGAATAGCATTTGGATGCTTGATTTTTATTCCTTGTCAGGAACAAATTTATGTAGTAACCATTAGTTTCATGTAACAATCCCACCAATATGAAAATTAGCAAATGACATATCTGACAGTAGAGCGCACGCACACAGTTTCCATTTGAGAATGTTGGATTGTGTGGCCAAATAGCCCACAATATGGATGTTGAACTGTGTGGTTAAATTACCCCCAATGTGTATGTGTGTTATTCTCAAAAGAAATTACCTTACACAACATTGTACATGAGATGATTATTATTAATAAACTTGTTTAAATAATGGGATGGCATGTTTTGGCCATGATTGGCTGTGTGGGGTTTGACATGATCAAATATGCAATTGAGATTTCTCAGGAATAATGAGTTGTGAGTGGGGGCAATGAGGTGGATAAGAGATCTAATTTTAACATTTACATAAATGTTAGAGACTTTAACGTTCATGTCTTAATTTTTAGGAACTGAAATGAACTTTGACATCTTTTGTGGGTTTTTAAATATCCCACTTGAGATCTCTAGATAAGATAACCACAAAAAAAATCTGGCAAAGTGAAAAACCTACAGCAACCTAAGCACTATTTCACTCTTATCTCTTCATTTAAATATACTTTTAAGATATGTACTGTTTTGGTGTTTTAGTTGAATAAGAGTTCTATTTCAATTTTGCTCCATTGGTATCAGAGCTTTGAAGCAAGTCTATTTTCCGAGGAAAATTGGCATCTGGCACCAATCCCCAGACTATATAGCTAGTTGGCAATGTTTGGAAAGTATATATCAAACTAGCATCTAGAGTTTCAGTCTGCATTCTGAGTTGGCTTTTTTCCACATGGCATCCACCTGGAACTCAAGTCTTAAAGGCTCAAGCTCCATCTCAACACTTAAAGCCTCAATTTTCTAAAATTACATGGTTTATCCACGTGGAATCCACCTGGATATCAAGCCTCAGAGACTCGGTTTTCAAAAAGCAAAATCAAGTCTTAGAGACTCGATTTGGAAGCTGTGGTGGATAATAATCCGCGTGTACATTCAGATCTGTGTTGTGGGTCTCTCTAGCACATTTAGATCCTAGCACTCAAACTCTCTCCCTCTCTCTCTCTCTCTCTCTCTCTCTCTCATACAAAACTCACCCCCATTACAAAACTTCAAATCATTCTAACACAAAACTCATCCCCATTTACACATCCTTATGTCAGGTAAGGTTTCTATAACACTCACTCTCTCTAGTTGTTAGTGTATATATTTGCAAGGTTTTTATAAAGAGTAAAAAATATTTAAAATAAATTTGTATTGTTAGGTATTTTTCATGGGTATGTATCATGACTTTTTTTTTTTTTTTGGGTTTGATATTTTTCTTTACTTTTTTGTTAAAATGATTTGAAGTTTTGTAATGGGGTGAGTTTTGTGTTTAGTTTTTTGGTTTGAGTATGAAATGATAATGATTGAGTGTGTTTGTATGTGATGTGGGGTGAGTATATGAAAATGTGGAGTTTGTTTGTATATGCATATGATGTAACAAGTTTGTTTGGTTTGATATTTTTTCTTTATGTTTTTGTTAGAATGATTTGAAATTTTGTAATGGAGGTAAGTTTTGTCTTTAGTTTTATTTTGTTTGAGTATGAAATGATAATGATTGAGTGGGTTTGTATGTGATATGGGGTGAGTATCTGCAAATGCAAGGTGTGTTTGTAAAAAGGAAACGATGTAACAAGTTGTAATTTTTGTACTTTGTGAGTAGACAAAAGGTTTTGTAATTGATGTTAAATTAAACAAATAAAATATGTTACTAACATATTACACTTGACTCTAATAGGTTCACAATCACATCTGAAGATGATTAATATAAATATATATCCTGATAAGATTGACGAATTCTCATTTAAAAGGTCGGATATCCAGTGCTATTTTATGATGAAAATTAAATGATTTGAAGATGAAAATTATGGAAGAATTGAATTTGAACCCTACTTGTTATGACATAAACATTATTTACCATTACCCACAAGAAGTCCTTCATGAACAGATAAATTACAGGTATATGGCGATCAAAGAAGGCAAACATGTAAAGATCATGTTTAATAGGATCTGTTGGTGAAAACACAATGATAATGGAAATAATACAAAGAGAAACTGAATAATACTTCTCAATTTTATTAATTTAAAGAGAGAAATTACACAACACTATTTGGACTGAAGCGCGACACTCGCACTCTTTAAGAAGATTCAAGCCCTTACAGCCCAACAAGTGTCGTATGGCTAGAACAACTTCTGCACAAAGTGTTCAAGCCTAAAACTCCATCAAAAAGAACACCCTTCCTTGCCAAGAACCTCTCTATTTTTTTTTTTAGTGTATATTGTTGTAACTTGGATTGAGTCTGAATGAGTCTATTTATAAGCTCAATGGGCCTCACGAAATTACTACCCAAATTAATCTGATTAATTAGGTCCATTATTCTGACATAGTGGGTGTTACAAGATTAATTGCTAGATATTAACCCTTGCGCACATATCTAGCCCAATATCTGAGACAACTCATGTTAACCCATTAATCACCACAATTAAAAAAAATAAAATAGTCTCTCTCCTTTTCAATGTGGGATTAAACATTTTCACTAACTCCTTATCTTCCATATTCACTCTCATATCTTTACATTTATGTTGTAACATGTATTCATTTTAATTATTTAATATTAAAATGCTCCAGCAGGATCCAAAAAATGCCCCAAGTAAATGCTACTGAGTTGTACGTAAGTTCAGAGCTGCTTGTAGAAGTTGATGCCAAGGAGGTGCAACAACAACTACATTTTTACAATTTACAGTCTTAGATGATAGATGCACTACAATGAGAGGCTATACAATGGGAGCTTATACACTTCCATCTCAAGAGACACATTTAGGGGAGGAAGACGAAGATGAAGATCATGCTCCCAATAATGGTGAAACACTCCAACCTCAAGAGTTTCATCTAGGGGAGGAAGACGAAGCCAAAGATCATGCAGCCAATAATGGTGAAAATCTTGATGATATATATGAGTACGAAGAGAATATTGAGTTAGGCAACTTTGAAAAGGATGACAATGACCATGAAGTTCCTCAACAACATATGTGAAGCAATAATAATCCTCATGAACATATATAGCTGTAATATATAAATATATCTTTACCGAGAAATAAACAAAAAAGAGAGTGGTAGAATTTGGTGCTAGCCATAGCTTGGATTGACTCTTAAATTGAATTGACATTGTAAATCAAATATCAGTTTCTTTAGTCACCCATTTTCCCACTTGGTGGAAACCTTGGCTTTTGGGTGAAAGGAAATATGGAAAAGTTCATATAAATTTTCCATCAACCTTGATTTAAATATGGACACGGATTTCCTCCAAACATGTTTGGAGGAAATGCTACAAACAGGGACAGCTGTCACTTAAGCAAGAAGACAACTAGGTTGCACATGACCCATTTTAACTAAAGCTCTGTTAACTCTAACAGTGTTAGCCAAAACTCTTTCTCCTCAAACATATCTCACACCTCACGCCTCTCTCTCATCTCTTCACCTCTGTTGTCTTAGCAAGCTCAGACGGGCAACAGAAAGATCAGACCGGCAACGGCAAGCTCAGACCAGCAACAGAAAGCTCAGACCAGCCAGCAACTTGAACGCCTCTCTCTCATCTCCTCCACCTCTGCTTTCATAGCAAACTCAGACCGGCAAGAACGAAGAGGCGGAATCAACGACGGCCACATGCAACAGCCGCCAATATCAGCGGACCGTATCTCCATTCCTCCTCTTCACCCGCTTCCCCCTTCGCTGATTCCGCCCCATTCAATTTCTCACTCAGCTGATGGCGCTCCCATAAATTCGCTGCCAAAGACCACCGATCCTAACGCTCCATCGATTCTTGGCATTCTCCCTAACAGTGATAATTGCAATGGTTCTCAATTTGTTTAGGTCTGATTTTCTTTAGAAAAAAAGAAAATCATTGTTTTTTTTAAAGATAATTATTTCCTCAAATTGGTTTCTCAAATTGCATTATATTTGAAGTTTGAATATATGTCCTTATGGTTATTACCATAGCTGAGTTCTATAGCTTAAGGGCTTATGTATTTGTTGGTTTTGAATGGGTATTTATTGTTGGTGGTAGGGATTTATATACTACTTATTTTTTGGGAGTTTTTTAGTATAATTTCTGTTGAATAGGATGTTTAATTTCTGTTTGTAAGATTATAAGCAACTACGGTTTTTTTGCTGGCTTTATTAAAAAAATTGAATATTATTTTTCCTATTAAATATTTTTAACGCTATTGCATTTTATTGGTTTTTGGATTTAGGAAGAAGCTCAAGTAAAACCTATTGATGACGTCCAAACACCCCGACTAAACACAATAAGGAAATTAAGGCACCAATAATTGGAATGAAATTTGATTGTGATGATAGTGCGTATGAGTTTTACAAACAATATGCTCATAGAATGGGCTTCAATGTAAGGAAACAGTATGTTAGGCGAGGAAGTGCTGGACATGTTAAGAGGAGAACATTTTTTTGTTCAAAAGAAGGTGAATGAGCCATTGACAAACGTTGTGAACAGGTATCTTTCCATCACCCTATTTCATGAATTGGTTGTTTAGCACATATGACTTGTCAACTTCAAAAGGATGGTATGTTAGAAGTTGTTTCTTTTCACGAACAACATAATCATGAGTTTGTTCCTTCTCCAATGAAACATATGTCAAGATCAAATAGAAAAATTACACCTGCCCAACAAGCTTTTGCAGATGATGCAGAAAAATCTGGGGTATCAATAAAACAAACAATAGATTTGTTGAGCATGCAAGTTGGTGGTTATGAAATTTTGGTTTTTTGAATGTTGACTATAAAAATCATGTAAATTCTAAGAGGAGAGAGGCTTTAAACAGAGGAGATGGTCTTGCTGTGATGGATCACTTTAGAAAGATGCAATTAGAAGATCCAACTTATTTTTATTCTATACAACTTGATGATGATAATCAAATTTTGAATATTTTTTGGACTGATTCTAGATCTATAGTTGATTATGGACACTTTGGGGATGTTATATGTTTTGACACCACTTATTTCACAAATTCATATGGTCGACCCTTTGCTCCATTCATTGGGGTTAATCATCATAAACAATCAATTATCTTTGGTGCAACTTTACTTTATGATGAAACTATAATGTCATTTAAGTGGTTATTTGAAACTTTTTTGAGTGCAATGTCAGTGAAACAACCAAGAACTATATTTACAAATCAATCTACTGCAATGGCTAATGCAATAGAAGATGTGTTTCCTGAATCAAATCACCATCTATGTGTGTGGCATATTTATCAAAATGCTGCTAAGCGTTTACATCATATATTTAATTCATCAAGCCAAGTTCAAAATGATTTTAGTAATTGTGTGTATGATTTTGAAGATGAAAATGAATGGATAGTTGCTTGGAATAACATGCTTGAGACATATGATCTAAATGATAATCCATGGTTGCGTGAAATGTTTGATGTGAAAGAGAAATGGTGTATGGTATACGGTTGACATATGTTCACTGCTGATATGAAAAGCACTCAATACAGTGAGTCAATGAATAGTGTGTTGAAGAAATACTTGAAGTCAAAACATGGTCTCTTGCAATTTTTTGGACATTACTCTAGAGTATTGTCTGATAAGCAAAGTCAAGAACTACAAGCAGAGTTCAAAATAAGGCAAACAACACCAATTTTACTATTTGATTTTGAGATGTTGAGACATGCTGCAAAGTTGTACACTCCAGAAATATTCAAAATGTTTCAAGATGAATATGTGAAGATTGTGGATTGTACTATTTACAAGGCTAGTAAATCTGATTCTATCACAGAATACAAAGTGAAATATCGAAACAAAACTCAAGAGCACTTAGTCAAATATGAAGCCTCAATAATGACAATCCAATGCAGTTGCATGAAGTTTAGCTTTTTGGGAATTCTATGTTCCCATGCTTTGAAAGTTCTTGACAAGAAAAATGTTAAGAGAATTCCAGCCCATTATGTATTGAAAAGATGGACACAAGATGCAAATGTTGGTTCTATCAAGGACTATCATGGCATTGATATTAAAGGTAGTGCTCAAGAGTTAGTGCAAAAGCATCTTTCTCATTTGAGTCACAAATGTCTTCAAATTAACACACTTGCAGCAAAGAGAGAGAGAGATAATGTATGAACATGTTAATAAATGTTTTGACAAATTATTGAAGGATTTGCAAGAAGTGAGAATTAAATGTTGTTTGTCCTCTATGGAGGGTGAGGTCCATGGTGAAGTTGTTCCCAAGAATGTTTTACAAGGTGATGGTGGATTTGACTCAAATGTGGACATTTCTCAAGGCATATGTGGGATCAAAATAAAACCTACTGTAGGTCGTCCAAGAGGAAGGTTGAAAAGTTCATTAGATAGGGAAAAGAAAAATATCTCAAAGTAAGAAGGATCAACCCAAAAAGACTAGTAGAGCAAGACAAGTTCAATCACGCGGTGACCTAAATAGAGTAAGTTCATTTACATTCCATTATAGAACATGAATTTGTAGGTTCATAAATTTTTTTTATGTGACAATTGTTTTTTCTTCCCACATAGGTTAATTCCTCAGTTAATATTAATTCTCACAAAGAACATAGTAATGTTGAACAACCATCACAATTAGTAGATAACATAACTCAGGTATGATGCTACTACTTACATATTTTTTCTAATATCCTATTAAACAAAAAATAACTACTATTAAATTTCATATATAGGAATCTTTCAGTTGTAGTAATTTGGTTGGACAAGACAATGTTGTTGGGTTAAATGGTCTAAATCAGGTATACTTATAAATTTTGTCTAATATCCTACTACCCAGTTACTTTCATTAGCATAGAAATTGAAATATTGATTTTTTTAAATGTTATATGTAGGAATCTTTTGATTGTGAATTTTTGGTTGGACAAGACAATGTTGTTGGGTTAAATGGTTTGAATTAGGTATACTTATAAATTTTGTCTAATATCCTAGTACCTAGTTACTTTTAATAGCATTGAAAATGAAATATTGATTTGTTTAAATTCTACATGTAGGAATCTTTTGATTGTGAATTTTTGGTTGGACAAGATAATGTTGTTGGGTTAAATGGCTTGAATCAGGTGTGTATAGTCGTTATGAATTTTGATACAACTTAAACTTATATTTTCCTTTTAGTTATTTTTTCCATACACTTATTTTATATGCATATTTTGTAGGTTTCAGTAGATCCTGATATTGACAACCTTTGAAAAACACCATATTGGCTGTTTTTCTTGTGTTTTGCACAGTTTTTGGACAACATATTGGTTGTTATATAACATCTAGTGGACAGAACTTTGATAGTATTTTTTTGGATAGCACATCTGACCTTGACAGATTTTTGGAGAGCATATCTGACAATTTAGATAGATTTTTTAGACAGCACAATTTGGACAAATTTTTTGGACATCACAATTTGGATAGATTTTGGATAATTTCATATGCAATGGGAAAGTTCATTTTTATATTTTTGTATCTATGTATTTGCATATTTGAACAAGGCAGCTTTAAATGAATGCAATAGAATGATATGGATGGAAATTTAAATTCAAAAACTTTAAATTTAGCAATAGATTTGTTGAGCTTTTCTCTTTATTTGGCTCTCTTTAAGATTCTAGAATTTAAAACTTACATATGGATTTGGTTGGCAGAAAACATTCAGGTGAAACAAATATTGATTCTCAAAAAAAAAAGGTGAAACAAATATAGCCAATTGCAAAAGAAAGCAGCAACTTTTGCAGGGGCAAAGTTTTTTTTTCACCCTATTTTTGGAGATGGATTTGTTGAGTTCTTTTGCAGTAAAAAAAAAGCAGGAAAAGCAGGCAATAGATAGGTCCACCTCCACCACCAAAATAATGATAAGGATTGAATTCAACTTGTGTTGTAATGTAATAGTTGCTTGTATTGACAGAAACATGATGATAACCTATTGTTTAATCATCTACACCTAATGATAAATACTCCTCTCTCTCTCTCTCTCTCTCTCTCTCTCTCTCTCTCTCTCTCTCTCTCTCTTTCTCTCTCTCTCTCTCTCTCTCAATGATTATTTTCAAACTTTGATAAAACACTCGTCTTCTAACCATTGATGAGTATTAACATTGATGATTAGAACTTGTGTACTATAGGTCTTGTGTCTGTGGTCTTAAAAAATTTCATTTACATAATTTTTTTTGCTAATTTGTGTCCATTTTTTGTGTGCAACAAGAAGTCTATCTTTTTAATAAAATACCATAACTCATCACTAAAAAAAAAAAAAAGATTCTACTGCAATATTCAATATTCTACAACTCTTTGTTTAAAAAGGCTCATTTGCCTCACAATAATAACACAACATAACTTTCCATTCATTACATCAACCAAGATAATCTGCTGAAAAACATCAATGCTACCATGCACTTGTACACAAATCACCAACTGAGTGCAAGCTCAACAAGAGGTGTGAAGTGAGAAAACTCATAGAAGGCTTTGCTCTTGGGACAATGGGAACTTCAACTTCACCCACAAGCATTTGGACCACCCCTCTCATTGTGGGTCTAGCCAATGGGTCAGGATGAGAGCAAGCCAATCCAACCATTAGGACCCTCATCATTTCCTACTCATCAAATTCATCCCCAAGTCTTACATCAGCTGCAGATAACAACTTCCCTTCTCTATGTAAACTCTAAACCCATTCAACTAAGCTGCTACAAACCCCAACTTTCCCAGCAGTAGAAACATCTTTCTCAATCGGTCTTCTTCCACTAGCCACTTCAAGAACCACAGCTCCATAGCTAAACACATCAGTTTTCTCTGTAGCTCTCCCAGGAGACACCATGTAATTATCACAGCAAGCAGAAACTAGAATTAAAAATGGTAATTAAAAACAATAAATCCAATTATCACAGCGGAAAAAAACTAGAATAAAATCATCTATACATATCATACAAAGCGTACCAAAATAATCTCAAACACAGAGGGTATAGGTAACAAACCTAGAAAAAATCGGAGCCTTGAAAAGATGGGTGGTAGGATCGGTGGTCCTTGGCGGTGAAGAGATGGGTGCGGCGGAATCGGCGGAAGAACGGCATGTGCAGTGGGTGGCCAGTTTTTCTTGCTGGTTTGGGAAGAGGGATAAGAGAGAGAGAGAGAGAGAGAGAGAGAGAGAGAGAGAGAGAGAGGAGAGAGGTAGGTTTGAATAGAACGAGAGAGGCTGGCCATGTGCAGTGGGTGGCCGAATTCTCTTTCCGGACTGAGGTTCTGAGAAAAACAGAGGTGAGAAGGTTGAGATGCGAGTTTGAGGAGTTTGAGGAGAGCGAGAAGGGGGCTGTCCAATTTAGGTGAGAGAGTGAGATCGGCGGCTGCTACATGTGGCTGCCGTTGATTCCGCCTCTTCGTTCTTGCCGATCTAAGTTTGTTGAGAAAGCAGAGGTGGAGGAGATGAGAGAGAGGCGTTCAGGTTGCCGGTCTGAGTTTTTTGTTGCCGTTCTGAGCTTGCTATTACCGATCTGAGCTTTCTGTTACCCATCTGAGCTTGTTGAGACAACAGAGTTGAAGAGATGGGAGAGAGGCGTGAGGCGTGAGATGTGTTTGAGGGGAAAGAGTTTTGGCTAACAATGTTAAGGTTAACAGAGCTTCAGTTAAAATGGGTCATGTGCATAGCTGTCTTCTTGCTTAAGTGACAGCTGTCCCTGTTTGTAGCATTTCCTCCAAAAGAAATCCGTGTCCTTTAAATATTTCACTATAGACCAGAACTCAGAAAAATATCTGACATATCAAACAAAGAATGAATTTGCCCAAGAAATAGTTAACTGGTCTGCAAGTGCAAGCCATAGAATTTAATAATTTCAGGAACTCTAACACCAAGTTTCCTCACACATCTCTTTCTCTCTCTTTAGGTGGCCTACACTATATGATTTTAATTCAAATAGGCAAGTATCTGGCACTAGATTCACTCCAAATGCAGCTTTAGACTAACTGGCTAACTTCCAAAAGTACCCAAAAAATAAAAAGAATTTTCATTAGAAAAGCAAACAAAATACCAATTTCCCAAGGCATGTACTCTATCAGGAGCAAAAGCAACCCATCTCATTTTATAGCCACAATCCTATAAGTTTCATGGACTTTAAAATTTTAAACTATGAATGAAGAAATGTTGAATCTAAATATATATAGAAGAGGCCACGTCTCCTCTTTTTTCTGTCTGTCTGGCTTGGCCCTAAATCGCTGATGAAATCAATTTCCCATCCATCATCAGAAGGCATGTGTGGGCTTTACCATTTGGGCCTTACAAAATCAATTTTTTTCTTTACCAGAAGATCAATGACCTTGAATTGAAGCCCATCTTTATAAGTATTTTTGTCCGATCTTGACTATTGGGTGCATAATTCCTTTTGTTTGTGAGCAAATGCAAAGTGCAAAAAAGAAAGAGGATCAATCAAACATCAAAGACCTAATTAAGATGGTGTGTGAGAATTTTGTATTGTAATGTAATGTATGGTCTTAGTATACAAGTGTTGGGCCAATATTGTAGGGGTTTGTACTGTACATAAGGACTAAATAGTATAGTCCCTTTGAGTTTGAAAGCTCAAAAATCTGTGAAAACACAAGAGCTGTTTAGACCCCCATATTAAAACTTACGGCTCCGTTGATTTTACTCTAACTTAAGCTAAGTACGAAATAGAGTAAATGTGAGCGAACAAAACAATAAACTACTCTAAGCCATATTTATCATAACACAGCAGTAAAATGAAAGCTAAAAGATTAGGGAAGAAGGATGCAAATACAAGATAACACTCTGATGTGTTATTGAAAAGGAAACCAAAGACCTAGACAAAAAACCTCTCCGCCACCCTCCAAGCGGTAAATCGATCCACTAGAGAATAAGTTGGAGTACACGAATAACAAAAAAGCCCTCCAAGCCTAGTCTACCCCATATAATTGAGCCCTCTAAGCTCCTGCTACGAAAACTTCACCAAGACTTGTCTTCTCTAGCTCTCTGGATCATGCAATTCAACCCGATTGCATCCACTAAACAAATGGCTTCTTCCAATGCTTCCCAGCAGCACCAAAACCTCACTTTACACTCAGGATGGGTGTGGTAAGTGTTTGGCCTATCAACCTCTCAAGGATTTGGATATAGAAAGGTAGAATTTGAGGAAAACCACACAAGACTATGTAGAAAATTGTGGGTATGACAATCTCTAACTCCCAAGGGTTTGTGGTTAGGGTTTTCTCTCTGAAAATCACTCCTTTTAGTATGTGGGTAATGTCGGTATATATAGTGTAGGTAGAGACATGGTGTATCAGATATGCCAAAATAACAAAACAGAATGTTTTGCGAGTATATAACGAGAAGGCCTTACCTGTAAGACACTCACAAAAACCAATTGTCACCATTTGTCATGACTCTTCGCATTCCAGTCATATGCTAAGCACATGCTTCACTTTGCTAGAAGGCTTCTTGCGAGCTACTTGCGAAAACTCCTTTGATCTTCAATTTGCCTTGAGTCTTCACACTTTCTCTCGCACACAACCCTCACAAAAAAATCCCACATAAAATACAGGGTACATAAGATTGAACAAAATTACAATCAAATTTGACACGGAATTAAAGCCAACACAAAATAGTTGTAAATCACAACTTTACAAAGTTGGTCATCACATCACACCCCATTTGCTTAAGGATGGGCAAAGATGGCCCTATAGTTTGTAAAAGGGACTCAATTGACTTGCCCCTCACAGCAATGTTATTACCACATGCGTTATAGGACATCTCATTTTTTTGGGGTAAGACCAAAAAGGAAGAGAAAAGAAGAGGGGGGTGGGGTTTGTTGCTTTGACTAATATCTAAAGCATTCATTCTAGGACTGTATATAATTCAACTCGTCAATTTTTTTGTGTTTTACTTTTTTTTAATCAGTTACAACTTATCATGGAAAAACGATCAATTATATGACAAGTTATGACTGTTAGAATATAAAGCTGAACACAAAAAGTAAAATGAATAATTTATATTCCTAAATCTCGAGCAATATTCGAAGTTAGGCCTTCTCTCTTCCTCTCTATACCAGCTCATATCCCATTAACACCTAACCTTTTGTTTGGCTTTAATTGAAAACCACAGATTTTGTATGGTTAAATACATCTTGATACCTATTTTTAGTATGAAGCATAACAAATTTTCTCACATATTATTAGGGAAGCTAATACCAATCCTAGCTAATAAAGCTCCTTGGTGCCACACTAGAAACCTCGAACTGAGCATTCATTCCTAAAAATTCTCCGCACCAACATTGTAAGACCTGTGAGTCATATCATCCATATCAGTCCCATAAAAATCAGTTAATAACAATAACAACTAAAAATAAAATAAAATAAAATAAAACTACATCAATATTACATTGATAAAGACAATATCAAAAATACAATTTCAAATTTAGCAAGAAGAAAGTCGTCAAACTTTCAAAATTTCTTAAAATTTTTCATTTACATGGATCCAATTAAACACAAAATCATCAACTTTAACAAAGCCTAACATCAACAATTTAATTTAACAAGGACTTAGTTCGAACCTCAATCTACAATTACTTTCTTTTTCTTAGTTTCTCATAAAAAATGACCAATTTAAGTAAATACATTTACTATAATTTTCATATTTTCTAAATAAGAGAAAAAAAAAATAACAATCACTGCAAAACAATGGGTTAAGGCCTTTTCACCAACACATCCAAAAACCAATTGGGTTTAGGCCTTTTCCCAAAACAATGCATATCATAGAACAAGATAGAAATTTGAAATGCATTCCCTTTTGATTAGCCTGATATACTATTTAATGATTTATGCATATAGTATCAACAGTTCAACCCACGAACAAAAAAAATAAAAATAAAAATCAAACCCATAAAACAAAAAAAAAAAAAAAAAAAAAAAAAAAAAAAGCATTGAACAAAATGGATTACCTAGCATAGGTTTCAATGATTTAGAGGTCGCGGGTTTCAGTGATACAAAGGTAGCGGGTTTCAGTGAGGTAGGGTGGCCGGAGTGTTTGGGCGAGTCTGTGGATTTAGGGGGAAGAATTGAAGGAGAAGAACTGAGGGTGAGTCTGTGGAACAGGAATTTGGTGGAGGACAACGAATTGACAAAATGAGAGTGAGGAATTGAGAGTGTCTTTATGGACTGAGTGAGAGTGGAAAGGGTGAGTGAGAGTGAACTGAGTCAGAGTGGAGACTGAGTGAGAGTGGAAAGGGTGAGTGAGAGTGGAAAGGGTGACTATGACTGAGTGATAAACTTAGGAATTTTCCCTTTATGAAATCGAGTCTCTAAGGGTCAATATCCAAGTGGATTCCACGTGGATACCACGTCATTCTCAGAACATGGAAATCTATGCTCAAAAGGTCAAGATGGAACTCGAGCCTCTAGGACTCGAGTTCCAAGTGGATGCCACAAGGATAAAGGCCAAATCAGAACATGGATACTGAGCCTTTGAGGCTCGAGTTATTAGGGGTAAATCGAGTCTTTTAAACTCGAGATGCTAGTTATTAATATAGTTTTGAAAGGTTGCTAACTAACTATATAGTCTACCAATAGGTGTTAATTGCCAATTTTGGCCCTTTTTTCCTAGTAAAGTCGTGCAATTCTTTTCTTTTATTTTTTGATTGGGTGGGACTCTTGCTACGTGGTGGAAGGCCATTGAAATTACTCCATTGTATAGAGGATTTTTTCATTTAACGTGAAAACTTGGCTGGGCTAAAAAGTGAGTGTTCGAGCAGACATCAATACAAAATTGGTACACACAAATTTATATTGTGGGTTACTCTATTACAGTCATCTTTCTAAACTAAAATCCTTTTAATTCTTATTGATTGATCATAACTAGTAAAGTTGTAAGTCAAGAATTAAGTAAAACTAAAAACTTAAATGGGGCTAATCACTCTATTTGGAAACGTCGTATCCGTTACATACTCTTTCAAGACAAGGTTGAGTATATTATTGATATCATCATTCCAACTCCACCACCTAAAAATTCTAATGTTGCTACAAAAAGAATGTATGAAAAACATTTAGAATATATACAAGCTAAAACCATGTTTGATGCTATTACTAAAGCATATCGTGCATCTTCTGAAACATACATTCAACATTTTATTGAGAGATTTAATGGAACCATGATGAATGAAAGTGATAATGTCATTGAACATGTCAATAAAATGTTAGTAATTGCAAAAGAGTTAGTTGTCTTAGGAAATTTAATTCTTGATAAGATGCAAGTATCTGCTATTTAGCATAGTTTGCTTGACTCATGGGATTATGTAGTGGTAGCTCTAAACTATTCTGCAACCCCTGTGAACATGAAAAACTTACCAACTCTTTTGGGGATAAAAGCGGAAAAAAGAAATAAAAAGAATACATCTAAATCTCTCTTAACAATTGCTTCTACTAGTTAACCCCTAAAGAATGAAACTCCTAAAAATGACAAGAAAAACTTTTCTAAAAACTTCAACAGCAAAGGAAAGAATTTCAAGAACAATGATAAGAATAAAAGGGGTAAGGGAAAGTGTTTTAAGTGTGGGAAAATTGGTCATTATCAAGCTGATTGCCGTGAAAATAAAAATAATAACAAACCAAATTATGGAGGTTCCAAGGATATAGTTTGTGTGGTATCTAAATCTCTGTTAACTGATGTTGACTCTGGAGCACGGTGGGTAGACTCTACATCGTCACGCCATGTGGCAAAGATGAGAGATTTCTTTGTTGACATGAAAGAGGTTAAAATTGGTGATCATCGTGTGTACATGAGCAATAACACATATTGTGATGTGTTAGACATTGGACCTGTGAAGATCATGATACCTAGAGAAAGAAACCTATATCTGTCAAATGTACTTTTTGCACCCACCATGAGACGTAATCTCATTTCTATCCCTTGCTTGGATGAAAAAGGTTTTGAGATTCGTTTTCAGTTTGGAAAAGTGTCAATTGGAAAACATGGTAGAATCTTAATGTTGGGTATTAAGATGGATCATTTGTATCGTCTTAATGACATTTCCTTTGCTAATAATAATACAATAGTTGGTTCTTTTGCTTACTTTGATATGTCTATTAATCATTCTTATGCTTCTGATGATGCTTGTTTATGTATGGATGATCCTTATATATTGCATATGAGATTAGGATGCATTAATAAAAATAAAATGAAAAGGATGATTAATATGGGATTAATTCCAAACATGAACATTGTTTTTCCTAGTTGTGAACCTTGCATATCTAGTAAAATGGTTAGACTTCCTTTTCCTAAGGGACAAAGATCCAATGATTATTAGCTATTGTACATTCTAATGTATGTGGCCTATTAAATATTAAAACTCATAGGGGTACGTTATATTTTGTCACATTCATAGATGATTTTTCTTGATATGGAGACATATACTTGACGTATAAAAATCTGAAGTTTTTGAAAAATTTCAAGAGTAACAAAAGGAAGTTGAAAATCAATTAAGAAGGAATATTAAGATACTAAGATCAGATCGTGGGGAAGAGTCTACGTTAGATCCCTTTAGTGATTTTTTTGAAAGAAAATGGAATAATATATCAACTTACTATGAGCTATACGCCACAACAAAATGGTGTTGCTGAAAGACTTAAAAGAACCCGTTGGACATGGTAAGATCTATGTTAAGCCATTCTGCATTAGGATTTGTTTTTTGGGGAGAAGCTATTGTAACTACTATGTTCTTGCTTAATCTAGTACCTACAAAAAACCCAATGTACGAAATTTAAAGGTTTGGGGTTCTTCAGCTCATATATTAACCCCATCACATTTAAGAAGTAAGTTAGATAGTAAAACTATCAAAGATACATTTATTGGATATCCTAAAAATTCTAAGGGTTATAGATTTGTTATTCATCATAGTGATGGAACTATTAGTGTAATTGAAAGTAGAGATGCAAGATTCTTAGAAGAAGATATTGATACAAGAGATCCCAATAAATTAGTAGAATTATTTGAAATTTCTAAGGGGAAGTAAGTGGTTAATAATGAATACGTTATTGTTCCTAATAGTGAAAATTCTCATGATACACTTAGTAGGATTCAAAGAGAAAGAAATCTCCCTACTAAATTAAAAGATTATATCACTTTTATGAGTGAAGGGGATGTTGAAGACCCTTTAACAATTGAAAAAGTTTTGTCTGCCCCAGATTCATTGAAATGGATAGAAGCTATTAAGGATGAATTAGATTCAACAACTAAAAATGATGTATGGGAATTAGTGGAATTGCCTAAAACTAGGAAAGCAATTGGTAGTAAATGGATATTAAAGAGAAAGTTTAAGTGTGATGGTAGTATTGAAAAATATAAAGCTAGATTAGTGGCAAAATGATTCACACAAAAACCTGGTATAGACTATGAGGAAACATATGCTCCTATTGCTAAATTTTCCAGTAGAATTTTAATGTCCATTGTTGCTGCCTTAGATTTAGAATTATATCAAATGGATGTTACAACTGCATTTCTAAATGGAGACCTAAAGGAAGAAATTTTTATATAACAACCTGATGGTTATAAAGTTAAGGGTCAAGAAAATAAAGTGTATAAGTTTAAGAAATCATTGTATGGTGTGAAACAAGCATCAAGACAATGGTATTACATTTTTCATAATGCAATTGATAAATTTGGTTTCAGAGTTAATGATTATGATCATTGTGTATATCATTGGAATAGTGGGAGTAATTTTATAATTTTATCTTTGTATGTTGATGATATTTTGATTGTTGGTAATCATGTTGAATCTATATGTGAAGTTAAAGATTTTCTAAAATCCCAATTTGAAATAAAAGATTTGGGTGAAGCTACCTATGTGTTAGGAATTCAAATTATTAGCGATAGAAAATAAAAAATACATCAATTATCTCAAGAACAATAAATTGATAAAATTTTAAAAAGATTTTATATGGATAGTTCAAATCCAATTGATACTCCTATCCATAAACAAACCAAATTGTCTAAGAAAATGTGTACTATAAATGATGAAGAGAAAAAAAAATGGAGCACAGACCTTATGCTCAAGTTGTTGGTAGCATAATGTATGTTGTAAGCCTTACGAATAGATTTCAAAGTAATCCAGGTGAGGCCCATTGGGCAGCTGTTAAAAGAATTTTAAGATATATTAAAAGTACAAAAAGTCATAAAATGACTTATAGTGGGAAACATTTGAAAGTTATTGGATATTCAGACTTTGATTTCTCTAGTGACACAAATAATGGGAAATGCACATCAAGTTATGTATTCCTCCTTGGAGGAGGAGCAATTTCCTAGTGTATTAAAAAACAAAGTTGTATAACTAAAAGCACTATGGAAGCAGAATATATAACATGTAGTAGTGCTATATCAAAAGCAATCTGGATAAAAGGTTTTCTTAATAGTTTAAATATTAAAGAAATACAAGACAAGCCTATAAAAGTTATGTGTGATAACCAAGCTACGATATGCACCATAAAAAGTGGTGAGCTTGGTACAAGAGGTAAACATATTGAACGTCATTATTATTATATTTTTGATGTGATGCGGAAAAATGAAATTCTTGTAGAATATGCATCATCAAAGGAGATGGTGGTGGATCTGTTGACAAAGGCAGTTGCTGCAAAAAGTTTCAAGGGACATGTTCGTACTATGGGAGTTATTGAATAATTATTGTATATCTCAAACTATTTGGCCAAGTGGGAGATGTTGGATTGTGTGGCCAAATAGCCCACAATATGGATGTTGAACTATGTGGTTAAATAACCCACAATGTGTATGTGTAATTCTCAAAAGAAATTACCTTACATAATATTGTATATGAAATAATTATTATTAATAAAATTATTTGAATAATGGAATTGCATGTTTTGACCATGATTGGTTGTGCGGGGTTTGACATGGTCAAATATGCAATTGAGATTTTTCAGGGATAATAAGTTGTGAGTAGAGATAGTGAGGTGAATAAGAGATTTGATTTTAACTTTTAAATAAATATTAGAGACTTTAACGTTCATGTTCTACCTTGTAGGAACTGAAATGAACTTTGGCAACTTTTGTGGGTCTTTAAATATCCCACTTGAGATCTCTAGGTAAGATAACCACATAAAAAATCCTGTAGAGTAAAAATCCCAGTGCAACTCAAACACTGTTTCACTCTTATCTCGTCATTTAAATATACGTTTAAGATATTTACTGTTTTAGTTGAATAAGAGTTCTATTTCAATTTTGCTTCAGAGAATTCACTCACAGAATCACTAAACAATTGTTCCTTGATCCTGGCATCATGTTGAAACAAAATTTGACAAGTCGTAATCATGGACTTCCTGATTGTCCTTGACAAGACTCGTAAAGTTTGACTAGTTTTTTCGTCTGTAGGTCTGAGTCTCCAAAGATACATTGGACACACAACTTTGCTCTTACATATAATACATTCAAATGGTTCATTGTCCCAATCTGGGCTTTTGACATGATTAGCCAAGAAAGCACCAACAAGTACTTTTCAATCTCTGGATCCTTAAAAGTTGCTAATATACAAAACTGTACAGCACATTGACCATACAAAGTTTCCAAAACTTACAAAAACCTCTTTTAAGCTAAGGCCTAGCACTGCGATCATCAGATATGGTCTCTTCAGAAGAAGCATCACTGTCGATAACTATTACATCACCTGGTTTATTAGCATGATACCAAGAAGCCCCGCTTTGTTCAGCCATTCCTGTTTTCATTCCCGATGAGTAGTTGTAGTGATGAGCACCAGTTGATGGCCGCAAGTCACTTGTCCTTAAACCACAAAGTCTACTATGGACTCTGTTTCTTGGTCCAGGCCATGGCTGAGTAGGATTAATATAAGGCTGGGTATCTCTAACTGTCCCCAAATGAGTAATTAATGAACCCACTGCAGGCAGATTTGGCTCAACTGACCTTGAAGGTGTACTAACTGCTTCTCTAAGCCAGTGAGGTAAATTACACTTTGCTTCCAAACAAGTTGTAGGGTCATCAGTTGAAGGATTGCTACGTGCCATAGTCTCCCATTCCAAATAATTGAACGACTCCCAATCATATTTTTCCCCTTGACAATCAGAATAATAGCCCCTCCTTGGGTAAAAGAAAGGCCTCTGAATGTGTTCAGTGCCAATATTTTGAATGTAACTTGTCCTGAAATATGGCCTACTTGAGCCATTACCCTCCCTAAGAGCATATACGTTTCCAAGTGAGAGTTGGGTTTCATCTGTCATATGTTCTCCCCAGATTCCTTCTTTGGGACCCAAGAAGTTGCGGGTAAAGTTCGACGAAACATTTTTTGTATTCGAATACTTGAAACTGGAAACATGCATAGCACTCATGAGTCTGGATTGTTCCTCCTCCCACCGCTCAGCCAGGTCCCTTGCCGCCTTCCATGGCGAAAAGCGCAGTCTTGGATCCTGCAGCATGGCATCCCAATTGTCCCTTCCATGTCTTCTCACACCAATCCAAAGATTATCCAACTCCTCTTCAGACCACATGGTAGTGTTAGGCTTGAACTCATCTTGCATAGTTCCTCGTCCACTCAAAGCTTTTGCTCGGCTTACAATGCTATCAAGCATCTGCCTGTGTCTTAGAAGTGATGACGGCTGAATTGTCAAGGATTCAGGCACTGCATCCTGGACAAATTTTCTGGCTTCACTGATGGAGTTCAACAATGGCAGTGTGGTGAAATTATTGTAGGCATATCCTCCAACTTTTGGCTCAGTCAGTAAGGATAAACCTAAATGAAGTGAAGATCTGTTTGAATCTTGTTTCAGCTGACTGCTTTGACTTCCGAATTGGAGATGATTTCTTTCTTCTGAAACCAAGGAATCAGTTACCTCAGACTGTGTAATTGCTAAGCTGAGAACATCAGTGATTTTGTCTTCTGAAAATAGCTGAAATCAAATTTTTAAAAAGCATTTATTTCAACTGGCAATCATATATTATCTGGCAAAAGTAACTAATAACAAGAAATGGCCACCTGAATGAGATTAGCAGATGGCAATATGGCATAAGAAAGAAAAACAAACAGATAATAAACAAAACAACACCATATAAGGATGTGATACTACCTACCTGTAGATATTTAACTTTTGGTGTGAAGTCCATGGAGAACTCAGCAGAAGCTTTATCATAATCTTTGCAGTTGGCACTATTTTCTCCTACAAACATACATACATCTCTATCTAACTGCATACGGTGTGCTGAAGAAGATTCCCCAACTCTCTCATTTATAGAACTCAACAACTCTGGGGGAGATACTCCAAGTAAAACAGTAGCATCCCTTCTGCTTGCAGAATCCATAGTGTCCCAAACAGTTCGTGGTGCAGCATAAATGGATTGCTTTTTAGAACATGAGTCCAAATTAATATTGCAACTATCTGTACCGCATGAATCTGCTATAAGAGCTCTTCTGAATAATTAGGCAAAAATGAATAGAAAATTTGTATATAAAGAGTCCAGAATAAATAAGGAACAGAAACTGCAGCCGTGATTGCAGCACAGTAATCACATAATAAAGCTACTGGCTGAAGTGCATGTTCATATCAAGTTTGAAGGCAAAGTAAAGAAATAGTACCAGTGCGAGCAAAAGACAGATCCAAACAAGGTAGAGATCCTCCTGTTGTGACATCAGGCATTATTGTTGCTTTCAGACCACCACTTGACATAACTCGAGCTTCCTCACTGATAAAGTCCTGGAACTTTTCAAGGTTCTTATCTGCAGTTATGGCCTGAGAGGGTGTATCTTTAACAGAATCATTTAAAGAAAATCCTGAACAATCAAAAGCAAGCTCTTCTTGGATGTGTAAGGTAATCTGAGAACTCTGGCCTAGTACTTGTTCAGACACAGGTGAGATGTCCTTAGATAAATTTTCCCCATCATGCATTTGTTCCCCACACATCAC
The DNA here is from genome assembly GCA_032878915.1 of Castanopsis chinensis. NCBI lineage: Eukaryota > Viridiplantae > Streptophyta > Magnoliopsida > Fagales > Fagaceae > Castanopsis > Castanopsis chinensis. Next base: position 7,731,461 of record JAVQMG010000102.1, on the reverse strand, counting down.
ACTGTTAAGAATGAATTAACAAACCAAATAACCAATTAGAATATCCAATATCAGTAATTCAAATTTGAGCACTATGGAGTTTATAAGAAAATACATTTTAGTTTCAGGAGCATCTCCAGCATGAGACTGTGTAGAATCAACCACTGTTATCTGTGACCAAATCAATGAAAAGAGTGTTCAGAGTGCAGCATAAATGAATCTAGTACATAAGCCTCTTCCAAAAAGAAAAACAAAACCAAAAAAGAAAAGATGTAAGATACCATTTATACTTGTGGTCTTAGTTTGCAATCCATTTATTGGACAGATTCATACAAAGCAAAGCCCTGATTTAAAGAAATAGTTCAAAGTACTGACTCAATTTCATTATTAAACCCAGTAGGTAGCAATAATGGCTAACAACAAATATGAAATTTAACCATGTACTATTCATAGAATGTCAAAGTTCCCAACAGAGATGCATTGCTCAAAGAAAGGAGAAAGGATGCACTGACAAAAAGAGAGATCCTATTCTAGGATCTATAACTACCGCTTATCTATTCAGTTAAAGCTAATAACAAGGTTACTTCAACTGTAGCACATTTTAAGTTCATGGTATAGGCAGGAGAGCAGAGTACAAGAAGGTGCTTGCAATATGATCGGTCAGTGGGACAATATGTGGGAAACAATTCAAGACCACGGTTCATATTGGAACTCTTTGGATTGCTTTGGGATGATTGTGTGTTTGTGTGTGTGTATACACACTATGAACAAAGTACTGTTGGGTTCATTGTAGGAGGAAACAGGGTCTGCATCTATGTTCAGAATACAATGTGACATAGGGCAAATTGGGGAAACTGTCTACGGTTGGTTGTGGATTTAGGATTAGAATTTTTAAAGAAGGGGGTTATGGGGTTTTGTTAGGAATTAAAAGCTGTTTTGATGAGTAATTTAATGGCCTTTTGGTAGAAGTAGCCTTCTTCTGTACACAGCTTGTGTATTGGGATTGCAATTTTTATTAATGAATTTATTTATTTACTTATCAAAAAAATAATAGCAGAAGAAAGTATGCAGGGTTTTAGGATTTTTGATACATAAAAAAAATAATAATAATAATAAAACACTTGATTTGGGGTTGTGAGGAAGAAGGAAAAGAGAAGATTTTTAGGGTTTTTAGTGATCATATGAGCAGTACTTGTGAACCGTACCAAAGAAAGAGGAAAGAAAAGAGACAAAAAAAACGATAAAGTCAACGTGATGTAGGGCAAGGGGAAATTAGGTTTAATAGGGCTTTAGGAATGAAAAAAAGGTGAAAAATCAAGATTTGGGTTGAAATCAAGATTGGGGTTGCTGTGAACAGTGCTGTGAATAGTAACCATGAATACTAAATAAAAGACAAAATCTCGAGAATCACTCCTAGGGTTCCTTGGCATCACACTTCAGAATAGGTTGCATCACACAAACCCTAAAAGAAAAGCATAGCTCTTAAATTCTAAAAACATTCATTAATCTCTGTCTCAATAGAAAACACCACAACTCTTTAAATAGAAGACTAAACCTGATCCTAGTACAACTAGGAAACTTAATCCTAATACAACTAGGAAACCGAATAAGACTAGAACTTGGACTCCCTGGGCTTTTAATACTTAAATAAAACTAAATAAAACCCAATGGACTAATAACACAACCCATTCCAGAAAACATAAAATTACTAAAATACCCCTAACACACAAAACTAATTAAAAGTCTTAGGACGCCTTTTATATGTCTTCAATGGTTGCTGCCATTGTCATTTATCATCTCTCCCCGGCTTGAAAGAACTTGACCCCGGCGAGTTAAAAGCATGGAATCTGTCATAAAGACCATGATCAAGTGCAAGAAGTTCTTCATCTGTGATCCATGTACAATCTGAAATCGGATTCCCTTTCCATTTCACAAGATACTTTTCATAACCCCCGCTCCTAGTAGAAACCACCTGATGATCGACAATAGCTTCAATCTCTTCATTCAATCTTGGGGTTGGTGGAAGACGAACTATTGTTGAATCAGCAGATTCATCGTCATCATGAATACATGGTAAGAACTTCAACGTTAAAGACATTGCTTATTCCTATGTCTTTTGGCAAGTCAAGGACAGGCATTAGAGCTAATTTTCTTAAGAACCTTATATGGACTAGCACTCCTTAATGAAGCTTTTTGTAGGGCCCTTTAGGATAGCGTTCAGGCTTGATCTGTACCATAACCATGTCTCCTTCTTCAAATTCAACAAACTGCCTCCTCAAATCAGCATGTGTCTTATAACTTTCATTGCTCAATGCAATTCTTCTTCTAATCTCATCATGTATGTCAGGAATATGCTTAGCAAAAGCATCAGCTTCAACACTAGGACAGGCCGTATTAGGTAGAGGAACCAAGTCAATTGGTTTCCTAGGAAGTACACCTGTCACACATTCAAAAGGACTACAACCTGTAGATCTGTTTACTGAGCTATTATAAGTAAACTCAACCATAGGAAGAATCTGGTCCCAACTATCAGCATGGTCTCCCACAAGACAATGAAGAATATCACCCAAACTCCTATTAATTGCTTCAGTTTGACCATCAGTTTGTGGGTGGAATGAAGAAGAAAACTTTGGCTGTGTATTCAACATTTTCCATAAAGTACGCCAAAAGTAACTCATAAAATTCACATCTTGATCTGAGACAACGGTTTTAGGCAACCCATGAAGACAAACAATCTCTTTAAAGAAGAGTTTAGCAATATGGACAGCATCTGCGGTTTTAAAACATGCAATGAAGTGAGCCATTTTTGAATAAAGGTCTAAGACAACATAGATGGAATCATGACCTCGAAGAGTCTTAGGCAAGCCTAAGACAAAATCCATACTTAGATCCTACCATGGCTCATGTGGTATAGGAAGAGGCGTATCTAAACCTGCATTTTTCTTCTTTCCTTTACATACTTGGCAGACCCTACACCTTAGAACAATTCTGGCCACATCCCTCTTTAAGCTTGGCCAATAGAATCGATCTTCAACCATGGCTATGGTCTTATCTCTTCCAAAATGCCCTGCTGCTTGACCATAATGTAGCTCTCGAATAACTTCTTCATGTATAGAAGTATTAGGCAAGCAAAGACGAGTACCCTTAAAGAGGTAACCATCATGCAATGAGAATTCCAAAATATTCAGCAGGCTGTCCAGCCACCAAATCAGCATAAATAATGCTAAAATCCTTGCAAGAAGGATAGTCCATCTTTAGTAAATCAAAACCCACAACTTGGTTCGCCATTGAAGAAAGAATGAATACTACTTGACTAAGTGCATCAGCTACTCTGTTTTCTGTGCCAGCCATATGTTTGATAACAAAACTATATGATTGTAAGAAAGAAACCCATTTACCATGTCGGTAGTTTAACTTTCTTTGAGAGTTAATGTACTTGAGTGCCTCATGGTCTGAGTACAAAGCAAACTCCTTTGAGATCAGATAGTGACGCCAATGGCGAAGCGCTTGAACCATAGCATAAAACTCCTTATCATAGGTAGAATACCTCTGCTTTGCATCGTTAAGCTTCTCACTGAAGTATGCAATTGGGTGTCCTTGACTGAGTACACCTCCAATGCCCACTTGAGAGGCATCACAAGCTACCTCAAAAATTTTAGAAAAGTCTGGAAGGCCTAGGACAGGAGCTTCAATCATCCGTTGCTTGATTTCTTCAAAAACCTTCAATGCTGCCTTTGTCCAAACAAACTGACCCTTCTTCAAACAACTAGTAATTGAAGCCATGATAGTGCTGAAATTTTTAATAAAGCGCCTATAGAATGTAGCCAACCCATGAAAACTACGAACTTCATTCAAAGTAGTAGGAATTGGCCAATCTCGAATGGCTTTGACTTTATCCGGATCTACCTCCACACCTTGAGAAGAAACGCCCAAAAACAGGACACTTGACTTTATAAAGGCACACTTCTTCATGTTCACATAGAGTCTCTTGACGGAGAACTCTCATAACTTGTTGAAGATGAAAAATATGTTCCTCATTTGTCTTGCTATATATTAAAATATCATCAAAATAGACGACAAGAAAGTGACCAATAAAAGGCTGGAAGATCTGCTTCATGAATCTCATGAATGTGCTTGGTGCGTTGGAGAGTCCAAATGGCATGACCAGCCACTCATAGAGACCATCTTTAGTTTCAAAAGCAGTTTTCCACTCATCATCGGGCCTTATACGTATTTGATGATATCCACTTTTGAGATCAATCTTGGAGAAAATAGTAGAACCAGCCATTACATCTAGCATATCATCAAGTCGAGGAATTGGGAATCGATACTTGATTGTAATCTTGTTAATGGCACAACTATCAACACACATGCGCCAAGAACCATCCTTTTTAGGCATAAGCAAAGCTGGAACAGCACAGGGGCTCAAACTTTCTCCAATAAATCCCTTGGACAGTAGCTCCTCTACTTGTTTTCTAAGCTCAGCATGTTCGCTTGGATTCATGCAGTAAGCTAGAAGATTAGGCAATTGGGATCCCGGTAGAAGATCAGTTGCATCTTGGATGCTACGCAAAGGAGGAAGCTCATTAGGCAAATCTCCTGGTGCTACATCAGAAAATTCAGACAGCAAAGTAAATACCTCTGAAGGTATGCCGACATCACAACCCACGGTTGGCTCCCTTAACTTTCGCGCAATTACAGCAAAGACAACACCAGCCTAATGGCTTTCTACTTGAAAGTTCTTCTTGGTAAGAACATGGAGTAGCTTGGTTTTGTTTTCAAGATCTCTTTTCTTATTTCCTTCAACAACTTTTGGCTTTAATTCTTTGAATTTATTCATTTCAGCTGAAATCATTGGTTTCAAAACGACCTCTTTCTTACCAACCATTAAACCATAGGTGTTTTCTCTCCCATAATGTTTTGCATTTCAATCAAAGAGCCAAGGTCGACCAAGAAGGATATGTGTAACTTTCATAGGTATTATATCACACTTGATAGAATCACTACAAATACCACAAGAAAAAGAAATAAGGCATCTATGAGTTACCAGAATAGAAGTGTTGTCTATCCAAGCCACTTTGTATGGTTGAGGATGAGGTTCAATTGAAAGCTTAAGGCATTCAACCGTGGAAGATGACACAACATTCATGCAACTCCCCCCATCAATAATAAGCTTCGTTGCTTGGTTTCCACAACAAACCAACATCTGAAAAATTGAAGTTCACCTCCAATCCTCTTTCTCTACTTTAGGGGCTGCTAAAATACGTCTCACTACAGATAAAAGGGAAGTATCCACTTCAGTCACTTCCAAGTCATCTACATTAAACGCTCCATAATCAAATGCATCTTCCTTATGATCTTCATCTTGCTGTATTCGTTCTCCTTCATCTTCAACTCCAATGTGTAAGCTTCTCTTCTTTGGGCATTGATAACCAATATGACCTACTTCACCACACTTGAAGCATTTAATTTCCTTTCCACTAGAATTTTTTGACATGACTCCTTTACCTTTAGATTCAGCCCAATTGGTAGATGGTTTTGATCCATTCAACCGATTAAATGGTTTAGCACCACTACTCTTGGAATGCATGTTCCACATTATAGACAGGTTGTCTAAGCATCTCCCTTCATATATCAGCCCTCAAACCAGTCTTGAATCCAGCTAGTGTTTGGCAAGGCTCTTCGGCTACTTGACTCCTAGTCTTAAGTTCATCAAATTTCTGCATATACTCAGCTACTGACATGCTGCCCTGTTTCAAGTTAGAACGTTGTTCACACAACTTATCTCAATAATTAGCAGGCATATATTGTTCTCGGAGCTTAACCTTCATCTCTTGCCCTGTGCCTATAGGCAGTTGGCCTATTCTCCTTATATTGTTTTCGACACCAGACCACCACACTTTTGCCAAGCCTACAAGCTTCATCTTAGCAAACCTTACTCGCCTATCGTCTGCCATATCATACCAATCAAAATACTCCTCAATAGAAGCAATCCAATCTGAGAATACCATGGGATCAACCCTTCCTTCAAAGTCTAGGACTTCCATTCTTACCTTCTTTGTGATATCACCAGCTGTATCATAAGGTTCATCTCGCGCTTTCTTTCTAATATATCTCTAGCCCACTCAAGAAGTGACTCTTGCGGTACTCTTTCGGTACGAAACCCCTTCAATTTAGACCCTTGATTGATGTTGACACGCTCTGTTGCTGTTTGTTCCTCATCCTTCTTATCTTTCTCACCCTTATTGGCTTCGGATGTTTCTCCTACTGTAACAGCAACTTCTTGATCATTAGGTTTAGAAATTTGACTCTCTAAATCACTCAATCAAAGGTTAAATTCATCAAGTTGAGCCAAGATTTGAAAAATAAAATCATTGCACTCACTATCACTCAAGATTTGAAAAATTAAATTCTTGGGCTGGCATATATTGGTACAGATTTTTTGAAGCTGGTGAAAAATCGCATACCAACACTGAGAATGGATTGAAAACTCAGGGAAAAGACAAGTCAATAATAGGGAGAGAGCTCACAGTAATAGAGATTCAATCTCTGTCCAGAAGCAGGAGGAAGACAACAGAAATCATCACAGAGATGTGGGGAGATGACATTCAAATCAAAAGGGACCAAGTTTCTTGTGATATCAACCAAGTCGTTGAAGCCATATTAGACAGATTGCCAGTCAGAGTTATCCCACAATCAAATGGGTCATGCATAATAACATTGCCAACGAAGAAGTGGGGTGGGCTAGAGGGATGAAGTTCACCAAAAGCAAAACACAGATAGTAGATAGCCCAAAGTCAATGGGATCCATTGTGGCCCAGATTGATGAAGCAGTTCTTATGCTGGACAATTCTTTGAGCATAGTCAAAGCATTGCAGTATTCTAAGTCTAAATCGGTTACACTCAATAAGGAATCAGTTCTGTTTGAAGGAATTCCTGATCTTGAGCCAATTTCTATGTATTCAAGTGTAGTTGAGATATAGGTAATTAATAAGAACATTGAAGCATCAGATGGGATCCTGACAAGAATCAAACGTTTTAGTAGATTCTTTTCAGCAATATTCAGTTGGTAGAAATTTAATGTTGAATTTTCAATTTATAAGCGTTCGGTTGAATAGAATCAAGGAATCAGAAAAACTCAACAAATCTAAATTCCCACAATTTATGGGATTCTAAAGTCTTGCCTGAAATAAAGGGAATTTTCATCTTCTGCATATTGGCACTTAAGCAGAAATTTGTTCACACTAAACAGAGACCCAATATATCACCATTGTTTAGCCATAAAACAGAACCCCCACATTACAAACAAAATCCCCATAATTATCTTTTGTTTGTGTTCTTCAAAATGTTCACATTGACAAACCTCCCCTGGGTGTATTATTTGCTGCAGTAGTAACTCACTTACAGCCCCCTATGACTACATATGTGACTCACTGGTAGCATCTCCTGTTTCCAGAAATTTAAGTTTCATGCTCTTTCCATTAGCTTTATTCTGAAAATGTGAATCAGAGACCTGTTTTGGATGATGTGGACAGTGGAGTTCTCTAGAATCTCTGAGGCAGATGTTCTTTGGTTAGATAGGCTGGTCGATGAGGAAGAGGTGTATGGGGTCATTAAGCGCTTCGATGGTGATAAGGCTCCTGGCCCGGATGGTTTTTCTATGGCTTTCTTCTAGTCTTGTTGGAGTATTTTGAAAATAGAAATTATGGAGTTTTTTCATAATTTTCATACTCAAGCTGTGTTTGGGAAGAGTCTTAATCCTTCATTTCTTGCCCTCATTCCAAAGAAAGTTGATGTTGTTGAAGTAAAGGATTTTCGGCCTATTAGTCCAGTGGGTGGGATTGACAAGAATATTTCTAAGGTGTTGGCTAATCAAATTCAAAGGATGGCACATGGTCTTATTTCAGATTCCTAGAATGCCTTTGCGAAAGGTAGACAGATTTTGGATTCTGCTTTAGTTGCTTCTGAATGTATTGATAGTAGACCGAAGGCAAGAATTCCAAGGGTGTTGTGCAAGTTGGATGTAGAAAAAGCACATGATCATGTGAATTGGGCTTTTCACATGTATATGCTTCAGCGATGTGGATTCTCAAAAAAATGGAGAAAGCGGATAATGTCGATATGGAATCCTATACTAAAAAGATATGGAATCCTATACTAAAAAGATTGAGCGAATATTAGCAGGATGAAAGAGGTTGTACTAATCTAAAGGGATAAAATAACTCCAATTAAAAGTATTTTCTCCAGTTTACCTACTTATTTACTCTCCCTTCTTCCTATACCTAGGAAAGTAGCTAATCGGAGAAATTACAAAGAGATTTTCTTTGGAGTGGTATTAGTGGCGAATCTAAGCTACATCTAGTGAGATGGCCTAAGGTTTGTAAGCTAGTGCAAGTTGGGGGGTTAGTGATGTAGAACAGACTGCCATGGCCTTTCTAGACTCCCAAGCGTGCCTAAAATCGTGCAAGGCAAAAAGGCACTAATAGAAATCATTTGGGCGACGGATTCAGAATTGCATGAAATTTGGTAGGTTTAAGCAAAATAGCCTTTTGAGCAATAGTCGTCGCTTTGCCACAAGTTATCCCCTAAAAATGGCAAATTCTTTCATTTAGGTCCTGAAAACTGCGATTTTGCCGTTTATAGTAATTTTTGTTTCCTTAATAACTTTTTGCTCAAAAGTTAGAATAAGATCTCTATTATGAGTACTAGGGGCAAAACAGTAATATCATGTACCTCTTTATATATAAATAATATCTTATGTGTTAGGGTTGACTTATCAAACTCTAAACACTTTCACCTTAAACAAAATGGTATCAGAGCCACCAACCCACCATAGTCGTTAATCCTCCAACCACCACCCACTGATACTATTGTCGCTGGCAACCATAACAGCACCTCGCTAGCTCCGACTGCTGCAGGGAATGCGATGGACTGTTTGTGTATGGTTTAGAAACAATGAAAGAGTTAAGTTACTTAGACCAAATTGATAGGTGAATAAGTACCTTTGCAAGAACAATTAGTTCCAAATAGCACACAAAGGCTAACAATTCATTCAATTACCAAAACTGATTTACAAAGAGCTTACATTCTCGTACTTATGCTAGTTGTTTGGCATTGGCAGCCTCTAGATGGTTGACAAGTGTTTAAATCCTATAGGCTAAGGCTTAAGAAATCTTCTAACTAACTAATCAGTTACAAGTAGATTAGGATATAGACATATAGTTGCTTGAAATGCCCTGCATCAGGACTCTCCCTCTTAAGAAGCACTTGACCTCAAGTGCTCTTGGTTGCCACAAGATTTGTATGAATTTCTAACCTTTTAGGATGATGCAGTTGCCCTGTATAATGAGTTTGCTGCAGCACACCAAATGTTGCTGCTTCTGCACAGCGAAGCCCCACACAACTAAAACTCCAATGTAGATGCATTTGCATTAAGAGGACTCCCTTTCTTGAAAGCAAACTTGTCCTCAAGTTTGGTTGACCCTCCAATTTTAAAGCCATCTTCATCTTGACCATTGGTTTGGGACTTGCTTTCCCCTTCTTTGGTTGCAATGAGTAGTGAAGCACTATCTTGTGCAAACTACATGTGCTGCACTTTCCTCCCAAGATGGCTTGCCTATGGTAGTTACATGATTGTATGTCTACTTCATCACAAAGAATGGAATAACAACCTCTTGAAACTCTAATTTCATCTCTTTTATTTAAGCAAGGCAATTTATGTTGATGCTTCAATTCTTGCTTGTTCAAAATATCTTGTGACTCCACATTCTCATAACTACCTTTCTCAATCAACAAGTCACAAATTCTTCCTTCAATGCAGAAATTAATTGGAAAAATTTTACCGTTACGGTGTTTGTCTTCCTCCATTTCTTGCTTTGGAGCTTGCAAGGCCTTTGTTCCTAATGATAAATCATTTTCTTCCTCAACAATAACAGCTGTTTCATCCATAGACTGATCATAAACAGGTTCAGCCACATATTTCATGCTATCACTCATTTCTTTCCCTTCTTCACGAACCTGTTCTTCAATGTAATTATCAAAAATAGGCTGCCCCACGTCATGATATTCTAAATCTTCAACCAGCAAATCTTGATCTTATAACTCTTCTACCAGCAAGTCTTGATCGTCTAACTCTTCAACCAAAAAGTCTAGATCTTCTATCTCTTCAACCACCAAGGTGTCACCCTTTGACAAAACAGGCTGATCCTTGGCTGGTATCTTGGAAACTTCATTAGATCCAGCGGTATTTTACCCAATCTCAAAGTTCTTGGTTGGCTGCCTCCAATGCTTAGTGAAGTTTGATGCAGTACCACCACTTGGGCTGGTTCTTGAATTGAAAAGGGCTGATTGTGATCTCTTTGTTTGCTGAATCTCAATCAACACTGCTCTATTTGCTGCATTTGAATTTGTCCGGCGCTAGTGCAAGTTGCTATAGTGGGTTTGGATGTGGCTGTACGGAAAAAATTGCTTCCTGAGTTTCTGTTTCAGCTTCTCCCAAGTTTGAATCTTGGTTTTTCCTTCCCTCAATCTTTTAACTGCTCCCACCAAGATCTTGCCTTGCCTCTCAAATTAGTTGCTGCCAATTTAACTTTCTTGGATTCTAGAATATCATAACAAGCAAAGAACTCTTCAACTTGGCTAAGCCAATCCACAAACTCCTCATGACCCAAGCTGCCATCAAATTCAAGGAATTCAATCTCAAATCTTTATTCCCAATTCTGGTTTGGCATTTTTGGTTGAACCCTCACAGGATTGTGGCCATACCTCTCTTGTCTCCTCCTAGGAATATGAACAAAAGGTTGTTCATAATCCTCCTCATATAAAGCTACACTTCCAGCAGTATCATGCTGGTAGTATTGCTGTTGTATCTTCCTATCTCTTCTCAATTGTTCAGTCAAGGCTTGTAGTTGCCTCCTCAATAATTCCACTTCAGCTTCTAAGCCATTTTGAACCCTTCTACACCTTGGTCCATTGGCTGCAATATCATCTTCCTCCACTGCAAGAGCAGCTTGCTTCTTGCCCTTATCCTTCCTTGTCTTCTCAAAAACCATGGCTTCTTGCTACTCAAACAAATTGCTAGCACACATGAAGGCTTTGTTTTGGGAAGAGAGGTATTTTAGGCTAGGAAAAGCAATCAAGACTGAATCTTGATAGGTTCTTGGACAGAAAATGAAGAAACAAATTGCAAACGGACTTGAATCCTAAGGATCTCAAGCTCTGATACCAATTTGATGCAGGGAATGTGTTGGGCTGTTTGTGTATGGTTTAGAAACAATGAAAGGACTGAGTTACTTAGAACAAATTGATAGGTGGATAAGTACCTCTACAAGAACACTTAGTTCCAAATAGCACACAAAGGCTAACAATTCATTCAATTACCAAAACTCATATACAAAGAGCTTACATTCTCCTACTTATGCTAGTTGTTTGGCATTGGCAGCCTCTAGATGGTTGACAAGTGTCTAAATCAAATAGGCTAAGGCTTAAGAAATCTTCTACCTAACTAACTAACTAATTAGTTACAAGTGGATTAGGATATAGGCATATAGTTGCTTGAAATGCCCTGCATCACAGACGACCCTAACAAAGACCTCCAACGATCTTGATTTAGTTGTTGAAGTTGTCTAGCGCCAGTGACCCTCTTTCAGGTCTCGCGACACCAGATCAACGTCACCAAACCGTGAGAGAGGCAGGGTTTTACTCGCCCTCCCCCGGTGACCCATCCTAGCCCACTCATAAGTCCTTGCACTACCGCTCCTGCACCCTTGCACCGCCGCCGAAGTTTTTCAACTGAGGGTTTCAACCATGGTTTGATTTTCTTCTTTTCTTCAATATGTTCTAATTATCTATTCAGGCAACCTTGGGTTGATTTGTTGGACTAAACTTTGTTGGTTGATGTTTAGTGGTGGATTGGGCATTTTTTTTGGTGTTGGTATGGATTTCTTGCTGCCTTATTTTTGGAATAGTTCGGTCTTGATTCTTTGATAGATGAGTTGCTGATTTGTTGACGTACACTGGTTGCCGGTTGGAGTTTGTTATAATTCAGTCCAGCATATTTATTTAGTGTCAGTTCGTTCTTAAGATTGCTATTATGGAGTCCAAAGACAGTGTTCAGCCCCCTAATTATTTCTGATCTCCTGATATGTTATCAATTACTTCCATTCATCTTAATGGAAGTAATTATGCTCAGTGGGCACAAGCAGTTGAAGTTTTTCTTCTTAGTAGAAAGAAGTTTGATTACGTGATTAGTGAACCCCCCGTACCTGCAGACCTTAAATTTGCTGATTGGAGAGCCGAAAATGCACAAATTAGGGGTTGCTAGGGGAATAGCATGGAGTCTAAGATCAATTGTAGTTTGGTTTTCATTTTTTGATAAGTAATAAAGCTTTATTGAAATCAAAAAGAAAGAGACACCCAAGTACACAGAGAGTATACAATGGGGAAAACAAATCAAAGACGAACATTACAAACATCAAGCAAATCCAAAAATGGAAGAAAAATGATGGTTTCTCCACACGGAAAACCAATCCAATAAGGTTTTGAAAAATAGAAGCTTGAGATCAGGCATGGAACGCTTAAAGTCTTCAAAACACCAACTATTTCTCTCCTTCCAAACACACCACATCAAACAATGAGGAACAACCATCCAAATATCTCCATTACGATGGCGACCAAATCGACCTCGCCAGCAAGCAAATAGCCCAACAACAGACATTGGCATAACCCAACAAACTCCAAATAAACCAAAAACCATATCCCACAACTCCAAAGCAACCGGACAATGAAGGAATAGATGGTCAACAGTTTCACTATTATGCTTGCACATATAACACCAATCCTAAATGGAAACCTTTCTTTTCCTTAAATTGTCAACTGTTAGACATTTCCCCAAGGCAGCAGTCTATACAAAGAAAGCCACCTTAAAGGGAATCTTCTGCTTCCAAATGCTTTTCCAAGGGACAAACTGCTCACTATGACCAACTAGAAGATGGTAGTACGCACTGACCATGATCCCCTTACTCTTACCAAGCAGCCAACATCTCTTATCTTCCCCAATCCCCCTTACAAGAGTGCTATAAATGGTGTTTATGAAGCTCTTGAAAGCTTCCAATTCCCGATTATGCAAATCCCTACAAAAATGAATCCCCCAATGGAGGACTCCATTAGTAAACCTCATTAGATCCGCCACACTTGCCTCTTTGATATGACAAATCCTACATAATTCAGGAAAGCAATTTGCAAGAGAAGAAGAACCACACCAACAATCAAGCCAAAACTGCACTTTTTATCCATCTCCGATTTCATAGAGAATAAACCGAGATAAATAGGGCCACCACTTTCTAATATATTTCCACAAACTAACTCCATAAGGACCAGAGAAAGAGCTAGAACACCAACCACCCCAATCACAACCATACTTCACCTCTATCACTTGACACCATAGAGTATCCCTGTCTTGCCCAAATCTCCATAGCCACTTCCCTAATAAAGCTACATTGAAAGTTCTCAAGTTCCTAATCCCCAATCCACCTGAAGAAAGCGAGGTACACATCGTAGACCAATCAACCAGATGAAATTTGGGCTCATCCCCTAGGCCACCCCAGAGAAAGTCCCGCTGAAGTCTAGCAATGCAGTTGACCACGGAAGCAGGAATAGGGAATAAAGAAAGAAAATAAGTAGGGAGATTAGAGAGAGTGCATTTAATTAAAGTGACTCTACCTCCCTTGGATAAATATAATTTTTTCCAACCTGCTAATTTTCTTTCCATCTTCTCTAGAATTGGATTCCAAATTGACTTGTCCTTAAATTTTGCTCCCAACTGCTAAACTTGTTTGGGAACAAACCAAGGAACTTTACTCTGCTATTAACAATTTGAAGTGGATTTATGATCTTCATCAAAATTATTTCTCATTGAGTTTGAGTGATTTGTCTTTGGAGGACTATTATAGCAAGTTTAAGGGTGTATGTAAAGAACTCAATATTTATTAGCTCATCTCCTCTGATGTTAAAACTATGAAGAAACAACGAGATTCTATGCATATTGCTCGCTTCCTCTCTGGATTGCCTAAAAGTTTGAATCTAGTAAAATCACAAATTTTAGCTAGTCCAGACCTCTCTTCATTGAGTGAAGTTTTTGGTAGACTTCAATAGGCCACATTATCTTACTCAAGTACTGCCCCTTTCTCTTCCTCCAATACTGGTGCATTACCTTCTGGTGATAAATCTGCCTTTACCACTTATACGGGGAACAAGGGGGTTGTGGTAGTGAACAAGAGGGTTGTGGTAGAGAACGTGATCTTCGTAAGTGCACTTATTGTCATGGTGAGAATCATACAGTAAACTTTTGTTGGGAGTTGTATGATAAACCCTCAGCCCACCAAGCTAGTTTTCAAGTTGAAGAACCGCCTTCACAATCACTTCCACCAACATCCAGAGTAGTATCTACTCCTGAGGAAGAGTACAATCGCCTCTTGTCTCTGCATTCAAACTCTGTTGGGTCTGATTCTCTACTGCTACTATGGCTCAACAAGGTACTTCCACTGCTTGTCTTGCCACTCAAGACCCTTGGGTCATTGACTCAAGTGCTACTGATCATATGACGGGTACCTCAAGTTTACTCTCTAACCTTGAGCAATCTTGTAGTCTTCCCAATGTTACATTGGCAAATGGCTCAGCCACTACAATTTTTGGTTTGGGCACTATCAATCTTAGTCCTAGTCTTTCTCTCTCTTCTGTCTTATTTATTCCTCATTTTCCTTTTAATCTTTTGTTAATTAGTAAGCTTACTAATATTTTGAATTGTGTTGCCATTTTTTATCCACTCATTGTATCTTTCAAGATCTCAAGACGAGGAAGATTATTGGTGGAGGGCATGAAGCCGGTGGACTTCATTACCTGGATCGATGTGGTTCTTCCCGTTTAGTGGCTTCTCATTTGTCCATCTCGCCTCTTCAGCATTATTGTCGCCTTGGTCATCCATCTCTCCAGAATTTGAAGTCATTAGTTCCATTGTGTCACCAAATTAAGTCTTTACAATATGAAGAATGTCAGTTGCGTAAACACCATAGGGTACCTTTTGCCTCTAGGCGTGAGAGTCGTGTTAGTAGTCCTTTTCATTAGGTCATTCTGATATTTGGGGTCCAATAAACACTCCCTCATTGTTGGGATTTAGATATTTTGTCATTTTTGTTGATGATTATTCTAGAGTCACCTATCTTTATCTTATGAAAGAACAATCTGAATTATACTCAATTTTCAAATCATTTTATATGGAAATAAAGACTCAGTTTAATGCTTCACTTCGTATTTTTTGATCTGATAATGCTCGTGAATATTTTCATACATCTTTGTCTCAATTTTTTGATGATCATGGTATAATTCACCAATCTTCATGCCCCCGTACTCCACAACAAAATGGTGTTATTGAACGCAAAACGCGTCATTTGTTAGAGGTCACCCGTGACTTAAAGTTTCATATGCGTGTTCCCAAATCATATTGGAGTGATGTTGTTCTCATTACCTGTTACCTAATTAATTGTATGCTTTCCACTGTTCTAAGTGGTCAGATCCCTTATACTATGCTCTCTCCTAATGCACCTTTGTTTCATCTAACTCCTAAAATCTTTGGTTGTGTGTGCTATGTTCATATCTTAGGTCCAAGGAGTGACAAACTGGATCCTAAATCCATTAAATGTGTTTTTCTTGGGTATTCTCGTACTCAAAAGGGATACCAATATTACTCACCTACTCTTCGTCGTCGTTTCATTAATATTGATGTCACATTTGATGAATCTCATTCCTATTTCTCTCCTTCAATTGCTAGTAACAGTTCTCCTCCTTGTCTTCCTCTCCTATCACCTATGTCTCCTATTGAATCTCCTCAAAAAACACTCCAGGTATATCTTCGTCGCCAGAAACCTCCAATAGAGACTTCTTCCCCGCCTAGTGATCTGCCTCCTGATCCTGCCTCTCTTCCAATTGCTTTGCGCAAAGGTAAGCATTCTTGTACCTCTCACCCTATCTCTCAGTTTGTCTCATATGGTCACTTGTCTTCATCTCTTCATGCCTTTATCACATCCTTGAATTCTAATGTTGTTCCTAAGTCTGTCTAAGAGGCTATGTCCATCTCTGGTTGGAAGTCTGCTATGGAGGCTGAAATGTCTACCCTGTCTGAAAATGCTACTGATCTTTAGTTACTCATCCTCTAGGGAAAACTACTATTGGTTGTCGTTGGGTGTATACTGTGAAGTATTTTCCCAATGGAAATTGAGCATTTGAAGGCTCACTTGGTTGCCAAAGGGTATACCCAAACGTATGGTTTTGACTATGCCGAGACATTCTCACCTGTTGCTAAAATCTCTTTTATCTGAATTTTGATCTCCTTGGCTGCTAATTTGGGCTAGCCATTATTTCAATTAGATGTTAAAATGCATTCTTGAATGGCGATTTAAAGGAAGAGGTGTATATGGAGCTACCAACTAGGTTTGTTTGTTGCACAGGGGGAGTCTGGAAAAGTATGTAGGTTGCATAAGGCCATCTATGGTCTTAAACAATCTCACAGAGCTTGATTTGGTAAATTCAATGAAGTAATGTTAAAGTTTGGATTGCGACGTTGCCACTCTGATCACTCTGTGTTTTCTCATACCTCTTGTAGAAAAAAGATTGTGTTGATAGTATATGTTGATGATATTATAATCGTTGGTGATGACAAACAGGGTATTGATGATTTGAAAACATACCTTCAAAACTCCTTTCGAATTAAGGATCTGGGTAAATTTTGTTATTTCTTGGATATTGATGTAGCACAATCTAAAGAATGCATCAGTTTATCACAAAAGAAATATGTGTCGGATATTTTGGAAGAAACTGGCTTGTTAGGATCTAAACTAGTGGAGACTCTTATGGATCCTAATATCAAATTGTATGAAGATCAAGGGGAGCTGTTATCTAATCCTAAGAGATATCGTCGTTTGGTTGGTAAACTGAATTATTTCACAATTACTCACCCAGATATGTCATTTGCAGTTAGGGTTTTAAGCCAATATATGAAAGAACCTCGCCTTCCACATTGAGAGGCAGTTATTCGAAAGGTGAGGTATCTTAAAGCACATCTAGGCCGTGGCCTTCTGTATAAAGCTAATGGTATGGGAATCAAGATCAATTGATTGAGAACTTGAACTAGAATTGCATTAAAATTAAGAATTAAAGCTGGAATTACAGAGAAACTAGAGAAACAAAGTTTCTATCCAGGTCTGAAACTAAAGTTAAATTCACATCAAAAACTAATTGTACTCTTACATAACAAGCCTATTTATAATCTTTAACTATTAGGAAATAAAGTAGCTAACAGTTACATAAGTCAAAGCCGTAATTAAAGAGGATACATGGCAGATATGAGAAGTCAAAATAAGGGACTACTGGTTGCCCTAAGAGGTCAAAAAGGTTGGCTGGCTTTTTGGCTTGTAGAGGCTGGCTGGCAGTCAGTCCTAATGGTAGAGGGGGGGTTGGTTGGCTAGCCTAAGGATAGAGGGTGGCTACATCAAATGGTCACCTACAAGTAGAAGCCTACACTAATGTTGATTGGGTTGGATCACCGTCAAATAGAGCCATGGCACACACATTATGTGAGCTTATGTGGATTAAGCATTTACTCAAGGAATTAAGATTTGTTGTGAAGCTACCTATGACTATGCATTGTGATAATCAAGCAGCAATTTACATTGCCTCCAATCCTATGTTCAATGAGCGACCCAAGCATATTAAAGTAGATTGTCATATAACTCAAGAAAGTAGAGGATGGTGTAATTGCTACTCCATATGCTTCTACAAGAGTCCAGATTGCTGATATGTTTACCAAAACTTTATGTAAGACTCGTTTGGGTTTATTATGTAACAAGCTAGGATTTTATGATATATACTCTCCAGCTTGAGGGGGAGTGTTATGAGTACAAGTGGCAAAACAGTAATATCATGTACCTCTTTATATATAAATAATATTTTATGTGTTAGGGTTGACTTATCAAACCCTAAACACCTTCACCTTAAACAACAATCCCGCTTGTTTTGGGATGACCCTTAAAGTTAGTAGTTTATGATTTTGCATTTAACTCAATTTTACCATTTTTAGTAAATTTCGGTTTCTTTTCACCTAATCACGTAATTAGTGCGAATAAGAGTTTCAGACAAATCCTAGTCATCCTAGGGTTTTACTTTTTCAGTATTTATATGTTATGTAGCTGTCAAAGGCAAATTAGACTATTATTAATAAAATATAGACTTTTGTCGAATTCTTTCTCTGGTTGAGTTCATTTTTATTACTTTTTGGATTCAAGGACCCCTCATGGATTCGAGGTTTACAACTCAGAGACTAACAATTTAGTTTCTGTCTATGAAAGAGAGCATCATATGTGCTTTCTTCAGGCTTCCGCGACCTCAGTTAGATATTAGACGTTTGAGAAGATTTAATTCTACCCTATTAGGCAAATGGTTGTGGAGGTATGACTTGGAGACATATGCTCTATGAAGGAGGGTTATAAAGGCAAAATATGTGAATGAATGGGGTGATTGGTGCACAAAACCTGTGTCAAGTGCGTATGGTGTTAGCCTATAGAAATTCATTAGAGCTAATTGGTTGAACTTTTCAAAACTCCTACGGAATGATGTGGGTGTAGGTACTAGAGTGAAATTTTAGAAGCATGTGTGGTGTGGGGATTGTACCCTTAAGGATGCTTTCCCAGAATTTTATTGTATTGGTAGGGCAAGGGATTCTTCAATAGCGGAGATTATGTGTTTATCTACTAGGAGAATCCATTGGGATGTTCAGCTTTTTCATTCAGTGCATGATTGGGAGCCAAAATCTTTGGCTTTGTTTATGGACATTTTCTAATCTTCATCTATGCAGGGTATTGGTCCGTACAAAGTATGTAGGAAGCCAACAAAGAATAGAGGTTTTAAGGTAAGTGGATATTATCATTTTTTATCCTCTCCTATTGTCATATCTTTTCCTTGAAAAATGGGCTGGCAATCGAAGGTTCCTCCAAGGGTAGCTTCCTTTCATGGTCTGCTTCTTTTAAGTAATATCTTAACAATAGATAACCTTCATAAAAGGAGTATTATTGTTCCTGATTGGTGTTATGTGTAAAAGGTGTGGGGAGTCAGTGGATCTTCTTCTTCTTCTTCATTGCCCTATAGCATATGAGTTGTGGTCTTTGATGTTTTGCTTGTTTTGAATTCATTGGGTTATGACGCATAGGGTTATCAAGTTGTTCAAGTCTTGGATGGGTAAGTTTAGTCGACATCACTATATAGCTATTTAAAGGCTCGTGCCACACTGCTTGATGTTGTGTACCTGGCAAGAACAGAATGCTAGAAGTTTCAAGGGATGTGAACAGTCTATGCTTGAGCTTAAGTCTTCTTTCTTTCAAACTCTCCTAGAATGGAGCTTGGTTCTGCCTTTATTTTCTTGTTTTGCCCTTACTTGATCTTTGTAATTTTGGTTCTTGATTTTTTGCCCATTCAATACATTTTTAGCGTATTTGGGTCGGCTATGATAATTAATAATATTTTTACATTACTTATCCAAAATAAATAAACAAATAACAAATCTAATGCAACACCCTATGCAATGATCAAATACAAATCTAGGCATCACCCAACAAACTAACAAAACGGAAAACAAATGGCAAATATGAAAAACATAAAGCTTGTCGGACAATGATATGTTTTCCAAATACCAAATCCATCTATAATAGCACTTATGTAGACTCAAACCCACTACCACTTCTTTTTTACATGAGTAAAAATTTGTTGATATTAAAAAATAAATAAATCAAAGGTTCTACCTAGGGACAACAGGAATGTACTTTCAAGTACAACACAAAAACATTACCACTTCTTAAATTGAGAATGATTCAGAATCATCAAATTCCTACTTCTCAAATGATCCACTGTCAGTCACTTGTAACTTAATTTTTTGAAATTAATGATTATAACTGATACCCCGTCACACCAACATCTACTAAGGTCTAAACTCTGAGACTTCAAGCCAAATAACTGCCACTAAGTGATGCAATCCAGAATATGTAAAATAAATACTATTAACAAACTTACAGTTTTTTCATATCCAAGTCTCTCTGATTCGTTAAAGTGAACACTAGTAAGAGAATTTCCATTTTACAATGTACAGATGTACTCTTGATATCTACTTACCCACTTCTGTACAGAATTCCAGAAGAACTACAGCTTATTTGTTTTGCAACTAGGGCTAATAACAACAATTTATCAAAAGCATCAAGTTAACGGGCTTCACATAAAGAAAGAAGTCTTGAGAAATACTGTCATTCCCCCAATAGGCTTATCTCTAACATCCAAAACTTGGATTTACTATAAATGTGAATGAGACAAGGCCCAAATAGAAAGTCAGATATCCCATCAGTTTCTTAACTCAAATATCTGAGGTGGATCTGACAGATCTGCCATCAACACTAACAAAAGGGAAAGACTGACTTACTTGCTTCCTCTCCTTCCATCCTCCTTTCAACTAAATGACACGAGACAGGCTAAATGTCTCATATTTAATATGGTATCACATGTACCAATGATATATTGTATAGAGTAGAAAATCGCAATAAATATATATATATATATATATTATAATAGATAAAAATATGCTACCAATATAACCAGAAACCTAATCAGCTTTCCTTTCAATTTATATATATGAAGGAGCCATAAGTATTTCAAGTAACATGCCAACAAGCCTTTTAAAAAGACAGTAGACGTACTTTATCTTTACTTTGGCTGGATGTATGCCTTGAATCTGGAACCTCCTCCAATCGCCTTGTATCTGTAGCATGATCCACTAAGCAAGCTTTATGACATGTTACTCCACCACAGACATTTTCATTTGCGCAATTACTCCGCTCATTGAACAATGAATGAGTCTCATCAAAGAGTGAACTTTTGCATGTATCACATTCATCCATTTCCATTTTTTTTTTATATCTTCTACTGAAAGTTAAAAATGGAGTGGTCGACTTGGCTTGCATAACTGAATCACTGCGGCAAGTGGACTTATCTTTACAGAGTAAATCAGTGTCCTCCAAGTGTGATACTTTTAACCCAGATGAATCATCATCACATGCAAAGCCGCACTTTGTCTCAAAAGATGATTTCAAGCTAACAAAGTCCAAACTCGTTTCAGTGTCCAGCCCCATTGACTGAGAGAGTAATGTCCCTTCAGAGCAATTTTCATCACCTGCAGTGCCAAAATTAGCATTTAAACATGAAACCATCTGAATTTGACCGAACTTATCGTCCAAAACCATATCCTCAGAAGATGATCCAGCAGCGTCCTTCCTAGAACCCCCACCAGGACTTCCCATCTGAAATGATTTATCAGAGCTAACCATCATTTCCCTCGAATTAGATCCTTCAATGTGTTTCTTTCCCTTCAATCTACTTGATTTTCGGAGTGGCTGAGATGTCGAAGAATCTTTCTGTATGATAATACCACAACATAGCCTCTTCCCATACGAAATACACTACAGGAGAGAGCGGGGTTGGGTGAGGGAAGCGAAGGTGTATCACATCAATAAAAAAACATTAAAGGTAACGTCATTAACTAAACATTGCTTACAAAAAACAATTTTCCTTATAGTAAAAATTAGCAATACATTAACAAGCTTATCTAGGCATTGAAGATGATATGATTGATGGCACTTATCACAGTATAAAAGGTTGCCTCTAACACCACATACAACACATTCAAGAGATGCCTGCATGAAATTGAACATCAGGCACACACAATTAAATATAAAATTGGAAAAGATAAAAGAGAAAATTTGTAAAGGAATTAGGGAACATGTCTAATTAGCGAGTAATGTCATATGATATTTTTAGGAATAAAAAATTTTAAATTAAAAGTGAGAAGCACAAAACCCCAATACACAAGAAGTATATGAGAGTGTTGCAAAAATAAAACAAAGTTGTAAGATTACAAAGATCTAAAAACTATCCCAACAAGGAACAACTGACACCCCAAACTGCCTTTACCAATCATAATAAGATCTAAAAATAGATTTCAATAGAAGAAAAGAGGTCTTGTTATGATCCCAGTTTCCCACATGAATGAATGTAAGCTTAATCATGTGTATATAATCTCTTGGACACCCTCCCCTTGTAATCCGGTTTTCAAAGGTGAGCTCTACCCATGGGTTTGTATCATTTAGTATCAGAGCCAGATACCACGTCAAATAATCAAACATAACTCATTAAGTATGGGATCAAATGAATTGCAATTTTGTGGTCAGATTTCAAAGGGGGCAACCTAGAGGCTAGATTAAAATGTCTCGTCAAGTCATTGAATAACAAATAGGTGAGTGGTGCCACCAATATGAGAAAGGGCTACCATCAAGTTAGTGTCGATAGAGTAAGCCATCGTGGACATCCGCTGCGAAGCGTGGTGGTATGTTATGATCCTAGTGTCCCACATGGGTTAAGTGTAAGTTCAACCGTGTGTATATAAGTTCTTAGGCACCCTTCCCTTATAAGTAGGTTTTCAAATGTGAGTTCTACCCATGAGTTTGTATTAGGTCTCTATCCCATCAAATGTCTAAAATTATGCCCCCTCCATATACAACATATTGAGAACAAAGGAAGAGTCTTCCACACATCCACACTTTTATGCCTCCTTGAAACTGCTACTCCAACATGCAAACAGCTCCTTCACTGAATATGCATAACCAAAATTATTCCATTTAACACAAAAGTTAACAACCAAATCTCCCTAGAATTGATGCCCATCATCTTCACATATACAACACTAGCCTGCAATAATTATCTTGCGCTAAGAAGACCACCTTCTTCCGAAGTTTTGCCTTCACTTCAATAAAGCTTTCCAAGAAAAATCCACCACAAGATATTTGGTATTCCTTTTGACACCTGATAGTAAGATCTTACATCAAATCAGCCTGTCTTGTACAAAATCCAACCCATCTGGTCCAGTACTCTCCCATCAAAACAAATCATATAAAGAATGTCAAAAGATCATCTACTAACTCAAGCTCCCAACCATTTAATGCCCTATAGTATGTAGAACACCAACTGAAAGCATCTTTAGCTCTATACATATATTCTGCAATAGCAGAATCCTTATTCACTACAATGGAGAAAAATCAGTGAACACGATCATAAGGGGTACCTCGCTTCACCATTTATCAAGCTAAGGGCAACTGCTACCTCCAACCACAACAAGATATCTAGTAAACTTCAAGAACTTCTCCCAACAACTCCTAATATGGTTCCACAAGCTCACACCATGACCCCTAGTACACCTAATTAGAGGGAGCTTCCAAAAAAATTTCCTTTTAAAGGCCCTAGCTTACTAAATTTTGTCAAAGAAATTAGAAATGATTTTCACATATGCTCACCAAATTAGTGGGAAGTGGATGCTTCTGAGCAAACGATCATATGAAGCTTCATATATGTGAAGAACATAAACCCATCAACTTTGTAAATATTTGGTAACTTCAGATCTTTATGCTGTTCATTATTTTTATTTGACTAATATTGGATGCTCCTCAAGTCCAGTATAGGAAACTTTTACAAGATGGCAGGTAGTACAACCAAATCATAGCAAAAATCGCACCTTAGTGCGATGGAGATATAGGATTCTCTCTTACTATGACTTCAGCATTTCTAGATCTGGTCCACCCTAATTATTTTCTATTGTATTCATGCTGTATACTTAAAAGAGTTTTCCTCTTTTTTCATTGATAGATTTATTGCTTAATTTCAACCCTATGCACCAACTTAAGACATCCTTATAAAAGCTTCACTCGACCAACACTTTAGTTCCGGCTCTTCAACATTAGGAGAGAATAGGAACTCTCTCTCTTCTGGTGTTAGTTTCACTGCTCATTTCCCTTTTCCTTTCATAAATCCTTTTTTTTTTCTTACCCATTTCAATAATAAATACATATTGAGCTGATAAAAAGCAAGAAGTCAACAGGAAACAGGATTCTTTCCATATAACAGTCAGGATTGGGGTTAGTTACTTCAAGTGATGATTACATAAAGGAGGAAGGAACAACACAAATGTATATAAGGTGCTTGAGATAATTCCAAGATGGCAAGTTTTGTCACTAAATAAATATGCATGCAATTTTTTAAAATAAAAAAAAATTTCAGAACCTCACCGTTGAATTTCCTTTACGATTTTGAGATATGTGCTCATCAGTCAATGCGTCATATTTATCTAGGTTGTCAGCATTTGGAGCTTCCGAAAGAGCATTATGCCCAACATTTCCATCGGCAAGCCCAGTTCTTGAAGATGGGCGCTTTCGCTTGTATGTTAAAACCACCTTGCTGCTAGACATTTTAGCTTCCAAGATCTACGACCTACCTACCTTCCTACCTTTACACTCTCATCATCAACCATACACATCTGCAAGGACAAAAACTTTCCCATAAATTAAGAGGTAATATACAAGCTATAAGACTCTAACTGAATAAGAAAGGAAAAAAGACAAGATCAGCTGAACACACACATACATTTATCTCAACGGGTCAAGATTCCTATAGCAATAGCTTAAATTTCTTTCAACTTGACGGATAAAATTTAAAAACCCATTTTGCAATTATTTTTTCACTTTAACTTGTATATTACAGTTCAAGACACTTATCAAGAAAATTTATATATGCCATCACCTAGTTTCAAAAGATAAGACTTGCTTGTCATTCACCACAAGCACTCGGCCCATCTTGCTATCATACCCCTTGAACACATTATTTGAAGAAGAAAAATTCTGATAAATAATAAACTTCGTTGAATGAAAATAATCAACTATAAGCGCAAAATGACATGAGAGACATGTCAAAACTGGCCAAAATTTGCCAATCCGAGCTCAAGTTTAAATTCTTATGCCCGAATAAAAAATAGTCCAACCCGCAACCTGCTCTTTTTATGTGGGCCAACCCCACTAACTTGTGACCCGACCCGACTTTTAAACCTTTTTTTTTTTTTTTTTTTTTTAAAGATATTTAAACTATGTCATTGTGCTAAGTGCATGAACACAAGGTGGCAGTGGTCATTCCCCCATTTATTAAAAAATAATAATTAAAAAGAAAAAAAAAAAACAAAAGACAAAAGCATCTGCAATTACACATCTACGCCACTAAACGTTTAACACTAAGAGGAAAAAAATACATAAGGCAAAAGCATTTACAACTACACGTATATTCTACTAAACGTCTAACACTAAGTTAAATATTAACGAAAAAAATATGAAAGGCAAATCATTTACAACTACACGTCTACACTACTAAACATCTAACACTAAGTAAAATATTAAGTAATAGAGTTAAATACTAGGACTAATTTAACAACATTAAGGCGTTGATCAATAATAGCTCCTATTTGTCCTCAAGTGGTTTGTTAATTGAGGATACCAGATTTAATGCTAGTTTTTTTAATCCATTGCTTTACTCTCATGTAAAAAGATAAGGTAATAAGGTTGCACATAAGTTAGCAAGACATGCTTTTTGTATTTCAGATTTTTCGGTGTAGATGGAGGTTGTTCTACCACCCTTACTTCTTATTGTCCTAGCTGATATTGCTAGGTTTTCTTAATTAAGCTTGACGTCTTTCCTATCAAAAAAAAGTCTAAATAGAACAAAAAAAAACTAAAGTAAAAAAAAAAAAAAAAGAGTGTAAAAGTCCATATCATTAGTGAATTTTAAATTTGAAGTGTGTAAACCTGAAATATATACTTTTTGTGCTACTTAAAATCTCTCTCTCTCTCTCTCTCTCTCTCACACAAAAGTTGTAAATTTATAATTATAAGCATTATGTCTGTGAGTTATTAACATGAAAGATTTTGTTATTATGAATGTAAATAATTTATTCATGCACAAAACTATCAGAATTTGGAAGATATGGAAAGTTTTATGTTTTTGGTTTGTTTGTTTTTTTCTCTTCACATGTATAATAGTAACACAAATGGTCTAATAATAGTAGGGGCCCACTTAATGGGAAAAAAACAAAGGGTATTATGTACTTTTGTTTCCTTGATTGATTTGATTCATTCTTTCTAGAAATTTGGCATTTATATATATATATATATATATATATATTTATTTTTTTTTTTTTTTTTTTTTCATGTGTAAATATGGGTCGACCAGAACTTGCTCAACCCACCCACAACCCAATTGGCCCGACATGTTTTCGACACATTTAAAATGGCCTGTATATTAACCCGTCCAGTTTGACCCGCAACCCGATTAACCCGACCTGACCCAACAATTTTCCATGTCTATGAGTGTCCAATAAACCAACAGGCCCAGTAACTCTTGTTGTCCTACAAGCCCAAATAGAGGAATACTATGGTCAGCACTTTGAGGCCCAAATCTAACCCAATTATCCAAAGCTAGAATTATTATTCATAGCCCATTAAGGCTGGTCCGACAACATTTATTTAATCAATATTATTAGTCCTAATGCTTTTAATTAGTCAATCTTGAAAGCTGATGTTTGTATGAAATATTAGACAAATTATTTTCTTTCTTTTTCTATGTTTTGAGAATTGTGTACTAATTTGATTTTCCCATGCTTAGAGGGTTGTTATATGCACTATATATAGCTAGTTGGCTACCATGAATGGAGGAGATTACATAGAGAGAGAGAGAGAGAGAGATTATTATTTAGAAGTATTTGTGTTATAGTAAGTATCTCTTTGGCAGTACATTGAATGGTGGCTGTGTTCAGTCATGTATCCTTTGTAATTTCATTTGGGTGGTGAATTTTTTGTATCCCATTGGTTTTCCCCTAGTGATGAACTTGTTATATTTATGTGTGAGTCCTATTTCTTGTTTTTCTTCCACCTTATTTTCTGATATCAAATTGGTATAAAAAAATTCTCTATTCATATACTATTGTGAGGTCGATGGATTGTTGTATTCAAAACTTGATGTTGATTTTGGTCCATCAATTGAAGGTTAAGGTTCCATGTTCTGAAGCAATTCAAAGGGGTTCATTGCTTACGAGCATTAGACCTTAACAATGATGGAAATCAAGGATTAGTGGAGCAATATGTGGATTTGTTCTTAGCCTTGGTCTCATGGGATGTGTGGCAAAACAAGTTACAAATCAAAAGATTAGAAAGAGGAAAAATTTGATAACTAGTATTTTGGTTCAACATGTATTTTTGAAAATAAAATGATAGAAATGAATGATTGGACATCCAATAGATTAAGGCAGGTATGCTAAACTCAAGCCTAGGGCTGATGGTCCTTTCAAGTTAGTCTAGTGCATCAGCAACAATGCTTACAAGGTTGATTTGCCAAACCACTATGGAGTTTCAACAACTTTCAATGTAGTTGACCTCTATTCATTCCATGGTGAAGACAAGAACCTAGACCCAGAGATGAGTCTTTTCTAACTAGGGGAGATTGACACAAGAGCGTTTAGTAAACCAATAGACCCAACAACCCTTGTTGTCCTACAAGAGGAATCTTATGGTCTTGACTTGGAGGCCCAAATTCAGCCCAATTATCCAAAGCTAGTACTATGATTCAAAGCCCCTTAACATTGGCCCTACACATTTATTTAGTCAATATTGCTATTCCTAATGCCTTTAATTAGTCAATCTTGAAAGCTAAAGTTTATGAGAAATATCAGACTATTTCTTTTCTTTTCTTTTTCTTTCTTCTACGTTTTGGGAGCTATGTACTTATTTAGTTCTCCTAAGCTTCGAGGGTTGTTCTATGTACCATATATAGCTAGTTAGCTACCATGAATGAAGGAGATTACAAAGAGAGTTATTATTATTCATAATTGTGTATGTTATAGTCTGTATCTCTTTAGGTAGTCGATTGAAACAACTTATGGGAGTTCCAGATTGTTCATCAGTTGTAGGAAGGCAAGGAATTGGAGGTAGCAATAATGTTGTTCCAAGACAAACTAGTGGTGTAAATAATAAGGATGTTGCTAAGAACCCCTATAATAGACCTATTGCCCGACAAGTGCTAAGATGTGGTGAGCCTAGTCATAATTCAAGTGTATGTCCAGTGCGTAAGCCTATACATCTTGCAGATTATGAAGATGATTGTGTTGGAGACGTAGAAGAGGATCAAGGCGACAATGATTTGCTTGATGTTGAAATTGCAGATGAAGAGGGTGAACATGTTTCCTATGTGGTGCAGAAATTACTGTACACTCCAAAACAAAAGGAGGAATCTCAACGGTGTAGAATTTTTCATTCACTGTGTTCAGTCTAGCAGAAGGTTTGCAACTTGATCATAGACAGTGGTAGCTATGTGAATATTGTTTCAAAGTCACTTGTCAAGCACTTCTATTTGGGGTAGTTTGGACTTTTGTGATGTTGTAGGAACTTTAGGGGTATTTTTGGGGTCATATAATTATGTATTTAATTTTTTTTTTGTTTTTGAAGAAGATTGAAATAAAATACTTCTACGAGGTTTTCTCAAATTTCTAGTGGATTTCAGACTTATTTTCTCTTGATTTGTCAAGGGTTCGTTAAGTTAGAACAAGATCTAGCCTACTACGTTTTCCACGTTTTCCATTTTGTGTTAGATGGCCCCTAGGCAAGTTTCTTTTTTTGTTTGGGCTGCCACTTGAAATAAGATTCTCATTGGTGATAATTTGAAGAATAAGGGCTTTGATTTTGTTGATTGGTGTTGCATCTGTTGCTATTGTGGGGAGACTATGGATCATTTGTTGATTCATTGTAAGAAGGCTCAACAATTATGATGTTTCGTCTTTCTATCTTTTGGGGTTTCTTGGGTTTTACTAAAAACGATGTTTGATCTTTTATTTGGTTGGAGGAATTGGCTGGGGAAACACTTGTCAGACATTTGGAATTTAGTACCGTTGTACTTGCTGTGGTGCATATGGAGAACGTAATTGTCGTATGTTTGAGGATGTGGATAGTTCTAATGATCAATTGCTTGCTTCTTAGTGGTTATTGGTTTGATTGTTTTCAAGCTTAGGGACACATCTTGTGACTCCATCCCTTTGCTCATTGGCCCTTTTCTTTTTTGTAATTAATGTTACATTTTTTTCTTTCCTCTTTTTATACTTTTTGTCTACTTTGTGCTTTTCATGCATACTGTAGTATCTTTAATAAACATTTTCTTATCTATAAACAATATATATATATATATATATATACTGGAAGAAATAATCTCATATGTTAAAAACGGGAAATGAAGGTTGACAAAAAACGGGAATTTTACTATCCGCTATTTTTATCATAAGCTACATGACTTTTCTTCTGTTGATTTTCTTTGGAAAGGTATTTGGAAGGTTAAGGCACCCCGGTGTGTCTTTTTCTTTATTTGGACAGCTGCATGGGATAAGATCCTTACGGGAGATATTTTGAAATTTAGGGGCTTTGATTTCGTTGACTAGTGCATTATGTGTCGTTGTTGTGGTGAGACAGTGGATCATTTGTTGTTACATTGTGGAAAGGCTTATTGGTTGTGGTGTTTTGTATTTAGGATTTTTGGGATTTCATGAGTTCCCTCATGTACGGTGCAAGACTTTCTTTTTAGTTAGTGGAATTGGTTGGGGAAGCATTCATCTTACATTTGGAACCTAGTTCCGCTATGTTTGATGTGGTGTGTTTGGAGGGAATGCAATTGGCGGACATTTGAGGATTTGGATAGATTTGAGGACCAACTACTTGCTCTCTTTTCTAGTTCCCTTTTTGATTAGGCTAGGGCTTGGGAACTCACATCTAGTGACTCTATTCCTTTGTTCCTTAGCTCTTTTCTTCTTTGTATTTAATGCTTTTTTTGTTTTTGCTTTTTCTTCTTTTTTGTACTTCTGTTCTGCTGGTGCTATTTTGCATCTAGTAGCTTTCTGAATATACTTTTTCTTACTCATAAAAAAAAAAAAAAAATCCTGCATATTTTTTCCTTATTGATGCCTTCTGGCTCCTAATTTTTGTGATTTTTTGATGTGAGCATTGCATTTTTAACTTAGTTACATACCATGTAGCATTATTGTTGAGAATCAGAAGGTGGCTAGAAAATACTGACTACAATTCTATGCCAACCTCTTCATCTTGACAGTATGTGTCCTCCTTTGGTATCCAACCCAATTAATTGGGATTGAGGCTTAGGTGATAACCCCTAAAGAGACTTGAGCAGGGCCTAATTAAAAATGGATCGGATTATTGATTGTGTCATAGAGTTAAGTTATAGATAATGAGGAATCATATAAGCAAACTGTGATATAGAGTTTTGCAATATTGGTAATAATCATGCTGCTTTTCCAATAAGGGATTTAGGTCTTAGTCAGTTTCCTTATTTAATGGAGAACTACTGTGTAGTGTCCCGCGAATGTATGTAATGTTTCTTGATTGTGTATGCTATTAAATATAGATGGCAGTTCATTGAAGTATTTGTAATGCTCATAAATGTAGGAGCTAAAAGGTGAATTTCCTTTGAATGGTAATATATCTATTTACTTTAGGATCTGTTAACGAGATTGCAACAACCTGTTGAAGAACCAGAGAAAATATCCAAGATTATAGTTGAGGCTTTAGAAATTACTGGACAAAGAGGCATCATTAACAAAGGCTGGGGTGGGCTTGGGAATTGTGAGTCCTTACACCTACTTTTTCATTGTATAGAATTTATAAACCACCAAATTTTCTACTAGTAATTGTGAGCGACCACAACCCCGGCCTGCCAATTTATTTTCAAATTGGGCCTAACCCGCATGAACAGGTGGGATCGTGATGCTCAAAATGTACGAATTCATTGTAAAATGTGCTCCCCCCTAGATCGAGGGTTTTACATGGAGTCGCCACTTATTTAATTTAAATGGAAAAATAAGAAAACCTTTAATATAAAAAATGCCTCTGTTGTATTAATGTATATGACAATTTACATCAATTTTGTAACAAAAATTTACAATGCTTTTTTGTCCTAGATACAATCTAAGAAAAGAAAATTACATTGCTTTATTTCCTAGTTACATTCTAAAAATGTAAAATTGCAAATATAAGAGCATAGTCTAGAACCTTTAATCTTGGTTCGGAGGCTAATTTACGAGATGGGAAGGGATTAAGCACCCATCTCGCCCGGTAAAACCGGTCTCCTAAGTTAAGGTGGCCAACATCATGTCATGTCAAACAAGTACAAATAATATGTCATACAAACATGTTAATTTGCAAGAATTGTAAGCAAATATGTGTTAGGGGAATTTGACATAAAGAGAAACAAAAAAATGAAATTTGTTAGATAACAATTTTAATGTAAAGAAAGCATGAAAGTAATGGCATGTTCATCCAAGAAATCAATGTAAACAAAGAATTTCTAGCCTAGACATGTTCATCTAAGCATGTGAGAAAAACAAAGTTGCCATGTTATTTGTTATTAACATAATTACAAAGAAAAAAATTAAAAAAAAATAAAATTTTTAAGCATATTTGATCATCCAAGCAATTATGAAAGAAATAAATAATGACTCATTAAGCATTTATTCAAGCACATGTGAAAAGTTAAGAAAGTAATTACTACTTACCAGCATAGAGCATAAATTAAAAAGGGGGAAGTGATCACTTAAAGGGCTAGGGAGAAAGCAAGGAAGTACTCAACTACAACCAAAGTAAGAACAAGGGTTGCATAACAGCTTTTCTTTTTTGCTTTCTCACTAGCTCTCTAGAGGGAATTCGGGGTCCAGAAAATGGAAGAGATCTTCTTTATTTATAGGGGAAGGGATGGCTTAGCTTTAAAGCTAAGTTATAGCTTTCTTCTGAAGCTAATGGAGGAGATAAACCTGTTTAAATGAGCTGGTACAGATGATGTTGATCCGCATTTGAATTTTGAAAAGAAGTTGAAGATAATGCTGAACTTGTATTATCCTTTGCACCTGTTTCGTATTTTGGCTCTAACTTTCTATTCAAAATTCCAATTGATTCAAAATTGGTGTTTTCTAAAAGGAAATTTAATTCTCTACAACTTTACCAGAAATGAGAAAACCAATTTTCAACGTTTTCCAGGCTAAAAATGTTATTTAAGTTGCCACTGAAAATAGTAACGTTTTTTGAGCATTTTTCTGTTTTTTTGAAAATTTTCAAAGAATGTATCTATTTTCCTATCCAACTTGTTTTTTAAAAACTTTCTTCTGAAGCTAAGGGAGGGAATAAGCCTATTAGATAAGCTTGATCAGATTGGGTGTTAATCCTCATTTGAAATTTTGAAAGAAAATTAAAGATGATGCTGAATTTGTGTTATCTTCTGCACCTGTTTCGTATTTTGGCCATAACTCTCTTCTCAAAATTCCAATTGATTCAAGATTGGTGTTTTTTGAAAGGAAATTTAATTCTCTACAACTTTTCTAGAAATAGAGAAAATCAAATTTCAACGTTTTCTAAGCCAAAAATTCGATTCAATTTTCTGCTGAAGATAATAACGTTTTTTTGAGCATTTTTCTTTTTTCCTTTTTTTTTTTTTAATTTTTCATGGATCATATCTTTCTCTCTCCAATTTTTTTTTCAAAAGAGCAGATAAGATGCCATAACAAAAAATAAATAAATAAATAAAATGAAATCCAATCAAAATTCACACTTTAATTAATTTTAAATTAATTCTTGTCGGAACCAATCAAAATTAAGTGTTTAAGATAGAATATGATTGGGCTCATCATGTAGGTGAGCTATGATCATTGAAAATTGATGGTATGATAACTTTTGATCGGGTGGTCTGATCAAAACCCATGACATACCATTATGATCGTTTAGAGCATTAAGATTTGTTTTGTATCACAAATCTGAAGATCTACCGATTGGTTAAATGCAAGTTGTAAAATGGGGTGTGAACAGAATGCCCCTCATTGACAGAGCTTGAAAAATGAGTGTCAATGTAAAAGAAAGACACCAAATTTTGCAACTTCAAAATTTAACCGATGTGTGATGAAAATTTGTTAAAGTTTTGGAAACTTGTTGGTTTCCAAAAATGTTTGATCCAAAATGAGTTAGCAATTTTCTTCGAAAATTTTGAACTTGTAAATTTTTTTTTTTTGAAAAAATTTTGTCGGGCTTTTTAATTTGAAAAGTCTGTTGGGTTTTCTTGTAAAGATCTTGGCAAATTTTCTAAAAACTTGTTCCTTTTTTTTTTGAAAATTTTTGAACCCAAAATTTGCTGAAAATCTTGTTGAATTTTCTTTTGAAAATTTTGATATTCTTATCAAAATTGGAATTTGTGAAATCATGTTGGGCATTCTTGGAATGTTCTTTATGGAAATTTAATAAAAACCTTGTTGGGTTTTCTTATGAAGATCTTGCCAAATTTTCTAAAAACCTGTTTGTTTTTTTAAAAAATTTTGAACCTGAAACTTGTTGAAAATCTTGTTGAATTTTCTTTTGAAAATTTTGATATTCTTATCAAAAATTTGTATTTGTGAAAACATGTTGGGCATTCTTGGAAAAACCTTGTTGGGTTTTCTTATAAAGATCTTGGCAACTTTTCTAAAAAGTTGTTTGTTTTTGAAAATTTTTGAACCTGAAACTTGTTGAAAATCTTGTTGAATTTTCTTTTGAAAATTTTGATATTCTTATCAAAAATTTGTATTTGTGAAAACATGTTGGGCATTCTTGGAATAATGTTGCCATGTCTTTTGGAAATTTGATAAAAACCTTGTTGGGGTTTCTTATGAAGATTTTGGCAAATTTTCGAAAACTTGTCTTTTTTTTTTTTTTGAAAATTTTTGAACCAAAAACTTGTTGAAAATCTTGTTGAATTTTCTTTTGAAAATTTTGATATTCTTATCAAAATTGGTATTTGTGAAAATATTTGGTCATTCTTGGAATAATCTTGTCATGTCTTTTGGAAATTTGATAAAAACCTTGTTGGGTTTTCTTATGAAGATCTTGGCAAATTTTCTAAAAACTTGTTTGTTTTTGAAAATTTTTAAAACCTGAAACTTGTTGAATTTTCTTTTGAAAATTTTGATATTCTGATCAAAATTGGTATTTGTGAAAACATTTGGTCATGTCTTTTGGAAATTTGATAAAAACCTTGTTGGGTTTTTGTGAAAACTGTGTAAGATTGTCAAGCGTTCTTTTTCTGAGAGATGTTTGAAGATCTTGTAGAATTTTCCTCGACTTTTGAAAAAGATGCTAAAACTTTCTGAAAATTTTGTTTGTTTTTCGAGAAAGTCATGAAACCTTGTTTTGAATAATTGTTGACAAACCTTGTTCGGTTTTATGAAAATTTTGTTCACAAACCTTGCCGGGTTTTGAGAATTTTATTTTTTGAAAATTTGTTAAATGAAGTATGAAAACCTTGATGGGTTTTGTTAAAAATTTGTAAGAATTTTGAAAAGCTTTAAGGTTTCCTTGAAAAAAGTTATGAATTTTTCTGAAAACTTTTTTATGACTTTCAAAAAAACTTTGTCAAACCCTAGAGCATGAGATGTTGGACAATACTGGTCAACTTCAATGAATGCAAGAGACTCTTTAGTCGAGCCTTATGTGATGTGGGAGGCTTCTTAGTTGATCCATGTGAAATGAGAGACTTCTTAGCTGATTTGGTGATCTGGACTTGAAGCTGTTATTGGATGCTGAAATGAATGAGAGATTTTTGCTTAATTCCTGCAAAGATGAAAATTTTCCTTTCTCAAGCTTGTTAGAAACCAGTTAATTTGAACCAAGGCCCCTAGTATAAACATGCTTGCATATGAAAACTAATGGGCCAATGCTCATAATCTAGGCATGCTTAATGCAAATAAAAAAGCAAATGGGCTAATGCCCCTAGTTTAAAGCTATTTGCAAACAACTTTGGGTCATTGTCTTGATTTGGTGCCTATTGTTTACATAGCCTTTAACAGGTTGCCTACACACCTTTCTTTAAGAGGACAAGGTCAGACATAATACAAGTCTGTAGGGAAGACATCTAGTCCACCAAAAGATGATCATGGCTTCAAACCTTGCATGGCATTTTCAAAATGGACTTGAACATGAAAAATTTTTCTTTTGAAAGAAATTTATTTTCTTCTTAAAAACCATTTGGTGCATAGTGGTGCCTTTTGGGAAAATTCTTTACCTTTTCTAAATGATCATGAGATAATCCTTTCAACAACTATTTTAGCATATCATACTGTTTAAGAGTCAAGTCAATTTTTTTTTATTAAAAAGGATCAAAGTCATTAAATACATGTAATCAAATTTGCTTCTTCTTTTTAAACATTGTTGGATTAGGTCTTCAAAGACAATCAAAGAAATGAAATGTAGAAATGTAGAGATGTTTGAGAGTCATGTATCTTTTTTTTTTTAGAGTGCTTCAGTTTCAGGAGACACTTTTTTGTGGGATAGAAACAAAAAGGAGTGCCCCAAATTTGGGAGTCACATTGGTTGGAAACAAACAGCAGGGAGGGCCTTCAATTAAAGAATTCTTTCAAGTCATTTAAGAATTTAAGAAACTGTGTCATGGAGATTACTTGCCAGTGGGGCTTGATAACCTCAAGCAATTTTCCTTTTTAATCCAAGAGAAAATATTGCCAGAGTTAAAGATGTGCCTATGACTAGCAAAACTTCAAGGAGGTCTTTATGCATGGGTTGTAATGTAGGCTAGGTTCAGGTTAAGAAAGAAATGATATAAAAAGGCTCAAAATCCCCTATAGATATTACCCTCAAGTGTGCAATACTCAAAACTTAGGCATTAGAAGGATTTTCTTGTTTCTCCCTTTTTTGATATTGTGCTGAAATTCTCATCATTCTTGTCATTTGCTCACTGGTCATCATGGATCATTTGTATTAAAGTTATATCATTCTTGTTTGCCTTGTATTCTTCTTAGGCAACTCTTTTTTAAGCTGTCAAATTTTCTTCTTTGATTCGAGTTTGTGCTGAGGTCTTTGTAGCGATTGAGTTCTTCTGACTTTCTCTTCATTGATCTATTGTATGAATGTTCTTTCTTGCTCTTTTTCAAACCTCTAGACTTTTATCTTAATGAATCTTTCATCTTCTTTTGGAACTTGTGACTAGGCTGCCTTTTCAGTTTTCAATCTTCTTTGTTCTTCTTTTTTCTCTTTTTTTGAAACCTATGACAAGGTTGCTTTTCTTTTTCTCTTCTTGTGACTCGGCCACCTCTTTGATTTTCGACCAATAGGACTTCTTTTGTTCTTTTTTTATTCCTCTTTCTTTGATAGCAAATGAACGAATGAATGAATTTTTTGATCTGACCGTGCTTGAAACAACTGCCTACGTACCTCTTTTAAAAGAAGGATCAGGTCATCCGTAGTTCAGTTTTTCTTTTTTTGTCTTAACTTTTGCCTAGGCCACCCTTTCAGGTTTTCAACCTAGCAGACTCTCTCACACTCAATTTTTTTTTATCTCTCCTTTTGCATAGATCGCCCTTTCGGATTTTCAATCTATCTTTTTTTTTTTTTTTTTTTTTTTTTTTTTTTTTTTTTTAGGTCTTAACTTTTGCCTAGGCCGCCTTTTTAGGTTTTCAACCTAGCAGACTCTCTCACACTCAATCAATTTTTTTTTTATCTCTCCTTTTGCATAGACCGCCCTTTCGGGTTTTCAATCTATCTCTTTTTTTTTTTTTTGTATTCCTAATTTTTGCCTAGACTGTCCTTTCAGGTTTTCAATTTAGCGAGATTTTCTTGTTGTTGCTTCTTGCTTTCTGACTTGATGAGCTCTCATCTCTTTCCGTATGATGGAATCTCTTAGCTTTCAGCTTGATGAACTCTTGTCTTTTCACCTTGATGGAGTATTATCATCTACATTCTCAAATGTGATCTCCATTGTGTCTTCTAATTATGATGGACTCTGCTTTCCTTGATGTCTTCATTGAAGCTATGAGATTGTCCTCCATAGCATAAAATTTGAGTATCCACGCTCGAATTTTCCCACCCTAGGATTAGGTTGTTATGGGTTCATGAAAAAAGGGCTAACTGTTTAATAGCTCAAATGGGCTAGCAATGGATAATATTTGTAATGGGTGTCAAGGAATAATGTGGTTAAACCAAAGATGGCCTCCTATCCCTAGTAAGGCTTGTTTATAGGCACAGTAACTCGAACTCTTTTAGTAACTTCCTCTTGGAATAAAAATTATGAATGCTCCAATATTGTGATACAAAAAATGTTCTAAGATTTGAATTGAGTGTACATTGTTTGAGAATTTCTGATCGGTGGAATCTCTCTTTGTTGAGATTTTCTAGTGACTGGATTTTCTTTGATTGCCTTTTAGGACCTTCTCTTCTTATGTTCTAAGTGATTTAGCAAAGATCCTTACATAAATCAGATGAAATTAATTCTCTCTTGGTGCACATTGATTGGTTGGCCCATTAAGCATTATGATTTGCAAAAGCTTTGCCAAAAGAATTCTCATGCAGTACTTGAGGAAAATAACATTTGAAAATTTTGACCTCTCACACTCTTTCCATGCGAATTGGGCTTTGATGAGAAGGTTAAGTCTTAAATGATTTTTGAAAATCCACTAAAGAGCCCAATGCCCCTGTTTGGAAGAATTTTTTTTTTTTTGAAAGTTTTCCTAGATTTTATTTTATTATTTTTTCTTTATGAAGAAAAGCATTTTTGAAGGATTATCATGAACAAGTCCATTTTGATAGAAATTGTAAGCCTCAAGGAAACCATTTTCAATTCGGCTTTGAAGGGAGTCGAAAATGTCACTAAAGATCCCAATGCCCTAGTCCAAAGTTTTCTTTAGTTTTTTTTTTTTTTTTGCATCAAACAAAGCATGAATAACAAAATGCAGCAAACAAGAAATGAAATTAAGATAAGAGAAAAATAGAAACAGGTAAGGAACAGAAAAAGTTTGTAAAAAAAAAAGTTCTTGAAAAACCCATTATGGCTTGGCAGCTCATGAAGTAGAGTTGGATTGATTGGTAGATGTTGGTGCAGCAATGATTTATTGGTCCATGAGATCTTGGATAATCCAACCGTTATTGATGGCATCTTCAATTTGGGTTCTAGTAGCAATTAAGGTCTTGAAGTTGGAAAAGTATCGAGCAAATAGATACATGTTGTAGGCCGGGAGGAGATTCTTCACAATCATGTTCAATTGTTCTTCCTCATTGGGCCTAAGAGTCATCTGAGCTGCTTTTGTCCTCCACCTTGTGATGAATGCATGAAAAGATTCACTGGAATCTTGCTTGGTTGTCTCAAGGTCTCGCCGAGTGATGTCCACCTCAGTATTGTACTTGTATTGCTTGTAAAATTCATGGCACATACCTTCCCAAGTCAGAGTTCGAGAACTCTCCAAATCTAGGAACCAATGTAGGGCAGCTCCGGTGAGTGTATTTTGAAACATTTGGGCTAGTAACTCTTCATCAGCTCCCAAGGGGCAATGCTCTTATGTACATTTTCAGATGGGCTTTAGGGCAACTCGTACCATCAAACTCATCTAATGTTGGCATCTTAAACTTTAATGGGGCCCTTACTTGAGGAAAGAACGAAAGTGAATGCATATCCATAGCTTCTTCAACCCTTCTAGATCTCATTAGGAGTTTTTCCATTTGGTCCATTCGTTCAACCATCTTCTTCTCATTTTCAATCAACACCAAGTTATGGCTTTCTTTAGAATTTCTGATTCCATTATCATTTTGGACCCTAGAGGATTCATGAGAGTTTTTGTTCCCTATCTGTTGGATCAATGCTTGGATGTCCTTCTGGAATTGGGCTTGACCTGCTACCAAAATGTTGAGTAAATCTTGAGTTGTGAGAGGCAGTTGTTCCCTATGATCATTCAGGTGTCGATCTTCTTGGTTGTTGGCCATTTCTTAATTGGAAGCCTTGGTTTTGATGTTTGCTTGGGCCTTGCACTTTAAGACTGGTGGCTTTAATCTTGATGTCTTTAAGCTTGATGATCTTGAGCTTTTAGTTATGCTTTGAACTTGGTGGGCTTGAACCCTGATTGAGATCCTTTGGTTTCAACCAAAATGCAGAAGTTATATTTTTATTATTTTTTTTTTTTAGGAAATCTTAAACAATTATGATGGGCCTAAGCATTGGACTAAGGCACATCATGGATCAAACAACGGCCAAACTCATTCATGGGATGCAATGTATTTTATGGGATTGACCTAAAGATTAGTTCTATGGCTTCTTACATGAAGGTAAAAGGTAGGCTAATAGGTTCCCCAAAAGGTAGGACGTTATACCTCCCAACTTGTGACGTATGAACGCCGCGTTGGTCCAAACGGTAGAGTTTGTCCTTTACGAAACGCAAGAAAGATCAAGCGAGTCTTAAGCAAAGGGGTGGTAGGTTCACCACTGGGTACACGAATCCAGGAGGACCGCGATCCATGGCTACAATTACCGTGGTTTACAAGCAACATACACAATTCATATCCAATTCCAATCATGCAAATGATGTTATGGCAAGCAAATATGACATGTTATTAAAAGCAATAAACAAACAAATGACATGGTTGGCCACCATAACCTAAATTGGAGTCTAGCCTTCAACATCCCCAGCAGAGTCGCCACTGTGAGCGACCGCGACCCCGGGCCCGCCAATTTATTCTTAAACTAGGCCTAACCCGTGCGAACGGGTAGGATCATGATGCTTAAAATGTACGAATTCACTGTAAAATGTACTCCCCCCTAGATCGAGGGTTTTACATGGAGTCGCCACTTATTTAATTTAAATGGAAAAATAAGAAAACCTTTAATATAAAGAAATGCTTCTGTTGTATTAATATATGACAATTTACATTAATTTTGTAACAAAAATTTACAATGCTTTTTGTCATAGATACAATCTAAGAAAAGAAAATTACATTGCTTTATTTCCTAGTTACATTCTAAAAATGTAGAATTGCAAATACAAGAGCCTAGTCTAGAACCCTTGATCTTGGTTCGGAGGCTAATTTACGAGATGGGAATGGATTAAGCATCCATCTCGCCCGGTAAAACCGGTCTCTTAGGTTAAGGTGGCCAACAGCATGTCATGTCAAACAAATACAAACAATATGCC
This sequence comes from Castanopsis chinensis, assembly GCA_032878915.1. Classification (NCBI taxonomy): domain Eukaryota; kingdom Viridiplantae; phylum Streptophyta; class Magnoliopsida; order Fagales; family Fagaceae; genus Castanopsis; species Castanopsis chinensis. Next base: position 7,691,506 of record JAVQMG010000102.1, on the reverse strand, counting down.
ATACTAACATGTTAATTTGCAAGAATTGTAAGCAAATATGTGTTAGGGGAATTTGACATAAAGAGAAACAAAAAAAATGAAATCTGTTAGATAACAATTTTAATGTAAAGAAAGCATGAAAGTAATGACATGTTCATCCAAGAAATCAATGTAAATAAAGAATTTCTAGCCTAGACATGTTCATCTAAGCATGTGAGAAAAACAAAGTTGTCATGTTATTTGTCATTAACATAATTGCAAAGAAAAAAATAAAAATAAAATAAAAATTTTAAGTATATTTGATCATCCAAGCAATTATGAAAGAAATAAATAATGACTCGTTAAGCATTTATTCAAGCACATGTGAAAAGTTAAGAACATAATTACTACTTACCAACATAGAGCATAAATTAAAAAGGGGGAAGTGATCACTTAAAGGGCTAGGGAGAAAGCAAGGAAGTACTCAACTACAACCAAAGTAAGAACAAGGGTTGCATAGCAGCTTTTCTTTTTTGCTTTCTCACTAGCTCTCTAGAGGGAATTCGGGGTCCAGAAAATGGAAGAGGTCTTCTTTATTTATAGGAGAAGGGATGGCTTAGCTTTAAAGCTAAGTTATTAGCTTTCTTCTGAAGCTAATGGAGGAGATAAACCTATTTAAATGAGCTGGTATGGATTTGGTGTTGATCCGCATTTGAATTTTGAAAAGAAGTTGAAGATGATGCTGAACCTGTGTTATCCTCTGCACCTGTTTTGTATTTTGGCTCTAACTTTCTGTTCAAAACTCCAATTGATTCAAAATTGGTGTTTTCTGAAAGGAAATTTAATTCTCTACAACTTTTCCAGAAATAAAAAAAAAAAACCAATTTTCAACGTTTTCTAGGCTAAAAATGTTATTTAATTTGCCACTGAAAATAGTAACGTTTTTTAGCATTTTTCTGTTTTTTTGAAATATTTCAAAGAATGTATCTATTTTCCTATCCAACTTGTTTTTCAAAAACTTTCTTCTGAAGCTAAGGGAGGGAATAAGCCTATTAGATAAGCTTGATCAGATTGGGTGTTGATCCTCATTTGAAATTTTGAAAGAAAATTAAAGATGATGCTGAATTTGTGTTATCTTCTGCACCTGTTTCGTATTTTGGCCATAACTCTCTTCTCAAAATTCCAATTAATTCAGGATTGGTGTTTTTTGAAAGGAAATTTAATTCTCTACAACTTTTCCAGAAATAGAGAAAATCAAATTTCAACGTTTTCCAAGCCAAAAATTTGATTCAATTTTCTGCTGAAGATAATAACGTTTTTTTGAGCATTTTTCTTTTTTCCTTTTTTTTTTTTTAATTTTTCATGGATCATATCTTTCTTTCTCCAAATTGTTTTTCAAAAGAGCAGATAATATGCCATAACAAAAAAATAAAAAATAAAATAAAATCCAATCAAAATTCACACTTTAATTCATTTTAAATTAATTCTTGTCGAAACCAATCAAAATTAAGTGTTTAAGATAGAATGTGATTGGGCTCATCATGTAGGTGAGCTATGATCATTGAAAATTGATGGTATGATAAATTTTGATCGGGTGGTCCGATCAAAACCCATGACATACCATTATGATCGTTTAGAGCATCAAGATTTGTTTTGTATCACAAATCTGAAGATCTACCGATTGGTTTATTTGCAAGTTGTAAAATGGGGTGTCAACAGTAATTACTTTGGAAACTTGCATATTGTAGAAGTACATAGATTAACCTAGTTTACTTTTTACAGTGGCAGAACCAAAGGACTTCGTACACTTACTAGACAATTGCCCGCATGATTGGCTATTCCCAAAATGCATCGCTGTGGTAAATTCTTCCTATTGTATTCATTGATTTTGATTTTGATGAGGTTTTACAGTATTAGGTTTCCTTAGAGTTGGTCTGCCATGATTTCTTTATGCATGACAGTTGGGCTTAGATTTGGTTTCCCTTTTAAGGTTTATGTATCTGGGCTCTTTTCCATCCTTGTTTTCTGGTTAATACAATAATCAATAATCCTATGTACAATTTTATTAGAGAGATTTGAAAAATTTTATAATTTGCAGGGACATAACTTGATAGGTCAATGTGTAAGTTATAATTGTACCTAGTGTTGAAAGGATAAAGAACTGTATCCTTGTATCCTTCTAGAAAGATATCATTGGTGAGGTGTCCCCATTCTAGACTATTCTATATGGTATTATTGGTGAGTCATAGCTACTGAGGTGTCCCCATTGTAGACTATTCAAGAAGATACTATTGATGAGGTGTCCCTACCAGCTGTCACTGTCATAATATTATTTGTAGTTTTTTTTGTAATATATTTGGAATTAAATGGGTGAGGGCATGACATAGAAAAATCCCTTTCTTTTTTGTATTATCTTGTTTACATCTTTATTAACATTATATAATGAAAAATTTGGGGGGCTTGGCCTTCCATTCTACTTGTGTCTCTGACAATTTGCAACAATGGTATGGCCTCAAGGCTTCAAATGTACTACATTTTGGTTTCTCAATTTCACTTAGCTGATTGATGTGTATGCATCAGTTTGCATGCTTTCTTGGCTTCATGGTGTAGGATCAATAATATAAAGCTCTCTATTAGGATTAATTTCTCATTATCTAATGTCAAGGATGAATGGAGTTTAGTAGGAAAGGAACTTTGCAGATAGAATTAAATACTAGTCTTTGAAGCTTATCTTATGTCCTTGGTGGTGAGCTTGTTATATAAGTGTGTGAGCCCTATTTCTTGTTTTTCTTTCACCCATTTGGCATCACCAAAGCACACAGGAAGAATGTGGAGGTAAATAGACAACAAAACTAAGATGCATGAAAAGTGCAACTATCAAGCAAAGTAGGTAAAGGAGTAAAAGTGAAAACACCCAATGTTGTTGTCCACCCAAGCAAAGTATGGAAAAGAGCTAGCTTCAAGTCTTGAATTGAGCTTTCAGCTCCTTAAGAATTCGAGCATTCCTCTCTCGCCGAATACCTCACATTAGACAATGAGGGATCATGTTCCAAATAACTTCATTCCAATGTTTACTAAACTTACCTGGCTAGCTCAATAAAAGCTCCATTACACCACTAGTCTTAACTTAATTTTCGGGTAAATTACACTTTACCACCCTAAACTATACACTAGATTACACTTTGCACCCTAAACTATTCAAATGCACACTTTGCACCCTAAACTATCACTCTTATCACACTTTACACCCCAATGTTACTTTTACCATTAAGTTAGACATAAATTGTCACTCTAATTTACCTGTAAAAGTAATGTTGGGGTGCAAAGTGTGATAAATGTGATAGTTTAGGGTGCAAAGTGTGCATTTGAATAGTTTAGGGTGCAAAGTGTAATCTAGTGTATAGTTTAGGGTGGTAAAGTGTAATTTACCCTTAATTTTCTTCATTTCTATTTGAGTGAGTTATGCACCACTGATAAGATATGCATTATAAGATGCAAGTTTTCAAAAAGATGTTGCTGCAACAATCATGGGCAATGACACTTGCCCTAATCATAATCAATGAGACAACTGCTTTGTACAATGAAAACATGCTTTTCCAGAAAGAACAACCACTACTTGGATTTTGTTTTGAGGAAAGACTCGAGTTCCATGTGGATTTTTTATCCTACATTATATTTCCACCACTTGGGACTCGAGTTTTAGAAACTTGAGTTCCTTTTTTAAACTCGAGTCTCTAAGACTCGAAATGCAACTTTACTAAAATGTTTAAGAAATATGCTAACTAACTAAATATTTCCTAAAATAATGTTAAATGGCAAATTTCCCTACTTGTAAACGAAGCCTTCAAATGTGATATTAGAAAAGGCAATTCATGTGAGGAGGGGTTGGACTTAGCAATGGAGCTTCTTGGAAGCTTCCTTATTTGTAAATATCCCAACACATTTATTTATTTATAATGAAATCCCCAAATTTGAATATCTTTTTTCTAACTAACCAATCTAATCACTTTATTATGATATTTTTATACACTATATTAAATTCAACAATTTATACCATTTAGCTTAATAGCCATAAGTAATTACATATTTTATTAATTAAAAAAATATATATACATGCACACACACACACATATATATACATATATATTGTAAGAGCTCAAAAATAACCCAAGGCCCACTTAGAATAGTGGTGTTAGATGCCCCTAGCCCAATATAATTAATTTGTAAGAGTATGGGTTTACAAGGTCAACTGTAATGCTTTGTTGTGATCTATATATGGAATTAGTGGAGTTAGGGCTTGTAAGATGATAAAGAGAAGCACAAAATAGGTATAAAAGACTTCCTCGGGTTTGGCTAAAAAGGCAATGTTCATATAAAATTTGCTTAAGTGTTGGTACATGCTGATACTCTCTTGATTCTAATCTTTGTTCAATTGTCCAGCCCCCTTCCTAGAGGGATTCATTTACTTTATATAGTCCCTCCTATTACATCTGAGCCTTACACCTGTACATCTTTGGGCAGCAATTGGGATGCTTATCCCATTACCACTCTACTAGAGGTGGTAGAGTGTGTTGTGAGCTATGTAACTACTATTCTAGTATCATTTCTTCATTAATGCAACCAGCTGAGTTGGTATAGTGCATTAAATGTAGAGATGACAGCTACTTTCCTGAAATATTTTCTTTCTTCTTTACTTGCACATTTTCGGTGTCTTCCATGGTGCCCTGTTCTTTGGTGCAAGTCGCCAACTAAAGTATTCCAGAGGTGCATTCATTCCTTGGGCTCCTCAGACAAAGGGTCTCTCCATTTTCCCTCCTCAGACCTTAGTCCACATGTCGAACCCAGATTGGTGCATGAATGGGCCTTTCCCCATCCTCGGACTAGACCTATAGGCTATATGTTGTTTTAGGATCTTGCCCTCCCACAATAGCCCCTCAAAATTCCATTCTTACCTCTTCCATGGGGAATGGGGTTTTAATAGAAACCTGATGGTTTCACACGTTCTAGGGGTGTTCCCTTGTGATAGCATCTTTTCATTTTCTCTACACACGTTCTTAATACTTTGGCATTCACAATGCTGTATTTAATGCTAAGTACAGCGTTGCGTCCTTCACATTCTATAGAGCAATGAAAATCTAGGGGCTGTGAATTCTTCACGGATTTTGAGTAGGAATTTTACTGCTCATCTTTCACCCCTATATAAGGGGCACGGGGGGGAGACCTTTTTCCCATTTCACCAATCTTTCTTGATCATCGAAGAAGCAGTCTGAGGTGCCATACTCCCCATCTTCGTAAGTGTCTTTAGCTTTCACTTAGTTCAAAGTCCATTATATATATATATATATATATCTTCATCTCTTTTTTCTTTTCATATATATATATATAAGGACGGATAGATTTGCTAACATAGTTGATACACCCGAGGGGAGCGAGGCTTTTAAAGTTAAATTTAATATTCCTACCGAGGTGGAAATAGAACATTGCCACTTAAGGGAATGGCACACCAAGAGGAGGGAAGGTGTTGTGGTCATTTCCACGATTGCCTTTATCAGAAGACGAGATGCAAATCCCTTAGGGCCAAGTGACGAGGGATTTTTAAATTTTTTACAGACTTTGCCAGACCCAATGTTCTCCTAACTTATTTAGAATATTAGGTAGTGTAGATATGTTAAACTGAAAGATGAGAGTTAACTTAACCCATCACGATGTCAACTGTGTGTACAACTGTAAAAAAAAACAAGGACACAGAGTACTACTTTAAGACTAGGGTGTTAGAATGTATACCCTTAAATCCTATTGTATGATGCTATGTATGACATTATGTATGACTTAATGTTGTGATTAATAAAGTTGTTTTATTATTATCTAAAAAATAATGGTAACATGAATATTTGTATATTATCATATAGTCCATGAGATGAATAGTATATGATTTATGTGATTTAGTTACAGAAGATATATATCACAAATTCTTTGTAAACTCAGAATTTTAGTTCGAAATCGGTGATGAAATTGGACATTTCATCTGCGAAGACTATAACATATCAACTAAGATGATTTATCTTGATCACGGAAATAGAGATTTCTAGTTGGTATGTTGATATGTTTTAAGAGTTAAAATATATTGAACTGGACTGTTGTGAGATTTATCCCTAACGACTATCAAATGAATAATAAACTCACGACTTCTATTTACATGAACACTTAATCCTGAGAGGATAATAGATCTGATCATGAAGTGTAAGTTGCTTCGATATATCAGGAGTGAGGTCTAAAGTCACAATCAAAACCTTATTATGTTGGGTAACTACATTTAGTATTGATGGAACATATATTCTCAAGATGGAATTCATAGTCTCTTAACGGAGATATAAAATATTCTCTTGAGATAAGTTTAATGAGTTTGGTTATTCAAAGTGTTAGACTTAATCACTTTAGTAAGGATTTACTAAAGTATATATTTATAAAATTAAATTTTATAAATATATGATAAATAACTTAAAGGATTAAACCGGGTACTCAAGGAATTAAGATGTAGTAATCTTCAAAGTAGCAGTCTATATTCATGACTTTGTATTACTACGAATATTTTACGAAAGGGTTGCATGTACAATAAAGTCTTGCGATATAATTTATAAATAAGGCTAGAGTACAACTATATTTATATAATGTTATTAAATATAGTTACTGGTAACTTTGGATTTGTTAAGAGTTGACAGAAAAGCCCAAGGTTCATTGAAGGTAGTGTCTTATTAATCCCTTTTGGTCCCACTCCAAGCCACACATTTAAGCCTAATTGAAAAGACCCAAAAGGCCAGTTCAATTAGATAATCAGTTAGATATAAAGGGAGAAACATACAAGAATTTTAAGTAGTTGATAACATTATTATGAAATGGTGTGTATGTGTGAGTATAAGTCACTCTCTCTTATTCTCCCTTGAACTGATTGAGAGACCACACTTATTGGGTGTTAGTGGAATTCGAGTGAAGATTAAAAGTGTTTCCAAGTACTTCTAGTCTTTCATTTTTAAATTTTATCGCACTAAGGTACGCTTTCTTGTTCTTAAATTCTGAAATTTACATAGTGTATGTTATCAATTACTAATGAAGTAGATCTGTTAATTTTTCGCTGCGTATGCTTTGTATGTGATACAAACATGCATTTTTCCAACATAAGGTACCCTCGATCAGGCTGATCTCCTACCTTCCCAAATCCAACAAGGGCATGGACAAGGACTTTTTGATCATCTTGGGTGAATGGCACAATGGCTTACATTGTCCTATAGGAGACGAGGAGTTAGGTGGGGTGTTCATCGGCCTGAGCAAATTGTTTTACCCTTAGATCATAGAGTATTATTATCTTTGTTTTCCCACCCCCCCATTCTTTTTTTTTTAAATTTGCATTTTTGTAAGAACATGTATTCTCCTTTTTATTATTACTTGCTAACCTCAGGCCCCTCACTTTTTCTTTTTTTTTTTTTTTTCATTTTGTTGCAGGCAAATAGTTTACTACTCCCAATCTTAATTTGGCAAACCACAAGGATCTTAACAGAATACTGCAATTCGAGATCTTCCTCCATAAGGATGCCCAGTTTTGTGCCACTCATGTTATCCTCGGGTAAAGCACGTAATCAAGGCCAAGGATCCTTGGATGGTTCAAATTGGCGTAGTCGTCCCTGGGTTCCTTGTTGGTCCATCTCAAAAGGGAACTCATGACGCTGTTCTAACCGCTCAATAAGTTACTGAGATCATTCAGGCTGAAGAAAAGGTTATACCCTTGGACGAGGAGCAACAGGAGCCTGCCCAAGAGCTAGTGATAATTGACCTAGAGGAAGACCTTAAAGTTTTCGATCAACCCGACTTCACTGAGTCTTCTAGGACTAGCTTGAAGTGTCACCTCACCGTTGAAGTAAACACCGACTAAGAAATCCCTGATATACTTGAAGAAATGGTGTTATGGAAAAGGGCCCCAAATTTGCTGGCTTTGTTGGAGTCCTATGCTAGGAGTGCTATTCCCAAGGTGTCGATGAAGCGACATGTGACACTACCTCTTCCTCCAATTTTCTGCTTTGCATTCCATCCCTAGCACTAGCCTCCTCTGAATTTTGCCCTAAAGAGCCTTTAAATAGGTTAAGGAATCCTATTACAAGTTGAATTCCCGTTTAGAGAAAATTTCAGATTTTTAAGCTTCACTTAACTGACAATTTTGGCCCACTTAACGTCCACGTTCAAACTTTTGGTAAACTATATAGTTGTAGCCCTTTAAGTTAAATTTCCAACCGAACATGAATCATCTCTATTAAACATCTGAGCTAAAAGTTGTGCCAAAAATACTAACTAATGTGCAGGCTAGAATCCTAATTTGAATTAAACTTGGATTTGATGCAAATTTCCTTTGATTCCTTACTCCAATTGGACTTAAATTTGATTAGGTTGGCCTTCTTTAACTTCATCATGGCCCTTGTAAAAGTAAAGTCTATTAGCTTTCTTCATTGCATAAATCCACTTACTTAATTCCATTCTCCTATAAAAGACAAATTCACGCAATAAAATTCAATTAAACACAAAATTGTTTATTTAGTATTTTCCAAAACCAAATATAAAATGCATGAATTACCTCAAAATAAGTATGATAATACTTTCTAAAAATGATATAAATATGCAAAATTAATTTATTATCAATACACATCAACTTCCCTTCTTTCCTCGACCAAATCTAGACTTGCCGAGAGTAGTCATTCATTTTCATGAATATTGAACTAGCTAGTCGTTAAAGTCAAGAACCTTGTATCCAGGGGGATGACTGCTTTAGAGCCATACGTCATTGAAAACAAAGTCTCTCTCGTTGATCTTTTGGGTATGGTGCGGTATGTCTATAACACATGTGGCAATTTGTCTACCCATCTCCCATTTGCCTCATCCAGCCTCTTTTTTAGCCTATTAACTATGACCTTGTTGATAGCTGCAGCCTGTTCGTTACCTTGAGGGTAGGTAGGAGTGGAATATTTGTTACTAATGCCTAACTCGTAATAATATCTTTGGAAAGCTTTACTATCAAACTGGAGCTCATTATCCATGGTTAGTGTGTGACAATGTTTTTTCAAACAAACTTCTTTGCATCTTAATCTCAGATGTTAGAGAGGGGCTCGGCCTCGACCCATTTCGTAAAGTAATTAGTTTCGATAAGGAGCCATCTTCTGTTTCCAGTTGCCCTTAAGAAAGGACCAACTATATGTAAGCCCCACTATGCAAGTGGCTATGGACTGGAGAAAGGATTCAAGGTTCCTCTTGGCTAATGGATGTTCGGGTCATATCTTTAGCATTGGCCACACTTTTTGACATATTCTTGGGCAGATCTTCGCATGCTGGGCCACCAGTACCCCTGGGTGAGTGCTCTAAGTGACTGTGACCTTCCTCCTATGTGACTACCACAAATTTCTTAATGGAGTTCTTCCAATAGTGTCTTTACTGCTTCATGATGGGCTAGGGCTGTCCACGGGTCGGGTTGGATGGGGTTTGGGACTAACCCGCACTCGATTCGATAGAATCAGGTGAATGAAAATTAGACCTGCGGCCGATCGAATGTTCAGATATTCCCGTCGACTCGGGTCATCAGTTGAGTGAGTCAGACCCATTGGGTGATTTAAGGTCTGAAGAAAAAATAGAGAAATCAAAACTTAGACCCAGAGAAATCAACCCAGAGAAATAAAAAACCCAACCTAAACCTAGAAATCAAAACCTAGGCACAAGAAACCAACTTAGAGAAAATCAAAAACCCAAAGGACAGAAACCACAATCCAAACCTATAGAGAATCAAATAGCAAAAAGTCCACAAACCCAAATCTATGAAACTAAAACGAAGTGAGAGAAAATACTAAACCAGCAACACCACTACCACCACTCCATCATCCACCATCACAAGGTTAGTGCGAAATTAAAAAGGAAAAAAAAACTTTGACTCACCATCAAATGCACAAGATCAATGGCAGATCAAAGGAGGCAGAGAGGGATTTAAGCGAGACTCAACCTGAGGACAGTAAGTGCAACAATGACTATAAGTCAATGGCGAAGGCAGTGCGATTAGCTTGACAACGGCGACGGTAAGAAGGGGGTTAGGTTTAGAGATTTGAGAGAGAGAAGAGAATGTAAATCAGAAATTGAAGCATGAAACCCATCCTTTTTTCTTTTAAATTTCTCATGACTCAGGTTGGTTTCTACGAGTTAGTAAATATGGAACTAGAATAGAATCGAAAACCCAAACTTTTTACTCTTAGAAACCCGCACCCGACCTGTTTGGGCATTCTGATCCACCCGTGGGCCTTCAGGTTGAACGGATGGTTCGGGTCTTACGGGTTGTTGGACAGCCCTATGATGGACATAAAGCAAATATGGCCTAGAGTACGATCGCTTCTGCAACATCTATTCTTTTGAAAGCCAATACCGCGGTGCCTTCCTTTGGATCTTCTTAGACTTGGACTTGTCCTTGGGCAACGTCCCATCCTTCAAAAACGACACCACCTGATCCATCCAGCTTGGATTGACATGTATGTTGCTTACCCTGATCAAAACCTGATTATCACACTGGATGTTTTTAGATCTTTAATGATGAGGTGGCCAAGGTTGCTAATGAATCGGCATGGGAGTTCTTACTTCTAGAAACTTGCTTTATAGAAACAGCTTAAAATTGGACTGCAGTTGCTTGATTTTGCCAAGGTACCACTGCATCCTTAGATCCCTGGCTTCAAATTCCCTTTTCACTTGTCTCACGATGAGCCTTAAGTCAAAGAAAACCTTCATAACTTTGCCTCAAAGTTTTTTCACCATAGTCATTCCGGCTAGAAAGGCTTCATACTCTGCTTCGTTATTCAAGGCTTGAAAATCAAGTCTTAAAGATTTCTCCATAGTTATTTGCTTAAGGGATACTAGAATGATTCTAATCCTAGACCCATTCTAGTTAGTTGCTTTATCCACGTAAAGCTCCCATAATGGGCAGTGAGGAATGGAGACCAGTGAAACCTCAATGCCGGAAGTCCTTTCCTCTTCGTTTTTAGACCCTTTTGCCCCCTCTTGAAATCTACCACTAAATTGGCTAAAACTTGCCCTTTACGGCTATATAGAGTAAATACTTGATGTCCAATGCGTCCAATATAGTTCCTTACTTAGCTATTCTTCTTGTATAGTCTAACCTCTGAAGTAGTGCTTGTAAGGGGAGCTGGGTGAGGATAACAATGGTATAGGCTTGGAAGTAATGAGGAAACTTCCTCGTGGCATGTATGGTGGCCAAGACGGCCTTCTCGAGGGGTAAATACTGGGTTCTACCTCTTGAAGGGACTTGCTTATGTAATAAATAGGCTTCTGCACCCCGGAGTCTACTCAAACTAGGACTAAGCTTACTGCATGGTTTATGATAGCTATGTATGCATACATGACCTCTTCCTTTTCAAACCTGGACAAGATGGAAGGGTGGGCCAAGTTCTTCAGTTCCTCAAAAGATTGATTACACTCCTCGGTCCACGTGAAATCTTTCCACTTATGAAATAACTGAAAAAAGGCCTACAATGATCGGCTGACTGAGAGATGAACTCATTCAAAGTTATGGTCATCCCTGTTAACCTTTGCACCTCTTTTGGGTTCCAAGGTGGGTACAAATCTTTGATGGCTCTGATTTTTTTAGGGTTAACTTCAATCCTTTGATGGGTGATCATGTAACCTAGGAATTTCCTATAACTAAAGCCAAAAGAACATTTGGAAGCATTAAGATGCAATTTATATTTTCTTAGTATTGAAAATACATCTCCCTGATCACTTAGATGCTTAGACACCTATTTACTCTTTACAACCATATCATCTATGTATACCTCAATATTTTGGCCTGGCTGGGCCTTGAACATCCTCGCATCATTCTCTGATAGGTAGATTCAACGTTCTTCAAGCTGAAGGGCGTCAGTCGATAATGGTAATTTCTAGTAGAAGTCAGTAATGTAGTTTTTTCTTGGTCGGGCAATGCCAATGGTATTTGATGATAGCCTTGGAAGGCGTCCAAAAAACACATCAAAGGATGGACGATTGTTGTGTCTACCAATTGGCTGATCCGGGGAACTAGGAAGGGCTCTTTAGGGTTGATAGGCCAAAAATATATTGACCCCTTGTGATGAATTAACCAATTAATTAATCAAGTTGATTAATTAAGTTCAATTCCATGCAATGAACGTGGCAGCACAAACAAATCACCAAATAACTAAATATGCAGTGAAAATTAAATGACATGGTGATTTGTTTACGAATGGGGAAAACTTACACAACAAAAACCCCACTGGGTGATTTTAAGATTACTACTTTCGAGAATCCATTATTATCAAAACAAGCAGTTACAAGTAAAGGAATCCCAGTACCTTATACCAACCTATAGCTAAACCCTTACCCCAATACCCAATTGAACTTGTTCTGTGGTGACAATCTCTCCTTGTATTGCACGGCTCCCAATACATGACTAACCAAAAGATGCGCGGATCCCAATACGCGACTTTATCACCAACTAGAGAAGGATGTTAGTTGCAAAGTTCTTTTGTTCATCAACCGATGAAGATCACGAAGTTACTTGGTCACAAAACCCCAAGTTGTACAAATACAGCAGCTTCTTCAAAACCTAGGGCAAACTAGGTTTCTGGTCACACTTGAGGAATTATGTTCTTGTGCAATTGTGCTCTTGACTGTGCAACTTGATACGACCCTTAAAATAATCCTTATTATGTTTAAGGTTGTGAGAAAGGAAAACTCAAACACATACTCACGGATTGGATGTAAAACAACTCTGAAAAACTGAGTTTCATAAATCTCGATAGATAGCCATCTATCGAACTAGCTGTCGAGCAATGGACTTCAGCAGCTTTTAAATCTTGATAGATACTAGTTGTCGAGATTTAAAATCCAACACTTTCTTAATTGATTCTTAAACAGACTTGCTTGGCTTTAACACTTGAACTTGAAACCTTATTTCTTGAAGTATTAAACACATCCTAAAAATACCCAATTATAAGTAAAATGTGTTTTATCAAAGGATTAGCCAATACATATAATGTTGACATATATTTCTAATATCCAATCACATATGTCCTAATAAGGGCAAGCTTTGTTCAAATCGTTTAAGTCCACACAAACCCTTCACTTTCCCAACTTCTTTTTAACAACCACAGTGTTGGCTAACCATTTGGAATAAAAAGCCTCTTTAACTGCTCCAGCTTGCTTAAACTTGTTCACTTCCTCTTTCATTGCCTCGGCGTGCTCTTTAGAGGAGAGACAAGGAGGTTGCCTTTTTGGCACGACAGCTAGGTTAATATTAAGGTGGTTGCATATAAGCTCTGGATTTACTCCTGGCACTTCATATGCACTCCATGAAAAGACGTCCCGATTGTCCCTTAAGAAAACTAGCAAAATTTTTCCTTTTTAACTAGAGGTAACTAGGTCCTGACCTGAAAGTATTTGTCCTTGTCTAACCTAATAATGACTTTCTCTAACTTTTCACATTGTAAACCATTTGTTACAGCCCGACTGAGTCTTCAAGCTCCTCAATTGTTGATTGCTATGAAACATTATCTGGGCTGAGAGAGCCCATTTCAGCTAATTGGTGGCTAATAGCAACAACCATACATTGCCTAACCATTGTCTAGCTTCCCACCAACTCCCCCACTCATTCCTTGGAGGGATATTTCACCTTTAAATGTAGGTTCATGGAGACAGCTCCCAAAGCATGAAACCAAGGTCTTACCAAAATTATCATGCAAGGGGAGTAAATGTCAACTACAATGAATTCCATTCGACCACTTCATTTCTCATTTGCACTAGTAGCTTAATCATCCCCTTAGGGATCATGGTTCTTCCATCGAACCCTACTAATGGTGAATCATATCTACTTAGATCCTTGGATTTCAAGTTTAGCCCTTTATATAAGTATGGGTACAAGACCTCAGCTCCACTTCCTTGGTCCATTAACACCCTTCTCACATCATACCCTTAAATACAGAGGGTCACTACTAGTACATCATCATGGGGTTGAAAGGTCCCTACTTTATCTTCATTTGAGAAGTCTAAAAATAGCTGTGATTCTATTTTAACCCTTTTGGATCCTTGGACCTACTCCTTTGGCTCTAGCTTTGACGCTATGGACATAATTCTAAAGGGGAAGCCTTCCCCCTTACTTGGTGTAACAAGGATGACACTGATGGTTCCCAATGGTGGGCGCATAATGGCTTTTAATTGGTATCGTTGCTTGGCCTAGCTTCCCTGCTTAGAAGGTTCAATTTGATTTTTGCAGCTCAATCTATAATGGGTTTTTGTTATTTTTCTAAAAATTTGCGAATTGGGTTTTGATATTTGATACTTAATCTATAATGGGTTTTTGTTATTTTTATAAAAATCTACTAATTGGGTTTTGGTTTTTGATAATCTCTAATGGGTTTTTTTTTGTTATAGGCATCGAAGAGCTTGCTAACTTTAGGGGGGATGTTGAATGGGTTTCTTGGATTTATTTTTTATTTTTCTGGATTTGATGGAGATTGGGTTGTCGAATTTAAGGTTGTGTGGTTGTTTACGGTTTGTTTGTGCATGGAGGCTGAAAATCTGGGTTTGAGTTTTGTGTTTTTTGTGTTTGGTTTCAAAGCATAAGAAAATCTTGTTGAATGTTTGTGTTTTGTAAATTTTTATGGGCATGTCTTTTTATTTAGTTGCTAAGAAAATGCAAGAAAAGAAAAGTAAATTTTTAATTTTTAATTTTTTGGGTAAGCTTAGTTGGAGAAGAACATGAAGAACTCACTCTGGGTTCTTCATGTTCTTCTGAGTTCTTCATGTTCTTCCAAAAAAAATAAAAGAAAAAAAAATTAATTTAACTAATTTCTTTTCCTTTTTTTAAAAAATAATTAGGTTAGAAATTTTTATATTATTTTTATCTGACGTGGCTTTTTAAAAAAATTAAATTGCTGATGTGACATTTTTAAAAATGTAAATAATTTTGTTAATATTATTTTAATTAACACATTAGCATTTACTGTTGAACTGTTTGCCACGTCGGATAATTCTATTAAATGAGTAATAGTAAGGACTAAAATAGAACGCGTTTTTCAAAATGAGGACTAAAAATGATGAAAATAAGAGATAGGGACCAAAATAAAAATCGCGTAAAAATGTAGGGATGAAAATGTGGTTTTTGTCTTAAATAAATTGTTATTAAATGAACCCTGTGTGCACCCAATTATGCCTGTTGGGCGTAAGGTGTATCTGGACTCACAATCTATTTGTATGGTGGGCTTTTGTGCTTTCTACAACGGGCGGTACTGTACTTAGCAAGCTCAATTCCCAAGCTTCCCTAATTATCTCTCTCTGTTTAACACCTTTTCCCCTTTTTACTTCAGGGAGTTTGTCTTTTCCCTCTTGGCCTTTTTTCTCCGGAATTGCCAACCCCCTTCCTTTGAATATCCCTTGCCTATGTATAGATCAGGTCGGTGTGACTGCACGATAGTTTTCTTGGTCAGTGGAGGGAGATGTCAAATGTTCCTTCTCCTAAGTGGGTGCTTTTAATGCGAGTGGGGAGAATGGCAGTGGCCTTAGAACTGATTCCACTGTGAGGCCTGTTACTCGGCGGAGGTGTTCCCTAGGCAATGGAGGGGAGGTCCAATACCGTTGCTCCGGAGTGGGCGTCAGCTGATGGGTAAATGGTGATAATGGCATTGAGACAAGGTCCACCGCTAGGTTTGTTGCTCGGCGGAGGTGTTTCTTAGGCAATGGAGGGGAGGTCCAATACCGTTGCTTCGGAGTGAGTGTCAAGTGATGGGTAAGTGGTGAGAGTGGCATTGAGACAAGGTCCACCGCTAGGTCTGTTGCTCGGTAGAGGTGTTTCCTAGAGTGTTGTCGGGCATACCGAGTGTCGAAGGTAAGGTTAGACACGTGACATCGTAGCAATGGGCTTTTGTGGATAAATGGTTTCAATAGGGGCGACGCCTGTACATTAGCCCCCCTTGATTCATGTTCGGATCTCGCTAATGAATGAAGGATCTTGGAGAGCTTATGGTGATTTTTTGAAGTTACCGAGTGCCCTTCACGTGTGACCGGGATAATTATTGAGGTTTCCTATAAGGGTAGTGCCATATCAAGCTGTCACGTTCGCAATAAAGACGTGGTGGTGGCTGAAGACGTCTGACAGTTGGCGAACCATCTGAAGGTTCGCGAACCGTCTGACGGTTTGTAAACTGCGCCCACGCGTGTGGGGATTTTACCAAAAAAGGGAATTGGGCGGGTTTCTTCCAGCCCTTTGCTTCATTAAATGCTTGGATTTTTGTATATATATAGCTCTCATTGGGTCTTGTTTTACTTTTTTGCGTCTTCTTCATTATCAATCCTTTTCTGCCGAGCATTCCTCCTCTGCGCCAAAACATCTTTCCTGCCTCTCAATTTCTAGAACCCAAAGTAAGTCTTCTTCGCCTTCTTTCCTTTTCCAATTCTGACCTGTGTCGTACCTTAGGGATCGGGTATTCTCACCTTCTTGCCCCTAGGGCTGCCTTGGGCAGCTTTAGAGAGACCTTTGGCGTCCTAGGGGATGTCGATGTTGCGTATTGCAACGTGGGCGATATTGCGTTTAAGAGGGCTGCTGATCCGCATACTGGGTTTTTTTCGTTAATGTCTATACTTGAGGGCGGGGTTAGATTCCCCATAGATCCTCTTATCATAGGTACCTTAGGTTTTTACGGTCTTTGCCCCGACCAATTTCCCCCTAATTTTTATAGAGTGGTTAGCTGCGTTAGCTGATTAAATTAGATGTTCAGCCTTCAATTGAACCACCATGACATCAATTTCATGTACAAACTGTGCGGTAGTTTTGATAGTGGGTATTACCTAAAGACTAGAGATATGAGAGTCTGTATTATCTCTTGTCTCCCTGAATCCAACAAAAACTTGGCTGGAGAGTTCGTCCGGGTGCGCAACAACTGGCTCGACAGTGAGTTGCTTTGCCCACTTTCACCCTGTGAAGTTGGTCGGTACCGAGAATAGTCATCCTTTTTCCCTTTGCTCACACGTTACCTTCCTTTTTTGTTTAATTGATAAGTTTGTGTTTGTTTGCGGACTCGAAAAGATTTTTGCCGAACGCTCAGGTCATACAAACGCGTGATCTTAACTTCGTCCCCCGATCCGAGATCTTCGTGAACGGCGACGGGCAGCTCAGGGCATCCTATCTGATCCTCAGAGTTAACCCGGTATACAACACCTAGCAAAATTTCAGCCAGGCACTTTTGGTGGATAGCTTGTTTCTGTCATATATAGACGTCCGGCACCAAAGATTCCTTCCCCCCTCACTCACGACCGGCGAAGCATGAGAGCTCGGCCCTCGTTATACGACTGCAGACGACATAGCGTCGGTGAGAGACGAGTTCGCCGAACGTGTATCTCGAGAGCGACAGAGACACAAGATAATCGAACGGCCGGGCGACGCAGCCCCAGTAGCCGAGGGGGGAGCATCTGAACTAACAAGTACTTCGGGCACCAAGTCAGACCACGCAAGGAAAATGGTGTAGCGTAGGGAAATGACACTTGCTCGGTTCGTTCCTAGTGTTGGGTATGAGACCCAACCTCGATCTCTGCGAGGGTCGGGTTGGGTCCCTCCTGTTGTTAAAACCAAGAAGAGAAAACGAGCCGCCGAGAAGAACACCCATGTTCCCGGTGACGCTCTGCCAAAGACTCCACCTTATCCCTGGGGCGGGCCACGGACCCAGGAGACGCCGGTCGTCACTTCTCCTGCCCCTTAGATTGGGACAGACGTAGCATCTTCTTCTCGGCCCGAAGTAGGCTGGCAGCACACTTTCTTCTTGGGCGACATACCTTTATTAGAGACTTCCAGCCTTCGGCTATAGGACAAAGGTGAAGGGGAGCGGGTGGCTCAGAGTTTGGTGCAAGGCCTCATGCTGCCCGAGAATGCCTAGTACTATTCAAGCGGCGACGGCAAGACGCTCGCTTGGCAGCTTCAATGGCATACTATCGTGGTAAGTTCCTATTCCCTCTATTGCGCACGTTTATAGCGGGTGTCTTTCTTCCAAACTTCACCAACCCGTTGCTATATTAATCGCAAGCTACGCAGTTGACATGAGTCATGGACGGGAGGCTAAAGGAAGCAGCCGAGGCTGTTGAGGGAGAGAAGGCGCTAAAGGCGGTTATCGAAATTACTGCCAAAGAGAAAGAGGAGGCCGCCATGACGTCCGAGAGGAAACCGATAAACGCCGAGAGAGCCCGACGGTCTGCTGAGAATAAGCTAGTCGCTATGGAGACAAAGCTGGGCGAGACGGAGCTTAAATTGTCAACGTCGGACAACATGAGTCTAGCCTAAGCTAACCAAATCGGTGAACTGAAAAGGTCTCTCGAGGCCTACGAGAATGCGTGGTATGACAAGGGCTTCTTGGACACTAAGAACTCTACCGAACCGATCATCTACCAAGCGCAACGCCATGGGTTCAAAGAGGGATGGCTGGCTGCTTTTTAGGCTATGGGGTTGGCTGAGGATTCCCCACTATGGAACCCAACGCAGATCCCTTATCCGGCCACTTCTCCTCCTGTTCAGGGACAAGCCGAGAGCACGGGTGAAGAAACTCCAAGCATGATTGACCTTGTGTGGGAGATTGATGCTCATGCGGAGACAACTGACCCGGAGGTTACGAGTGACACCCGGATCGAAGATGTAACTACTCATTTGCCCGGAGATTTATCCAGGAGCCCTGCCCCTTTTCAAAACCCCATCGATCCTGCCATGTGATTAACCGATTTTATTTTATTTTATTATTATTATTTTTTTTAATTTGGTAAGCCTACGCCGCCTGGATGTGGTGACAGAACAATTTCTTTTGTTGGAATATAAATTTGCATGTTTCGTTCTTTATTTACGAATTTATTTATGTTTTCTTGGAAACTGTCGACCATTTGTATGATCAGGGTTTTATATGCTCGTTATGCCTGATTTTTTTACTCAAGGTGGCAGGGCGTAACTATCCTGCCTTTAGGATCTTTAGCTCAGGACAGGCTTAGTCTTAAGTTTTCTACCTGTTCGGTGATAGATACCCAAACGAGGACAGGTTCCGGTCCTTAAAGAATTAAGTGTTAAGGTTTCTACCTGCTTGGTGATAGGGATCGAACCGAGGAAAGGTGTGTCGGAGAATTAAGTTTTTTTCACCTGCTCGGTGATAGGGATCGAACCGAGGAAAGGTGTGTAAAGAATTAAGTTTTAGGGTTTCCACCTGCTCGGTGATAGAGATTGAACGGAGGAAAGGTGTCTGTCTTTGGAGAATTAAGTTTTAAGGTTTCCACCTGCTCGGTGATAGAGATCGAACCGAGGAAAGGTGTCTGTCCTTAGAGAATTGAGTTAAGGTTTCCACCTACTTGGTGATAGGAATCAAACCAAGGAAAGGTGTCTGTCCTTAGAGAACTAAGTTTTAAGGTTTCCACCTGCTCGGTGATAGGGATCGAACTGAGGAAAGGTGTCTGTCCTTGGAGAATTAAGTTTTAAGATTTCCACCTGCTCGGTGATAGGGATTGAACCGAGGAAAGGTGTCTATCTTTGGAGAATTAAGTTTTAAGGTTTCCACCTGCTCGGTGATAGGGATCGAATCGAGGAGAGGTGTCTGTCCTTAGAGAATTAAGTTTTAACCTAAAGATTTTTCGTATGTTTTTCTTTTACCCAGCAACAATAGCTTGAGATTACTAAGGTTACGTGCATCTTAATGAATAAAGGCCTTTATGTTGAGCGTGTGATAATATGGGATTACATCAAGTTCACATCTTTGGAGGATAGCCAGTTAATAGTAAAACTTTTTTAAGTTACGAACATTCCACGGCCGTTGTAGCAACTTTTCCGCCAAATCTTCTAAGCAGTACGCCCCTGCTCCGACGATGGCTGTCACTCGGTAAGGCCCCTCCCAAGACGGACCTAGCTTTCCTGCATTAGTGTCTCGCGTATTCCTTATGACCTTGCGGAGTACCAGATCCTCGACCACGAACTCCCTTTTCCTCACTGTTCTATTGTATCTCCGAGCAAGTTTTTGTTGATACTCCGTTAGTCGAATGGTGGCCGTTCTTTGATGCTCCTCTAGCAAGTTCAACTCCTTCGCCATCTGCTTCTCATTCTTGTCTGGCGTGAATCTTGCAACCTAAGCATTGCACAAGTTCACTTCAGCGGGGATGACAGCCTCTGCCCCCGTAGGTTAAAGAGAACGGTGTTTCTCCCGTGGATCTCCTGGGAGTTGTTCAGTATGTCCACAGGAAACTTGGCAACTTCTCAGCCCACCTGCCTTTAACGCCTTCCAACCTTTTCTTCAATCCGCTCACGATGGCCTTGTTGGTCGCCTTTGCTTGGCCGTTGCTTTGTAGGTATGCTGAAGTGGAGTATCAGTTCTAGATTCCAGGTTATGGCAGAACTCTCGGAAGGCCTGGCTGTCAAACTGTAGACAATTGTCTGACACAAGAGATTCCAGAACACTAAATCTCATTACAATGTTTCTCCATACGAATCTCTTGACGTCAACATCTCGGATGTTTGCCAGCGCCTCCGCCACTGCCCACTTGGTGAAGTAGTTTACTGCCACCAATACAAACCTTCGGTTGTCCGTAGCCCGGGGAAACGACCCGACTATATCTAGCCCCTAACGAGCGAACGGCCAAGGGCCACTAAGCAGGTTCAAGTTCCTGCTAGGCTTGTAAATCATTGGAGCGTGTATCTGACATTGTTTACATTTCTGGGAATACTCGGTTGCATCTTTCCTCATTTGCGGCCACCAAAACCCTTGAGTCATTGCCCGATGCGCCAACGATCGTCCCCCCACATGGCTTCTGCACCCCCTCGTACAGCTCAGCTAACAGTTCTTCAGCCTGACTAGGATGAAGACACTGCAGGTATGGTCCTTCGAATGACCTCTGATATAGCTTTCAGTCGGGAGACAACCAGTACCGAGCAGCATTGCGCCGTGCCCTGGCTGCCTCTTTCTCGTCTTTCGGAGCACAGTTCTCAATGAGGAAGTTGATTATAGGATCCATCCAGCACTCCTCGGCGACTGTCACCTGGGCAACCGGTACTCTAGTAGTGATACTTAGTTCGGCTACTAATTCCACCCTGATCAGCCGAGGTACCATTAGGACTTGATTAACTATTAGGAGAGAATCCGAGTAAACTTCTACTTCTTTGGTTCCCAGATCCATGACGACCCTGAGTCCGGCGAGCAGAGCCTCATACTTGGCCTCATTGTTGGAAGCCCTGAAGCCCAACCTAAACGAGTGTTCCAGTTTTAGCCCTTTCGAGGTGATGATCACAATTCTAGCCCCCACTCTTGCTGCATTGGATGCGCCATCCATAAATACTTTCCATGGCCTGACTTCCGTAAGGCAGATCATATCAGTACTTTTCGGCGTAAACTTGGCAATAAAGTCTGTAAGCACTTGTCCCTTCATCGAATTCCTCGACCGGTATCTGATGTCGAAAGAACCTAGTCGAGTTCCCCACTTAGCTATCCTGCCCGTGAAGTCAAATCTTCTCAGCAATGATTGGAGTGGGTATTCTGTAAAGACATAGACGGTGTGGGCCTGAAAGTATTAAGGCAGCTTTCTGGTGGAATGCACGAGTGCCAACACCAGTTTCTCCAACGGTAGGTACCTAGTCTCGGCGTCAACCAACATCTTGCTGATGTAATAAACCGGGAGCTGTACACCATTATCTCTTAATAGCACGGCGCTGGCCGCATGCTCGGATACCGAGAGGTACATATACAGGTCTTCTCTTAGTTTCGTAGCTGTCAACGTCGGTGCCCGCCCAAGGTAGTCCTTAAGATCTTAGAAAGCCCTATCACACTCCTCATCTCAGTGAAACCCCCTCAATTTCTTCAAAAGCCGATAAAATGGCTGCCACCGATCAGCGAACTTGGAAATAAATCGGTTGAGAGCGGCCAGCATACCGGTCAACTTCTGAACCTCCTTATGATTGCTCAGCGTTTTGAGGGGTTTCACGGCCTCAATCTGATCGGGTTGACTTCGATTACCCTTTTTGTAATTAGGTAACCCAAGAACCTGCCGAACCTTACTCTGAAAGCACATTTATCGGCGTTGAGGCGCAGCTAGTGTTGCCGGAGCATTTCGAACACCTCCTTAAGGTTGTTGATGTGCTGCCCTTCCTTTTTGCTTTTTACCACCATGTCATCAATGTACACCTCAACCGTGCACTCGATCTTATCCCTAAACATCCTCGTCATCATTCGTTGATAAGTGGCTCTCGCGTTCTTCAATCCAAATGACATTACGGTATGGTGATAGTTGGCGTCGGGTGCTATGAATGCCGTCTTCTCCTGGTCCTTGGTGGCGAAAGCAATCTGGTGGTAACCCTGGAAAGCGTCAAGAAAGCTCATCCTTGGGTGCCCGTATGTAGTGTCTACCAATTGGTTAATTTTCGGCATTGGGAACGGATCTTTTGGGCATGCTCGGTTCAGGTCGGTGAAGTCAACACAAACCCTTTATTTTCCGTTCTTCTTCTTCATGACCACCGTGTTTGCGAGCCATTCTAGAAAAAATGCTTCTTTTATGGCCCCCGCCTCTCTCAGTTTCCCAACCTCTTGTCTGACGGCTTCCACGTTCTCCTTTACGGACCTTCTCGATCTCTGCTTCTTTGGAGGGCATAGAGGATCTACCTTCAGCTTGTGAACTATAAATTTCGGGTCTACCCCGGGCACCTTGTACGGGTTCTAAATGAACACATCCATGTTTTGTATAAGAAAAAGCAGAAACTCTGCCCTTGCCTGGTCATCCAGGTTTACCCCTATTTGGAAACACCTCTTGCCCCCCGGCAGGATCTTTACTCTCACCAGCCCCTTTACAGCAGCGAACCCCTCTAGTTGGGGCTGTTGTAATTGCTATAATGCATCCCTCTCGGTTGAAGTCCTTTGCTTGGCTTGTTTGTGGGCTGTGGCTACCACGCATTGCCTGGCCGCCTGCTGGTCACCTTGTATCACTGCAACCCCGTCTTCGGTCCGAAATTTGACTTTCACATACAAGGTGTATGGTACAGCTCCCATGTCATGTATCCACGCCTTTCCGAGGATTGCTGTGTACGGTAAGTAAGAGGCGACCACTATGAATCTCACGATTACCTCCTTTCCTCCCATGTTGACAGAGAGTGAAATCTACCCTTTTGGTGTCACCATGTGCCCATCGAACCCTATCAATGGCGTATCGTACTTGGACAAGTCCTCCTTATTCAGGCCAAGCCCCCTTGTATAGGTTCGGGTACATTACGTCTACTCCACTCCCCTGGTCTATCATAATTCTTTTTACTATGAAGCCCTTTACACGGGCGGTGACTACTAAAGCGTCGTGGTGTGGCTGGGCGGTTCCTTCCAGGTTGTCATCGTTAAATGCTATAGGTTGTCTAGAATACCTCGGTTTCTTCCTCGGGGGTTGCTCGCCTGCACAACCTTCTGTTGATACCACGGCTAATACCTCTCTTGTGATCGGCGCTGTAGGGTCCCTCGATGCCATGTGGATGACCTCTATTACTCCTAGAGGGGGTGGGAGGGGGTCTCGCCACACCCGATCTGCTTATTTTGTTTCTTGATTCCCGGTCTTTGCAAGAAATTCCTTCAGATGGCCTGCCTTCACTAACTGCTCCAAGTGATTTTTCAACACTCTCCACTGCTCCATGGTGTGCTCTTTATCTCTGTGGTAGGTGCAATACAGGTTCTGGTTTCTCCTTGATGGGTCGCCCGCCATCTTATTCAGCCGCTTAAAATTCGGCTCATTCTTTATCCTATCAATGATCCTGTGTATGGGCTCCTTAAACACCGCGTTGACTCCCCTAATATCCTGGCCGTGCTCCTGAATTATCAAATCTTTCCTGTGTCTAGGGACGAAGCTAGTATTCCGAGGATAACTGACGACTGCGGCCTTCCCCTTGGTCTACAGCCGATCATCTTCCAATCGCTTGTACTCCTCGATACGCCTCATCAACTGCCTCATATCCTCGGGAGGTCTCAGGGTCAACAATTCTCTCAGCCCAGATTCTTCCTGTAGCCCCATCCGAAAGGTGCTTGCCGCGATCTTTTCGTTGCCCCTACCGATCTCGTTGTATAACTCCCAATATCAGTTGGCATAGTTGCGAAGGGTTTCCCTAGCCCTTATCTTCATTGATAGTAATGCATCTACCGGCTGCGGAACCCGGTTGCATGTCATGAACCTCACTCCGAACTCCTGAATTAGTTCCGAGAAATTGCGGATCGAGTCTTTCTTCAATCCGTTAAACCACCTCAAAGCAGTAGGGCTGAGACTTGAAGGGAAAACCCTACACATCAGTGCATCGTTATGAGCGTGCAGGGACATCATTTGAATATGGTGACTTACATGTTCGACCGGGTCTGTCTTTCGAGTGTAGGAGTTGAATGGATGCCAGGTGAACCTGCTCGGCATAAGCGCCTCCTCAATGTCTCTTGTGAATGGGGGACCGAGCATCTTGGTGTAATGCCCGGCTCATTGCATCCATGGCCACGTTTCGTGGTCACCCCTCATCCAGGGAAACCGATCCATGGTCCGCGTACTCTCGTGAACGCTTACGGTGTCGACGAGATCCAGATTGATGGGATCTTGTCATATGGTGATTCCCCATACTGGCTGACCTTTCTCGCCGATCCTCTTGATCTTTTCTCCTTCGTCTTCCCCGTGCTTACAACTCCAAATCCCTCACTGTCCTACACAAGTGTTCCAGTTCCTAATTCCTTTGTTCAAGCTCTTGGTCTCTCCTGTCATGGCAGTTGCGCCCCGAGGCGTCAGATATTGTCCGAAGGGTTTGGTACGATTCTTTTCCAAGCCCGGACTCCACTGCCCCCTCGTTTCTTCTATCCTCCCGCCTCTTTTGCCTATTTTCTCGCCATGTGAACCCTCACGAGGACCCCCCAAAACTGCTCTCTGCATGGCTTCCCTGTCTGCTCTTAGACATTCTCCCGTGTATTCCTAGACAGAACCACAGCTTGGTAGGAGATCCCCACAGACGACGTCAATTGTGTGCACCCAATTACGCTTGTTGGGCCTAAGGTGTATCTAGGCTTACAATCTATTTGTATGGTAGGCTTTTGTGTTTCCTACAATGGGTGGTACTATACTTAGCGAGCCCAATTCCCAAGCTTCCCTGATTATCTCTCTCTGTTTAACACCTTTTTCCCTTTTTGCTTCAGGGAGTTTGTCTTTTCCCTCTTGGCATTTTTTCTTTGGAATTGCCAACCCCCTTTCTTTAAATATCCCTTGCCTATTTATAGACCAGGTTGGTGTGACTGCACGATAGTTTTCTTGGTCAGTGGAGGGAGAGGTCAAATGTTCCTTCTCCTAAGTGGGTGCTTTTAATGCGAGTGGGGAGAATGACAGTGGCCTTGGAACTGATTCCACCGCGAGGCCTGTTGCTCGGCAGAGGTGTTCCCTAGGCAATGGAGGGGAGGTCCAATACCGTTGCTCCGGAGTGGGTGTCAGTTGATGGGTAAGTGGTGATAGTGGCATTGGGACAAGGTCCACCACTAAGTCTATTGCTCAACGGAGGTGTTTCCTAGGCAATGGAGGGGAGATTCAATATCGTTGCTCCGGAGTGGGTGTCAGCTGATGGGTAAGTGGTGATAGTGGCATTGGGACAAGGTCCACCACTAAGTCTGTTGCTCGGCGGAGGTGTTTTCTAAAGTGTTGCCGGGCATGCCGAGTGCCGAAGGTTACACAGGATAGGCTAACAAGTCCGGGCTGAGTAAGGTTAGACACATGGCATCGTAGCAATGGGATTTTGTGGATGAATGGTTTCAATGGGGGTGACGCTCGTACAAACCCTTAGTATTATCCCTTGTCATGAGAACTTGGGGGTGTCTATACCCATGGGCTAGCCTAGAGTGGTAAGTTGGGGTTGAGATTTAAGTAAATTTTCTAAACTAAAAATATTTTTAAAAAATCAACAAATATTACAAAAATATAATTGAAATTTAGAGTAGGGCAAGTAGCTTTACAGTTGGATAAGCGAAGAAATAGAGGTAAACACCAAAGATGGGAACTCTAATTCCAATACAAACACAATTGTTTGCGTATTGTTGCATTTTATATTTGGCGCTCCAAGAAGAAAGTCCATCTATGACCAAGTGTTTTCTTTCTCGAAAAATTCTGGTGCCACAAACTAGTGCATAACTTTGTGCACAACTCGTCCACGTGGCTAGTTGTGCACAAGTTTGTGGCACCAGATGAACTCTTCTTTCTTTAAAAAATAATAATCATCATCATCATGACATAATAAAAGTTAAAAGCCATACGGTTTCTTTCCACATATTCAATACACTTACACCACCACCTAATATCTCCTAATTCTGACATTTTCTTTTTAGAATATTAATTATTTTTAACATGCCCGGGAAGGGGGGAAAATGTCTTAAAGAAATTGACGGTATTGTATATCCAAAAAGGCATTCCTAATTATGACTTGAGTGAAATTTAAATTATACAAAAATTATATTAAAAGAGAACTTCATATATTGATCTAAAAAAGAAAACGCGCTTACACAAATACATAAAGTCTTACAATTTCTTTCTACAATTATTTTTTTATTTTGAAATTTTTACATGATAGTCTTATTACCAATATCGCAAGTTATATCTCTATCAAAATTTTAGTTAGATAAAAATTTTATTGGGATTTTTTTCTTTTTATTTGTAAGGACCTAATATATTGTTAAGGGGACTAAAGTTTAAGGACAAAGTTTAGCTACAAACTTAAATGTGCTCTAAGGCTACAAATCTAATTAAACAATTTAACATGACCACATATTTTGAAAATCTAATTATTGAATAGCATATTCTTAAAACGCATGTCAAATTTCATGGTAATTGTATGTTATTTACTTTTGGTCCAAAAATTTATTTTTTTATGTATAATTTTAGACTACAAAAACTCGAAATTTAAAGAATTGATTGATGACATAGCTATTAATTTTTTATTTTTTTGAAATCTTGTAAGTATGAAGAATATAAAAAAAAAAATGTAATCTATTTGTGAATCTGTCAAAATTTACGTATAATAAAAAAAAAATTGAGTAGAATTATAGTATTAGTTTACAACCAAGTTTGTTACCAAATTTTGTTCAAAATTTAATTATGTTGGGCCTAAAAAAATTTAGGGTGGTCACAAATATTTTTTAAGTAAAAAAATAATAAAATTTTAAACTTTATATATAATAATTTTTTTTTCAGGTCAAGTTGATCTTGTGACTATCCAAAACTGAACATAGAGTCGCTAATGAACTTATCATTTGGTTGAAATTTAAGTTGCTTACTTGTGACTTAAAATTTGACACTTTACTCATTTAAGGTGTGACAGAAATTTAAGTTGGTTTGAAATCCCATGATACACTTGTTTCGTTAGGTTCTTTTTAATCTTATTTAATTTCGTATTTTGGAGATATAAAATTATAACAAAATTATATATTTAGCTCTATTTAAAAAAAAAAAAAAAAAAGAAGAAAAGAAAAGAAAAGAAGGTGACCAAACTCTAACTAAGCTAGTGTAAGACGAGTAAAATGTCAAATTCGAAATGACTCTTAAATTTTGACCAAAAAATATGCGGCGGGGAAGTTGTAATTTCTGCTCAATAAAAACAACTATGAAAAAGAAGAAAAAAAGAAAAGAAAAGCAATATTCCCCATATCCGTTTCCTTCATCCTCACACAATATCACAAATATTCCAAAAATTGCGTGCATTCACACACATTTATTGAGTGGGGAGATAATCTTCTGATAAATAAATAAATGAATCAGGTGTGTTTCATTCTTGAATCATTGTGTTGTGTTAGAGTTTAAAATAAAATATATATGGAGGACTGCCATCATCGCCACAGCTCCGCCTCCTCTTCCTCGTCCTCCTCATCTGCATCCCTCGATCTTCGATCTCAAACTTCCACCAATGTTGCTGTCTCTTCTATGTCCCACGGTATTTTTTACATCATCATCATCATCAAATTTCTACTTTATTACCTTCCTGTTTCTAGTTTCAAATCAATTACATTTTTTAAATGCCTCCCGTAACCCGTTTCCATTTTTTCCTCTTTTACTTCTCAAATTCTTAACTCTCTAAATTTGTTTACATTCCTGATCACTTACATGTAGAATGTGACAATGGTTTAATCGCCATAATCTTTGCTTTTTTTATTTAAATTTTCACGATCAAATTCGTTTTTTTTTTTAATTTTTTTTTATTACACTTCTCCTTATTAATTCTCTAAAATTTAGCATTTCTGACTTAATCCCGTTATTAATACACACACGGGATTAAGCAATAATTGTGATAATGGTGGTTACTTGTCCTTTGTTCGCAAAATTTGTAGCATGACTTTTAAGTATGTCTAAATGATTGCTAGGGTATAATTGAAATAATTGCCATGATTGAAGCTATTATTTATTTATTTACATGATCAAATATGTAGTTACTCTGTTTCTAGTAAAAATATATGTGATGATTGCTTTTTATTTGTTTGCAAAATTTGAAGCATGACTTTAAGTATATTTAAATGGTCAAATATATAGTTTGTGCTGTGGTTTGTCTTCTCTTAAAATTTTCATTTTTTCTAAGTTTTCTGTTTTGGAATTACCAATGTGGAAAGGGTACAATTGAAATTAATGGAATGATTGATTGCGGACATTTTGTTTATTGGACAAAATTTGAAGTTATCTTTGTGTTTTCAGTGCCACTGTCTCCTGTGGTTAGTTGCTTCTTTTATTCACTAATTACAAATGGGTAGCAATGTGGGAACTGAACTGGGAAAGGCACGGTTGGTTGTAATTAATGCAATGATGAGGGTCATTTTTATTTTATAAGAAAAATGTGAAGCATCTTAGGTAGTGACATAAGAGAGAGAGAGTATGCGTGGTTGTGTGGATCTCATATGGTTAATTTTCATGGTTTCACAAGTAAGTTGATGGAACTGGAAGTAGTTGATTAAAATAACGGGATTTCACAGGAGGTGTGATTGAAAATGTTGAAAGCGCAAGAGGTATCATTAGAATTATATTGACAAGAGTTTTGTAGCTTAGTGGCATTGCCCGGTATCTTTTAAAAGGATAACCAAGGTTCAAAAGCCCCTTTTTCACTTGTTTTTTTTTTTTTGATAAGTAACGTGAGAAATTTTATTAGGAAAAAACCAATCAAGTACATTGGAAGTGTACTACATTGAACCATAAACTATATGCTAATTAGGTATTCTATTCTTTCCCGTGAGTTGTCTAAAATTAAAATTTTTTCGACTCTGAGTTACTCAGTTTTCAATTAGAATTTATAGATATAAGGCTAGGGTCAAATGGGATGATTTAGCTGTGTTTTTATTTATGGATAAATATTTATAGAATTTAAATAATTTATATGATTACATACAAGAAGTAATAATTTTCTGTTTTTGAGGTCACTGTGCCTTGTGGTCTTCTGTTGTTGTGTGTTATTCCCCTTCCATTCATTAGATATAAATGTGGGAAGCCTATGGTTTTAATCAATGGGATGGTTGCGGTTATATGTTTGAATAATAATTAGAACCATTTTAGGCATTAGGATGTATTAGAATTTTAATTTATGAATGTGCTTTTGCTTAGGGATTACTGAGAGTAATTCATCAGCACAAAGTGTGCCTGGGGAAGTGTTGGCTGTTGGAAGATCAGATGCGAGTTCGAGTTCAAGTTCGAGTGAGCTTAGTAAGTCCAAGCAAAATAGCAGGCTTGGAGTGCTGGCAATGAAGTTTTTTGACGAGAAAATTCCACTCAAGAAGAAGGTTTGATACATAAATAAATTTTAACTCATGCTTTTGCAATTTGGCATCATGCTCATTTTAGCTTATTTTTTCTTTGAATTTAGTGCTTAGGTAGGTGACATATAATATATGTTTTTTACTTGATTGAAGCGAATAGTTATTGATTGATATGGGTTTAAGACTATATACATGTATTACCTTAGCTGGAGTACCTATGAAATAGAAAAGCACTTATAATAAAACCAAACCAATAGATATGCAATTGAGTGGTGTGTATATTCACTATCCTTGTTATAGCATTTATATGTTTTATGTAAATAGGAGGTGAAAATTTTCTTAAAGTATAACGGACTACAAAACCACTTAATGGCATATTGTTCCAATGGACAGATATAGTCCACATATTTGGTGTAGTTAAACTAATTTTTTTTGAACTGTAAATAATTGTTATTGGACTTATTGTTGCTGCCATGTTTTGTTTTCCTTATGTTTTAGTCCATCATATGTTCATGATTATATTTTGTTACCTATTATTATTCTTTCTCCCACTTAGGGTGAGTTTGGTTTAGTTTTTTAAAATCGGACTTTTTGAAAAAGTGGGATTTTCAAAAAGTGTAGTATGAAAAAGTGCTTTTTGAAATAGTTGA
The DNA here is from genome assembly GCA_032878915.1 of Castanopsis chinensis. Taxonomy (NCBI): domain Eukaryota; kingdom Viridiplantae; phylum Streptophyta; class Magnoliopsida; order Fagales; family Fagaceae; genus Castanopsis; species Castanopsis chinensis. The sequence goes on along the minus strand of JAVQMG010000102.1, from coordinate 7,661,100 downwards.
GTGTTTGGTAAAAGGTGTTAAAAAGTGTTTTTTGAAAAAATAGAGTGTTTGGCTAGCACTTATGAAAGTGATGGTTTGAGTGGTAAATTAACAAAAAGGACAATGTAAATATAAAGGAGTTTGTTTCATACTTAAATCAACTTCTTCATCATACTTAAATCAAATTTTCTCTTTCTAAAAACATTATTTTTTTCTCACCAATATTAACTAATAATAACCTACGACTTAAGATTAATTATGAAAGTATTGTGAAAATATTGTGAAAATATTGTGATAATTGATACTGATTTTAATTTGAACATACTATTACAATTAATTTTTTTCTCTTTCTAAAAAAAAATATTTTTTTCTCACAAATATTAGTTAATAATAACCTACCACTTAAAATTTATTGTGAAAGTATTGTGGAAATATTGTGATAATTGATAATTATTTTAATTTGAACGTACTATTAAAATTATTTTTTCTCTTTTTAAAAAAATTATTTTTTTCTCACTAATAATAACCTACCACTTAAAATTTATTGTGAAAATATTGTGATAGTATTTTTTTCCCTCTTTTTTTCTCCTCTACACATGTACCCTTTTTTTTTTCCTTTTTTTTTCCTCTCCACACACGTACCCTTCTCTTTTCTTTTTTGTCATTTTTTCCCCATTTTCCCTACCACTTCCTCTGGAACATTCCAGTTTCATTCTACAGAGCTCTTTTTTTTTTTTTTTTTTTCTTCCTTTCTCTCTTTTCTCTGACCACTTCGCCTGCAAGTTCTACTGTATTTGATCTTTGCTGCGTGATTCTACAGTGCTTGATCTTTGCTGCGTGATCTCTCTTTTCTCTTACCATTCTACTATGCTTGATCTTTGCTGCGTGATTTTCTCTTTTCTATTACCATTCTACTGTGCTTGATCTTTGCTGCTTTATCTTACCGCCGCCTGTCTTCATCTCCATTGAGTCAGATTGGTTTTTTGAAGGGCAGAGCAGAGAGATGAGATGAGAGGAATGAGGAATCTAGCGTGAGAACTGAGAACATCTTCTGATTTATTGAAGGGTAATTTGGTATTTGCTCATAGAGTCCAACGGATATATAAATCAATGCGCATGGGCTTTTCCAAAATGCACCTCAGAGCTCCCTTATGGCATTGCGTGTTCTCTTCACAAACCCAAAACGCAACTTTTATACCTAACCAAGCGGGCTTTTTGTATTTGTAGTTTCACAACGGGTTTTTTGGGTTGGGAAAGCTGAAACAAACAAGCACTTATCATCTCTATGTGAGCATTATTTCCTCTTTAACTCAGCACTTTATAGATAGACATTTTTATTAGAATGTTTAAAGGTCCTACCATACCTTTCCCAAAAAATAAAATAAAATAACATTAGCCAAACCAAAAAAACTCCCACATATGGTATTTGAGTACCATCGAGAAAAGCTAACTGGATAAATTCGGCAGGGATCACCCGCTCAAGTCTGGGGTCTTACAAATTGTAATATGTTAAGTGATTTCACTGATTCACTTCTTTTTTGTGTGTAATTATTATTATTATTTTTGGTAATTCTTTTAGGTTATGGAATGCTCACCATCATGAGTAATTTTTATTTTTTACTTATTAAAAAAAAACCGCTCATATTCACAATCTTTTTTGATATTTGAACAAGATTAATATGGGAGAGTTGGTGAACATTGGACATATATACACACACACGTGTCCATAATATGTATGTATGTATGCTTGTTTGTGCGCATGCATTGTGTATGTCTGTTTTTTAAAATGTGTATGCATGTATTGAAGTTCTACTTATTGTTTATAAGTTCATGGTTTTGTAATGTAGTGTCTGGATATTGACAATTTTTGAAAAACTCTGCAGCTTAAATGGTTAAAACGAGTTGCTATGGTTAAAGATGATGGGACCATACAATTTGAAGTTCCAGGAGATGTTGAACCCCAAGCTCTTGATATTGGTACTGGAGTTGTTTATAATGAAGTGGCTGATGCAGAACCTGTAGACACAACTGAGGTTCAAGATATACCTCCGCTGCAAATTGTGATGCTTATTGTTGGAACACGAGGAGATGTACAGCCCTTTGTTGCCATTGGAAAATGTTTGCAGGTTATTATTGTTTTCAGTTTCTTATGAGCCCATTAAAAGGTCTGATAGGAGAAACAATAAAAACAAGTGAAGTTTGGAGATATAGCCACTCTTCTACTGGTTGCAACTGCACTTCATGTCATGCATCATCTTGTAGTGCATGATGCAACTGCATGTGAACTTAAAGAAGTTTGTTTCCATGTGTGTTGCTGATTGGTGGGGTCTTGGCATGAATATGCACCCCACATATGAAGGGCATGTACATTAGAAATGGATGTTCCCCCTTTTCTTTTTGGCCTAGGGAGGATTGGAGATTTGAAATGTTGCTGTCACTTTACTATAATTGTGACTCCTTTCAGTATTGCTGAAGAGCTGGTGAGGCTTTTCTAATGATGCTGTTGAGGTTTTAATTATCCAACTTGTTTGAATTGTTTTAGCATTTTAGTTCTTTATCAATAAGTTTAATGCTCATGCTGGCTATTTGCTATTCTCATTATTTTTTGTTATTTTTTCTTTTATGATTGATAACTTACACCATGCATGTGACAGGTTGTGATAGTACCATTTGACTTAAATGTTATTATCATTATTTATTTATTTATTTTTTTCACTTAGGGAAAACCACAATAATAAGCTATCTATTTGTTTTTTTTTTTGAGAGAGTTATAACCTATGTTGTCTGCTCCTGATGAATAACTTTTTATCATAAGACCAAGACACTAATTAGTTTTTGATGTAGGTGGGGATTAAACCCCAGATTCCTTATTCAATCATTAGAGATTTTACCAGTTGAACAAATTGGAACTCACAATAAGCTATCTACTTGGTATTTGTTTTTTATTTTTTATCATAGCTTGTAAAATAAAAAATCTAACTCTAATAAAAACTGTTTCAAACCTAGAACACATATAACTAGACTTTTTAGACTACATGAGTTTTGCTTTAATTAGGCTTCACATGTGGGCCCATAAAATAAATTAAATAAATATTGAATGGATGAATTTGTGAATTAGTAACAAATTAATCTTCCATGGTTGCATCAACTTTTAATGGTTGAAAAATGAGGCAAAAAAGGCTGCAGTGGTATATGTTCCATGTGGTGAGTGATTAGAGACTGAGGCAATTCCTTAAGGCTTTCTAACGTGGGCTATGAGAAAACTAGGCCAGAAGTTGTGGGAAGAGGAGACAATCCAGAACCAGGGCTAGAGTTTTCGGGCTTTGGTTTAAGAAGAATATGGGCTAGGCCTAATATGTTATGAAGTGGGTGGGAACTTTAAAACTACTCATGAGCCCATGCAGCAGGCTGAACCTTTACCTGGATCTCACCAAAAAAAAAAAAAAAAAAAAAAAAATTTGAAGCTTTTGAAAGCTACCCTAGGGAGAAAAATTTATTACATCACTCCCAAAGATGGAGCTCATTTTCTATGAAGGCTCATGATAACCAATTGATGTGCAAAGGGATGAGGATCAGCTAGAAAAGTTTAGAGGAGTCTCGGCTGAGGTGAAAGGTATGATTGACAGGATTAGCAAAAACCTGGGAATTTGTTTAAAGGATTGGTAGAGTCTACGGTTATTTTGGCACTTGAAGATTCCATAATAACTCCACAAAGCAGTGAAGGGCTGAGAAAGCAGCTTGAAGCAACGGAAAGCAGGTCAAAGGGATTTGAAAAAATTATCTTGATCTTTGAATTAAGATAATGGTGCAACAAGTAGGAAAGAAAGGAGGGTGATAACAAAGTTAATATGAAACTGAAAATAGTGTTGGTGGAATAGAGATGGGGATAATAGGATATGGATCAGAAACCTGTTGAGATAATTGAAGGCACATAGAATTTGTCTCCAAGGAACAAAAATGGAGAACATGAGAAGATGGCAGTATATTTCTGCTGTAGGATAGATGGGATGTGGATAAATTAAGGAGGTGGCAAGCAGCTATTTTATGTTGTGCGATTTTAAATGTGTTGAGGATGGTTTCATTTGGGCGTTCTATGGGGTATATGGTTTGAATGCTAATTTGGATGGATGGTTGATGTGGTGGGGTTTGTGGGATGTTCTGCAGTGTATTGGAGGTGACTTCAATGTGGTTAGATTCCCCAGTGAAAGATTAGGAAGTGGAAGGTTGTCACTGGCAATGTGGGATTTTTCATATTTCATCATGAAGCAAGGCTTGGTGAATTTCTCTTGAAGGAGAAATGTTCACTTGGTAATAGACAAGAGTCTCCAACCAGGTCGGGAATTGACCGTTTGTTGGCCTTTACTGTGTGGGAAGAGCATTTCAATGATGCAAGCCAAAAGATAAGTTTGACAATTCTATTGGACCACTCTTATATTGATGCTGGAGAATTTAAGCCTAATGGCAAGAAGACCCCATTATTTCCAATTTGCTGGCCCATTTACCACAAGAGCAGCCTTTTATTTCTTTAAGTTATGTTGTGTTATTATCATATCTTTAGTATCTTAAAAGTTTATGTGACATGAAGTTGGATGGTTACGACTTAATTGGAATGTGTAAGATGAAGGGTTAGGATTCTATGGTTAGTAAAAGCTATTATAAATAGCCTCTTTTCAGTCATTTTAGGTGCTTTATGAAATTTTAGATTTGAAAATTTCTTATCTCTTTGAGACTAGAAACTGATATTTGATTTTCCCAACTTGAATCTTATAATCTTTTTCTTTGCTTTAATCTTGTTGTTGCTGTGATTTCTTCTTAAACCCTTCTTGTACACTAGATCTAATTTCTCGCCTCATCAATTATTATTAGAGCAAAAGAGATATGAGTCAAAGGTAGAATTTTAAGTTATGATTGGTTATGGTAGGGGTTGTGGGCATAGAGGAAATCAAGGGCAACAAATAGAGATGGTAGAGATGAGGCATGCGATTAAAGATTTATCACAAGTTGTACAATCTCTTTAGTGACGGGAAGCAGTGGGAGCTCATTTGGAGATTTGGAAGGTGATTGTGAACACTTGGACATACTAGGAGATGGTTTTGAGCATGAGAATGATGATATAGAAGATGAGAACTCCTTTCAAGATGCTGAATTGTAGAACATGTGACACAAGGTAGATTGGAAGATTGGTTGGTGTTTGCAGTTGTGTTACAGCAATGACAATCAAAGCCTTAGTCCTAAAATTCTTTCTTGGCTATGGATCCTTAACAGATTAATTAGGTTTAGTCACATTTATCATTTTCCATCATCCTATTCTATCTAAAGTCATATGTTTTATTAGTTCCTTAATTGACATATCCTTTTTTAATACTTCTACAATTGTGATTTCTGGTCTTCCTCTACCATTTTTGTTCCCTCAACTTGAACTTGGATCAACTCACTCTTTTTTACTAGTGCATTAGTTGCTCTCTTCTGAGTATGAGGAAATCATCTCAAGAGACTCTACCTCATCTTTTCATCAATAGGGGCTACCCTAATCTTTAAGAGAATATCCTTATTTCGAATCCTATCTCCATGTATTTTCACTTATCCATTTTAACATTCTCATATCAGCTACACTCATTTTATGATATTTTGCTTCTTAATGGCCCAACGTTTGGCACCATAGAGCATGGTTGGTCGTATAGTAGTCTTATGAAAATTTCTATTTAACTTGATAGGTATTCTATGATCATCGCACAATACTCATGTATGGGATTCTCTACCAAACTATGTATGATGTCTACTTTGATGATAATGATTTAGAGGTGAGTACTTCAATACATATTAAAGAAACTATTCAAGAGAGTGATGCAAACCAAGTGTTCAATGCAAGTCTTAGAGTGATCTTTTGGATGTGGAAGGTTTGCATACTGCATACACATTGATATGAATAACCCAACAATGCTCGATGAAGTTCTCCAGAGAAGAATTTTAGTGGAGATTGATACTTTCACATGGTAAAATGTGATTTTTAATCAATCTTCTATTGGTATAATCAATAATGGCGTAATGTTGTTGCATGAGAATCTTTCCTTTAATGAAAATAAAGATACTAGATTTGATAATGTTTGGAAAGAATTCAAGGAGCAAGACTTAATTCACCAATATTCAAGAGATGTAAGGGTGAGGTTGAACTAATTTTTGAAAGAAACTTGTATGGTGCCAGATGATAGTAATTTATTATATTAGATGAGAAATTACCATTGGTGTTGTATGTGTAAGTTGGAAGGGGAATTAGTGGATCATTTACTTCTCTGTTGTAACTTTGTTCATGAACGATGGACCTTGGTGTCAGTTTTTTTGTAGATTAATTGGGTAATGCCATAAATGGTCCTTGGTCTCTTGCAGTGCTGCAAAAGAAGATTTGGACAACAAGATGCAATAGATATTTGGAAGGCCATTCCCTTTTTTTTAAGTGGTGTTTATGGAGAGAAGAACAAAATGAGCAAATGTTTTGAAGGAAGGAAGGGAGATTTAAATTATGAGATTGAAGAATGTATTCTTAAGGAGTCTACACAAATGGACAAAGGACATGAGTCCTTCTCCCTCTAGTTTTCTTGTTTTTCTAGTTATTTTAAGTTTTAGGCCATAATTTCTTTGTACTTTAGGGGTATCTCTTGTGCACACTGGAGCACTACCCATGTCTCTTCACTTTTATTAATGAAAATGATTATTATTTGTAAAATTTTTTTACAAACCTTGCATCAGCTATAATGGACTCTTGGTCATCATATAGATTCCTATGTATTTGTTGTATATTTTGAGCGACATAAGGAACTTATGATGCTTAATTTGGCTGTAAAGCGGAAGGTTGGGTATTTAGAGTAAATTATATAGTTTACTGATCTGTTTATCAATGTTGCATTATATCGAAATTGAAATACTCTTATGAATTCCTTAAAAAATGGCTCAATAAGGTGTCTTAATTTTTAATTATTCCTAGTGCCATATTTAACTTGCCAAAAAAAGAAAAATATCATGCAGATGATGAAAACTTTTCATCATACTGTAAATTAGAACTACATACCCTACAGGCAATATGAGTTGATGGAAACTTTGCATGCAGGAGCACGGCCACAGGGTTAGACTAGCAACTCATGCTAATTTCAAAGATTTCGTCTTGACTGCTGGGTTGGAGTTCTTTCCTTTAGGTGGAGATCCAAAAGTTCTTGCTGGTTGTAAGTGTTCAAATCCTACTTTCTCGTAAGTCCTACTTGTTTTGACAAAGAAGTCCTACTGTGTGATGCTTAATACACAATGATTAGGAGCACAGCATCATAAATATCTTTTGTGTGAAACAATTCTACAAAATGCATTGTGGATGAGATTATATTTGAAGGATGTGTTTCAAGTAATGTTTTGACTACTGCCTTTATGCAGTATATATCAATAAGAATATGGCTACTTTTATACCTGGACCTTCATTTCATCCTGTTGTACTAACAACATGGAATAATGTAAGGGTCTGGCTACCGGACACTTAACGGTAGAAATTTATTGAGAAGTTAAAAAATGCAGCAGTTGTCCATGTAACTGCACTTGGGACTTCTACCATAATCTATGCAACATAGACCATAACTAAGAATTATTACTGTTTCAATAATATTGAGAATAATGCAGGATAAAATACTAGATAAAGGATTTATACATTACTGAATCAATCAAGATTGCTGGCACATTGATTGTGCTGTGGCAATTGGCAGGTTCTCTAAATCATGGCTTCTATCTGGTATCCTTGTTTTTCTGTCTCTGGTCAAGAAGGAAAAATGAGTCATAGGATATAGATCAAAGATTTCCTTTCAAGAAAATCTAGAGCGGGAGTAGCAAGGAATGCTGTTTTTGTTGCAAACATTGGCAAATCTTCAGATATTTCAAAAATGTAGTAAATAATGTTAAAAGCTATACAGGGTCTAGATGAACCCTGCAATGCTATGGAATGGAGGTGCTCTTTGGACTTGAGCAGTTACTGATTTCGTGTTCGGTAACTTGATTCTTGGAGCTATACATCTGTTGTTGGCTTTTCTTGTGAATTGTTATATCTAGATTGTGTCACTTTAGAAATCAATTTCATGATGTACTAAATATTGTAGTCAAAGGTGAGCCGGGCACTTGCCTAGGCTCCTACGTGAGGCGGGGCGCCTTTAGTAAGGTGACGCCTTAAGCCATGAAAAAGGCGCTAAGGTGAGAGCCTGTGTTTTATTTATTTTTTATTTTTGAAATTTATCATCTATTATTTTTTATTAATAATTTTAAATTTTTTTATAGAAGGTTATTGTAATTGTAAAACCTATTATTAGATTAATTAATTTAAAAAGGCGTGCTATAAAGCCTATTGTTAGTTAAACTAATTTACAAAAGTTTGTTGTCAAACTTGTTAGATTAATTAATTTATATAGAAGATTGTTGTAGAACCTATTGTTAGAATAAGTAATAGAGCCTAAACCATGTTATTTCTACTTTGAAATAATTTGATAGACCTAGTTTCTTCATGCAACACATTGATAAATACTTCACTATAATATTTCAATACACTAGGTACATATGATTTTAGTTCTATTTGTATAATAAATATATTAAGAATTTGGCGCCTTGCATTACTTGGGCTAGCACCTTTTGTCATCTCACGCCTCAGGTGATACAAGGCCTTGGTGCCTTAAGGGTGGCTTTTGCCTTTGAGTAAATTTAAATTGAGCTAATTATATACTTCTTTTCCCTGTATTTTCTCTTTCCATGTCTTTGTTGGGATACTTAGTTCAATGACTTTAGTTTAAGGGTTTGTTTGGGATTTGCTTATTTTGTTGAAACTGAAATTTTTTTGGCTGAAAGTACAGTAGATAAAAAGTCAAAGTTAATTGAAATAGTATAGTGGGAAGCATGAATAGTATCAAAAAGTGCATTGGGGCCCATGAACAGTAGCAAAAATAAACTGAATAGTAAATAAGCTGACTTTTTAATTTGGAGCCAAAACACACTAAATGTATAATTTTTTCATTAGCCACTTATTAGGGTATATTTATAATTTACATGTTAATGACTATTCAAGAGTATTAAAATAAATGTGAGGGTAATTAGAAACCCTAACACAGTGCATGAAATTTATGAATCTACTTCAATTTCATAAAGTTAATTCTGGTACTTTAAACTTCCCAAACTTGATGCTTGTGGTTATGTTAATAACGGATAGATTCATGGTTGGGCTCTTTAAGCATTAGTATACATTCATACATACATACATTAATACATATGTGATTGCATAGGCCACCGGTTCAAATTGGATTGGTGTAGAACTTGCCTAGTGAAAAAGGGGGGCATCGATTATAAGCTTGAATGAATGAAATGAATTTCACCAATGAGCTTTCACTTAAATGGAACCTCCTCTCCTTTTTCAAATGAGGTGGAGGGTGAAGTTAACAGTTTAAAACCTATTGGGTGTATGCGTAAGTTACCAATAGAAAGAATATCTGAATTTTATAATGTCTATTCCCCCCACCCCCCCCATGCAGGAAAATATCAAAATGGATACAAAAATGAAGAGCAAAAAAATAAAAATATTGTTAACCAAGAGAAATGGCTTGCTTGGAGTCAGCACCTAGCAAGGGAGAACAACCTAGGAGTTAGCACCAGAACATAACAAAAATTTCCAGAGAATTTTTTTTAATCAATCAAACTTGTCACCATAAGAGTACAATCACACACGTATGTAGACTACTAAACCTAAATTCTAATTCTAGTTGATGGAGGAAAGTCAATTGTTAAATTCCAAAAATAAACTTGACTCTTAAAAGTACAGTTGACTCTTTCTTTTCAACCTTGTAGTTTAGTTCACATCAAGTTTTGTTTTGTTTTTTATGCAGATATGGTCAAGAATAAAGGTTTCTTACCATCTGGGCCTTCAGAAATATCAATCCAGAGAAATCAAATCAAGGGCATTATATACTCTTTACTTCCTGCATGCCAGGATCCTGACCCCGTTACCAATATTCCATTTAAAGCAGATGCAATAATTGCCAATCCCCCAGCATATGGTTAGCTTTCATCACTTCTTATAATTCTCCATGTGTTATGAAATCAAGATTTTTAAAAAAGTGGTAATTTGTCATTTAAAAAAAAAAGAAGAAGAAAAAGTGGTTGTTAATTAATCTAGTTTCTTGATCAGTAAGTTATACGGACATTCAGTTCATCAGCTGTCTTCATTTTTTGTAAATGACTTGAAGTCATTCAATTGACTGTTAATTTGTACAAATACTTGTTCAGGACACACTCATGTTGCTGAGGCTCTAAATGTACCACTTCATATATTTTTCACAATGCCATGGACGTAAGTCTTGTTTGTTTGGAACTTTGGATAAGCTTAATGCTAAAAATATCTTTTAAATAACTAGTTTATCCCTGATACAGTGTTTTATCTTATGCCTTTTTTTTTTTCTTTCTATATTCCTTTGAGAAACATGATTAAAAAATTGTTATCCTCTTGCATTGTTTATTTGTTTATGTGAATTTATCCCCCCCCCCCCCCCCCCTCCCCACACACGCACACACACCAACGTAAATTGGGAATATTCCTATGAATTGCACGATGATATTTGATTGCTCTTTTTCTTTAATTATTTTTTTTCAGGCCTACTAGTGAATTTCCCCACCCTCTATCTCGTGTTAGGCAACAAATTGGATATAGAGTGAGTATCTTTTAGTACTTTTCTTAATCCTCTTTGCTTTTGATTTATCTTGAACCAATGCTTCACTGGTTTTGTATATTTTATAAATCAAGTTACACTTCTTTTTGCAGCTTTCTTATCAAATTGTTGATGCATTAATTTGGCTTGGAATACGAGACATGATTAACGAGTTTAGGAAGAAAAAGCTAAAGTTAAGACCAGTTACATATCTCAGCGGATCCTATAGCTCTCCTCCCAATATACCCTATGGATATATATGGAGTCCTCATCTAGTTGCCAAACCGAAAGGTGATATGTTCAACATTTCCATTACACTTCTAGTCTCTAGTTGACTTTTATATTGTGTTGCAATTGTTGTGACTATATGTTGGATTAATTGTTTAGGATGCAATAGATCAAGTTTACAAGATATTTGTCTCTTTTAATTTACTATTTATATATAACCATCTTATGCTATTTTTATTGTTCCAAATACCTAATTGTGTGTATTAAAATTGTTGATGCGACATTTTGTTTGAGTTTTGTGAGATTTGTTTTTGATAAGTAAGAAAGATGTATATTAAAAAAACTACTTTATGCAAAAAGAAAATATCTGAAACCGTATGTTGTAAGACCCACAAAACCCCAAATGATCTAAAAAGAAAGCACCATAATCGAAGGGCCTTCTCACAATGAAGCAACAAATGACCCACGGTCTCCCCACAACAACGACACATAACACACTAGTCAACAAAGTCAAGGCCCCTATGCCTCAAGTTATCACCTCTAAGAATCTTATCCCAAGCTACGGTCTAAACAAAAAATGAAACACGTTGAGGGTCCTTAACTTTCAAACACTTTTCCTTGACACCTTTCCAAGGAGAGACTAAGGAGAAAGAACCTCGCAACTTGTTATAAAACGAACGAATATCAAAATCCCCATTCATCTTCAGCTACCCTCTCATACGATCCCCACTTTCCAAAAAAAGTATATTGGTGATGCAGGAGGCAGTGAGAATGATTTATTATATTTTATTTGATTTTATGTATTAAGGGAAATTATGTAATTTCTTAATATTCTGGAATGGGCTATGCTGATAGTCCATTGAGTCTTATTTTAGTTTTATTTAAGCTTAGTTATTTAGTTTGGGTTTAGTAATAAAGCCCAAGGAGTCCAAGTCCAAGTTTATTAGGGTTGTATGAAATTCTAGTTATACTAGGATTAGGTATTAGTCTTCTATTTAAAGAGTTGTATTACTTTCTATTGAGGTGGTTAATGATTAATATTTTTAGAATTTAAGGATTATAAAACTTTCTTTTATGGTTTGTGTGATGCAACCTTCTCTAAGGTGTGTGATGCTAAGGACCCTTAGGTGTGATGCTTTGGAAGACTAGGTGTGATTCCTAGATATTTAGGCCATGTTTGGTTCTTACTTCACACATATCTCAGTTCTCATATCTCAATTTTTGTGACTCATAATTTATTCTCATATCTCATATCTAATTTCCTATTGAAAATACATAAATCCTGATAAACATTAATGTAAAACAGGTTCTACAAAATACAGACTGAGTTCCTATACACATTCCATCCACAAAAAATCTAGAAGTAAATTTGGTCACGTGCAAAATGATGTAGAGAATAATTAAGATGGGAGTGACTTGCATCCCGATGAACAGGAAAACTATGGTACTAAGGTTGTACTACGTTGTTAGTAAAATCACTTCAAGTACAAATATAATAGTAATACTATTAACCACTATTCAGTTGGCAAAACTGATCCACATATCTTAAGAAACAGGATTGGATGATTTGCAAGTAACAAAAAGTTGTTTTGGTCGTTTGGAATTTTAATCGAACAGTCTGGACTTAAAGAGTCTACCAATTAGGAACAGCTACCATGTCAAGTTCAGATCCAAATTCCATTGACTAAATGTTACCTATTTACTGACACACACATACGCGCTAGCGCGCGCGCGCACACTTTTTTATCAAGCTAATTTCTTTTTCATCAACTGCTTTTGTTATATATTTTTTGTAACATAGACTTTTATCTATAATGAAAACATACAAACTTTTAAAATACCAAGACAAAGGAAAAGGTACAATGGAATTAAAAAGTGAAGTTACAGCCTTTAAAAATAATAAGACAGACTTTATTTTATAGGTCAATTTAATGCAGAAAAAAAATTTAATTGAAACCAAATACTTATAAAACAATTTTGACTAAATTATGCAGGGAAAAAACTAATTCAAACCTTTTTCTCCATTGTACTGTGGCAAGAGATATTTGGTAACACTATTTTGGAGTATCATTGGTAAAGCTGAATATGATGGTTCAGTTGTTGGCAAGGGAGATATGCACAAGTTTTCATTTCTGATGTAAAATATCCCATAAAACTTCTCTGTTAAAAGTTATTGTGTTCAATGCTAAACTGTTTTTGGTGTACTACCTCTATCTTGGTTCTTTTATCTTGAGTAGCAACTGTGTCTCTGCTGTGTTATATACTGATAAAATATCTGTATTCTTTGGCAGATTGGGGACCTAACATTGATGTTGTTGGATTTTGTTTTCTTGACCTTGCATCAAATTATCAACCCCCAGATTCACTAGTGGATTGGCTTGCAGCTGGTAAAAAGCCAATCTATATTGGGTTTGGTAGTCTTGTGAGTTTCTTTTCACCATTTTTTCCTTTTCTTTTCTTTCTTTTTTTTTTTTTATTTTTTATTTTTTTTTAATGGGGGGGGGGGTGTTGGGGAGTGATTTTGTAGTTTGGTAGACATGTAGCTAACCTTGATCAGTCTTTCAATGATCCATAGCTGACCCTAAATTTTTTTTTTGGGGGGGGGGGGGGGTTGTTGTTATTGTATAGTTTGATGAAACATAAAATCCAACACTAGATATGGCCAACTTAAGGATATTTAATTATTCTTATTTTATTGAGATTTATTGTATTGAAGATTTTTTTATTATTATATACAGTAGTTTGAACGAGATTATTAGTTCATTTCATATTGTAGTTTAGATTTATACTGGAGGGTTCAAAAAATTTGCCAAAGATTTGTGGCTTGAAGTTACAAGGAGGCCTGACTATGTCTAATTAGCCAGAATTTTTTATTATTAATTTTTTTTTTTTTTTTAACGACAGAATGGGTGGGATTTGCAGTTTCTTTATTGAATTGAAACTTTTTCAATTGGTGGTAGAGGAAGGGGGAAGTTTTTTTGCTTTACGGATTTCTGAACAGGGTAAGTACTTCATGAAATCAGTATTTATGGGTAAGAAGGCAACACAGTGGTTAATGAATAATATTAAGTATAGCGTTTGTGGGATCAATCCAAAGCAATTCTTTATGTTTAGATATGGTGATACTGCCTACAATTTGCAAAGGTGTTCCAATTCGTTTGGTCAATACTTATTACTGACTGAACTGAAAGTTGGTGGGCTAAGGAGGTCTATCATCATTCCTGAAGGCAAGGCAAAATGCAGTTGGAAGGGTTTTGGGCTTGAGTCGAGAAGAATGTTGGAACCTAATCAATATGCATTGGGGGCTCCAGGCCTTGCAAAACCTACTGCACAACAACATAATACAAAATCAACACTTCAAGGGGGCTTCAGGCCTTGCAAGACCTACTGCACAACAACATAATACAAAATCAACTCTTCAACATTCACGATCTTTTGCAGAGATGGTCAAAGGGCATGAGAAATCAAGTAGCATGGTTAAAAGGCATGAGAAGTCTAGTATGGGGACTACACGACAGTCTATTGCCATTGATAAAGGCAAGAGTTAGATGGGGGTGATAGATGTGGCGAAACCAAATATTTCAAAGCCTGCTACGGTGGTGATGGACAACAATTCTGGTGATAAATCTGGTCCGGAAGCTGTGAGAGGTGTAGATGCGAAAATTATATCTTGTACCCGGCATATATGCCGGGTACACCATATATGAGCTCGTGTAGATGGGGGAAATCAGTACATTAAAATGGAACCTAATTTAGGGGAAAAAATCTCGGAAGGAATTAGGAAGTGATTTCTGTTACAGTTTAGTTTGAATTCAAATAATTCTGATAATGGAAAGGTGCGAGAATTTAGGAATTCACGTTGGGTAGTGATGTAGCCACCATCTATCCTTAGGACAGCCAACCAACCACTCCCACTACCCACCCCCCCCCCCCCCCCCTCCCTCTACTAATAGGACTGACAGCCAGCCTCCCTCTTAGGGCAGGCTGGCAGCAATTTATCTTGACTACTTAGATCTGCCATTTATCCTCTTTAATTTCAGCTTTGATGTATGTGTTGACAGCCAGCTTAATTGTAACTTTTAGCTATAGTTTATTTCCTAATAGTTAAAGACTATAAATAGGCTTTTTATGTAAGAGAAGAATCAGTTTTTTTTTTTAATTATTTTTTTTATGTAACTTTAACCTACTTTCAGACTTGGACAGAAACTTTGTTTCTCCAGTCTCTCTGTAATTCCAGATTTGATTCTTAATTCCAAGGGAATTTCAGTTAAGTTCTTAGTAATTTGATCTTGATTTCCATTAGGTTGGGAAAGGTTTGATTGTGGGGATGAATGAGGAGGGTAAGAAGCGAGTATCCTAGGAGGACAATGAAGTGGGTTTTAAAAATTTTAAATGGGTTTCGAGTGTGACCTCTAGTCTAAATTCAGATGGGCTATAGGGAAATATGGATTTGGGTCAAAAGCTATCAGGTCAAACAGGACCTTGTTTTAGATCTGGCCCATTCCTTTCAGGCCCAAGCACTTTTGAGGCTGGTGAAACTTCTAAAGCTCATGCGAGCTTTGTGCTGAAGCTTTCAACAATAGATTGAAGGGAGGGAGGAAGGGTGGTGTCTTTGAGGTCGTCGAGGGTGTCGGAGGTCAAATCCAACCTTATTTTTGATCGGCTTTGCTTATTCGGTGTATGATTGGTAGCTCTAGGGTCGGAAACATCGATTCTTTTGTCGAAGAATTTGACTAGACCAGTCTCGCGATCTCTGAGTCTCTTTCTATCGGACCTTCTTCTGGGTTTGGCATGAGGTGGGTTTTTAGGCTTGGTTAAGCTTGATGGTGAGGGTTTCGAAGAAGCTAAGATTGTGGATTCAATTTCTAAGTTTGGTTGAGTTGATTGGGAAGGTTTTGGTAAGACGTAGCCACTGGAGTTTGACAATACTAACTTCATGGCGGTTCCCTTCATGGATAATTTTGTGGAAGATTCTTGCTTTGGTGGGAAGAATATTTTGAAGGAGGGAGGGGTTGGTGGGAAGAAAATTTCGAAGGAGGGACAAGTTTTCTTCTTAGCTTTGGGGTTTAGTGTGAGGGATGATCTTTTAGATTGTCATCCTTTGATGACAATTGCTCCTTCAGTGTCCGGTGTGGGGGATGATCTTTTAGATTGTCATCCTATGATGACAATTGCTCCTTCAGATAACAACTTGGAGTTGGCTTTGCTGGTGGAATTGGACAAAGACAACCAGCTATTTTGTCTAGTGAATTCTTCAGACATTTCAAGATGGGTGAAATATCGAATTCTTGGATTCTGTAAATTTGTTGGGCTCCCTTTGAATCGATATGAGGCGATGTGTATAGCTTTATTGCAAAGGCTAGAAAGAGAGATGGAGGTGGATGGGGTATTGTATGAGGAGGAATCTGAAGTGGCTTCTTAGATAGTACTGTTTTATAAAAAATTGTATCAAGAGAAGTTTGAGCAAATAGGGGGGCTGGATAAGGGATGGTTTGAAAGGCAGTTTGATAAGGAGGAGATCCTCCATGCTGTTAGGGATTTGCAAGGGGATAAAGCTCCAGGTTCAGATGGCTTCTCTATGGCCTTTTTTCATCATTGTTGGCAAGTGGTGGAAAGAGATGTGCTAGCCTTCTTTGAGGAGTTTAATCAATATGGTAATTTTGAAAAATCTCACAATGATGCTTTCATTGCTTTAATTTCTAAAAAGAATGATGCATCCAATATTAGAGATTTAAGCCCTATTAGTTTGGTGGGGAGCGTGTATAAAATTTTGGCTAAAGTATTAGCAAATTGCCTAAAAAGGGTTTTGGACTAGCTAATATCAGAATCTCAAAATGGATTTGTGGGTGGTAGACAGATCCTTGATTTAGTACTTATTGCCAATGAATTCGTGGATAGTCGAGTGAAGACTGAAGAGTCAAGTTCTGGGAGTTATATGCAAGCTAGACATTTAAAAAGCATATGCTCATGTGAATTGGGATGTACTCCTAGATCTATTGAGGAGGAGGATGGGTTTTGGAAAGAGATGGTGTAGTTGGATTTTGATTTGTATCTCCATAGTTAGTTTTCTGTCTTGGATTTGGACTTGATTTTTTTGGAAGTTTGAGGAGATTGAGACAAGGAGATCTCCTATGTTGTTTTTGATCATGATGGAGGTCTTTAGTAGGATGTCGGAGATTGTTTTTGATCATGATGGTTGTCTTTAGTAGGATGTTGAAGAGAGGGGAGGGGGCTGGTTTAATTAGCGGTTTTAAGGCTCATAGTAGATAGGGCAATGGAGTTTGTGTTTCATGTCTTTTGTTTGCCGATTATACAATTTTGTTTCATGATGCAGATGTGGAGCAAATTCTTCATATACAGATGTTGCTTCTATGTTTTCAAGCTATCACTAGCTTGAAGGTTAATGTCTATAAGAGTGAAATGGTCCCAATTGGGGCGGGAAATAATGTGCATGTTTTGGTAGGAATTTTGGGGTGTAGGGTTAGGAATTTACCCATGTCTTATCTTCACATGCCTGTGGGGGCCCTTTTATAAATGTTCTATTTGGAATCCTATCTTGGAGAAAATTGAGAGATGATTGACAGGTTGGAAGAAGTTGTATTTGTCCAAATTGCGAAGAGTGGGGGGATGGACTTCTAAGTTGGGAAGGGGTGTCCATGAGAACCCGAAAACCAACCCACCCGCCCAAACTGCCTGGGCCGACTCGAAAACCGGCTGACCTGACGCTAGTGATGGGTCTTCGCCACCAAAAACTGATATAGGTGGGTTGGATGGCGGGTTTTCTTCTTCAAAACCCAATATACCCGATCCGATCGACACAAGAAAGAAGGCCAGATTTACCTAGATCCATTCAGATTCATCGATATTCAAGTGAGAAGTTTGGCAGTTTTTTGTTAGATCACGTGAAGATCTTGGTTTTCTTGCTTAGATCCGGTGATGAGGTGAAGATTTTGCTCAGATCTGGGCTTGATGTGGTGCTTTTGCTTCGATTTTTACTTAGATCCGGCGATGAGATGAAGTTTTTGCTCAAATCTGGGCTTGATGTGGTGGTTTTTGCTTCGATTTTTACTTAGATCTTGTGATTTTAACTCAAATCTGGGCTTGTGTGGTGGTTTTGAGCTTCGATCTGGTGAAGATTCGGTGGTTGTTACTTAGTATCGAGGCTGACCGACCCGATCGTTGTCCATCGGAGACCGATCCGACTCGACCCAAGGTCGTCTGTGGTCGATGGGGGTCGTTCAATCGTCCACCCGATGAAAGCGGATTGGTTGCGGGTTGGGCATAAACCTGACCTGGACTGACCCGTGGACACGCCTAGTTGGGAGGAGTTTAGCAAACATACTTGGTTTGAGATTGGGTTGGGGAATAGATTAACATTCTGGCATGTTTGTTGGTGTGGGGATCAACCTCTTCGAATGACATTTCTAGTTTTGTTTGAGATAGCCAGTAATAAAGAGGCTTTTGTTGCTTTATACTTGTCCAGGCAGAGGGAAGGGGAAAGGAGGACTTGGGATGTGAGGTTTACACGAGATTTGAATGATTGGGAGGTGGGTTCTATGGTGGATTTTGTTCATTTTTTGGAGAATAATACCCTTTTAACTAATAATGGGGACCGATTGAGATGGACTTTAAAAAGAATGAGAACTTTGACATTCGCTTGCATTATAATGCTTTCATGAGGCTCCTGCTGTGTCACTTTTCCTTGGAAAGGTATTTGGGGAGCGAAAGTGATGTAGAACAAATATCCCTAGATGTTCTTGAGAAATAGGATATTCATAAATCAAGGCGGAGGGGTGTGTAATTAATGAATTATTTTTATTTGTTATTGCTTATTTTTAGGCCAAAGTTTAGTTATTTTATTTTAGCTATTCTATTTGGGGGTAGTTTGGACTTTTGTGATGTCATAGGACATTTAAGGGTATTTTTGTGATTTGCATTTTTAGGGAAGCCAGTTGAAATCCTAAAGGGATCATATAATTATTTATTTTTTCAAGTATGGTTTTTGAAGCAGATTGAAATAAAATACTTCTCTGTGGTTTTTTCAAATTTCTAGTGGATTCAAGACTTGTTTTCTCTTTATTCGTCAAGGGTTCGTTAAGCTAGAATAAGATCGAGCCTACTACGTTTTTTGTTCTGTGTTAGGTGGTATTAGAGCTTCTTAGTTTCCTAATACGGAGAACAATTGGTGTGAGCGAAACAATTGTGTTGAAGAAGAACAAGGGGTACAAGCCCTTAGGGATGAACTCCAGGCTTATTAGCAGAGTACAAACTGCAGGCTCTAGGAGATTCGTGATATGCTAGCGGCTATGGGGTTTAATGTTGATAGGAATTGTGAAGGCAAGGCAACAAAGATGATGGTGCTGGGTTCAATGCTCGTCATCCAGATGGTGGTCGGCGGGTTCCTGACAATCACCATAGGCCACCAGCCTATGGGGATGATTCCGAAGATGAATATGGAGGATATGGAAGGTACTAAAGGGAGTCCCAACGTAATAGGGAGGCTGAGGATTACCATTTGAAAGTCGATATTCCTTGTTTCTATGGGAATCTTGATATTGAGTCCTTCCTTGATTAAATCTTTGAAGTTGAAAAATTATTTGAGATGATGGATGTACCAAATGAGAAAAAGGTAAGAATGGTTGCATACCGAATGAAAGGTGGAGCTTTTGCTTGGTGGGATCAGGTACAAAATAATTGTTGACGACAAGGAAAAGGGGTTGTGAAGACATGGGGGAAGATGAGGAAATCATTAAAGGGTAGATTTTTACCTCCTGACGATGAACAATGCTTATTTCAGCAGTATCAAAATTTTATGCAAGGTGTTTGATTTGTTTCTGAAGACACAGAAATTTCTTTGCCTGACATGTTGTGATTTATTAGAGACAGATGTGCAGCAAATACTGCGATATATTAATGGCCTAAAATTCCCAATTTAGGAGAAGATGAGTTTGCAGCCTATTTGGACTGTAGATGAGGCTTATAATTTAGCGTTAAAGGCCGAAAGATTAATGGTGCGTTGAGCTGAAAATTCCAGGTGAGTTACATCTGAATTACCCTGTAATAATTTTGAGAAGGAGAAACAACCTATGGGAGTTCCAGATTGTTCATCAGCTGTAGGGAGGCAAGGAATTGGAGGTAGCAAAAGTGTTGTTCCAAGACAGACTAGTGGTGTAAATAATAAGGATGTTGCTAAGAACCCCTATAATAGACCTATTGCCCGACAAGTGCTAAGATGTGGTGAGCCTAGTCATAATTCAAGTGTATGTCCAGTGCGTAATCCTATACACCTTGCAGATTGTGAGGATGATTGTGTTGGAGACGTAGAAGAGGATCAACGCGACAATGATTTGGTTGATGTTGAAATTGCAGATGAAGAGGGCGAACATGTTTCCTGTGTGGTGCAGAAATTACTGTACACTCCAAAACAAAAGGAGGCGTCTCAACGGTGTAGAATTTTTCATTCACTGTGTTCAGTGCAGCAGAAGGTTTGCAACTTGATCATAGGCAGTGGTAGCTGTGTGAATATTGTTTCAAAGTCACTTGTCAAGCACTTCTTTTTGGGGTAGTTTGGACTTTTGTGATGTTGTAGGAGATTTAGGGGTATTTTTGGGGTCATATAATTATGTATTTATTTTTTTTTTTGTTTTTGAAGAAGATTGAAATAAAATACTTCTACAAGGTTTTCTCAAATTTTTAGTGGATTTCAGACTTATTTTCTCTTGATTTGTCAAGGTTTCGTTAAGCTAGAACGAGATCTAGCCTACTACGTTTTCCATTTTGTGTTAGATGGCCCCTAGGCAAGTTTCTTTTTTTGTTTGGGCTGCCACTTGAAATAAGATTCTCATTGGTGATAATTTGAAGAATAAGGGCTTTGATTTTGTTGATTGGTGTTGCATATGTTGCTGTTGTGGGGAGACTGTGGATCATTTGTTGATTCATTGTAAGAAGGCTCAACAATTATGATGTTTTGTCTTTCTATCTTTTGGGGTTTCTTGGGTTTTACTAAAAACGATGTTTGATCTTTTATTTGGTTGGAGGAATTGGTTGGGGAAACACTTGTCAGACATTTGGAATTTAGTACCGTTGTGCTTGCTGTGGTGCATATGGAGAACGTAATTGTCGTACGTTTGAGGATGTGGATAGTTCTAATGATCAATTGCTTGCTTCTTAGTGGTTATTGGTTTGATTGTTTTCGTGCTTGGGGACACATCTTGTGACTCCATCCCTTTGCTCATTAGTCCTCTTCTTTTTTGTAATTAACTTTATGTTTTTTTCTTTCCTCTTTTTATACTTTTTGTCTACTTTGTGCTTTTCATGCATACTGTAGTATCTTTAATAAACCTTTTCTTATCTATAAACAAAAAATATATATATTCTGGAAGGTATAATCTCATATGTTAAAAATCCTGCATATTTTTTCCTTATTGATGCCTTCCTGCTCCTAGTTTTTGTGATTTTTTGATGTGAGCATTGCATTTTTAACTTAGTTACATACCATGTAGCATTACTGTTGAGAATCAGAAGGTGGCTAGAAAATACTGACTACAATTCTATGCCAACCTCTTCATCTTGACAGTATGTGTCCTCCTTTGGTATCCAACCCAATTAATTGGGATTGAGGCTTAGGTGATAACCCCTAAAGAGACTTGAGCAGGGCCTAATTGAAAATGGATCGGATTATTGATTGTGTCATAGAGTTAAGTTATAGATAATGAGGAATCATATAAGCAAACTGTGATATAGAGTTTTGCAATATTGGTAATAATCATGCGCCTTTTCCAATAGGGGATTTAGGTCTTGGTCATTTTCCTTGTTTAATGGGGAACTACTGTGTAGTGTCCCGCGAATGTATGTAAAGTTTCTTGATTGTGTATACTATTAAATATAGATGGCAGTTCATTGAAGTATCTGTAATGCTCATAAATGTAGGAGCTAAAAGGTGAATTTCCTTTGAATGGTAATATATCTCTTTACTTTATGATCTGTTAACGAGATTGCAACAGCCTGTTGAAGAACCAGAGAAAATGACCAAGATTATAGTTGAGGCTTTAGAAATTACTGGACAAAGAGGCATCATTAACAAAGGCTGGGGTGGTCTTGGGAATTGTGAGTCCTTAACCTACTTTTTCATTGCATAGAATTTATAACCCACCAAATTTTCTACTAGTAATTACTTTGGAAACTTGCATATTGTAGAAGCACATAGATTAACCTAGTTTACTTTTTACAGTGGCAGAACCGAAGGACTTCGTACACTTACTGGACAATTGCCCGCATGATTGGCTATTCCCAAGATGCATCGCTGTGGTAAATTCTTCCTATTGTATTCATTGATTTTGATTTTGATGAGGTTTTACAGTATTAGGTTTCCTTAGAGTTGGTCTGCCATGATTTCTTTATGCATGACAGTTGGGCTTAGATTTGGTTTCCCTTTTAAGGTTTGTGTATCTAGGCTCTTTTCCATCCTTGTTTTCTGGTTAATACAATAATCCTATGTACAATTTTATTAGAGAGATTTGAAAAATTTTATAGTTTGCAGGGACATAACTTGATAGGTCAATGTGTCAGTTATAATTGTACCAAGTGTTGAAAAGATAAAGAATTGTATCCTTGTATCCTTCTAGAAAGATATCATTGGTGAGGTGTCCCCATTCTAGACTATTCTAGAAGGTATTATTGGTGAGTCATCGCTAGTGAGGTGTCCCCATTGTAGACTATTCAAGAAGATACTATTGATGAGGTGTCCCTACCAGCTGTCACTATCATAATATTATTTGTAGTTTTTTTTGTAATATATTTGGAATTAAATGGGTGAGGGCATGACATAGAAAAATCCCTTTCTTTTTTGTATTATCTTGTTTTCATCTTTATTAACATTATATAATGAAAAATTTGGGGGGCTTGGCCTCCCATTCTACTTGTGTCTCTGACTATTTGCAACAATGGTATGGCCTCAAGGCTTCAGATGTACTACATTTTGGTAGATAAAGTGGCATGTAATTCTCAATTTCACTTAGCTGACTGATGTGTATGCATCAGTTTGCATGCTTTCTTGGCTTCATGGTGTAGGATCAATAATATAAAGAGCTCTATTAGGATTAATTTCTCATTATCTAATGTCAAGGATGAATGGAGTTTAGTAGGAAAGGAACTTTGCAGATAGAATTAAATACTAGTCTTTGAAGCTTATCTTATGTTTGATGAATGATTGGTTGGCTGCTACTAGAGGTAATTTCTACTTAATTTGATTGAGTTTCATGATTCTTTCCATTTTAGACAACATTTTATTGGTGTCTCTCTTATATGCATCCAGTGTTAGGGTTACTACTTTTAGTTGCAATCTTTTAATAAAATTCTTACTCTTCCAAAAACCATCGCACTACCTCTAATTTGAGGAAGTGGAGTGGTGATTCGGTTGATCATGTGTTACTACATTGTTGTTGTGCACAAGATATATGTGATGTAAGACAGATTGAGGAATCTATCTGCATGTCTTTCTAGTGGGCTTTAGGAGAAGAAAATTTATGATCTTGGTAATTGTTATAGTGAGTGAAGTGATTAGGGTTTTTAGATTGATAAAGGTTTGAAAGGTTTGAATTTTGGTGGTTGAAACAGAGTATAACAACTTGAAGAAATTTTGTACAGCAGCAAAATTAGGAATTTTATGCCCTGTTTGATGGTCAATATTGTGGTTAACAGGTAGCAAACATATATGGGAGGGATTTTTTATGGGTTAGGAGAATGGCCTAATTTGGGTTTGCAGGAAGGCATCAAAGAATTTGTTTGTTTCTGTGGGGTTTTTTGAATAGCCATCTGAAGAGTAATAGTGCGCCATGCACTCTTGCCTCAAAATTCAAATAAAACAATATTCATTAAAGTCAAAATCTTTGTATTCTTTTGGGGTACTAATAAATGAGGGCTTTCTTTTGTTAGTAGCTTTGGGATTCCAGATTTGACTTGTAAAAGAAAGACACATTGATCCAAATAGATTCATAATGGAAGAAATCCAAAATTTCCTAAAATTCTTAGACAACTCAATTACTGAAAATCTTGTCAAATTGCAGGGGTTGCATAAAATTACTAATCTGGTCCTCATTGCATAGTTTCATAGCTTTGGGTTTGGCTATAGATCCTTAACAAGCTAAATTTGGGTTGGCCACATTTAATCTTCTCTCCCATTCTCTCCTTTTTTCTTTCTTTTCTTTTTTTTTTTTTAAATTTTGGGAGAGAAGATTAAATCTTCTCCGCCATTCTATCCTAAAAAGTCCCAATCTTATTAACATGAAATTTCTTTTATAACGTTGGAACCTTTTTTTTGATAAGTAATTAAGATTTATTGATATAAAAAAAGAGACCCAAGCACATAGGAAGTGTATAGGGTAAACAAATCAAGTACACAAATTACATAAATCAAGAATTGAAGATAATGATTGGTTTGTCAAAGTTGACAACCAATCCAATATGGTTCTAAAGAAGAATAATTTGAGGTTTAGCATGAATCTCTTGTTATCTTCAAAGCACTTGCCTTTTCTTTCCCACAAAAGACACCTCATCAAACAATGGGGAACAATTATCCATATATGTCCATTTCAATGATGGCCAAACCGACTTTGCAACATAGGGAACCTTTCTAAAGTAGAGCCCTTTGGGCTCACTTCTAGCCAGTAAAACTTATGAGCAACTAACCTCGACTGCTAGAACCTAGTATGGGTTGATTTTGTTTCACAAGTAATTTTTTGTTTTTTGTTTTTTTTTTTGGGTCCAATTTTTTTTGTAACTAAATGAGTTCAGTCTGATTCTTATATTCCTTAGAAGCAAATCAAAATGAACTGAGTTGCAATTTTCTTCAAACATATTTTGACTGAAGCCTTGTGTTGAACTTGGAATATTTTGTTCTCTTAGTATAATTCCAATTATGTTGTAAATGGAGATGTTAGTGAGATGTCTAAAATAAGTTGTGGTTTTTTAGATGCCTCCTCCTCCACCCCACCGTCCCAACTGCCACCACCTTTTTTTCCCTTTCTTACCACCTTTACACACTCCTCTTTCCCTTCCTTTGTGCTTTCCCCCCTAGTTTGGGTTTTAACCCCCTCCTCCAACACTGCCTACCCCATCCCCACCTCCTCAGGGGCCTAACCGGATCAAACTGTTTAACCTTGTACCTACACCACTAGCCATACCAAATATTCCCACCATAAAAACCTCACAAAATATCCCTCCAAAATCTCGTGAACATGGGGGCAGTAAGAGGCCTTTTTGCATTGACGAATTTTTATTTCTTTCTCTTTTGATGGGGGGCAGTTTGATTCGTATGGCATACATGAGATCCACTGGGATGTTAGGAGCTCTATTTGGGTTGGACGTAGGAACATGGAGTGGATCCTTACTTGTTTTTCCGATATACGAGATTGGGTGCCTGGTCAAGATGTTCTCTATAAAAGATTCAGGGACAGTGGGAAATTGATAGAGTTTTGTGGTAGATCAAATGAAGCGTCTTTTTGTGGTTATAGCAGTATATTTTGGAGGGGCTCGGAGAGGTTGTGTTATGATACCAGCAAGTTCTAATCGTGTTGGTTGGTCTCTGCTCTAGAAAGAATAAGGAATTTTTTATCTGGTGCAAAACCTTCAACTCGGGCCGGAGTATCCTTAAATAATAGTGGTGGAGTTAGTCAGTCAGTCAGCGGTGGCTGGCAGCTTAAGCATAGGGGTGATGGTGGTGCTGTTGTGGCTTGGGCTAGACGATTCTGCTCATCATCGGAATCATATTGTTGATCAGAATCAGTTTGCTCCTTTATCGAACCTGGGTAATGTGATGAGTTTTTGTTTTGGGGTGAGAGATGATCTCATGGAAGTCTCGACTTTTGAGTGTGAATGGAGATCAATGGTGCAATCCTTAAGATGAGTGTGTGCTGTCGAGCAACTTGGATGGTTTTGAGTTGTTAAAGGGTGGTTTTGAGCCTTTTCTGCTACAGTGGAAGCACAGTGGAACGAACTCTAGTGGTCTTTTTCATGGGGAGGCAGAGAGTGGCTTATGGGAGATTTCACCTCTATCTAGGTGGGATCCTTTTGAACAGAGGGAGTTGAAGGTGACACGGGAAGTTGATGAGGGAGAGGTTCTGGGGTCAAAGGTGAAAAATTCGAAATGGGTAGTGAGCTTGATGAAAAGTTTCTTTTCCATTGTAAAACATGAAGATCAATGTTTTGTTTCATCTTCTAGAACAAGACTGCATCAATGTGGTTAATGTTGGGACTTCTAAAGGGATAGTAAACACAAGGCAGAAAGGGCTCATGGAACTTAGAGGTTTGATTTCTTCAATCAATTGTGATGGGGTATCTTCTAAAGGGAGGGACAGAGGTTCTTCAGATGGTTTGAGGGTGATTACTAGTGTTAAATGAGTTTAAGGCTTTTATCCTGGACGTTAGGGGATTAAACAATCCTCAAAATCGAGAGAGTCTATGAAAAAATTGACAGTGGTATAGGTTAGTTTTATGTTAATGTTCTACTGGAGGGGGTTGTGGATGATATTGTATGGGCATGTTCAAGAGTGTATGGTCGTAATGATGATAGCCAATAGGGTGCTTTGTGGGAGGAGCTCACAAGGATGCTTTCTAGGTGGAATACAACATGGTGTGTTTTTGGGGATTTTAATATCATTCAATATCCGAGTGAGAGATTTGGTTGTAAGGCTTTCAGTCTGACTATGTTTGGTTTTTCAGATTTCATTGAGGCTAATTACCTTGTGGATTTACCCCTTGAAAGGGCTTCGTTCACCTAGTTTAGAGATTCGGGAACAGATTGTATGTCAAGAATCGGCAGGAACTTGGCATTCGTGGATTGGGTAGATCATTTTGGGAATGTGTCTCCAAGGGTACTCTCCCGAGTAGTTTCTGATCACTGCCCACTCTTGGTGGTTGCTGGTTGTGTTAATAAAAGTTGAAGTGCCTTTGAGTTTGAGAATATGTGGTTGAAAGAAGAGGGTTTTGTGGAGAGAGTTCAGCAATGGTGGAATGGGTATTGCTTTTTGGGTTCTCTGAGCTTTATTTTGGCTCGTAAATTAAAAGCTTTTAAAGATGATTTGAAAAAGTGGAATAAGGAGGAATTTGAGGATTTGGCCTTTAGGAAGAAATGCCTTTTATCTGAGTTGTTGGGTTTGGATGCTAGATGGGACTTGTTGGGTCTTTTGCAGGAGGAACAAACTCATTGTATTTAGATTAAAGGTGACATTGCATATTTAGCTTCATTGGAGGAGATTTCTTGGGGACAAAAGTCCCAGATAATGTTTGTGAAGGAAGGTGACAATAATACTTGCTTTTTTCATTGGGTAGCAAACTCACATCAAAGAACTAATCATGTTCGAGGTATAGAGGTGGATGGTGTCCTTTATGAGGATGAGGAAGAGATGCAGTCTAAGGTGGTTCATTTTTATTAGGGTTTGTACATGGAGTCAGATTCTTGGCATCCTTCTATGTACAGTTTGGAGTTTGCTAGTATTGAGGAGGATGAGCAGCTTGCTCTTGAGAGGGATTTTTCTAAGGAGGAGGTGGTACAAGTTCTTCAAGAGATGGAGGGTGATAAAGTCCAATTGCAAAGTTCAATAAATTGAGTCTTATCCCATAAAATTACATGATTCTTGTCTCAGCCCTTCAAGAAAAGGGCTTTGCTCTTCTACATCGTCATTCTGTTAGGTTCTTGGCTAATCAGAATTTAGAAGAGAGGAGAAAAACAGTTACTTCAAGGGTAACTAGCCTCCTGAGTTGAGAGAATTGAGAGAGAAGAGATAAGAGCAAATGGGTTAACTTTTCTGGATATTTCTCATTATGATCCTTATCAGTTTTATATACAAGAGTACCCCTTCCCTCCAAAACTAACAAACTAACTGACTTTCCAACTAACATACCAGCACATGCCAGCAATCCTAACATACAATGTAACACCAATCTTTCAGTACATCAGTAAACTATTACAGTTAACTCCTAACACATTCTCATTTTGAAGACCACATTTTTGGTATGTCCCAAGGTTTGCAATCGCCTTCTAGAATCAACATACAGGCTCCTACCGGTTTCAATCGTAGAAGAACTTGTATAACTCACGACAATTCTTTAATCATATACCTTACCTCAGCTATCTTTGTCTACTGGCCTTGATTTTATTTGCCCCACGACTTCTACCATGAGCAACCGTAGCTTAAGGTTGGGACATTTGACTCAAATCAGAATTTTATGGCTTAGATATAGGATCTTTGGCTTTGATATCACTTGGTGCAGTTAGAGAACTTATGTCTGGTGTAGAAGAAGGGTTTACAAAGACATTCTAGCAACAATCAAGATTAAAGTAAAAGAATAAGATAATAGGATTGAAGTTGGAATAATTAAATATTAGTTACTTAAAGAAATATTCAAATTTGAAAGTTCATAAATTAGATAAGAGAGGGTTGCGTACGATTCAAAAGGGGCTATTTATTATAGCATTTAGTAACTGTAGAACCCTGGCCCTTCATCTTATATGCAATATTTAAATACTAACCATCAAATTTCATTAAAAAGTCACACGTTAGTCACATAAAAAACAAGATCCTCTCCATTTCACGATTATCATTTTATGTTTTGGATCTAACAATGTATAGAGTGCCACGCCTTTTAAAATTTCAAATGATGAGGTTTGTAATGTTCACTTTGAATCATGAAATGAATCTACTTCAAATGGAGAGATCGTTTTCCGGTCTTTAGAATACTAAAGACATTATAACTAAGCAGAATAGAGTACAGATACCCCCAAACCTTGGCTAGTCCATGTCAGACACGGTGGTAGTGGACAAGTGTCCACTGGGATTAGATTGAGACTCAACCCAAGCTCATTGGGTAGGAGAAAGTGAAACCGCCTGTCAACCATGAAGAAGTTGGAGCTTGATCATTCAGACTTCCATGGGTCAAAGTTGGATGTGTTAAAAACCGACAATTGTCAGGGTGGAAACTGTCAAACCTGGAGTGTCTCCATCAGAGTGGGTCATTTTGTTGGATTTCTACGTGCGAAACTTGCCACTTGACCTGAGTGCATTGGGTTTTGAAGAGCTCCACCCGTTGTCGATTGCCACAGGCATTTGCAACACATCATGTTGGTTCGGGTTGAGCTAGTGGGTTGGATTTTGCGGCTGGATGGACAATCCTACATGCCAAGGACACTCCTGCATGCATGTCAACAATGTGTTTAAAGATTTTGATTGATAGTTATTAAAAAAGATAGAATAAATGTAAAATATGCCTGTAAATAAATAAAATATAAAGTTATCGACTAATTAATTAATTAATTTTTGTACCCCCATTATGTCGTCTCTTAATTTTTCAAGAATTGTTATGTCACCGTGTCTCATGTTGTGTTTTTGTCCATGCTTCTCAGCATAATAATAAATAAAACCTAACATTGAGAAATAAAAGACTAGTCTGGTTATATCTACGGGCTAAAGAAAATAAACTACTGGTGCCTTCTTTGTTTTGGTATCGGATGCTCCTGCAAGTTTAGTATGGCAGCCATCAAAAATTCTTTTTCCCTTTCTATTCTTAGACACAAAAGTGATTCCTCCCTATTTCTGTTATTACACTTGTCCCCTCCTACCATCAAAAGGACCTGCCAGTTTGGGATGGCTGGAGGTAAGCAAATTTGGATCTTTCTGTGGACAGAGGTTTGGGGAAAGATCCTGAACAATAATAACCTCTGAAATTGAGAAATCATATTGGTAGATTGTTGTTGCTTGTGTCGACAAAGGGGGAAAAGGAAATGCTGGATCGTTTGCTATGTATATTGTAGTTTTACTTATTTGATGTGGAGTTGTGTTTGGGAAGCCTTTTTTTCTTTACAATCCAAATGTGATAGTGCGATGCATCACCATCGCCAATGGTGTGCCCTTTACTCAACCATGAGTGGGGTGAACATGGGAGTCATCCTTGCACATTGATGGGAGCCTCCAACATACTTAGCAGAACCTCTTTACTCAACCATTGGTGGAGCAAACATGAGTCTTCTAGCTCAACTTGGTGGGACCTCTACTACCGAATACTTGCCCATGAACCATCAGCTCTGATGCCAATTGTTGGGGGAGAGAACACATTAGGGAGACTCCAACTGAGTAGTTAATATAACATGTAAGGACCACAACTAACTGAAAAGCTTAAGCCAATGACTAGAGCTCAACTATATTATATCAACCGCGCATTCTTCTCATTAGTTTCCAATGTGGGACTTCACTACTCAACTAATCAAGCTGCTCACACATGAAATTTCTAAGTGTATCATTTTTTTTTAATGATGCTGAAGTGCCTGCTTGTGCTCCTCCTCCTTAATAACTGCTTTGTAACTTCAAAACAGTATTTACTATTCCTTATTGGGTCCAAATTCTTACCTTCAAATGTTCGTTTGTTTCTACTCTTTTTTTGGATATGTAGTTTGTTTCTAATATAGGTGACTTACAGCTGAAAACCTCATTTTCTGCTCAGATTAAAAGGACTTGTTTAAAGAAGATTATGCATATTGCAAGGGTTAAGAGAATCAACTCAAGCTTAAGTCATTACCCAACCATACTGCTTTGGTATATTGACAATTTAGAAACAAGCAAGCAAGTTAAGCAGATTATGGCATGGTTGGAGAGCTTCACGTAAATTGTTGGTTCACTTCCTAACTGCTTAAACTTATGGGTTTGATGGTTTCCAACATGGTTCATACTTTGTTGACAATGATTGCAAGGTGGTTGTCAGAGAGCTTGATGTACATTTTTGATCCACTTTCTAACTACTTAAGACTTTCATTTTGATGGTTGCCAACAACATTAGAATTGCAAATTGAAGTTGTGATGCTTTTGGTTCATCTGGTTACTAGAAGGTTGCTTGATAATGTGGTTAAGGCTGCTTTTTTTGACATCATGAAAAGTTTATTTCTCTCATCATACGACTGAAAGTTTGATTTTTACTGAGTGTGTTCCCTATTCTACTTTTCTTTGCTGTTCTTTTCATTTTCTTGACAGTCACTTGATAGTGTGGTTGGTTACATTCATTATGGTATTCATTTGTGTGCTATGTACTAGAAAAGATTAATGTAATAGAGATTGTACCAAAGTAACTCAGAAAGATAGCAAGAATCCTAATCGGACAGAAAATGAATCATATGACTAAAACATAACCAAAGATTTATGTTGAGTGAATAAAGCTCCTTGTCAAAGATGATACCTTTTTAGGCTATATTATTGTCTTTTTTTTTTTTGATAATCATATTATTGTCAATATATATTTTAGATTCATATTTAATCACCTATTGTTTGGTAAATGATTACGTAGGTGCATCATGGGGGAGCTGGAACAACTGCTGCTGGCCTTAAAGCTGCGGTAACTAATTCTGCTATTCTAGGGGATTCATAGTCTTGTGATTGTTTCTTTTGCTTATGTTGGTCTTTTCTGCTATTTAGTGTCCAACGGCCATTGTCCCATTCTTTGGTGATCAACCATTTTGGGGAGAGCGGGTTCATGCCCGAGGAGTAGGTCCTGCACCTATCCCAATTGATGAATTTTCACTTGAAAAGTTGGTTAATGCCATTAACTTCATGCTAGATCCTGAGGTAGCCGTTAACATCCTATCTTAATTTGTTGTCTAAGTGAGTCTTGTTGTTATATATATGCCTTAAATAGAAATAGCTATCTTGTTGGTTAGACTTGAAGACTAAATTTTGTTGGAAGGGCATGCACTGATACTTAATGGAAGGGATTCTAGTTTATTTTTATGCCTTAAGCAGAAATATTTATCTTGTTAGTTAGACTTGAAGCTGATAAATTTTCTTGAAAAGGACATGCACGGATAATTTAGTTCATTGAAAGGGATACTAGTTTTTATTTTTACTTTTATTGCAACTAACTGATGTCCCATGCATTAGTATATTATGGTTTATTTTAAAATGATTTGGATGCTTTTTTCTTATGAATTATTTATAATACTCATTGTTTTGTATAAAGATTTAGGGAATTATTAGTTTAAATTATATTACACATCATTAAATAGAAATAAATTAGGAAAGTATATTGTTAATATTAATATGAGTAAGAATATGAATGTCTTGCTCCAGTAAATTCACAAATATTTAATTATGTCATTAATTGAAGCCACAAATATTTAATTATTGTAATTAATTAAAGCGCCAATTATCTTTTTATATTCCTGTAAATAGTTTCCCTATTTTCCACCTAAGGTTAATTACCAATAAGGCATCAAGGTAATTGGGTTCAATTAGCATCTTCTTTATAATTTGATTGCCTCTTTGGAAATGCATATGGTAAAACAATGTTGTTTAAATTAGAAATGTATTTTTCTACTAGCTATAGAATAGAAATCTTACCTTAACTTGTAAGATTAAGATTAAATAATATTTAAATAAATGACATGATATAAGTCAAATTTAATGCTAGCTTAAATAATTATTAACATGTCATAAGTGATAATTGTCTTTGATATTAAATTGATAACTGCTTGTAAAAATTGGTACAGATCTTCTAGAGTTCCTATTGTAACTCAACCTTAAAATCCTAACCATTCATGGTTGAATTAATGGTTAAGATTTTTCCATAACATCACTATCTTCTATTAGAAGTGAGCAAATATTTGAAAGAACTGACCCACCAGTAAACCCATCTATCTAGACACATGATTTTCATTGGAGATAATCCTTCTATTTTTAAATTTCCATATGATTTTCATACTATCTCTCTCTCTCTCTCCAAAGACAGCCTTACACAACTTCACTGTCTTTCAAGACCTCGTTGCCCCTAGCTGTTGTCAACCCTTGTGATCCCTTCATCATTGCCTTCGAGACCATTTAAACCTTCGAAATCACTTGCATCTTGGTCTTCACCAATTCACTATCACTTGCCTTTTTCCCTTCAAAGGCTTTGTGCAGAATTCCATTTCTCTCTTTCAATTGTTGTATTTGTATTGTTCTTTGTTGATTTTAGATTCTCATCAGATTGCTGAAGTTTTAGATTGTTTTAATAAATTTTATTCCTGGGGTCCTTGGTAGTGTATCTCACTTTCCTTTTTCTTTTCTCTCTCTCTTTCTCTCTCTCTGGGTAATTTGTGTCAAAAATATCACCTGTCCAAAGTCCAACCATCCACCTGAAAGTAGGGAGCTCAATTCAACCATTCCAATAGTTGACACCGAGCCTAAAGATCCATCACTTGACATGGTCAAGTCATAATGTTCGCCCACTGACCCATGAGCAACCCCTATGTTTCATAGATACTAAAAATGGTACCAGTTAATGTTTGTTTAAGTGTTGATGGCTGGGCAAATTCTACACTAATCATTTAATAACGGATGGTTACGATTTTAAGGACTCTATGAAGGAGTTACTATTAGAATTCTATGGTGTGGTTTTGAAATAGATTGTTCTTTGCCAACTTTCGAAATAGAATTGTTACTTAACTTGTAATATTTAAATAATATTTAATTTAATGACACATTAGAATTCAAATGTAACTCTAAATTAAATAATGAATATATCATATGTAATTAACAACTTCAATATTAAAGAGTTAAATATGTTGTTTAAGGTGAAGGTATTTAGGGTTTGATAAGTCAATGCTAACACATAAAATATTATTTATATATAAAGAAGTACATGATATTACTGTTTTGCCCCTTACTCATAACACTCCCCCTCAAGCTAGAGATTATATATCATACAATCCTAGCTTGTTACATAATTAAACCAAACGAGTCTTACATAAAGCTGTGGTAAACATATCATCAATTTGGACTCTTGTAGAAACATATGGAGTTGCAATTACACCATCTTCTACTTTCTCCCGAGTAATATGACAATCTACTTCAATATGCTTGGTTCGCTCATAGAACACAGGATTGGAGGCGATATAAATTATTGCTTGATTATCTCAATGCATAGTCATAGGCAGCTTCACAACAAATTTTAATTCCTTAAGTAAATGCTTAATCCACATAAGCTCACATGATGTGTGTGCCATGGCTCTATACTCAGCCTCTGCACTAGACCTGACAACAACAATTTGTTTCTTACTTCTCCAAGTAATCAAGTTTTCTCCCAGAAAAGTGGAATACCCAGTAGTGGATTTTCTATTTGACGGGATCTAGCCCAATCAGCATCAGTGTAGGCTTCTATCCGGAAGTGACCACTAGCTTTATACAAAAGATCACGGCCTGGATGTGCTTTAAGATACCTCACAATTCGAATAATTGCCTCCTAATGTGGAAGGTAAGGATCTTTTATATACTGGCTCAAAACACTAACTACAAGTGACATCTAGGGGAGTAATTGTGAGATAATTCAGTTTAGCAATTAGACGACGATATCTCTTTGGATTAGATAACAGCTCCCCTTACTCTTCATACAATTTGACATTAGGATGCATAGGAGTCTCCATTGGTTTAGATCCTAACAAGCTGGTTTCTTCCAAAATATCCAAAACGTACTTTGTGATAAACTGATGCCTTCTTTAGATCGTGCTACCACAATACCCAAGAAATAATGAAGTTTACCTAGATTCTTAGTTCGAAAAGAGTTTTGAAGGTATCTTTTCAAATCATTAATACCTTGCTTGTCATCATCGGTGATTATAATATCATCAACATATACTATCAACAAAATTTTTCCTCTTGCAAAGGTATGAGAAAACACAGTGATCAGAGCAGAAACGTCACAATCCAAACTTTAACACTACTTCACTGAATTTACCAAACCAAGCTCTAGGAGATTGTTTAAGACCATAGATGACCTTATGCAACCTACACACTTTTCTAGATTCCCCCTAAGCAATAAACCTAGGTGGTTGCTCCATATACACCTCTTCCTTCAAATCGTCATTCAGGAAGGCATTTTTAACATCTAACTGAAATAATGGCTAGCCCAAATTAGCAGCCAAGGAGATCGAAGTCTAGACAGAAGAAATCTTAGCAACATTCGAGAATGTCTTGGCACAATTAGCACCGCATGTTTGGGTATACCCTTTGACAACCAAGCGAGCCTTCAAACACTTAATAGAACCATCAGGAAAATACTTTACAGTATACACCCAACGACAACCAATGGTAGTTTTCCCTAGAGGATGAGTAACTAAAAGACCAAGTAGCATTTTCAGACAAGGTAGACATTTCGGCCTCCATAGCAAACTTCCAAACCAGAGATCGACATAGCCTCCTGGACAAACTTAAGAACAACAGTAGAATCCAAGGATGTGGTAAAGGCATGAAGAGATGAAGACAAGTGACCATAAGAGACAAACTGAGAGATAGGGTGAGAGATACAAACCTTTGTGCAAAGCAATTGGAAGAAAGTTAGGATTAGGAGGTGGATCACTAGGCAGGGAAGAAGTCTCTGTTGGAGGTTTCTGCTGACGACGATATACTTGGAGATTCAGTAGGAGACACTGGAGGGAGGAGAGGAAGACAAGGAGGAGAACTGTCACTAGCAACCGTATGAGAGAAATAGGATTGAGATCCATCAAATGTGACATCAACACTAATGAAACGACGACGAATAGTAGGTAAGTAACATCGGTATCCTTTTTGAGTATGAGAATACCCAAGAAAAACACATTTAATGGATCTAGATCAAGTTTGTCACTCCTTGGACTTAAGATATAAACATAGCACACACAACCAAAGATCTTAGGAGGTAGATGGATTAAAGATGCATTAGAAGAGAGAGCACAGTATACGGGATTTGACCACCTAGAATAGTGGAAGACATACAATTAATTAGGTGACAGGCAGTGAGAACAGCATCATTCCAATTTGATTTGGGAATGCGCATATGAAACTTTAAGGCATGAATAAATTGTTGGGTTTGGATGTTAGGGAGGACTTGTTGGGTCTTTCGCAGGAGGAACAAACTCGTCGTATTTGGATTAAAGGTGAGATTGCACATTTAGCCTCTTTGGAGGAGATTTCTTGGAGAAAAAAGTCCCAGATATTATTTGTGAAGGAGGGCGACAACAATGCTCGCTTTTTTCATCAGGTAGCAAACTCCCATAGAAGAATTAATCATATTCGAGGTATAGCGGTGGATGGTGTCCTTTATGAGGATGAGGAAGAGGTGTGGTCTAAGGTGGTTCTTTTTTTATTAGGGTTTGTATACTTATTCAGATACTTGGCGTCCTTCAATGGGTGGATTGGAGTTTGCTAGAATTGAGGAGGATGAGCGGCTTGATCTTGACAGGGATTTTTCTAAGGAAGTGGTAAAGGTTCTTCAAGAGATGAAGGGTGATGAAGCCCCAGGTTCTGACGGCTTCACTATCGCCTTTTTTCAAAAATGCTGGAGTGTAGTGGAAAAAGATGTTATGGCCTTCTTTGATCATTTTCATAGGAGCTTAGAGTTTGAACGGTCTCTGAATGATTCTTTTCTATCTTTTATTCACAAGAAAAATAATGCATTGAATATCAAAGATTTTTGGCCTATCGGCTTAGTGGGCAATGTATATAAGCTATTGTTTAAGGTTTTGGCTAACAGATTGAGGTTGGTGCTGGATAAACTCATTTCGGAGTCGCAAAATTCTTTTGTTGGTGGTAGACAGATTTTGGATTCAGTGCTTATTGCTAATGAATGTCTAGACAATAGACTGAAATGTCGTACTCTAGGGGTGGTGTGTAAGTTAGACATTGAAAAAGCCTATAATCATGTGAATTGGGACACTTTGTTCTATTTGTTGGAGAGGATGGGCTTTGGGGGTAGATGGAGGAGATGGCTAAAGACTTGTGTCACTACTATTTGCTTCTCAGTTTTGGTTAATGGATCTCCTGCTGGTTTCTTTGGTTGCTCTAGAGGTGTAAGACAAGGTGATCCGTTGTCTCCCCTTCTCTTTCTTTTGATCATGGAGGTTTTAAGTCAGATTTATGAAGAAAATTGAGAAAGGTGATCTCATTCAAGGTTTTCATGTGGGTTTTTATTATTTCTACTGGTATTCGTATTTCTCATCTATTAATTGCTGATGACACCATTCTTTTCAGCGATGCCTCTAGAGAGCAGTGGCTTTCCATTAGGTTGGTTTTGACTTGTTTCCAAGCTTTTATTGGTTTGAAGGTGAATGTGGGGAAAAGTGAAATTGTCCCTATTGGGGAGGTGAGCAACATTCAGGCTTTGGCTAATATTTTTCAATGCAGGGTGGGTAGTTTGGCTATGATTTATTTGGATATGTCATTGGGAACTTTGTATAAAACAACCTCTATTTGAAATCCAATTCTTGAGAGGATGGAAAAGAAGCTTTCGATCTGGAAGCGACTTTATTTGTCAAAGGGTGGTAGACTCACTTTGTTGAAAAGTACTCTTTCAAGCCTTCCGACTTATTATCTTTCCCTTTTTACTATTCCTAAAGCTGGGGCAACCAGATTGGAATGTATTCAGAGGAATTTTTTGTGGGGTTCTTTAGTTGAGTGTTTCAAATGCCCCTTGGTGGCTTGGTAAAAGGTTTGCTTATCGTTTGATTTGGGCGGTTTGGAAGTTCGGAATATGGTGTCTTTTAATTAGGCCCTATTAGGGAAATGACTTTGGGGGTATGGCCATGAAATCACTCATCTGTGGCGGAGGGTCATAGCCATGAAATATGGGGAGGGAAAAGGGGGTTGGTGCACTAGAGTTTGTAGAAGGGCTTATGGTTGTGGTTTATGGCGGAGTACTAGTGAAGGGTGGGAAAGTTTTTCTAAGTATTTGTCTTTTGTAGTGGGGGATGATTCTCGTATTCTTTTTTGGCATGATAAGTGGACTGGGGATAATTCTCTTAGAACTCTTTATCCTCAGTTATTTATGTGTTCAGCCAGTAAGAAAGCTTTTATTTCTAAAATGTTAAGCCCTCTAGTTGGTGATAATGACAGTGTGGAGTTTAAGATTTTATAGGGAATTCAATGATTCGGAGTTAGCGGCTTCCTCCTTCCTACTCCCTACTTCATTTCATCCAAACCTGGATTCCTAGGGGTGGAGGTTGTGATAGTCTTTGTTGGGGCCTTAATGGAAGTGAGAAGTTTGATATTCGGTATTTTTATCATAAGATTCGAAATGCAGCTCCTTCTATTTTCCCTTGGAAGGGCATTTGGAAAGTTAAGGTTCCTAACATGGTGGCATTCTTTATGTGGACAGCAACTCATGGTCAGATTCTAACTTTAAATAACCTTGTGATTTGTGGTTTCCCTTTGACGAATCGTTGTTATATGTGCTGTTGTAATGAGAAATCTGTAGATCACCTGTTATTTTTTTGTCTGGTAGCTCATTCTTTGTGGACGTATATGCTTTGGTTGTTTGGGATCGATTGAGTCTTGCCAGGTTCAGTTGCGGACTTATTATTTTGTTGGTATCATTGGTTTGGGAAGTGTAATTCTGATATCTGGAATTTGGTTCCAGGCTGTTTAATGTGGACTATTTAGACTTAACGGAATCGGCGTTCTTTTGAGGATACTAGAAAATTTGTTGTTCAGTTATTAGATTTATGCCAATGAACCCTCTTTGATTGGTCTCGATGTTGGGCTTTCTCGAATTGTTCTACTCTTATGGATTTTCTTTTGTCCATTAGAATAGCTTAGTGGCTGCTTGTGTCTTTTTGTTTCTTTTTACTCTTTGTTCATTATCATGAACTCTTTGTATTTTTCTTGTTATTCATTTTTCAATAATATTTTCTTCTTACTTATCAAATTAAAAAAAAATGGGGTCATGAAGATTGTTGAATTATACCATGATCATAAAAAAACTGAGACAAAGATGTATGAAAAAAATTCATGAGCATCATTAGACTGAAAAATACGAAGTGAAGCATTAAACGGAGTCTTTATTTCCATATAATATGATTTGAAAATTGAGTACAATTCAGACCTTTCTTTCATAAGATAAAGATAGTTGACTCTAGAATAATCACCAACAAAAATGACAAAATTTCTAAATCCCAACAACGAGGGAGTGTTTATTGGACCCCAAAATCAAAATGAACTTAATGAAAAGCACTACTAACACGACTCTCACGCCTAGAGGCAAAAGGCACCCTATGGTGTTTACCCAATTGACATGCTTAACATTGTAAAGACTCAATTTGACGACATGACGAAACTAATGACTTCAAATTTTGGAGAGATGGATGATCAAGACGACAATGATTCTGAAGAGGTGAGAGACAAATGAGAAGCCACTAAATTGGAAGAACCACATCAATCTAGGCAATGAAGTCCACTAGCTTCATGCCCTCCACCAATAATCTTCCCCGTCTTGAGATCTTGAAAGATACAATGAGTGGATAAAAAAGTGGCATCACAATTCAAAAGTTTAGTAAGCTAACTAATAAACAAAAGATTAAAAGGAAAATTAGAAATATATAAGACAAAAGAGGGGGAAAGATTAGGACTGAGATTGGCAATGCCCAAACCAAAAACTGTAGTGGCTGAGCCATCTGCCAATGTAACATTAGGAATGTAACATTGGGAAGACTACTAGATTGCTCAAGGTCAGAGAGTAAACCTGAGGTACTTATCATATGATCAGTAGCACCTGAGTCAATGACCTAGAGGTCTTAAGTGGCAAGACAAGCAGCAGAAGTACCTTGTTGAGCTAGAGTAGCAGTAGAATCAGACCCAACAGAGTTGGAATGTAGAGACAAGAGGCGATTATATTCTTCCTTAGGAATAGAGACCACTTTGGATGATGGTGGAAGTGATTGTGAAGGTGGTTCTGCAACTTGAAAACTAGCTTGGTAAGCCGAGAGTTTACCATGCAACTCCCAACAAAATTCTACTCTACTGTATGGTTCTCATCATGACAATAAGTGCACTTATGAAGACCACGTCCTCTACCACGACCCCCTTGTTCACTACCATGGCTCCCTTGGTCATGACCTCCACGGCCTTGGCCCCCACGACCTCGACCTCGACCTCGACCTCCACGACCACCTCTATTACTCCCTAAATCAGTGGTAAAGGAAGATTTGTCACCAGAAGGTAATGCATCAATATTGGAGGAAGAGAAAGAGGCAGTACTCAAGTTAGATAATGTGGCTTGTCGAAGTCTACCAAAGACTTCACTCAATGAAGGGAGGTTTGGGCTAGCTAACATTTGTCATTTTACTGGATTTAAACTTCTAGGCAATCCAGAGAGGAAGTGACCAACATGCATAGAATCTCGTTGTTTCTTCATAGTTTTAACATCAGAGGAGATGGGTTGATAAATATTGAGTTCTTCACATACACCTTAAACTTGTTATAAAGTCCTCCAAAGACAAATCACTCAAACTCAAGGAGAAATAATTTTGATGAAGATCATAAATATGCTTCAAATTGTTAACTCTAGAGTAAAGTTTCTTGGCTTGTTTCCAAACAAGTTTAGCAGTTGGTAAGAAAACCAAGCTACAACTGATCTCAACTCCATGCTATTCCACAAGCAACTCCTAATTTGTTCATCTTCGGCTCTCCAAACAGCAAATTTAGGGTCTTCAGGTCTAGGGGGTTCACTAATCACGTAATCAAACTTCTTTCTACCAAACTTCAACCAGCAACCACACCAATGTACTCCAACCAATCAGCAAATCCGACAACAACTCATCTATCAAAGAATCAACACCAAACTGTTCTAAAAACAAGGCAGCAACAAATCCATATCAACACCCAAAAAAAAAAAAAGCCCATTCCACCACTAAACATCAACCAACAAAGTCTAGTCCAACAAATCAACCCAAGGCTGCCTAAACATATAATCAGAACGTATTGAAGAAAAGAAGAAAATCAAACCATGGCTGAAACCCTCAGTTGAAAACTCTGGCGGTGGCGCTAGGGTGCAGGAGCGGCGGTGCAAGGACCGGTGAGTGGGCTAGGATGGGTCGCTGGAGGAGGGTGAGTAAAACCCTGCCTCTCTCGAGGTCAGGCGATGTTGATCTGGTGTTGCAAGACATGAGAGAGGGTCACCGATGCTGGAGAACTCCTTCAGCCACTAAATCGAGATCGTTGGAGGTTTGTGTTAGGGTCATTGAAGCTAGTGAGGTGCTGTCATGGTTGCCGGCGACGACAATATTGGTGGGTAGTGGTCGGAGGATTAATGGCAATAGTGGGTGGGTTGGTGGCTTTGATACCATGTTGTTTAAAGTGAAGGTGTTTAGGGTTTGATAAGTTAACCCTAACACAAAATATTATTTATATATAAAGTACCTGCTATTACTGTTTTGACCCTAGTACACAAAAAAAAAAAAAAAATATAAAAGATGTGAACTCTAATAAAAGAGCAATCCGATTTCCTTTTCAAAGGGAGTGCCACGACAAAACCTTGTTCTAGAGCTATTGTAGGTGAGGATCCGCCGCTTTTACATATATAATGATTATAGGCAAAGGACAATGTTTTGAGCCAGATCATATTTCCTTCTCTCACTTTTTAGAGTCCCATGTTAAACACTGCAAACGTTTGTAGATACATCTGGACATGAATAAAACTCATTACACCCGTAGGTATACTGGGGTAGTAATGAAAGTTATGGAGTCTTATTCGTCATGTTCTAGCAAACATAATAGATGTCAATGCACAAGGAAAGAACAATATTTTCCCAAAAACAATAAGGAAAGCCATACATATAAAGATTTGAGACGTAATTCTACATCTTGCAAGTGAGGATTGACATAATGCAAATAAGGGTTCATATGTGTTATCACTTCGAGAATTTTGAGTTTAAAAGACATATTCTGCCTAATTTCCTGCCTTTGGCATAGCAAATGCCCAAGTAAATTAATGGACAGAATTAGTATATCTTTCTTCTCTTTGGCATAGCCATGCTCAATTAAATTAATGAACAAGATTAGTAAATTTTTCTTCTTTGCCTTCTGCAGGTCAAGAAGCGTGCTCTGGAGGTGGCTGATGCCATGAAAAATGAAGATGGGGTGACAGGAGCAGTGAAAGCCTTTCACAAGCATTTTCCTCCTAAACTATCCAAGGAAGAGATTAAGCCATTGCATGAGCACTCAAAAGTCTTTTCGATTCGGCAATGTTTTGGTTGCTCATTTTTGGGTTGATTTTCCGTCTCTTTTGTCATTGCAGTCGTATCATTGTGAGATCCTGGTACTTCAAATATAGCTTAGATATATATATTTTTTTAAAACGAAATAGTAGCTTAGTATTTTGGCTTGCGTTTTAAAGATAAAAGAAATAATTGTGATTTTGCCGGAATTTTTTCAGTTTCAGTTACCCAATTTATCAGATAATGGTATAATTACTTAATCCTTATCTGATTACATTATATGTATCTTCTCACTGTTGTCGTGTTGCTCGTGTATGGGACTGATTACGTGGGACTTTGAAGATGATTTCGTTCATTTATCATTGTGTAACATTTGTTAACCTGGTTTTTCATTCTTGTTAGCTCTAATAGTTGGAGACTATTGCTGTATCCAGTGGAGTAAAAAATTATTTGTTCGATAATGCATCTAAAATCTATAAGTTTTCAAATTAGAAGTACTCATTTATAAATCTCCCTATCAAAAGTTTAGAGTGGGCACGATGGATGTGCTTTTGGATTTTTTGTTATTTCTAAACATCATCTGCTATCAGCAAATAACTGCAAATTTAATATTCAGGAAATGCAATTATTCTAACTGGTTGATTTTTCATCATGGCATGTACTTACATAAGCCTTCTTTTAGGCAAACAAGAAGAGATTAATTTTCATGAATATTAGGAATTTTCGTGATTTCTGTTATTCTTGGGAAGTGTGTTGTTGGGGGTTAAAATTAACATTACATGTAAATCTTACATAAGAGGGTAATTAGGAAGAGATTAATTTTGCCCCTACTACTTATGCATACACAAAACTCCCCTCAACTTGGGACTTAGGACATATATAGCACATGGTTTTCAGACCTACACTGTCCAAAAATCTGAAAAAGGGAAAAGTTCAAGGATTTTTAAGGTTGGGCTGATCGAGATTTAATTGAGGTCAAATTGTGATGACGTCCTAATTAATTTAATAGTAATAAAATATAAATAAAGATATTGAAATAGTAAACAATAACAAAATTTTACTAAAAATGTCTAAAAAATTTAAACATTTTTATAAAGTTAATAAAAAATAATAAAGCACAAAAAATTGTAAAAAAATTTGTGTAGTGATCTTTCAAATAAAAAAAAAAGGTCTAAAATAAAATCATTTTAGCATAAATTTATAAATTTTATACACATTTAAAAAGCATAATTCTTGAACCACTAATAAAATTATCAAATAATAATAGATTAAGGAGATAATATTAAATTGAAAAAAATATAATCTAAACTTAAAAGAAATAAAATATGAAATCCAATAAGGGCACATTGAAGCCGCTCAGCATGGTGGTTAGCGTTCTAGTATAGTCTCCTTGAAAGGAGGAGATCCCAGGTTCACAATACATAGTAGTATATTCACACCAATTTGTAATTCCTCAAGTTCACATGATGAATGAGTCATGGCCCTGTATTTAACCTGTCTTTTCCAAATGATCAACCTCTGTATCACTTTTATTTATTTTTTCATTTTAATCTAATGGTACCTCACAAGTCAACGAAGTGCCTCCTAATTTGGATCATGAATTGAATTGCCTCCTAATTTGGAACATGAGGAGTTGGTATATTTCTCACAAAACTAATTATACATGATGTATCTCAATTAGTAATAGTTAGATAGTTCAATTTGTTTACTACTTTTTCTTCCTTTCTCTATCTATTTCCTCATATGTTTTTCCTTGATTTTTATGTTACCCATTCATGGGTATTGTTCCCTATTTTTATACCCAAACTTTGATACTTGTTTTCACCCTTATGCCCTCACTCTTATTGTAACACCCCAAACCCATACAAAGGATTTAGATGCATAACCTGTCTTATAAACAATCAACAATGATATAATGGAATAGAGTGTAATTAAACATCCACAAATAAACTCCTAACCATCAAAAAATTTCCTATGAAATCCATTAAAACAAAACTTTAACAATAAAGTATCCAAATACAATCTGAAAGAGTCCCACAAATGTCAAACTTAATATCCTAAGAAAATATGCTAAAATAGTCATCAACTACCATAGCTCCAAAAGTAGTCTGCAATCTATGGCTCCAATGATCTACCACCAAAGATGTTCCATTGTTCTAATCTGAAAGGGTGAAGAAATGGGAGGTGAGCTAGAAGCCCAATAAGAGACTATATAACATGAGGATGTCTTTCAAAACAAAACATTAGTATTATTGACAAAATATAGCATTTACAAATAGTTTTAATAGTAATGCAATATATTCTATAAGCTGTCAAGAATAAAACATTTAACTATAACGCCGTAATCATTAAATAGAATAATAACCACTTTAGTTAGCCAAAATACACTAAATAAGTAGAAAAAATATATTATAGTAATAAACAAATTTTCTACTTATAAAGGTCAATAACAATAAAAAAATAGTTCGATATGAAAAATATTAAACATTAGCCAGACAAAGATATAAGCTGTTAAACACTGGGTGGGTGATTCCCATAGGGAACAATAACACTAACCTCAAAGAGGCAACACTGGCTCCAAAGAGAAAACGATAACACTGGCTTTGAAGAGCAAATAATAACAATGGCTTCGAAGAGCAAACGATAACACTGCATCACACCATAATAACATTACATCGGCCGAAGACCAACACTTAACCCTGTGTTGGCAAAGGTTGCAGATTGTCTAGCTGACTGTTTAAAAACATTTTTACTTTAT
This sequence comes from Castanopsis chinensis, assembly GCA_032878915.1. Taxonomy (NCBI): domain Eukaryota; kingdom Viridiplantae; phylum Streptophyta; class Magnoliopsida; order Fagales; family Fagaceae; genus Castanopsis; species Castanopsis chinensis. The sequence goes on along the minus strand of JAVQMG010000102.1, from coordinate 7,616,453 downwards.
TACAATATTGTTAATACCAATCACATATCATATAACAAATACTTTCTCAAAAATATAGTTTTCAATCATTCTTAACTTATACAGTTTCAAAACAATATACAAGAAATAATAAAATTCAAGTACGTGTATAAAACATTGACAATGGTATAAGTTTTTGGAAACTTCACTTTTGCAATTATATATATATATATATATATATATATAAATATATTTTTACCAAAAGTATATATAAATATACACGTCTTGAGAGATGTCATGTTCTGAAGTCCACTTACCTCTAGTTGCTAATACTCGTAGTTTAAATCCAAAATCAAATGGGCTCTTCCTCCACATTTAAAAGTAAAGGAGTAACACAATTATATAATAAATCCATCCTGACGTATACCATAAGGATGTAAGGGACACTTCCTAATAATTTACTAGTCTTCAATTTAAACATCTCTACAATCCTCCATAATATATTACTTCTCCATACTACTATTATGTCTTTGAGGCTAATAGAGGTATTACAACCCTTAAGGATACCAACTAATGAGAATATGCATGCTAGAGGTTCACCAAGATTTTCATCAAGTCCTAATAGGTTAATATCAATACAACCATTGTCTAGTTAAGTGTCAGATTCATATTTTCTTTAAGATTTCATATAACACTTCAACACCACCATGAAATACTCTATAAGATCCATATATATATATATATATAGCATCCGTAAAAATCTCTACTCGTAGGACATAGCAACCTATAGCATGTACTAACTATTAGAAATTTAATCTAACATATATATAATATCCAAGGATTTTCCTATCCGTAAGCCATAGAAAGAATACAATAGGTTTACCAAGTAATTCCTACCCGTAGGACCTAGTGACCTGAAGCATGTATTGATAAAAGTTTAGAAACTTGACCATGATATAGATTACAAGATTCAAAAGTCCAACCCCACTACCATGCGTAAACTCTAGCAACTATTACTCAAAAGCTTATCGCCTAATTCAATAGTTCATATGGAATATTAAAGTGAATCTATTAAACTACTCTAGCAACGTAGGTTATTTCCATGAAGGTTTGAGAGAGAGATATACTTGACCACATGACCACACGGATGTAGAATTTGTTTCTTGTAATTTTGCACTCTCTCTCTCTCTCTATACGTTTCAAAAATTACACTATTTTACCTTTTAGCTTTACATGTTAAAACTATTTCCACTTGGGCTGAAATTTAAAACCCACTAAAAACTTAAATAAACTTCCAAGACTTTAATTCCCACTAAAACTCATATTGAGATTGTTCAGATAGGCTAAAACTCTAAAGAATTCCAATAACATGTAAACTCCTAATCCAAATAGGAAATCTCTTATTCTTTTCCTTAACTTATAAGGAGACCAAAAGTTAAATATGAATAATCCACAAAATAACTCTCACGTTACATCTTCTTCTATTTATTTTCTTTATAGTGACCATAATATAAAATAGTATCACCTTCCAAATAAATTAAATAATTCATCAATTCCACTCTAGAAGCAATTAAATTCAATATAAGTGAGGTGGGTGTTACACTTATCTCTTTTGTCCGTTGTAGGCATTCAACCTTTTTATATGATACCCACTGCCCATGTCAGCCAGGTACCCTCCCATTATCTTCTAACCATGCTTAGTTGGGCATAATCCCACTAAGAATTTTCAGCCTATGCCTCACGACAAACAACCCTCTTATTTTTAGTAAAGGTTAAACAACCATGGAGCCATTACCTCTCTCTTTCCCAAAAATAGTAAAGACTCTCATTGATTCTCTTTATCCTCATCCTATTACATGTATCAAATGACTCCTACCTATTCCTTTCCCAATTTGGTAAAGATGTTTTCCCAGCAAAGCATATTCCTAAAAGTGGTCTTGGTGGGATACCAAATCTAGGCCATTTTCCCTTCACCAAACCACACCCTTTGCATCTCATTATTTCTTGCAGCTGCTACCTACTACTATTCCTATTTTCTTTTCATCGTGTTTTTCAGAAGAGGTTTGGCTTCTCTTTATTATTATAAGAATGTTATGGGTTTTGTGGGCTTGCTGCCCTTTTTTGAATTTTGGTCCTATACGTGCAAGTTAGACTATCTAGCTTGTAAAGGAAAATAAGTTGTGGATCTAACAATATATTTAAATGCAAAAGCTCATGAACGATAAAAATGGAAACTTTACACTGCAAAGTCTAGAGAAATGTAAAAGCAAAATAAGGAAAGTAAAGAAGGCATGTAACATACGTGGAAAACCCTTGGAAAGGGATGACAAACCATGGTTGAGTGAGGAACATAATATCCTTCACTCCTTAAAGTTTTCTATTATATGAAAGTTAAGGTTTTTACACAATGATGATGTTCATCCTAAAGAAATCCTCCTTTTCTCTCAATTTCCGTCCCAAACTTCTGCCTTTGCTTTCTATCATTCTTGGTTCTTGCCTTAATTTTTTAGCAACATGTTCCTCTTATAGTACGAGGAATGTTGTTAGGTACATAAGGACAGGTGTTAAGCCCCCATTCACCCATTTAAACCCTAATACAACTATTGTACTGTACTACAGTTAGAGGAAAGAGAAGACATGCCAATTTCAGGGTAGTGGGATGAAGGCCGGCTTTGCTACAACGTGGGGGCATGGCATAGACAAGGAAAGGGACATCAGGAAGGTCAGGAGTGATGCACATGTCCTTAGCAGTGGTCCAACACAAATTCTGGCAATGAGGGGTGTCTTATAGCTTCTGACCATGGGGGGTCACTATCTACCTTTTATGTTGGTACTAGGTGTCCATGAAAGAAGCATATCTCACTCTTCACTAAGATGGTCACGTTGTTGGCACGGGCTGGAAGTACTTTTTTTTTTCAGCTAACGTTCTTCCCTTTTTCCTCACAGTTGGTCCATGTGTAAGGTCCTGATCCAACCATATTAGCACTCAAGTTTGCCATGGTTGGTGTAACGTACATTAGCCTCCTGATTGTTAATGGCATTAATGCCTAATGCTATTGACAATCACACCTTGTCGGACTTCAATACTCTTTATAATCATGTCTTGTGACATTGGAAGTTGGGACATGTGGCAATCATTGGTGTTTCTAGCCGTTTTTGTGTTTCTTCGTTTCTCACACTTGGTAGACAGACATTAAGCTTCATAAATGTTGCGTCTTTTACCTTGACCTCGGTTGGTGACTTAAAAAGGAAAGTAATCTTCCTTTATTGTTTATTCCTTTTGTATTTGCACTTTGTCCTTCTTCTACACAGAAAATTGCATGTTCTTAACAAAATGGCCAACCCTTCTTCTGTAGGCCCAACTCTCTAAGCAATGACTCATGGAGTGTTGATAATGTTCTTCCTATCGCTCCGAATCCCATTCACCCTCCTCCTTCTCTTCCTTTTCCCATCTTTCATCTTCCCCCTATTGTTTTCCTTCCTGAGGTTGGGGATGCCCAACTTTAGTAGGAGGGTGATGAAGAAGAAGTAAAAGACTTTAAGGAACTTTGGGCAAAGGTCGAGGAGAATGCTGAAGACCAATCCTATCACACCTTCATGGAAGAATGTCCAACGCGAAGGAGAAGGCGTAGAGGCTTTCAAACTAGTTCTGACTCAAGCACGGCAACCTTTCACTCCTCAAGTGGCTCTGGCTCCGAGAAAGAGGTGTTAGATTCTTCAGAGGATTCAAACTCTAGAGAGGAGGAGGAGGAGGAGGAGGAGGAGGAGGAGGAGCTTGGCCCAGACTACCCATAAGAGGCTTTTGGTGAAGACTTTGATGCTTATGGACACTGTTCTCCTTGAGTTGCTCGCCTTCAAACTTGCAGCCTTTTTTGTGTGTTTTGTTTTTATGTTTACGTAATCAAGCCACACTATAGGCCTTAGGTTGTACACTATTTTTTTTTGGTTAATGTATAAAAGGGGTGATGGGCTATAAGGGCCAAACCAAATGTAAATCCCCCTTTTTAATAATAATAATAATAATAATAATAATAATAATAATAATAATAATAATAATAATAATAATTTTGTTCTAAAATTATGAGTAATGTTTGTATGTTTATTCTCATGTTTCCCCTTTAAAGCTTAAAAAGAGAAATTTATTTTGAGAAAAGGGCCTCTTGCACAAAAGAACAGCACACAAACACATCGGCTAATCAAAAGACAAAGTGAAAGTGTAAAAGCAACCTGTTTGTGATGGGTCACGCCTTTTCACAATTCCCTCAATGGTGGTTCTTTAGGAACCTGTTGGTGATGGGTCACACTTTTGCACAATTCCTTTAGTGGCGGTTTTTGTTTTGAAATTGACTTGTCAAAGATTTCACTATCTTCTAGGCTAGACATCAGTAAAGAGAGTGAAAGCATCCTTTCCCTATTATACCGATGGAATTCTGCTACCCACACTTTCTTCACAGGGTGTCAAGAAGTCTCCCCTTCCCTTGGAGATGTTTTTGAGATATTGAGACTTCCCCTATTTGGTGATGGAGAGGTGATTGACATTTCCTTGTCTTCTGATGAGGCCAAAGCTGTGAAGTTTCTTGAAGATGCAGTAAAGAAGACTTTGAAGAAGCCAATTCTGAAGGTGGCATGGAAAGGGAAAGCCCCTAGTGAGGAAGTGTTGGAAGACAGCAGTGTTGGTGTTGATAAAGGTTCCAAGGCTAACTTTTGGGGATGGATCGAATACTTCTAGAGGGAGTATGCTAATGGTGTAGTTGAGGAAGTAGACCGATTCTTTGAAAGAATGTACAGACTCCGTTATGGGAGAAGGTAATTCTAGCCCTTACGAACTTGAAGCTTTTATTGCTTTCCTACTATCTCGCCATTTATTTGAAGGACATCCCTATGAAAAGATCTTAAGTAGACATTTTCCTCTAGTAGTTAAGTTGGACAAATGATGCTCTTTCTCCCTTGCCCCTTATTTCTTAGGAACTTTGTATACCTATTTAGATCATTTCACCTTCGAATTTCAACATTCTTGGGGTAGGTTCCAGATGAAAACCTTTGTACCTGTAGCATTTTTGCAAATTTTGGTGTGGGAATGTTTTAAGAAGTATGTTCTTGTTCCCAAAGCTCTAAGTTCCTTGAAAACCAATCTGCCATCACCCCAAGGGTCACCACGATCATGGTGTTGGATAAGGTTGTGGTACCCTTTGACAGCTTCCTTTACAAGATGTTGGATGACCCTACTGATTGGATAGACAGACCTTATTCCTCCATTGAGGGTGGACTTCCATCCTTGTTTCATTCCTTAAAGACTGAAATTGTTTCCGATTATAGAGATTCCTCTTGGACCTAGGAGGAACTCTCTTTTGTTGCTTCTGCCTTTACTTCCCATCTTCAGGCACATTTTCAGGATGATTTTGAAACCCAGCCTCAGAGATTTGCTTGCCAATTTGGTTATAACCAAAGGCGTACTGGGGCATTTCTCCACTCTAGCCCCACCTACTACAACATCTTTAGCCTTTAAGATTGGGAATCTCATCAAGGTGTTGGTGTCTTGTTTCAAAGTTCCTCTTGCCTCCATCCAGAGTCAGATTACCTTTAACCATGTTTAAGATATGTTGGTCTGGGACTTTGAAACTTTGGAGAAAGTGGATTCCACCGTGTGGATATTCCACCTATTTTCCATGGTGATTTGACTTTGAAACTTTCTGCCAAAGCCAAACCTTCAGCCATTAAAAGGAAAGGGAAAAACGTCAAGGTTCCTTCCTTGTAAAGAAACCAAGAATATGTATCTTCCTTGTGACTTTCTCTCATTCTTCCTCCCTTTTGACATTTGCCAAGTAAAAGAGACCGCTCCTCAAACTCAAGCTAAGGCAAAAGCCACTCCTCTAGCATATGGTACCCTTATAGAAGAGGTGGTTTCTTTTGAGGAGGAGACAAAATCTGATGCTGAAAGGGGGGATTCCAACTGGATGTATACTGATAATCCCCAGGAGAAAGAAGATTTTGTTGAAGTTACTTGCAAGGATCAAGAAAGTGAAAGCACCATGGCAAACCCCAAGCCACTGGTCTCATTGCTTTCTCTCCCTTTGAAAGTAGTGTGTTCCAAACTACTTCCAAAGTATCTTGAGATGATGGGGGATACTGACAAGTGGACACTGCCTCTTAGAAGCTTTATGTTGGAGCGATTTGGGTTTGTCATGTCCAATTGCAATCTAAAGGTAAAGAGGATAGCTTGACTCTTTCCTTTGATGAATTCCTTTCCACACTAGGTGATGCTAAAAGCATGAGTTTCAATGTCGAATGGCTAAAGAGCTGTGTCATCACATTTGGGGACCTAAAAAGGTCAGGGCCTTTTGTTCATGCTTCTTTGTCCTTGCTTCAACAGTTGAGGGTTAAGAGAACCTCTTGTATTAACAAAGCAAAGGAGACAAAGTTGTCTATAGAGGCGCACAACACTTCGATTACCTAGCTCCAAGAATTCATAACCAAACTTCAAGAGGATTTGTCGTTCAAGCAGGAAGCCAATTCTGCCCTTTAGACTCGGCTAAAAGGCGTTGAAATAGAACAAGGTTCTTTGAACATGGAGATTGAAAAATTAGAAGGCGAGCTGGGTGCTCTGAGCCATCCAAATTTTTCTCTTGAAAACATTAATGTACTTATAGACATTATTTAATTTTTCAAGTTGTAATATTTTTTTAATGGTCATAGGAGACCCAGTTATTGTAAAATTTATTATGTTTTTATTCGGTTTGGATATTTAACTTTGCGTGCATGTCATGAACAGTATAATATGAAGTAACTGAATAGAAATGGTCTTATTTATAGTAATATAAGTCTTGTGGAGCAAAAGTATCAGGTTACAAAATTTAAGCATAATACTTTTTAAGGAGAGCTCCGGTAATGGGGTTATACACCTTTGTACCTGCATGATCTTTATAATGTTCAGTCTAGTGTGCTTCTTCCATAATGCAAATTCCTTCCCATTTTGGTGAAATCATATGTCTACTGGCTTCAGCCACACCTCGTACATTAGGGTCATTCTCTAGACAAGTTTTCCCACTTGAAAGTTTCTTTCCTTGACTAGGCCTTCATGGCTCACCTTCATGCTTGCCTAGTAAATGCGGTTGTGAGTGGTTTTGTTGTCGCTCTTTTCTTTAAGGATCTCCAATAGGCCTTCTCAGGGTAATCTTGCTATCTCTGCTAGCTTCACTACTAGCCTTATTAAGTCTATTAGGATGATATCCTGTGTGCCATAGACTATGGAAAAGGGTGAGGCTTTTGTAGCTTGTGATTTGGCTATTCTGTGAGCCCACAGAGCTGTAGGAAGTTCCTCTCTCCGTCCTTTTTCATTCTCTTTAGTCATCTTTCCCAATATCTTTTGCAAATTTTTGTTGGAGGCCTCAGCCTGGTCATTTCTTTGGAATAATAAGGTGTAGATGCCATGTGAGTAATGGAATACCACTCTATTAAACGACGAACATCCTTATTTAGGAATGGTGTGCCATTGTCAGAAATAATTCTTCTTGGTACCCTAAAATGACAAACTTTTTTTGCCCTCAGAAAATTAGACACTAAGCTAACCATTGCTTTCTTCATGGCCACAGCTTCCACCCACTTGGTTAATAGTTTAGTGGCTAACAAGATCCAGATACATCCTTCAGAAGGGGGATTTATAGGACCTATGAAATCCAACCACTAGTTGTGAAAAAGGATATGAAGCCATAGATGGGTGGTGGCTTTGATGGCTGGTATGTATCTCATCTCCTCACCTTTGGCATTCTTGACATCTTTTGGCAAAATTCTAGGCATCTCATTGCATAGTAGGCCTATAGACACCTTCTAAGAGGTATCTCAGGTACATATCCTGCCAATATTCTTTTTGAATTTCACCATTTAGCACTTCTGCTTGATCTGGGGGTATCATAGAACAAGTCTTGCAATCTCTTTGCTCTTCTTTGGTGTCACTAGCCATCTCTGGCAAAAAGACCCTTAGCCTTTATAGTCTTTTATATATGCTGACATCAGGGTTCACCCCACAAATATCATGGTGTAACCTATGCAGCTGCATCAACCCTTCTTGTCTTGAGACACACTTCATCAGTAACCCTTCTGCTCCTCTGAAAAACAAGTCCCTATTAATCTCGAGGAGTCTTTCATATTCGGTGTCAAATTTGACCCAACATCCTACCTTGGGTCATAGCTTTCAAAAAGGGTTCTTGCCAATCTTTTGGGAGACAAAACCCACCTTTGATTAGGTCGGAATGTTTCTCTATCCGAAGTGTCATCTTTTCTTTCTTCAGCACATATTTGGTGGCTAAGGTCGCCAGTGAGTTAGCCAACTTGAACTCATTCTAGTTAATCACTTTGCATTCTATGAAGATGAAGTGTTTCATGAGTTCCTACACTGTGGCCCTGTAGGTGGCTAAGCTAGGATTCTTCACCCCAAAGGTTCCTTCTATCTACTTAATGACTAACTCTGAATCCCCAAATACCTTTAACCTTTTTGTGCCAGGCCTCTTGGTAGCCTTTAATCCTACTGCTAGAGTTTCATACTCTGCTTTGTTGTTTGAATAGGGCAAACATAGCTTGTAGGCTAACGTGTGTTCCTCCCCTAGTGACTTCAACACTACTCTTATTCCCCCTCTTTGGGATGTGGATGAGCCATCGAAGTGCATAGACCATTCTAGCTCCTATATCACTAGGACTTCTTGTTAGGGAAGTGAGAAATCACTAGTCCCTGGGAAGTTGGCTAGCAAGTTAGTCACTACCTGCCCTTTAACGGCCAACGATCTTATGCACTCAATATCATGGCATGATATTAGGATGACCCATTGAGCCCTTCTCCTTTACAATTGAGGGCAGGTTAGGAGGTACTTCACGGGGTTACTGTTGGTCACCAGATGTATACGATGCCCTAGTAAGTAATAATTAAATTTTGATGCAGCAAAAGCTAGGGATGAACATACCTTTTCTGCCATGGAATATCTCAACTTTGGTCCTTTCATGAGCTTGCTGATGTAGTACACTAGCTTTTCCAAACCTCCACACTCTTGGGCCAGCAGGGCCCCCAGTGATTGCTCCGTGTCGGCTATATACAACAAAAGAGGTTTGCCAAGTAATGGAACAACCATGGTATAAGGATCTGTCAAAATAGACTGTATCTTTTTGAATGCTCTCTCACATTGATCACGCCACATAAAAGCTATTCATTTCTTGGTTTGCTCAACCAAAGGCTTTAAGATCTCGGTCAACCCTGGTATAAACCTTCTCAGGTAAGTCACCTTCCCTATAAAGCTCCTTTGCTCTTTCAAAGTCATTGGTGGAATGAGTGTAGCTATTACCTTAACTTTAGTGGGATTTAAGTCAATCCCCCCCTAATGGACAAGGAACCCTAGAAACTTTCCTGAGGACACCCGAAAGGTGCATTTTAAAGGGTTCATCCTCAAATTGCACTCTCTACATCTTTCAAAAACTTGTCTCAAGTGTAATAAATGTTCAACTGGGTTCTTCGCTTTTACCACCAGGTCATCAACATAATCTTCCACCTGTTTATGCTGCATACCATGAAATATCAAGGTCATGGTTGTCTAGTATGTAGGACTAGCATTCTTTAACCTATAGGGCATCATCTTATAGTAATAATTCCCAAAGGGTGTCTTGAAGGTGGTTTTCAAAGCATTTTCTAGCTCCATGAAAATCTGGTTGTAATCACTTAGCCATCCATGAAGGAAAAGCACTTATGACTAGCATTTATGTCTACTAAAACATTGACATTGGGCAATGGGAACTCATCTTTAGGACAAGCCTTATTAAGATCTCTGAAGTCTACACATATCCTTAATTGTCCGCCTTTCTTCTTCCTAGGAACTATGTTCGCAAACCATTCTAGGTATTTGATTTCCTCTTTGAACCCTGCTTTTAGAAGCTTGTTCACTTTAACCTTGATCTTTTCCTCAATATCCAAGTAGTATTTCCTAGCTGACTTCTTCACAAGCTTGGCTTTGGGATCAACATTTAGCTTATGTGTCACTAGCTTAGGGTTCAAGCATGTAATTTCTTCAAAATTCCCAGTAAAATCATCTTTGTATTCCTTCAATGAAGCTATCAGCTTTCTCCTTTCTCCCTTTGGTAGGCTTTTGCTTCCCTTGAACAGCCTTCCTTCTCCTTTGTTTAGGTTGACCTCAATGAGTTTTTCCTAAACATTCTTGACAACATCGTTCATACATACATTCAGGGGTTTTCTCTCAAGGGTTCTTCAACTCGTCTACTTTAGGTTCAAACTCTTGGTACAGGGTTGCTTGTGTATGGTGGAGTTTTGCCATATCATAAGGCATTCTAGTGGCCTCAATAGTCACATCACTACCTTTCCAAACATCCTTCACACATTGGTGATATGTAGAAGCTATAACTTTGTGCACTTTGAGCCAAGGGTGGCCTAAAATGAGATGGTATGAAGTATCTCTATCCATTACATGCATAAGAGTAAGTGCCTTAATAGGCCATAGCTTTAAATCCAAGGACACGTGCCCTAAAGTGCATTGCTGTAATGCTCTTATCCCTGCCACTTGAAGTGGCACTCGGATGATTCTTTCTCACAGAATACCCAAGGCATCCAATATTGGGAGGGGCAAAATGTTGGTTAAAGCACCATTATCCATCAAAGCTCTTTTGATTTGAGAGGCTCCCAATAAGGCAGTGACATATAAGGGTCTTTTGCCATCAACTGCTTGGTTGTCTAGGTCCCTCGAGGAGAAAATCATTGTTTCCCTGGTTTCTTGATAAGCTACCTATAATAAACTTCTTTCAAAAACAGCCACTCCCTGGTTTCTTTCCACCACTTGGGTCAACGCCTGTGTTACCCCCCTCCTAGTCAATGGTTTGAGGCCTATCCCATCAAGAAAGGAATGGACTTTGTCATTTGCTGGATCCTTAACACCATTTCTTCATCCTACATAGGTGGGAACGCAAAACCATTACTAGCCATACTCCCAACTTCTTCTTCCATAAGATCCTTACAGTCCATAAAAAGGTCATAGTTACCTCAGATTTGTGCATCCTTTGTTTTGTACGCTTTTCATTTTTGATGATCAAATCACCTTTGGCCACCTTTCCATGAAAGATATTTCTTAGAGCTTAGGAATCCATGGTGTGGTGGTCACTCCTTCTGTGATACCTACAGTAAAGTGCACCTCACTTTTCTTCCTTTGTTGGCTCATGTTTACAATCAAGCAAGACCACCACACCATCCTTCACCCAGGCATCTAGGATGCTATATAGCTCTTCTGCCAAGACAAGAAGGGGGGAAGGAATACCATTTCTCTCTCTCTTTCTGCCTTTGGAAACCTTTTTTGCCTCTCCTACCATAACTGCTTCTATGTTTTTGCTTTCCCACTTCCAAGACTGTTTAGGAGTACCCGTGGTTTATGAAGTCAAGCTCTTAGAAGGCTTTCTCTTGTTCTTTTGGAAGTCTTCACCAGCCTTGTGAAACTTGGGATCTGTAAGTTCACCAAATAAGGATGGTATTCATACAACATATCAGCAATGCAGATATCCACTAGTCTTTCTTCCTCCATAGGGTCATAACATATCAAAGAGAGGTCCTTGAATCTAGGAACGTAGTCTGGTAACCTTTCAAAGATCCTTTGCCTCTCTTATTGCAGATCTGATAGAGTAAGCTTTTCATCCAAAGTAAAGAACTTTTTCAAGAACTGAGTATCCATATCATTCTAGCCTAAGACTAACCTTGGTAAAAGGCTGGTATACCAAGTAAAGGCCCGATCTTCTAGGGATTTAGAAAACTTCCTAAGTCTCAACTCATGGTCATGAAGGTGAGCTATCAGAGCATTTGTGGGCATATGGGGGGGAGTTGCCACCTATTTTTTGTAATGGTCTAAGAACCATATATATAGCTTCCTCTTGAGGAAGAACCTTTTAATCTTACTACTAGAGATATGGGTTTGGAGTTTAGGTACGTTATTGGGAAGATGTTAGGCACCCAAGATCACCCAACCCTAAGGTTGACCTCTCATCATTGTGTTTTATGTCTTAACCTCATTAAAACCTTTTTAGTACTTGTATCTATACTCTCTCTCACACACACATACTAGCATACATCTAAGCATACAACATGACATCATGCATCCCTAAACACATACATAACTATCTATAAAGCAAAAGAAAGCCAAACCACACACATGTATAAATCCTAACATTCATTTAACATGTGAACACCCTATCATACATCTAAAACAAGGCTGCAACTCAATCATGGTAGCAAGGTATCATGGCAATCACAAAATCATGTAAAGCATAAAATCAAAATTAAAAGGCACAAAACAAGCACTCAACAATATACATTATCAAATACATGTTTAAACCAATGCATGACTTGCTTTTACTTACCTTGCAGCAACTCAGCATTGATGACATTAATGATGGACATGTTAATCAATGGCATGACATTAAAACTAAGAAACCCTAATCTAAACATATGATAAAAAATAAAAAAACAAACATGTGAAATAGCGACTTGGAAGCATAAAAATGCATAAAAGAAACTAAATTGAACAACATGTGAAAGCAGAAGCAAAACAAACAAACAAACAAAAACTAGGGTTTTTGGACAGCGGCTCTTGCATGCAAGAACATGCCCGCATACACATAATCAAGCCTATGTGTGCAAGCAAGATTATGTGCATGCAAGTCCTTGCCCAGAAAACCTAACAATACAAAAACATGGCAGAACCTTAAAACGGAAATTCTAACAACCTAACATGCATTTTAAGCATACAAAACTTAAACCTAATCTAGAAAAGCATATTAAAACATATCTTAACAAACAAACAAAGCAAACAAGAAGGTTTAAAGGCTAAAAATAAAAGAAAGAAAAAAGAAAAGTTTAGACTAGATACCTTACACTGTTGCTTTCCAAGCTTGATTTTGATCGTTCCTTTTAGTCAAGTCTATTCACAAACCAATAGGAAAGTGATTAGAAACGTTAAACTAAAAGGATTGGGGCCTGAAAAGGTCCCAAATAAATAAAATTTACTTGAGGGTGTTTTGTGAAAAACTCCATTTTGATTCACTATTTTCTAGTGAATCTTGTAGTTTTCCCTTGGGATTTCTGTGTATGTTGAAAATGTACCATGTAAGGCTTTTTATAGTGGCGAAAATGGAGTTTGGAATGGCTCCCGGATGATGTAAGATTCATTCCAAACCTCTATCATTATGGTAGAAAACTTGCATTTTTTATATTTCTGAAACCCTAGCTGCGTACGCAAGAGTGTGCTTGTGTATGCATGCTTTGGCCTTCGAACGCAGGTCGTTGCCCACGTACATGGGTTGAGGGCCACCTTGGTCTTTTTATTTCCAAAAATAGATTTTTTCTCATTTAAAAGGTTATATTTTTCATTTTAACACTCCACAAGTCAATTTGATACCTAATTGGGCTTTAAATAGGCCTTGGGTCTTAGAGTTTGAACATCATTAGGGAATGGGGGCCCAAGTTATAAGGGGTACAAAATGCAGTGTTTGCAACATCTACATATCCTGATATGCTTTATGGCATTCCCAATCATACCATCATGTTTGAGAAAGATATGAGGTGTGTACTTAGCGGGATAAGGTTTTCTAGCCATCTCCTTAGGATAAAGAGGTCTTGTATCAATGTAAGCAGAACTCTCTGCCTTTCTAGCACTTCCTCCCTAGTAGGTAAGGAGATGCTTGAGACTCAGTACTGGGTTGTCGTGGTGCCCTCTACTCTTGGTTTAGAATGGAATCACATTTGACCTTTCGATCTCTCCCTGAAGTGGTTGGCCTACTTGTGGGGACTAAGGAGTGGATGTCCTTTGGCGCAAAGATTGAAACTCTGCCCATATAGTGGCTTGAGGACGTTGGAGGTCCTTAATAGCTACCAAAAGATCTTAGTTGTTGGGTTGTCTGACCTCCTTAGAGGACTTTGTACCCTTGGTATGCATGGAAACATGTTCCACACTTGCTTCGTCTTATTACTCTTCACCTGAACTTGTTTGTAACTGTGGACACTCGATTTTGCACCTATGATTTAATCAAAGAAGATGGCTAGAATAACCATTCATATACTCAAAATTCATGATTGCATTACATGCATTAATTCATTCATTGCATATCATAAAACTCATCTTGAGGTTCCAATGGTCGTAACAGTATGCCCGATTTTCAATTCGGACCGTTGGATTGAAAGATATCGTATGACCAAGTTCGCATGGATTGCATGCATTTAGTTTAGGTAGAATCAACCACACATGATTAATTTAAATTAATTCTGATTGGCTAGAAAGTTAAAATTAATTAAATAATTTTGTGATTGGTTATTAGTTAGTGTAAAAAATAGCTTGTTTGCATGGGAGTAAGGAGGATAATCAGATAACAATCAAACTGTGGATAATCAAGACTTTTGGGAGTATTTATTTACAAGATAATCATTGTTGTGGAGATTGGAATTATCAGAACTAGAGTTTAATTTTTTGAATATGGATTGAAAACTCATCTAAGTGCAAGTATCGGCTAAAAAAACCTCAAAAAAGGAGTCCAAAGTAGACCAAAACTCAAACACGGGACCGGCACCCAAAAGGGCAATTTGGCACTTTTTTAGTGCCGATCGGAACTTTTCAAGTGCCAATTGGCACAAACATGGGCCACGGCTCGAGGGCACCTAGATTAAGATAAAATTCATCCTTTTTTATTTTTTAGAGATAAGGATGTGTCCAAGTTATTATTCTGATCATTTAGCTTATTTTTCTAACATCTTAGCCTCTATAAATAGAGGATGCCTTTTAGAATTCAGCACACTTTTTCACGCTCTCTAACTCCCCGCTTTTTGGGTCTTCTTTTCTTTTCTCTCTTACGTTAAAGATGTTCTAGAGGCTTTGGCCTTAGGAATTTCTTTTTTGTAAGCAAAATATTTTAGGTTTTAAAGAGAATTGAATAAATTTCTTTGAACCCTAAAATATTCCTTCACTAAGAATAACACTCTCATGCAAGAAGTAGTTTTTCTTTTCTGTTCCTTTATATTAATTCTACTTGATGATGCATGAATAGATTTAAGGTGTTTTTATTATTTTTGATTTCTAATGTTATTGCCATGTGTTGTTGAAACCTTTCTTAAAACATGTTCTTGGTATATTTTTGTTGTTATGATTTCTCTTTTGAGTCTAAAAAATCTGCTAATTAACAAAGATATTTTTTAAACTAAAACTAATATGAGTTTTTCAGATCTGATTTTTTAACACACAAAAAATAGATCTGTATTTTCCTTAAATATAGATATGATTTTTTTAAAACTCAAAACTGATATGTATTTTCATTAAATATAGATATGATTTTTTTTACATATAAAAACTGATCTGTATTTTCGTTAAATACAAATCTACTTTTTTTCAAAACTCAAAACAAATATATATTTTCATTAAATATAGATTTGATTTTTTTAACATATAAAACTGATCTGTATTTTCATTAAATACAGATTTGATTTTTTTTTACACACAAAACTAATTTGTATTTTCATTCAACACAAATCTGATTTTTTTGAGAAAATTTTGTTTGTCACAAAATAGCAGATTTTTGAAAGTTAAAAGAGGAAGTCAAAAGTTGAGATGGTTTTTGTTTGATGCATGTAACATAGATTTATTTCATAAGTGTAGTTCCTCTTCTAAAAAAAAGAAAGTCTTTTTCTTATTTTATTCATAAAAAACAAATCTGATTTTTTTTTTCCTCTACAAATCTAGAATTTCTTATTTACAAAACAGATCTGATTTTTTATTTTTATTTTTTTTACATACAAACCAAGAATCACTTTTTTCTTAACTTTGCTCCAGAACAGATCCGATTTTTTTTTTACAAAAACGTTGTTCTTTCGTTATATAAACACATATGATATTGTTGTTTGTTTGTTTATTTGTGTCTTGAGATGTTGTATGATATTTGTGTTTGTATTGGTTGTTTAGAGCTTTCCCTAACTTTCATAGTGCGTGCAATCAAAACAAAATATATGTATGCACCGATCTCAACAATATGGTGGTTGTAACCATGGATCACCGGTCTTCATTAGATTCGGGTACCGAGTGGCAAACTCACCAACTCATAGCCTAAAGTCACTAGATCATTTCTTGTTGACTGTAAATGATAGACCATGCCGTTTGGTCCAACGCAATGTTCATTACATTACAAGTTAGGAGATGTAACTTCCTAACTATGGGAAACAATAAAACAACAAACCTACCTTACAACGTAATGACTTAGAACCTACCCTTAGGCCGGTCCATATTAAAATTGCGTTGCATGTTGTGTGTGTTTGTTTGATTGATTATTATGGATAGGGACCTAGTAGTGATTGACTCAACCAAGCCTTTTCTTAGGGGAGAATTTGGTCAAGATCAGAGGGAAGGCTCCAAAGAGAACCCAAGACTAACATTCAAGCTAGTAGTTCCAGTTCCAAGCCTGTCACCTCCATCACGGTACTAAAACCTGTGAGCATAGAAGACATTCCACTGCTGCAACATCACAATCCCATATTCGACCTATAAGACAGTTCAAGCCATAAGAAGATTGAAGATCTTGTCACCATGGTGGAAGAGGGAGAACATCCAAACACTGAAGAACCCATGAACACCCAAGAGCTACTGAACACCATGGTAGCTAGTCAAATCTAGCTGAGGGAGGATATGAACCTTATGGTACAACAGGTTTAGATCTTGAAGAATGGCCAAGAGGAGAGCAAGGCTGACCATAATTCCCCAACCTTGGAGGGTGAGAAGAAGATTATGAGAGGATAAACAAGGTAGAAGACATGATTAGGAGAGATCGCAAGATGGAAGACCTTATGGACCACCAATTACTCTCACTTTTCCTTGATGTGAGATTGCCTTCCAAGTTCGAGATGCCAACCTTGAACAAATTTGATGGGACTGGTTACCTAAAGTTTCATCTGAAGATGTATATAAGGGCCATGCAACCCTTGGGAGAGACTGAAGAACTACTTGCTTAAATGTTTCAAAATACTCTGATTGGAGCCACTCTTAGGTGGTTCCTCAACCTAAAAGATACTAAATCAAGGAGTTGGGAGGACATCTACCATGAGTTTCACAAGTAATACAAGTACAACATAGAGGTGGATATAACAAGGAGAGATCTCGAAACCACAAAGCAAGAGACGAAAGAATCCTTCTCTACCTTCATTACCATGTAGAGGTCCAAAGATGCACAGATGATGAATAGGCTAAGTGAAGAAGAATAATTAGTTATGGTTGTAAAGAATTTATTACCTGTATACCATAAGTGCTTGTTTGCCCAATACTTTCCTAATTTTAAAGCTGTGATTGCTGCTGGAACCCAAATTGAAGATGAAATAAATAATGGCACTATAAACAATGAGGACCCACCTTGGATTACAAAGAATTTACGATCTAGTTCTAAAACTCCAAAAGTTTCTGATATCAATAAAAACGATCCTTATCAACTGATTGCACCCATGGCACTCGTGCAAATATCATTAGGGCCACTCCCAAGGCTTAGGAGGGAGTTTCATGAGTTATATATGCCTATGAGCCAAGTATTTGAGAAGCAAAAAGCAAAAGGGTTACTAAAGCCTTTAGACACAAGACCAATTCCAAACACACTACCTGCAAGATTTGATTTGAATAAGAGATGTGCCGACCACTAAGGCCTTGGCCATTATACTGACAGGTGTTTTGGCATTTGTCATGCAATTCTAGACTTAATAGACAACAAGATGATTTCACTGCCTACAAGGCCTAGCATCACTAATAATCCCTCGCCTAACCACAATTTTGGGAGAGGGCCGAGGATTAATTGCTTGATGACTAAAGAGGAAAGTAAGGAGGACCCATTTGAATTAATCTATGACTTACCCGAGTACTTTATGATGACATGGGAAGAGTTGATGGGTATAACATCCACTACAGGATATGATATATGGAGTGAAGATGTACCGAAAACCAAAAATTACCCAACATCCACTAATGGGGGGAGACACTTCAAGCCCCAATTAAATTACTCAACATCCATAAATGGGGGGGAGACATTTCAAACCCCAATCAAATTACCTAATATCTATAAATGGGGGGAGACACTTCGAACCCCCACATTTGGAGACTGGCAACCCAATAGAAGCACTAAATATATCTACCCAATAAACAACCGCTGAAGAGGATGAGGTCCTCAAGCAACTATAGAAGACACAAGCTAACATATCTTTATGGGGTCTACTCATGGCCTCATACAAGCACCACCAAAATCTTGTGAACCTTTACAATCAAATCTAAGTCCCTACAACCACTACTTCTTAAGATCTGTATGCTATGATTGGGTCCATAAGTAAGGAACTCACTATTTCCTACTCCAATAAAGATTTAACAAAAAAGGGTAAGCACCATAATGTCCCATTGCACATCACTGTAGATGCCAAAGGCAAGAGGATTCTGATGGTTCTAATTGATGATGGAAGTGCATTGAATGTGTGTCCTTTAAAGACTACAAGTTGCTTGGGACTGAGTTTTGAGGATTTTGTGCCAAATGATCAGCATGCGAGGGCTTATGACAATAGCAGAAGGGCGGTCTTGGGAACTATAACATTGGAGCTTACGATAGGGTCAATGATCAGGAAGGTGGAGTTTCAAGTACTGAACATAGCATCATGCTTCAATATACTCCTTGGACGACCATGGATCCATGACATAGAGGTCGTACCTTCATCCTTATAGCAAAATTTTCAGTTTCCACATGAAGGAGCCATAGTTACCATATATGGCGATACTCTAACTGCACCCAAGCCCATCTTTGGTATTGATTTTGAGAAGGAGCCATTGACTTTGGATGGCTTTGAAATTGAGAGGCCTGGCTTTGAAAGAAGGGAAGAGGAAGTAGAGAAAATTCCTATGGACTTTGCTCTTTGTTAGGACATATGTAGTTCAAGTTGTTGACATACGTCATTATTTTATGTAATTGGCTTATCCTTAGACAAAACACACTTTACTTGTAATTGGGTAGATTTAGGATGTGGTTAACACTTCAAGAAACAGTGTTTCAAGATTCAGTGTTGAAGTCATCAAGTTTGTCCAAGAAACAAGCTAGAAAAGTGCAAGTTACTAAAGCTCGACACCTATCTCAACACATGCATCTATCGAGCTTTAAGAAGTTGTTTTAGCCCGAGCCTCGACAGCTTCTCGACAGATCCTCGACACCTCTATCTGTCGAGATTTAAAGAAAATAGATTTTTAGCTCTGTTTTAATTCCAATCCGTGAATGTGTCTTTGGGACTTCTTTTCTCCTAACCCTAGACATATAAAAAGATCGTTT
Source organism: Castanopsis chinensis (assembly GCA_032878915.1). NCBI lineage: Eukaryota > Viridiplantae > Streptophyta > Magnoliopsida > Fagales > Fagaceae > Castanopsis > Castanopsis chinensis. The sequence goes on along the minus strand of JAVQMG010000102.1, from coordinate 7,597,154 downwards.
TAAGGGCCGTCAAAAGAGATGCAAGTTGCACAAGTATTGAGCAATCCTTGTTCATGCAATTTGTGATCAAAGACAAAGTTCGTGCCCTAGTTCATCTCTTGTGAAGAAGATTGCTATGCAATGTGCACCGTAGGGTTTTGTGACCGAGCATCTTCTTGATCTTCATCGTGTAGATGATCTGAAGAACTTTGCAGTCAACAACTCTCTCTCTAGTTGGTGAATTGAAGTCACGTACTAGGATCTGCGTAATTGGTTAGTCACGTACTTGGAAGCCGTGCATTGAAAGGAGAAACTGTCACTACAGAGCAAGTCCATTTGGGTATTGGGGTAAGGGTTCAACTATAGGCTGGTAAGGTACTTGGGATTCCTTTCTTGTAATCGCTTGCTGTGATAATAGTGGAGTTTTGGGAGTGGTGACCTTAAATCATCCGGTGGGGTTTTTGCTGTCAGGTTTTCCCCATTCGTAAACAAATCACCGTGTCATTTATTTTCTGCTGCATACTTTAGTTTTGGTGATTTGTTTGTGCTGCCACGTGAATTTGCATGTTAATTTGATTAATTAATAACTCGGCTAATTAATCAATTTAATTTATCACAAGGGGTCAAGGTGCTTGTGGCCTGTCACTCTTTATAGTGACAATAATGTGGTAGCAATGATGAGGAGAATGAATTACCTTCTGGGGATGAACTTGGGGAAGATTGTGAAGAAGCCTACTGTTTAAGTCTCGATGATTCCTACTGCCACACCACCTTTTGGGCTAGGCTATAAGCCCACTAATGATGACTCATTAGAGATGGAAGTGAGAAGAATGGCCCGTGCCAAGGTCAAAGAAAAGAGACTACCTTGCCTTCTTGAACCCCTGAAGTCCTATACTCCTACATTGAATGGAAAGTTTGTCAAAGCTGGAGATAGTTAACGCTATTAGGGATTTCTTGAACCAAGATTTGATCCTGAGACTAGAACTATGATGCCTGGGTTCGAATTGCTACTTGAGTGCAACAACAAGACTCCAAAACTGAAATAGGAAGACATAAATTGGATTCTTATTGATTGGGCTGATTACATGGACCCTGATGCCATGACTACGTTCCTTGGAGATGCCATTTGCAATATCAAGGAAGAAGAGTACAAGGAGGCTTAGCAACATGCATTGAAGAGTCCATATGAAGCAAGAACAAGTGATTAAGATGAGGAAGGGGGAGAAGCCCATAGTGATGATGATGATGATGATGAAGGTAGCAACAGTGAGAGTGATAGTAGTAGTGACATCAGCAATAGTGACAATAAACATGATAATGACAATAGCAGCAGTGATAGTGAAAGCAATGATAGTGAAGACTATGATAGCCAATATAGTGGCAATAGTTGAGGTGAACCCCTGAGTGATAGAGAATATGAAGATGATGGGCTTTATTATGAAGACTATGATGATGATGTAGATTACTATGATGAAGATATAGAGGATGATGTTGAAGTTGAACCTATAGACAAGGGGAACGACGCTGATAGTGATCAATACAGGTTGGAAAAATGTGTTAGCGGCTGCAAGAGAGGAGATTAGAAAAGACAATAATATAGACTTTTGGTGTTTCTCAGATTAGAGTTGCATTACTGATGTTAGTTTAAATTCAGGTCATTAATATGACAAGCATGGTAGAGAGATTCCTAAGTTGGGGTCATTTCACAATTCAAAACTTGGCTCACTAACCCCATATACCAAAGAAGAGGATAACATAGATGCTAGATTAGCCACTCTAGACCAAAAACTGATGATGCATATTCTTAGAAACATAACACTGGAGAGCCCTGAAAATGATAATAAGAAGATGGAAAGGGCGAGCCAGAATACCTCCCTCAATACATCCACCTGAACAACAAAGGGAAGCAAGATTTTTTTGGTGAGTGGATGGCCAGAATAGAGTTCCTGGATACTTTTATGACTGACAAGTGCACAGATATGGAGATTGATGATGAAGTCACAGATTATATGGATGAAGATCCCCTCAGTAATGATGTTGAGGAAAGAAGGAACTCACTGGGAGCCACCTGCCATTTTTGAAGCCATAATCGAGTTAAAGAACTGGGCATGGAAGGAAGTTGCCCACCCCATGGAGGACTCCGTGAAGAAGATCAAGACTATTGAGTCAATCACTCTTGCCAAGAAGATCAAGATCATTGAGCCAATCACCCTCGCCAAGAATATTGTTTCTGTCCCTATCGAGCCTATTTTTGCTTGTATTACTATTCTTGTCAAGTCTGTTTGTGATAGTATTCCTATTGAGTCTGTTTTAGTTAAGTCTATTGAGTCTATTGAGAATTCTTTTCCTTATAGTATGATTTTTTATTTTGCTTATTTATTGGCTTTGAATGTTTTTATTTTTGAAATTGGTAAAGAAACTCTTAATAATAAGGAATTAAAACAAGGGCATGTAGAACCAATAAAAGAATAAACCCAACCTATTAACCTAGGAATTGATTATGAAACCAAAATGATATAAGTGGGCAATACCCTAACCACCTCTTAGAGAGTTGCATTAGTGACACTGCTGACAGAATTTAAAGAGGTATTGCATGGTCATATGAAGATATGCTCGGGATTGATACAGATATAGTATAGCATTGTATTCCGACAGATCCTACCATAAAGCTAGTCAAGTAGAAATTGAGAAGAATGAAGCCAAAGTGGACTTTCAAGATCAAGGAAGAGGTCGAGAAACAGTATAATGCAGGATTCCTGAGGGTGGTCCATTATCTAGAGTGGTTAGCTAATGTTGTTTTGGTGGCAAAGAAAGATTGGAAAGTGAGAATGTGTGTAGAATTCTGAGATCTGAATAAGGCCAACCCAAAAGATGATTTTCCTTTGCCTCACATTGACATCCTGGTTGACAACACAACAGGACATGCCTTGTTATCGTTTATGGACTGATTTTCAGGGTACAATCATATTAAAATGGCTCTAGAAGATATGGAGAAAACCTCCTTCATTACTCCATGGGGGACATATTGCTACAAGGTCATGCCATTTGGCCTTAAGAATGTTGGTGCTACTTACCAATGTCTAGCCACCACTTTGTTGTATGATTTGATCCACAATGAAGTAGAGGTTTATGTTGATGATATGATAGTGAAATCCAAGGACTGTGAAGGGCATATGCTAGCTTTACGGAAGTTCTTTGAAAGAATCTGGTAATACAAGTTACAATTGAATCCAAAAAGGTGCACTTTCGGAGTCACATTCGGAAAGCTGTTACGGTTTATGGTAAGTCAAAGAGGAATTGAAGTCGATCCTGAAAAAATCAAAGAAATTATAGAAATGAAGCCTCCAAGAACTAAAAAGGAGATTCTAAGGTTTCTAGGAAGGATACAATACATCAGCAGATTCATAGGCCAACTCACCATGACATGTGAACCAATTTTTCGATTGTTCAAGAAGCAAGTTCCTATAGTATGGAATGAACAACGTCAAGAAGCCTTTGATAAGATCAAGAATTATCTGATGAAACCACCAATACTCGTCCTATCAGTACCTGAAAAGCCATTATTGTTGTATCTCATAACTACAGATACAATAATGGGGGCTTTACTTGCTCAATACCTAGAGGAGACTAGAAAAGAGAATGCAATCTACTACATCAGCAAGAAGATGTTGCCTTATGAATAAAAGTATTCACCACTTGAGAAGACATGTGTAGCACTTGTATGGGCAACCTGCAAACAAAGACATTATATGCTTGCTTACAAGGTCTTGTTGATTGCAAGAATGGACCCATTGAAATATCTAACGGACAGACCTGTGCAAGATGGGAAGACAGCTAAATAGGTTCTTCTTCTATCATAATTCGATATTAAAAATGTGTCTCAGAAGTTTGTGTAAGGGAGAGCAATTGCTGATCACTTAGCCCATTGTTCTCCAAAAGAATCTAAAGAAGTCCAAGGAGAATTTCCGAATGAATATATCATGGGCATCGAGGTAGCATCATGGAAGATGTATTTTGATGGAGCAACTAATCAAAATGGGAGTGGTAGTGGAGTTCTCTTAATTTCTCCAAAAGGGACACATATCCCATTTTCTGGTAGGCCTAACCTTCCTGCCACTAATAATGCCATTGAATATGAAACTTGCATCATGGGGTTATGAGCAGCCCTGGGCCTTAGAGTGAAAGATTTGGAGGTGTATGGTGACTCAGCCTTGATAATCTCTTAGAATCAAAATATTTGGAAGATCAAGGAAGAAAGGCTAGTGCCTTATCATGAATGTCTTCAGAAGTGGGCCTTGAAATTCAGTAAGATTCAATACCAATATGTGCCAAGGATGTTGAATCAGATTGCAGATGTTTTAGCAATGATGGCATCCATGATGGATGGTCCGAAGGAAGATAAAGCTAGACCAATAGTGGTGGAACAAAAAGAAGAGCTAGCTTATTGTATGACAATAGAGGAAGATTAGGAAAAGAATGGAAAAGGTAAATGGTATTTAGATATCCTACAATACCTTAAGGATGTGACATACCCGAAGTTTGCAGACAAGAATGACAAATTGATCATCAGGAGGCTGTCTACTAATTATATTATTGTGGTGAGACTTTATAGAAGATTATATGGTGGAATTCATCTCTTTTGTGTGACGCCCAAGGAAGCATAGCAAATAATTGAAGAGGTTAATGAATCAAGTTATGGGCCATATATGAATGCACACATGCTGTCATGGAAGATAATGAGACAAGTTTATTGCTAGACCACTATGGAAGCCAACTGTGCAGCTAATGTTCGGAAATGCCATCAATGCCAAGTCAATGGAGATCTGAAGCACATGCCACCCATGCCATTACATACCATGACATCACCCTAGCCATTCTCTACATAGGGAGTAGATGTTATTGGGAAAATTCACCTAACAACATCCAATGGCTATGAATTCATTACTCGTAGCCATTGATTACTTATCTATATGGCTAAAAGCTACCTCGTACAAGATTCTAAATTCAAAGAAAGTTGCTCAATTCATTCATACCAATACCATTTGCAGATATGGGGTACCACATGAAATTATCTCAGATAATAGGCTGCATTTCAAGGGAGAAACAAAAAAGCTGCTACGACAATTCAACATTTAGCACCACAAATTTTCACCCTACTGTCCTCAGACTAATGGAGTAGTTGAAGCTACTAACAAGAATATAGGGCGAGTCTTGAAGAAAGGCTCGAAAAACTATAGGGACTGGCACCTAAAATTACCCTATGCACTTTGAGGGTATAGAACATAAATTCGATCTTCCACGGGAGCCACTCCATATTCATTGGTGTATGGGATGGAAGCAGTCCTCCCCATTGAATTGGGTGTTCGTTCATTGAGAACAGTACTAGAAAGTGAAATCCCTAAAGTAGATTGGTTGCAAAGTAGATATGACCAGTTATGCATGATGGACGAGAAGAGACTTAAGGCCCTGTATCACATTCAAGGTTACCAAAGAAGGCTTAGGAAAGCATTTGACAAAAAAGTAAGAACCAGAGATTTGAAGTTGGGGGATTTAGTGCTAAAAGAGATTTGAGATCCGATTCAAGATGCAAACAGGAAGTTGAAGCAAAATTGGGCAGGTCCATATATTATCAAATAGATATACTCTGGGGGAGCAGCAAGGTTGATGGATTTAGATACAAACCCTTTCATTGAGCCAACCAACATGGATCAATTGAAAAAATACCACGTCTAAGGTGGTAGTCTCAAAGCACCATGCCTGAAGTGGTTGTAAATTATGTTATTTCCTTTCCTAGGTTTGTTAAAAAAAAACAAAACAAAAAAAGGAGGTAGGTTGAAAACCCGAAAGGGCAATCTTCACAAAAGGAGAGTAAAAAAAAAAAAAGAGTGAGAGATCTTTCTAGGTTGAAAACCCGAAAGGGCGGCCTAGAAAAAAGTTAAGGCAAATAAAAAATGAGCTACGTGATGACTTGATCCTTCTATGAAGGAGGTACATAGGCAAACATGCACTGTTCCGGTCAAAATTTCCCCAAACCCACTATTTACCCATTAATATTTTTTTCAAAAACTCAATCATTCCATTAAACCATGTCATTACACAAAACCTTAATAAAACCAAACCCTCAAAACCCCAAATGCTAAACCAAATCCTGAAAAAAAAAAAAAAAAAAAAAAACCCTAAAAACCTACACCTTAAACAGAGCCCTTACCCTAAAAGTCGTAAATAATTCATAAACCTAAGAGTTTCACATCCACTTTTAAAATAAACATGGTCAAAGAAAAAAAATGAGATGGTTATTTTTTCTTCAGTCTTTCCTCCTTCGATCGTTCATTGCTTTCAGCTATGTTAGGCACTTATCATTTGGGTCCCTCCTTTTAAATTCATAGTTGTCAGTCTCGTGTCTTTCTCAGTTGTCTCTGAGGAATTGTTTTCTCATAGTGACCATGTCAGCCACTTTGTCCACAATCTTGTTCACTGGCCAGTTAGAATAGTCCGTGGTCATCCTTTGAAAGCGAACCTTAACAAAGGACTAATTTACTCGGTCAGCCATCTCTAAGCCCAACAACATGTTCCTTACAAAATATTTCTTCTTTTCCCACCAGGTATTCCTTGCTCATATTGGAATTGTCTCAAGAGTCTATCAGCCTTGTAGAAAGTTGCTTTCCTTAGACGATTCCATCGAATGGAGGCACTAGATTTCTTGTTCAGAAGTTTCACCCAGTCACTCTCAGTTTGATACTCAGTTTCGAGGACAGTCCTACTGAGAAAATTACCAGGACCATAATCAACGACAAAAGGCACGACAATCAAGTCCAGTCTTTCCATCAACCATATTTGCCAAGCCAAGGGACTCTTGAGAAAGTTTGTGACTCTCCAACATGGAATATAGAGTCCAATCCCAAAAGAGTTTCTGGTAAGATCAAAGGAACAGGATTATTACCATCTTTAATCTGATTCACAACACTTATGGCTTGAGCATGCACAAAATTAGGCCTTCCTGAGCAAAGCAAGAATTTTCCCAAAAAGCAAAGAGCTAAGCCAAAATTCTTCTGCATGCAGTCAGTTACTCCGTGAGTACATTTATTGATCAATTTGGAAAGAACTGTATGAAGATTCACCATGTGCCCTTCAATCATGCAATTGGTAATTGAAGTAGGAAGTCCTAGAGCATTAGAAAATTTTTCCCTATGCCTAGAATCACAAGAAACTACTATGGATTTCTTGCTAGGATCATAACCTAGGATAGCTGAAAATTCTTCAATGGTGGGACAAAGTTTAGCAGTTTGAAACTGGAATACATGGTCTTCAGTATCCCAAAACCTCACAGCAGCACAGAGGAAATCCCACTTGATCTTGACATTCCTCAAAGCCTTAATTCCCTCTAGTTTGTAGGCTCTAAAATTGGTCTTGGTGCTAAAATCAAAGCCCCATATGTTGATATCATGAATTGTTGAATGAGAAAAATTTTGATTGTTAGCCATGGATAACTCTTGCTTGTGATTATTATGTCTTGCTAATCTTGATGCAAAGAGTTGTTTGTAAGAAAGATTGCTAAAGTAAGCTACTTTGGTTCTTAATCAGGTTTAAATAGGTTTCAAAGAGTTTGTAGCTGAGTAGGAAAGTGTTTTATGGTCACAAACGAAGAAAATATTTTTAAAAAACTTGAAAACGCAAAACACGGGTCAAAAAATCGTGAGGAGTCGGCCCACCATGGTGTAAGCCAGTCAGCACATTAAAGTGCCATTCAGCATTCTAAAATTCCTGATTGGACTTTCAAAGTTTCGAACAGCACTCCCCTAGTGCCGAATGACACTCCCAAAGTGCTGATTGACACTTAAATCTACTAAGGCTCATTTGTCCTGTTTTGCATTTTCGAGCTCTCTTTAGATCCATTTTTGACCCTATTAAAAACTCAAAAAGATTTTTGGTTAAACTGGGGCATTCAGACATGCCTTACCCATTTGTTTTCAAAAAAGAAAATCATCACTTGCATCACTACTTTCAAAAAAGGTGATTTTTCAAAACCATGAATTCATATCTCAAACTAGGAGCATGCGATCATGCCTTATTCATTTTCAAAAAAAAAAAAAAAAAAAAGACCACATCATCATCTTTTCATAAAAAACCAAGATTTCAAGATTTCCAAAAATCTTGCATTCATTTCTAAACTAAGGGCATTTCACTCTGCCTCATTCAAGTAAGTGAAAATTCCATTAGAATTGGTCAAGATATGTTTAAATTGGCACTACAAGACCTCATCAGGTGAATTCTAAACTTGTCTCATTCAAAGTTTCAAATGGATCAAAAGCAATTCAAAGGACAAAGAGCTAAAAGCTGAAATTAATACAAGCTTGTCTAAGAAACACTTCTTCATGTTCTTGCAGGAAAATTAAAAACACAAATCAAGCAGCATTAGGGCTCTAGGTCCGCCTAATCTAAGACCTCTCGACCCACCTCTAGAGGAGCCGCCTTTAGTGTTTCTTTCTTGACTTGCATAGAATTGAGATTCTTGCTGCCGGTTCTCAAGCTCTAGATTTCTAATCCTATCCTCCAAAGATCTTCTATTGGTGTCAGCCAATGCCATGCGACTCACATGGAAAATCAAAAATGGCAAGTGTTAGATCAATCATCAGGCAAAACTCCAGCTTGAGGTAGAGAAGCCATTTGATTGACCTTTCAGCAAGATCGAGGTAGAGAAGCCCTTTGATCGACCTTTCAGCAAAATCGAGGTAGTGAAGCCCTTTGATCAACCTTTCAGCAAGATCGAGGTATAGAAGCCATTTGATCAACCTTTCAGCATGATCGAGGTAGAGAAGCCCTTTATTCAACCTTTCAGTAAGATCGAGGTAGAGAAGCCCCTTGGTTACCTTCTAGCAAGATCGAGATAGAAAAACACTTTGATCGAGGTAGAAAAACACTTTGATCGACTTTTCATCAAGATTGAGGTAGAGAAGCCCCTTTGATAGACCTTTCAGAAAGATAGAGGTAGAGAAGCGCTTGGATGGACCTCTCAACAAAATCGAGGTAGAGAAGCCCCTTGGTTACCTTTTAGAAAGATCGAGGTAGAGAAGACCTTTGGTCGACCTTTCAGCAAAATTGAGGTAGAGAAGCCCTGTTGATTGACCATTTAGCAAAATCAAGGTAGAGAGCCCTTTTGATCAACCTTCAGCAAGATCGAGGTAAAGAAGCCCTTTGTTTACCTTTCAGTAAGATCGAGGTAGAGAAGCCCTTTGATCAACCTTTCAGCAAAATTGAGCTAGAAAAGCCCCTTTGATCGACCTTTCAGCAAGATCGAGGTAAAGAATCCCTTTGATCGACCTTTTAGCAAGATCGAGGTAGAGAAGCCCCTTTGGTTACATTTTAGAAAGATTGAGGTAAAGAAGCCCTTTGATCGACCTTTCAGTAAAATCAAAGTAGAGAAGCCCCTTTGATCGACCTTTCAGCAAGATCGAGGTAGAGAAGCCCTTTTGATTGACTTTTCAGCAAAATGAAGGTAGAGAAGCCCCTTTGATCAACCTTTCAGCAAGATCGAGGTAGAGAAGCCCCTTTGTTACCTTTTAGTAAGATCGAGGTAGAGAAGCCCTTTGATCAACCTTTCAGCAAGATCGAGGTAGAGAAGCCTCTTTGATCGACCTTTTAGTAAGATTGAGGTAGAGAAGCCCATTTGATCGACTTTCAGCAAGATCGAGGTAGAGAAGCCCATTTGATCGACTTTCAGCAAGATCGAGGTAGAGAAGCCCTTTGATTAACCTTTCAGCAAGATTAAGGTAGAGAAGTTCTTTGATTGACCTTTCAACAAGATCGAGGTAGAGAAGCCCCTTTGATTGACCTTTCAGCAAGATTGAGGAAGAGAAGCCTTTTTCCTTTGTCAACCTACCGCATTTAGGCTGGGATGGAAAATCCTCTTAGTCACCACAGTTTCCAAGATCCGTCTCAAAATTTATCAGTTATCAAGTAGGTCAAGTATTCACAATATTTATTTTTGTCAAGCAGCAAGGAACTTATTCTATGTTCTAAGGTTTTAGGTTCTAGGGCTAGATAATCTTTGAAAATTAAACATCAATTAAATCATGGTTGCTAAAATCAGTGTCTTTGTTTTACACTGACATTCGCTTTACAAGCTCTGTCAATGAAGGGCATTCTGTAGACACTTGATTTTGCACCCATGATTTAATTAAGGAAGATCGCTAGAATGGCCATTCATATACCTAAAATTCATGATTGCATTACATGCATTAATTCATTAGTTGCATATCATAAAACTGATCTTGAGATTCTAACGGTCATGACGGTATGCCTGATTTTCAAATTAGATCATCGGATTGAAAGATATCGCATGATCAAGTTTGCATAGTTTGCATGAATTTTGTCTAGGTAGAAACAACCACACATGATTAATTTAAATTAATTATGATTGGCTAGACAATTAAAATTAATAAATAATTTTGTGATTGGTTATTAGTTAGTGTCAAAAATAGGCTTGCTTGCATGGGAGTGAATAGGATAATCAGAAAACAATAAAATTGTGGATAATCAAGATTTTTGGAAAGTGTTTATTTACAAGATAATCATTGCACTAGAGACCTGAATCATTAGAAAAGGAGTTTAATTTTTAGAAAATGGATTAAAAACATGTCTAAGTGCAAGTCCTAGCTCAAACACCTCAAAGAAGGAGTCCAAAGTGGACTAAAACTCAAACGCGAGACTGACACCCAAAAGGGCCATTTGGCACTTTTGGAGTGCCGATCAGCACTTTTCTAGTACCGATTGGCACAAATGCGGGCCACGGCTTGATGGCACATGTATTGAGATAAAACTCATCCTTTTCGATTTTTTAGAGATAGGGATGCATCCTAGTTCTTATTCTGATCATTTAGCTAGTTTTTCGAACATCCCAGCCTCTATAAATAGAGGATGCCTCTCAGAATTCAGCACACTTTTTCACACTCTCTGACTCCCCTCTTTCTGGTTCTTCTCTTCTTTTCTTTTCTCTCTTACATTAAATACGTTCTAGAGGCTTTAGCCTTAGAAATTTCTTTTCTATAAGCAAAATATTTTAGGTTTCAAAGAGAATTGAATAAATTTCTTAGAACCCTAAAATATTCTTTCACTAAGAAGAGCACTCTCATGCAAGAGGTAGTTTTTCTTTTTAGTTCCTTTTTATTAATTCTACTTGATGATGCATGAATAGATTTAAGGTGTTTTTATTATTTCTGATGTTATTGCCATGTGTTGTTGAAACCTTTCTTAAAACATGTTCTTGGTATATTTATGTTGTTATGATTTCTCTTTTGAGTCTTAAAAATTAGCTAATTAACAAAGATGTTTTTTTTTTAAACTAAAACTGATTTGAATTTTTCAGATCTGATTTTTTAACACACAAAAAACAGATCTGTATTGTCCTAAAATACATATTTGATTTTTTTTCAAAACTCAAAATAGATCTGTATTTTTATTAAATGCAGATATGATTATTTTAACACAAACTGATCTGTATTGTCCTAAAATACATATCTGATTTTTTTTCAAAACTCAAAATAGATCTGTATTTTTATTAAATGCAGATATGATTATTTTAACACAAACTGATCTGTATTTTCATTAAATACACATATGATTTTTTTAACATATAAACAGATCTGTATTTTTATTAAATATAGATCTGATTTTTTTTTTTTTACTCACAAATCTGATCTGTATTTTCATTAAATACAAATATGATTTTTTTTGAGAAAATTTTCTTTGTCACAAAATAGTAGATTTTTGAAATTTAAAAGAGAAAGTCAAAAGTTGAGATGATTTTTGTTTGATGCATGTAACATAGATTTCTTTCATGAGTGTAGTTCCTTTTCTTAAAAAAAAATATTTTTCTTATTTTATTCATAAAAAAAACAGATCTAATTTTTTTTCTTTACAAATCTAGATTTTCTTATTTACAAAACAGATCTGATTTTTTTTTTTTTTTTACATATAAACCAAAAATCACTAATTATTTTTACCTATACAAAAACAGATTTGGTTTCTTTTTAATGAATCAAATTAAATTTTTTTTTATCTACAAAAACAGATCTAAATTTTTTCTAAAAAAGAGGATACATTCATAAAATAGATTTATGTGAGTTATTTTTGGTCAAATGTGTCATGTATGTTCAACATATCAATCATATCATGCAAAAAGGGTATATTGGTTATTAGAGTATAGAAGACCGGACTCTGTCTGGGTGAAATGGATGCCTAGAGCCTTCCCATTTCGTAACCTAGCCTCTGAACTTAGTTTCTTTTGGATAGGTTGACCTATGCTTTGTCTTTCTTTTTATTTTTGGGAAGAATGTAACTAGGACAGAAAGCCATGTATTCTTTTGGTAGATTGTAACTAGGACTCAAAACCTTGTAAGATTCAATCTATCAAGATTATATTTATTTTTATTCAATTAATGACAATGAAGCATTTTGATCAAGTAAAGTTGCATTAATTTTTTCTTATTTTTTTTGTACAAAAAAATAAGTGGTGATTCCACGTCACTTACCCTAAAAGAGAGGTACCCTTCAAAGCACCCAAATATCTTTTTTGAGATCACCCTTTCTCATAGAAGTTTTGCGGTCTCTCATAGTAACATCGCAATCTTCTTTCTGTCACAGTAACACCGCGTCTCTCACATGGTATGCTTGTGCATCCCATGTGCATGCGTACGCATGCATAAACTATGCGCACACATACACACCCTGAAACACAAACCCAGAAAACACAAAACAAATAATTAAAACTGGAAATCTAACAACCTATCATGCTTGTAATATGAAAACTAGACAACCTAAACTAACAAAAAAGATATTAAAGCAATAAAATACAAAAGAAAACAAAAAATAAACAAGAAAGTGAAGAGACAATGTTTGAACCTTTACCTAAGTCAATCTAATCAAGAACGAAACCAAGAAGGTTAGTAAGCTAAAAACTTGAAAGTCAAGTACAAAATAGGTTCCAACAAAGTAATCTTTAACTTGAGGATGTCTTAGTGTAAAAACTCCCTCTTTAATTCAGTATTTTCTAGGGAGCTCAGTAGATATAGGTAAAAAAGCCTTCAGGGCATTTTATAGTGATCATAGAGAGGTCTATGGTGGTTCCCAAACGATGTGGAATTTACTCTACACGATTTTATATCCAAAAATTTCCTTACATGTATTCTCAAACCCTACATGTGAGCACATACTTGGGGCACGTGTGCGCATTCTCCATGTATGCGTATGTAGACACTTGATTTTGTACCCATAATTTAGTTCTAAAAGAAGACTAAAATGACCATTTCAAATACTAAAAAATCATAGTTGCATTAAATGCATTAAATTATTCATTTTATATTATAAAAATGATCTTGAGATTCTAACGGTTGCGACGGTATGCCCGATACCCAAATTGGACTGTCGGATTGAAAGATATCATAAGATCAAGTTTTCACGGTTTGCATGCATTCATTTAGGCGGAACTAATCACATGTGATTAATTGAAATTGATTTTGTTTGGTTAATGATTAAAACTAATTAAATGAATTTATGTGATTGGTTAAGTATTTTTCTTAAAGTGAGATTTTTGCATGGGATTAAAACAAATAAGCTAATAATATTTAGAAACTGTAGATAATTAGGCTTTTGGGATAATTATATTCAAAATAATTATTTTAAAAATCCTAATTACCATTTGGGATGAGGTTTATCATGAAAATAACTCTAAAATTCATCCAAATACAATTTTAAAGTTGGAAAGCACTTCAAAAATGTGCTAATCAAGTAGCAGATTTCAGATTCACGTTCCAAGGAACTTTTGACATAGTAGAACTCAAACTTCAGACTATGCTATTTCTGGAAAAGTTGTAGAGAATCGAATTTTCATTCAGCTATCAAAATTTCAACTTAATCTGAATTTTGAGTAAAAAGATATGATTAAAATACTAAAACATGTTCTGATTTGAAAAATCAGCTTACTCTTATCTAAATCTCTTTTTTTAGGATTTTTCCCATACATTTTTTTGCTTATTTTTTAAGCTAATTAGACTTAATTTTTAAGCAAACCAAGCTTATTTTCTAAGCAACTAACACCTTTATAAATAGGGGAGGCCTCCCAACGTTTAGGACCCCTCTTTCTGAAACCCTCTCCCCCTATGTTAAAGAAATTCTGGAAGTTTAACTTTGAGAATTTCTTTCTTGTAAGCAACTTTACTTTAGATCTCAATGAATAATCTTCTTTGATCTCTAAAGTAATCCCTGCACATAAAAGCAAATTCATGCAAGTAAGTTTTCAACATTCTTTATCTCTGAGTTTTTATTTTCGTAATTTATATGCCTGATTATATGCAAGTCTATATTTCTCTATTGTCTTCTTCATGCTTTGTAATCTATGTTCATATCTCTCTATTGTTTTCTTTTCATTTTGTAATCTATGTCTTGTGATTAATATGCCATTCCATAATTACATGATGCATGCATAAAACGTTTGAATTATGAATATGAATTCTCTTTCAAAAATCTCTCCCTTTTTATTTTATTTTATTTTTTTACCTCTTTCAAAAACATAACTGATTTTTTTTATTAACCAAATCATACTTTTTCAGGTTTTGTTTATTAACCAAATCATTTTTTTTTATCCCTTACAAAATAGATCTCATTTTTGTTAATCAATTCCCATCTTTTTTATCCTTTACAAAACAAATCTGATTTTTCTTTGAGAAGGGGGCATATATTTAAGACGAACTTATTTAAATTAATTTTTTCAAGTAAATATATGCTACATGCATTATAGCATATCATTCACTATCATACAAAATGTATTTAATGGTCACTACAAGTTTAGAAGACCGGACTCTGTCTGGGCAGGGTAGGTGTCTAATACCTTCCCATCTTGAAACCTAGCCCTCGAACCTTAGAATTTTAGGTTAGTAGATTTAGTGTCTTTATCTTATTTTTTGGCAGATTGTATCAAGAACCAAAGCCTTGTAAAGATATTATACCACGTTGTATTTATATAATCCATTAATGAATTTGAGGTATTTTTAGACATGTGAATTTGTATTGTATTTTTTTCTTTTTTAAAAAATAAGTGGCGACTCCACATATAATCCTGAAAAGGGAAGGTGCCGATGCCTAACCCCTTTTCTAAGAGCACTCTTAGTTTTACCAGTCTCTCACAACATATGCATACTTAAAGGAATGTGTAGGTATACACGTATGCATATGCATGCTTAGGGTTTGTCCAGCACATTTTCTTTACCAAGATTGGACCCTAAATCAATCCTAGGCCTCTAAGTGATGTTGTCATTGGGGAACATGGGCTCGGGAAAAATGAGATGTCTACAATGATTACACCACAAAGAAAGGTCCCAACAAGTGGCTATGGCCTCTATCAGAACCTAATCAAGAGAAGTGGGTGTTAGGATGCGTGCCCTTAAATCCTATTGTATGATGCTATGTATGGCATTATGTATGGCTTAATGTTGTGTTTAATAAAGTTGTTTATTTTTATCTAAATAACAGTAACATGAATATTTGGACATTATCATATAGTCCATGAGATGCATAGTATGTGATTTAGTCACAGAAGATATAAATCACAAGTTCTTTGTAAACTCAGAATTTATAGTTCGTAATCGGTGATGAAATTGGGTATTTCATCTGCGAAGACTATAACGTATCAACTAAGATGATTTGTCTTGATCATGGAAGTGGAGACTTCTAGTTGATATGTTGACATGTTTTAAGAGTTAAGACATATTGAACTGGACCGCTGTGAGATTTATTATTCTCCTAACGACTGTCAAATGAACAATAAATCTCACGACTTTTATTTGCATGAACTCTTAATCCTGAGAGAATAATGGACCTGATCATGACGTGTAGGTTGCTTTGATATATCAAAAGTGAGATCTAAAGTAACGGTCAAAATCTCAGTATGTTGGGCAACCACATTTAGTGTTGATGGAACATATATTCTCAAGAAGGAATTCATAGTCTCTTAACGGAGATACTAAATATTCCCTTGAGATAAGTTTAATGGGTTTGGTTATTCAGAGAGTTAGGCCTAACCACTTTAGTAAGAAATTACTAAAGTATATATTTATGAAATTGGATTTCATAAATATATGATGAATAACTCTAAAGAATTAAACCGGGTACTCAAGGATAAGATTTAGTAATTTTCAAAGTGGCAGCTTATATTTATGACTTTGTATTACTACGAATATTTTATGAAGGGGTTGCGTGTATAATAAAGTCTTGGGATATAATTTATTAATAAGGCCTAGAGTGCAATTATATTTATATAGTGGTATTAAATATAATTAATGGTAACTTTGGACTTATCAAGAGTTGACGGAAAAGCCCAAGGCCCATTGGAGCTAATATCTTATTGGTCCATTTTGGTCCCACTCCAAGCCATACACTAAAGCCCAATTGGAAAGGTTCAATAGGCCGGCTCAATTAGATAATCAGTTAGTTATAAAGGGAGAAATATACAAATTTTTTTTTTAAATAAGAAAAAAAAAGAAACATAGAGAAAAAAGAGAGAGTGTGTGACACACTTTCATTCTCCCTTTGAAAACTGATTGAGAGACCACACATCTTGGGTGTAAAGTGGAATTGGAGTGAAGATTAAAAGTTTTTCCAAGTGCTTCTAACTTTGTTTTGAATTTTTCCACACCAAAGTACGCTATCTTGTTCTTAAATTCTAAAATTTATATAGTGCATCTTGTCAATCATGAATGAAATATATCCTTGTTTGTTGCTTCCGATGTGTGTTTTATATGAGATACAAAACCAGATTTTAACCAACAGTGAGAAGTACTGCATTGGTGTAATGAAGGTTTGGTCTTTGGCAGAGGATGAGGACCGCCATCTCTTGAGCTCTCTCTCGTGGAACTCTTGTCTCTCAAGCTCCACCACAGTGTTGTAACACTTTAGCACTAGATCATATATAGTCAGATCTGAAGAAACCCAGCGATTTGATGTCAAATGATGGAGGAAACCAAAAGAAATAGTGCATTCAGAACGTTTTAGGGGAAGAAATGGGTATGAAGGTATGGAGGTCTGGGAGGTCCCAGGACCTTTATATACACTTCTGGTTATGGAGTGTCTTGTCTTGTGCGCAGATTGGTTTTAGGGGAATCCCGTAGAGAGAGCAAATCCGACTCTCTTAGCCTCTGCAAAAAGTCTTAACCCAAAAGCACAAAAAGACCCCTACAAAGTCTAATCATATTCCATGTCTTATCCATTTATAAATTTTTTGTAGTAAAAAATTGTAATAACTTTAGCATGTTTTCAAAAATAAAAAATAATGCCTCTATTTCACTCCTTATCTCTGTTGATGAGGCCCTTAGACGTTTCGGCACTTTCCTTTCCATGAGTTGGACCATAACGAGGTGGTCTTCGATACTGATTCTTTGACTGGGCTTGACTCTAGAGAATTTGAAGTTATTTTTTTTTTCCTTCATGACCGCCACATTGGAGATGAAGAACTAAATGGTGCCAGACGTGAAGACATTGGGAGCCCTTTGGAGCAAAAGCACATCCCTTTGGATCAGGTAGAGAATTTTCTAAGGTTGCTTGGAGATGGAGAAAGGAACGATGACATTTAAAGTTGACATAATTTGTGAACGGGTTTTGTGAGTACTAAATCCCAATAAGATTTCCCCTCTTGAAATTTAAAGTTGCTTTGAATAACACACATACAAGGAGTTTATGCGTGGTGGGTCCAAATCAGAATTGATTTTTGAACAACAAATTTATCGATGGAAGGAAGCTCTGCTAAAACTAGAAGCTACTTAAGTACTGCACAAATGAGGATCAACACCGCTCTGGATGGCCGTAAGTTCCTCCTTAGATCAAGCTGTGATTGTGGACTTGTAAACCTGATATCAAAGAAAAACTAGTCTCCTCCATAAACAACCTTAGGGTTGACCGTGGAGGCTTATATGGTCAAGTTAGTAAGACAACATGAGAGAATAAGGTTTAGAGAGTGAGAAAGTTTGATGAGCAAAGAGAACTGAGGGAAGAAAGCTGGACAAGCAAAAAAGAGCTGGCCTTCCACAGTGAGAGAACTCCTTTCCAAATGGTCTTCTTTCCTTTTATAGAAAAACTAGTCGTAACTCGTGTTGTATACAGGAACCTACTTATTTGTGAGGTAAACTAAATTTTATAAAATTTTTAAGAAACTACACCATTGCATGATTTGCTCTTGTATGACTTTAATTTGTGTTACAATTTGATGAAGAAGCAATTGTTTGAACGTGTAATAGCATACAAAAAAATTGTCAGATAGTTTCAAATACTGCAAAAAAATAACTCAAAAATTCAGATATTAAGGGCCTGTTTGGTTTAGGGGAGTTTTGATTGATATGATCCAAAACTCATAACTGAGTTATAAAAACACATGGGACTCACATAAAATTTTTTGTTTGGCTTAGTTTTCACCTCTTATTTCCATCCCTCAATTATCTGATTTTTGAGTTATGAGTTATGGAAACTGAAAACACATTTTAGGTGTTTTCAGTTTTCAAAACTCAGTTTTCAATGGCATTTTTGTAATTAAATTCAACATCCTAGCCGCAATGTTTGACAAACGATTTTTTTTTTTCCTTCGGTGAAACCCAACTGCAATGTTTGACAAATTCCTTGATTTTTTTTTTTTTTTTGGTGAAACCCAGCCGCACCTTTTTGAAGGTGAAAACTGGTATGAGTTAAGTGCCAAACAGTGAGTTTTGGGAATTGGGGTATTTTAAATGATGAGTGATGAGTGATGAGAATTGAATGATGAAAATTGAGTGATGATCAATTTTAAACCAAATGGGCCCTAAAACTTCTGAAAGATAAAAAATTATTAAAGAATCAGATGGTTCACTACTTAGAAATTATTGAAACAAAACAAAATATATATAACTAAACAATAGACAAATATAAGAGAAAGATGAGTTACATTCAAAAGAATAGTTTCAATTATTGCAAGCTTATTTATATTGTAAAAAGTGGCTAAAGAGAGTTTGGTAGTTCATGTAGAAAAAAACTTTTTAAAAAATACATGAAAAACCATAAAATAACTTTTTTTTAACAAAGTAAAGGAGAATAAAATAACATAAGAAGAACTCATACCTCTACTTGGCTTTAAAAAAAATATTGGGGTTTGCTTTGCTTTTATAATGTTCATGATTAATCTCGCAATTTTGGAGTTAAATTATCAATGTTTGAGTTTGAGTTTAAATTGGACTTGTTAAAAAGTTAGAGTTTCACTCCTTGTTAAGTTTGGACTAAACAAAAATAATTTTATTTAAATAAAATGAACAATCCATGACCAATTAATCCACAAAAGAATAAGACCTAAAATCAAATAAATCTCAATTAATATAGATGTCTAAAAACCTATGAATAATATAAAAACTAAAAAAGAGACTTGTTGAAACTAACTGCTCTACTTGAATACCACAATATTATAACTTTGTGAAGATAGTGGAAAAGAAGAACAACCCTGGGCACATCCCCATGTGCACCTATGGCTCATGTACTGTAACTCTTGTTGGCTATGGATAGTAAGTAGTAAGACTTTGCAAAGTCTATTTTATCGCTCAAAACCTAAATTAAAAAAAAAATTAAACCAACAATTCATTAAAAAATATGATAAACTTACAAAAGGAGGATGTAGGGGAGAGAGAAAGGGAAGCAAATTCAATGAAGAGGGCAATCAAAGCAATTTATATATAAATAATTCCAAGAAATATTAAACAAATAATTTCAAAAAAATTTAACACCAAGAGATAAAAAAGGGAGAGTGGAAAAACAACCTTCACCTAGGAGACAGAGCAGAGAGAGGCAGAGATACTAATGCGTTTTAATACATGTGTTGGTGGCTTGGTGTCGTACAGTGAGGTTTTTGTGACTTTGTGTGAAAGAAAGAAAACCTAAAAGGCTTTATTTTTGCGTTGGTGTCGCACAAAACAAACATGCATTATATAGTTAAAAAAAAATGATAATGATTAGTTTGAATTTAGGTTAGACAGATAGAGTTTTACTCCTTGTTAAGTTTAGACTAAAAAAAATTATTTAAATAAAATGATATTTTTATTTAAATATTGTGTTGACGTGAAAAATTGTGAGAGTTTCAGAGGCTTTGGTTTTATAAATATATATATATATATAGATGAATAGTTGTATGTGTTCAAAGGAATGTGCGGTTGTAGTTGATTTATTGTTGGACAACCTCCAACATTATGAATTGACGAGTTTAAATTTCATAACTTTTCTACAATTATTTATCGAGATACACCATAAATGAAATGGAATTCCAAGGTAGATATTGTTGGGCTTCGTGTGGCAATCAATCATTAACTTTGGGTGAAAGGTTACATTACCACAAAAAAAAAAAAAAAAAAAAAAAAAAAAAAAAAAACCCCATCAAAGCCATCAGGATGGGCAATTCTATAGACATATAAATTTTCACAACAAAATTTACATCTATTGAGTTGGCAGGTTATTATTAGTTATATGCAGGGACATGGGATCGGTGCCCAATAGTGGCCCATTGTTGTTAGGATGGGCTCAGCCCAGTAATAACATTATAGGGACATAGGATCAATGCTCAGTAATGGCCCTTTGTTATTGGGCTAGGCTTAGCCCAGATACAATGAGTGGGTTGGGGATAACTGAACAGGTAATATCCAATACTCAGATCAACCCCCGAACGCTATTAGTGCCTTGGGGGAACTCACTGCCGTGTGCCATCTGGTGTTAGGTGCAAGTATCAAAAGAATCCCTAGAATGGACCAATTTACTAGGGATTCTAGACAGAGATGGGTGACAGGCCACAAACGCGTTGACCCCTTGTGATAATTTAGATTAATTAATTAGCCTAGTTTTTAATTAATCAAATTAATCATGCAATATCACGTGGCAGCACAAACAAATCACCGAAACTAAGTTAAGCAGCGGAAAGTAAATAACACGGTGATTTGTTCACGAATGGGGAAAACCTTACGGCAAAAACCCCACCGGGTGATTTAAGGTCACCACTCCCGAAACTCCACTATTATCACAACAAGCAGTTACAAGTAAGGAATCCCAAGTACCTCACCAACCTACAGTTGAACTCTTACCCCAATACCCAATTGGACTTGTTCTGTAGTGACAGTTTCTCCTTTTAATGCACGGCTCCCAAGTACGTGACTAACCAGATGCGCGGATCCCAGTACGCGACTTCAATTACCAACTATGGAGAGAGAGAGAGTTGGCTGCAAAGTTCTTCAAATCATCAAGGATGAACTAGGGCACGAACTTTGTCTGTCAGATCACAAATTGCATGAACAACGAGTTCTCAAAGAATGTGCAACTTGTTTTCTATGATCTCTACTTTTGACGGCCCTTAAAATAATCCTTTTGTATGTCTAGGGTTAGGAGAAAAGAAGTCCCAAAGACACACTCATGGATTAGACTTGAAACAGACCTGGAAATCTGTTTTCTTTAATTCTCGACAGATAGAGGTGTCGAGAGGTGTCGAGATAGCTGTCGAGGCTGGGGCAAAACAGCTTCTTTAAAGCTCGATAGATGTATCTGTCGAGGTATGTGTCGAGCTTTAAAATCTTGCACTTCCCAGCTTGTTTCTTGGACAGACTTTGACGGCTTCAACACTTAACCTTGAACTGAAGTGTTAAACTCATCCTAAATCTACCCAATTACAAGTAAAGTGCGTTTTGTCTAAGGATAAGCCAATTACATAAAATAGTGACATATGTTCACAGACTTGAACTACATATGTCCTAACAATCTCCCCCTTTGGCAATCCGTGACAAAACCACAACATACAAATGAAGATATGAGAGAAGTCATAAATCACTCAACTCATATTCACTTGTTACATACAGTAAAATCTATCCTAACACAAACTCTTGAAAAACTTTGCAAGAAGAGAGTTTATGGCAAGAAGACTTTGACAACCTGTATTTCTGAAACACTTATAAACAAAACATATCAAGGCATCTTTGTGTGAAACAGAAATAATAGATTGCATACAAGTAAAGAAACATGTGTATAAAAATAGAAAAGAAACAACACATGAAAGGTAGGTGAAAGAAAAACATACATCATCATATATAAGAAGAGAATAGCTACAATGTATGTCAATACATGATCAATGTATACAGATGAGAAAAGAAAAAAAATACATATGATCATCTCACTACATCCCTCAATGCACACTCCCCCTAACAAAAATGACCTATGTCCTATGCTAACACTCCCCCTAAGTATGACTACTCTGACTACTCTCATACTACTCCCCCTTTTTGTCACGAGTGACAAAGGGTAGAGTGTCAAGTAGACATCTCATCCGAAGAGCTAGCATCTCCATCATCATCATCATCGGAAGCATCATCATCATCGCCATCATCAGCCTCGGTCTCAGTCGACACATGAGGTGGCGGAGGAGAAGCCTCTGCAGCAAAGCCGCCCATGGTCGCCTGTCGCCTGGCGATGCGACCAACACGGACGTTCACCTGATACAACTCCGTGGAGAGTGTATCTAGGCGAGCATCCATGCGCTGTAGCTGCGCCATGATGTCTCCCAAGCTGACGTCGGTCGAAGAAGTAGAAGCAGATGCTCGAGCGGATCTGGAGGTGGCCGGACGGGTGGAAGGAGTGGCACCGTCAGTCTGTCGCGATCTAAACTGTGCCTCGCTACGTTTTACGGTAGCGGCGTCTATGGCGGACATGACGTGGTACGGATCGGACGAGGGGAAAGGGATGGAAAAACGACTCAGAATCCTCGTGATAGCGGAAGGGAAAATGAGCTTATCATGGGTGGCCGTATCTCTATAGACATCGATAATAGAAAAGATGAAGTGTGAAGGAAAGTCTATAGAAAGATCCTCTAAGATGGACAACAAAAATCGAGCGCGAGGCTCTGTGATAGAGTTATAGTGAGAGAGTGGGTGTAAAACAAAAGTCATCACCATGTTAAGGAAACGAGGACCTTTAGCAAAAGGTCGACATGGTGTGTACATGTGATCTCCCCAAGAGGACAGACGCTCACAGAACGCCGAGATCATCTCGTCTTTGGACACAGTCCAGAGACGCTCACAACTAGGGTAATCGGGATGATCCACCCTAGGGACATGAAGGACCTCAGAGACCAGCTCTGGGGTGACACAGAAGCGCATACCTCGGACGCTAGAATAGAAAGAAGGTACTGAAGAATCTATCCCGTGGATGTTGGAGTAAAACTCCTGAATCAACACGAGAGGACAGGTGACCGGGACGTCACACAGTGACTCCCATCCCCGAGTGTGAATGACATCGGGAAGGTCAGTGTCGGCAAAGTCTGCCAGGACTACGTGGCGTTCCGAATGAACACCGCGTTTAGAAAAGTTCTCCGAGAAGTCCTTACGGGCTTTCTCATCACGGAACCGGACAGAAAGAGGGGTAGAGTCAGAAGAAGACTGTCCTTTAGAACGCAGAGGGTTCTGGGATGGAATGGACTTACGCTTAGGTGCCATAGACATAGCTAACGTAACCATAGAGAGGGGGAGAGAAAGAAAACACACAGAAAAGTCCCAAACAGTTCAATATTGGCAGAATAATATTGAAATGAAAAGAACGTATGCATGAGAATGCATGAACATGTGAAATGCAACATAAAAACATCATGGGCTCAGCCCAATCCAAACCTAACAGCACACAATAGGGTTGCACACATCTAAATGCATGAAAATACAATTAGAATGCTAATGTGATGCAATGCATGTGATTTTGAAGATCAAAACTAGAAAAACAACCCAAAAATTTCATGAAAACCCCAACAATTTTGAAAACTCCCAAAAATTTTCAAAAACACAAAACCTAGGGTTTTAAAACAATAAAATGCATGAAAAAGAGGGATAAAGTGCTTACCAAGAGATGAAGATCGCAAAGAAACTCTTGAGAAAGCCTTGGGAGAAGGTTTGGAGGGAAAAAGAAAAGATTTTGAGAGAGAATAGTGAGTTTCGAGCGAGAGAGATCGAGCAAATGAGAAGGAAATTCGCGACTGCTCTATATATAGCTTCTCATTAAATCTCGACAGATGCTGCTATCGGGAGGTGTCGAGCCTGCTATCGAGGGTATGTGTCAAGAATTACACATGGACAGATGTAGCTATCGAGATCAGCTATCGAGGAAGAAGAATAAACAAGAAGGAACCTCGATCGATCCAGCAGCTATCGAGAAGCTGTCGAGCAAACAGAAAGTTTCTCGATCGATCCAGCAGGTGTCGAGGTATCTGTCGAGACTGCGATAAGAAAAGGTCTAAGGAGCTCGACAGATAGCCTATGTATCGAGAGGTATCGAGAAGGTGTCGAGATGCCTTTAAAAGCAGTTTTTCAAAAGAAGAAAAACACAGACATGAATGCAATCATGCATGCAACTCAACCAAAGATACAACCAACACATTAAGCTCTCAAACTCATCTCTCAACAAAAATTTTGATGCACATGTATCTCAAAACACGCACACACATACTAAACAAGTCTAACCAATTTTATATTTCAAAAACAAGTCCAGACAGTTTAGTGAGCATACATTAAAGCATGTAAACTTTGTGATGGCCAAATCACATTGTACCTGCACATGTATCAAGAATAGCAAAGAGTATTGCGTGTCGTGTGTGAAAACATCGCAAGATTGCATATGTGTCTCTATGTTATGACGATTTGAGATATGAGAAAATCACTTTAACTCACACACAATCATAACCGTTTGATGGGGACTATCACCTTCGAGGTACATCCTATAACTCCCACATCTCCTAGAAAACACGCTTGCAACCATATTTTAAAGCATTTTTAATCTTTTTGCTTTTTTATTTCTTTGCATATTTTCTTTTTAACAAGCATATCATGCATGGGTATACAAGAGAAAGAAAAGAAATACCCAATTATGTTAAGTTTTTGACACTGCACTTTTGCTATGCCGAAGCATACAGGTGTCCTTGACATTGCACTTTTGCTATGCCGAAGCATACAGATGTCATTGACATTGCACTTTTGCTATGCCGAAGCATACAGATGTTATATTATGATTGGCGAGTAACAGTGGTGAGATGGTTATTTATGCCTTTCTCTTAGGATTTTCTAGTTCAACCCGTCAAAAAGAGTGATACGAGTGTTAAGAAGAAGAGATCACTTAACCTTACTCATCACAAACAAAGAGCTACAGAGCTCACTCGCTTAGTTGTGCAAAAGAGTGCTCATCTAAGCTATAGATAATACAAAGTTTAGAAAACTCTGTTTCAATGGCCATTTTAAAAGTTTACACGAACTAATGCACACAAACACACACTGTTTTTGTATTTTTCAATTTTTCAATTTTTATTTTTATTTTTTTATTTTTTTTTAGAAAAGCAAAAATAAAACACAAAACTAAAAACACATAAACAAAAACATGTAATGCCAAACAATGCATAAAACTAGACTGACTCAAAACAGTAAAGAAACACACAAGTGATGCAACACACAAAAACAGGAGAGAGAAGAAGAAGTGACTGAAATCACTTAGATCCCTTTGCCTTCCACACTTTGGAAGATCCTTTCCTTTTGGTCGATTCTTGAACTGGTGAAGAGGGTGAAAAATATGAACCGTTCAAGTTCGAAAGGAACATGAGGGCTTTTAGAATGTCTCCAAGAGGAGCGAGAGAAGACTGAAGCTGATTCTGGCTCCCAGATGCTATTGTGTCATTGCTCTGTTGAGTGGCAAGCCACTTGTAGCAATTTGGTCGAGTGTGACCGGCAACACCACAATGATAACAGAGATGCGGCTTCTTCTGTTTGGCCTTTTGAGAGTTAGCCTTCTTATTCCTAGGGTTTCTAGCTTCCCTTTTCTCAATTTTAGGGGGTGCTCCTAGGATGGACTTGCCCTTGTCTACGTTCACACTAGCTAAATCAGTTTTAACATTATTCTCCTCAGTTTTAATGTTATTAGCAGGTGGAACAAAAACTGTAGTACTAGCAGAAGGAGTATTAGAGATAGAGAATTCATACCGCAATCCAGTACGATCTGAAGAATATCTCTGAGCACTCAGCATCTCGTCCAGTTTAGCACTTGACGTCCTCTCCAGTTGTGCTCTGACTTGAAACAGCTCCGCTTCAAGCTTCTTGGTCCTCTCAACCAAGAAATTGTTTTCGAACCTCAGTGCTCCAATGGTTTGATTCGCTTCATCGACCTTTGTGGACAGCTCCTCACGGTTGAGTTCCACATCACTGAGCTTCTTGGTGGCCAGCCTATATAGTTTCTCATGCTTCTCAGAAAGCTTGTATAGCTTCTCATAGGTGGTATGGATATCATCTTGATCATCCATAATTTCACACTTGGAATCCACCAATTCTTCTTCTTCATCCACTTTTTCACTAACCCTATCAGTAGGATTAACAGTGGCAGTGAAGGCATTCAAGATTCCGTCGTCTTCATCCTCGGAATCGTCCTCGGGCTCTGTGTCGCTTAAGGTAACAGCAAGTGCCTTGCTCTTCCCTATGCTCTTGAGGTACGTAGGACACTCTTGTTTCATGTGTCTGAAGCCTTGACACCCAAAACATTTTGGCCCAGCAGGAACAGTGTACTGACCGCCATCCTTGACATCCTTCTTTCCTTTATCTGAATTCTTGAATTGTGAAGAACCGGATTGTCTACGGTCTTTGTTGAAGCCCTTTCCGTTGGCATTCTTCATAAACTTCTTGAATTGCCTTGTGATGTAGGACTTCATCTTGGAATCTTCATCATCTGACGAGTCATCCGTATCACTGCTCTTGGCCTTTAGTGCCAAACTCTTGCCCTTGCTTGACTTGCCTAACCTAGTTAGCCCTAACTCATAGGTTTGCAAGTTTCCAACCAGCTCAGTTAAAGGAATTCTGTCAATATCCTTTGACTCTTCGATCGCCGTGATCTTAGCATGGAATCTTTCGGGCAGCGATCTAAGCACCTTCCTTACTATCTTGGGTTCAGGGATGGTCTCCCCAAGATTGAAGGCTGAGTTCACTATATCCTTGAGCTTGGCATAGAACTCATCAAACGACTCATCCTCCTCCATCTTGATTTCTTCAAAGCGTGTGGTGAGCCTCTGCAGCTTTGAATCTTTGACAACCTTGGTGCCCTCATAGGTTGTCTGGAGGATGGTCCATGCTTCCTTAGCAGTTTCAGTTGAGGAAATTTTCTTGAACTCCTCATTGGTGACTGCACTGAATAGGGCATTCAATGCTCTGCTGTTAAAGTTTGCCGCCTTGATCTTAGCATCATCCCAGTCGGCTGGCGCTTCTGTAGGCTTGGTCCAGCCTATCTCCACAGCTTGCCACACCTTCTCATCTAAAGACTGCAAGAAAGCTCTCATGCGTACTTTCCAGTATGCATAGTTAGTGCCATCAAATAAAGGAGGAATGATTAGAGATTGTCCTTTATCCATGACAGCAGGGGTCAATGGATCACACACAATAGATTAACCCTAATCAGAGTGTGCTTGCTCTGATACCACTTGACAGGCCACAAACGCGTTGACCCCTTGTGATAATTTAGATTAATTAATTAGCCTAGTTTTTAATTAATCAAATTAATCATGCAATATCACGTGGCAGTACAAACAAATCACCGAAACTAAGTTAAGTAGCGGAAAGTAAATAACACGGTGATTTGTTCACGAATGGGGAAAACCTTACGGCAAAAACCCCACCGGGTGATTTAAGGTCACCACTCCCGAAACTCCACTATTATCACAACAAGCAGTTACAAGTAAGGAATCCCAAGTACCTCACCAACCTACAGTTGAACTCTTACCCCAATACCCAATTGGACTTGTTCTGTAGTGACAGTTTCTCCTTTTAATGCACGGCTCCCAAGTACGTGACTAACCAGATGCGCGGATCCCAGTACGCGACTTCAATTACCAACTATGGAGAGAGAGAGAGTTGGCTGCAAAGTTCTTCAAATCATCAAGGATGAACTAGGGCACGAACTTTGTCTGTCAGATCACAAATTGCATGAACAACGAGTTCTCAAAGAATGTGCAACTTGTTTTCTGTGATCTCTACTTTTGACGGCCCTTAAAATAATCCTTTTATATGTCTAGGGTTAGGAGAAAAGAAGTCCCAAAGACACACTCACGGATTAGACTTGAAACAGACCTGGAAATCTGTTTTCTTTAATTCTCGACAGATAGAGGTGTCGAGATAGCTGTCGAGGCTGGGGCAAAACAGCTTCTTTAAAGCTCGATATATGTATCTGTCGAGGTATGTGTCGAGCTTTAAAATCTTGCACTTCCCAGCTTGTTTCTTGGACAGACTTTGACGGCTTCAACACTTAACCTTGAACTGAAGTGTTAAACTCATCCTAAATCTACCCAATTACAAGTAAAGTGCGTTTTGTCTAAGGATAAGCCAATTACATAAAATAGTGACATATGTTTACAGACTTGAACTACATATGTCCTAACAATGGGGACCACGCGAAAAAAGATGGAAAGGTAATAATTTGGGTCCTTACTAAGGAGAGACTATGAAGGGAAAGGGAGGATAGAAGAAGGGGGGCTGGTTGGAAAAAATTGGGGTGAGAGAAACAAGTATGAAGGTGAGAGGGAAAAATACTAAGGAAGGGAAGGAATAACACGCGAGAGGTTCAAGGGTTATAAAGTTGGGCTGTTAAGGTAGTATTTGAGGTTTGCCATAGTAGGACTCCAGTTATACCCACTAAAAAATAAATTGGGAGACAAATCCCTTCTCGATAAGTGCCATCGGGCTTGGGTACCACAATTGGCGCTGTTTATGAGAATCCTACTTAGTACAAGATTTCGAGCGAGCCTGATATCATCCATGATGGAAGGTTCACATGTAGAAGAAGAATCAGTTGGGCCTGGAGGCAATCATTCAAGGGCCTCATCTTAGGGACAAAGGATATTGGAGAGGGACTGGAAAAGAGAACAAGATCGCATGCAAGATGGGCATGAGACCAGGCTTGATTCGGATGAAGGTTCTTCATAAGGGGAAAGGTCAGTATCTTACATTCTTAAGCGATCGTATCGTAGTAAGCAAGACCAAGAGCTAGAAAACCTATGAATGTAGGTAAAGGAATTGGAAATAGAGATTTGGGGTTGACACTGTAGGAGGGACTGTGAGGGGTTTTCTGATGATCTTGACTATACTGAGGGCGGCATAGCTGGATTTTCTTTCTGGACCGATTCACGACAGTCCAGAGATAGGTTCAACAAAATTGTGGGATGTCGTTTTGACACTCTGAACAGAGATAGGCGTGGGCACCAAAACGTAGCTTTGGATGCTATAAGCCAAACGCTTCGGAGAGATGCCCAATCACCGTTTTCTGAAGAGATAGAGCTTATAGAAATGCCAAGGCATTTTAATCGTGTACTGTTTATTTGCTACGATGGCAAAACTGACCTGGTGGAATATGTCAGCCATTTCATTCAGATGATGTCCTAGTATTTCCAGAATGACGGGTTGATGTGCAAAGTATTCTCATCTAGCCTCAGGCCCATGACAATAAGATGGTTCAACAATTTAAGGAAAGGGTCCATACACAATTTTAGGGAGTTGATTCAGGTGTTCGGGGCTCTATTTATCACTTGTAGTAGGGTCCCTCAACCGATTGACGTGTTGTTATCCATGAAGATGGGGAGCGGAGAGACTCTTTGGTCATATGCAAATTGATATTGGGAGTTGTACAACAAAATAGAAGGAGGAAATTAGCAGGAGGCAGCAAGTACATTTACGCTCAAACTGCCTCAGGAGTCGAAATTGAGGGATTCTTTGACCATGTGTCTCCCCGAGAACATGCTTCAGTTAAAGAAGAGTATTGAGGAACATAAAAGGTTGGAGGATAATAGACAACAGAGTAAAGGCAAATCCCTAGCCTCGTCCCAATACAACAGAGATCCTTAGCCTAGGGGATTTCAGTAGAGGACCAGAAGGGAACCAAAGGTGCCGAGTATGGTGTCATGGCCCGGGGGGTTAATGTGGCTTTCAAAGAACTCGTCCACAAGATCCTTGAATGCATTAAGAACGAGCCGTATTTCAAATGGACTAGGAAGATGGGCAAGGACCTAGCCAGAAGAAATCAAAGTTTTTTTTTTTTGCACGTATCACAGGGAGAAATGCCATACTATTAAGTGATGCCAGGTGTTGAAAGATGATCTGGAGCAACTTGTAGAGGCAAGGCATTTGAAAGAATTTACTATCGGACAAGAAGGTGAAACTATAGGACAGAGTTCGAGGAGTCGGGGCAATACACTTCCCCTACCCTAGGAATCATTAAGGTTATTCATTTGGCCTCCATCAATGTGAATATCAGCCGTTGGAGGGGTATATTGAGTGTGGCAACCCTACCTAGATTGAATATGCTGAACTGGCCCAAGAAGAGGCCCAGGCTGAGTAGAGATCCAATCACTTTTGATGACAACAATTTGGACGGAACATCACAGCTGCTTGATGATGCTCTAATTGTGACTTTGCAGATTGAGGGATTTTTGGTGAAAAGAGTGATGATAGATTAAGGGAGTGTGGCTGAGATAATGTATCCTAATCTATACAAGAGATTAGGTTTGAAACAAGAGGATCTAAGCAAGTATGACACACCCCTAGTAGGGTTTGATGGGAAGATAATGGTGCCTGAAGGGCAGATAAAGCTCCTAGTTATGACCAAAGGAAAGGAGGTTATGGTAAGTTTCATAGTAATTAACGCCTATTCGCCATGCACAATGATCTTAGGTAGGCCCTAGATTCATTCCATGGAGGTGGTACCATCCATACTACACTTGAAGATCAAATTCCCTACTGAAGATGGAATTGCTGTGGTCTAAGCTGATCAATAGGCGACACAACAATGCTTAGTGGTCGTAATCTATCATGAGATTAAATAGAAGGAGCAAGTTGAAGCAGAATCGTTAAAGCAATTGTAGTGCCCCAATGGTGCAATAAGGGTTGGCAGTGTCAAGGAGTTAGTTTAGATACAAATCTTGCCTTATGCCGACAAGTATTTTCAAATAGGGGAAAGCCTGTAAGCAGAAGCTCGAGTGGAAATTGCCCTGTTGCTGGTGCAAAATCTTGATGTATTTGCATGGAGCTTGTATGAAGTACTCGGAGTGGATCCAGCTTTTATCACACATAAGCTGAGTGTAGACCCCTTAGTGCCACCAAAAAAGCAAAAGCCAAGGAGATTAGCAAAACCGCATGTGGAGGTCGTGAAGGAAGAAATGGAGAAATTGAAGCAAGTGAGGGTTATCAAAGAGGTATTCTTCCCTGAGTGGCTGTTGAATACAGTAATGGTGAAAAAGAAAAATAGGAAGCGGAGGGTTTGCGTTGATTTTACCAATATCAACTAAGCCTGTCTGAGGGATCCCTTCCCCATACCAAAGATTGATCAATTGGTGGATGCCAGATACAAACAACTAAGAATGAGTTTTAGGACCCCTTTCAAGGATATCATTAGATTGCCCTGGCGCCTGAGGATCAAGAGAAGACCTCTTATATATCTCCCGAAGGAAATTATCATTACACGATGATGTCTTTTGGGCTAAAGAACGCAAGAGTCACAAACCAACAAATGGTTTGGTGGAGGTCTACATCAATGACATGGTGGTTAAGAGTAGGAAAAGTGAGGAGCATGTGCTGAATCTCGTTGAAGTTTTTGAGATATTGAAACGACACAAGTTGTGCCTCAATACGGGCAAATGTGCATTTGCCATGGAGTTTGGTAAGTTCTTGGGATATGTGATAACAAACCGAGGGATTGAAGTTAACCCCATCTAGATCACGACAATTCAGTAGCTTAACCCACCCAGTAACCCCAAGGAAGTGCAAAGACTCATTAGGATGATTGCTGCCCTGAATCTGTTTGTTTCAAGGTTAGCAGATAGGTGTAAGCCTTTCTTTCAGCTGTTGAAAAAATGGAAGGCTTTTTAGTGGACTGAGGAATGTGGTAAGGCGTTCTAAGAAATGAATTGCTATCTGGCCATCCTTCCCATTTTATCCAGACCCGAGCCCAGGGGAAGATTTGTATACGTACTTGTCAGTCTTCGATCATGTTGTAAGTCTATGTTATTAAGACATCAAGATGGAATCTAGAGACCAGTATACTACATTAGCAAGGCATTAGTGTATTTGGAAACTCAGTATCTTCCATTAGAGAAGATGGCATTGGCATTGGTACACACAATGAGAAAATTGCCCCACTATTTCCAAGCCCACACGGTTTGGGTGTTGATCGAATACCCCCTATAATCACTCTTGAGGAGATCAAACTTTACTAGGAGGATAGAAAAGTGGGGAACAAGACTCAGGACATTTGATATATGGTATAAATCGAGGAACTCCATTGAAGGTCAGGTGTTAGCGAACTTTGTGGCAGAATTCACACCGGCACCAGGGGTTACCGTAGGGGTATGCCAAGTCTTGATTCAACCATGGCAAGTGCTTGTGGATGGGGCATCTAATATAAGAGGAGCTGGAGTCAAGATTTTGATAATATCCCCTGAGGGGTTAAGGCTAGAAAAATCACTAAGGTTGGGTTTCTAAGTTTTTAACAATGAAGCTGAGTATGAAGCACTTATTGCTGGACTTAAAGCAGCCCAAACATTGGGTGCTGAGGAGGTAGAGATATTCTCAAATTCAAGGCTAGTGGTAAGCCAAGTAAAGGGAAGTATGTCACAGTATTTGAAGTTTTTCGGGACTCTACAAGCATGTTTCTAAAGAGTGTGTATGGCCAAAGTCCCAAAGGGTCAGAATAGTCACATCGACTCTCTGGCCACTTTGGCCTCATCATCGTATAATTTCTATGAAGTTATTGGAGTGCTCGAGCATAGAGCATTGCCTAGTTGTAGTAGTAGCTTCGGCGTCTGATCCAAGTTAGATGTACCTCTTTATCTCCTTTCTGGCTGATAGATCTTTACTGATCGACATTAATGAGGTGGAGAAGGTGCGGAGAACGTCCTCTCGATTTTGGTTATTTGAGGATAAGAAGCTGTACTGGCAATCATTTAGGGGCCTATTTGCTGTGTCTTCAACCTAATGACATTTCTAGTTTCCCTACTGAGTTGCATGATGGGGTTTATGGTGGTCATTCCGGGGGAAGATGATTATCTCAACGAGTAATAACCTAGGGATTTTGGTGGCCTAACTTGCAAAGGGATGCAGCCAAGTATGTCAAGAAGTGCGATCAGTATCAAAAACATGCCCTGAATATACATTAGCTAAGAGGGAACTTGAACCTAATCACTAGCCCTTGGCCCTTTGCGTAGTGGGGGTTAGACATTATAGGGCCATTTCCATAGGCCACAGGTAACAAAAGGTTTGTTTTAGTTGCTACCGATTATTTTACGAAGTGGGTGGAAGCCGAAGCCTTGGCAAACATTCGAGATGTTGATGTAAAGAGATTTTTATGGAAAAATATCGTCACAAGTTTCAGGGTACCTAAGGCACTAATTTCAAATAACGGACTGTAGTTTGACAATGAAGCACTTTGCAAATATTGTAGCGATTTGGGAATCATAAATAGGTACTCATCCCCAACATATCCCCAGAGCAATGGAGAGGTGGAAGCGATGAACAAAAGAATTGTTAATGGGTTGAAAAAGAAATTGGAGGGGGCAAAAGGGAATTGGGCTGAGGAGCTACTGAGCGTGTCGTGGGCCTACTAAGCTACATCGAGGAGGAAAATAGGAGAAAACCCATTTTCAATGATGTATGGGGTAGAAGGAGCTATCTTGATGGAAATAAGCCTGTCAAGCATGAGGGTTGCTAGTTTCTCTCTGGGCATTAATGATGCTCAAATGATCGAGCGGCTAGACCTTTTAGAAAAGAGTCAAGACATGGTGTCCATTTGGCTTGCCAAATATTAACAAAAGCTTGAACAAGGGTACAGTAGGAGTGTGAGATGTAGAGAGTTTGTTGCAGGAAAGTTGGTCATGCAAAGAACAGTGGATAGCATGAAAGACTAGAATAAGGGAAAGCTCGCTCCGAATTAGGAAGGTTCATACTAAGTGACTATAGTGGTTGGCACATGGACTTACTATCTAGAGGATATGGAGGGAAGACCACTCCCCCTACCTGGAACGTGAGCAATTTGAAGAAGTATTATCACTAATTGTAATTATAATGATAGATATCTCATGTTGTAAATAGGTTTCAAAAGACAAGATGCGGAATAGATCCAACTTCTTTTTATTTTGTTGTGATAGTTAATTGTTTAGTTATTTTACACATTATTTATCAGAGGGGATTGAGGACAAAAACCTAGCCTCGGCCTGACCCCAGTCACCGACTAGGTGGAAACCTTAAAAAATTATTTCTAAGGACAGAAACCTAGCCTTGGCCTGACCCTGGTCACTGACTAAGTGGAAACCTTAAAGACTTATTTTGAAGGATATAAGCCTACCCTCGGACTGACCTCGATCACCGAATAGGTGGCATTTAAAAAATTATTTCTAAGGACAAAAACCTAGCCTCGGCCTGACCCCAGTCATTGACTAGTTAGAAACCTTGAAGACCTATTTTCAAGGACATAAACCTAGCTTTGGCTTGAACTCGATCACCAAATAGGTGGAAACCTTACAAAATTATTTCTAAGGACAAAAACCTAGTCTCAGCTTGACCCTAGTTACCGATTAGGTGAAAACCTTAAAAAATCTTCAATCCGAAGGCCAGAAACCTAGCCTTGGCTTGACCCCGGTCACCGATTAGGTGAAAACCTTAAAGAATATTTAGTCCTAAAGGCAAAGGATCAACCTCGATTTAACCTCGGTCAACAACTAATTAAAAGGCCTCGATTAACTAATTCAAACTTCAAGTTCTTTTGTTAGGGACATTTCCCTTGCATCCACACTAATTATTAACGAAGTTTCATAATATTATCCAAAAATTGTAATAATACAATACTTGGATCAAAGGGTCCAGTTACAAAATTACATGCCAACCATCCACGCTTAAGATAATTTTTGAAAATTGAACTCCAAATTATAAGAAAAGAGTTTAACCGAGCATACATACTTGTTCAAATACATAAAGCAAATATTGTTCAAATACATAAATATCAATTTCCACATTCAGTAACTGAAATATTGTTCAAATACATAAATATCAATTTCCACGTTTAGTAACTGAAATATTGTTCAAATGCATAAGGCAAATAAAAGGTGGAAAATAAAGCCTATAAAAAAAAAAAAAGCAGAGACAAAAAGTAATTTGTGGTTCTGTGTTACTATGGGGCTGGACCCTAGGTAACAACTAGGGAGGCAAAGGAGACTTCTCCAGGCGTTGGGAGGGTCGATGCTAGAGTTACTTTAAGGGAGTTTTGACCTTCGGGAGCAACTTTGGTGGCCGGAATGTCCACATCAATTACCCCTACATAAGAGTAAATCTGTTTGGCCAGCTTTGCCATGCTAAGGCCTGAACAGGTGGGGCCTGAACAAGCGGGTCATTAGGCAGAAGAATCTGAGAGATGGATCCCTGAACGGGGAAGACTTAGGGAGGTTGATAGCATTTACAGCTGCCATTCAACCTTCTGAAAATCTGAGCCTTTAAGCCTAGAAGATGAATGCACCACACAAATTCTCGGCGTTGGTGAAGCCCATGTTGTAGAACGCTTACTCACATCCTTTCATTGTTTCCTTTAGGTCGGCAAGCTCCTTGTCACGGGACAAGACTATATTCTCAACTTGGGCCAGCTTAGTTTTAGTTTCCCCCAACTTACCCTATAGTGTCTCAACCTTCTATCCAGATGAGTCCCAAGCCCTCTCGATAGAAGCTTCCCTTTACTCAGTGGTGGCCAGCTCAAGGACCTTTTCATTCAGGGTGGACTTGGACACCTATTTCAAGGCTTTCTCTTTGTCAGCTTCCTCCACAGTAACCTTGAGCTGACCTTTGAGGACATGAGTAATTTTGGTGGCCTGGAATAGTAATAAAAAGGAACAAGAGGTTAAATATTAGCCAAAGACTAACACTTAAGCAAAAAAATAAAAAAAGAAGGGGCAAGGGGATACTTACAACTATGGTATGCCACTTCAGCTTGAGGGTAATGTCCTCATCTTGGTAATCTGAGGAGTGTTGCATGTCCTCGAGCAAAAGCAGGGCTTGGACAAGGCTATCTGCAACTTGACCACCCAACCCGTTCCTCCAAGTTCATACATAGGAGTCATTAGGGAGAGGTTGGTCCCCCAGCATGAATTGAAGGTACTGTGCCACCCCGAGGAAGGGGATGCTGAGGTGGAGGCTACGTTGGACCCGATGACCATTGGTTGATTGGTGGGCCTTGTTTTTTAGGAAGTGTCCCTAGTCGGCAGAGTGAGTGTGGCAGCAAAGATTGGAGCAGGTGTGTGCTTGGTTAGAGGAACACCAGACCCCTTGGAGGGTTCATCAAAAGCCTTTTGCCTCTTTCTGCGAGGACAGCGAGCAAGGGGAGTTGTCTGTTGCGGGTCCTATTGTGGGGCTAGTTGACCCCTGATAGGTTAGGTGCCTGGAAACTAGCGTTTTAGACTTATGTTCCTCTGTTGAACCATGTTGTCGGTTGGCTCAGGGATGGCAGGAGCTACGATGGGGATGTGCTCGGCTTTGCCTTGGAAGATCATGTCCATCGAACTGTCATTGATTAGTTCAAGGGGGCCTTCTCTTGCCCCTCAAGGTCCTAGGTGTCAGGCCTCGCTGACCATCAAACCACTTGGTAGGAAACTTGGTTGCCGAATGTAAAAGTAGGATAGGAGGGGACTTCTGGTTGTTAAGGCACTAGCAGGGTCCTGATAGTTGGTGTATGAAGGCACGCACCCGAGAACTTGGTGTGACACCCAAAGCTGACCCTTGTAATGGATAAAAAACTTCGAACACAGAATAAAGTTGGGGTCCTAAACCTACACTACATTCAAATTGGATTTGAACCGCTTAAAGGCTGCATTAAGGAATCGAGAAAAACATTACAAGTAGAAAAAAAAAATACTGCATGAGCGATTTAATAATATAAGTTAAAAAGGGGAGGGGGGAGGAGTTAAAGTTAGAACCTGTTTTTCGGGGCTTTGCTAAGTCTCGGGAAGGAAGATACCGACCTATTACCCGAGGCGTGGTCGGGTAGGTGAGTTCTCCATTGAGCCAACTCCCGTTCACTTTCATGAACTCCCCTGTGGAATTCCTAATGGAGTCGGGGAGGCATGATATTAATCTAACCATGGAGTTTCAAGTCTGAAGATAATACCCATTCTTCAAACTACACCAGATGCCGTACAGGAAGTTAATACATGGTGTGTAAGATTCAGGCCATATAGTTGGTTAAGGTGCCCCACACAACTTACTACCCTATAAAAGTTGGGTAGACAATGGTTGGGGCTGAGCCCATAAAAACTAAGGGTCCTAAGTAAGATGGGGTCTACTAGAAATCTAACCCCACCCTCCAATATGGCCATTAAAGGAAAGAAAACTACCCGAGGTAATCTTTGGTCTTCTATATCTCCCTTATGATAATATGTGATATTTACATCATGATGGATGTTAAATCTAGTTTTGAAGGCTGCTACATTTGCAGCTGTTTTTAAGTATAGTAAAACTAATTTTTTACTAGGAGAATTAAGAAAAATGGGAATGAAAGAGGTAAGGGGTAGAGGAACTTACAATATAGAAACAAGAGTGAAGGTGAGAGGGAAAAATACCAGTGAAGGGAGGGAATTACACACGAAGGGTTCAAGGGTTATACAGTTGGGTTGTCAAGGCAGCATTTGAGGTTTGCCATAGTAGGACTTCAGTCATACCTACTAATAAATAAATTGGAAGCCCAATAGCAATGGATTGGTTGGGGATAACTGAAGGGGTAACAGCCAATACTTAGATCAATCCTCGAATGCTATTAGTGCCTTGGGGGAATCTGTTGCTGAGTGCCATTTGGTGTTAGGTGCAAGTTTCAAGAGAATCCTAAAACTGACCAATTTACTAGGGATTCTAGACAGAGGTGGGGACCACACGAAAAAAGATGGAAAGGTAATCATTTAAGTCCCCACTAAGGGGAGACTATAAAAGGAAAGGGAAGATAGAAGAAGGGGGGCTAGTTGACAAAAATTGGGATGTGAGAAACAGGAGTGAAGGTGAGAGGGAAAAATATCAGGGAAGGGAGGGAATTACACACAAAATGTTCAAGGGTTATACAGTTGGGTTGTCAAGGCAGCATTTGAGGTTTGCCATAGTAGGACTTTAGTTATACCCACTAACAAATAAATTGGGAGCCCAATCCCTTCTCACTAAGCACCATCGGGTTTGGGTGCCACAATTGGCGCTGTGTGTGGTACCTAAACCCGATGGCACTTACTTAGAAGGGATTGGGCTCCCAATTTATTTGTTATTGGGTATGAGTGATGTCCTACTATGGCAAACCTCAAATGTTGCCTTGACAGCCCAACTGTATAACCCTTAAACTTTTCGTGTGTAATTCCCTCCCTACCTTGGTATTTTTCCCTTTCACCTTCACTCATGTTTCTCACTCCCCAATTTTTGCCAACTAACCCCCTTTCTTCTATCCTTCCTTTCCTTTTATAGTTTCCCCTTAGTGGGGACCCAAAAGGTTACCTTCCATCTTTTTTCCTGTGGTCCCCACCTCTGTCCAAAATCCCTAGTAAATTGGTCCATTTTGGGGATTCTCTTGAAACTTTCACTTAACGGTGGACGGCACTTGGCAGCAGATTCCCCCAAGGAACTAATAGCGTTCGGGGATTGATCTGAGTATTGGTTGTTTCCGCTTTGGTTATCCCCAACCCACACATTACTACTAGTCCAGGCCCAGCCCAGTAATAATAGGCCATTACCAAGCATTGATCCTATGTCCCTATAATATTACTTCTAGGCCGGGCCCATCCTAACAACAATGGGCCGCTACCAGGCACTGATCCCATGCCCCTACATTATCATATAGACCTACTATTAACATTACTTTATTATTCACTATTCACAACTTACAACCTCAACTAGTTGTGAAATTTGTTGTCAATTTTCCTGTGTCTGTAGACTTATTTCTTCAGTGTGTGTGTGTGTGTGTGTGTGTGTGTATATCCAATAAAGTTTAGTTGTTGTTCAAGTTAGGTTTTTATTTTTAACTAGTTTATATCCTATGTGATGCGTGGATACTTTATACTTTTATTTTGAATAATTTCTGATTATTCTTTATGGTCCAATAACACTCATCTTATATTCAATTATATTATACATATCATTAAGAGGTAGAAATTAAAAATTAATCCATTTTTGTGCAAAAATGATATCAATGATAGGAACAGGAAAGAGCAAAATTATTATGAATATACATAATTAAGAATATGAATATATATAGCCTAAATGAATTCACAATTATTTAATTATTTTGGCTAATTAAAGTGTACACTTATCTTTTACATTCCTTGGAAGAGAGTGGACAATTGGGCATATAATATGTTGGTTTCGAGAGTCTTCTACATTAGAAATTAAAACAAAAAAAAAATTGAAGGAAATATTGTTTCTATCATATAAACCATTTGCTTATTTTTAATAGATTCCACCATATAAAAGAAGGTGGTATTGAAACAATCCATTTTTGTGCAAAAATACCATCAGCAATAGGAAGTGGAAAGAGCAAATTAATGTGACACTTAGTAATAAGAATCTTATCATGAAAATTGTAGAGTCTTTCAAAGTGTGTGTCCTATTTTATGATCACAGCCCATATTTTTGAGAATGTGGAAAAAAATTAATATGGAAGGGTGACGCTTGGTGCATAATATGTAAGATAAAAGTACAGTGCATCTTAATTTAATTTAATTTTGAACTACAACCCATCTTTTACATAATAGTTTAAAAAAAAAGAGTAAATGTGTTCTTTTGAATAACTGTAAAAAAAAAAAAAAAAAAAAAAAAAAAAAAAAAAAAAACTTGATAAAAATAGGTAAAAAATGTTAAATAAAATATTAAAGCATCACATTATTGGAGCTTATGCACTCCCGCATGAGGTCTCTGCTTTGTTCAAGTTAGATTTTTATTTTTAATTTGAGGATTGAGAGCGGAGAGATTTGAACCTTGAATGTTTATTATAAACACCAAGAAGTTCTAATCAGTTGAGTTACAAGTGTCATAACAATTAGACTTAAGTAATGACATATCTATTCTCAATAAAACCACAAGTTAGACGACACTGGCCAGGCCCAAATGAGTACCAATTACCACATCAACAACCTTTGAGCTCGGAGCTTTGACTAAAGGAAATTCATTAGTCCCTAATACAACGCTCGAAGCAATGCAAGTTCCTTTTCATGTCACATATATTGGTTATGTACTCCAACATTCCATACCAATTTACCAAATAACCAACTCCGTCTTTGTATTTTGGTAACCCCACCCCCCCCCCCCCAACAAAACACACGTTACTGTCACCAACTATTATTATTATTATTATTAGATTCTAGTTAACTTAACTGGTAAAATCTCTGATAATTTAATAAGAAATTCGATTGGTGTCTTGGTTTGATGATATATCATCATCAGGAGCAGACAGCAAGGTTGAAATTCACTCAAAAAAAAAATTATTTAATTAAATTTGTTATAATAGGTAGGTAGGAGAGGGAGGATTTGAATTTTGGTTCTCTTTATTAAGACCGCATATTGCCACTAAACTAAAAAGAGCTTGGCATTACCATCACTAACTACTTTCAAGTAAAGCAGTATAAACAAAGGTATTATATACGTCGAAGAAAGCTGGCACCTCAATAACGTTAATAATTTTTTTTATCAAAGATAATCCAAGAGTAGGATGAATTAAAGATATACTATGGCTTGAAGGAGAATTTAAGAACACGAGGCAATTTCGCCATGGGCGTGTTTCCTTTCATGAATAGAGCCCGTCATTTTACAAAATTATGTACAAACTTTGAACCCATTAAACCGCTAAATATGTGGAAGCATATTATAAATATAGCAAAATAGAAGAGAATGCTACAATTTTATTTTCTTCTCCCTATACTACTTTCCATGTTAAATAGATCCTACGCCATAAAGCCAAAATGTAGCCAGGGTAGGAGTCAGGAATGAGCAGAAGAAACTTCACCTTTCTGACCCAACAGAGCATCCCCTTCTGAAAGGTTGACTGATACACCCGCTTTCAATGTTGGCATCTCCAGTGTGGGTACTATGGGAGGTTTTATTCTCCTCGTGACTGTCATCTTCAACCCTTCTGTTGTGTGAATTGTCGCTCCAGTAGTCATCTCAACCTGCACAGCCATGGTAAATAGATAAAGTTAAAGTTTACTTTCTTAAAGTCCATTAATATCCCAACTTTAGCAACTTAAGTTGATGCTCATTTGTGTCTACCTAATATAAACGAAATGAGCTTCTCAGTTTAAAGATCAATCAACACCAAACACAAACAATTGGTTATTAATAATATCAGAAGTTATATATATATATATATATAGAGAGAGAGAGAGAGAGAGAGAGAGAGAGAGAGAGAGCCTAGCAGTTTCAGGTGTGCAGAGTTATCTGATTTTACTCCATTCAATAGTGGGGATTTGTTAAGATAACAAGTTTGAAATAATGGCTCTAAAAATCTCAGGCTTGGACAGAAAATATGCAAAAAAAGAGAAGGTTACTTACAGGTGGAGCTCCAAGTGCTATTTGGAAGTTAAATCGCCGGACAAGCATGGCAAGTGCTACTACAGTCTGCAAATAAATGTGAACACATATTAACTCTAAACAGAAGGCATCATAAATCCTTTATATCACGACATTTGATCTTCTAACAAGTTTCTGATGCAAGAAACCTTTAACAAAATTACCTCGTATGAAGCGAACATGTCACCTACGCATTTTCGGGGTCCTCCACCAAAGGGTAAATAACTGAAAGAAGACAGCATCATATATATATATATATATATATATATATATATATATATATAGCCATATATAAAAAAAGTAACATTTGAGAAAAAGGGCCCCAGAGTGGAACAAGTCCAAATACACATGGAGTGGAAATAAATTTTAAGCAAGAACCAGCGCTAGGGCTCACCTTCCCCTTAAAGGAAGCAATAAGCATTCTTTGACCGTAGTTTCATTTTCCAAATGCAATTAGTATTAAAATTCAGTAAAACAAATTCTTAATCAAAAGGAAGGGAAAAGATGAACAACAATGAGCTTTAAAAAAAATCTGAAAAAGGGTCTTGCTTGACCAAACCACTAAGGATTTAATGTTTTGGGGCAGGTTTAGGGAGAAGTAACAGTCAGGTGCAGATCTGTATTAATTTAGATATTTAGGTGATCTTTGAATTATGAAACTCATTTGTTTTTGGGCTGGGAAACTTTGAATAAATATCAGAATACAGCAGGCAGCAATTAGAAAAGTAACCATGGGAAAGAACATAGAAAAATGTAGTTTCCTCCTCCCAATCGAGATAAGTATCATACCCAAGAGGGATGCATCACATCTCATAATTTTCATCACTGAAAAATAAGTTACACCTCTTTATATCGACAGATTAAGGTTGTACCTTAAAAAAAAAAAGAGGCTTTAAAAAAGTGTACATAAACAAATGAAGTAAAAAAAAACTGAAAGAAAAGGTTGTTAGCAAATACACTAAGGAGGTTACTTCAGCTAGATTAGATTGCTTCATGGTGACACACTTCAGGGCTAAGTAAACCTGTTGCATAAACAATCTAATGACTATGCAGCTAGCCTTCCTTAAATTTCCATATTCCCAAATTCCCCCACTGTTCCACAAAATAACAAAAAAATTCTCAAACCCACCCAAATTTATTCTACCTCTATTCTAGTTCCCATGTGAGTTCTGTTCCATCAAAATCAAAACTGGTTTCCTCATTTTATAAACTTGTACGAGTCCTGTTGCTGCCTGAAACTCTTCTAATGTTAACCAAGTGCTATCTGATTCAGGGTCACTTTTCAATCCAGAAGAATTTTTTTATGTTTTATTTTTTTTTAGTCTC
The DNA here is from genome assembly GCA_032878915.1 of Castanopsis chinensis. Taxonomy (NCBI): domain Eukaryota; kingdom Viridiplantae; phylum Streptophyta; class Magnoliopsida; order Fagales; family Fagaceae; genus Castanopsis; species Castanopsis chinensis. The sequence continues at coordinate 7,554,213 of JAVQMG010000102.1, read as the reverse complement.
CATCTTCAGTAGAAACAATATTAAGCCTCCTTTGAAATCCGTTGCAGATGTGGAGCTGATGGTTGGCTTAACTGATCCTCATAGGTAGCATGATATGCAGTAAGATCCTCTGTATTAACAACGACTAATTTTCTTCTGGTAGCTCCAAAACATAACCAACATATCCAAGTAAAATAGGTACCCTCTCTCCTTTTATGCAACTATTGCACCAACATCACTGCGGACAAATGTCAACAGACCACCATTACTGATCAAGTTGGCAACATTCTTCAACAAACTTCAAAAAAAACCCTCCCATTTTCAGTTCATCTCAAATTGAATTCACTGAGCCATCCCTCAACCTTGAGTCCCACTTCCTCATGATCCTCCACATGCATCACCCTCACCACATCATCACTGCAACTATTTGATTAAATACTTCTCATTGTATGGGAGTAGAGAAGGATTCTAAGGAGGAAGTTGGCAACCAATTTATTCAATCCCAATATAATTGCTTGTTTAGAGAGTTGTAACTATGACATAGGCTTTAAATGGTGGATATTAAGGCTTTGATGGTTGAGAAAGGAGAGATTGAGGATAAAAAGGTGTTCCATTTGCATCTCTAAAAAACATGATGATGATTGTATTTAGTTGGTCCTATGATTTTAAGGAAAATGGAAATAGGTATGGTATTGAAAGTTGGAGAGTGAGGATATGAGTTGCTGGGAATATTTAACTGGACTGGTCAATTTCCTGTCCCAGTTGTAGGGGATGAGGAAGAGGTATGGTGGGTTTGGTGAGCACATGTTAAAGGATAGAGAAAATAAAAATTATAAATAAAAACAAAACAAAAAAAAACTTTCTTAAGAATAGTAGTATTTTTAGATTTTCAAAAGTTTTCAATGAATAAGAAAGGGTTAGTTTTGGAAATTTTTTGTTATAAAGTAAAATAAAATAAAATAAAAGAAGAAGCAATTTTATTGATTTAAATTTGTAAAAAAGATACATAGGGAACAGATGGTGTATATTGCTATTGGTAATATACGTAAGAGTTGCCCGACAAAGATCATGAATACAATGAGTCTATGAAATTGCTGGGGGGTCTATTCACAACGAATGATGTCCAATACACTAGAGACCCAACAAATTAAGATTTTAATCTACAGATCTTAGTCTCTCTATAGATAGATCTTCTTGAAAAAGCTCTCCTATTCAGCGCTTTGGTGGCAAAAATAAAAACCACATCAACTTTAAAAAATATTTTTCTTTTCTTTTCCAATTTTTTCCATTTTGTATTTTTTTTCTTCTAATTTTCTCACAATTTTCTTAACCTGACATAAATTTTTTTTTTTTTTTTTTTTTTTACTGATATTGGTTTTGTTTTCCTTTCTTGCAATTTCTTGGTAACCAAACAATAATTTAGTCCAATAATTTCATTCTTAAAACAAACAATAATTTAGTCCAATAATCTTAGAAATCTTCTAAAAGAAATTAGTCCAACAAAATCTTCTAACCCCAAAATCATCTCCCAAAAGAAAACCCAGATTCATCAAAAATAAAAACCCAGATGCAGAGGATCCACCAAACCCAGATTCAAACTAATTCCAGAAATTTCAAACAAAAGCCCCAAATTCAAAATTTCAAACTAATCCCGCAATCCTTGCCTGCAAACCTAAAATCACCACAACCTCAACCGTCCAACACCATCCTAAACCCAGATCCACCACAGAGCTTGATCTGTGGCCACAAACCCCAAAGAAAACTAGATCCAATTGATCCCGACCACCTGACTCAAATCTCCTCGTCTAAAACTCGACCAGCATGGACCCAGCCTCAGATCGTCGCCGCCTTGTGCGGCAATAGGGCGAGCTCCTTATCGCACGTGTACATTGGTCAGAGCAACAGAATTTGAGTTGGAAGATTGGCTATAGCATTGGAGTGACAGTGATTGCTATTGGCTTTGGCTTCTTTGGGCATGAATCAGAGATCACAAGAATTATCACAGAGAGAGGGAGATGAAATTTTACTAGAGATTAAATATTACTATATTAGAGAGACTCGGTTTTATTTTTGTGAAATTATAGGTTATATATATATATATATATATAAGCGCTTATGTGGCCTTTTTTTGCCATCTAAGTGCTAACATGGCCACTTAAACTTAGACACATCATCATCTAATTCAATTTTTTAATATTAAATATGCCAACTGTACAAACTGTCTACCACGTAAACATTTTCCGTTAGTGAGTTAACAGTAAGGACCAAATTGACTATAAGTTTAAAATAGTAGGGACCAAATTGACCAATACCAAAATATAGGGACCAAATTGATTGTGGCCCCAAAATGTAGGGACCAAAATGGTGTTTTTGCCTAAATTTTATGTATTTTGTAAAGGTAATTTTAAAATTTACCCTACACACTTCCCGAGAATAACATGGTATCAAAGCCGCACACACCACCCACCACCAATAACTCCAGTATTGCACATCATTGATGACCACAACCAGTTGTAATCCTGAAGTCGACAACCACAATCACGAACAATCTTACTTTTGACACTAGAGATCTCAACCACACTCTTAAATTACCAAATCATAACTTAGACCACAAACAATTTGAACTCGCCAACTAATATCTAAAAGAAGAACAGCTCAAGAGAGTCAATCAAATGGCTTGAAAGGAGCCAAGGCGAAATTAGCCTACCAAATGACCCAAATAGACCTTACCTAATATTTAACAACAACTTTTGTGCAAGTAAGTTAATCAAAAGATGACCGAAGTGACCCAAACAACTGTATGTGGCCAGGAAATGGAAAATCTAATAACTTAAGCAGCTGGTCAGTCGCAAATAAGCAAGAATTGGACATAAATCACATTCATATAATCGTAGGGACATCAAGTGGCTTCAAGAAAGCCCAACAGCCCTCCTCTGGGCCCAGAGGACAAGTTTAATGTAGTATTATTATAGGTACTTTCCTGCAGTCCTGACTCCAACAAATATTTGGAGGTTCTCTTGTATAGTTTGATTATACTACTAGCAAGCCACTTCATTGAGGTTGTTACAAGTTAAAACAATGTGATACAAGTTAGGAAGACTCAAACAGGGAAAACAAAACATGAACAAATTCAAACACTTAACTGACCAGCTGTAAGAAGACAAGAGATCAACAAATATTTAATATACCTGAAGTTTTGGTTTGTTTCATTTGGATTGGGTCCATCTAATAGCCATCTTTCAGGCTTAAACTTTTCTGCTTCATCCCAAAGTTTTGGACTTCGATGCAAGTTCCAAACAGAAATAAAGATATCCTCACCCCTGTAAATAATAATAGAAGAAGATAAAGAAATTCAATAGATTAAAAAAACTGTATCCAAGACATCATAGCATTAAACATGAAAGCTACGTTGATAAAATTAAATAGATTATACATCAAGCTTAGTATCAGAAAATGCATACTATTTATGAAAAAGAATAAAGAAAAAAAAAGAGAGTAAATTGTTAAATAATTATTACAACTAAACGATATCCCACGTGATGTGCGGATTCTTTATAATTTCAAATTATAATACCTTTTTGATAACTTCTTTTGATATTTTGTTTTTGTCATTAAAAAAAAAAGGCTTGTCACAAATTACATCACTAAACTAATTAGTATGCTACAGATGTTAATTTTATTTTATTTTATTTTTTTTAACCTGAAGACAATTGAAATTCTAAGCGTTCAACAATGGTGTGATACAATCTCCGAATTGCGTTCTTTCCTATATCCAAGTTCAAGGATTCCTCCCTTTCTTCTTTGTAACTCTAATATAATATTATTTTAACACATGGCAACATTTTATTGGTTGCGGGACCACTAAACACTATTGGCATGACCCTTCGATTGTATTGAATAATTTTTCCCACAATTAAAGTTACTTTCTTATCTCACACATTAAAATTGTCATGTAGAAACATTTTACAAAAAATAACAGTGTAAAAAGCATTGAATATGTTAGGGTAATAATTTTATGTAATTGGCTAATCTTTTGACAAGATGCAATTTACTTGTAATTGGGTAGATTAAAGTTGGGTTTATTACATCAAGAAGTATATTGTTTAAGCATATTAATGGTCTGTTTGGGATCTGCCTATTTTGCTGAAACTAAAAACTTTTTGTTGAAAGTATTATAGATAAAGGTAAAAATTAGCTAAAATAGTACAATGAAACCCATGAATAGTACTAAAAAGTACAATAGGCTCATGAATAGTAACAAAAATAAGCTGAATAGTAAAATTAGTTAGCAAAAATAAGATATCCAAACGCAACCCAAGTGTTCGTATTAAAGACATGAATATTGATCCAAGAAACAAGTGAAGAAAATATGTTTCATTAATCTCGATAGATAGCTCAATAGATACTGCTATTGAGACTAAATGAGAAACTCGACAAATGGCTCGATAGAAGCTCGATCTATCGAGAATTACGATTTTCAGTTTTTCAAATCTGAAATTCGGCCCAAGCTTATGTATTTGTTTAGGGTTTCTTTTTTCACAACTCTAGACATATATAAGGCTTATTCTAAGAGCTGTCACACACAAATACAGAGATCAAGAGCTTTATTTTCTCTAAGAGAAACTATTGCGTTTGTGCACTTTTTTGTAACCAAGTGCTTCCTAATCTTCATTGTTGATGAAGAGAAGAACTTTGCAATCAACAACATTTATTTAAGTTGCTGGAGTCAGTCACATACTGAGATCTGTGCAAGAGGGTTAGTCACAAATTGGAGATTTGTGCATCAAGAGAAAGAAGGCTACTACAAGATCAAGTTTAATTGGGTATTGAAGCAAAGGTTCAACTGTAAGTATTTTGGGATAGGCTAGGATAGTAGTAAAATTTCTCATACTTGTAATTACTTGATTGTTGAATAGTGGATTTTTAGGAGTGGTGACCGTTTTTTTTTTTTATAAGTAACATAAAAGGTATATTGAAAGAAACAGCCCCGTACATAGGAAATGTACGAAAGAGGCAAAAATATCAAGAAACCAAAGTACAAAAATCAAGCAGCACAGGAAGGGAAATACAAAAAAAAGAAGGTAAAACTAAACACCATTCGAGAAAAGTAAAAAAGAAAAAAGACTTAAACTCAAGACTAGACCGTTTACAATCCTCAAAGCCTCTCGAATTCCGTTCCCACCAAATATACCACATCAAACAGTGCGGCACAATCCTCCAGATGACAAAATTACTATGCCGCCTAAAATTGCCAGACCAACTTTCCAACAAATCCACTACCCTTCGCGGCATCACCCAGTAAATACCAAACAAGCAAAAGATCATACTCCACATCTCATCAGCGAAAGGACAGTGAAGGAGGAGATGATCTACAGATTGCCCACACTCTTTGTACATAAAACACCACTCAAGAATGACAAAGTGCCTCTTCCGAAGATTATCTATAGTTAGAATCTTGCCTAGAGTCGCAGTCCAAGAGAAAAAAGCTACCCGAGGAGGAACCTTCGATTGCCACACCACTTTCCAAGGGAAGGGGATGCCAATAGAGGGGGAAAGAGAATGATAATACCCACTCACCTTAAAACCTCGACTGCAAGCTGGCATCTAACAAAGATTGTCAGCTCCAACATCCTGCACCTTAATAGAATAAATCAAGACCAAAAACAAATCCAAAGAAAGAAACTCGTGTTCGTTCACTAAACGACGAAACTGAATGTCTCAAGAAACTCTCCCATTCGTGTAGCACATAACCTCAGAGATCGAAGCCTCCCTTGTCCTACTAATATTATACAGATCTGGGAAAGCCTCCTTTAGAGGACAGTCCGTACACCATACATCATCCCAAAATTTCACACGAGTTCCATCACCCACATCAAACTGAAGGAACTTGGAGAAATTCAACCAGCCACTTCTAATGAACTTCCACAAACAAACACCATATGCCCCCGACACAGTTTTGGTGCACCAACCACCCCACTCATTCCCATACTTTGCCCTAATGACCCTTCTCCAAAGGGCATCATTCTCCAAACCATAACACCATAACCACTTGGCTAATAAGGCAGAATTAAACCTTCTCAAGCACCAAATACCTAACTCTCTATTCTTAACTGGCTTACAAACCTTAGACCAATTTACTAAATGGATTTTACTATCATCTCCTAAACCAAAACAAAGAAAGTCTCTTTGTAATTTCTCCATCCTCTTAGCCACCTTAACTAGAATAGGGAAGAGAGAAAGGAAATATGTAGGTAAGCTAGAAAGAGTACTCTTAATAAGGGTAACTTTACCCCCCTTGGATAAATACAACCTCTTCCAACCAGCCAGCCTTCGCTCCATTTTCTCCAAAATAGAATTCCAAATTGACTTATCTTTAAAAGAAGCACCCAACGGAAGACCTAAATATTTCAGCGGAAGAGCAAACTCCCTACAGCCTAAGGTCTCCACTAACTCATGAAGATTAGGCACTTCCCCAATTGGGACCATTTCAGACTTACCTAAGTTAATCCTTAGACCTGACATCTCTTCGAATCTAGAGAGAATTTCACGTAGAGCTGTAATATGAGTGCTGTCAGCATCACAGAAAACAAGAGTATCATCCACGAACAATAAATGAGACACTGTCATCAAGGAACCAGGTGCATTCCTAACTGTGAAACCCAAAACTGACTAGCTGCAGTAGCCGCATCCAACATACGGCTCAAAGCCGCCATGACAATATCAAAGAGAAACGGGGATAAGGGATCATGTTGCCGAAGTCCTCTAGAACTTCCAAAAAAGCCGGAAGGACAACCATTGATCAAAATGGAGAATTTAACAGTTGAGATACAACACCTAATCCACCTTCTCCACTTCTCAAAAAATCCACATTGCTACAACAAAAACATGAGGAATTCCCAATTCACATGGTCGTAAGCTTTTTCAATGTCCAGCTTGCACAACAACCCTGGAACCCCAGACTTCAAACGACTGTCAATACACTCAGAAGCAATAAGGACAGAATCTAAAATCTGACGCCCTTTCACAAAGGCATTTTGAGATTCTAAAATAAGACCATGAACCACCCTTCGCATACGATTGGCTAACACCTTAGCGAGAATCTTGTACAAACCACCCACCAAACTAATAGGTCGAAAGTCTTGAACATCCACAACATCAAATTTCTTAGGAATGAGAGTAAGAAAAGTAGCATTAAGATTTCTTTCAAACATAGCGTGGGCGTGAAAAAACATGAAACACATTCATAATATCAAATTTCACCGTGCTCCAACATGACTGAAAAAATGCCATTGTAAAACCATCCGGACCTGGCGCTTTATCACCTTTGAAGTCTTGAACCACTCCAAAAACTTCCTCCTCATCAAAAGGTCTGTCCAACCAAGTGGCATCTTCCTCAGAAATACTAGAAAAAAAACCTCATCCAAAAGAGGTCGATGAACCTCATTCTCCGAGTATAACTGCCTAAAGAATTGAGTAATACACCCCTCAATGATCCCCTGATCCGAAGATAACACACCATCCACCATAAGTCTATCAATAGTATTGCATCTTCTATGAGAATTTGCAATACGATGAAAGAATTTGGTGTTCCTATCTCCCTCTTTAAGAAATAAAGCCCTAGATTTCTGCCTCCAACAGATCTCTTCCAACAAAGTTGATTTTTCTAGCTCTCCATGAATTCGATCCTTTTCCCTCCTTTCCTCCGCTGTAAGAACACGATCATTCTCGGTAACTTCCAACGCATTAAAATCCTTCCACAAGTTTTGCACCTTGATGCCTATATTTCCGAACTCCTCCACATTCCATCTCTTCAAATCCAATTTCAACATCTTCAGCTTGAAAGCCAAAGAAAAACTAGGAGTTCCTTGGAAATGATAGGACTCCCACCATGAACTCACCCTACCCAAAAAGCCCTCATCCTTTAACCACGTGTTCTTAAACCTAAAAGGTTTTTTGCCACCATGTAGATTTCTGCCCTCAAGAAGGATTGGAAAATGATCCGAAAACAACCTAGGAAGCCGGCGTTGACAAATAGATGGGAAATTCTCCTCCTAATCTGCTGACAAAAGAAATCTATCCAACCTAGATCTTGCAACAAACTCTCTAGAGCTAGACCAAGTGAAATTCCCCCCAACCAAAGGCAGATCAATAAAACTTTCCTTGGAGATAAAAGCTAAAAACCGAAACATAGCAGTAGTGAAGTTTGCAGAACTAGAACGTTCAGAAGGAAATCGCACCACATTAAAATCACCACCCACACACCAAGGCACATCCCACCAACTACCTAGGCCAGCTAACTCCTCCCAAAGGAAACTTCTATCTCTATCACTATTGGGGCCATAAACACCCGTGAAAGCCCAAACGAATTGATCAACCACATTTTTTAATTTACAAGAGACGGAGAAACGACCCACCGCTTCCTCTACCTTATCCACAACCTTGTTATCCCACATTAATAAAACCCCACCGAAAGCACCCACAAAGCCTAAGTAGAGCCAATCCACATGAAGACCGCCCCACAAACTACAAATGACACCTCTATTAATTAGCTCCATCTTTGTTTCTTGAAGACCAACAATATCTGCTTTCCATTTTCGGATCAAATTTCTAACCCGCAGCCGCTTATCTTGCTCATTCAACCCTCTCACATTTCAAGAAACAATTTTCAAATTCATTGATGCATTACAACAGCCCATTCCCTACTGGCACTTCTGCTCCGGTCTGACTCCTTCTCACCCCACGAGCTCATAAGACTCGTCAATTCACTATGCCCTTTGAGCCCAGCCTTACCCGACTTCCTCTTAGAGTCTAGATCAATCATCTGCTGTTTTCTTCGCTCTTCTAAGGCTAAAAGCAAACCCGTAACTTGATCTTCGAAACCCTCAAGTGAGGTCCCAACAGATTTCTGGAAAGCTTTAATTCTATTAGTTACCCAAAGTGACAACTTGGTGTTAACTACCTCCACCTCACCGCCTATCTTCTTAGCTACAAGCTTCTCCTTACCCACTGAAATATTCGTTGCCAATGGTGCCACATCAAGTGGTTCACCTAAATGTTCTCAATCCAATACTCCCCTATCAGAGTCCCACACCCCTCCCTCTAACCCAAAACCAAAGGCAATAGAGCCCCCAACACCCTCAGACTCAGAAGCCCAACTGACAATAAGACCCTCATTACAAGGCGAAGCCAAACCTGGATTAGCTCCACCCTCTAAATCAGGCTGGTCTATCCCAGGTACAAGGGAACGATAACGCGGAGAGCGGAATAACCATCTTCCTCCCATCCCAAAGTTCCAGTATCCAATCCTTAGAATTTCCCCATGTTTTGCTCAAATCCCCAACAAAATCACTAATTCTAGAGCCCATTCCTACCGTGTCACACATCGGGTTGCTCGAACCCACCTTAAGGAGAAGCAGCCAAACAAGTAGCTCCCTCGAGAGCGACGGAGGGAGTCCAGAATCTAAGCCATAAGCAGTGGAAGGAGACTCCGAAGACCCAAACCCGAGACCCACCTGAAACGGCACCGAGAGAGAAGTGCCAACTTCTGAAATTTTCTCCCTGGCAAGAGGAGAGGACCCCAACCCCAAAACATGACAACTTGAGCCCTTAGGCTGAGCTGAAGACACACATGACTGACCCACGGTGTTGCAAGCATCGGAGGATCTCACGTAGGTGCCAGCTTCTGAAATTTTCTCACCGGCACGAGGCAAAGACCCAGCTCCCAAAACAAGACAAGCTAAGCCACTTGGCTGAGCTGAGACCACACTCGACTAACCCGTAACGGTGCAAGCGACAGAGGAGATCGCGTTAGAGGACACCACCCCAGGCACCAAATTCGCTGTATCGAAGATAACCGAAGCTGTAAGTACACTTGGTGTTACGTGGAAGGGCTTAGACTTAGAGAGCTGTGTCCCAGACTTAAGCCCTAAAGCTTTAAAAAGCCCAGCGTGGGCTTTGGGCTTCCAAGCAACCTTGGGTCGTGGCCCACTTCCTTTTAACAGCACAGTTTTAAAACTGTGTGAGTTTTTTACTCCTTTGGGCTTAACAACAGCCGGGCCTACTTCCTTAATATCAGAAGAAATTACAACCCACTTCCCTTCAATCCCACGTTCCACATGCAAGGCAATATCCAGGGTCAGAGAAGTGTCCATGCTAGTATTCTCAGCTCCATTGATGACTGATGTGACCGACATGACATCCGCCCCAACTTTATCCTTGTCAATCCCGGAAAAAGCTCCCTAAGAAATCTGCGATTTCAAATTTTGAAAACCCCAAGCAGACTCCTTACCTTTATTTCCAAAACCTCCATGATTCTGCCGGAGCTTCTCCATCGCCGGTCTAATGGTGGCGCTCCTGTGCTTAACACCAATGTTCTGAATAGACGGACGGATTGACTTTCTTAACTGTGAACCAAAACCTCTCCAGCCACTCTTCAATTTCCCTTCCGGTATGACAATGGAGCCCCTCCGTCGGCCTTTATCTAACTCAAATATCAACAGAAAGGAGCCATGGGCATTGGACCTCAACTCAAGAATAAGAACACTATTACCCTCCCTGACCATTCTGGCAAACTGACCCGGATTCGGCTTAGATAACAACTCCTCAACGTGAAAGAGAGTTTTCTTAGCACACTCCTTACCCATACAAACAGAACGTAAGGAATTCCTACCTCTTTCATGAATACGTAATAAGAAAAACGACCCCCCTTCCTCAATAGCAAACTCAAAAGTTTTTGCTTCAATGAAAACAAAAGTAGAACCACCCATCTTCAATGAAAACAAAAGTAGAATCACCCATCAATTCAACAAGATTTTGTAGTAACCTTAAAATCATCCGGTGGAGTTTTTGCCTTGTAAGAGGTTTTCCCCTTTTTTTTCAACAAATTACCGTGTCAATTTAATTTCCACAAAAAATTATTTTATTCATGTGTACGCAATTAGATACATTATTATCAAAGTAAAGGAATAAAATACAAAAAGACCAACAAAGTAAAGGTATAAAATAAGGTTTGAAGGTTGACAAAATTGTATATATGTTGCCATGATGACATACCCATCAAATCAAAATTCCAAAACCATAAAATGTTCTTTGTGGCTTCACCCCTTTGGCAAAAGACCAGTCACACATCATCATAAACCCAACACAAAAAACTCCAACACCAAAAATCTCAAACAACCAAAGACCCATATCCAATCACAACCCTCACAAAACCCATGATGACCTCTGACCTCCACATCAAAACTACCCAACACTTTTTTTCTCTCCTTGCTCTACCTCCCAAGAAAAAACTTTTTTTTTTTTTTTTTCTCTTTGTTACATGCTGAATTTTAGGAGACTTCTCTACTTACATGGGAGGAACCTTGGACCAAAACTATCTATCTAAGCAAACTCATGAAATTTCATTAAGCATTCTTATCTTAGTAAGTAGCTATTGTTACCCAAAAGTTCGACCATTTAATAATTTGTTTCATTAATTTTTAATCTTGCCTTGTTATTAAGCGACATAAGCCAATTTATGGTGACTTGAGTTTTTGCTATAGAAATATGCTCTGGTACATTAGCAACTTTTTGCAATGAATAAACTCAATATCTTTGAATGCTAAAGAAAAAGCTAAGAGCACTAGGGCAAAAAATTGTATTGTTTATTTTCTTTTACCATATACAATTTGTTTTCTTAACACTTCGTCTAGACGGAACTATTTCTTTTCAAGTTAGATGGACCCATATACCTCTCATTTCTTATTCATTATTCCATCATTACAAATATTATAAATGACATTTATATAACGACCCAAGAAATAACACAAGTCACACCTACGCTATACCTCAAAATGACTAGTCATAATTGAGGCTCCTTGTAATTGTTATGTATTTGTTAATAAAGTCAAGTTCAACCCAATATATGCCTGATGTGAGACTCATCACACACCCACACACATCAAACAATCAATCAAATTGGGATATTACAATTTCCCCCACTTAAATCCCTAACATCCTCGTTAGGGCACATTTTGTGGGGTTAGTATCTCCAAGCCCACACAGGATTATCAGACCAGCTCTGACACCTTATGTAACGACCCAAGAAATAACGCTAGTGACATTTACGCTATATCTCAAAAGAATTAGTCACAATTAAGGCCTCTTGTAGTAGTCAATAAAGCCTAATTCAACTTAGTATATAACCGATGTGAGAGTCATCACACATCCACACACATCACACAATCAATCAAATTGGGGCATCACAATTTCCATATTGACAAACACTATCAAATCCAGAGGAGCGAGTCTCTTGAACCCAAAACCAACTTTAAAGCTATATGGTAAGAATTCTTTTCATTGCAATTTACATTTCATTTGGGTTATATATGAACCTTCTTCAAGAAAATATCACTAATCCTATATTTTCTAATTTTTTTAAAAACTTTCTTTTTTTATGCATTTTAAGAAGTACAACGTAGAGCATAAAGCTACAGGAGTACTGACTACTGAGCAGTCAGAACTGTTTTTCTAAAAGAACCACTTTTTAAAATAAAATAAAATACAATCATTTTTTGCTAACTTTAACATAACATTTTTTTTTTTTTGATAAATAATTCTAACATAACATAATAGCAGAATATATGTAGATTCCTTGATAATAGTGAAGATCCACTGACATTGGGTTCCTTTCCCTACCAAGGAACACACTTACTGTTCTACTGGAAAATACAGAAGAACTTCATATAGAAAATCGGAAGGGCTATTAAAAGAACAAACCTTACAAAAATAACAACTAAACAAATAATTTTCGGAAAAACAATAAAAATAAAAATAAAAAAGGTTCTAAGCAAGAAGGTAATAAATTTTTTTTAAAATAGTATACTGATTGACAGACAAAAGTAGCATTGGCAATGGATTTAATAGGATAAGACCTTTTTATGGGGTACCCTCCAAGCACATCATTCTCAAGTGAACGACGAATTAATACAGGTGGTTGTGGATAAAGCCTCAAGGACTGCAAAGAAGGGAAATATGGGGGAAAAAATGTCAATGCCTGAACACAAACGATGAAGTCCAACTGTTATTAATTATTTAAAAACCATCTTCTCACTTCGTTGATTACTCGAGTTGCATACTTGAGTTTCTTCATATCTTCAATTGTTGGAAACCGATCTCCTAAGACAGAATCAACCTAGAAAGTAAAGCAGAAAAACTCTATTACATAATATAATATAGATTAGAATATTATCAGTCTGCTTTCTGTTGATACTAAGCTCATATGCATAAGGACAGTAAAGATACCTCCTCTTGAAGCTTGGATACGACACTAGGCTCCTGCACTCAATCACAAAGAAAGAAAATGATTACTTTTACAAAGCAGCCATTCATGAAAGACATAATCGTTGTCCTCACATACATAAAGACATACATATGTACACACAGATGCTACCACACATATTTACATGTATGTACATGCAGATACTTTAGCAATTACCATTAGATTCATTTCCTTTTATTGTTAGGTAGAAATTAGGGTTGTGTGAGTATATATCACCATACTTGACAAAGAGAGAGATTAGGAGAAAAAGAAAAAGAGGATTGCTAGAAAGCTACATGTCATCTCTTGATACCTTAATTGCAGGTAGAATCTGCACAGAACAATAAATATATCCTAGAATGCAAACACTGTCAAATGAAGGATGATTAGACAACTTTCTTTATAAAATTATTATTTATATTTTAACATAAATTTTTATTCATAAGAGGAATTCCAAGAATGTATAAATATACAATAAGAATTCAAAATTTTTCCATCCTAATGAATTTTTGAAAACATTATGCACTTTGGAAGCTGATTTGAAATTGTTAAATGCAGTGTAAGTATTAGAAGAATGTGTAAATGATTAAATTCATTATTTCCTAACAGATTGGGCCATTGGGACAAGTGGTAGTGTATCACTAGGAAACAACTAAACCTTAACCAAACTTTACCTTGGAGAGAAGATAAAAGGTCCATGTCAATACTGCAGCTGATGTTTCATGCCCAGCTATAAGCATCGTCATCAAGTCATCACGAAGTTGCTTGCTGGAAACCTACAGAGAGTTTGAGAGGAAAGCTTCAATTATTTGTGGCTGGAACCAAAACATTTGATGATCTCTAGTAACATACATCATCTCCTGATGCCAAAAGGAAGTGGAGAATACTAGGATCTTGTTCATTCACATATTCCTCGTGAAACTGTAGCTCTTCTTCATCTACCATCCTCTGCAGAAGAAATAAATAAAATATTACACTAACGAAAACCCACAAACTTAGCATCAAAGTACATCCAAAAGACCCACAAAATGATTTCGATAACTCATGGACTTCCACCTCAATAAAATCACATAAGAAAAATAGATTCAGAAAACTAACCTGCAAAGCCTTCCAGTTTAAGAAAAACAGCCATAAAGAACTATTTAGCTTCACATCAGCCATTCATATTTTCTTACCAAATAAGGAAAAAATAAAAAAGGTCCATTTCACCAATACAAGAGTTAAAGACAAAATGTTTAAGCTGTAATTCTTTACCAATCAAAGTTCAAACACCACCTAATTTTTATTCACATTTTTATCTTAGAGAAACTGCTGAAGATTAAGGGAATTTATATCTCTCCTTGAGGATCCTACTTTGGCAAGATCAACACTGTTAGTGGCCTTCTCGAACAAAGCCAGAATTCTATTCAAGTTCCAGTATAAAGAATCTCCAAATTCTTATTTGGACAATGTGTTTTGTACCCTGACAGATGACGTCATTTATCAAGTAATTGAGCCATATCATAACTGATGAATCATATCATTATAAATAAAGTTTCCTTCATTTGAATAGAAATTGTACTACCAATGAAGTAATAGTTGAGTAGGCTAATTATTTTTTTTTTTAAATCCACAAAGTAGATCCGGAAAAGTTCCATGGTGCTGCTATCCAAGAGAAAGGATAGGTGTGACACAGTTGGAAGACAGTCAAAGAATATTATATTTGGAGACAAGCTTCTTATGGTTGTTAAAGTTACACTTGTTATTTTTATATGATCTTGTCATTATTTTATATAAGCATAAGGATATTCTAGTAATCTTGTAATATCACTCTAATAAAAATATGTGCTAAGTTGAGGGACTAATTGATTAAAACCTTAAATAATTTTCTACTCTCTCTCTCAACCTTAATATTTCATATTTTACAACTCAACTATGGTTAAATTGTAAGCATGAGAATCTGCAGAACTTCCTTCTCACTGCTTTTGTTCCTTTAGCAGGCAGAACATTGAATCATGCCTCGCAATACTTTTCGGCTTTTTTTTCCTTTCTTGAGTCCTTATCACATTCACATTCAAACAGAGAGAGAGAAGCAATTGATCATAATCCTTTCTTATTCATAATTACATTCATAATTACATACACACGGATGATTACCACCTATCCTAAAAGATTAAGCTAATAGGATACTGTGATTTTAGTCATTTTTACTATTATTTTCTAACACTCCCTCACTTGTGGGTTGAAATTCTCCCTCAATAAGTATGACCATGTAGAATTTTCATTTTTTTTAAATGGGAGGAAAAGCGTATAGACTGGAGACAGGATTCAAAACAATATCCAAGAACCACTTGCTTTGCTACCTTGATAAATTTCTATTTATCACAAAAGCCCTAATGCTTACATACATACACATTATTTATATAACTTTTGATAGCTTGGATATTCAAGGAACCCCCTACCAGTTTCTGATATATTTGGCATAGGCATACAATTTATGGACACTGCAAATTGGCTTATCTCAAACCCACACTCATCAAATAACCAATAAGATTCACTAAAAAAGCACAAAAAGGGGGCACAACCCTAGTGCACTAGAAGTATACAAATGAAGAACATCTCTAATCCAAACTCATTAAGATAGTTCTCAAATAAAATGCTGAAGTGAACCCTTTAAACCATATTCAGCATTGCATGTGATATCTGGCACCAATTTAAAGGGAAGAGTCAGTGAGCTCAGCATGCATTCTCCACCATGTGCCCATGTATGCATGGTAGAACATATGTACGCACAAAAATAGTAGTATTAGCACACGTGTCCACTACAGTACACCATTATATATAGTAACAAATTGAAGAGCAAAGGTTTATGCAGCTCCATCAATTGAGAAATTTACCTTGCATGTTGCAATCAAATCATCAAGTATATCATTAATCAATTTGAGGGCTGCGGAAACCCTTTTTTGCCGGGGTGAAATGTCTTTCCATATTGGGATCTCCCAGAATGGGATTGGAGAAACACTCCGATCTTCTGCTTCTCTCAGGACAGTGTAAACGGCCTGGTCTAGCCCAAACAAAATCATTGCATATATGTATGAAGCATTTGTACAATAGCAAAATTAATGAAAAATTATTGAATGTGTGAACTGAAACAGGAATGAACTAATAGAAACCGAGCATAAGATCAAGCTGAAAAGGGTGGTGGGACAATAGAATACCTCAACTATCCCCGTATCATTGGTTAATGAATCAAAATCATAGTTGAATACTGCCTTGCCAATGATGTCCAATGTCAAATGGGAGAAAAGTGACTCCATCTCTACATCTTCCCCATCAGATGCAGCAGCATCTAGCTTCTTACATAGCCTATCTGTAGCTTGTCCAAAGAGACTAATCATAGCAGCTACATACTACAGACGAAAACCCACACAAAGGAAAAGGGAAATCAATGGCAAACAGGTCAACCCTAACAATGGCAAACATTTTTTAAGACCCAAATCAGGGCTCGCCTAAGGGTGAGGCAGATCCAAAGTACCAAAACATTATATAAAGTAGGTAATGCACTTGTTAGAAATATGCCTTGGACATAGAGGCATAACCAAAGGCATGCTACTTCCATCCTTATCCAACTGTCTTTCTTTCTTTTTTTCTCACCACTTCAAAGATAAGCATAGTTTCTTTTCTGATATATTTTATTTTTTACCATGTTTCTTTCTTGAAGAAAATTCCCAGTCTATAATAATTATATCCGCAATTCCTACTGTCATGGATAAATAACCATTTCTCCTATTTCCTTCAATCATGAAATGCTTACTTATAGTCATATAAATTACACTCGACTATTTGCATAGCTACCAACTCCTGCTTATGATGAATATTGATATATAGCACTAAAAGGTTTAGACAGTCTCTTAGGGAGTGCAATGTCATGCCTCTCTTAGGCTATTAAATTTTTTTTACTTTACATAAATTATACAATCAACAAAGAGTAGAAGAATACCAAAAATAACACTAGTAGAAGTGGTAAACGAGAACATGTTAATAAGCAAGTAACAAAGACTACGACTTCAGATGGAATAGAATAGTAGAAAGAATACATATGCTGACCCTAACTAATTTGTTAAGGATCTAATCCAAAAAAATCGAGAGTAAGGCTTGGTTGTTGTTGTTGTATATGCAATTTCAACTATAATGGATAAATATCCATTTTTCCCATATCCTTCAACCGATAGAATGCTTAATTATATAAATCACACTTGTCTATTTGCATAACTAAGAACTACTTACTATGTATATCAATATATAGCCCCAAAAGGTTTAGAAGTTCCCTTAGGGAGTGCAATGTCATGACTCGCTTCAGATATTGGAAACATTGAACTTCACATACATAATAGATCAAGTCACTAGCATCGTCTAATTTTAAGACTCAAATCAAAAGAAGATGTGAAGGTTGGTCAGTGAAGACCATCATCATCAAATTCACAAATCATTTGAGTTACCTTCTGATGCAATGCTGGAACTATAGTACGTCGTCGAACACGCCATACCTCCCCATCAGCTGGGATGAGCCCCGTCCCCATTACAAATTCTAGAATTTCAGCCAAGATACCCTGACAACCAAGTGTTATCTGCTGCTATGTGTGGGTGTATGTGTAAGAGAGAGAGAGAGAGAGAGAGAGAGAGAGCCAATTGAATTACCTTTGAATAAGCCTTTGAGTTTTCCCTCAATATGTGTTTTGCAATAGAAGGATCCGAAACTATAAGAAATGACTACAACCAACATCAAGGCATCCATCAAAAATCCATAATGGACAAATGACAATAACCACTTGACAATCTACTAGATTAAAGAAGAAATTTATACACAAAAATAAAAACAAACAAACCTTTGGTCCAAAATTCAACCTGAAAATTCCTCCGTATGTTAGGAAAAGTTCATACAAGGGGATGAAAAAGGCTTCGCTCCGAATGGCACTAATTACTCCTTTTGCCTCCGGAATCTTCGGGCAATCTTCATGGGCATCAACCCAACTAAATAAAAATTCCAGAATCTCACTAGGAACCCCCAACTTTGACAAACTCTTCTTTGCTCCAGATGGAAAACTTGAATCCAAAACAGAAGACAAAAAATAAATACATAACAATCCCAAAAAAAATCAGTGAAATAAACTTGTATCCAACATGAACATGAATTTTCTTATCATGATTTATGTTCAAATGCATACCCAAGTGAAAATTTGAATTCATGAGTGAAATAAGACCGAAGGAAATACTTATTTATATGAAGTCAAAGCTTTCACCACAATAAGCAAAAACATAAACGGAAGGCCTTGTTATTCTTATCCACAGCCATACAAGCATATATCCACACAATTCTTTAACACAAAAAGGTAAAATAACAAGCAAACACAACGAATTCCCACAACATTAACAATGAGAAAATAGCCAAAAAGAGAAGCATAGCATATTCCAAAGCATACCCAGATTGCTCCACAGTGAATTCTCCAGAGGCAATCCGAGCAGACAACTCGGCACGGCGTTTCTCTTCCAACAGCTTCTCAACGCTCTTGACTCCACTGTCCACTGAATTAGGGTCTCGACCATTGGAAGAAGAGCATATGATTGTAGATAAACCATACAAACCTGCAAAAACCACACGCTCAAAACAAAGAGAAAATATATACAAAAACTATTAACAGAAAGAAACATTAAAGGCTTGTTTAAAGGGAACTGACCTTTATGTCTTTTGGGGTATGAAGAGAAAGATGGGGTAGTGGGTTTGGACCTGTAGAAATGAAGAGTTTTGGCGGAGAGAGATGGTGGGGCATGAAGCAAAGGAAAATGGGCAGCCATTAAAGACTGCCTAAGATGATAGATATGCAGACGTGCTTTTGTTGGTAGAGATGAATTAGTCGCTCTTCTTACCTTAAACTTAGAGCAAAAGACTGAACGGAGGGAGAGAAGGAAAATGAATGAATATTGAGATGATAAAGAGCATTCACGTCAGTTTGTTCAAAATTTTTATTTATTTTATAAGAAAAAATTTTTTTTTTTTTATTTTACGCACTCATATCAGTTTATTTATTTTACACATTTTTTAATTAAATAATCAATTTTTTCATATTTTTTATTATTTTTCTCAACCACCCACATATAATACGCGCACTCTCTCTCTTTCTGTTTCTCATTTCTGATTTGTTGCTCTCTCTCTCTCTCTCCACACCCATCTCTCCCTCTCCGATCCACCATCTCAAATCAACGGTCCCTCTCCATCAACTCTCCCTCTTCGATCCACCCTCTCCATCAACTCTCCCTCTCCGATCTACCATCTCAGATCAACTCTCCCTCTCCAATCCACCATCCCTACGGCTCCGATCCACGACCCGCGGCTCCGATTCGCAATCTGCGGCTCCGATCCACGATCCCTGCGGCTCCGATTCACGATCCCCGTGGCTCCAATCTATCTTTATGTTTCTCTATTTTTTTTTTTAAGTGTATCTTTGTTGTTTGTCTGTGTGGGTGTGTTTGTGTATCTCTGTGGGTTTTTTTTTTTTTTTTTTTTGAGCAAGTGCCTCTGTTGATTTGTCCGTAGATGTTGATGAGGTTGTTAAGCATGGAGAAGAGAGAGAAAAAAAAAAAGAGTGAACGGAAATCAATAAAATATTGTATAGACGAGCTACAGTAGCCGTGTATATTTACACGGTTACTGTAACTCGTGGATGGATATACAAGAGTTTACACAGTTTTACAATCACTGATGTAGGACGGTTTTTAACCAAAATGTATAAAATGGACGCTTTTTTGTATTATAGAAGATTATAGCAGAACTGGTGTGAATGCCTAATAAAGTAAAGCCGAATGTTGGGTTTGTCTCTTTAACCGCTAAAAGGTGCCAAAATTTGGTAAATAGTACAATTTGTGGAAAATTTCCGGTGCATGGCATATGTCTCAAAGTAATTAGTTAGTTGGACTGATTTTGGAACTCGAGTTTGCTAAACTCAAGTTCCGTCTCAAAATCGATTTTGCTATACTTGAGATCCGACCAACATCAACCTGACGTGGAATTAAAATAAAAAAATAAAAAAAAAACTCACGTGGAACTCGAGTTTACTAAACTCGAGTTCTAGTTGGTTAAATTTTTTTACCCGTTTAGAAATCGAGTCTAGCAAACTCGAGTTCTTAGCAGGTGAAAGTTTTAAAAATTGGAACTCGATTTTAGTAAACTCGAGTTTTAATTAAATTTGTCCAACCGCCCCAACTGTCTCAGCTTTCCATAACTCTCAAAATATAAAAAAATCTCAGCTCTCTCCCATGCCAGACTGCTTTCCCAGCTTTCTCCCACACCATTTTTTGGTACTTCAAACGCAACTTTCATTCTCTCCCAAACTCTCTTCTTTTTCTTTTTTTCTTTTTTATTTACTTCAAAGCAAACTTTCATTAATCTCTACAAAATTGAAAGCTTCATTCTTCTTCAACCACTAGGTAAATATCTAATCCTTTTTCAAAATTTTTTTGGTTGGACCTGGTGAATTAAGTTTTCATTTGGTAGATATAAATTTTTCACAAACCACTTTTGTAGTGTTTATGAGTAATTAGTTCTTTGTAATGTTTTTTTTTTTTAATGCATTTGTAATGGGTATTCAATGTGTAATGAGTTTTTTTTTGTGAAATGGGCTATTATTTGTAATGTGTTTAACATGTTATTATTTGCAATGTGTTGTTATTTGTAATGAGTTTGTTATTTGTAAGGTGTAACAGATTTTTAATTTTTAAAGGATAGTGACCATATAAAAAATTGCTTGAGAATAAAAATTCAAATATTTGTATTTGCTTGGAGAGAGTATTTTAGATATGCTTGGTTAATCATACAAAATTTGCTTGGAAATTTCAAAAATATTATCTCCAATGTTATATTTGGTGGACCACACAATGTTATTTTTACTTGGTGAACCATATAATGTTATATTTTATATTTTCTATTTGCTTGGAGATAATAAAATTTCTTTTTTTTTGAGAAACCGGAGGTAATAAAATTTCAATTGGTTATAATTGTTGAAAATTTCAATGTTATGTTTATATTTGCTTGGAGATAATATTTTATAGTTCATATCGGATAAAAGTGTTAACTTGTCACTAACTTTTAGTAAACTCTTTTGACTTTGAATAGGTTTATAATGGGTTCAATTGATTTATATCTATATTATGGTGGAGAACCCTGTAGTGATGTGATTCATGGAGTGACGTATGAAGGGCCTAGGAAAAGGTTAGAGATTATTCAGCTAACAAAACGACAGGAGATCAATTTGAAGAAGTTGAAAAAGAAAATTATGAAAGAGTTGGATTTGGACCGTCGGTTTCATGAAATAAAAATTATATATCGTTCTCCTCATGCAGTTTTCAGTAACCGCATTGTCTTCACACCTATTGAAATAAAAGAAGACAAGCATGTTGAAATTATGTTTGACAGGATAAACTCTACGCCTCAGTTAAAAGCTGCTGAGTTATATATAAGTATGGAGCGTCGTGTAGAAGTTGGCGGTGAATATGTGCAACAAACAATTTTGGAGGGTGGTGGAAGGGAAGAATTACAATCATTACATGCGGATGGTCCTCCAACTCTTACCCCATGCACCATAGTTGGGGATACACTACCCTGTCATGAGACACCAACTCCAATGGAGGTTTGTACATCTAGTTATCAGCAAGAACGTATACAATCTCTAGGGGGGAAGATGAAGGTGATGTTTGATGATGCGAAGAAAATCAGTAGGCTGGATGCTTCGGGTTCGATGGGGCTAACGATTGCCTTGGTAGCCTGAAAAAGAAAAAGAAGTGATCAAAGGTGACCGAGGTTGCCGGCCAATAACCCTCCGATGACAAAGTCAATTTTTCTTTCAAGTATTTCCAAGTTCCAATTTTTTTGGAATGATTTTCACCTACCTTTTCTTGGTCTGAGCCAACGTTTATATAGTGTCTTAAGAGCGGTTATTGGATTTGTAACCTCCCCTTGATTTGAGGAGGTTTGTATTTGAATACAACTTCCTCAACCGTTTAGGAGTTACCCTTTTTGTGCGCAACGGTCACTGGAGGTTACTCGTACAATGAGATGTTTCAGATTTTCATAAATTTCTAACTGTTCACGTGTCGTCCATAACTTCTTGTCCTAAGGTCTTCAAGGCAGCTTACCTCGTCTTGATCAGGCCAAGACAGCCTACCTCGTCTTGGTCACGTCGAGACAGCTTACCTCGTCTTGAGCACGAATAGACAGCTTACTTCGTCTTGGGCACGTCGAGACAGCTTACCTCATCTTGAGCACGAATAGACAGCTTACCTCGTCTTGAGCACGCTGCCTATTCTGGACGATCTTCATGGACAATTGGAGTTGTATTTTATCATACCACATCAGTTACCCCCTTGTCCATGGGTCGTCTAGGCCTTATATTTACTAACGCCGTTGTTTGGACAGGTGTCCCTATGCCAGCTGTCGTGGTGCCACGTGTCAAGATTTAATAGGAGACCAATCATGTCAGCTCATTTTTCGAGGGACGTGCCATTTGTCGCTTTCTGGCTGGCCGCGTCACTTCGTGTACTGGGGTCAATGCCTATAAATAGTTGAATTCCTCCGCTGCCCTCCTCATTCTCTCAAATTTTCTTCTTCGACCTTCCTCGTCTTAGCACCTCGTCTAGAAGTTTCCTGCGTCATTTAGTCTCCCCTCGTCTAGTTCCAGGTACTTTCTTCAATCTTCATCCTTAGAATTTAAGCTTCTTCCTTAAAAATGTCTGAGGTAATCCTTTCCTCGTCTAGCGATAGCATCGCCAAAGCTATAGACAAGTATCAGGACCCTAGTAGCTTTAGTGGCTCTAGCGATAGTTCTAGGAGTAGTTCTAGCAGTAGTGGGGGTAATACGACGGACGAGTATATGTCCGGTGTCCCTGGAGTCCCATTAGAGGTTTTGCAAGAACAACTTAGGACGAGGGTTAAGTCAGGGTCTAAGGCTGGCACAAGTGCTCCCTCGTCCTCTGCTCAAGACGAGGAGGAGGAGGTTGTTTATACTTGTGCCATAGGGGTTAGTTCTAAGACGGACGAGAAAAAATTGGACCTACTTAAGGCTAGGTACCAAATCCCTGATAGTTTAAACCCTAGGCTACCCGTCCGTGGGGAATGGTGTTGTCAACCCCGTTTTGGCGTGGGTATTTACGAGGCTTACCTCCTAGGAGGTTTGAGGTTGCCTCTAAACGCCTTTGCTAGGGAGTTGCTTTCTAGGTTAGGTATAGGTATATGCCAACTTAACCCCAATGCATGTCGTCTAATAGTAGCTATGCAAGTTTTGTGGAGGGAGGTGTTTGAGGGGAACCGTCCTCTTTCTGTGGACGAGTTCCTCTATTGCTATAAACCCTCCGAAATTAACCAGTCCCTTGGCTTTTATCAGTTTACAGCCAGAGGGACAGATTGTAGATTAATTAAGTCACTAGTCACGTCAGACAGAAACTGGAAGACGGAGTTTTTCTTCGTCTCTGGTTGCTGGGCTGGTCGTCCTAGTGAAGTAGCCCAAGATCCATTTCCTCCCTATACAGGAGACATAAGGAACCTTCGTCCAGAAGGTATGAATTTCTTGTTGTTTGTTTTATTCATCCTTGTTAATGGTCGTCTAACGTGTTTTTGTGTGTTTTGTTTTGAAGGTGTTAGACGACCTCACTTGGATAGGCTCCAATTGGAACGAGTCCAAAAAGCTCGTCTCTACAGTGACAGGACCTTCCACTTTTTGGTTACCCTGAGGCAACTTGCCACCTGGGGTCTAGGTCCTGACCCTTCGGACGAAGCGATCGCTCACGAAGTTACTGTGAGAAGACGTAAGTCGTCCTCACCCTCGTCCCTCCTTCTCTTTTTTTTTTTTTTTTTTATATATTTGTTCACCGACGTCTTCTCTTACAGGAATGGCTACAATGAAACAAAATAAAGGCAAGGACGCTATGGACAAGGAGGCTAGGCCTGGGGTGAAATCCAACCCTCGTCCATCTTCTGGCGAGAAGAGGAAGAGCCTCTCTCTTGGCGTTGACTTGGGAAACCTCCCAAGTAGGCGCAAGGAGAAGAAGGCTAGGCTCAAACCGTCCAAGCCTCAAGACGTCCAAGCCAAGGAACGTGGCTCCATCGTCCCTCCTATCCCTCCTGTTCAAGTTTTGGACGTTGAACCCGAGCTCTCTCCGCCTATCCCGTCCACAGTCCCCACCTCGTCTCAAACTTCCATCCAAGTTCCTCACAATCTTCTTGAGGACGAGGAATTGGCTTGGGAGAAATTTGAGAAGGTCGTGACGGACGAGGACATAACGGCATGTTACAACATGTCGTTGAAGGACTTTGAGCGTTCCGGCGTTCATGACCTTTTTAAGGTATGTAACTTTTATACATTTGTCTCGTCTTGCAATTAGTTAGTGAATGCTTTCTAATGAAGTTTTGTGCTATGCAGGCAATGTCCAAGTTCATTGCAGCGTCCAGGCAAGCAACTGAACTGGACAAGACGAGGGTGCTGCTGGAGAGGACGGTCCAGAAAGGAAGGGACGAGTCCAAGAGGTGGGCGGAGGTGGCGGCTAAGTCCAAAGACGAGGCAGAGGACTTGAAAAAACGTGTTGCTGAGCTGGAGAACGAAGTCCAGAAGAAGGACGACCGTCTTTCCTTCCTTCAGAGGAGGCATGACGAGTTGGAGATTATTCTGGAGAAAGCTAAAGGAGACGCCATCGCTGAGTTTAAGGCGTCCAAAGAATTTACCGATTCAATGGACGCCAACTACGCGGCTGGCTTCGAAGATTTTAGAATGGACGCCTTAGAGAAATTCCCAGAAATGGACTTCAGCTCGATAAAGCTCAACCTTGGTGGGGCGTCTACAAGTTCTCTCGTCCAGACCAGCTCGGAGGACATCAACGTGGACGATGACGCTACCACCCTGCCACCTCAAGACGAGCCAAATGCCGACCCCCCATCCGTCTAAGATTTTGTTGTTTTTGATGTAATTTGATCCTTGCCCTTTTCCCTTTTTTTTTTATTTTATTGAAATGTATTAGAGTACAATTAACTCGTCTAGAGTATTATAGACGAGTTTAGTAACAATTGCCTTTAAGGCTTAATTTATAAGGGTTTTTGGACGGTGGTCGTCTACCCTTTTGTAAAACTTCAATGAATATTTATCTTTATTCACATTTTGTTAATGTATGGACGTGTTATTATTTTTTTTGTGATTGAAACTTGCATATTTCCAAAGTATTAAGGGGTCGTCCATACATTTTGCTTATGGACGTTGTTCTATCCTCTTGTTCTTCTATAGACGAGTTAGTGACCACCTTTTGTTCGTAGGTCTAGCCTATTTTACTCGTCCATTGGTTTTGACTTAGTTGCTTCGTCCATAGCTTATTTTCGCTTTGTCCATAAGCCTTTCTTTGGCCTTTTATCAAGGACGTTTTCCAGCATTTGAGCCGTCCTAGAGCATCTTGGTCAGATGCTCGTCCATGGACTTGTAATTTTTGTGCCTTGGCTTATTTTACGCTTTCATCCTCATTTCGAGGAAAGCTTGTGAATGTTACATCCCTGCGTGCAAGGATTTTTCACTCGTCTTAAGGTTTGCCCCCTTCATGAGTTTTATCACGGGAGTTAGATTTTACGCATAAAATACATTCAAAATCCAAACCATATTATATAAGCATTGTTCACAAACATAGCACCTGCTTGGAAGCTAGTGCATTATGAAAACACTTAAAATACACAACTTTGTCTTTAACAAACTTGTCTGTAGACGGTGCAAAAGTTTAAGAACTAGGCACCTTTATTCTTAGTACACACCATAGTAGTAGTAAGAACACTAGTAGATATGTAAACATAGTAGTAGGGTCGTCCATGATAGAAACCTTGTCTTTGATTAACCTCGTCCAAGATTATTGATAGTACCTTCTCAGGTGCTCCACATTCCAAGGATGCTCCAGCTTTCGTCCGTCCAAAGCTTCTAAGTAATACAACCCTTGCCTCTTGCAGTTTACCACCCTGTATGGTCCTTCCCAATTGGGTCCCAATTTTCCATGAGCTGGGTTCCTAGTTGCCAGGGATACTCTCTTGAGAACGAGGTCCCCTATGCTGAATCGCCTGGGTTTCACCATGGCATCATGCTGTCTGGCCATAAGGTTCTTGTACCTTGCTGTCCTCTGCTCCGCATCCATCCTTACCTCATCAATAAGGTCAAGGTCAAGACGAAGCAGTTCTTCATTTTCCTTCTCCTGGTATCTCATCACTCGATGGTTAGCCATATGAACTTCTGCTGGTATGACCGCTTCACTTCCATAAGCTAACTTGAAGGGAGTTTCTCCTGTTGGGGTTCTCACAGTGGTTCTGTAGGCCCAAAGAACGCCTGGTAACTCGTCTGGCCATATCCCCTTTGCCCCCTCTAGCCGAGTCTTGATGATTTTCAGCAAGGATCGGTTAGCTACCTCTGCTTGTCCATTTGCCTGTGGGTGGGAGGGTGAGGAATAATGGTTTCTGATTCCAAAATGCTCGCAGAAGTCTCTGAACGGTGTGTTGTCAAATTGTCGTCCATTGTCCGACACTAACACCCTGGGTACTCCAAACCTACACAGGATATTCTTCCAAACAAAATTCTTAACATTTTGTTGTGTAATCTTTGCAAGAGGTTCAGCCTCTACCCATTGAGTAAAATAGTCAATCCCTACTACCAGAAACTTCATTTGTCTGGTTCCCGGGGGGAAAGGATCTAGGATATCCAGTCCCCATTGTGCAAAGGGCCACGGGGCCATCATCGGGGTCTGATACTCCGACGGTTGCCTAGGGACATTGCTGTAGCACTGGCATTGGTCGTACACCTTGACATAAGCCTTGGCATCTGCCTGAACCGTGGGCCAATAGTAGCCGGCACGAATGATCTTATGGACGAGGGACCTTGCACCCGAGTGATTTCCACATGCTCCTTCATGAACCTCCCTCAAAACATAATTTGCTTCGTCTGGAGCTAGGCACCTTAGGTAGGGTTGAGATAAGCCCCGCTTGTAAAGTACTTCATTTATAAGGACGTACTTTGCAGCCCTAACCCTCAGTTTCCTAGCTTCGTTCTTGTCCTCTGGAAGCTTCCCATCTTGCAGATAGAGTACAATTGGACTCATCCAATTTTCTTCTCCTCTAATTTGTTGTATTTCCGGGAGGTCTATGCTCGGCATGTATTGGACTTTGCCACACTCGTCCATGACTCCACCTGCCGACGCTGCTCGCGCCAGCGCGTCTGTTTCCATATTTTCTTCCCTCGAGAGTTGAACAAAACTCACATCTGAAAACTTTTGCACAAGTCTCCTCACTTTGCTGAGGTATTTCTTCATTCGTTCTTCCTTGGCGTCACACATTCCATTCACCTGGTTGATGACTAGCTGAGAATCTCCTCTGACTATTACTGACTCCGCTCCCAAGGACTTAGCCAATTCCAGCCCTTTGAGAAGTGCTTCATATTCAGCTTCATTGTTGGTTGTTTGGTACTGTAGGCGGGCTGCATATTCCAACTTATTGCCCTCTGGGGACTGAAGTATGACTCCAATCCCTCCTGCATACATCGTAGATGATCCATCCACGTTGATAACCCACTTTCTTGTTTGTTCGTCCTTGACCAGCTCGTCCTGGCTTGGAGTGAACTCCGCAATGAAGTCCGCCAGCGCCTGCGCCTTGACTGCATTTCTTGGTTGATACTTGACATCAAATTCACTAAGTTCCACCGCCCATTGGACTAGCCGTCCTGCTGCTTCCAACTTGCTCATCGCTTTCTTCAGGGGATGATCCGTCAAGACAATAATGATGTGAGCTTGAAAGTAGTGTCTCAGCTTCCTTGAAGCCGTGACCAAGGCAAAGGCTAACTTTTCCATCATTGGATACCGTCCCTCCGCTCCCCTAAGTGCCCGACTAGTATAGTATACCGGTTTCTGCACTCGTTCTTCTTCCCTGACCAGTGCGGAATTTATGGCATGCGGGGATACCGCCAAATACAAATACAGCTCTTCGCCAGGTACGGATGGACTCAGCAACGGTGCCTTTGTGAGGTAAGTTTTCAAATCTTGGAAAGCCCTTTGACACTCGTCCGTCCAATCGAACGCTTTCCTGAGGACTTTGAAGAATGGTAAACACTTGTCAGTAGCTTTCGACACAAATCTGTTGAGGGCGGCAACTCGTCCAGTCAGGGACTGCACTTCTTTGATGTTTTTCGGCGGTTCCATGTTGAGTATCGCTTGGATCTTATCTGGATTTGCTTCAATGCTCCTATGTGAAACCATGAAACCCAAGAACTTCCCTGATGAAACCCCAAAGGCGCACTTACTTGGATTAAGTTTCATGTTGTACCGTCGTAGCGTGTCGAAGGTCTCTTGAAGGTCGTCCAAGTGTTTTCCCTCGTCCAAGCTTTTCACAGCATATCATCGACATAGACCTCTACATTTCTACCAATTTGAGGACGAAACATTTGGTTCACCAGCCTCTGGTAAGTTGCCCCTGCGTTCTTCAGACCGAAAGGCATTACCTTGTAGCAAAACAAGCCTTGGCTGGTGATGAATGAAGTCTTTTCTTGGTCTGCCTCGTCCATCTTTATTTGGTTGTAGCCTGAAAAGGCGTCCATGAAGCTTAGCAACATATGACCAGCCGTCGAGTCTACTAGCTGATCAATGCGTGGGAGCGGATAACTGTCCTTCGGGCAAGCTTTGTTTAAGTCAGTGAAGTCTACACACATTCGCCATTTACCGTTGACCTTTTTTACCATGACTACATTCGCCAACCAGTCCGGGTAGTAAACTTCCCTAATGAACTCCGCTGCAATCAACTTCTGTACTTCTTCTTTGATGGCGTTGTCTCGCTCAGGAGCAAATACCTTCTTCTTCTGACGTATAGGTTTGGACGAAGGACTTACATTCAGATGATGAGTAATAACACTTGGATCAATCCCAGGCATGTCTTCATGATTCCATGCGAAAACATCAAGGCTTCTCTTCAAAAACTGGACCAGCGTATTCTTCGCCTCTTCTTCCATGCTTGCCCTATTCTAGTAAACTTCTCAGCTCTACTATCGTCTAAGGGGACATCTTCTAACACCTCAACAGGCTCCGCTGTGATTCTTCCAGCACCCTTGTCTATGCTTATCGTCTGTAAATGCTCGTCCATAGCCAACATAGCTAGGTAGCATTCTCTGGCGGCTAACTGATCTCCTTGCACTTGACCCACGCCATGTTCGGTTGGGAACTTGATGGACAAATGGTAGGTAGAGGTTACCGCCTTCCAGCTATTCAAAGTAGGTCTTCCGATAATAGCATTATATGATGATGAACAATCAACTACGAGGAAGTTTACCTCTCTAGTTATCTGCTTCGGGTATGTTCCAATCACTACGGGCAGTGTGACGGTGCCTACTGGTTGCACTCTCATCCATCCAAATCCTACCAGGGGAGAACTCACTGGGCGAAGCTGATCTCGTCCTAGCCTCATTTGTTGGAACGCAGGGTAATAAAGAATGTCCGCCGAGCTTCCATTATCTATCAATACCCTTCTGGTCGTATAGTCGGCGATGAGTAAGGTAATGACAATCGCATCGTCGTGGGGGTGATGAATTCTTCCAGCATCCTCGTCCGTGAACGTGATGGCTTGCTCGTTAGCTTCCCTCGTCCAAGGAGATCGTCCTGACAGCTGGACGTTCTGAACCACCTTCAGGTACGTCTTTCTGGATTTGGATGACTGCACTGCTGAGGTTCCTCCTATGATTACTCTTATTTCCCCTAAGGGAGGTCGCGAGGACTCTTCCATCTTGGCCTTCAATTTCTCGTCCTTGTGGTCTCGTCTAAGGAAATTTTTCAACTTTCCCTGCCTGATGAGGTTCTCCACCTGCTGCTTCAAATCAAAACATTCGTCCGTGTCATGCCCATGGTCCCTGTGGAAGCGACAATACTTATTCCTATTGCGCTTGTTAGGATCTCCCTTCATTTTTTCTGGCCACTTTAAGGACGGTTCGTCCTTGATTTGCATAAGGACTTGCTCTAGCGGGATATTCAAGGGGGTGTACTGTTGACTTCTTGAGGATGTAATTGCCTTTTTGCCTTCCCTATCCCTTTTATCGCCTACCTGGGCCTTCTTTGGACGAGGAGCTTGATCTGAATGTCGTTGGTGCCCAGCTTTCGAACGTTCTGACCTTTTCCTCTTCTTGGCTATTATTGCATCCTCGGCGTTCATGAAATTCTGGGCTGAATGGACGAGTTCTGCCATAGTCTGAGGTTCCTGCTCGTACAATTTATGAATGAACAAGTCAGAATTGACTCCATTATGAAAAGCGGCTAACAGCAACTTGTCGTCCATTTCATCCACCGTCAAGGCCTCCTTGTTGAAACGGGTAATAAAGGATCTCAAACTTTCATTCTCCCCTTGCTCAATTGTTAACAAACTAGAAGAAGAACGCTTGTGGCGTTGTCCTCCAATGAAGTTATTAACGAACATTTTACTCAACTCTTCAAATGATCCAACAGAGTTTGGGGGTATTTTGCTGAACCATACCCTCGCTGGCCCCTTCAATGTGGTAGGGAACGCTCTGCACATAATCTCATCTGGAACTCCCTGAAGATGCATGATTGTCTTAAAGGTAGCAATGTGGTCACATGGATCGCGGTTTCCATCATATGAGTCCAAGGAAGGCATCTTGAATTTAGGAGGTAAGGGATGACTGTTGATGGAAGCCGTGAAAGGGGAATCCGTGCGGTGAACTAAGTCTTCCACGGGGTTCGTCCGCCTCATATTCTCCTTCATTTCCTCCATGGCTTTTCTCATCTGATCCATTTCTTTCTCCAAATGTGGCACCCTTCTTGAAGTAGTACCCCTTGTCCGATCCTCGGACCCAACATTTTCTCCTCTACCTTCCTGACCCTGGTGTCGTCCTTCTACATGTTCTTCACGGTGCTGCCTCCTCATGTTGATCTCCCGGTTCAACTCCTGATTTTGGCGGGTCAGTTCCGCCATAGCAGCAGCCATGGACTGCATTTGTTGAAGGGAAGACGGCTGCGCGGCAGGCGCTGACTGGCGGTCGCGGTAGGGATTACTGGAAGCGTCCCTACTTTCCTGGTGGCCTGGGCTGGTAGCCCTTGATCTTGTCCGAACCATTCAGCCTTTTGTCTAGGAACAAAGAGTGATCAAAAGAATGAAACCAAAACGAATATTATTTTCGTTCACTTCCCACAGACGGCGCCAACTGATGATGCGAAGAAAATCAGTAGGCTGGATGCTTCGGGTTCGATGGGGCTAACGATTGCTTTGGTAGCCTGAAAAAGAAAAAGAAGTGATCAAAGGTGACCGGGGTTGCCGGCCAATAACCCTCCGATGACAAAGTCAGTTTTTCTCTCAAGTATTTCCAAGTTCCAATTTTTTTGGAATGATTTTCACCTACCTTTTCTTGGTCTGAGCCAACGTTTATATAGTGTCTTAAGAGCGGTTATTGGATTTGTAACCTCCCCTTGATTTGAGGAGGTTTGTATTTGAATACAACTTCCTCAATCGTTTAGGAGTTACCCTTTTTGTGCGCAACGGTCACTGGAGGTTACTCGTACAATGAGATGTTTCAGATTTTCATAAATTTCTAACTGTTCACGTGTGGTCCATAACTTCTTGTCCTAAGGTCTTCAAGGCAGCTTACCTCGTCTTGATCAGGCCAAGACAGCCTACCTCGTCTTGGTCACGTCGAGATAGCTTACCTCGTCTTGAGCACGAATAGACAGCTTACCTCGTCTTGGGCACGTCGAGACAGCTTACCTCATCTTGAGCACGAATAGACAGCTTACCTCGTCTTGAGCACGCTGCCCGTTCTGGACGATCTCCATGGACAATTGGAGTTGTATTTTATCATACCACATCAATGTTGATCATGGTAGAGATGATTATGAAGAGATGATTGGAAGAAACGACTTCCACGAGTACGTTGATCACTATGAAAATGTTGATAATGTTCATAATGATGTTGTGGACGATCATGATGATGATGCCATGGAGTTTCATGATGCTATAGGCGATCATATAGGTGTGCAAAATGTTACAAATACAGTCTCTACCTACGAAGTTCATATCCCATCATTTCATGGAAACACTTGGGATAATATAGTTGATCCTTCAAATGCTAAGATACCATTTTCATCAAGTTGGGAGTGGGGAATGAATTTTAGCAAAGGGTTGATTTTTCCTAATAAAGAGGCGGTGAAATAGGCATAAATAGTGTACTCTATAGACAACAACAGGAGTTATATAATTGAGTGGTCCAACCAGCAGAGATTGTGTGTGAAGTGCGTGAACGAGTCATGTGCATGGAAAGTCCGAGCATTCTCGCAACAGAAACTTAACAGACTATGGGCCATCATAGTATACAGGGGTCCTCACACTTGTCCATCAATTGGAGTGAACAAAGATGGTAGAATGCTGGATTCAAATTTTCTTGCTCAAGAACTTCACAAATATGTATATGAAGATCACACTTACAAAATAAAGGATCTCCAAAACCTAATAAAGGAAAGGTTGAAGCACGACATATCATACTACAAGATATGGGATGCAAAACAAAAGGCCATTGCAAACATACATGGGAATTCGGAAGAGTCATACCAAAAGTTGCAGAAGTTGTTGTTAGCATATAAGGATAGTGATCCGGGTACACAAGTGTCTTATCGGTCAATCAACGGGGACACACTAGGTACTATTATATTTAAGTATGTGTTCTGGGCTTTCTCTTCTTCCATTGTTGGATTTGCACATTGTACCAGTAATTAGTATTGATGGAACTCATCTTTATGAAATATATAAAGGAAAGTTTCTGATTGCAATGGCTACTGATGCTAACAATCAGATTTTTCCGCTTGCCTTTGTGGTTGTGGATGATGAGATGGGGGCCAGTTGGGGATAGTTTTTATCTTGCTTGCGGAAAGTGATACAACATGTGGTACCTAATTCTAGCATTTGCATAATATCTTATTGACATAGAGCTATCATATCTTCCATTGAACAGTGGCCCCGTGATTATGTACTAGTATATCATCGATATTGCGTTAGACATGTTGCTAGCAACTTCAACACTCAATTTAAGGACCCATTCTTAAAGTCTCTGGCCTTGAAAGTAGGGTACGCTACTTAAGCTCACAAACTTGATAAAATATTGGATTGCCTTAAGGAAGCTGAACTCAAGTTCAGCAAGGATCCTTGTACAGTGAAAAAGAAGCCGTACTCATATCTAACGAAGGAGGGTTTGGACACATGGACACTGTCACATGATCGTGGACGCCGTTATGGGGCAATGACTACCAATATGTCGGAGTGTTTCAATGGAGTTCTAAAAGGTGCACGTGGACTACCAATATCTGCATTGGTTGACTACATTTGGTGCAAACTTGTCACCAATTTCAATAATTGGCACACTAAAATTTTAGGTGATATTGCACATAGTCAAGAGTTCAGCAGTTATGCCATGGAGATCTATGAAGCAAATTACGAAAAAGGCTAAAGACATTATGTGAGGCCATTTCACCAGCAAAACAGTGTATTTCAAGTTTGCGCAGTCTACAATCCACACAGCGCTGAAGGGGGAGACCATAGTCATGAAGTAAGGTTACAGGATAAAGTGTGTACTCGTGGCAAATGGGAAATCTATAAGATCCCTTGTTCACATGTAATTGCAGTTTGTATTAGGGAAAATATCAATGCAATGGAGTATATCGACCCTTGTTATAGTTTACGAGAATGACTTGCCATTTATTCACATGATTTTTGTGTGCCAAAGGACAAGTCACTGTGGCGAGAGGTTGCTGGCCCAAAGTTTACCTTGACCCTAATATGTTGGGAGAAAAAGGTCGGTATGTGTCAAAAAGAATAAGGACTGAGATGGATTGGATGGAGAGTCAACCCAAGCAAAAATGTGGAGTGTGTCATGAAGAGGGTCATAACCACAGAAGATGTTCGAATGTGATTCGCTCATCAACAGGCAGTGATGTTCCTAACTAGGTAAGCAAAGCATTTGGCATGTATATTTAGCTCTTAACATATCTTGGGCCTTTATTTGGAGTTCATGAGCTTCCATGGTATTATAAATAGTTAAACTAAATGATGCCATATTTATGTTGTATATGTGTTTTCATGATTTTTGTAGGCAAGCATTGGACAATGCATGGGAACATCATACAGAATATGTGATATTGAATGTAGAGGACCCAGGAGAGGGACCATCTTTTTGTATTTTGCAGTTTCGTTGAACTTTTTGGCATAATTTATTCCTTGCATCTTTAGTTTATTTTATCTCCATGTCGAAGTGTGGGTAACTTGCTGAACTTACATTTTTCTTGTCAACTTTATTAATTTCGACATCCATTGTTATTGAAGATGGTCTACATGAATTTTTGTTAAAGGTTTAGTCTTTTTGTCGAATTTGCTGGATTTGCTGCCTTTTTGGGTAACTTGCTGAATTTTTGTCGAAGTGTTGGTAACTTGTTGCATTATATTATGGCATATGTTCATCAATATATATATATATATATATATATATATATATCAGGTGTTTCCTTCTTTTTCAGTGCTACATTATATTGATTCCTTCTTTTCCAGTGATTGATAGATTAGTTATCGCCATTCTCATTTGCCATTTCACTATTTTTACTAATATCCACTTGTGCTTATCTTGTTTGGAGTAATAGTGATAACATAAGGGATAAACTGTCCGAATAATCTATTAAAATCTATAAATGATCTTCTAATCACCATATCTGAGCTTGTCCATCAAACTTCACTATTCCAAATAAAAACTATTCTTGTATGTCATACCAATTAATATATCTCACAGAAATATTTTCAACAACTAGTGGCACTTCTATAAATGAAATAATGCATTTCAATCTCATTCGATTTACATTCTCTTTCACAATTGTTATCTATCCCCATATAGTTAGGAAATAATGCTATATACATCAGCAAAAAGGAATAAAAAAAAAGAAATCCCAATTCTCGATGTGCTTCACATTACTGGCTTGCGTTCTCCAACTCAGCAGTCAATTAACAGCCCACCCCATCTATCTTGTTGCCTGTAATTTTTGTTCTTTTCAAAGTCATTTTGGTCCAACCATTTCAGCTACCCTACAAAATTGTCCACTAGCATTAACCTGCAAAAATCTGAACCAAAAGAATATATGATGACTGATTATCTGAATCAAAAGAATGAGTCCAACTTTGGACAAAAGTGGTGAAATGACTGATGCACTCCATAGCTTGACTGATGCACAGCTTGACTGCAAACTTTATTGTATTCCCATTTTAATAAGGTGGTTCACTTAATGATGGTGGTAATCCTTTAGTAGGTGTTGGATGAGGTTGACACCATGTTTGATCGTGGCTTTGGACCTGACATTCGGAAGTTTCTTGGTCTATAGAAAAATCGTGTATCAAAACCTGGTGGTGAAAGGTTTCAAACTGTTTTGGTCACTGCAATAATGACAAGGGTATGGTGATATGCGTCATTGTCTTACTAAAAATGAAATTGCTTATTTTACATGCATGTGGTGTCCTAATGAACCTGCACTGTAATAATTTACTTAATACATAATATCTGACCTGCCATCACCTCTTATAATTGTTTGGTAACATAATTAGGGGATTGCACAAAACTTTGAGACTTACAGTACTGTACTTGGCTTTGAAGGATAAAGGGAGAGAGCTACAGTGAAGAAAATAAGGTTTAGGCTTTAATCTGTCAGCTATATTTATATTAGGGTTTATAACATAATTACTCAAGTACCCTTATTAATATGGTAATAGAACAAGTAACCAGAAAATAAATCTAACACTTATAAAAAAAATGAATTATAATAATTAAATATGGGGAGACCATTGATCATTTAGTTATGCACTGCCTTATAGTTAGAGAGTTGTGGAACTTGGTGTTTTCTTTATTCGGGGTGCAGTGGGTGATGCCAAGTGGGGTTGTTGATCTTTTAGCTAGCTGGTCATATAAATTCAATAGGCACAGAGCTTAATCTCAAAAGCTACCACTTATCTCAAAAGCTTAATCTAATATAAAATGATGAATTTAATCAGTTCAATCATTATTCTAATAGAAACAACATATCAACAACCCAATTATGGATCAATCATGATAAATTTAATTAAGAAGCAATGCTATGGAGAATCCGAAAGTCTCTTCAGGTGTGTAGACGGCTATCATCAATAAATGCTATTAACAATAATGAACAAAAACCAATATAAAATAGAAATCTCAAGTGTTTTCTTAGAGTTACCAACTTCAATAGCAACACCAATAGGGTTGTCTCCACACATGCAGAAACTCCCCAGTCTTCATAGCTCGTGACAGCAAATTGAATCCAATTAGATGTCCATCAGTTCTTTAAGTTTAAACCAATGCAACTTTAGTATATAATTAAAGAACTACAGACTCCACACAGGTAACCTGTCCTTTTTAACTGTAATAGCAGCCCAACAATACAATAGATCCCCTACCCTTTGAGGCATCGCCCAACTAACTTACTCCCATCAGACACCACAGAAAGCCCTATAACTCCCTAGCCAACCGACAATGAAGAAATAAATTATCAATGGTCTCCCTCTCCAACCTCTTTCAAAAGAAAAATAAATAAATAAATAAAAGAGTTCCACTACCATATATAAGAGCATGCCTTTCAAAACATAACAGTAACCATAAAGAGACCATTTAAACATAACAGTTCCCTTTGTTCTTGTGAAACAAACAATTGCATTGTAACAAATAATGCAATCACATAAAGAGACCATTCAAATCAAGGAAAACGTGAGCAAAAACCACACTTTTCAAAAAATATTTTCATTAGGCTACACCCTCCCCACGTTTACTTCTTTTCTGGTTGCGCCTACTGTACTGTTTGGTTGTAGGGTGAGCATTTCTGTCAGTATGAGCTATAATCTGCTCATAAAACCATTTGTAAGCTTATTCAAACAACCAAATTCATGCAGATAGAACCACAAAAAAGTTTTGAAATTAAAATAATAATAAAGCACTTCACTTTTCCATACCAGGTGGGAACCCATGCCGCATCTCTTTGGTTGGATGATGCGAGTTGATTTTCGTTTAGGTAGAGTATGATCATTTGCATCATGTGGCTGCTAAGCTTGATCACGTTGCCCCTGCTCAACGTGTCCATCATGTGGTTGCTCAGCTTGATCATGTTGCCCCTACTTAACATGTCCATCATGTGGTTGCATCGCTTGTGCAACATGTATCAAGGGAGAGGCGGAGGTAGCAGGCAATTGTGTATGACTCAGGCTAGTAGACATTAGCTCAACTTGGGGTGTTTGAAGGCTAGGGGTGGGTATAACTGAGTGGGGGGAGCTATAGGACGGGGCCATGGGCAAATTATGGTCAACGATTGTGGTGTGTGGGGAGGACTCAAATCCAACATGGGTAAACCACAAGGGAGATTCGGTGTCAATGGGAGGGATGGGTGGCATGGAGGGCCTAGTTATGTCATGAGGGGTGGATAAGGGTGGATCAGGGGTCTCAGTGGCAAGATAAGGAATAGGGACATATTCATGATGTGTATGCACTAGAGTAGCTGAGCTCGTACTGGGCCCTACATCAGGTGTTTCAGTGTGGTTTGCTGCTTCATCACTAGGTGGCACATCTATGCGATCAACTTCATCCACATCCTCAAGGGCTTTCTTGATGAACTTGTATTCTTTAGAGTCTTCATTAAACCAGTTAAGGACAGCCAGATGGTTGGCAATCTGTCATTAAATCACTGGCATTATTACATTGGACACAGACATGACATCAAACAGAACTTACAAAACAAAATAAATTTGTATACATTACCAAAATTTCCATTTTAGCGCTATCGCGGTCGATATACAGTCGAGTGATCCTATGATACCACATCAGGTATGGATGATGACGTGACATCACCTCCTCTATCCTTTCTGCATGATAGATGTACTCGGAACGATCATTCCATTTTTGAATATGTACTGCATGTTCCACCTTCCAATTTTTTTTCTACCTTGCCCCTTGCATCTATTTTATGCAATTTGCGATCAATATCAACATCTTTGGGTTGAACCCGCTTTAGCCCAAATTGTTAGAGGACACGATCAGGTAGGTGAAACTCTACAAGCCAAAAACATATAAGTGGAACTTTTGATCTCCACATGTTACTTCCCTCGATGAGAAAAATTAGGAGGAAGGTGGCTCAATTCATCCACATATGGCTCCCACTTAACCTATAGTAGCCCCCAACAAAAGCAACCACGTTAAACAATTTTCTCATAATTTGCATAACTAGTAGAATAGTGGGTAATAAAATACTTTTTTATGATTTTGATTATAATGGGTGTAATTTCAAAGACATAAATTGATATAAGTGTTATATAAAAACAAATATTATACTTGGACAGGTCGTGTCGTGGCAAGTTGATTGCGATATGTGGAAAGCACGTGTGTGGGAGTATTCTTTATACACTTGGCCCCTGCCCACCTACAAGCACATAACATAGCATGGTCATTAGTCGTGTACATAAAACTCGAATGATAAAACGATTGTGGCATAATACGTCTAATGATAGCACAATAATTATGCAATATATACTTACTTCATGGCAAGAGGAATTGGTGGTGGTTGTGGACCATAAACACGCTCTGGTGGGGGCACCTTTTGTGGGGACATGTGTGGGAATCTGGCATATATCCACAATTGGACCAAAATCAACGCTCCACCAATTTGCTTTGCCATCTTTTCGCTTTCCTTGCGCAATTGTCTATACAACCAGAATAGGGTTGCACTACCCCAACTATACTTAGGTGGATTATGAAGGTTCTCCATGAACTCCAACCACATGAGGTGGACCGTATCTCCGAACTTGTCAACAAATACCATATCTCCTAGTAGGGCTAGTACATAACAGCGAGCATCCGGAGGCAATGGTTGCACTACCCCAATTATACGTAGGTGGATTATGAAGGTTCTCCATGAACTCCAACCACATGAGGTGGACCGTATCTCCGGACTTGAATGATAAAACGATTGTGGCATAATACGTCTAATGATAGCACAATAATTATGCAATATATACTTACTTCATGGCAAGAGGAATTGGTGGTGATGGTAGACCATAAACACCCTCTGGTGGGGGCACCTTCTGTGGGGACATGTGTGGGAATCTGGCATATATCCACAATTGGACCAAAATCAATGCCCCACCAATTTGCTTTGTCATCTTTTCGCTTGCCTTGCACAATTGTCTATACAACCACAATAGGTTGCACTACCCCAACTATACTTAGGTGGATTATGAAGGTTCTCCGTGAACTCCAACCACATGAGGTGGACCGCATCTCCGGACTTGTCAGCAAGTACCATATCTCCTAGTAGGGCTAGTACATAACAGCGAGCATCCGGAGGCAATGGTTGTGCAATTCGGTCAATGAGCGCTTTTATTTGAATCCTTTGACCATCTAGCACGGTTTTATTTTCATCTAGAATTTGAATGCCAAGCATTTCATTACGCACATCTTTCCAAGTTCTTTTAGTGAACCCAACCATTGCCTCACCCTCGATGGGTATCCCCATTATAACTTCCATATCTTGTAGTGTGATCATCATCTCTCCATATGGAAGGTGGAAAGAATGGGTCTCAATGCGCCATCGCTCTACAAATGCAGTGATCAATGCATGATCAAGCTTTATGGATGGGACCATGTGCAAATGCTCTAAACCAACCAACCTCACTATGGCAATCACACGCTTATCTACCATAGGATCTTGACGTGTCAACTCTTCATGGTGACATCAACAATTTAGTGTGCCAGGAGGATCCTACAAATATTATAACAACAGATAAATATATAATACTTTGATCAAGTACGTAATATGCCATTACAGAACAACTCAACTTCCAACTGCAATAGTATAATCTATAAGTTTATTTTCGAATCAATTTTAGGTTTCTTCTATCACTTCACAAAAAAGTTAATAAATCACCAAATACTATTATGCGAAAATTTTTACCTGGCCTCCAGGGTTCCAAAGTAACTCAGATCGATGATTCACTTGTTCTGTCAAAACGCTACGATTAATGGGCCCAGGATCCATCGTCATGTTGCAAAAAGTTTTTATGTCATATCAATTAGAAATAAAAGAAAGGACACAAGATCTATGCATAAATGTGCCAAGTATGAGAGGAAAAAGAAAAGACACAAGATTTTAAACCATACATTATAAAAAATTGACTAAAATCCTTTAAATTTACAACATTCAATAATCAAAGTAATAAAATCAAAAAGGAAGCAAGGTAAAAAACAAAAAGATCAAAACTTTCTTTCCAGGACTTATGTACATTTTCTCAGCAACCCTGACAAAAGTAAATAAATTTAACCCCAAAAGAAAAACAAAAAAAAAAAAGTAGCAATCTTTTTAAAATTTCCTAAAATTGTACTATTTCAAAATTTGCCAAATAGTATGTTCTTAGAAAACTTTTAGGAAAACAGCACACGAAAGAAGTTATTTAGTTAGTTAGACTATTTTTGGAAGTAGAGTTTGGGCTGGAAGTAAAGTTTGGGCTGGAAGTCAGTCACAATATGCAAGAACAGGCAAAGCTTTTCTTCATGAATCCAATCCTAAAGCACGAATCCAATTCACGAATCCAAAATCCAATTCACGAATCAAATCCACTACTATTTAACCTAATAATGTACATTATTCTACCATCTAGACTAATTGCAATTACATAACTGAGTATTGCAACCAAAACTGGTGGCAGTTTCAAATTTCATATCATTTGACAGATGCAACCAGTTAAGTAAGGAGCAAATAATTCCATTCCACCCTACTATGTTAGTTATCTTTTTCTCAAAAATTTTTTCTTCTGCTTTTCTTTGGATGTACATGTATATATGACAGTTAACACATTGGCAATTTTTTTTTCTAAATAAAATTTAAAGTTGGATTTGGATTTTCATGGATTTTTGTTACATTCAAATCAATCATCTTTTCCCCTTTCTCATATTTATTTTCAATGCAAAAAGTGGAGAATGGCCATAAGAATGTGATACATCTTAATATAGACTCATTTGACTACAAAAGGAGCCTGCCAAAATCACCACTATAACAATATGGCAAACAAAATCACCTACCCCACTATTTATGTAACCAAACATAAACCCAACAGAACAACGAAACAACGAAATTGAGCAGAACAACGAAATCACCTACCCGGTTATTAATTACAAGCAGAACAACAAAATTGAGCTAAAAATTAGGCTTACCTTACAGGCATGGCAAAGGTCAGTGAGGAACGCCGGTGTATTTAGACGATGTGTGACTGAGAGAGACCAGAGCGAGAGAGAGGGACGCGTGAAGAGACCGGAGGTTGAACGCCGGTGAGGGACGACTAAGACAGACCAGAGAGAGGGAGAGGGATGTCGTGAATGCTGGGAAAAATCAAGGGGACGCTGTCAGATTGAACGCTGGTGAGGGACGACTGAGACAGACCGGAAAGAGGGAGAGGGACGCGTGAATGAGGGAGACCGGAGAGAGAGAGCGAGAGAGAGAGAGAGAGAGAGAGAGAGAGAGAGAGAGAGAGAGAGAGA
This sequence comes from Castanopsis chinensis, assembly GCA_032878915.1. Lineage (NCBI taxonomy): Eukaryota > Viridiplantae > Streptophyta > Magnoliopsida > Fagales > Fagaceae > Castanopsis > Castanopsis chinensis. The sequence continues at coordinate 7,512,312 of JAVQMG010000102.1, read as the reverse complement.
GAGAGAGAGAGAGAGAGAGACTGGGAACAAAATCTGACCTAGACATCGAGTTCCCTAATCTCGATTTCCATCTGGGTAAATTTTTTTACCGCATGGAACTCGAGTTTAGTAAACTCGAGTTCCACATGGGTTTTTTATATATTTTTTAATTCCATGTCAGATTGCTGTTGGTCGGATCTTGAGTATAGCAAAATCGATTTTAAGGTGGAACTCGAGTTTAGCAAACTCGAGTCCTAAAATCAGTCCAATTAACTAATTACTTTGAGGCACATGCCACGCACCCGAAATTTTCCACAAATCATACTATTTACCAAATTTTGCCGCTCAAAGATAGTTTGGGAATCTTTTTTAAGTGGACTTTCTTACTTCTTTTGGGATTCTTTTGCACTAGCACGAGGTGTGCTAAATAATAAGTTTTTAACATTTACCACACCAAACACTAAAAATATTGCTTCATTAGATTTCTTAAATGTCAAAATATTTCAGCATAAGTTATAGTGTTGTTATATCTTTAGAATTTACAGTCAAGTATGCTATAATATTTGGGAAATTTTTTCTTATACTTTCTCTCTTTCATTAATAAAAAATCATATCTCTTCTCACTCTCTTTCTCTCTCTGTTCTCCCTCGTCCCATCTCCATGGTCATCGCTCTCCTTTCTCCCTCTCACTTACACTCACTCTCCCTCCTCTCTCCACTACACACTCTGCCAAGGACGAAACCTCTTTTATGCTGATAACCACTATGATTTGTAGACACCATTGGGTTGTTTCTCTTTGCATTCTTTTTCTAATTATGGTTTGTTAGTTTTGATTATATGTTTTTTATTGTTGGTGATTTCAGTGCGTGGCTAATGGTGGTTAGTGGTGGTGGGCAGGGACGGACCCAGGTGGGGGCCTAAGGGGGCCCGGGCCCCCCCTGGGCCCAAAATAAAAAATTTTAGCAGCTTAATTTTTTTTAAAAAAATATATATATAAGCTTGGCCCCCTTAGTTTTTAGCTCAGGCCCCCCCTGATGAATTCCTGGCCCCCGGATGAATTCCTAGCCCAGCCAGCCCCCCTCATGAAGTATATTTGCAGCCTATATATTTACACATATGTTGAAAAACTAAGCCCATGACCCATGTAAAAAAAAAAAAAAAAACCTCAGCATAACCTAACGGAAAGAAGGCAAGACAAAGTCACAGAGAGATAGAGAGGTTGAGGCGAGACAGCTGCTACTGCTGCTTCATCTTCTTTTTATTCTTTCTTCTTCTTCTTCTTCTTCTTCTTCTTTCTTTTCCTCCGCTGGTCCTTCTTCAATTCTATTTTGAATTTTCATTGACTTGTTTTGTGTTGGCTTTCTTGTTTTGTGAACCTAGCACGTGACTAGGTGTTGGAAATGACAAAGAGACTTGACAAGGTTGTATGCTTTGTTTATGTCGGTCCACACGTAATACATATATATATATAATAAAACTATTTTAATATTTAACTTGAGCTTTTATATTTCAGTTTTTTATCAGTAATTTTTTAAGAATATTTTTATAGTAAAATTGTTTTAATAGTTTTTTTTTTTTTTTTTTTTTTTTTTTTTTTTGAGAATCAATAGTATTATTATAATTATTGGGTAGAGTTTTAGACTTGAAATTGATATATTAGCTGAAAGAGAGATGTTAAGTCTATAATATTTTCACAACAAATTACAGGTGATTAGTTGTTATTGGTTCAAATTTGAACCTAACACAAATATTACTTTTTTATCCCAACAATAACAATCAGTAACAACCTGTCACTTAGAGTTTGTTGTAAAAATATTGTGAAAATGTTGTGGACATATCATTTCTTTTAGCTAAAATATAGACTTATAGTTTTAAGAATCAATAAATTATATGGATTTTAACTAATAATATATAAGGAAATATAAGTATATAAAATTATAAATAAAAAAATATATAAAAAAGGTAACTATGAAATATGGACTTATAAATAAATTTTTGATGAACTCTTTGATGTTATACATTGAAAAGGATATAACTTCGACATTTAGTTTGGATTCAATCGTATATGATTTTGAAGATTTGAAAGAGCGTCGAATTCCCTTTTCATAGATGATTATATTAAAGAACAATAGTGTTTCGTGTTTTTTGTTTTTGTTGGTAAATAATTGTATCTTAATATATTAAGAAACAATGATTTTTGGGTATTTGTTTTGACTAATAGTTTATTAATACTATATGGATGCGTATTTGAAATTTTTTTTTTTGCTTATCTCTGGCCCCCCCTGGCTTGAAATCCTGGGTCCGTCCCTGGTGGTGGGTTTGGGATAGTTGTGGCCTTTGTGGGTTCTGATCTAGTTGCGGGTTTTGATTTGGTGTTGGGTGCTTGGTCTCAGTTGGTGGGTTTTGTGTATTGTATTGTGATTGGATTATTGCCCTTAAATCATTTTGTATGATGTTATGTATGATATTATATATGACATTATGTATGACTTAATATTGTAATTAATAAAGTTGTTTCATTGTTATCTAAAATAATAGTAACATGAATATTTGGACATTATCATATAGTCCATGAGATGCATAGTATGTGATTTATGTGAAAAGTCATAGAAGATATAAATCACAAGTTTTTTGTGTACTCAAATTTAGTTCGTAGTCAGTGATGAAATTGGGCATTTCATTTGCGAAGACTATAACATATTAACTAAGATGATTTATCTCGATCATAGAAGTGGAGACTTCTAGTTGATATGTTGATATGTTTTAAGAGTTAAAACATATTGAATTGGGCCGCTGTGAGATTTATTATTTTCCTAACGACTGCCAAATGAATAATAAATCTCATGACTTCTATTTACATGAACTCTTATTCTTGAAAGGATAATTGACTTGATTATGAAGTGTAGGTTGCTTTGATATATCAGGAATAAAATCTAAAGTAACGATCAAAACCTCAGTATATTGGGTAGCCATATTTAGTATTGATGGAACATATATTCTCAAGATGAAATTCATAATCTTTTAATGGAGATACAAAATATTCCCTTGAGATAAGTTTAATGGGTTTGGTTATTCAGAGCATTAGGCCTAACCACTTTAGTAAGGAGTTAATAAAGTATATATTTATGAATTGGATTTCATAAATATATGATGAATAACATAGAGGATTAAACCAGGTACTCAAGAATAAGATGTAGTAATTTATAAAATGACAGCCTACATTCATGACTTTGTGTTATTACAAATATTTTATGAAAGAGTTGCATGTATAATAAAGTCTTAGGATATAATTTATAAATAAGACCTAGAATGCAACTATATTTATAAAATAGTATTAAATATAGTTAATGATAACTTTGGATTTGTCAAGAGTTGACAGAAAAGCCTAAGGCCCATTGGAGCTAGTGTCTTATTGGTCCCACTCCAAGCCACATACTGAAGCCTAATTGGAAAGGTCCAAAATGCTAGCCCAATTAGATAATCAGTTATAAGGAGAGAAACATATAGAATTTTGGTAAGAGAGATTATGAAATGGTATGTATGTGAGTGTGAGACACTATCTTATTCTCCTTTTGAAAACTGATTGAGAGACCACACTGATTGAGAGACCACACTTCTTGGGCGTAAAGTGGAATTGGAGTGAAGATTAAAAGTGTTCCCGAGTACTGCTAATTTTTGTTTTGAATTTCACTGCGCCAAGGTACGCTCTCTTGTTCTTGAATTCTGAAACTTGTATAGTATATGTTAACAATAGCGAATGAAGTAGATTCGTTAATTTTCCGCTGCGTATGTTTTGGATGCAATACAAACATGTATTTAACCATCAAATGGTATTAGAGCGGTCTTCAATTTCGAATCTATATAACATGGTTTGTGATTTTTGGAATTAAAGATAATAGTTTCATGTTGTTAGAAGATTATATATGTATTTAATTTCTACATGGTTGTTGAAACTATGGTTTGATAAAAACTAATATTGATGTTATGATGTTGTTTAAATTTGAATTCAAGTATGTTGAATTGAACTTTAAGGCTATAACATCAATGGAATTCAGTTTTGATATCAAATTCTATCTATTATGTTCATATGGTGGTTGTTTGTTTATAAAAATCGTTGAAAACTCTTTACATTTGCCCTTTCAAAATTGAAAACACGGGTTTTTTGTGGGTTACCTTCTTGCGAAGTTACTCACAAAAAATGCCTCTGAAGCATAAAACCTTTTGTGGGTAAGCTTTACTCGCGAAATAGTCGCGAGACAGTTGTAGATGCCCATTTTTTTTAGGAAGCCCAGTAGGAAGAAAAAGCCTAACAGCGTGGGTAGAAGAGAGTTGGATAGAAAAGTCATTAGGCCTAATCGGCAGGAATAATGAATCATGGGTCCATTGAGCAAACAAATAGAGCTTGAGGAAACAAATGGGCCTAAAAAGGCCCGAAAAGAGAGAAGTAGCAAACCCGTGGGCAGTAGGGATGTAGAAAAGTGAGAATGGGCCACAGTTACCACAATAGGCCCAAAGTAATGTAAGTAAAGAAAGTAAGGGGCAATGGAGAGTCCATAAGCCTTAAGGATGAAGTATAAAGTACTTGGGTCAGGGAAGGCCAAAGAGTTAGTAAAAGCCCATGGGAAGCACAGAATTAGAAAGGGCCAAAGATGCCCCAAGAAAGTAAATGGGCTAAGGATGCTCCGAAGTAAACGGGACACGAGAGCCTGCAAGTAATATAATAAAAGGCCCAATGAGTTTATTGGGCCATCAGAAAAGAAATAAACAGCAAGTCGAAAGAGGCCCAACAGTTCTGGGCAAATAACATCATTGTAGGCATAACAGAATGATGTGGTAGGAAGTAACAGCAAGACCTTAAGAATAAAGCACGGAGAATGGCACGAAAGAGCGGAAGCCCACAATTGGGCAAAGCCTGGTCCCTAAGGGAGCAAGCCATAAGAATGAAAAATCAAGAAAGCAGCTCATGCCATAAGAAGTCAAGGACGAACGGCAGAATGGGTAGATAGACCTTCAGATCGCAGCAAACGTATGTGAAGCAAATAGATTTTGGATGAACATGGAAGTAAGGCATGCGTAAGACCCAGACACCTTTAACCTATACCCAGCCAATACAGGAAGTGGTGGGTAATGGGTCAGAGGTAAGAGGGCATGGTCTGGCAGTAGAGAGGGGGAAAAACCTATTTTGTGTTTCCTGCTTAGGCCCTTTTAGAGGAAGTGTCCTGCTGGGATGACATATCGCCCAAAAGAAGCAAAGCTAAATTGGAACCACTAGGTGCATGCCATGAGGGATGGAGAGAAAGAGAACATTCACACCGTGGTAGGTAAGAATGCCACAACAAATAAACAAACAAACAAAATAGTCTTATTTGTCTGGTGATGTGGAGTGGCGTGGCCAGCACAGATAAGTAGCGTTGGCTGGGTGACTGACCAATTAGTAAAAGTTGGCAAGGACACTTAAACTAGACAAATACGATTAAGGGCTAAAATAGTAAAAGTTAGCTGTGGCAAGCATTATATAAGAAACCTTTACTGTGCATAGAAGGGGTAGAATGGTAACAGTAATCTCTAAGGATAGAACCACAACAACTAAGTAAAAAGAAGAGATAAAAAAAACAAAGGGAAAAGAAAGAAACAATCGTGGGAGGAAAGGAAAAACAAAAAAGAGAAAATAGTATAGCAGGCATGCACCGAATATGATGATTTCCTTATCTTCCTCTCAAACCACTCTCTCTGCTAAAGGCAAGAGGCTCCTCTAGGCATAAGTCATTTGGGCCCGTTCCTTCAAAGCAGTAAGTTTTTTCGCCAGAGAGATTATTCGCATTGAGGAAATGACTTCCTTCTTGACTTAGACCTTGTAACATAACTCGACACGATAGACTGATATTTCTTTGTGATGCAATAGGCTTATTACCACCTGTTCCATATTTATTTTTGTTGCTATCTCATAAAACATATGTTCCTTGTAATGACCCATTATTTACTTTTGTCTAAATGGTGAACGAATCTCTGTTATTGTCTTTATTATATCTGTCTGCTGTAATTACCATATTAGTTTTGCTTGCCATGGGCATGTGATCAAAACCTTGGAAAAACAGGGCATAGTTTGCGCATAAGCTGGACCAAGGTGGGTTGTAATTGGACTGGTCCCAACTCCCTGATCTAGAACACTTTGGACCTAGCACAGCAGGAAGTAGTCCAGCCCAATATCGCACAAAAGGCCTACTATAACAGTCGCAAAAGTTTTTGTTTGAATTTTTTTTTTTTCACTATTTTGCCTTAACACATTTTTGTGGGAAGAGCTTAGTTGCGAGATTCTCATGAAAATGCCTTTGAAAGGGAAATTTTCAATTTTTTCTAAATGTTTGCAAATATATAAAGTGCAAGATTGTGTGTGATTAGATTACACATGTTTACAAAATAAAAACCTTTCTTCTAAAACATCTAGTGGGAGAGAGATATAAGGGTTGGATCTTATGGCCACTATTGTCAGTTCATAGTAGTGTAAAATATATACTTTGTCTTTACTTTGAGCTTAGCATTCCATATGGAGAGTATTTATTTCATGGTCCTACAAGATTGAATTTCCTGGTTTATAGTGATTTTATCAAACGCCTTGTCTTAGCTTTGAGCTTTGCATTCCATGTGGAAGATGTTTTGTATCATGGTACTACAAAAAAAGCCTGTTAAGGGGATGAAATGTGGCTACACATGATTCTAGACAATAGTACACACTAGACTAAATATAAGGTTCCATACTATATGATTATATGCTAAATTGATTTTGTCTAGTTTACTTATTATATTCATGTTTATTGTTTTGAGATTTAAATCATGGCATCATTTTGCCCACTTGTTACTATTCTTAATCAAAACAAATTGACTGGATCCAACTATGTTGACTGGAAAAGAAATTTGAACATTGTTCTTACAACTAAAGAGCACAAATATGTGTTTACTCAACCATGTCCTAACTTTTCTTCATTAGATGCTCCTATTGAGGAAAAACAGCGATATGATTGTTAGTAGAAATCTAATGAGATGGCTAAGTGCTACATCCTAGCATCTATCTCAAATGCTCTACAACATCAAATGTAGGATGTAGAACTAGTTTCGAACATTATGCTAAGTCTAAAGGAGAAATTTGGTGAGCAAGGCTGTTCTGTAAGGCAAGAAACTATGAGGTAGATTTATAGTACCAAAATAGCTGAAGGTACTTCAATGAGGGAGCATTGTCTTAGGATGATTTTTAATCTGAATACATGGAAGTTTTAGGTGCCGATATTGATGGAGAATCCCAAGTGGATATGATACTCCAATTACTACTAGAATCATTTAAAGAACTCAGACTTAACTATAATATGAACAAAAAGATTTATTCATTGTTTAAATTAATGAATGAGTTAATATCGGCAGAAGGCATCCTTGGAACTTCTAGTGTTGATGCCAATATGGCTGAAGTTTTTACTTCTCAACCTAAGTTGAAAGGCAAGGGTGAGAAGAAGAAGAAGAAGGACTTCGCCAAGCAAAATGGTAAACAAGTTGCCTTAGGAGTTTCTAACAAAGGAAAGAAAACCAAAGGAAAGTATTTTCATTGTGATGAGAAAGGATATTGGAAGAGGAATTGTCCAATATTTAAAGCTACCAAGAATAAGGGTATGAAAAGTTCCTTTCATGTTTGGTACAGAATCCCATGAATTCCAGGTGTGTGGATTCAGGTTGTACTAATCACATCTGCAATTCTTTGCAGGGGTTCCAGGAGACCAGAAAGTTGAATGAAGGGAAAATGTTTCTTACCTTGGCTGATGGGAGTAAGATTCTAGTTGTAGCTGTTGGAGTGTTTAATTTATGCTTTGAGTCTAGGGTTTTAATATTGGAATACTATTTGTATGTACCTAATGTTCGTAGGAATTTAATTTTTGCAATTGATTTAGGTAAACATGGATATTATGTTATCCTAAAAGACAATATTGTAATAAAGAAGGGTAAAATATTTATCTGTTCTAGCAATATTGTTTATGGTCTTTATATTTTAACTCTTGATAAGCATGAATTATACAATTCTCAATTAGATAATAACTGTCATGTAAAATCATTAAAGATAATGTTTCCTTCTATAAGTGATGCATATCTTTGGCACTTATGTTTTGGTCATATTAATTCAAACAGAATTTATAGACTTATCAAAGATGGACTCTTCGGACTCATGGACTTTGATGGTTTTCTAGTTTGTAAATCTTGTTTGGAGGGTAAAATGACGAAACGACCTTTTAATGCAAAAGGTAGAAGAGTCCAAGTGTTGCTAGAACTAGTACATTCAGATGTATATGGTCCTATGTCAATCCAAGCAAGAGATGGTTATGAGTATTTCATTACCTTCACTGATGATTACTCTAGATTTGGTTATGTGTACCTAATGAAATGAAAGTCTGAAACTTTTGAAAAGTTCAAAGAGTTTATAGCTGAAGTTGAGAATCAATTAAGTAAACGGATAAAGGCCATTCAATTTGATCAAGGTGGCGAATACCTTTAAGGGGATTTCAAGGATTACTTGACTGAAAATGAGATTATATCCTAGTTGACTGCACCTGGAACTCCATAACAAAATGGTGTAGTAGAAAGAAGGAATATGACTCTTTTAGATATGGTTAGATCCATATTGAGTTATTTGACTCTACTAATTTCCTTTTGGAGATATGCCTTAAGTATTGCAATGTATCTTTTGAATTTAGAACCTTCAAAGTCCGTTCCTAAAACACCTGTAGAGTTATGGAATGGGCGTAAGCCTAGTATGAGACATCTCCATATTTGGGGTTGTCCAGCACATATGTTGAAAGGAAAGTCTGACAAGTTAAAGTCTAAAACTAAAGGGGTATTTTTTGTAGGTTATCCTAAAGGAATTGTTGGAGGTTTATTCTATAGCCGTAAGGATAATAAAGTGTTTGTTAGCACAAATGCCAAATTCTTGGAAAATGACTATATGAATGATTATACTCCTAGAAGTAGAGTTGTATTGGCTGAAATTAATGAACCTGTAGTTGAACAATCAATGGATGAAACTAGGGATGATGTGGTTGTATTAGATACACCACGAGATATTACTCATGAGATGACTAGTACATAGGTGCCTCGTTATAGTGGGAGAATTGTTTAGCCTTCTATAAGATTTATAGGTTTGGGAGAAACTCATGAAGCTATCTCAGAAGAGGCTGAATCCGATCTCTACACTTATAAAGAAGTAATGAATGATATAGATGCACATCATTGGGTCCAAGCTATGAATTATGAATTAGATTCTATGTGTTCCAATTAAGTTTGGGATCTTGTAAAAGCGCCTAACGGCATTAAATCCGTTAGTTGCAAATGGGTTTATAAGAGGAAAAGAGAGATAAATGGAAATGTTGAAACCTTTAAAGCAAGGCTAGTGACAAAAGGGTATACACAAAAAGAAGGTATTGATTATGAAGAAACCTTTTCACTAGTAGCAATGCTTAAATCTATCAGAATTCTCTTATCCATTGATGCTTATTATGATTATGAGATTTGATAAATGGATGTCAAGACTGCATTTCTTAATGGCAATCTTGAAAAGGAAATCTATATGATGCAATTGAAAGGTTTCATAGCAAAGAACCAAGAGCATATGATATGCAAGTTGAAAAGGTCCATTTATGGACTTAAGCAAGCGTCTAGGTCATGGAACATCAAATTTGATCAAGTAATTAAGTCATTTGGTTTTGAATAAAATCTTGATGAACCATGTGTGTACAAAATACATTGAGACAAAGTAGTAATGTTCTTCGTGGTTTATGTTGATGATATTCTACTTATTGGGAATGATGTAGGTGTAATGTCATTGGTAAAGGTTCAATTGTCAAGCTTATTTGATATAAAGGACTTGGGTGAGGTTAACTTTATTTTAGGGATCAAGCTTTGGCGAGATTGCAAGAATAAAATGTAGGTTTATCACAAGTTGGATATATAGATAAGGTTCTAGAATAGTTTAGCATGCAAAACTCCAAGAAATGGTTGTTTCTTTTTAGACATTAAGTTCCTCTGTCTGATAACTAAAGGCCTAAGATTCTTGAGGAAGAAAATATGATAAGACAAATTTCTTATACTTCTGCAGTGGGAAGTCTTATGTATGCCATGCTATGTACTAGGCTGGATATCTGTTATTTAGTGGGCATGGTCAGTCGATATCAATCAAATTTAGGACCAAAACATTGGCAAGCAGTAAAACATATTCTCAAGTATCTACAGAGAACGAGAAAGTATATGCTTGTTTACAATAGTGAGGTTTTGATTCCCATTGGCTATACAGATTCAGATTTTCAATCAGATCTTGATTTCAGAAAGTCCACTTTAGGTTGTGTTTACCTCGGGAGGTGAAGCCATAAGTTGGAAGAGTGTTAAACAATCTTGTATTGCGGACTTCACCATGGAAGCCGAATATGTTGTTGCTTGTGAGACTGCAAAGGAAGCTATTTGGCTCAAGAAATTCCTTTTCAATCTTGGTGTTGTGAGAATGGAGCATGTTCCTATCACATTATTTTGCGACAATAGTGGAGCGGTTGCATAATCCAAAGATCCAAGAAATCACAAGAAAGGAAAGTACATTGAGAGCTTGTAGAGATGTAGTAGTAGCAAAGATTGAAAGTGCAAATAATCTAGCAGATCCCTTTACCAAAGCCTTGCCTTAAAGGACTTTCGAGTCACATTTGGAGGGAATGGGAGTTAGATTGGTTCATAATAGTCTTTAGGGCAAGTGAGAGATTGTTAGGATTATTGCTCTTAAATCCTATTGTATGATGTTATGTATGATATTATATATGACATTATTTATGACTTAATATTGTGATTAATAAAGTTATTTTATTGTTATCTAAAATAATAGTAACATGAATATTTGGACATTATTATATAGTCAATGAGATGCATAGTATGTAATTTATGTGAAAAGTCACAAAATATTGTTAACACCTTATTTTGCAACCCGCATTTAACCTCACTTGGAGGGTAAAAGGGTAATTTCACCTTGAAAATATGCATCTTGATTCTAGTCATTGGATCCTTAATCTCATTTCACCAAAATGATCTTGATGTTATAACGATCAAATTGACTGGTTATAAGCCCTAATCGGACCATCAGATTGAAAGTTATCATCAAATCAAGTTTTAATGGCCGGGATGCACTATCACAAATTGAGTCCGACCTTATGTGATTATGAACAATTGATTCTAATTGGTTATAATTATAATCAATTTGAAATTAATGATGTCATAATTTGATTGGTTAGTACTACATTTTATGGTAAGGTTGCATACACCTAATTAATTAGATAATTAAATATTAATTATTCAATGAGTAATTTGTGCAATTATCTTTTAATTAGGATAAATTTGGAACTAATTAAGTCTGAAATGAGAGTGATTAGAGCCATTTAATGTTAATTGGGAGCTAATTTGGGACCTATTAAATTTAATTGTGCTGAAACCATTTTCTAAAAAATGACCTCTGCTCACTTTTTCATCGATATCTCTCAGAATGTTTTAAATCTGTGAATGAGGTTAATTTTCTCAGAATCTAGACATCCGGAGCTTCAATTTGAGCACAAGAACGAGGCAATTCCAATCAAAATTGAGTCAGATATGATTTTTCGAAGTTGGCTTTACAAGCTATTATAGCAGCTACAGGAAAACCGAATTTTGGCTTGCTCCTCACTCCCACCAATCTCTACATTTAATGCTCCAGATTTCTCCCAAGGCTAAAATGAGGTTTAGTTTCATGATTCTTTATCAACCCTCATTAATGGCCTTTCATTCATATTTCCTCCACCACTACTATATAAACCCCCCCTCTCCTTCACTCCAAGACACACAAAAAAAACCACTCTTTTCTCCCCTCTTGAGTTCTAGGAAGTTGAGTAGTTTTGTCATATCTTGGTCTTCTTGAGACTCAAGGTATTGAGTGAGACTCACTCTTCCTCTTCCTCTTCTAACTCTTCTTTTCCTCCATCCTTAGGACCTCTCTCAAGAGTCTCCTCATCCACCATATGGATCTTGCATGAAGGTATAATCCTTTTCCCTAACTTGTTTTTTATGTTTTCATTTTGAGAATTTAAGATTAAAGCATGATAGTAATTATTTAAATTCCTTTGAATATGTTTGAATGTTCTTAATTGCTCTTATATGTTCTTCACATATTCTTGGTTGTTCATCATATGTTCATGCATAACACTAGTTTCGATCTTAAATTCACATAAAAATATGAAAAACATGTTTGTTTAATAATTCTTTCAAATTCTTAAATCTAGGATATCACCATCCACACACATTCACTAGAATTTATTTTTTAAATTCAAATGCAATGCTTAATAAATTGAATTAGGGTTTATCACATGCACACACATTAAATTCATCATGTAAATTGGTTGATACATTGGATGATATGATATAAGTATTAGCTACCATAGTCTAAAAGACCGATTTCACCGGGCAAGGTGGGTGCCTAACACCTTCCTACCTTGTAACATAGCCTTCGAACGTAGATCAAGGGTTAGTAGATCAAATGCTTGTCCATGTAATTTTCAATTTTTAGATTGTAACTAGGAAATAAAGCCATGTACTTTATCTTAGATTGTATCTAGGACCAAAGCTATGTAATTTTCCTATGACCAATGTAAATTCAATTGAAAATTAATAAAATGAGGAATTTTTCAATTTTGGTTTTCATATTTGTTCCAATAATTAAATAAGAGGCGACTCCATTGTAAAACTCTTAATCTAAAGGGGAAAATATAACTAGTCGAACCTCCATTTTGAAAGGCAATAACACGACTCCACCCATTCACGTGGGTTTGGCCCAACACCTATAATAAAATGAGCCGGGGGCGCGGTCTCTCACAAATATATAAATCATAAGTTCTTTGTAAACATTATCATACAGTCCATGAGATGCATAGTATGTGATTTATGTGAAAAGTCACGGAATATATAAATTACAAGTTCTTTGTAAACTCAAAATTTAGTTCGTATTCGGTGATGAAATTGGGCATTTCATCTGTGATGGTTATAACATATCAACTAAGATGATTATTCTTGATCATAGAAGTGGAGACTTTTAGTTGATGTGTTGATATATTTTAAGAGTTAAAATATATTGAACTGGACCGCTGTGAGATTTATTATACTTCTAACGACTGTCAGATGAATAATAAATCTCACGACTTCTATTTACATGAACTCTTAATCCTAAGAGGATAATAGACCTGATCATGAAGTGTAGGTTGTTTTGATATATTAAGAGTGAGATCTAAAGTAACGGTCAAAACCTCAGTATGTTGGGCAGCTACATTTAGTGTTAATGAAACATATATTTTCAAGATGAAATTCATAGTCTCTTAACGGAGATACAAAATATTCCCTTGAGATATGTTTAATTGGATTTCATAAATATATTATGAATAACATAGAGGATTAAACCAGGTATTCAAGAATAAGATGTAGTAATTTATAAAGTGGCAGTCTACATTCATGACTTTGTGTTACTATGAATATTTTATGAAGGGGTTGCATGTTTAATAAAGTCTTGGGATATAATTTATAAATAAGCTCTAGAGTGCAACTATATTTATATAGTAGTATTAAATATAGTTAATAGTAACTTTAGACTTGTCAAGAGTTGACAGAAAAGCCCAAGGTCCATTCGAGCTAGTGCCTTATTGGTTCATTTTGGTCCCACTCCAAGCCACATACTAATGGCCATTTGGAAAGGTCCAAAAAGCTAGTCCAATTAGATAATCACTTATATGAATAGAAACATACAGAATTTTGGTAAGAGAGATTATGAAATGGTTTGTTTGTGAGTGTGAGACTCTTTCTTATTCTCATTTTGAAAACTGATTGAAAGACCACACTACTTGGGCGTAAAGTGGAATTGGAGTGAAGATTAAAAGTGTTCCTGAGTATTTTTTATTTTTGTTTTGAATTTTACCACACCAAGGTACGTATTCTTGTTCTTGAATTCTAAAATCTATATAGTACATGTTAACAATTGTGAATGAAGTAGATCCATTAATTTTCCGTTGCGTATATTTTGTATGCAATACAAACATGTATTTAACCATCATATTGAAGCTTGTGGTTTGCTGGGTTTTTAATTGCAACTTGGGTTGATTTTGGTGGTTTTTTGGCGGTGGCCATGGACAGGGGCGGTCTAACATTATTTGGGGCCTAAGGTGAAAAATTTATACCAGACTTTTAATATGTAAATATTAATTAAACAAAATTTTTAATACTAATCAAATCAAGATTAATTTGATATATTAAATACATAATTTGGTGAACAATACCAACTAAACTAATGTTAATTTCATATAGAGAATTGAATATCGTAGTTGAACCATAAATATTAATATAAAGAAATACAGGATTAAAAAAACCTTATTTTGGATATATAAAGATGCATAGTTAAGTAAAGTTAAAATCTAATTTTTAATTTTAATACTTGTTTTTAAGATAGGGAGATAGATATTATTTGGTGTGTGGCTTTGTAGGATATCAGTTTATAAAAATTAAAGTCTCAAACTATAAATGGAGATTAATCTATAATTGATGATTTAACACATTTCCAAAATTTTTTTGAAACATTTTAGAGTTGCAATTGGGTTAGAGTTCTATTGGTCTCGTACATTAGGAGTCTTAATAGAAATGAAAAGGAAAAATGTGCTAAAATCCATATAAAATGTTCACAAAATGATGTGACATTAACTCTCATTGATGAAATTCATCAATCTAACTAATGAGTGTTTAAATCACTTTTTTCTGATTAGTCAAATGGCAATTTATAAGCTAATAGTAAAATTTGTAGTATCCTTCACATCACTAATAAAAAAAATGCAAAACCTTTAATATATATATATATATATATATAATATTATAAAAGTTTGAGCCTTTAACCATTGGAAGTGGGACCTTTTTCCCTAAGGAGAAATTTATTTTTGGGTGGGGCCTTAGGCCTAGGCTTAACTTGCCTAGGCCTTGGGCCGGCCTTGGCCACGGTGGTGGTTGGGTTGTTAGGTTTTTGTTTTGTTTTGTTTTTAATACTGTAGTGGTTATTAATTAAGATATTTTAATTTTTTTTACTCTTAAAATAGAAGATTTGATGTAGAGTGTATTATAAAATGGTGTGTTAAAATAGATAAAATAACTTTTTAACGTGTCAAAAAATAGCATATCTTTAGCTTAGCTGATGCTAATGCTCTTAGATGTTGGTGTGTAGTGAACTGAACAAGCCCAAATGCCTAAACCATCCAAAAGGTTTGTTGCAGTTCTATATAAACTTGTAGCTAACCAATGCCATGCACGAGAAAGCTATTGTGTATGAAGATGTAAGCAATTCTTTGTCTTTTCTTCTTTGATTGTACATTAGATTCTCAAAATTTCCTATCCTTGATATGAAACATTAAATTACGTAGTGAAAAATAGAAATCAAACTTAAATTTAGATTAAAATTAAGATTCCAACCCTTAACATTCTCAATTATCCAATAAATGTATGAAACTCAAATTTGAAGAACTACTTAATCAATGTTTCAAATAAATTGAAAGACAACTTTAAATTATTCTTTGTATCTTTTTTTTTTTTTGTTGCTTCATAGTAGTCACTAATAACTCCTTTTGTTTATATTTATTACAAATGTTGGTGTGAGCTATACATTAATTTGAACGTCAACGTTTTGAAGGTGGAGTCCATAATCTCTTTTCATAGAGACATGAAATATCCACTTGAGATAAGTTTAATTGGAATTAGTTATTCAAGGTGCTAGCCCCAACCACTTTAATAAAGAGTTACTAAAGTTTGTATTTAATGAAATTAGATTTCATAAAATATATACCTGACTAAAATATTAAACCAAGAACTCAAGGAATAAAATAGTGATTTACAAAGTGACAATTTATTAAGACTTCATTCATTATGGATGTTTCATGGAGATGTCAAATGATATTATATTAGGGTCTTAGGATATACTTTATTAATAAAGCCTAGAGTGCAATTATATTTCCTTATTGGTATTTGTTATATAATTAATGTTAACTTTGGGCTTGTTAAGAGTTGATGGAAGCCCAAAGCCCATTGGAGCTAGCCTTATTTGTCCCTTTGATCCCATCTCAAGTCACACACTAAAACCCAATTAGGCTGGCCCAAAATGCTAATCCAATTAGATAATCAATTGTTTATTTAATAAGATTTATTAAATAAAATAATTGTCTTTAGTAGTTAAAACGTATGTACAATTAAAAGAAGAGAAAATTGCTTTCTCCTTGATCTCTCTTAAACACAATTTTAAACAAAGAAAAGTATATATATGTAAGAATCGATTGAGAGACCACAAATCTTGGGCATAATGTGATAAAGATTGTAGGTCTTCTCAGAATACAATCGATTTTTTGTTTTTGATTTTCACTGAATCAAGGAATGTTTTCTATTTTTTGTTCTAGAATTCAAAGTTGTATGTTATCTCTCCATTAATAAAATAGACCCTTGTGTTGCTTCCCTTGCTTGTTCTGCATGAGATGGAAAATTATGTTTTCCAACACTTGAATCTTAGATTCTTGGTTAGTAGTCTCCATTAATGCACTTGAAACCGATCTTGTAGGGCGCATGTGAAGCGCATCCAATTTGTGCATAAACCTGATGCCCTCCACATCTTGGAACCATTCCATGCTTCTTGTTCCATGTAATAAGAGGCAATGAAAACCATGAGATGTGGTGGTATGTTGTCTAGAGCAAAGAATTCATAGAGCTTGATAAATCACCAAAAAGAATCTCCGCCTTTGAAATAAAACTCCATGAAAACTCGATGAGTTGCAATGGATTCAGTCATATCAATATTAACGGCTCTGGTACCACTTATTAGGAACCTAGTGGTTCTAGTTGGTGATGGTTAAGAATTGTAGGGGAATGTATGAGAATTGTAGGGAAATTGACTTAATTCGAAGTAATCACCCTCCACAGAGAAATATTAAGAAAGAGATCTAAAGAGGAAATGTACTAAGCAATCAATTATTTTCTTCTTCAATATGTAAAAATATGATTACAAGTAGGTATTTACAGAACCTTAAAGCTTTATATTGATGAGGCAAAATCCAGTTTCATTAGTTTGGCACTGTTTGTGGGAAGAACGACTATAAGCTGTTGAATTCTCTACTGACAAAGTTCCCCAAAATTGATAGACTCAGCTATGACTGCACCACTAGATCTGGTGATAATGACTCAACAAATGCAAGCACTAGTGGCTAATGTGCAAGAATTGATGAAACAAAATGAAGAGTTGAAACGGAAGGCGTGTCCTGAGGGTACGAGTATGTCACAGTCTCGATGCAACTACAATGACAATGACGACGAGGCCTAGAGTCCAGGCAATAGTAGAAGGGAAACTTTAGAACACATTATGAAGTCAACTTGCAGCAGTGATCTAATGATGAAGAACATAAGGAAGGAGTTAGATGAAGTCAAAAACTCCATGAAGGATAAGACAGCAGTAAACTTTGATGGTATGATCAAGAGGACAGACTCACCCTTCACTACTAGTGTTTTGGAGTATCCCTTGCCTCCCAAATTTTTTCTTCCTCAGTTGGAAGTTTACGATGGCATTAAGGATCCCCTGGATCACATAGGGGCATTCAAAACCATTCTGAGCCTCTAGTAGACCCCAGATGAAATCATTTGTAGGACATTCCTTGCGACCCTTAAGGGAGCAGCACAGGTGTAGTTCAGTAAACTGCTTGCGGCATCCATTGCAAATTTTGATAAGCTAAGTGACTCATTTGTCCGTCACTTCGTTGGGGACCGACCCCATAAGTGGCCCTCCTCCTATCTTATAACTGTGAGGTAGTAGGAAGGGGAAACCCTAAGAGAATATGTGAAGGGTTTCAACAAAGTAGTTTTGGAAATCGACAAAGCAGATGATTAGGTGATAATGACAACCTTCTAGGATAGGTTGAACAATCTAGATCCCATATTCTCTCTCGGGAAGACTCCTCCAACTTTAATGATGGACCTGTTGTTCAAAATGGGGAAGATGCACTGACTGCAAAGGGACTGATGGGTAAGCGAGAGAAGGAAGAAAATGCTGAGTTCCAGGGCAAGAAGAGAGATCGCAAAGATAATCTCACAGAAGCCAAGACTAGCAAAGGTGGCCAAGAGACATCATCAAAGAAAAAGCTAAATTTCACTATATTGCTGATGCTTGTGGACAAGATTCTCATGCAAATAAAGGATGAACCTACACTGAAATGGCCTAAACCATTGAGCTCGTCCTTAAAACAGAGAGATACGAAGAAATACTGCCATTGCCACTGCCACAAGGACCATGGTCATTACACTAACGAGTGCCGAGATTTGAAAGAATAGATAGAGATGTTGATCTAGAGGGAAAAGCTTTAGAAGGTTGTTAAGAAAGATTATCAAGCCCACCAGCGCACAAAGGAGAAATCTACTGACTACCATAAGGAAAAGGATTGGGACAATTTCAAGCTGATCGTGGGAGAGATAAGGAAGATCACCAGAGGACCGGTCATTAGTGGATCATATAAGTCCCTAAGAAAGGCTGTTCAAAGGTAAGTAAACATTTTTCATGTCAGACACCCTGTAGCAAAACATCATTGTGCCGGGAATGATGACATTGTTTTGTCAGAGCTAGATGTGAATGGGATCAAGTAGCAGAACAACAACCCCCTTGTCATTATGCTAACCATTGAAGGGTACAACACCCAAAGAGTGCTAGTGGATAATGGAAGCTCGACAGATGTAATATACATGACAGCTTTCTAGCAGATGAAGTTGGATTCAAAATGCCTTAGACCCTTCGGATCCCCATTGGTCAGTTTCAGTGGAGATCGTGCTTACCCAAATGGCATCATTTCATTGTAGGTTACAGTAGATTCTTACCCCGCTTAGGTGACGAGGGTGGTGGACTTTTTGATCGTCGATTGCCCTTCATCTTATAATGTGATTCTTGGACAATCGACCCTTAACCACCTTAAGGCTGCAAGTTCCACATACTATTTGAAAGTAAAATTCCCGACCCCTCATGAGATTGGAGAAATCATTGGAAACCAGCTTTTAGCTAGGGAATGTTACCAAGCAATCCTGGCATCCAGAGAAAATCACACTTGGATGGTAGAGGAGGGACCACTCAAGCCCATGGAGGAGGCAGAAAACATCGAGCTAGTGGAAGGAGACCTATCCAAAACCACCAAGGTAGGAAAGGAACTTCGACAATCTTTAAAGGACTAGCTAGTGAAGTTTTTGAAAAAGAACTTGGATATCTTTGCGTGGAGTCATGAAGATATGCCAGAGATTGACGAACGAGTAATACAACATAGTCTTAATGTTAACCCAAAAAAAAAAGCCTGTTTAACAGAAGAGACGAGTATTCACTCTAGAGTGAAATAAAGTAGTAATGGAAGAGGTGGAAAAGCTTTTAGCTATTGGATTCATTCTAGAAGTCTACTACCCCAAATGGCTCGCCAATGTTGTCATGGTAAAAAAGTCCAACGGAAAGTGGAGAATGTGTGTGGACTTCACTGATTTAAATAATGTAGGCCCCATAGACAATTTTCCCCTTCCCAGAATTGACTAGCTCGTTGATTCGATAGCTGGTTGTGAACTACTAACCTTCATGGATGCTTTTTCAGGTTAAAAATAAATCTTAATGAAGAAATAAGATTAGGAGAAAACTACATTCATCACTAGCTAGGACCTATATTGCTATAAAGTTATGCCGTTCGGATTGAAGAATGTAAATGCCACCTACCAAAGATTGGTAAACCAGATGTTCAGCAAGCAAATAGGCAGGACCATGGAGGTTTATGTGGATGATATACTCATAAAAAGCAAATAAGCAAAGACCCACCTTGAAGACCTATAAGAGACATTCAATAATTTGAGAAGGTATAGAATGAAGCTCAACCCTGCGAAGTGTGTTTTTGGAGTCTCGTCAGGAAAATTCCTAGGCTTTATAGTATCTCAATGAGGAATTGATGCAAATCTAGAGAAGGTTAGAGCCATACTTGACATAACTTCTCCCAAGACGGTTAAAAAAGTGCAAAGGTTGACAAGGCGAGTGGCAGCATTAAATAGGTTTGTCTCGAAGGCTACTGATATGTGCCTCCCCTTCTTTAAAACTCTTAAGCAAGCTTTTCATTAGACAGACGAGTGCAAGGTAGCCTTTTAGAACCTCAAAGAGTATCTGAACAAGCCTCCACTACTAAGCCCGTCAATAGAAGGAGAAGATCTGTTTTTGTATCTAGCTGTATCACAAACAGCCGTCAGTTCAGCATTGATCTGTGAAGAATCCACGATACAACAGCCCATGTATTACACAAGTCAGACTTTCCAAGGTGCCAAAGCAAAGTATCCATATATAGAGAAGATGGCCTTCTCATTAATTGTGGCTTCGAGGAAGCTTCGTCCATACTTCCAAGCCCATGCCATCATGGTTATGATGGATCAACCAATCCAAAAAGCAATGAGCAAACTAGCCGCTATACGGTGCATGGTCCAATAGGCTGTTGAGCTAAGCTAGTTTAATGTTGAGTATTGGCCAAGAATAGCAATCAAAGCTCAAGCTTTAGCGGATTTTATTGCAGAATTCAATCTTCCAAACCTTGATTGAGAAGCAGAGTATTGGACGATCTACACAGATGGCTCATCTGTTGCAGGGCTCGGTGGCATCGTTATCATCATAACGTCACTTGAGAAGGACGTCCTTAAGTATGGGGTTCAACTCTAGTTTCCAACAATAAACAATGAGGCAAAATATGAAGCAGTCCTTACTAGCCAGAGAATTGCAAAAGCCTTGGGGATCAAGAATTTGAAATTAAGGATTGATTCTAAGTTGATTGTAGGGAAAATAACCAACGAGTATGAAGCAAAGGAAGAGAGAATGAAGAGATACCTTAAGCTGACAGCTTAACTCATTGACAAATTTGATGACGTAAAATTCGAGGAAATCCTAAGGGAAAACAACTCAACTGCTGATAAGGTCGCTAAATTGGCGTTAATTGAAGATGCCTCAGCAACAACAAAGTTACCTATGGAAGTCCAGAAAATCCCTAGTATCGATGGACTGCAGACTCTCTCGTTATAGTAATCAAACACCTTGATGGACTTGATCCTGTCTTACGTTAGAGACGGCCAACTCCCATCTAACTTGTTAGAAGCAAAGGAGTTCAGAGTCAGAGCAGCCAGGTTCATTGTTTTGAATGGTGAACTTTACAAAAGAGGATTCTCAATGCTGTACCTAAAATGCCTAATTCCTGAAGAAGCAATGTATGTGTTGTGAGAAATACATGAAGGTGTATGTGGCAACCATTCAAGACCTCAATCTTTGGTAGGAAAGACAATTAGGGCGGGCTGCTTTTGGCCAACTATGCAAAAAGATGCAGTTGAACTTGTCAAGAAATGTGATAAGTGTTAATGGTTCGAAAGTAGTTATTCCTGCCAAAGAACACCAACAGGAGAAACTCCATTCAAATTGGCATTCAGCACTGAAGTAGTTATCCTCGCTAAAGTTGGAGTATATAGTCTTAAGCAAGCTTATTATGATGAAAGTACAAACAATGACGAGCTAAGACTTAACTTGGATTGTTTAGCTGAAGTCAGAGATGAGGTAGCCCTAAGAATAGCC
The DNA here is from genome assembly GCA_032878915.1 of Castanopsis chinensis. Classification (NCBI taxonomy): domain Eukaryota; kingdom Viridiplantae; phylum Streptophyta; class Magnoliopsida; order Fagales; family Fagaceae; genus Castanopsis; species Castanopsis chinensis. The sequence goes on along the minus strand of JAVQMG010000102.1, from coordinate 7,490,639 downwards.
CAGTATCAACAAAAAATGCAAAAGTACCATAATCAGAGGGTGAAGCTTAGAAGGTTTAATCTAGATGACGTGGTGCTACAAAAAGTCTCATAAGCTACTAAAGATTCGGCTCAAGGGAAGTTAGGGCCTACTTGGGAAGGTCTGTATAAGGTCGTCTATTACTCCAGAAGAGGAAGCTATTACCTGAAGGACGTGGACGGCAAGCCATTGCCACGTCCTTGGAATGTGGAACATCCCAAGAAGTACTATCATTGTGAGATGCCTTGGTTTAATAAGCTCTATCTGTGAGAGCACCTCGCCTGATGATGCATCAGATAAGCGAGATTTTATTGCATTTCTTCTCCTTCACGTATTTTAATTAAGTTATTTTCAGTTGTTTCCTTGTAATCCCCTTGTATATGAGGATGCATGAAATAATAAGGCTCTCTAAGCCATCCCCTTTTCAGTAAGTTTGAGAAAGTTTTAAGACTAAGATCAAAGATGAAAAGGAAGGACCTAAGACCAAGCGATAAGTTCAAATCACAAACGTGTAGTGACAAATTATTATAAAAACTCAAATGTTGGGTTAAAATCATAAACGTGGTAATAACTCAAGCGACTCAAAAGTCGAGTTAAAATCATAAATGTGGTAAAAACTCAAGCGACAAGTTAAAATCACAAATTATGATAAAAACTCAAATGACGAGTTAAAACCATAAGTATGGTGATAACTCTGACGATGAGTTAAAATTACAAATTATGATAAAAACTCAAATGACAAGCACAGTAAGAACTCTGACGATGAGTTAAAATCACAAAAAATGATGAAGACTCAAATGACAATTTAAAGTAATGGGTATGATAAAAAATATAAACAACATAAGTAAGAGAACTTCAAAGTTCAAACCATGACAAGCTCTTTAGGGTGAAGGCTAAAATAGGTAAACAAAGCCTAAACGAATGCATTGTTCATAAAAACAAAAGCCTCAAAACAGGAGGCACCCATTGTTTCTAAGTTAAAAGCCTTAAAACAGGAGGCACCATTGTTTTTAAGTTAGAGTGTTAGGACATATGTAGTTCAAGTTTGTTAACATATGTAGCTATTTTATGTAATTGGCTTATCCTTAGACAAAACGCACTTTACTTGTAATTGGGTAGATTTAGGATGTGTTTAACACTTCAAGAAACAGTGTTTCAAGATTCAGTATTGAAGTCATCAAGTCTGTCCAAGAAACAAGCAAGGAAGTGCAAGTTACTAAAGCTCGACACCGGGCTCGACACCGGGCTCGACACATGCATCTATCGAGCTTTAAGAAGCTGTTTAACCCCGAGCCTCGACAGCTTCTCGATAGATCCTCGACACCTCTATCTGTCAAGAATTAAAGAAAACAAATTTTTTGTTCTGTTTCAAGTCCAATCCATGAATGTGTCTTTGGGACTTCTTTTCTCCTAACCCTAGACATATAAAAGGATTGATTTAAGGGCCGTCAAGAGTGATGCAAGTTGCACAAGCATTGAGAACTTCTTGTTTATGCAATTTGTGATCTGAAAGACAAAGTTCGTGCCCTAATTCATCTTTGATGATTTGAAGAACTTTGCAGCCAACAACTCTCTCTCTAGTTGGTGTTTGAAGTCGCGTACTAGGATCTGCGCATCTGGTTAGTCACGTACTTGGGAGCCGTGCATTGAAAGGAGAAACTGTCACTAAAGAGCAAGTCCAATTGGGTATTGGGGTAAGGGTTCAACTATGGGTTGGTAAGGTACTTGGGATTCCTTTCTTGTAACCGCTTGTTATGATAATAGTGGAGTTTCGGGAGTGGTGACTTTAAATCACCTGGTGGGGTTTTTGCCGTCAGGTTTTCCCCATTCGTAAATAAATCACCGTATCATTTATTTTCCGCTGCATAACTTAGTTTTGGTGATTTGTTTGTGCTGCCACGTGATATTGCATGTTAACACAAGGATCTACTTCATTCATGAAAGAGAAAATGTAACCTTGAATTCTTGACAAGCCCAAAATTACCATTTATTATCTCTAATAACACTATATAAATATAATTGCACTCTAGGCTTTATTAATAAATTATATCCCAATTTATTAAAAATTTAACCCCTTCAGGAAAATATTCGTAGTAAATAAAATAAAACATGCTATGGCAAAAAAACTGATACAACAAAAATAATAAAAGATGTTATAGCAGAACAATTGATACAACAAATGAAATAGAAGATGTTATAGTTGAACAATTCATACAATAAATGAATTAAAAGTGGCTACAGTAGAGCAACCAATACGGCAAATGAAATAAATGACGTTACAACAGAACAATTGATAAAAAAATGAAATAAAAGAGGCTATAGCAGAACAACTGATGCAACAAACACAATTTCTAACAAGTGAGATTACGTGTATTCACAATCAAAGTCATGAGTTAGAACTCTCAGCAAAAGGTGAACCAAGAAGGAACTCAAACTCCAATTTCAACAACCTTGTCGTAGGTGTAGACACTCGATTTTGCATCCATAATTTAATCTTTGAAGATGGCTGACCATTCATATACCCAAAATTTAGCATTGCATTGCATGCATTAATTCATTCATTGCATAGAAATGATCTTGAGATTTTATCTGTCATAACGGTATGCTAGATTTCCCAATCTGACTGTTAGGTTGAAAGATATCATATGATCAAGTTTTCACAGTCTGCATGCATTTTGTTTAGGTGGAACTGACCACGCATGATTAATTTAAATTAATTTTGATTGGTTAGTTTCAAAAATAAGTCTGCTTGCATAGGAATAAAGTGGATGATCAGATAATAAAGAAGTTGTGGATAATCACATCTTTTTAGAATATTTATCTATAAGATAATTATCACTTTAAAGACCAGAATATCAAGAAAAATGTATTAATTTTTAGAATATGCATAAAAAGCAAGTCTAGGTGCAATTTTCTGCTAAAAAATCCTCAAGAAAGGTGTCCAAATCGAACCAAAACACGAACGTGGACCTGGCACCCAAGAGGTCCCGTCGACACTCTTGGAGTGCCTGTTTGTCAAATACATGTTTGTATCGCATATAAGATATACACAGCAGAAAATTAGCAAATCTACTTCATTCGCAATTGATAATATGTACTATGTAAATTTCAGAATTCAAGAATATGAGAGTATACCTTGGTGTGATGAAATTCAAAACAAAAAATCAGAAGTACTCAGGAACACTTTTAATCTTCACTCCAATTCCACTTTACGCCCAAGAAGTGTGGTCTTTTAATCAGTTTTTAAAAGGAGAATAAAAGAGTGTCTCGCACATGCATACACACCATTTCATATATACTTACCAAAATTCTGTATGTTTCTCTTCTTATAAATGATTATCTAATTAGGCTAGCCTTTTGGGCTTTTCCAATTGGACTTTAGTATGTGGCTTGGAGTGGGACCAAAAGAGACCAATAAGACACTAGCTCTAATGGGTCTTGGGATTTTCTATCAACTCTTGAGAAGTCTAAAGTTACCATTAACTATATTTAATACCACTATATAAATATAATTGCACTTTAGTCCTTATTTATAAATTATATCCCAAGACTTTATTATACATGCAACCCCTTCATAAAATATTCGTAGTAATACAAAGTCATGAATGTAGACTGCCACTTTATAAATTACTACATCTTAATCCTTGAGTACTTGGTTTAATCCTCTATGTTATTCATCATATATTTATGAAATCCAATTTCATAAATATATACTATAGTAACTCTTTACTAAAGTAGTTAGGCCTAACACTCTGAATAACCAAACCCATTAAACTTATCTCAAGGGAATATTTTGTATCTCCGTTAAGAGACTATGAATTCTATCTTGAGAATATATGTTCGATCAACACTAAATGTGGTTACCCAACATACTAAGGTTTTGATCGTGTCTTTAGATCTCACTCTTGATATATCAAAGCAACTTACATTTCATGATCAGGTTCGTTATCCTCTTAGGATTAAGAGTTCATGTAAATAGAAGTCGTACGATTTATTATTCATTTGACAGTTGTTAGGAGAATAATAAATCTCACAGCAGTCTAGTTCAATATGTTTTAACTCTTAAAACATACCAACATATCAACTAGAAGTCTCCACTTCCATGATTAAGACAAATCATCTTAATTGATATGTTATAGTCTTCGCAGATGAAATGCCCAATTTCATCACTGACTAAAAACTAAAATTCTAAGTTTACGAAGAACTTATGATTTATATATTCTATGACTTTTCATATAAATCACATACTATGCATCTCATGAACTATATGATAATGTCCGAATATTCATATTACCATTATTTTAGATAATAATAAAATAACTTTATCGATCACAATATTAAGTCATACATAATGTCATTCTTAATATCGTATATAGCATCATACAAAAGGATTTAAGGGAACTAATCGTAACAGTGCCGATTGGCCTAAATGCTGGCTCGGCTCGGCTCGGGAGCTTCTTGATTGAGATAAAACCTATCTTTTTTGAATTTATAGAGATAAGGATGCATTCCAATTCGTATCTGATCTCATTCAGCTTAATTTTTAAGCATCACAAACTATTTAAATAGAGGAAAAAAATCATAGTTAGGAAATCTTCTTTTCTGACTTCTCTGCTCCCCTTACGTTAAAAACGTTTTGGAGGCTTGTGCTTTAAGAACTTCTTTTTTGTAAGTAAAGTATTTTAGACCTTAAAGAAGTGAAAACTTCTTTGATTTCTAAAATATTCTTTTATTTGAAGAGCAAGCTCATGCAAGAGGTATTTAATTATATGCTTTTGTCTGTCTTTTTTCCATTTCATTAATTAGTATGTTGTGGTTGATCATTGCATGAATGTGGTTAATACGTTATTATTATTATTATTATTATTATTATTATTATTATTATTATTATTATTATTATTATTTTTCTTTGTTTTCTTTGACATGTTCTTTAGTTGATTGTTTGTTTTAATTTTTTCTTTCATTTCAAAATATGCTAATGATCATCAAAACCTTTTTTTTTTTTAAAAAAAAAACCCAAAACTGGTTTGTACTTTCATTAAATATAGATCTGAATTTTTTCTGGTCTCAAAATTGATCTTTATTTTCATTAAATACAGATTTGAATTTTTTTTGGTAACACTGTATTTTCATTAAATACAAATCTGAATTTTTTTTCTAGTTATAAAACTAATCTATATTTTCATTAAATACAGATCTAAAAATTTTTCTAAAAAAGTTTTCTTTTTTATAAAATTGCAGATTTTAAAATTTCAAAGTAGAAATTAAGAGTTAGGTTAAAGTCTTTCTTTTTTAATATGTGATGCATGCATAATAGGTTTGTCTCATGAATATGAATCCTCTTTTAAATTTTTTTTTTTCTTTCAAAAACAGATATGATTTTTTTACAAATCAAATCTTTTTTTTTTTTTTTTTTACTTTTCAAAAACAGCTTTGATTTTTTAAAATAAAATCTCATCTTTTTTAATTTTACAAACAATAGATCTGATTTTTACAAATCAAGTCTAATTTTTTTAATTTTCAAAATAGATCTGAATTTTCTTTAAAAAAGAGAGGACATTATTCATTAGGCAAATTTATTTAAATTAATTTTTGTCAAGTGTTTGTCATGTGTATTATAACATGTCATTCAACATCATACAAAAAGGGTATATAATGGTCATTAGAGTCTGGAAGACCAGACTCTGTCTAGGTGGAATGGGTGCCTAATACCCTCCCATTCCGTAACCTAGCCCCCGAACTTAAGTTTTTGGTTAGGAGATCAGTGTTTTGTCTTAAATTTTGGTAGATTGTAACTAGGATCAATGCTTTGTATTTTTTTTTTTTTGCATAGATTGTAACTAGGACCAAAGCCTTGTATGGTTAATATACCAAATTGTACTTTTTCTATTCAATTAAAACATTTGATGTATTTTGAATATGCAATTTGTATTTGTCTTTTTCTTATTTTTTTGTATAAAAAATAAGTGGTGACTCCACACAACTACCCAAAAGAGAGGTGCGTTAAAGTGCCTAATTCTTTTTTTTGAGAACACCCTTGTGGTCTCTCATAGTGGCTTCTCTACTGGGGATGTCAAGGGCTAAGCTTCATGTTAGACTTTAAGTGACCAATTATATACCTCTGTTTTTTTTTTTTTTTTTGTGTGATGTTTTTTTTTGTTTGCTTACATATGTCTTGTATTGTTCTTATGTCTTGTATTGTTCAGATGATATTTTGTTTGTGTTGCCATGTTCATTGTTAAAAGCATTCCTTAACTGTCATAGTGCATGCCATCAAAACAAAAAATATGCATGCACCCATCTCAACATATGGTGGAAGTAATCGTGGATCACCGGTCTTCATTAGATCTGGGTACCCAGTGGCGAACTCACCAACTCATACCCCAAAATCACTGGATCATTTCTTGTTGACTATAAAGGATAAACCATGCGGTTTGGACCAATGTAATGTTCATTATATTATAAGTTGGGAGGTGTGATGTCCTAGCTATGGGAAACAATGAAACAACAAACCCACCCTACAATGTAATGACTTAGAACCTACTCTTAGGCCGGCCCATGTTAAAATTGCATTGCATTTTGTGTGTTCGTTTGGTTGATAGATTGATGTAGATAGGGACCTAGCTTTGTTTGACCTAATAAAGCCTTTTCTTAGTGGAGAATTTGGTCAAGATTAGAGGGAAGACTCCAAAGAGAATCCAAGACCAACAGTCAAGTTAGTAGTTCTAGTTCCAAGCCTATCATGGTACTAAAGCCCATAAGCATAGAAGGAACTACACTGTTACAACTGTTAGGATGTGTGCCCTTAAATCCTATTGTATGATGCTATGTATGACACTATGTATGACATTATGTTGTTATAAACAAAGTTGTTTTATTATTATCTAAAAATAATGGTAACATGAATATTGAGACATTATCATATAGTCCATGAGATGCATAGTATGTAATTTAGTCACAGAAGATATATATCACAATTTCTTTGTAAACTCAGAATTTTAGTTCGTAGTCGGTGATGAAATTGGGTATTTCATCTGCGAAGGCTATAACATATCAACTAAGATGATTTGTTTTAATCATGAAAATAGAGATTTCTAATTGGTATGTTGATATATTTTAAGAGTTAAAACATATTGAACTAAACCGCTGTGAGATTTGTTATTCTTCTAACGACTATCAAATGAATAATAAACTCACGACTTTTATTTGCATGAATTCTTAATCCTGAGAGAATAATGGACCTGATCATGAGGTGTAGGTTGCTTTGATATATCAGGAGTGAGGCCTAAAGAAACGATTAAAAGCTCAGTATGTTGGGCAGCCACATTTATTGTTGATGGAACATATATTCTCAAGATGGAATTCATAGTCTCTTAACAGAGATATAAAATATTCCCTTGAGATAAGTTTAATGGGTTTGGTTATTCTAAGTGTTAGGTTTAACCACTTTAGTAAGAAGTTACTAAAGTATATATTTATAAAATTGGATTTTATAAATATATGGTGAATAAATTTAAAGGATTAAACCGGGTACTCAAGAAGTTAAGATGTAGTAATCTACAAAGTGGCAATCTACATTCATGACTTTGTATTACTACGAATATTTTATAAAGGGGTTGCATGTACAATAAAGTCTTGGGATATAATTTATAAATAAGGGCTAGAGTGCAACTATATTTATATAGTGGTATTAAATATAGTTAATGGTAACTTTGGACTTGTCAAGAGTTGACAGAAAAGCCTAAGGCCTATTGGAGCTAGTGTCTTATTGGTCACTTTTAGTCCCATTCCAAGCCACACACTTAAGCCCAATTGAAAAGGTCCAAAAGACTAGGCTAATTAGATAATCAGTTAGATACAAAGGGAGAAACATACATAATTTTGTGTGAGTGAAAATTATAACACTATTGTGAAATGGTGTATGTGTAAGTGTTAGACACCAAGTGCTATATCCTAGCATTTATCTCAAATGTTCTACAACATCAAATGCAGGATGTAGAACTAGCTTTGGACATAATGCTAAGTCTGAAGGAGATGTTTGGTGAGCAAGGCCGTTCTGCAAGGCAAGAAACCATGAGGCAAATTTATAATACCAAAATGGCTGAAGGTAGTTCAGTGAAGGAACATTGTCTTACAATGATCTCTAATCTGAATACATTGGAGGTTTTAGGTGCTGACATTGATGGAGAATCCCAAGTGGATATGATACTCTTGTCACTACTGGAATCATTCAAGGAATTCAGACTTAATTATAACATGAACAAAAATATTTATTCTTTGTTTGAATTAATGAATGAGTTAGTGACGGCGGAAGACATCCTTGGTACTTCTAGTGTTGAAGCCAATGCAGGTGAAGCTTCTACTTCTCAACCTAAGTTGAAAGGCAAGGGTAAGAAGAAGAAGAAAAAGAAGGACTTCACTAAGCAAGAAGGTAAGAAAATTCAGTATGTTGGGTAGCCACATTCATGAGTGAGGTCTAAAGAAAGGATAAAAACCTTAGTATGTTGGGCAGCCATATTTAGTGTTGATGGAACATATATTCTCAAGATGGAATTTATAGTTTTTTAATGGAGATACAAAATATTCTCTTGAGATAAGTTTAATGGGTTTAGTTATTCAGAGTGTTAGACTTAACCACTTTAGTAAGAAGTTACTAAAGTATATATTTATGAAATTGGATTTTATAAATATATGATGAATAACTTTAAAGGATTAAATCGGGTACTTAAGAAATGAAGATGAAGTAATCTACAAAGTGAAAATCTACATGCAAACTTAGACCATACTTCCAGGCTTACGCCATGGTAATCTAGATAGACAAACCATTGCGAGAGGCAATGAACAACCCGGAGGTAGCCGGAAAATTGGTTTTATAGGCGATAGAGCTCGACATGTTTGACATACTATACCGACCAAGAATTGTGATCAAGGTTGAGGCCTTAGCTGACTTCGTCTTCGAATTCATAACAAATGAGGATGATGAGAAGGAACCAGCACTATGGGTGATACAGACGAATGGCTCGTCCAACCAATGCACTAGAGGAGTTAGGGTCGTCATTTAGTCACCAGAAGGGGATTTGATAGAATGTGCAGTCCATCTCCAATTCTCGACCACTAACAACAAAGTTGAGTATGAAGCAGTCCTAACGGGTCTCAACCTAGCTAAAGCAGCAGGGTTCTTGTTAGTAGTCATACATAACACTCTCAAGTTATTGTCAGGCATATCAATGGAGACTATGAGGCTAAAGGAGAACGGATGAAGGAATACTTTAGAATTGTTAAAGAAAGGATAAGCTAGTATTTCTTGGCTAGATTAATGCAAATCACAAGGGAAGAGAATGAGCAAGTTGACCGTCTAGCCAAAGCAGGATTCGCATAACATGGTCATCAATAGTCTAATATTATCCTTCATCTAGTACTCACTTGCCATTGACAGAATAGATGTATAGGTAATCCCAACGAGAGTTAAGTGGATGACACCAATTGTCTTTTACCTCAAGAATGAGATGCTACCAAAAGACCACAATGCTTCTCAAAGGCTAAAGGTGCAATTATCATGCTTCATGCTGATGAGATGCTTGGTCCCTGACGAAGCAGACTACGTCATGAAGGAAGTCCATGAGGGAGCATGTGGAAACCATTTGAGAGTACGATCGCTGGTTCATAAACTCATACGAGCAGGGTACTATTGGCCCATTATGCAGAAGGATACCCAATCCTAAGTGAAGGTGAGCGACAGATGCCAACGCCTTAACAACATCATATGGCAACCATGAGAGTAGCTTACCCCAATGAACTCTCCTTGGCCTTTCGCTTAGTGGGGGCTCGACATAATCGAACCTTTCCCCATGGCAAAGCGGCAGCTCAAGTTCCTCTTCGTAAGGATCAACTATTTCACTAAATGGGTTGAGGCAAAACCTTTGGCCACTATCACTGAGAATAATGTCTGAGGCTTTGTCTAGAAACACATCATTTTCCGCTTTGGAATCCCAAAGTTTTCGTCTCTGATAATAGAAAGCAATTCAACAATGATGCATTCAAGGACTTCTACAGTTGGGAATCAAAAACCTCCATTCATCACAAAGGGGATATGACAAGATGAATTACCAAGTGTGTTATGGGCACACAGAATGACAATCCGCACGTCTACATGTGAGACACCCTTCTGCCTTGCATTTGGGAGTGAAGTTGTTATCCCAGCAAAAGTTGGATTAACCAGCTATAGGGTAGCCCACCATGACAAAGGAAGGAATGAAGATGGAATGTGCCTATAGCTGGACCTTTTGGATGGAGATAAGGTGACAACTGAACAATGGATCGCGTGCTATCAAGACCTCATAGCTAAGCACTACAACACCAAATTCAAGCCCCAATTCCTCGAGATCGGAGACCTTTTCCCAAGGAAGGTAACGACGGCCATCAAAGACCCCACACAGGGTAAGTTAGGCCCCAACTGGGATGGACCTTCCAAGATCATTGACTGCTATAGGAAAGGCACCTACCACATGAAGGACAAAAACTACACCACCCCTGGACCGTTGAGCACCTAAGGAAGTACTACTAGTAGTTGTACCAGAAGCTACAAGCTATATTTTTTTAAGTTCTGTTAAGGTTTCAAGTTTTAGGTCTTAAAGTTCGGTAGGCGAATTTATCTACATCTTGTATTCAAGTTGTATTTAATAAAGGGACTATTTACAAAAAAAAAAAAAAAATTGTCTATAAGCAATAAAGGCTTTAGGAAAAATTGAAAAGTCCTACCTATGGGGTGGACGAATCCCCAAGGATATTGACGGGTACCTTAGTCCAAAAATACTAAGTCCTTCCTACTGGTGAATGGATCCCCAAGAATACTGACTGGTACCTTGGTCCAAAAAAATTCCTATGTCCTACCTACAGGGTGGAAGAAACCCCAAGGATACCGACGGGTACCTTGATCCAAAAAATATTTCTGAGTCCTACTGATGGGGTGGATAGGTCGTCAAGGATATTGACAGGTACCTTGATCCAAACAAAAAATTCCTGAGTCCTACCTATGGGGTGGATGGGTTGCTAAGGACACCGACGGGTGTCTTGGGCCAAAACATTACCAAGTCCTACCTACGGGGTGCACAAATCCCCAAGGACACCGACAGGCGTCTTGGTCCAAAAAATTACTAAGTCTTGCCTACAGGGTGTATGGATCCCCAAGGGTACCTACAAGTACCTTGGTCTAAAAAATTCCTAAGTCCTACCTACGGGGGGAAGGATTACCAAGGACACCAACAGGTGTCTTGGTCCAAAAATTACTAAGTCCTACCTACAGAGTGGGTGAATCCCCAAGGATACTGACAAGTACCTTGGTCCAAAAAAAAAAAAAAAAATCTTAGTCCTACCCATGGGGTGGATCGATTACCAAGGATATTGAAGGGTGTCTTAGTCCAAAAATTATAATCATACTTACAAGGTGGATGGATCACCAAAGACACTAACGGGTGTCCTAAGGGTAGATGGTAATATATATATATATATATATATATATATATATATTCCATATATCCCCAGCGAATGAAAATGGAAGGAGAAAAATCTTGCACAAGAACGACGATGGTAGTAAGAGCATTCATGCAACTCTATTAAAAGAAATTACGATTGTTTTGAAAAAAAAATTAAAGAAAAATGTCACCTGTGCCAAAACAAGGCACCCAAATTTTTCTTAAAATAGAATTAAAATTACAAAATAAAGGGAGAAGTGAACATAAGGCATTTTTAGGCGGTGAGGGCAGGCTTAGTTTTGTCTTCCGTCGTCTCTTCACACTGAGGTGGACCATCGCCTTGGACTACCTAGGAGCTACGATCTCTTTAGATGTGTCCTCATCTACATCCTCGATATGAATGACCTCAACGTCCCCTTTAGGGGCCATTGGGACCATGATCTTGATCTGGACAGGGGAAAAGTCCACATCTGGGAAAAGGAAGATGGCTTGCTTTCGGAAGTCTTCAAAGCCTTTGCCATATTGAGACCTTAGCAAGTTAAAGAACAATTGTGAGTCCTTGAACTATTCAATGGCATCTGCTTTGGCCTTGTCAAAACTCTCTCAAACGAAGGTCACATCAACCGTTAGGATATCGTTGGCCTATGTCAGTTCCTTAGCCCGACGAGAAGCAACATCGAGCTTTTTTACTTAATCCATCAGTGCAGTGACTTCTCCTTTGAGGGTGCGTACCCCCCTCCCACGTATTTCTTCATCTGCTCTGCCTTCTCTTTTAGACAACTCCTTAAGTGCTTGATGATGGCCTCCTTAGTAGCACACCTGATCTAGAGGTGCACGCATCCTCACCAAAGCCTAAAAAGAACAGACGGTTAGTATGTTTGCACTACATGATGGAGTAAAATTATAACTTTAAATAACTCACCTTATCATATCAAAGAGGCAAGAGTCCCCCAGGGTCTCCGTCTCATGGTCACAACACTCGTCAGGGTTTGCATCCTTGACAATAGAATGAACCGTCTGAACGTCATACTGCTTATCTCTTACAAGATGGAAAACTTGCAGGGAAATTGGTTCATTGATGATGGGGTCGTGAGTTATCATTAAACCCTTGCCCATACCATGATAGGGATGGTTAGGAGTGACTTAAGAACCCGTTGGATCCAAAGCGATGGGTTGATTGACAATCTTCTTCAGCGGACACTCCCCATCACCTTGGTTCTTCCTCTTTTGGTCCATGTTGGCAGTAGGGACAGACGAACTAGCAGCTTTGAGTTAAAGGGTTGTAGCCTTCTTCACCACCAAAGCCCTCTTCAGCCCTAATTCCATCTCTACAACACCAAGAGTGGGAATAACATAAGAACAGACAAATCAAAATAATGAAAGTAAAGGATTAATAAGGATGGACAAAAGTACTTATGTCGGCTGGATTGAGTGTCCAACCTTCTTGCAACAATAGTCACTATGGGTGTTCTACAATACGCGTGGAAAGTGTCAAACATGACCAACTTCGTCCAACTCCTTTCAGCCAAAGGGATCCATCCCAAAAAATCCCTCTACTCCTCGCTAATCTCCATAGGAGCTTGGGTTGATGGTCCAAAACAAGAAGGAAGGGTTAGCGAAGAAATAACAAGAATGTAAAAGAAAGAAAAGAGGTAACATTTGATTTTACAAAGAATGATTAGTTATACTATGGACAACTTACCAGCTGTGTCTAAGTCTCCCCAAGTATTATCAAACTCAACTGCATCCACCCATTTTTTTGGGTCTACAAACCCAATTCGTCCCTTGAACAAAGAAATATTTACACTTTCAATCACGATTGGAATTAGGAACATTCGTCACCAGTTTCAACGTTGCCTTTTGTGTTACAAAATTATGAAAACCCTTCGATGATGTTATTTTTTAGGGTTTGTAGCAATATAAGAACTCATCCAAAGTAAGCTAACAGTGACCCCCAACTCATCTGCCCCCATAACACCATAGCATTGATGAAGATCCTCTAGGCATTGGGGTAGATTTAATTGACGCACATGCGTAGGTAATTCTCAAGCTGATGATGTAGCACAATAAGGGGCAGCCACAGCCCCGCAACGAAGAAAGACTCATAAAAAACAACGTCTACCATCCTTCTGAGTAGCACTTCTCATTCACGCTTGACAGCCTTAAAGGTATACGGCTAGGCATCTGGTAATGCATGTGGAGTTTCTTGAACACCTTCTTCGACATTTTAGGGAGAAAGTTATTCACTGACCAGATCTTAGGTAGAACAAAAGGCTTGAAATCGTCACCCAATGACTTAGAGTCCTTTCTGTCTCCTTACAAAAATCCTAATTACAAAGTTTTTATAGGATCAAAAAGGAGTTCAAATGAAAAGTCATTGGAAAAATTGGGAATCTTTATGATTACCAGAATAGGCTAGGGGTTTTGCTTTTAGAGACCTTAGCATATTTAATGAAGTTATGTTGGCAAAACTGGTATGGCGCCATGTTCCACTGTTCTACCAAGTCTTTAAGGAATAATATTTACCTAATTGCTCTATTTTTCAGGCAAAATCCTCCACGGTGTCTTTTTCTTGGAAGAACGTTTTATACTTTAGAAAGGTTATTTAAATGGGGTTCTAGATGGAGATTTGGGATGGCAAGACTATTTGGATTTCTGGTCAGTCTTGGTTGCCTATGAACGGTGATGGTAGAGTGATTTCTCCTCAATTCTTTGCCGAAATTACATTTTACCAAACAATACACTAGATTATACTTTGCATCCTAAACTACTTGACTGCAACTTTGCACTCTAAACTATCACACTTTGTACTATAGACACCGCATTTTGTACCCCTTACGACTTAGGGCCCCCCGTTCCCCAATGATGTAAGAATTCTAAAAGCCCAAGGCTGATTTAGGGCCCGATCAGATGAAAATTGACTTGAAGAAAGTGTTTATGGAAAATATAACTTATTTTCAGACCAAACAAACTATTTTTGAAAAGAAAGGCCACGGAAACCCTAGGGCATGTGTACGCATACACAAGTATGCGCACACATGCTCAAGATATGTGTGTGCATGCTTTATGCATGCGTACACATACAAGTGCATGCATGCACATGCTAGGGTTTTAGAAACTATGAAAGGTAAGTTTTCTACGTTTAAACTAGGTTGGAATGAATCCCACATTGCCCTGGAGCTACCCTAAAATCCCTATTTTTCGACTATATAAAGCCGTAAATGGTACCTTTTCAAAGAGGATGAATTCTAGTGGTAAAACACATAAGATTCGCTAGAAAATAGTGAATCGAAGAGGGAGTTTTTCACAAAATATTCTTAAGTCAAATGTTTTTTGATTGGGACCTTTTTCTAGTCTTCATCTTTGAGTTCTAAGTTTACTAACTTGTTTTTGAATTGGTTGTGACTAGATTGACTGAGGGGAACGGTTAAATTAAGCTCTAGAGAGTTCTAGTTTTGAGGCAAAGCTTCTAACTTTGGCTCTTCACTTTTCTTTATTTTTGCTTTGTTCTTGTGATTATGTTTATGTTTTAATTTTTTTATTATGTTTGTTTAGCTTAGGTTTATTTTGTGCTTGTGTTTAAAGCATGATAGGTTGTTAGATTTCTTATTTCTATTGTGTTTTCTTTACTCTTTGTTTTGGTTTACTAGGTTTAAGGGTTTGGGTGTGTATGCGTGCGCATGCAGCTTGCGTGCGTATGCATACTCATAGTATGCGTACACATATAGTTGGGATGCGTATGCATGCCCTATGTATGTGCAATTCAATCACAATCTACTAACTTAAGAACATGCCCAATTTTACAAAGTGTTGCCCTAATACAATTCAATCACAATCTACTAACTATTAGTTGCTGGAATAGACAGCAGTTAATGAAAGAATTAACTTGTAATTTCTTGAAACACTGAAAATAGACCATAAACGCATGTGTGAAAAATACAATATAAATCCAACTAAAAGAAACTAAACTTGAATTCACAACACATCAAGGTTGACAGATATCAAATGAATAACATCATTAATAAACCATCATAATCGATAACATCATGATTGTGAAATACAAACAAAAGATAAATAAGTACAATCAAACTAAAAATAAACAAGAACAAAAAACTCTACTCTCCATCATATACTTTCCCCCTAGATACAAAACCCTCCCCCTAAGTACAAGAGCTCACAAAGTCACTCCCCCTTTTTGTTACGAATTGCCAAAGGCAATCATCAAGGATCAGAGGGTAGAGGAGGTGGAAAAGCACTCCTTTACTCAGAAAAACTAGCCTTCAAGGCAGCAACCTCTATAAGTAGCTCATCAATAAGTTGTCCATGAGCTACTTAAGTTGTCACAAAGGTCTCCATCATAGCACGAAGTGAGAGAGGAGGAGGAACAGTAGGCTTAGTAGACTCTGTAGTAGTAGTAGGATCAATAGGAATCTTCTCAACAAGTAAAATCTCCAATAGCAAGAGCAGCAGCAGCAGCATCCACATAAGGTTGCTTTGATATACCAACACTTGGTTCAACAGGCTTCCATTGTGCAGATCTTTGTCTAAGAAAAGTGGCTCCTATAGGAGTAGTGATAAGAACTAACTTTAAAGGAGGAAAGTTTTCTAGCTTTAGATTGTTCAAGACCCTATAGATAAAAACTAGAAAGAATAACCTATGGATCCTAGTTGTACTCCTAAAAACCTCAACAATTGTCTAAATGAAAAGAGATGGAAAACAAATGGGATCATCAGTAATAAGAGCATACATAAAGATATATCTCTCCAAAGTAATAGTATGGATATGAGAGATAGGGAATATGTTGTGACAAGCAATCCTAAAGGAGATGTAGTTAAGCTCATTAAACTCACTTGAGTTTATTCTGGGTTCAGATCCATAAGTAACTAATCTTACATAAAGAAGAGACATCATATCATCTATAGGAGGAGACTTAGTGTAATGAAAGGTAGGTCTATGGACAAGAGGTAATCTGAATTTTTTCACCTCTAATCCAAGTAGTCAGGTAATGACCAAATGAATCATCAAAATAAATAGAGAGATTCGAATAGAATTCTCTAATCAAAGTAGCAGGGGGAGGATCAAAAACAATACACAAAGACAACCGGTTCCTAGTCTCTAGATTCCTATGAACAGAATGATTTATCTCTTCTAGATTTACATGTCTTTCTCCCCAAATAGACGTATATTTAGGTAAGTTTTCAACAATATCTTCATTTTTGGCTATAGGAAACCTAACCCTACCCTATCAAAATCAACATGAGCAAAGGAGGATGCAGAGGTTTTCTTGGCTTTTGTTTTTAACTTTCTACCAACCTTACGAGCCATATCTAAGATCTAAAGAAAGATGAATAACAAAACAGATTATAAAACCAAGGGTAGACTGCATTAGAGAGAGATTCAACACAATATATAGAGAATTTTCAAAATCTATATGATGCACGATGCATACACATGATGCATGAACTAATGCAAAGAAAAAATCAATTGTCTCACAATTTGAAAAATTGCCCCACAATTTTAGGTTGTATGAAAAATTCCCAATTTTGAACCCATAATTCTTTAAAAACACACAAATTGATTAATTGAACATCAAAATAGGAAACAAATTATACACACTCAATTAAACAATATCAAAGGTCAATTTTAGCCAATTTTCCCCAATTGAACAAAAACTTCAAATTCCTCAAGAACACATAAACCCTAATTTCAAAATTGTACACAAACCATGAAAATTTTGAAATTAAAGTAGAGAAAACATGTTTATATGATGCATGAACAAAAACCCATTGAACAAATTTGATCAAAACATCTAGAATTATCAAAAACCCTAAAAATTCTATGTTCGAATATTTTGAAAAAACTTGATGATTATGCATGTGTATATTAAAAATAATAAAAAAGAAAGGGTAAAAGAGTCCTACCAGATAATAAAGAAGAAAACCTTGAAGGACTCAGTAAGAGAAAATAAAATTTCGTAAGAATGATAGGAATCGAGAGGAATTGAAAAGAAAGAAAAGGAGTAGGACAAACTAATTTGTCAAAAGCCTTAAGAATTAGAAAAAAATCGAATTTTGATCAATCGAGAGCAATCAAGCAACGATTGAAGATTTAGAAAAATAGAGTTCGATTGATCAGGCAGCAATCGAACTGGAATTGAATTGGATTTTGGTCTAAAAACTCACTTTTTTCAATCAATTGAAAAACAGGTTCGATCAATCGAAAACCGAGAATTTTTGAAAACTTGAAATTTTCTGCGGAAACATAATTCATATCAGTTTTCATGATATGAAATGTATATGAATGATTCCAAGAGTTCTTAAAAACACATTTTCTTCAACCAATTAAATGTTTCAACAACATTCAACTTTTCTCTTCAAAAAATTTCAACTCAAACCCTAAAAAGAGTATTAAACGTCACACAATGTATAAGTTTGGATGGCCACATTAGTTAACAAACAATCATATGTACAAAGTTTAACAAAGATTTGGGTGTAGTGTGTGCAACTAGTAAGTGTAAAAGATACATAAAAGATGATATGTATATGGTAATTAAACAAATTTTCTATATCATCAATCACATTGGTTTGAAAATGACTATTACTTAAAGAGTTACATCATATAACTCTTACATCTCCAAGAAACACGGTTGCAATCATTTAAAAGCATTTTTTTTTCTTTTTGCTTTTTCATTTTCTTTGTCTTCTTTGAATCTTTTATTTAAGCATTTTTTATTCTTTTTCAACACCTTGTTTAATCTTGTTATGCAAGTGCTACACCTTACTGAGCGCGGCTTTTATAATTTGCACACAGGTGTTCATGATTGGTGAGTAGCAATAGTGAGATGGTTATTTATTCCTTTCTCGTAGGATTTTTTAGTCCTTACAATCAAAAGAATGTGACATCAAAATCAAGATCATGTGTTAAAGACTATAATAAACTCACACAATTATGCACTACATAACACAAACTAGCAATGTTCAGAAATAGCTCATCAAAGCTAAACAAGGTACACAATCATGAAATACAAATTTCATAGGCCAACCTTAATTACACAGTAGGTAATGTGTAATACCAAAAAAAAAAAAAAAATTATTTTTTTATTTTCTATTATTTTTTTTAAAAACTTAAAAGCATCCTAAAAAACCTAGAATGAAATGCATGAATGTAAGTAAAAAAAAATCCTAATTAAAAAAATTTTGTTTAGAAGGTTTGAAAGTTAAAGCACGAGGACCATGTCATATAGACTCATTGAGATTGAGTCTTTTGCATCCATACTCTCTTAGATGCAAACTTAGTGTTAGAGTTTCTAGGCACATTAGATTGTTGATAACCTCTAGCATTCACATGAAGGTTTAGAGCCTTTACCAATTTATGTGCCATATGATATTGTGCTTTTGACACAAACACTTTTTCTTTGGTTGCTTGCTTTGTGTTGCAACTTAAAACAATTTGGGCGAGTATGCCCAGCCCCATCACGAAAGTGACAAAACCACTAAGGTTTGTGTTATTTCTTACTTCTAGAATGATTGGGTTTCTTGGGTTTTGACTCACTAAGATCTACCCTAATCTTCCTAGTAGCTAGAATATCTTCCTTAGGCATCTTAACTTCTGGTTTAGGAATAGATGAGCAGGTACAAACTTGGTAGGATGAACAATAGAAGTAGAAATACTCTTAACAAACCCTAACCCTATCTTATCTAAAGTAGATTTTTGAACCTTCAGCATGTTATCCAGTTTAAAAGTTTAAGTCCTATCAAGTTGTTCTCTAGCAACAAATAATTTAGATTCTAAAATTTTAACTTTCTTAATCAAAGACAAGTTCTCAATCTTAATAGAGGTTATGAGTTCATTAGCATCAAACAATTTTACTAACAGATTTTTCTTTTCTTTCTTAAAAGTGTTAATCTTTTTCAAAACCAACTCAACATTCATAGCGTCCTTTGTTGTAATCTTGCAAAGCTTTTTATAAGCCTCTTACAAGTCAGCATTCTTAGACAGTTCCCCAAATTAAAAGATTACGGCTCGGTTGATTTTACTCTAACTTTAACTAAGTGCGGAATAGAGTAAATGTGAGCGAACAAACAATAGAAGTACTTTAAGCCATATTCATCATAAACCAATAGTAAAATGAAAGCTAAAAGAGTATGGAAGAGAAATGCAAACACAAGATAACACGCTGATGTGTTATCGAAGAGGAAACCGAAGATCTCGACGGAAAACCTCTCTGCTGCCCATCAAGTGGTAAATCAATCCACTAGAGAATAAGTTGATACATGAATAGCAAAAGACCCTCCAAGCCTAATCTACCTAGTGCACCTAAGCCCTCCAAGCTCCTACTCCAACAAGTCTTCTTGGAACCGTGTTTTGTCTAGCTTTCCAGATCCCGTAATGCGCTCGATTGCATCCATCAAAGCTTGGCTTCTTCTAATGCTTCCCAACAGCACCAAAACCTCACTTGACACTAAGTTTGGGTGTGGTAAGTTTTTAGGCTATCAACCTCTCTAGGATATGAATATGGAGAGGTAGGAGTATGTGGAAAACTACAAAGGATTGTGTAGATGATTGTGCGCATAACAACCTCTAACTCTCGAGTGTGTATGCTAGGATTTTCTCTCTAAAAAGCACTCCTTACAATATGTGGGTCATGTGGGTATATATAGTGTGAGTGAAGACATGGTGGAGTAGATAAGCCAAAATAGAAAAACAGAATGTTTCGTGGGTATCTCGCGGGAAAGCCTTACCTGTGAGCTACTCGCAAAAACTAGTTGTCACCAGATTGCCCTGACTCTTCGCATTCCAGTCATGTGCTCTTAACGTGACTTACTTCGTAGGAAGTTTACTCGCGAGATACCTGTGAAAACCACTCTTTCTTCAATGCAAGCTTGAGTCTTTAACCTCTCTCTCACACACAACCCATACAATGAAATCCCATATAAAATACAGGGTAAACATGATTGAACAAAATTTCAATCAAATTTGGCAAAAAATTAAAGCCAACACAATAGTTGTAAATAACAACTTTATAATCTCCCCATTTGGCTATTCCATGACAAAACCCCTAAAACAGACTATAGACTTACATGTGAGTTTGGGAACAATAGCAAAACTCACTAACACCTAATCTAGAAGCTATGAAGCACTTGCACGTGTACACCTGTATCCTGAAACACTCGCACACAAACAAAACTTTCATTAAGCTTATGATAAGTTGAATACAAGGCACGTATAGGAACAAGTAAAATGCGATCAAGGGAGGTAATAAGCAAGATATAAACTATAAAGCATAACTTGATCATACAGGAATAGTCATTAAAGAATGACTGCAATGATCATTTAACTAGTAAAATATCATCTAAACGCAAAATGCAATTAAGAGCAATGAAAAAAATCAATTGCATGTCCAAACACACAATCAATGCAAAACACCAAAGTATTTGCATTAAGGATACAAGATCCAACAAGGACATAAGTGTGTAGCACTAAAAATAATGTATGCATTAATCTAAATTTTACTTTAAAAAGCTAAGCTACAAAAGCAAAGATACATAAACAAAGTACTAATATAAACTGAAGTTTTAAACTAGAGTACTTTAAAGCTTTAAAAGAAAGCAATGTAAATAGTTAAGAGAAAAAATATTGTGCTTTTGATCTTGATTTCCAATGCTCCCCCTTCAATCTAGCTCTTTCTCCCCCTAACATGGACCATCTCCCCCTTTTTGTCATGGAATAGCTAATCTTTATCTTCTTCTAGCTTCCTTTAAATTTGGTCCAATTAAGTTTGGAGAGATGTGAACTTCGTGTCGAAAGGAATGTGTTGAGAGTGCATGATATATGCAAGTCCGGATAACTTAGTACTAATGTCTTGGATAGAGGACATAATGTTGTCTAACTTCTTATCATAGGAATGAGAGCTAGAGCCTGAACTAGCATGAGGAGCATGACTCTCTTGCTTGGTCCCATTTCGGGTGTGACTAATGCTAGCATTGATAGTGAGTTAGTTATTTACATTGCTTTATTGAAAGATCATCTTTGTGTGAATACACAAGAGCTTATTTAGACCCCAAATTAAATAATTACGGCTCAGTTGCTTTTACTCTAACTTATCTAAGTATGGAACAAGAGTAAATGAGGTGCAATAAACCAATAACTACTCTAGTGCAAAAACATGAACAAAAAACAATAAAAGTAAAGAACAAGAGTAAGGGAAGAAAGATACAAACACAAGATAACATGCCAATGTGTTATCAAAGAAGAAACCAAAGAACTAGGTGAAAAATCTCTCCGTCGTCCTCCAAGCAATAAATTGATCCACTAGACAATAAGTTGGGATACACGAATAGCAAGAGACCCTCCAAGCCTAATCTACCCAATGCACCTAAGCCCTCCAAGCTCCTACTCCAACAAGGCTTCTTGGAACTGTGTCTTGTCTAGCTTTCCGGATCCCGTAATATGCCTAATTGCATCTGCCAAGTCTCACCGGCTTTTTTTGGCAAATCCCTAAAGCTTCCCAAGCTCCAAAACACTCTCTACACTCTGAAAAGGTGTGGGTCATGTTTGGGTACAAATCTCCTCTCAAGGTATGATAACGAGAGAGTGAAGGAGATAAGGCTACAATGATTTCTCACTAAGGATGAGTAGCTTTCTCTCTAAAAGATGGGTGTGTGTGTTGTAGAAAACCTATCTAGGATTTTTCTCTCTAAATGGCCTTCTTTACTTTTGTGGGTAATGAGGGTATATATAATATGAGTGAAGGGTAAGAAAAGTCATACTTAAAAATCCTTTAGGCAAAAAGTTTCGCAAGTATCTCGAGAGAAGGCCTTTCCCGCGAGACACTCATGAAATCGACAGCCTGACATGACTTTTCAGCTTTTGGCATGTGCTCCTTATGTGACTTTTAGCTGTCTTAATCAAATCTCCACCACTCTATACTAAACCCATTACAAATAAATCCCACAAAAATACAAGGAAACAAATTTATGCAATTATAATACTTTTCATCATGGAATAAAGGCAACAAAAACATAGTTGCAAAAAACAACTTTACATAATCTTTACTGCTTTAGTGCCTTCATGCACAGTTTGCAAGATATTCTAGGCAGAGTGATCAACATTTATATTAGAAATCCTTCTGAATTCTTCCATGGAAACAGCATTGAATATAACATTCATAACCTTGCTATTAAAGCTTGCCGCTTCTTTTGAAGTAGTAGACCATTCACTCACAGCAGTAGCAGGTCTCTCCCAACCATTATCCATAGAAAGCCTTACTCTCTTATCTAGAGATTTCAAGAAGGTTTTCATTCTCACCTTGCAATAGGCATAGTTGATCCCATTGAAATAGGGAGGGATCACAAGAGAGTGATCGTGTTCCATGACAACAGGGTTCAATGATTAACTCATGGTAAAACTACATAAACAAGAGCTAAGATGTTCTAATACCACTTGTTTATTTGTTTAGAGCCAAGTGTTTACTTAGGTTAATTATGCTATCTAGGTCAAACAGCAATAAATCATAGCATGCACAGCGGAAAAGAAAATAATACACATATATGATCACCTAGGAAAACCAATGAAACGAATCGTCTCAAGGTAAAAATCTTGGGAGGATTTGACCTAGATATCCTTAAGGCAAACAAATCCACTAAAAAGAATTGAAGTTTGCAAAAGATTTCATCCTAAATCTATTGCTACCCCTAGTAGGATTTACTAACACAATCATGTGCAAGCTCCGACTCCACAAACTCTTCTCTCTTGGATTGTAGCACACAAGCTCCCATGCATATGACTTTGAGATCCCACTCAAAGGTTTCAGATCACTAGTGTTGATCTTGTAGCAGCAACTAGATTCCACCAGCACTTGATTGTAGATCTCATTATGGTAGATACTTATAGAGTTAGAAGGTTATAGAACCTCTCAGATCTCAAAGGAGTAACTTTTAGGTCTTCCAAGAGTCTTCAAAACATAGTTAGGGTTTTCCTTTTATACTTAGGAGTGTTGGATTGAAACCCTAAATGTTTCCATGGGCTTGGGCTTGATTCAAATTCTGTAGAATCTGATTTACTGAATTTTCGATCTATTGGATCTAATTTTTGATCGATCGAGCTTCACTGAAATTGAACTTTCTTTTTTGCAACTTTAATTTTCTTGAAACTTGATTTGTACAATCTTGAGAAATGTCTGATACCTAATCTAAACATGTTTTTGTTCTTGGTTTGCCAACATAAACAAAATAAAAATCTAAAAATTTAATCCTAAATCTTTAGAACCTAACACATAAGTATTGTTGAAATGAAGAGGTTAGATGAAAAACAAACTTTACATGCATTCCTTCTTTCATTCTCGGGAGGTGCATCAAGGTGGTACAATAGCTTAGATCCAAGTAAGACTAAGGTGTGGAATGAGATAGTGGAATTGTATGTAGATCACTTCATTTTCATTACCATGATCAATGTGACTTTGATAGATTTAATGATCACTAAGCAAGGAAGTGAGGAGACCTTCTTTGAATACATAAGGAGGTGGAAAGGGAAAGCATCCAAAATGGTTTATAGGCCAAATGGGAAGGTTCAAATCAACATGATAATAAAAAACCTGCTTCTGACAAACAATAGTAGGCTTTTATCATCACCTATTAGTTCATTTGGAGAGTTGTGTGATTGTGGGAATAGGATCGAGGATGCCATCAACAATGGAAAATTGATGAAATGAGAGAGCAAGCCTCCAATCAAAAAGGTGTATGGGGAGGAGCAACCACTTCTAAAGCACCCAACCCTGTGAGTGTGAGTGCCATCATACCTTAACAACCCCTAGCCTTGCCAAGCTTCAAAAAGAAAGCCCTCTGAGAGTTTTCAGACCTAGGAATGACCCTTGCCCAAGCCTATAACCTAACTTCCAAAGGATTCTTGAAGCCCTTAGATCCTTCACTGTTGCCTAATCTTGTACCTCCTACTTGGAATCTCAATGAATATTGTCACTTCCATAAAAAATCTGGCTATAAGACCTTTCGCCTCAAACATGAGATACAAGATTTGATAGATAATGAGACCCTCCTGTACCCAAACGTCATCACTAAGACCAACATTAGGAAGAATCCCTTACTTGATTATCACCGAGCTCCTCCTCATTACCAGAATTTTGTGCAAGTGGAAGAGGTTGATTGGGATTGCTCTAAATTGATAGAAGTTTTGGAAGTCAACATGGTGGAAATTCAAGGAATTTGGGATGAAAAGGATGATATTTTAAAGAGTGTGGTGGCCCTTCTTTTTCTGAATTATTTGCTCTCCTTACAATAAAGACCTTCTAGAAGCCTTGGCTTTAAGGACTTCTTTTTTGTAAGTCAAATATTTTAGATCTCAAAGAGGTGAAAATTTCTATGATTTCTAAAGGGTTCTTCCATCTAAGGGTGCACTCATGCAAGTAGGTATTTAATTTTGCTCTTGTGTTTATTTTTCTTTTCTCTTAATTGATATGCTATGTTGTTCATTCCATGGTTTTTGTTAATATATGTTTGATTTAATTATGATCATGTTCACAATTCATATATGTCATGTTTCTATGCTTAGTTGGAATTGTCTTTAACATGTATGTGGTTTAATTCTTCTTTAACTTCAAAACCTGCAATTAATCAAAAACTTTTTTTATAGGAAACCAAAAGAAAAAAAAATTGTATTTTCACTAAATACAGGTCTGAAAATTTTTTCTACAAGTTTTTCTAAACAAAAACATATCTCTATTTTCCTGAAATACCGATCTAAAGATTTTTCTAGTTAAAAATAGATTTGTATTTTCAATAAATACAAATCTGAAGATTTTTCTAGTTAAAAACAGATCTGTATTTTTATTAAATACAGATCTGAAAATTTTTCTGGTTAAAAACAGATCTCTATTTTCATTAATTACAGATCTGAAATTTTTTTCTAGTCAAAACAGATCTGTATTTTCATTAAATACATATTTGAATTTTTCAAGCCTGCAAAACAGATTTATATTTTCATTAAATATAGATCTAAAAATTTTTCTAAAATAGTTTTCTTCTTAAATAAAAAAAAAAAAAAAAACTGCATATTTTGAATTTTAAAGAATGAATTAATAGTTAGGTTAAAGTTATTTTTTTCATATGCCATTCCATAAATATGTGGTACACACATAATAGATTTGAATTATGAATATGAATCATCTTTTAAAAATCCCTTTTTTTTATCCGTTACAAAACAAATCTGATTTTTGTTAACCAAGTCCCATTTATTTTATCCCTTACAAAGTAAAAAATCTAATTTTTATTAACTAAACCCCTTTTCTTTATCCCTTACAAAACAGATCTGATTTTTATTAACCAAATCCCTTTTTTTATCCCTTACAAAACATATCTGATTTTTGTTAATCAAATTTCATTTTTCTCAACTTTGAAAAACAGATCTGATTTTTCTTTAAGAAGAGGGCATATTCATAAGATGAGTTTGTTTAAATTAATCTTTTCAATTAAGTGTTTGTTACATGTGTTACAACATATCATTCAGTGCCATACAAAAGGCTGTATAATGTTCATTACAGTCTAGAAAATTAGATTTATCTGGGCGGAATGGGTGCCTAACACCTTCCTATTTCATAACCTAGCTCCCGAAGTTTGCTTTTTGGATAATAGACTAGTGTTTTATCTTTTTTTTTTTTTTTTTGGTAGATTGCAATCAGGATCAAAGCTTTGTAATTTTTACATAAATTGTATTTAGGACCAAAATCATGTAAAGTTATTCTACCAAATTGTATTTCTATAATCAATTAATAGCATTTGAGGTATTTTGGGACATGTAATTGTATTTTATTTTTTCTTATTTTTTTTGTATAAAAAATAAGTGGCGACTCCACATAATTACCCGAAAGAGAGGTGCCCTAAACACCCAAATCTCTTTTTGAGAGCACCCCTCAAAGAAGTGCGGTCTCTCACACTCTCTTATTGGTTTGTGAATACATTTGACTAAGGGGAACAGTCAAAACTCAAGCTTGAAAAGCTTTTTGTTAGGTTCTAAGGATTTAGGATCTAAATGTTTTAGAACTTCAATGTCTAATGTTGGCAAACCATGATCAAAACTTAGACTCTAGATTTAGGCTTCTCAAAGTATGTTTTATGTAAAGTTGGAATCGAGAAATTGCAAAAAATTACTATTCACTTTCTGCAAGGCTCGATTGATTAAAAATTAGACTCGATCAATTGAAGCTCGTGCAAATTGTTTTTCTGCAGATTTTTTCCAACTCAGCCCAAGCTCGTATGACATGTAGGGTTTTATTCTTTTCCTTAAATATAAAAGGAAAAACCCTAGCCATGTTTTTAGGTGGTTTTTATGCTGTGTGTGTGAATTTCTTATGAGATCTAGAGGTATTTTCCTTTATATACAGTTAGGGTTATCAAGATTTAGATTGATGTCGAGAGCTTGGTGATCGTTTTAGTTGCTGCATAACGAATTTCAAGAAATACAAGTGGTATACTTGTGGATGCTGTGGATCTGAGAAAGAAGTAGTTCAAGGACTCGGAGCTGTCGTGTAGTCATGGTAGTAAGTTTTCTACTCGAGGTAGCAATAGGATGTTAGTGGTCTAAGTCACTATTGTAGAACTTCAATTCTTTCATAGTGGATCTTGTTTTACCTTGAGCATAGCTAGGTTAAATCCTCCCCAAGCTTTTTATCAGTTTGGTTTTCCTAGGTTATCATATCATATGTTCTTTATATTTCCGCACTGCTTTACATGATATGATTTTTATTATTTTAACCTAGATCTGAATAATTTACCTAAGTTAATCACTTGGCTAAATAACTAGGTTAAACAACTTGTGTTTTAAGGGATCTAAAAACGTACATGTGATATCAGAGTAGGTTAGCTCTAGTATTTAGATCCATTAATCTAAGAGTTGATCCTTGACCCCTGTTGTCATGGAACTCACTCTCTTATGATCCTTCCTCACTTTGATGGGAACAACTATGCATATTGGAAAGTAAAAATGAAAGTATTCCTGCAATATATTGATGAGAGAGTTTGGAATTCTGTTGAGTACGGATGAGAGAAGCCCACTACTCCAGTTAGTGAGTGGCAAACTTCCCAGAAAGAAGCAACCACTTTTAATAGCAAAGCCATGAATGCTATCTTTAATGCTGTTTCTATGGAGGAATTTAAGAGAATCTCTAATGTTGAGGTTGCTTATACTGCTTGGAATATTCTTGAAATTGTGCATGAAGGCACAAAGGCAGTTAAGATCAAAAAGTTGTAGCAGTTAACATCTAGATTTGAAAGCATTAGGATGTCTAATGATGAAAGTTTTGATGAATTCTATGCTAAACTTAATGACTTTGTTAATTCTGCTTATAATTTGGGTGAAATCTATGATCAACCAAAGATTGTTAGGAAGATACTTAGATCTTTGACTGAGGACTTTAGACCCAAAGTGACTGCCATTACTAAAAGCAAGGATGTGGACTTCATCCCTATTAATGAACTTGTAGTATCTCTTCAGTCTTATGAGTTAGACCTACCCAAGACAAACAAATTCAAATCAATGGTTTATAAGTCAGTTGATGATGTTGAAGGAAATGGATTTGATGACGAGCTCTCTACTATAGAGATTGTTTACATTGCCAAGAACTTTAGAAACTTTCTTAGGAATAACAACAGAAGGGTAAGAGGTAAAAATAATGTTGAACCTAGAAATTTTAGGAGGAATAAACCAACTAAGGTGAACAATAATGAACATTTAATAATTCTATGGGTCAACAATGTATAGTTTGTTAAGGGTATGGTCATGTGAAATCAGAATGTCCTACATTCTTGAGATCAAAGGGTAAGGCTATGGCTGTAACCCTTAATTATGATGAAGTTTCTGATAATGAGTCTGGTAGTGATGAAGATGAAAACTTCATTGCTTGCACAGCTACTGCTATAGTTGATGAAATTGTTGTGATTAATGAGAACCTTTCTAATGGGGAACTCTCTGAGAATGTTGATTTGCAAGAAACCTATAATAAGCTTCGCAAGATTACTGCAAAGGATGCTATGAATGTTGATTTAGGCTTATAGAAAATTGCTTCTCTTGAACTTGATAAGAAGAATTGGCTCTTGAAATTGTTTGATGCTCTTGAAATTATTTGATGCTAATGAATTGCTTGATAAGGTGAAGACTGAGAACATGTTATTGCTTGCTAAAGTTAAGAACTTAGAACTTGAATTATCTGTTGCTAGAGAACAAACAAATAAGTTTGCTAGTTCTAAACTTGATCACATGTTAAGTGTTCAAAAGTTTCCTATAGATAAAACTGGTCTAGGTTTTGTACAAAGCATCTCTGTGTCTGAAATTCATTTGACAAATTTTGTCCTTTCTTCTAAGCCTCTTATGAGTGAAATTGCCAAACCAATGGAAGTTACACCTCCTAGGAAGGTTAGGGTTAATCTCAAAGAGTCTAAGCCTAAGACTTCTAACCCTCCTAAGGATAAGTTGCATGATAAACCTGCTTGGGTATTTCATTTTTTTGAAAAGGCTGGGCACATTCGTCCAAACTATTTCAAGTTACAAGCTGCTAAGCGTGCAAATAGGCCAAAAGTACCTGTGCCTCAAGCACAAGATCCTATGGTACTTATTGGTAAGCTGGTAAAGGCATTAAACCTTTATTCCAATTCTAGAGTTATTCATCATTCTAATTAAAATAATAACTCCAATGCTAGGATTGCATCTAAGAAGTTGTGGATGTAAAAGGCTAAATCTAATTGAGTCTTTCTGACATGGTTCTTGTGCTTCACCTCTCTATCCTTTGTGACCATTCTTCTTTTGCTGTTTTGGTTTGTTTTTGTTTCTTAGGATTTGCAGTGCATATCATTCATGCATTTCATGCTAGGTTATGTTTGTTTTTTTTTAGATAAATATAAAAAAAAGGAAGAAAATGTGTTTTGCATTAATTTTCTCTTGGTTTTGAAATCAAGGTTGGTCATATTATCTTTACATAACATGTTTATGTACTTTGTTTAGCTTGGATGAGCTTATTTTATTGCACTTTGCTAGTTTGAGTCTTGTGGTGCATGTTGTGTGAGAGTTGTTTATAGTTTTTGATCACATGATCTTGATCTTGAAGTCACATGCTTTTGATTGTAAGGACTAAAAAATCCAAAGAGAAAGACATAAATAATCATCTCACCACTGTTTACTAGCTAATCATGAACACCTTAGTGCATATCATAAGATTTTGTACTCGAGAAAGTGGAGCACATGCACAAAAAGAACATAAGGTGTAGCCTCGGCTTATAATAAAATACAAATTGAAATAAAATTGGTGTGTACATTATCTTGACTATTTTAATAAGTTTCAAATCAAATAAAATTAATGTGTACATTAGGAGGCAATTCAAGAAACTTACATGATTGAAAGCTTTTATTCTAGGAGATGTGAGAGTTATATGATGTAACTCTTTAGGTGATAGTCACTTTCAAACTTTTGCGATGAATTTTACAGAAATTATGGTTGCTAACTATCTACTTATCACCTCACATGTATCTCAAGCTCTTACTAGTTGCACATGTAAAGATTTTAGACCCCTTAAAACACAATCAAATTAACCTAGTCATTTAGCCAAGTGATTAACTTAGGTAAATTATGCAGATCTAGGTTAACACATATAAATCATATCATTGTAAAGTGCAGAAAATAAAAAACACAACAATATGATAACCTAGAAAATCCAAACTGTAAAAAACCTAGGAGGATTTAACCTAGCTATCCTAAAGGTAAAATAAATCCATTATGAAAGAATTGAAGTTTACACACTAGTGACTTAGACCACTAACATTCTATTGCTACCTCGAGTAGGAAACTTATTGCCACGACCACGTGACAACTCCGAGTCCACGGACTACTTCTTTCTTGGATTCCCAGCAAGCACAAGCACTCCCGCTTGTATATCTTTAAGCTCTTAAATCTATAACTGAATTGATCACTAAGTTCTTGACATCAATCTAGATCTTGATAACCTTAAGTGTATGTGAAAGCAAACACCTCTAGATCTCACAAAAAATGCACACATATAGCATAAAGAGCGTCATTAAAACATGGCTAAGGTTTTCCCTTTTATACCTAAAGCAAAACAAAAAACCCTACATGTAAAACGGGCTTGGGCTGAGTTAAAAAATTTTGCAAAAAAACAATCTGCATGAGCTTTGATTGATCAAGTCTAATTTTTGATTGATCCAGCTACGCAGATTTAAACAATAAATCCTGCAGAACACTCAATTTGAACTTTATAACTTAAACATACTTTGAGCAAGTCTAAAATAAGACAAAACGTTTTGATCATGGTTTGCAACATTACAAATTGAAGTTCTAATACATTTAAACCTAAAGCCTTAGAACCCAACAGCACACACTTCACAAGTTACTCTTTGCTAAACTTAGTACATATTATTGTGTGTGATCTTGTTGTGGCTATCCAAGATTGAAAGAACCTTGATTTTGAATCAAAATGTGTTTAAAGTTTGTGTTTTGAAGGATAAATTGGTTGGAAATCTGGTTTTTGAATGATGTGGGTGAAATTCTGATAGAAATATGCATGTTTATATCGTACACAAAACATACCCAACGGAAAACAAATCTATCTACTTCATTCGCAATTGATAACATGCACCATGTAAGTTTCAGAATATAGAATCAAGAGAGTGTACCTTGATGTGGTGAATTTCAAAACCAAAGATCATAAGTTCTTGAGAGCACTTTTAATCTTCACTCCAATTTCACTAACGCCCAAGATGTGTGGTTTCTCAATCAGTTTTTGTTCAAGGAAGAATGAGAGTGTCCAACACTCACATACACACCATTTCTCAATGATATCTCTCTTTTTCATATCTCTCAAAATTCTGTATATTTTTCCCATTATAACTGATTATCTAATTAGGCTAGCCTTTTGAGCATTTCTAATTGGGCTTTAATATGTGGCTTGGAGTGGGACCAAAAGGGACCAATAAAACACTAGCTCTAATGGGTCTTGGGCTTTTCTGTCAACTCTTGACAAGTCCAAAGTTACCATTAACTATATTTAATATTACTATATAAATGTAGTTGCACTCTAGGCCTTATTTAAAAATTATATCCCAAAACTTTATTATACATACAACCCCTTCATAAAATATTTATAGTAATACAAAGTCATTAATATAGATTGTCACTTTGTGAATTACTACATCTTAATCCTTGAGTACCTAGCTTAATCCTTTTAAGTTATTCATCATATATTTATGAAATCCAATTTCATAAATATATACTTTAGTTTCTTACCAAAGTGGTTAGGCCTAACTTTCTGAATAACTGATCCATTAAACTTATCTTAAGGGAATATTTTATATATCCATTAAGAGACTATGAATTTCATCTTGAGAATATATGTTCCATCAACACTAAATGTGGCTGCCCAACATACTGAGATTTTGACTGTAACTTTAGATCTCACTTCTGCTATATCAAAGTAACCTACACTTCATGATCAGGTCCATTATTCTCTCAGGATTAAGATTTCATGCAAATATAAGTCGTGAGATTTATTATTCAATTGACAGTCGTTATGAGAATAATAAATCTCACAGCAATCCAGTTCAATATGTCTTAACTCTTAAAACATATCAACATACCAACTAGAAGTCCATTTCTATGATCAAGACAAATTATCTTAGTTGATATGTTAGTCTTTACAGATGAAATGCCAAATTTCATCACTGACTACGAACTAAAATTTTGAGTTTACAAAGAACTCGTGATCTATATCTTCTGTGACTAAATCACATAGATCACATACTATGCATTTCATGAACAATGTGATAATGTCCCATATTCATGTTACCATTATTTTAGATAATAATAAAAACAACTTTATCAATCACAATATTAAGTCATATATCATGTCATACATAATGATATACATAATATCATACATAGTATCATACAATAGGATTTAAGGGCACTAATCCTAACAAATTCAAGGGTTTTTGAAAAAAAAAATTCATCTCATACTCATGCATTTCATTTATAAAATACTATGCTTGAGGAGTTTCTGCATAAAATTGCTGTGTTTTTCAAAAATTTGATTTTTCCAGATTTTCGATCGATCAAACCTGTTGCTCAACTGATCGAAATTGCGATTAAAAATTTGGTTTGAATTTGTCTAGCTTTATTATTGCTCGATTGATGTTGGATTGATCGAATGTGATTTTTGATCGATTGAACCTATTTTTCAACTGAATGAAATCGTTCAGAGAGTTTTTTTAAAGACATAAGTTTTTCATGTGTTCTTCACTATTTCAAATTTTTTTTCAAAAACTTTTTGGCTCTCCCTCTTCAACCAATCCAACTCAAGCAAATTTTTGTCGTTTTCCCTCAAATTGTTGTTAAGGTTTTTGTCTTCTAGCACCGATAAGAACCTTTTACCCTTTCTTTTTTGGTTTTATTTCATTTTTCATGCATTTTAGGGAAAATTTAGAACCTATTGGATTTTGGGGTTTTTGGTATTTTCAATGATTTCTTTCACAGTTGATCAATGGATTTTTGTTGTTGGATGATATTAACATGTTCTTCATGCTTTAATTTGATCAATCTGATGAATAGGGAAGAATTGAAATTTCTAGGGTATGAAAATTTAGGAGATTGGGGATTTTTTTCAATTGAGATTAATTTGATGAAATTGGCTTGTGTTATTGTCTCATTTTGTCATTATATACTATTATCCAACTTGTGTAATGATAAATTGATCAATTTTTTGGGATTTTTGAAAGTGGTTTTTTCAAAATTTGGGGTTTTGATATAACCTCTAAGCTCAAGCCAATTCTGTGATTTTTTAAAGTGTAATTGAACTATTCTCACTACATTATTGCATGCATCATGTGTTAATATTGTTCATGCTTCATATAGATTGTTATTTTCTATATTGTTTTTGCTCTAACTGTGTTTGATGTAGTCTGACCTTCGGTTTTCCTGTTTTTTTCTTTTCTTTGGTTCTTTTATGTCTATCCCTTCCAACCTTAGCATCATTACTAGGAATACTAGAGCTAGTAGGAAACCCACCTCTACCTTTACTCTAGCTTTTGATAGTGAGAGGTTTCTAAGTGAGAAAAACCAAGAGACGTATGAGAAGTTGAACATACTTAGGTCAATGTGGGCTGAGAGAAAAGTTTACTTAGATGAGCTTGATGGTGAGATTCGAAGAAACTTTGAGTGTAGGGACAGGTTACCTTTGTTGGATATATATCATCCTCCTCCAGCTACCCTGATTAGAGAGTTCTACTTGAACCTCTCTGCTCACTCCATTTCTTTCAACATTCAGTTGGTGAAAAGTTGGATAAGGGAGAAGAGTATATCATTACTCCTTCAATAGTGGCTTCTACTCTTGGGGTGCCTATGGTCTAGCATTCTATCTATCCTTATGATTAGTCTACTCCCCACGATGACATTATGTCATATCTGACTGGTATTTCTATCTAGTGGGGTACTGATCCTCGGATCACTACTCATGAGTTGACTGAAATTCATTATCTCTTTTTTTGGATTTCTTGCCAATCTATCTAGCCCATCTCACATTTGTACACTATTCTTATTGAGAGATGTGCATTTTTGTATGCCCTTGTCACAGATGCTCCTATGAGTTTTTCTCATCTTTTCATTCGATCTTCGGTTGCGGTCCATAGGAGTAGTTTTTCTACACATGCTCTTTTCTTTCCCGTGTTTA
This sequence comes from Castanopsis chinensis, assembly GCA_032878915.1. Classification (NCBI taxonomy): domain Eukaryota; kingdom Viridiplantae; phylum Streptophyta; class Magnoliopsida; order Fagales; family Fagaceae; genus Castanopsis; species Castanopsis chinensis. The sequence continues at coordinate 7,456,416 of JAVQMG010000102.1, read as the reverse complement.
TTCATTGGATTTTGTTGCATTTAGGTTTAGATGAGTTTCCTACTTCTGAGCCCATACATATTATAGCTCTTATTGGTGCCACCTTCCTTAGGCAGAGGGCTACTTAGATGAGAGCTAGTTTTAAACGTCCTAGAGTTGAGTCTTCTTTGGGTGTTGCTGCTCCTCCTCCTTCTTCTTCTGGTGATCATGTTGCGAGGAGTTTGTTGATCTGACTACTGCTATTGTTGCTGCTGATCCTCCACCTTCTACTTTGGATGATTCTAGCATTCGTCGTATGTTGGACACTATCATGTCCGTTCAAGCAGCTTATGGTCAGCTTTTGGTGGATGTCCTAACAAAGTTTCAGGCTTTAAGTGCAGAGTTAGCGAGTTTTTGGTGGTCTTCTCCACCACCTCCTTTTGATGATGAGTCTTAATTGCCCTTTGGCAATTCATCACAAAAAAGGGGGAGTACAAATAGATGGAGACAGGGGGAGATTTTTGTTTGTTTTGGAGCTTTGGAGCTTTAGATTGTATCTAGGTGCTTCATCTTGTATAATTTTTTTTGGCTCATGATGATGTATATGTTAGGGGGAGACATTTTATTTATGATTTCTGTTTCTTGTTTCACATTGTGCTACATTAGCTTTTGATTTATATTATGAGGTTCTTCATGTTATATGTCTTTTATTTTATGCTATGTGAAATTAATAACTTTTTTTGTTTTACTTGTATTTTCCATACATACGTTTATATGTTTGTTGAGTGTTTCAGGAATTTACAGGTTGATTCAATCGTGCTGCTGTCTACACTTGCAACTGATAGATAGTGGTTAGGTTGAATTTTTTTTTGGTTGGACATTTTTAATGTAATGGGCTGTTTGTGTAACTTTGAGCATTTTGTATTTTGTGTTTTGTCACGGATTGCCAAAGGGGGAGTTTGCTAGGTTCTAAGGATTTAGGATCTAAATATTTTAGAACTTAAATGTGTAATGTCGGCAAACCTTAATCAAAACTTAGAGTCTAGATTTAGGCTGCTTAAAGTATGTTTAATGTAAAGTTGGAATCAAGTAAATGCAGAAAATTACTGTTCACTTTTTGCAAAGCTTGATCAATCGAAAATTAGACTTGATTGATCAAAACTCGTGTAGATTTTTTTTCTGCGATTTTTCTAATTCAGCCCAAGCCCGTTTGATGTGTAGGGTTTTATGTTTTGCCTTAAGTATAAAAGGAAAAACCCTAGCCACGTTTTTAGGTGGTTGTTATGCTATGTGTGTGAATCTCTTGTAAGATCTAAAAGTGTTTGGCTTCATACACACTTAGGATTATCAAGATCTAGATTGATGTCGAGAGCTTGGTGATCATTTCAGTTGCTACATAAAGAATTTCAAGAAATACAAGAGGTATATTTATGGATGCTGTGGATCTGAGAAAGAAGTAGTTCATGGATTCGGAGCTATCACGTGGTCGTGGTAATAAGTTTTCTCCTCAATGTAGCAATAGGATATTAGTGGTCTAAGTTGCTATTGTATAACTTCAATTCTTTCATAGTGGATTTTGTTTTACTTTAAGGATAGCTAGGTTAAATCCTCTCCAGGTTTTTTACCAGTTTGGTTTTCCTGGGTTATCATATCGTGTGTTCTTTATATTTTCGCACTACTTTACATGATATGATTGTTATTATTTTAACCTAGATCTGAATAATTTACCTAAGTTAATCACTTGGCTAAATAACTAGGTTAAACAACTTGTGTTTTAAGGGGTCTAAAAACGTACACTTTTCTTTGAGGTATTAATTTAAACTTTGCTTTTTTCCTTTTCCTTCCTTTTTATGCTTCAATTCTTTCTGTTTGCTTTGTTTGTTTGTTATAACATGCTTTAATATGTTTATCTAGTATGGTTTACACTTTTGTATGTTTAAAATGCATGTAAGGTTGTTAGATTTAGTGTTTTAGGCTTCGTTCTTTTTTTAGGGCTTTCTGGGTAAGAACTTGCATACACATAATCTTCCCTACACACGTAGGCTTGATCATGTGCAAGAAGTCTTGTTCTTATGAATGCAAGCTGCTGCCTAAAAACCCTAATTTTTGTTTTGCTTTTGCTTTTGCTTTCACATGCCTGTTTTGTTTAGCTTCCTTTTCCATGCTTTTATGCTTCCAAAGTCTCTGTTTCACATGTTTGTTTTCTTAGTTGCTATCACATGTTATAATTAGGGTTTATTTTGTGTTTTACTTGCTTTAGTAATATGAACATTCATTCACATGCTCATGCATAATGCCATAGGTGCTGAGTTGCTGCAAGGTAAGGTAAGTCATGCATCTATAATGTACATGCATTTGTGACATGATCTTGTTTAGGTTTGAGAATATGATTGTGACCTTGATGCCTTTGGATGATAACATGATACGCTTGCTATACCCTTGCTTTGATTTGATGTTAAATGTTGCTACCTTGAGTATGATATGGTGCCATAATAGATGAATGCTAGGATGATGTGATGAAATGTATGTAAAGGTATGCTATGATGTACTATGATAAAGCATGTTTAGATATGTGATGCTAGGTTCCATGTTGATACTTTGATGCCATGATTAGATGAATGCTAGGGTTCATGTTGATATGTTGTGCCATGATAGATGAATGGTTAGGCATGTTTGATATCATGTTGATTGTTAGATGTATGCTAGCATGTGTGTGAGTTAAATACAACTATTGAGTGTGCCTTTAATAGGGTTAAGACATAAGACATAATGATGGGAAGCCAACCTTAGGGTTGGGCGGTTTTGGGTGCCTAACACCTTCCCAAGACCATACCTGAACTCTAAACCCATTTCTATGGTAGTAAGATCAAAAGGTTCGTCCTTGAAAGGGTACTATATATATGGTTCCTAGGCCATTGAAAAAACTAGGTAGTGAATCCATTTTTCATTCTATCCACAGTTGGGTCTTTCACTACCTACCTTTATGTAATGCATCGGGTGGTCCCAGTCATCTACCACTTCTTTTAGGCAAAATGCCATCCCAGCAAGGCATTTTTTCTTTTCAAAAGAAGCTATGGCTAGAAACCCAAAATAGATTCTTTGCCCCCACTACCAAACCACACCCTCTGAATCCCTTGACTGTGGGCCCACCTCTCCTTTATTGGTTGGGTATAAGTGGGTTGTACTTTGGCCCTTGTGCTTGTTCCATTATCCTTTGCATTTGTTTTCTTTCATTCCTATGTCATTTTTGCCATGGTAGACTAGCCTTGTTTTGTTTTGCTGTGCGTCTTTTCTGCCTATCCTTATCTTCTACAAAAAAGGGGCATGGGCTTATGGGTTTGCCTTATTTCTCCTCATTTCTTCATGGGCTCGCATGTTTGCTTGGCATAAGTTTTTGCTAAACCAATTTGTTAGGCTTTTGTTCTTCTTTCTTATTTGCTCAGGCCCACTAGCCTCCTTTTCTCTTCTTGTTATGATCATGGGCCTTCTAGCCCATTGGTTTTATTACTTCTTCCTTTGGGCTCTCGTAGCCCATTTACTTTACATTTACCTCTTTTGTGCCTATCGGCCTGCTAGCTATTATTTTCTACCACGTTGACCTATTGGGCGTTTACCTCTTTTCTCAGACTTTCATAGCCCATTTATTTTACTTTTACCTCTCATCACACCCATGGGCTTGCTGGATGTTACTTCTTGCCATGTTGGCCCATTGGGCTTTTGCCTCTTTTCTTAGGCTCTCATGACCCTTTTACTTTAGCTTGTTTCTTTCATTCTTTTCCTCTTTCATCTTCCTTCACTATTGGGTTTTTTTCTGCTATTGGAATTTTTGTCAAAAATGGGTATCCAACACCTAACAACATCAATTTACATATCACTTTACCAATTCTCAAGGTCCAAAAAGTAGGGCCTGAGGAAATTTGAATGTATATCTTATTGGTAGACTAAGTGGATTAATATGCATAGCACACATTAACTATTTATTAACTTATTTTTTCCCTTCTCACCTAGGGTGAGTCTTTCTTTTCATTCTGGGTGAGTGCTCTATCTCAAGTTGCGTGAGTTAGTTAGTTATTTTTATTTATTTTTTTTCTAGCTCTCGATTTCGTTTTCCTCTCTTCTCTTACTTAATCCAATTTCTTACGCTGTATGAGTTTTTTATTTATTCATTTTTATTTTTATTTTTTTTTTCAGCTCTCGATTTCATTTTCCTTTCTTTTCTTACACAATCCAACACTAGGTAGTCTTGCCTAGATATTAGTTTCTTTTCACCTAAACTATAGACTCTGTTTTCATAGATAAGCTACAGAGTATCATGTTGACTGAGGAAAAAGTCAAATTTATCACAATAGGGGCTACTCAAAGGGAGAAAATTCTTGAACAATGCTCACTTAGTCTCTTTGGGTGTTTCCTTACAAAAAGGCCATATAATCAGAGAGCTACCAAAGAGCTTCTTCGGTCCATATGGAAGTTTGGTACAGACATGAGGATTGTGGACATTGGGGATGGCTTGTTCCAATTTAAGTTTACTTTGGAAAGCCAACTGAAGTGGGTGTTGAACGATGGCCCTTGGAGTTTCAATAATCATCCACTGGTGCTTTGTCGATGGGATAGGGGAATGACAATGAACTCAATTACCTTTACTGTGCTTCCTATTTAGGTATAGGTATGGGGTTTACCTTTTGACTTGATATACGAAGAGGCAGCCAGGGACATAGGTAGGGGCCTGGGACAAGTGGTGGAGATTGATCATAAGGCTTTTACGTCAAAACAAGCCCAGTTCATCAGGATTAGAGTTGAGATTTCCATTGACAAGCCGTTGCGTCGAGGCGGTTTCATTGTTAATCCTAAAGGTGATAAGGTACGTATTGGCTTTAGATATGAAAGGCTTGTTGGGCTGTATTTCTAGTGTGGCTGCCTGGGTCATGAGGAGAGAGATTGTTCAACTCCTAGATGTTCAACTTAGAGTGAACTTCCATACGGTGATTGGCTAAAAGCAGGCTTAAAGGAGTTGGGGGATGGATCAGATGGAAGAAAGAAGATTCCTCCTCAACGTCAACCACCACGGGGTGAGGCAAATGGGCTTAAGCTTCAAAGACATTCATCCAATACAATGGTGACTGCTATAACTGATGGCTAGGATGGTGCCCGAAGTCCAAACGGCGTGGAAGGATCAAACCCGGATATTCAGGGAGTACAAAATTCAAATATGGATAGCCACAAAACAGCAGGTCCTCAAAATTTAAATTGAAACTCACTCACTTCTCAACAACTCTATCCCACATTGATAGCATTCCTGTTGAAGATGAGGTTGACATAGCTAAGGACTCTGAGGCAATGATAATTGTTGCCCTTTAGGAAGCCGAAAATTGGGTGAATGCCCAGTGGATTATGCTAGTGAAAAGTTCATGCACTTAAGGAGTATTAATTCGGGGCAAGATAAGCAAATATCTCCATCGAGTTTTGAGGGATCAGAGATATGTTTTAAGGTTGGTTGTGGTAACGTGCAAGGAAACAAGAATACTAGTAAGGGCCGGCTCAAAAGAAGTGGTAATGAAGATAAAGGAGTGAGTTAATCCTTGCATAGCCCAAAAGAAGTTGAGCCCATGGAGAAGTCTACAATTGGAAGCCTGAAAGCAATGAGGAATTGGAAGAGGCTTACCACAAGACCTTAGACTCTTATTAATTCTTCAATTGTTGATGTGGAACTTGGGCAAAAAAGGAAGCAAGCAGAAAACATGAATAAGGAGACTACGGGTATTAAGGGAGAAAAGAAACATAGAATTGTGGAGAATGAGCAATGTGTTGTGCCAATTAAGGGATCGATGGAGGTTGCATGGCAACCATGCTGGGCATGAGAGACTCCTAAGATGAAAAAAAAAAAAAAAAAAACTCATCACTTTGATGTCCATGTAAATGAAGAAGGTGTTGTTTGACATTTTCTCAGGTTTTCTGGGCATTCAAGTGAATATTTGCTTTTCTTACAATAGTTTGGATTTTGAAGTTTTTTTTTTTTTTTTTTCCTGATGTAATCGTGCTACTCTAGTGTATGCGAGTGTTGCAAAAGAGAAAAACGGGTCGTATGTCCCTCTTTCTCTTCCCATTGTATATCATATTTCTCAATTAATAAAGTCTACTATTGTTTCCTCTCAAAAAAAAAAAAAAAAAGTTGGATTAATATGCTTACAAAATTGGAGACGCTGTGAACTTCTACTTCGCTTTTTTATATATTTTTTTAATTTCCTCGTTGAAGCACAATGCATTAAAACCTTTGGTATATTTAAGAACTTGAACTAGAACCTCACAAATGATAATAAAGCTTAAATAAAGAAATAAGATCCAAAATCAAAATAAAGAACTAGTTACCAAATGAAAAAACGAAATAGGTCTAAAACATTTTAATATGAGGTAATTTTCAAATTAGCTCCACCAAACGACTAATATAATCCATGCTATAAATGTTAAAAAGTTGACAACCCCATCTAGGATTGTGTAGATATAGTCATAGTTAACAGCAACAACAAATGTTAGGATTTCCTTTGATCAATTTGATTCTCACTGTGCTTCACTGCTGCCTGGTATGATGGAAACCAAGGAGAACATATTAATAAACCCTTAATAGCTTTGTGTTGTGTGAGAACTTGAAAAGTATGCAATTAGACAAATAAGAAGGTATGTCATAATTACCAGTCTCGCGTCTTGCCACAAACATGCGTAGATGAGGGTCCACATGCAAACCCATTGATTCGTACATTTGATCGTAAACCGAATTCTTAAGAGACCTAGGTCTGTATGTAGAATTTTCGTCAAAATTTTGTGATAATGGTAGTAGTCATGATTCTTGAAAAAAGTTCGTCTCTAAATTGTTTTAAAAGAAAATTCCTCCGATTTATTATGTAACAATTGATAAAATAATTCAGGTGAACGTGTAGTTACATAGCTTATAGCCTATTTAATTCGTTAATAGTTTTATAAATAGTCAGTTCATGGATTGGAGTAGGTTCTTCTAAATCAATTGAGAAAAAAACTGTCCTTGTAAAGTTTTGAACTTGTCTACAGTGATGTGAACTATACCTTGAGCTTGAGCCTGAGGCACTAGGAATTCCAAAGTTCTGGCCTTGACCTGGCGAAATCCAATTAGGTAGCTGAAGATTGAAAATTGGTGGATTGTTCTCTTGCCAAGCCATTTTCATCTACACTCATTAAAGTTGACCAAGTTAAAGTATGTAGGAAAATTTTGTGAAAAAAATCTTTTAGAATAGGACAGTTGGTAACAATAGTGGAAAGGGTGGCCACCACAATAATGCAATACCCTAACATTCCTCTTCCATGGCTCTTCCACTCCATTTTTGCTAGTTGTCATAGCACTTCCCTGCATTCTTTTCTGAAAAGGATTTCCAAAACAATCTCAGTTTGGTTTGAAGAAATAAAAGTGATGGAAAAGAAGCTTTAGGATTACATAGACACATTCAAAGATACACAAATGTTCGTGCAGTTTGTTTATACGAGTTATTTATATATATATATATAGAGAGAGAGAGAGAGAGAGAGAGAGAGAGAGAGAGGGAGAGAGAGAGAGATGGGTTGCAGTTAAAATTCGTAACTAAATTTCATCTACTTAAAAAACGAAAACAAAAAAAGCTTTTTAGTACGAACAAAACTACAAACAATTTGTTTTTCATGAAAAGGAAAAAATATGTTCGCCACATATAAATAATAATATTTCATTTTTAAGAATTTTTTATTAATATTATTCTATTTCTCTCCTTTTCTTTATGAAAATAGATCATACCCTATTGTAATCAGCAGAAGAGCTTTCTATATGAGAAGATGTGACAATCCAATACCATAAGACCCGTTCCCTTTAAATAAATTAATAAAAATACCCAAAAACAAAACTTTAGAACAGTAAGAAGTAAATGAAACTTAAACTTAAGAAGAAACTAGAAGATAAGCAGTGAATACACATATATACTTGCTGAATTGGAATGTTTGGGATTTGAATTTGACTGGAAATGCCTCCAGTTGGAAAAAAGCTGCTTGATCCTGTAGCCTGATCACTCAATAATCCTTGGAATTGAATTTCTCGTGACCTATAAATTAATTTGATAATTAAATATAAAGATGTAATCAGCAATAATATCTATATATAGGAATTATGTATGGTAATTGAAAAGATCAATAATAAACCAACGTATTAAATTTCCTATACCCTATTGCAGTTGATGTCTCTGGCATAGTGATTTGGTTTTGGGGATGCCAATTAGCCCATTGTGTCGTCCTGAATTGTGATCCGTCACTTCCACGTCCTAGTAGTTGTGGTGTCTATAAGTAAACAAGGATTAATGTACCGTTTACATTTTTGTGTAAACGTAGCAATACCCAAAAAAAAAAAAAAACCACTTAATGTGGAAAGGGAGTCATTAAATTTTATATCATGTAAGTTCCAAAAACACAATTTTTGTCACAATTGGTTTGTCTCTTTTTACAAGTTGTTAAAGTAATTAATTGTGAATAGTGAAAAAGAAAAAAGAAAAAGAACGTGACGATCCGTATAAAAGTGATATCCAGTGGATTACTTCATAAGTTGTTGGATAAAGTTATAGTATAAGTTTTGTTCGTAAACTTATTAATTAAACAAAACAATGCTCACCGATACTTGAGATTGTGGCTGTTGAATCTGGGGTAACTGCATTCTAGAGGAAGATTCCAAGCGAAACTCGGGCTGTAAGCTCGATGTGGGAAGTTGGTAGGTGTTAATACTTCCAAAATTTTGTGTTTGGCGGTTTATCGGATATATTAAACCATGGTGCACTATTCCACTTGTCCGAGACCTACAAATTTTCATTCAATTTTCAATGTCAAATCTAATATGCTTCTCAAAAAAATAAAAAAATAAATAAAAACTGGTCATGAAATAAATTCAAACATACGGAACAAAATTCTCAACATGAAAGGCACTTTGGGAAGCAAGACCAAGTTGATTTCTAGGGATCAAACTCATGTCTCGCCCATGATTGAATGGTTGAAGGACTCCATCTTCTTGTGATGACTCTATCTGATAATAATTTACATAGGTTAGTTGTGAGAGAAAAAATCATATGTACATCCCATATCCTTATCTTTCACATTTAATTTGTAGAACTATATATATATATATATATATATATATATATATATATAGTCTAGGATTCGAACTATGTAAATCATACTGTGGTGGGGTGGAAGGACTGTGTTGTTATGGCTGATGTAGAATTGGAGAGTACTGATCTTCCTGCTTCTTGCATGTGCGCTGTATTTGCAACGCCGAGTACTCCAAATGTTCCCTGTGGTCTACTAGTCCAATCACAAAATTTAAGCCTCAAATAACATGGAGCATGTCAAGGAAGCAAAATTCTGAATATATTATATAGTTTGTTGTCAATGACAGATATATATTATTATAAGCTGTACGTGTTGCATAAGAATACACACCTAATTCTTGTGTGAGAGACAAAAAATAGCTACAATTACTTCAATGCATGCATACACATCTAGTACTTGTATCAATGTTAGAACACATGTTTCTGTAATTAGCTTCATAAACAAAAGAGGTAGAATCTCTTGTGAGAGACACGTACCTTTGGAGCAATGTTGTAGATTGAGCAATATTTTGTTCAGGATTCTCCTGGCTTTGTTGAGCTTCATTGCTTCCATCTGAGGAAGAAGAGGATGAATCTCTTGTTTTTTCATGCTCCGTATGCTCCTGTTTAACATATTCAAGTTTATCATTATGATTTTTTTTTCCAACTTAATAAGGAATTAACGTGGCCCTCATGATTATATAAGTGATCTTATCAAGTCATTTGGTTGCTGAGCTGGATCAATATTCTCTCCAGGCATTTCCTTCCGAAAAATAAAAACAAGATAGGTAATATATAAAATTTATGGAACTGTATAAGATGGTTACACTTATTAATTTTTGAGTGAGAACTCATATAAATATTTGGAGAGATGAAAAATAATTAAATAAAATTCAAGTTAAAGCATGTGGGTTTATAGTTTAGGTCGGCAAACAGTGAACAAAAATGTGTCTTGTGGTTGTCTATGCTGAAGCGTGTTTCAGAGTCAATACAGATGCCAAGAGTTCTTCATATTAGATTCAAGTTTAAATCTTGTTCGGCAGCTATTGGATAGATCGAGATTTAATATTTTCGATCAATCGAGCCATTAATCCAATCAACTGAAATGTGCCAGTCGAAATTGCAAATGCAGCTTGTTCAACCCATTAAGTTTTTTCTATATAAAAATAAAAAATAAAAAAATAAAAAACCATTAAGTTTTTAGGGTTTCGTACAACCAAGGCTAAACTTAAAAGCAAAAACCTAGAGAATGTGGAAAAGACCTTTGGAGAGTTGCTTATTCTGCATTTACGATTCCTGTACATGTGTCTCCTCTAACAAGGCCTATACCAGTGATTAAGGCACACCCCAAACTCATAAGCCAACCACCCGATTTAACCAAGGTTTACATTTATAAGTTGATGTATTTAGTATATCATTTTATAAACTCCTAATTGTCATCGAGGAACAATTCAAAAAAAAAAAAAAAATTGTCATCTAGGAATATATCTTCTTTTTGTTTTAAAATTTACAGTACAGTGGTTGGTCATGTCATCAAAATAATACAAAAAATATGAAAATATTTCACTTTACGAAGGTTGGAGGGAAAGCAAGGTCTGCTCTACAGTGTAAGTAAATAAGACAGTCTCCGGCTCGAAATAAAGAAGGCCTCTAAATTTTAACCATTTATTCATTGTAAAAGTATTAAATAATCCTAAATATTAGACAATAAATAAAATAATATTTTTTTATCAAGTGAAAAATAAGAAGAAAATTGTTATGTCCACAATATTTTCTACAAAATTTTCAAAACAAAATCTAAGTGGCAATTGTTAGTACTTGTTATTGATGGACATAAAGTAATTTTAATGATGGATTCAAATTAAAACTAGTAACAATGCCTAGAATTTGTTGTGAGAATATTATGAATGTAACACTTCTGAAAAATCAAAAGAGCAATACACAAAAATTTCGCAAAATTGAGTTGGCAAATTTCTACTAATTTTTATCTAGGCCAACTACTAAGATCACTTTTTTAATAGGTGTGAAAGGTTTTGTCAAATTTTATGTCTATAGATTTTCTCAACAATTAAAAAAAAAAAAATTCAACGTGGTTCATATGTTAGAAATTTTGCATTTAAAACAAGAAAATAAGTTTAAGTAATATTTAAATTTTTTTCTAATAAAAAATTCATAGTTAAATATATAAATGACATCGATTCAATTTTCGCCTTAGGCTTTCAAATGCATCAAAATACCTTGGGGGAATGGTTATGAATAGAGCAATGATATATCTAAACCTAAACAAATGGAACATCTCCATGTACAAAGTGCTTGGGGGTCTAGGAGAAAAAGGTTTGAACTGCGAGATTAATAGCATGTTGTAATTATCTCTACAAAGAAAAAAGAATATTGAATTAAATCATCTAGCCTCTATTATTTCCTTTTAAAAAAATTAGTCTCAATTAGGAGATTACTAATTATTCCTGTACTTATTTATTTCCATTTATTTTTTTTAATTGAGGGAGGAGAAGAAATTAGTAATTTTTTACTTTGAAAAAAATAAAAATAGAAACGAAATTTTTTCTCAAAGAATAACAATTAAGCATTACCCCTCTATCGGCCGCATGGTTTAACTTGTCCCCAAGGACCCTCTCCCGAGCTTCAGCGTCTTCAATTGACATGATGAAATCTAAAATTGGCTCAAAGTTAATTGCTACAAAATTGTTAAAAATTCAATCAAAACATAAATGTGTAGGATAAAATAGCCAAGCTCCGGCAATTAGACATTCAAATAAAAATGGGAGAATTATGATGACATTAATGTGGCTAATATGTAAACCTCCCATATATTCATTCACAAATTCCCACTTTTTTGACAAATAATCTTTCACACCTTCCCCTTATTACTATCTTCTAATGCAGTAACTTTTTTTTGTAAATCAAAAATATTATGTGCAAACTACTTCCCCCCACCTCCCTAAACTATTAATTGAAAAACCTTATCAAAATCAAATAATTTCTCATGATAGGAAGCATAGTGCATTTATATTCGGTTTTTCAGGGTAGCAACAACAATTAGAACTTTATTCAAAGTCATCATCATAATGAGGTAAAACTTTGGAGAAGTTAAATTAATTTTATGCCATGCAAAATGGCGTTGATAATCTTATAAACATAGGAAACAATCATCAATAATCTTCACTTAATTAAGTATGATTATTGTAAAGATGATATTTACAGATGTGGGCCGATTCATCAACAGAATGGAGACTAATAGACTCATGGTGAATCAAAAAACTAAAGTTACACGATCAATGTTTACCTATGAAGAGGACATTGTTACTTCTGAATTCTCAAGTTTGGTGTTTTATCATCAACTTTTTAGACAAATTACAATTAATTCATTTGTGATTTAACCGAAATTTAAGTTGTTTACTTGTAATTTGAAATTTGACACTTTACTGACCTAAAATTAGTTCAGTTAAGATTTTGTAACTCACCTATGTTAAAAACAAGACTAAATATGTAATTTTGCTCTATTTTTATGTCTTTCTCTTCCAAAAGCACCAAAAAAAAAAAAAAAAATTAATTTATATAAGTATAAGACAAATTAAGATCATAAATATGCTGATAAAGATTTTTTTTTTTTTTTTTTTTTTGTTTCAAACGCTTTTCTTTTCTTGATTTTGCTCCACTGGAATTTCAAACGAGGAAAGAAAGAAGATGGAGAAGAATAAGAGTAGCTATTTAAGAGGACATGGATGAGGAGAGATATAAATCCAGGCCATTCAAAAGTATGTGAAAATTTTACTATTTTAATTCTTTCGTTGTTGTAATATTTTCTTTTTGGTAGTTTCCCAACACAATCCGATTAATAGTTGTTCATTCATTGTCATTTGTCAATGGTGAATGAGTTTGGGTTGTGACATTGTGCTATCGATGTACAACTGCGTGAACTTGCTCCAGTTTTTCAAGAAGAAATCGTTCAACTATCTCAGCAATTGGTCATTTTGTAGAGCAAGATGGTGTAATAGAAAAGAGATGAGAAGATGATACATGAATAGAGTGATTAAGGTCCATGTATGGTTGTAAGTTCTAATTAGTTCAACTGGTAAAATATCTAAAGATTGAATAAGAGATTTAAGGTTTGATCCCCACCTACACCAAAAACTGATTTGTGTTTTGGTTTAATGATAAAAAAGCTAGCATCAGAAACGAATGTGAGCCGAACTTTTGCTTCCACTTCTCGGTTTTAGTTTTAACCATGGGATACTCCTATATATGATGACTGAAAAATGTAACTACAATCTATGTAGGGAACAGGTCGAATGAACCTGTTCTTCTTTATTACCAATTTTCTTATCTTCTAAAGCGAAAATAATAGAAGAAAAGAAACCCACGATATTAAGAAAAGAAAATCAATTGAAACAACAAAATATATATATATATATATATATCTTTACTAGCATTTTTTTGATCTTATATTTTTATGTTTTTAGAGAAGGGAGATATAAAAATGAAACAAAATTATATATTTAGTCATGTTTTAATGGATGTATGTTACAAAGCCTTAACTGAGCTAATATCAAGTGGGTAAGGTATCAAATTTCAAATTACAAAATAATAACTTAAATTTCGGTCAAATTATAAATAGATAAGTGTAACTTACTCTTTTTTTTTTTTTTTTTGATAATTCAATAATTGGGTATGGTGAGTTTGAATCCTGAATTGGAAACACTAAGAGGTAGGCTCCTAGTGTTTTATCATTAATACAAGGACAAAAAAAAAAAAAATTACTGTATTGTGTTCTTGAAAATTTGACAATGTGACTGAAAAAGAAAAAAAAAAATAAATAAATAAATTATAGAAGAAAGCAAACGGAGGAATTTACACTAACTTGGCCTTGCCAAAAAGGGGAAAGGCAAAAATCAACTTATATGTAGATCCAGCCTACCACTAGCTAATCATTGATTATCGAACACGTTTTTCCATAAATTATACAACTAGGAGTTGCGGCTTTCTTTTTTCTTTTTTCTTTTTTAAGCAGATGCATAATTAGGAGGGAAAAAAAACTAGATCTCTTTAAATTTGTACAAATCTCTATCTAAATTCTATATGCCACCAACTATAGATAGATAGATAGATAGATATAGATATTTATATATTTTACATCAATAATTACAATAAAGAATGAGAGATTTGAGCTCTAGATGACTTTGTTGGAATATGAAGATGTCCCAATTGAGTTATGAGATTTTTAGTCCAACTATAATAATAATATAAAAAAAAAAAAAAATGTCCTTAGGAGTTTTATAACACAACAATCGCTTGTGACCATGGCTTGGTAACCTTGCTTTAAGATGAGGTCTAAACATTGATTATATATTTGCATTTACTAGTCAATGACAAACTTTTGGTCTTTTTTCTTCTTCTTTTTTTTTTGGGAAAAGGAGAAACATTTGGTCTTTAACGATATAGAGCTATTCCAATGCAATTTTATTTAGAAAAAGATAAAGATAAAGAAGACAATATGATTTACCTATTGTCAGTTTTGATCTTTTTGACGTTGTCCTTCTGCCCAACTTGCCTTGATGCCTATACCAAAGAATAATATCATTTTCTTTTTTTTTTTCTTTTTTTTTTTTTTTGAGAGAGAGAGTAATTAAACAAATAAATTTGCAAATCACATACATAATACAACACATAATTTTAGTATAAGGATGAACCAAGCTGAATGTTACATAATGCATAGATGGTTTTTAATAGTGTTTTATATTAATCTCTAAAGGATAAAAAATAAGAGGAATATAACTATCACAAGCTAGTCCTAGGCTATGGAACAAGAACTATACAAATCCGAGGGACTAGTCAAACACTCTAAGAGAACAAGATACTCTCATTTTTCAAAAGAGAAAGGAAAAAAATGAGAATATTTTGTGGAATTGTGGTGTGCTTTTATGTTAGAATCTTTTTCCCTCTTTCATGTGTGTGCGTGTGTTTGTTTCTAAAAAAAAAAAAGGGTAATTGTCTTACATTGCTTAAAAGAATATGTTGTGTGTAATATAACTTGACTCACTCCCTCTTTTAAAGTTACCATGGCTTTTAAATAAAATTGTGGTGCACCTTTATATTAGAACATCTTTTCCTCTCCTATGTGTGTGTTTGTTTCTTAAAAAAAAAAAAAAAAAAAAAAACTATAAGATAATTTTATGAAATTTAATTAGCATGAAACAATTGGGGAAAATGGGCAAATGCCCATTTTGCGCAAAATATACAACGTTCTGCCCATTTTCCCAAACTAATTAGGGAAATATCCCTCTTTTGTAACTCGATTTTCTAAAAATCAAGTTTCAACTTAAAACTTGATTTTTGGACAATCGAGTTATAACAAATTGAAAATTAAAATAAAAAAAAAAATTGTTGGAACTCGAGCTCCATGAATTCGAGTTCCATGCAATTTTTTAAAATCCTATAGTAGCGTTTTAAAACATATAAGTTTTTTTTTCTTAAGTCTGATCACTCTATAGGGAGCCATATAATGGCGTTTTAAAGTCCTATACTGGCATTTTAAAACATGCAAGTTTTTTTCTTAAGTTTGATTGCTCCATAGGGATCCCTATAGTGGCATTTTAACATGCAAGTTTTTTCTCTTAAGTCATTGCTCCATAGCCCTTTAGACGCTCTAAGCACCTATGGTAGTGTTTTTTATGGAACTCGAGTTCCATGCAATTTTTTTTTTTTGTTTTTTTTGTTTTTTTTTTTTTTTGTTTTTGTTTTTACCTATAGCTACTTTTCATGGAGGCCATATTGGTTTTTTTTATGGAATTCAAGTTCCATGCATTTTTTTTTTTTTAAATTTTTAAGTTTGATCGCCCCATACTCGATTTTGAGAAAATCGAATTACAAAAGAGAAGCATGTCCTTACTTAGTTTGGGAAAGGGACAGAATGCTGTATATTTTATGCGAAATGGGCATTTGCCCATTTTGGCCTTATAATCTTACTCCACTTTTGTTAAAAGTCACAAATTACCCTATTCAGTATTCTTTTGCTAATAAAATAAACCCGATTCATAGTATTCTCTTTTTTTTAGGAGGAGGAGGGGGGGGGGGGGGGGGGAATATTCATAGCTAGCATTCAAAAGTATCATGTAGAATACAATGATATCTTGTGTTCATGAGATGTCCAACAGAAAATCAGTCACAGAAATCATCACAATTTGATTAAAATAGTATGCTGTGAAACTTTCTAACGTAAGGAAGTTATATCCTAATCATTAGTCAGGCTATTCCACAATCTATCTAGGAAATACCACTAAAATATAAATATAGTGTGATGGAGAACCTAAGATCCCAAAGTTTTACATCATATCTTATACCAATAAACCTACTACTCAAATACCTTGGGGAGTTATTAAATGAAATGCTATTATCACTTAATTATGTAGATAGATCACATTTAAAAAAATAAAATAAATAAAAAGAAGAAAAAGAAAGGTCTTCATATATATATTGGGCAATATATTTTTTTCCCAAGGGGAACAAGAATTTAGACAAAGAAATAAGCTCAGTACCTCTGGGTTTGGCGTAAGGCTGGCAGTATCCAAAATCTCAAGAAGTAAAATAATCCGAATTTAACACCAAGAGGAGAGTTAGCTAGAAAGTACTTTGATTTAACACCAATCGGTGCCTCCCTCAAATTTGAAAACATAAGTGCTAACGAAACATATTATTAATTGTTTTTTATTTTTATATTTTTTGTTGCTAGAAAGAAAACCTTGTCTTGTTTCTTCTAGTAATTCCAGAAATTGAGCTAAAATATCTTCAACCCTGCATGTAAGAAATAGAAAAAAGAAGAAGGAATTAAAGATGGAACCACAAAAATCATAAGATAATAAATTGGGAACGAGAAATAATTATTATTTCTCCCGTGAATTGAGACATACTTTATTTTGTACCTTAAAAACTGGCAGAGAGAGAGAGAGAGAGAGAGAGAGAGAGAGCGCATTAACAACAAATAACATAGATATCACATATACTTCACCTTTATATTCCTAAACCATCCTATAGGAATGACAAAGATATCAAGTACATTGAGTAATAAAAGTAAAGTCGCATTCAGCCAAAAAAAAAAAGTAAAGTCGTTGTAATTAATATAAAAAAAAATTACCCACGTAATTGCGTATTTTTTGGGGTCAAATTAAGTATCTATACTCGATAAAACAAAAAAAGTGGTTTTGACAAATGTGTACAGGAAGCCACGTGGTGTTAAAACAACTGTTTCTTTTCAAATAAAGAAAAGTTATTTATAAAAAATAAGATTGTACATACATTGTATCACGAGAGTCAATTGTGGTAAATGGTCAAAAACAATGTTGTACTTGCCTTAAGTATCTGAATGAATGAATCTAACAGATTTTGCTCTTTTTTAATATATCTAAGACGATTTTGTCAACTCTCATGATTGGAGGAAGGTTTATTACTATGAAATGAAATATGGTCGATGAGAGAGAGAGAGAGAGAGAGAGAGATGCAAAGTGACCAGCGTTGACAAATAGGAGTCATTCTCGAGTACCCCAATATTTTTAGTGGATACGGTACCAACACAAATCTCAATTATTCAAACTGTGTTGCTTTAATCTTAACCATTAATTTAAGTTTAATAGAAACCTATTACCGGTAGGCCAAGTAAATATATAAAAGCCAAAAAGAAAAAAGAGAAACAATGGTTCCTCTTTCCCATCCTCTCTCCGTCCTATCTCTCTGGCATTCTTTTAAAAAACCTAAATTCCTTCTTCTCAAATAGGTTCCTTATATCCATCAATTTCACTGTCATCTTATCGGCATCCCCATTCACCAACCGCTGAAATTTTTTGGAATTTTGCTCTTAAATTTCATTATACCACAACGTTGGCAATACTTCTATGCTGAAGAGGTACTAATTTAGTTATTTCTTTTCAAGTGGCATAGAAAGTGATTGTTGAAATGCTTCATAAGGATTCGGTTTTTCTAAACTTCTTGTGGTTTTGTGTTTGATGATCAGGGGGTTTGGGTTTTTGTTAGTGTGGTGTTGAAATTTGGTTTTTTTTTTTTTTTTTTTTTTTTTTTTTTTTAGCAGAGGAGAAGGTCACACCTTTGTATTTAAGGTGGAAGGTTGTTTATAAAAAATATAATTTTTTTTTCTACTATGTCTTAACTCCTAAGGAGGAGCTTCTATTGCTTTATTTCTATTTCATATCTTTTCTTTGGTGTACATCATTTTAATTACTTAACACTATTATTTATAGATATAAAGAGTCGGTCGGTTTGGTTGGTTCCTTGAGTATGTGAAAAAGAAAATAGATAGTTGTAATTATGTTGCTATTGCACATCTCAAAGTCAAGGCTTGAATTTTGTTTTGAGTAGTTGTTTTCTAGCATAAAAGTTTAAGAGCTTTTGTGTTGCATTTTGGCTTGCTATTTTCCTTGTTTTGGGAATAGCATCACAAGTTGTTTCTGGTGTCTGAGCTAATAGAATTTTCAACTGATTTATCCAAAAAAAAAAAGATTAAAGAGATTGCATATCAAAATAACAAAATGTTTTGATACATCCCGTAATTTTCATATTGACAATGTTGAATCTATCAACTGCATTTCTAGATGGCTAAATAAGGGAAAGCGAATTGCTTTTTGTGATGGTGGTGCTTAGCTTACTCAATGACATGGTTTTTTTTTATTTTATTTTTTTTTGTGAATTTCACAAGGTAAATTGAGTTTTTTCATATTCATTTCTTCATATCATTATATGCTTATTTTATTTCTTGGAAATTTGTTCATATGATAAAAAGAGCAAGACCCTTGGGAAAATGCTGTTGAGAACATTTGTAATGCAACTAGTTATGTCTTGTGCTTACAGAGAGTTGATGCACACATAAATTATAGAAATTGAAAGATACAATTCTAAGGTCTAAGCATTCAAATGGATGATTTGTGTTTAAATTTTAATTAGACAAGATAACTAAGAGTGAAAAAGAAAATTAACAGGAATATTAAGAGCACTTCTTAACTAGTTAGTGCTTCTCTTTCACTTTCTTACAAAATTTACATTTGGCTTTGTGTTCTACTCAGAAACTGCTTGATTATTTCATTGAGTCATTCATGTAACAATACTATTAATTTTGCTAACGTGCAAGTAGACATGTTGATTATTAGCTTTGCACATTCCTTTTATTTAAATTTGTATTGTTGAGTTTTCAAACATTGTAATGTAAAAGCAGATTTACATGGTTTGTTAGTGCATTAGTATTCTTTACTTCTTCTTCTTTTCTTTATGGGTAAGATATATATAATTAACAAAAAACAAAGTACAAAACCACATAGATCTTTAATAACCCTGCACTCTCTATACAACAGTCTATGGAGACTATATTTACAATAACCCAAGGAATAACATAAAGCTCCCTGGAAACGCACAAATATCAGTGACAGGGTAAGACCCCACTTCTATTAATAGCAAATACACTCAATTTCTATAACATTAGAAAAAAGAACTTCTTTAAAACAAACCAATGATCAACTCCACCCCCAAGCTTTCCCTATTTGCTTTAGTTGACAGCCACAATTATTTGCTCTCTCCCTCTCTCTATCGATTTAAAGTAAAAGTCTTAACTGGTTAGATAAAAGAATGACACTCCAATTCTTTCCTTTATGACTATATTTTCATGGATTGTGATTTAATTTTACAAAATATAGGTATCTTTCATCTCTGGTAACTCATAATCTTATGAAAAATTTTGGAATAAAAAACTATAGACTTTGTATTTACTATGATCTGCCCAAATTGAATGACTTCCCAGGGCTAACTCAACTATATGGTTGTGTGCTGACTACTTCCTGGTATTGTAGTTTTCAAGCTATAACAAGTTTTGTCCATGTGTTTAAAGATTGCTTTGAGAAAATTCTGCAGATACATAATGCCTTTCATTTCTACATAAGTTTATCACTAATACAATCATCACATAATGTCATGCTTTTTATTTTATTTTTTCCCATTTCCTTTGTTTTATTTTATCTAAGTTAACTCATTGCTTCTTCTTTTTTTTTTTTTTTTTTTTTTTCTCCTTAGAAAAATACAAAATCATGTGCTTATAAAAACAAAGTTATTGAAAATTGGAGGACATTGAGATCTTGTGTGGGATGGATAGAGCTATTGGAGTTGGTGCAAAATATATGGACGATGCAGATGAAGTTATGACTGAGGAAGGAGAAAAGTGATGAATTCTCATATTGCACAACAACACATCAACATTTGGAATCAATAAGTTATGCAATTGAGCCTTGACAAAGAGAAAAGAGTAGAAAAGATCCACTTTGAAACAATTTTTTAGTTTGAGATTTTGAATGTTGTTAAAATACCCATGTATTTTGGGTACTCTCTCTCTCTCTCTCTAAAATATTTTAGTTGGCAAGACATTTTTTTTAGTTGGCTTTGATGGAAGAAATTTAGTCATTATCTTGTCGATTGGTCTATCAATGGCTTCTTTGTTTTGAATTTTGTGTAAAAAAACACATTTTAGATACTTTATTGTCTCTCTTGAAATAGAACTTTCTAGTTGTTCAGAACTTTGAAACAATTTTTTAGTTTGAGGTTTTAAATGTCGAGAAAAAACTCATGCATTTAGGTTCTATCTTTATGTTGATATAGAACATTTTAGTTGTCAATAGTTGGAAAAAAAAAATTTTAGTTGGTTATGATGATAGATTTTTAGTCATCATCGGCTTTTTCATTACCTCATGTATTTAGTAAAAAATGATACTAAAATTAAAATGTAGAAGGTTTAAGAAAAATAATAATTGGAGAAAATATTTTATTGATCCTGTGCGTACTCAAGATATGGTTATTGGGCTCAACCTCTATTTAGGCTCACAATCTATTTGTATTGTGGGCTTTGGGTTTCCTACTATGGGTGGTTTTGTGCTCGACAACTTAATTACACTTATTTTCTCAACTCCTCTGTAGACCTTATAGAATTCTTTCTTTCTCTCTCGAAATGACCTCTCTCTTTTCCCAGTGTTCTCCCTAAAATCACCAGGCCCATTTCTTTATTGTCATCTCTTATTTATAGCTCAAGACTAGTGGAAGAGTTATGAATACTTTTGTGGTGAGTGGGAAAGGAGGTCCAATGTTATTACCCTTAAGTGAGTGTTTAGTTGGGAGTGAGAGGTGGTAAGGGTGGCATTGGGAATGGTTCCCATGTTAGAAGATCTGCCCGGCAGTGATACTTCCTAGGCAATGTCAAGCATCTTGGGTCTCAACTTCACCTTTCATGTCATAATGGCTAAAATAAGTTTACTGGGCTTTGGATAGGCGACAAGGCTTACCTGGACCAAATTCATAAGCCCAACAGAACACACATGCATGCATGATGTCTCAAGACCCGAGGCCCAACAAGTCCAAGGCCTTGTGCATGTTGCATTATTATGATGGGTTTTATGAACAATGGGCTTGAGGGAAAGTAGCATCTAGTACAATAGTCCTCCCTTGATTCGTGCCTTGCTCCCGGGCATGAATCAAGGGCTAAGAGCCAAGCACTATCTGAGAAATTCAACGAATAGATATAGGACGGCATAAAAGACTCATTAATGCGCCCTTAAAAGGCGTGTGGCATTTGACTGTTGGCCCAGCCATCATCATTGTGTGACGGTTTATGAATCGAGGCAGCACGCTTGTGGCTGTTGAGATGGGGATTCATAGGGTTTCCCACTTCCCATTTATTAAATGTCATTTATTCCCTTATTTGGCTCCTACAAATAGTTCCTTCTGAGTCCGTACTTCACTTTTACATTCTTCATTCCCCAAACTACCTCTCTACTGAGCATATTGTTATCGTGCGCTGATCTTCTAGCCCAGAACACCATTCCTTCCTAGACCCCTAAAGTAAGTTCTCTTCACCTTTCCTTTCATTTCTTCTTTTTTCAGTTTTCTTTCAATCTTAGTTTAGGAATGGGTTATTCTCACCTCCTATCTTCAGAGGCATCCTTGGCTAGCTTTAAGGCAGTCTATAATGTTCCTAGAGATGTCGATATTGCCTACTGTCAAGAGGGCGATATCGACCTCCATAGGCGTACCGGCGTAAACATCATCTTTTTCCCTTTGATGGCTATTCTTGAGGGTGGGATTAGGTTCTCAGCCAGCCCTCTTGTTATAGGCATCCTTAGGTTTTATGGTCTATGTCTTGACTAACTCCCCCCCCCCCTAATTTTTACCGAGTGGTGAATTATGTGAGTAGGTTAAACCATATATTTAGTCTGCAGTTAAACCACCACGATGTTAACTTTATGTATAGTCTGTGCAGAAAAATTAGGTCCTATTATTACCTAAAAACCAGAGATATAAGGGTACGGCTGATATCTTTCCTTCCCGATTCTAACAAAAACTCGGTGGGAGAATTTGTCCAGGTGAGCGGCAATTGGTTTGCTGACAAGCTCCCTTGCCCGTTCTTGCCGTGCGACATTGGTCGGTACCGAGAACCTTCATTTGCTTTAAGTTTGCATCTCTTAGTCGTTTACCTATTAAACTAATCGGTCTTTTTTGTTGATTTGTTGCAGAATCAAAATGGTTCTAACCAGATCTTCGAGTTGTACACATGCAAGATCTTAATTTTGTACTTAGACCAGAACAAGGACAAGCAACTCCGAGCATCATATTTAATACTCGGTGTCAACCCAGTATATACAACTTGGCAATGTTGGTAGATAGTCCGCTTCTCTTGTTCATAGACGTTTGGCACAAAAACTTCCTCCCGCCTATGCTCACTGTTGGTGAAGCTCGGGATCTTAGCCCCTAGTACACTACCGCAAAAGAACTTGCATCGATAAGGGACGCATCCATCGAAATTATATCTTAGAATCGCAAAAGACATGTGCCCGTTGGAGAGCCCAAAGCCCTCACCCAAGTAGCTGAGCTAGAAGTAGCTGAGCCAATTAATCCCTTGGGCATCGAGGCTAGTCAAGTAGAGAAGATGGTAAAGAAGAGAGTGATGACCATTGATTGGTTTTTGCCTGGCACCAGCCCTGCGGCTCAACTTCAACCCCCCCTCCCCCCCCCCCCCGAGAAAATGATCAGGTTCCTTCTACTAGTGAGGCTAAGAAAAGGAAGTGTACCACCAAGAACAAGCGGGCCCAACCTCGTGTAACAGGCAGGCCCACGATCCAAGAGCCAACCTCGTGTAACAGGTGAGCCCACGAGAAAAGGATTAAGTTTCGAGCGATGCTCCCTCGAAGACCCAACCTCGTGTAACAAGCGAGCCCACGATCCAAGAGCCAATTGGTGTTTCTCAACTAGCAGTCCAGGTCGGGACTAATGTGGCGTCCTCTTCTCAGTTCGAGATGGGTTGGCAAATCGTCTTTAGACTGGGTGATAGGCCTTTGCTGGCGACTGCTAATGTACAGTTGTGGGCACAAAACGAAAGGGGGCGGGTCGCCCAGAGCCTAGCGTAGGGTCTCCTTCTGCCCGAGGATGCTCATTTCTTTTCGAAGGGTGACGACGAGTCACTAGTTAGGTGGCTGCAGTGACACACTATTGCTGTAATTTACTATCTCGTCTTCTTTCATGTGTAGCAATGCATAGGCATCTTTCTTGTCTTAACTTATCATTTTATCAGTGTCATGTCATCAAGCCGTGCAGCTGACTTGCGTCATTGATGAGAGATTAAAAGAGGCTACTGAGGTCATTGAATGGAAAAAGGCATTGAAAGACGTTGCTGTGGCCATAACTAAGGAGAGGGGCAAAGCTACTGAGATTTTTGAAAGGAAGGCACAAGCTATTGAGAAAGCCCAACTGGCGGTAGAGAGCAAGTTGACGGACATGAGGGCTAAACTAGGGGAGACTGAGCTCAAACTGGCAACGGAAAATATCCTAAATTTGGCCCAAGCCAACCAGATTTCTGATTTGAAACTAGACTTTGAAGCCTATGAGGATAAGTGGTACAACATAGGTTTCATGGAGCCTGAAAACTCTATGGAGCCTATCGTCCACCAAGGCCGGCATCATGGGTTCCAGAAGGGGTGGTTGGCCACCTTTCAAGCAATGGGAGTGGTCGAGGATTCTCCACTGAGGAATCCCGAGTAGATCCCCTATCCAGGCCCTCCCCACCCCCCCTGTTCAGAGTCAAGCTAGTCCGCGGATGAGGAAGATACCCCCAGTATGAGGGAGCTGGTATGGGCGATTGACTCCCATGTGGAGATGGTTAATTTGGAGGTCACCAACAACATTCGTACTGAAGCCAAAAATGTCCAAGCTCAGACGCCCCCTATAGCCCAAACAGCCAAGGATGCATCTGGGCAACCCGCTACCCAGCCTCAACCTACCGATCTTAGCAAGAATATTAATGTTTTGTTTATGTTATTTTATATGTCATGTACTCGGTTTGCCTAGGTCGCTGGGTTGTGGTGCCGAGAAAATTTTTTTAACCTTTGAATTATTTTAATTGGTCTTCTTAAGATGGAAGTTAGATGTTTTTCTCCTTTCTCCTCCCCCTTTCTTTTAAACATATCCATGTTTGTAGGCAATTACCAAGTTTACACATGATTATGGTTAATTTGCTTATCATACCTTACTTTCTCACTCATGGTGGTTGGGAACCTATGTCGGGGTTTACCCTATTTTAATTCATGGTTTCCGCCCTCTCTGTAATAAAGATAGAACTGGGAGCAGGTTTCTGCCCTTAGATGTAGTTTCAAGTTGAGGTTTTTACATGCCCGATGATGGAGATCGAACTGAGGAGAGGTTCTGTACTTAGGATATTTTAGTGTAAGATTTCCACCTGTTCGGTGATGAAGATCGAACCGAGAATAGGATTCTATCCTTAGAATATTTTAGTGTAAGGTTTCCACCTGCTTGGTGATGAAGATTGAACCGATGATAGGTTTTTATCCTTAGAATATTTTAGCGTAAGGTTTCCACCTGCTTGGTGATGAAAATCGAACCGAGGAGAGGTTTCCATCCTTAGAATATTTTAGCGTAAGGTTTCCACCTGCTCGATGATGAAGATCGAACCGAGGAGAGGTTTCTATCCTTAGAATATTTTAGCGTAAGGTTTCCACCTGCTCGATGATGAAGATCGAACCAAGGACAGGTTTCTGTCCTTAGAATATTTTAGCATAAGGAATATTTTAGGATTCTGTCCTTAGAATATTTTATCTTAGTTCTCTCCACATATATTAACCTGGGCTAATGAGTTAAAAATGATGGAATCATAAGTACAAATATTCCTGCAAGGATAAACATCGCTTTTGTATTAATTAACAATATGCACATATAATACTGCACTCAATAGGTACCCCTGCGTACTGATAATCAGTGATAAAATTTCTTCAGATTGTGGGCATTTCATGGCCGGGGGAGAGGTCTCTCGGCCAAATCCTCCGAATAATATGCTTCTGTGCCTGTAATGGCAGTAATTCTATACGGTCCCTCCCAAGTTAATGCTAACTTCCCTGCGTTGATGTCTCGTGTATTCCCAACTACCTTCTGAAGTACTAGGTCTCCTGCTTCAAACTCCCTTTTCCTCACATCCCTATTATATCTCAGGGAAAGTTATTGTTAAACAGTCGCCTATTCTCGGCGTTCCTCCAACAAGTTCAACTATTTTAACATCAACTCTGAATTCTCACTAGGGCTGAATCTTGAAACCTGGGCACTGCACAAGTTCACCTTTACCAGTATGGTTGCTTCCGCTCTATATGTCAGGCAAAATGGGGTTTCTCCAATGGACCTTCTCGGGTGGTTTAGTATGCACATAGGCTTCAGCTTGGCCGTTGCTTTGTGGATTTGCCAGGGTGGAATACCAATTTGTGATACCAAGGCTACCACAAAACTCGTGGAATGCTTTGCTATCAAACTACAACCAGTTATCTGACACTAGGGACTCTGGTACCCCGAATCTCATCACTATATTCCTCCATACGAACTTCTTAACATCCATGTCACAGATGTTCGCCAACACATCTGCCTCTGCCTATTTGGTGAAGTAATCCATGGCCACGAGTACAAACTTTCGGTTTCCGTTGTCCAAGGAAATGGACTAGCGATATTTAGCCCCCATTGCGCAAAGGGCCAAGGGCTACTAAGGGGATTCAAGTTCCCTGCCAGTTGGTGGATCATTGGGGCGTGCTTCTAACACTGTTCACATTTCTGAGCATATTCGCTAGCATCCTTTTACATTCGTGGCCACCAAAATTCCTGAGTCATTGCTCAAGGTGCTAATGAATGTCCCCCCATATGGCTGCCGCACACCCCTTCATGTAGCTCGGCTAGGAGTTCTTTAATCTTACTGGGGTATAAACACTACAAGTAGAGCCCATCAAAAGATCTTCGATACAACATTCGATCGGCTGATAACCAATACTGAGCTATTGTTCGGTGAAGTTTTCTGCTTCTTTCTCATCAGCAAGCACACGATCCTTGGCCAAAAAGTTGATGATCGGATCCATCTAGCATGGCTCAGCTGTTATCACTTGTGAAACACTCATTTTCACATTGATTCTTGGTTTTGCTACTAACTCCACTTTTATTAACTGAGGAATTCCCTCAGTTGATGATGATGCCAACGTGGCCAATGAGTCAGGGTGCCAGTTCTGCCCCCTTAATATTGGAACCACTTTGACACTTAAAAGGTGGTCCATAGTTTGTTTCACCAATTGTAACTACTCCATCATTAGGGGATCCTTCACCTCAAAGCTTCCCTGTACTTGATTGACCACCTACCGAGAATCTGAATATACCTCTATCTCCTTGGCACCTAAATCTGATACAACTCTTAGCCCAGCCAGCAGGGCCTTACACTTGGCTTCGTTGTTGGAAGCTTTAAAGCCTAATCGAAAGGAATGTTCCAATTTTATTCCTTCTGGGGTGATGACTATGATCCCAGCCCCAGCTCCTAATGCGTTGGATGCACCATCTACAAATACCTTCCATGGGATTACCTCCACAGGGCAGACCATCTCCTTCCCTCCTCTCAAGGAAAACTCTACAATGAAATCGGTGAGAATTTGTCCCTTCACTGAGCTTCATGGCTTGTATTTGATATCAAAGAAGCCCAGTTGAGTTCCCCACTTAGCTATTCTTCCTATGAAATCAAATCTCTTCAGTAACGACTCTAAAGGATACTCGGTCAATATGTAAACGATATGAGCCTGAAAGTAGTAGGGCAACTTCCGTGTAGCATGAACTAGTGCTAATACTAACTTCTCCAAGGGTAAATACCTTGTCTCAGCATCTACCAGGGTCTTACTGATGTAGTATACTAGCTATTGCACTCCCCGATCCCTACGAAGTACGGCACTCTTGGCATGTTCTGACACTGAAAGATACATGAATAAATCTTCCCCGGGTTCAGGGGTTGTCAGCATAGGCGGTAGCACCAAATATTCTTTCAACTCCTGGAAAGCCTTTTCACATTCCTCACTCCACTGGAAATCTTTCCACTTCACGACAATGGTTTGTAAATTTGAAAATAAACCGGTTGAGGGCGGCTAACATGCTTGTTAGTACTTGGACTTCCTTTGGATTGCTCGGTAGTTGAAGACATTTTACTGCTTGAATTAGATCAGGGTTGACTTCTATTCCTCAGTTACTGATCAAATACCCTAAGAACTTGCTGGCCTCCACTCTGAAAGCACACTTCTCGGCATTGAGTCGTAGCTTGTGCTGTCTAAGCACTTCGAACACCCCTTTGAGATCATCAATGTGCTGCACTTCCCATTTGCTTTTCACCACATGTCATCAATGTACACCTCAACTATTTGTCCTATCTTGTCCCTTAATGTTCTTGTCATCATTCGTTGATATGTAGCCCTGAAGTTCTTTAACCCAAACGGCATCATAGTATAGTGATAGTTAGCATCAGGGGTTATAAATGTTGTCTTTTCTTGATCCTTGGCAGCTAGGTCAATCTGGTGATAACCCTGAAAAACGTCCAGAAAGCTCATCCTTGGATGCCCATATGTGGCATCTACCAGCTAATGAATCTTCGTCATCAAGAACGGATCCTTTGGACATGCTTGGTTCAAGTCAATAAAGTCAACATAGACCCTTCATTTACCGTTATTCTTTTTTACCACGGTATTCACAAGCCACTTAGGGAAGAAATCTCCTTTATAGCCCCGACTTCCTTCAACCTCTTGACCTCTTGTCTGACAACCTCGACGTGTTCCTTAGCCAATCTCCTTGGCTTCTGCTTCTGCTTCTTAGGAGGGCATAGGGGGTCCACGTTGAGCTTGTGAACTATAAACTCAGGGTCCACCTCGGGTACTTTATAAGGGCTCTAGGCAAACACGTCTATGTTCTGTACAGGAACAACAACATCTCTACCCTCTCTTTGTCCTTCATGCTCGCTCTAACAAAAAAACTTATGTCGTCATCAGGCAATATCTTCACTCTCACCAGCTCCTCAAGGTTCCTGTAATTGCTATAAGGGGGTCTCCTCTGTTGACTCCTTTTGCTTGGTTCCTCGATTAGCTGTGGCCACCAAGCACTATCTGGCTACTTGTTGATTGCCCCTTACCACGGCAATTCCCTACTCAGTGCAGAACTTAACCTTTACATGCAGGGTGGACGGCACAACCCCCATGGCATGAATCCATGGCGATCTAAGGATCATAGTGTACAAGGAGAAAGAAGTGACCACTATGAACGTTCCGATCACCTCCTTACCTTCCATATTCACAGGAAGTGAAAGCTATCCTTTTGGAATTACCATATGGCCGTCAAACCCCATCAATGGCATATTATACTTGGATAGGTCTTCCTTTTTCAAGCCAAGCCCCCTGTACAAGTCGGGATACATCAAATTTGCATTCTCTCCCCTGATCTATCATTACCCTTTTTACTATGAAGCCATTTATCCGAGCTGTAACCACCAAAGTATCGTCGTGTGGTTGAATTGTGTCTTCCATGTCGTCGTCATTAAAAGCAATGGGCTGCTAAGTGTTCTTCAACTTTTTCTCAGAGGGTTGCTCACCCGTGCAACTTTTCGCTGGTACCACGGCCAATACCCCCCTTCTCCTAGTCGCCTAAGCGCCTCTTGGAGCTGCGTGGATGACTTTTATCACCCCTAATGGGGGTGGGAGAGGATTTTCGCGTGACCGTGCAGCCTACCCGGCTTCCTGATTTCTTGGGTTCACCATAAACTCTTTCAAATACCCCGCTTTCACTAACTGCTCCAAATGATCTTTTAATGCCCTACACTACTAGGGGGTATGCCCTTTGTCTTTATGGTAAGTACAATACAAGTTTTGATTTCTCCTAGACGGGTCTCCCCCCATCTTGTTCGGCCACCTAAAATATGGCTCGTTCTTGATTCGATTCACAATCCTATGCACTGGTTCCTTAAAGGATACCTTCACCTCTTCCTTCTGTAGCCCTGACTCTTGAATCCTTAAATCCTTCCAAGGTTTGGATTGAAAGCTGATATGCCGAGGATGATTTATGGCAGGGGCCTTGCCCTTGCTCTGTAACCGATCATCTTCCAATCATTTATATTCCTCAATACGCCTCATCAACTGCCTCATATCCTCGGGAGGCCTCCTTGTCAACGATTCCCACAATCCAGAATCCTTGAGAAACCCCATTCAAAAAGTACTTGCTGTGATTTTTTCATTACCTTTGTCGATCTCGTTGTACAACTCCCAGTATCGGTTAGCATAGTTGCGGAGGGTTTCCCCAGCCCCCATTTTCATTGATAGCAATGCGTCCACGGGCTGCAGAACTAAGTTGCAGGTCATGAACTGTACACCAAACTCCTGGATCAATTTACCATTTCTGGAAAAATACATGTTTGTATTGCATACAAAACATACGCAACAGAAAATAACGGATTCACTTCATTCACAATTTTTAAGATGTACTATGCAAATTTTAGAATTCAAGAACAAGAGAGCGCACCTTGGTGTGGTGAAATTAAAAAAAAAAAAAAAAAAAGATCAGAAGTACTCGGGAACACTTTTAATCTTCCCTCCAATTCCACTTTACGCCCAAGAAGTGTGGTCTCCCAATCAGTTTTCAAAAGGAGAATAAAAGAGTTTCCCACACTCACATACACACCATTTCATGTTCTATCTAAAAATTCTTTATGTTTCTCTCCTTATAACTAATTATCTAATTGGGCTAGCCTTTTGGGCCTTTCCAATTGGGCTTTAGTATGTGGCATGGAGTGGGACCAAAAGGGACCAATAAGACACAAACTCCAATAGGCCTTTGGCTTTTCTATCAACTCTTGACAAGTCCAAAGTTACCATTAACTATATTTAATACCACTATATAAATATAGTTGCATTCTAAGCCTTATTTATAAATTATATCCCAAGACTTTATTATACATGCAACTGCTTCATAAAATATTCGTAGTAATACAAAGTCATAAATGTAGACTGCCACTTTGTAGATTACTACATCTTAATCCACGAGTACTCGGTTTAATCCTTTAAAGTTATTCATCATATATTTATGAAATCCAATTTTATAAATATATACTTTAGTAACTTCTTACCAAAGTGATTAGGTCTAACTCTCTGAATAACTAAACCCATTAAACTTATCTCATGGAAATATTCTATATCTCCGTTAAGAGACTATGAATTCCATCTTGAGAATATATGTTCCATCAATACTAAATGTAACTCCCCCACATACTTAGGTTTTGATCATGTCTTTAGATCTTACTCCTGATATATCAAAGCAACCTACAATTTATGATCAGGTTCATTATCCTCTTAGGATTAAGAGTTTATGTAAATAGAAGTCGTGAGATTTATTATTCGTTTGACAGTCTTTAGGAGAATAATAGAACTCACAGCGGTTCAGTTCAATATGTTTTAACTCTTAAAAAATATCAACTCATCAACTAGAAGTCTCCACTTCCATGATCAAGACAAATCATCTTAATTAATATGTTATAGTCTTCGCAGATGAAATTCTCAATTTCATCACCGACTACAAACTAAAATTTTGAGTTTACAAAGAACTTGTGATTCATATCTTCTGTGACTTTTCACATAAATCACATACTATGCATTTCATGGACTATATGATAATGTCTGAATATTCATGTTACTATTATTTAGATAATAATAAAACAACTTTATTAATCACAATATTAAGTCATACATAATGTCACACATAATGTCATACATAATATCATACATAGCATCTAAAAGTTCAAAAAGTATGTAAAACACCTATGAACGTTTAGACTCCCAAATTACAAATTACCAACACAAGCTTATTATTAAACAATGTATGTGCGGAATATGAAAATAAGCTAAAACAAAATTAGTAAAACAATTTAAACCAAAATTAATCACAACCATAGCAGTAATTAAAATGTAAAGATTAAAGGAAGAGAGATGCAAAAACAAAGACAACACAACGATGTGTTATCGAAGAGAAAACCAAAGTCCTCGCTGAAAAACCTCACCGCCGCCATCCAAGCGGTCAATAATCCACTAAAGAATAAATTTGGGATACATGAATACCAGAAGACCCTCCAAGCCTACTCTACCCAGTGCACCTAAGCCCTCTCAGCATCTTACTCCAATAGGGTTACGCCGAACCTTATCTTCTCTAACTTACCAGATCTCGCAATAAGCTCATTGCATCAACCAAAATTAATTGGTCCCTTCATAATTGATTCCCAAGTACCAAAATGGCTCCTCACAGATATGAGTATGGTGAGATAAGGATTTGGCTAATGTACCTTTTAAGGATGTAAAAATGGAGAGGGTGAGAGTAGAAGAATTTGAAGAATCAAATGATAAAGACTGTGGATGAGTTAATCTTGTTTTTCTCTAAGGTTTCTCTCTCAAAATTCTCTCTAGAAACTCTCAACATTTCGTGGGTATAACGGTATTTATAGTAGGGTGTGTATGGAATGCGAAAAGTCAGTTACAGCCAAACAGTGCATTCTGGCAACTTGAGCTCGCTACTAGAATGAGTCGTAAGTTTGAGTCGCGAGCTAATTGCCTGGCCAGCTAGAGTTTTTGTCCTATAGTGCAATAGCTGGCGTGACCCTTCAACTCCCCTTGTATGCTTCACACATGTGCCATCTTGTTTTTCTCTAAGGTTTCTCTCTCAAAATTCTCTCTAGAAGCTCTTAACATTTTGTGGGTATAAAGGTATTTATAGTAAGGTGTGTATGGAATGTGAAAAGTCAGTTACAGCCAAATAGGGCATTCTAGCAACTTGAGCTCACGACTGGAATGAGTGGCAAGTTTAAGTCGCGAGCTAACTACCTGGCCAGCTGGAGTTTTTGTCTTGTAGTGCAACAGCTGGTGTGACCCTTTAGCTCCCCTTGCATGCTTCACACATGTGCCATCTTTGGAGACTCGCCAGTCGTGAGGCTCTTCTTGGATGCACACTCTTGAGCTTTTCTTCACACTCTCTCACACACTACCCTTACATGATTCCAACCTAAATATAAGGTTTCTAAATGTTAAATTGCAAGCAAATTTGGCACGGAATAAAGCCAACAAAATGATTGAATAAATTCAATCTTACAATCTCCCCCTTTGGCTATTCCGTAACAAAACCCTAAAACAAACTCTAGACTTAACATGTGAGTTGGGAACAGTTGAACAAAACTCACTCACATCTAACTCTAGAATTTGTGAAGCTCTTGGACCATATGAACAAGTATTTCCTTAAAAAAAATAACACAATACGATCATTGTAAGCAGAAAATTTGAAATGCATATGGAGCAAGCACAATGCGATCAAGAAATAAACAATGACAGCAATAAAGCATGGCTTGACCAAAAACGAGCAATCACTATAAATAGTGACCACAATGATCATTCACTCAAGGAATGAACATCCTGACATGCAAACTTATAAGCTCAATGCAAAGTATCATTTGCATGTCCAACACTCAACTGATACAACAATACAAAGTAATTGCATCAAGGATATAAAATCCAACAAGGGCACAAAAGTGATGTACAGAAAGAAATGCATAACATTAACTAAAAGTACTGAGCTACAAAGCTATGGTACAAAACAAGTGCTGAATAGCAACTTAAATATGTAAACCAAAAACTTTAAACAGTGACACAATAGACATCCATAAGGTATAAAAGCTATAAATAGCAAAACAAAAGTATGTGTATGTATCAGTATTCTCCTTTTGAGCTTACACAACTCCCCCTTTCAATATGCACACTTCTCATTTCTATATTGCTTTCCCCCTTACTGTATGCCATCATCCAAAACTATGCAATGAACAATCAATGAGTTTGCTCTCCCCCTTTTTGGCATGAATAGCTAAAGGATGTCCTCCAGCTTTTGTTGAATAGCATCCAACTGTGTCTCAATGGTTGTTAGACACATTTGAACTTGGTTGTTGATGAAGTAGATAACCCTTTCAAATCTAGAAATACACTGGTACAAACCCTTAATCAAGGTGCTCAACCTGCCAACTTGAGAGCTAGGAGGTACAGGCTAAGTGTCAGTGGTCTGTAACTTAGGAGTGTGAGGAGATGCAGTCTTGGTATGCACAGGTGTTGCTGAGCCATGACCGGATGGAGTGGCAAGAGTGAAAGATTCACTCTTAGGTGCTTTAGAGGAGTGACTCTTACTTGCTTGAAGAGATATCATGGATAATGGTCAAAGACATTTTGGTATTTTTCCATCTGTTGGTGGACGAACACCTTTAAGAACCATGATCTTTATGATTAGACTACAAAAAGGTAGGCATGTTCTTGCTGCTGTTCGAGTTTCTGTTTTCCCTATTAATTGGAAGATGTGGGCTAGAGATGTCAATTTGTACTCCGGTGATGAGATCGCATAGAAATTGTGCTCTTCCAAGGTTGATGAATGTAGTGTTCGAGAGTGGATAGAGGTTGAAGAAAATGATCAATTTGAGAGTCGTCAGATCAGGGTTAAACTTTGTTGTTCTAATGGATGTGCCTTTGGATGAAATCTCACGATCAGGCCCAAGAATTTGAAGAATATCTTGTACCTTAGGAAGTCTATCATCATATGGAGTAAGGTCTACATTTTCCGATCTATTGATTCGAAGAACCTCTGCAATGTAGTCTGGATTGATGTTGAACTCCTTTCCTCGTACCCAACACTGCAACTCAACGCCGGTATATCTAGTGTTTTGAATAAAATTCCTTAACCAATTTATCAATCAGGTCTTCGAAGTTCCAAAACTAATCAGCCCAATCTTTTGCTTCAAAGATCCTAGGAATAAATGTTGTTCTCAAGGTATCAAATTTTACAACTTGTTCCACCACAGTAGGAGCATCTTAAAAAATGCTTGAGAAAGTTTGTGAATCCAGAGGAGTCCTGAATCTCTCACTATTTGAAACTTGAGATGGACGTTGAGTCCATTTTACAGGGGATGATGTAACATCAATTACAGGTTCTTTTTCATGAGAGGAACGACGAGACATATACAAAATAGCATACACACAGCAAAGAACCAAGTCCAAAACCACAAAACACAAACATAAACTTGATTAGATCCAAGTTAGTCCATGAAATAAGCATCCACGGTTTAAAAAAAAAAAAAAACTTATTACTCATTTATGGTAAATGAACCATGTATGCAATATTTAAGCATGTATGTGAGCATGAGCAACACTAGTGCGTGTGGTGTGCAAATGTGATAATTGTGTAGACTTAGCAAAGCACAATGTAATCTATGAAATCCACAGAAACACTAGTAACTGTCCTTAAAACAATTTACTATAAGGATGACATGCACAACACAACACAAACTTGATACACTACTAAAAAATGAGACACAAACATGAATACATGTATAACAAGTGGCATATTATCAAACTCAACAAAGCCCATTCAAAGAGATTCCAACAAGAATATATCCAAACCATATTTGAAACACAAGTTTTCAAAACTCAAAAAAAATGCGAACTCCAAGAAACTAAGGGACATAAACATGAAATATTTTGAGAAAAATGGAAAACCCATACCTTTTCTTAAGATGTCCATGTCCATGGCATTCGAAGCATGTGATTCCTTGAGAGGATTGAGACTCCTTCCCATCTTCCCTCTTGAATTCCTTTTTGTCTTTTCCGAAACTTGGGAATTTTCCATTCTTAGCAAATTTTCCATTCTGCTTGAACTTCAAGAACATTCAGAAATTCTTTACAAGATATGCCACATCTTTCTTGACCTTATCCTCATCCGATAAATCGTGAGCTTCCAACCTCTCATTGATCGTCTTTAGAGCAAGGGATTTTCTCTTCCTTTGTGATAGCAATGATAGCTCATAAGTTCGAAGTGAGACAATTAATTCTTGAACTTTGATATCATCAAGATCCTTGCTCTCTTCAATTGCTGTAACCTTTGCATGGAAGCTCTCTGACAATGATCAAAGGATTTTCCTCACTATCTTTGAGTCCTCCGTCTTTTTGTCCAAGTTAAACGTGCCAATAACCACCTCGTTTAGCTTGCCATAGAATGAGTCGAATGACTCGTCATCACTCATTTTCAGCTCTTCAAATCGAGTGGTTAGCATCTGTAACTTAGTGCCCTTGACCTTCTTCGTTCCTTCATAGGTGGTCTCCAATATTTGCCATGCCTCCTTGGCAATTGTTACGTGAGAAACCCTGTGAAACTCATCTGGAGAAACACCATAAAAGATAGCATTTAGTGCCTTGCTATTTGCAGTGGTTGCTGCAAGAGCCGCCTTATCCCATGTGGATTTAGCGGCCTCCGGCCTAGTCCATCCTACATCTACTACATCCTAAACAGTCTCATCAATTGAACATAAGAATGCCCTCATGCGAACTTTCCAAAATGCATAGTTGCTTCCATCAAAATATGGTGGAACATTGAGAGATTGGAATCAATCCATCTCAAACGGGGTCAAGGATCACACTTAGGTAATTAAACCACAGTAAGTGCACCCGCTTTGATACCAATTGAAAGTTCAAAAAGTGTGTAAAACACCTATGAACATTTAGAGCCCCAAATTACAAATTACCAACACAAGCTTATTATCAAACAATGTATGTGCGGAATATGAAAATAAGCTAAAACAGAATTGGTAAAACAATCTAAATCGAAATTAATCACAACTATAGTAGTAATTAAAAGGTAAAGATTAAGGGAAGAGAGATGCAAACACAAAGGTAACACAACGATGTGTTATCGAAGAGGAAACCAAAGTCCTCGGCAAAAAACCTCTCTACTACCCTCCAAGTGATCAATAATCCACTAGAGAATAAAGTTGGGATACATGAATAGCAGAAGACCCTCCAAGCCTAATCTACCCAGTGCACCTAAGCTCTCCAAGCTTCTTGTTCCAACAGGGTTATACCGAACCTTATTTTCTCTAGCTTACCAGATCCCGTAATAAGCCAATTGCATCAACCAAAATTAATTGGTCCCTTCAGAATTGCTTCCCAAGTACCAAAATGCCTCCTTACAGATGGGTATGGTGAGATAAGGATTTGGCTAATGTATCTCTCAATGATGTAACAATGGAGAGGGTGAGAGCAAAGGAATTTAGAGAATCAAATGATAAAGATTATGGATGAGTCAATCTTATTTTTCTCTAGGGTTTCTCTCTCAAAATTCTCTCTAGAAACTCTTAATATTTCGTGGGTATAAAGGTATTTATAGTAGGGTGTGTATGGAATGTGAAAAGTCAGTTACTGCTAAACAAGGCATTTTGGCAACTTGAGCTCGCGACTGGAACGAGTCGCGAGTTTGAGTTGCGAGCTAATTACTTGGCTAGCTGGAGGTTTTGTCCTATAGTGCAACAACTAGTGTGACCCTTTAGCTCCCCTAGCATGTTTCACACATGTACCATCTTTAGCGACTCGCCAGTCGCGAGCCAGTCGCGAGGCTCTTCTTGAATGCACACTCTTGAGCTTTTCTTCACTCTCTCACACACTACCCTTACATGATTTTCACCTAAATACAGGGTTTCTAAATGCTAAATTACAAGCAAATTTGACATGGAATAAAGCCAACAAAAACATTGAAGCAATAGGATTCAAGGAAATTAATCCTAACAATTGAAACGTCTCTTTCCCTTATATTAAAGAAATTCTAGAAGCTCTGCTTTAGGAATTTCTTTTCTGTTAAGTGGTCTTACTTTAGATCTCAAAGAGATTCATTCTCTCTAATTTCTAAAGTAATCAATTCTTATATAGTAACTTCACGCAATCCCTTTTCATAGAGTGAATTCATGCAAGTAAATTCTCAGTCTATAAATCCTTTTCTCTCTATGTTTTCATACTTCACGTGTTTTTTTGCATATACGTCCATGCCTTTCTTTCATGTTTAATATATTCATATTTTCACATATTTCGTGCATAATAGATCTAAGATAATTTATGAAGTTCCCTTTATGAATCCTTGGATTTTTCTTTTGAATTTCATGTTTTCTACAATAATAAAAAATAGATTTGAAATTTTCTATTAAATCACTTGTTTTTCTTAACAATAAAAAACAAATTTGGATTTTCTATCAAATCTCATGTTTTCTACAATAATAAAAATAAAACTAGAATTTTTCTATCAAATCTCATCTTTTCTTTCAAAATAAAATTTGATTTGGATTTTTCTATCCAATCTCATTTTTTCTACAATAATAAAAACAAATCTAGATTTTTCTCTCAAATCTTATGTTTTTCTTTAATAATAAAAATTGATATGGATTTTTCCTTTCAATCTTCTATTTTTCTTTAAAAAAGAAAAAAAAAAAGATCTGGATTTTTCTCTACAAGTCTCTATGTTTTAATAAAAAATCAAATCTAGGTCAAGTTTCTTTTGTTGTAAAGAGAGTAGATTCATAAAGCTCACTTCATGACTTAATTTTAGATCTATCATTCCAACAGATGTTGCATCTCATCATTGTATGTTAATGGGTACTTAAACAATCATTAGAATCTAAAATACCGGATTTTGTCTAGCAAGATAGGTGTTTAACACCTTCCCATACTGTAACCTAGCCCTCGAACCATAGATCTCAAGTTTGTAGAGTGGTCTTTATTGTTGGTAGATTGTAACTAGGAAACAAGACCATGTAATTCTTTTACTAGATTGTAACTAGGAAACAAAGCCAAATATATTTTCTTTCTATCAACTGTAATTTTTCAAATAAATAAGAACTTGATAATATTCATGTATTTTGTATTTTTTCTTATTTTTTTTGTAATATATAAAAATAAGTGGTGATTCCACAATAATCAAAGCCCCAAAAGAAAGGTGTTGATACTTATCTTTTTTGTCGAGGGCACAGCCTTTCACAATGTAGAAAACCTTAATTTGTACAAATCACGAGATTAGGTGATAGAACACTAAATTTTATCGAAAATGGAAAAATTTAGTTAAATGCAAAATCATAAATTATTGACCTTAAAGGTCATCCCAAAACAAGCAAGACTCGATTCTGACATTTGTTCAAACGTTATTAATGA
The DNA here is from genome assembly GCA_032878915.1 of Castanopsis chinensis. NCBI lineage: Eukaryota > Viridiplantae > Streptophyta > Magnoliopsida > Fagales > Fagaceae > Castanopsis > Castanopsis chinensis. The sequence goes on along the minus strand of JAVQMG010000102.1, from coordinate 7,417,925 downwards.
AGCAAAAATTACTAAAAGCGACAAAATCATTGTTTTGAGGTCTTAATATAGGAATTCACCAAAATTAAGGTGCACCTTGTAGCAAAGCAACAAATTTTGATCAGAAGACTGTTTTCCTTCAGCCTGCCAAATTTCATGCAATTCGAACTCTAGCCTCAATAATTTCTACTAGTGATTTCAAGCGCCCTTGATAATCCAAAATGCCAATGTTGTCTGTTGTATATCAAAAGCACCTTCGTAAAATGTCAAATATAGTTGCAAAAGGTTATTAGTGAGAGCATATAACACTTGAAGGTTGTTCTATTTGCTCCTATTGCTATAAGGGATTTTGTGACTATACCTTCACTAATAGTTAATTTATGAGGTAATTCACAGTCGATACTGAACAAATCTACACTCATAAATGTATTACCAAACAGTGAGAAAAGTCTACAACTTAATTTTAACTAGGAATGCCCTCGTCGTTACCAACTATTTGTGAGGTCCTTTACGCCCTTGCAATTAGTTATTTGCAAATTTTAAAATTGAAGACTTAATTTTTAGTGACAGATAATAACATTCTTGAAATTATTTGTGAGGTCCTTTATGCACTCTCAAATAATTATTGGCAATGTACTAGGAACAATAGTGACAACATTAAGTTGTTACTTAAAACTTTTTTGCAAGGGATTAAGTGACATCATTCTTTGTTAGATTGTAGGGGACATTGTTGTCACTATGAAGTTATTTATGACCAAATTTTATGTCATCGGGGATGATATTTTATATAATTTTTGTAATATTTTATTCTTTATTTATCTTATATTATTTTTGTTATACATTTTTATATAAAAAAATGACCTATTACAATAGTATAGTAATTATTAAATATTGATCCATTAAAAGATAAAATCTCGTATAAGCCCATAATTTCTTCAAATATAGATTATTAAAAAAAAAAAAAAAGTTTGAGAGACTAGGCCTCTAGCCCGTTTTGGGCCAAACCCGCATAAATGGGTTGAGTCGTGTTATTATCTCTCAAAATGAAGTTTTAACTAATTATATTTTTCCTTTTATATTAAGGGTTTTACAATAGAGTTTTCACTTATTTAGTTGTTGGAATAAATAAGAAAACTATAATTGAAAATTTAACCATTTTATTGATTTGAGATTGAGTGGACATTGATAACAAGAAATTATATGGCCTTGATCCTAGACATAAGCAAAGCAATGAACATGGATTGATAATATGTTGGATGATATGATATGAATGTTGACCACCATAAGCTAGAAGACTGGTATCACCAAGCAAGGTACTGTGAAAGACCGCGCCGTGACCCATTTTGGAATTGATTGGTTTGGGCCAAACCCATATGAATGGGTGGAGTCGTGTTATTTTCTCTCAAAATGGAGGTTTAACTGATTATATTTTTCCCTTTAGATTAAAGATTGTACAATGGAATTGTCATTTATTTAATTGTTGGAATAAATAAGAAAACCATAATTGATTTTTTTTTTTTTATTTGAGAATGAATGTACATTGTGTTAGGATGTGTGCCCTTAAATCCTATTGTATGATACTATGTATGACATTTTGTATGACTTAATATTGTGTTTAATAAAGTTGTTTTATTATTATCCAAAATAATGATAACATGAATATTAGGATATTATCATATAGTCCATGAGATGCATAGTATGTGATTTATGTGAAAAGTCACAGAAGATATAAATCACAAGTTCTTTGTAAACTCATAATTTATAGTTCATAGTCGGTGATAAAATTGGGCATTTCATCTGCAAAGACTATAACGTATCAACTAAGATGATTTGTCTTGATCATGGAAGTAGAGACTTCTAGTTGATATGTTTTAAGAGCTAAGACATATTGAACTGGACCGCTGTAAGAGTTATTATTCTCCTAACGATTGCCAAATGAATAATAAATCTCACGACTTCTATTTGCATGAACTCTTAATCCTAAGAGAATAATGAACCTAATCATGAGGTGTAGGTTACTTTGATATATCAGGAGTGAGATCTAAAGTAACAGTCAAAACCTCATTATGTTGGATAGCCACATTTAATGTTGATGGAACATATATTCTCAAGATGAAATTTATAATCTCTTAACAAAAATATAAAATATTCCCTTGAGATAAGTTTAATGGGTTTGGTTATTCAAAATATTAGGCCTAACCATTTTAGTAAGGAGTTACTAAAGTATATATTTATGAAATTGGATTTCATAAATATATGATGAATAATTTAAAGGATTAAACCGGGTACTCAAGGATAAGATGTAGTAATTTACAAAGTGGCAGTCTACATTCATGATTTTGTGTTACTACGAATATTTATGAAGGGGTTATATGTATAATAAAGTCTTGAGATACAATTTATTAATAAGGCCTAGAATGCAGTTATATATATATAGAGGTATTATATATAATTATTGGTAACTTTGGATTTGTCAAGAGTTGACAGAAAAGCCCAAGGCCCATTGGAGCTATTGTCTTATTGGTCCCTTTTGGTCCCACTCCAAGCTACACACTAAAGCCCAATTGAGAAGGCCCAATAGGTCGGCCCAATTAGATAATCAGTTATTTATAAAGGGAGAAACATATAGAATTTTTTATTAAAGAATAAGAAAAAAGAGAGACATCATTGTGAAATGATGTGTATATGTGAGTGAAGTCACTCGATAATTCTCCCTTGGAAACTGATTGAGAGACCACACTTCTTGGGCGAAAAGTGGAATTGGAGTGAAGATTAAAAGTGTTTCCAAGTGCTTCTAATCTTTGTTTTGAATTTCTCCACGCCAAGGTACGCTATCTTGTTCTTAAATTCTGAAATTTGCATAGTGCATGTTATCAATCATGAATGAAATAGATCTATGTTTGTTGCTTCCGCTGTGTGTTTTGTATGAGATACCAAACTAGACTTTCCAACGTACACGACATTAATCCTAGATACAATCTAAGATAAAGTACATGATTTTCCTAGTTACAAATGGATGAGTACTTGATCTACTAACCATTGATCTAAGCTCATAGGCTACGTTATAAGATGAGGTATTAGACACTCACCTTGCTTGGTGAAACCGGTCTTCTAGACTATGGTGGCCAACATTCATATCATATCATCCAACATATTATCAATCCATGTTCATTGCTTTGCTTGAATTTAATGTGTTTACATATGATAAACCCTAATTTCATTTATTAATAATTACAAAAATAACTTCTAGTGAACGTGTGTGAATGGAGAGGTCCTAAATTCAAGTATTTGGAAAAATTATGAAATTAACATGTTTTTCATATTTTGGATAAGGATTTAAGATCAAAACTAGTGTCATGCATGAACATGTGATGAACAACAAAAAACATGTGAAGAATGATATAAACAACATTCAAGCATATCAAGAACATTCAAGCATATTCGAGCAATTTCAATAATCAACTAGCATTCTTTAATCTTAAATTGACATTATAGCAACATAAAAAAAAAAAAAAAAGTTAAGTAAAAGGATTATACCTGCGTGCAAGATCCACATAGTGGAGGAGAAGGCATTTGGTGGAGGTCCTAAGGGTGGAGTAAAGAAGAAGAACTAGGAGGGAGAGAGTGAGTCTCATTTAATATCTTAAGTCTCAAGAAGACCAAGATATGACAAGACTAACTTTACTTCACTAGAACTCAAGAGAGGAGAACAGACGATGTTTTTGTGTTCTTTGGAATGGAGGAGATGGGGGATTTATGTAGTAGTAGTGGAGAAAATATGAATGGAAGAACATTTACTAACGGTTAACAAAGGACCAAAGAGAATCATGAACCTAGACCCTATTTCAGTATTTAGAAAAAGCTGATCATTAAATTTAGGTTGGTGAAAGTGATTAGAAAGCAAAGTGAATAAAACCTTAGTTTTTTTCGTAGATGTGGGCACAAGAGGGGAGTTGCCACCTAGTTTTTGCAATGGTCTAGGAACCATATATAGAGCGTCCTCTTGAGGAAGGACCTTTGATCTTCCACCAAAGTATGGGTTCAGAGTTTAGGTACATTTATGGGAATGTGTTAGGCACCCAAGATTGTCCAACCCTAAGGTTGGGCTCCCATCATTGTGTCTTACACTTTAACCTTATTAAAAACAATTTCAATACCTATATTTAAAACTCACACACACACTAGCATGCATCTAACATACAATCATAGCATCATCCATCCCAACACACACACACACACACACAAACATATATATATATATATATATATATATATATATATATATATATCCACAAAGCAATAAAGAGCTAAAATCAAACGCATATGAGCAAGCTTAGCATTCATCTAACACGTGAACACCCTATCATATATCTAAAACAACAACTCAATCATGTTAGCAGAGCATAAACATCACTTTGGCAGCAAGCAAATCATATCATAAATAGAAAACAAGGCATCAACTTTGTGCATATATATCAAGGAAGGATTAAACAATCCACATGCATGTTCATGTGAATGCATGACTTACCTTACTTACCTTGCAGCATCTCAGCACCTATGGCATTGTGCATGGACATGTGAATGCATGTTCATGGTATTTAAACAAGACATAAACATAAAACCCTAAATCTAAACATATTAAAGATAAGCAAGCATACAAGATAGAGACTCAAATACGTATAAACATATGAAAAGGGTGTAAACAGAGGCAAAACATGTGAAATAGGCAAACCAAATAGAATAAGAAATCTGAATTAGAGTTTCTAGGTAAGTTCTTAGGTACGCAAGGTTTAACTTGCGTACACATGCTTATGGCTTGTGTGCGTGGACTTGTTCACAAAATCTAACCCAGAAATACAAAACAGAAAAACAGAGCACAAAAGAAAACTCTAATTCTAACAATCTAGCATGCTTATAAACATCAAACAAGCATAAAACTAAACTAAACACACATATAAAAACATAAACTAAGCAAAAAACGAGATTAAAAACATAAAGAAAGACTTAAAAAGAAAAAGAAAGATTGAAGTTTGATGCCTCAAAAGGAGTTCCCAAGCTATGATTTTGACTGTTCCTTTCAGTCGAATCTATCACAAGTCATTAAACAAGTGATTAGCAATGTTAAACTAAAAGGATTAGGGCCAGAAAAGGTCTTAATAAAATAAAATTGACTTAAGGGTGTTTTGTGAAAAACTCCCTTTTAATTCATTATTTTCTTGTGAATCTTAGGTTTTTCCCGTGGGATTTTTGTATGTTTTGAAAATTTACTATGTAAGGCTTTTGTAGTAGAAAAAATGGGGTTGGAGCAGCTCCCAAAGTATGCGGCGTTCATTCCAAACCTCAACCATTATTGTAGAAAACTTGCCTTTTTTATGTTATTAAAACCCTAGCTACGTATGCAGGAGTGTGCTTGTGTACGCATGCTTTAGCCCACATATGCATACTATTGTCCACGTACATAGGCCAGGGGCTACTTTGGTCATTTTATTTCTAAATATAGATTTTTTCTCATTGAAAAGGTTATATTTTTCCATTTTAACACTCCTTAAGTCAATTTGATATCTGATTGGGCTTTAAACTGGCCTTGGGCCTTAAAGTTAAAGTATCATTGGGGAATGGGGGCCCAAGTCGTAAGGGATATAAAATGCAATGTCTATAGATGCCCCTCTTTTGATTCGTGAGCTTTGCTAACAAAAACAAAAGAATAAGAGACAAAACATTTTGTTTCGATGTACAGCTCGAGCTCAACCCACACACATGACACACATCACGCATACATGGGGTGGGGTGCAACGCCAAAGAGCTACGAGGGATTCGTATGTCCGAATTCTCACTTTTTTTGCTCAAGAAACATGCAACGATAGGTTCACTATCCCAAAACCTGTTTTTGCACTTGCAAGCAAATGGCAAATGACTCACTATCCTAGAGTCACTTAAAAAGAAAAAGAAAAAGAAAAAAAAAATCAAGGGCGCTATTCGAGCTAACCCAATAAACAACAAAAGGATATCATCTCAGTGATGTCCATCCAGTACTCTTGCCTCAAACTTCTCTGAATGATTTGCTCCTCTTGTTTTCTTCACTTCTTTTTCTACCTTTTTTGGTGAAGCTCTTGCCTCGGGTTGACCTTGATCTCTTTATCTATCTCTACCTCTACCTTTTTCTACTATGCTTGCATATTCAATTCTTGGAGGATATGTGCACGAATAGTCTTGATTGTTGGATCCACTAGGGGTGGTGAAAACTCGTTGAGAAGTAGGTATGTATGGTGAGGAATCTTTTGCCTCTTTCATGACTTACTTGGGGATGAGAAAACTCATTGAGGAGTAGTGTAGATGTGTGATCCACTAGAGAAGAATCTTTTACTTCTTTCTTCGTATGCTAAGGACTTTAAGGAAGAATCTGCTACTTCCTCGTCAAGGATAGTTAAGGTGTACTTGATCCACCAGGGATACTTTGGGGAAGAATCTCCTGCTTCCTCACTAGGGTTTGTTTAAATATGCTTGGGTCCATCGGGGAAGAATATTTTGCTTCCTCCATGGGGATGACACTTTAGATATGCTTGATCCATTAGGGAAGAATCTTTTGCTTCCTTACTAGGATACTGGTCTTGATTTTGTGTGATCCATTGGGGAAGAATCTTTTGCCTCCTTACTGGGGATGATGCTTGATTTTTTATGACTTACTGGAAATGATTTTCGGGTGTACATGCTTTATTGGGGGAAGAGTCTTTTACTTCCTTTACTGCTCATTGTGGAGACCTTTGATGATTTTATGCCTAATTGGGGAAATCTTGAGGTGTTTTCCCCTTTTTTGAAAGAAGGAATTTTTTATTTATTTACAGTTTATGACTAAACTACACGTAGTTTAGTGGTGAGTCCTAAATTACACGTAGTTTAGCCATCAGGTGTGTTCTCGCCTTTTCATTTTTTCTCCAACTGTTGCCAACCGTTTCTTTTTCTTCTTCCTTCCCTTCATCTCCCTCATCTCTTCAAATCCTTCATAACTCCTCTTTTCTTTTCTCTACAAAAACCTCCCTATCATCTCATTTCCTTTCACTTTCTGACTCTCTTATTCTCTCAAACTCTCTCATTCTCTCATTTTCTTTCCAAACTCTCTTCATCTTCTCTAATTTCACCCAAGTCCAAGAAGACCTCCTACATCCTTTCCTCTGATGCATTCTACCTCACTAGGGCTGTACACGGCGCGGTGCAGCCGGTTTTTGTGGCCGTTTCTGCACCGCACTGAAATCTTTGGTTTCCTTAAAATCCAAGCTACCGCCGCGCCTGAGGAACGGTTCTCCAGCAACCTCGGTGGCGGTTCCGGTCGGCGCGGTGGTCGGTGTCCACCCGTCTATCACACACACAGAGAGGAAGAGATCTAAATTCTAAAACCAAGATTAAACCCAGAAAACTCAAGGATTCAAACCACAAACAAAACTTAGATCAAATCTAAATATCAAAAGATTCAAAACCCATCACAAACCCAAATATTAAAACCCATTACAAAGTTACAAACCACTTGTTTGAGTCTAACTGAGCTGAGTGATGGAGTGAGTGGGTACAGTGTACGGCTGAGCCCGAGAGAAAACAAGAAAAAAAAAATCAAATACAATGACATAAAACAGTGCAGAAGTCTAAAGAGTGAAAAGGATAAATGAGAGTAAAGAGAAAGAGCTAAAGAGAGAAAGGACTAAATACTGATGAGTGATGAGAGTGAAGAGAAAAGACCTGTACGGCTAATTGGCTGAGATCAAAAGGGGAAAAAAAATTTTGCACAGTGACTGACTCTGGCAGTTTTTGTTTTTTATTTTTTATTTTTTATTTTTTCAAAAATGCAAGTGGGAATCATTATAACCATGTGGCATTTTTTTCTTTTTTTAATATGTTTTTTTCAAAAAACTTGACTGTAGCCCATAACTCATACCGCCATACAATTTTTTTTTTTAATTTTTTTTTTCAAAAATTGCAAGTGGGATACAAACTTAGACAAGACCACCCTATGAGACTCTGACACACGTTTTGGATTGAGAAAGACTTATTAGACATTTAGACAGACCTACACTTTGTTTTTTTTTTTTTTTTGGTTGACTATTCCTCTCACAGCCTCGTTAACTTCCTCTTTAATTTAAACTTTCTTTTTGATAAGACCCTGTTCATGCAAGAATTATGAATGTTAGGCGGCCTAACGTTCTTCTTTAGTTCTTCTTCAGTTCTTTCTTTTTTTTGCTAACCTTCTTTAGTTCTTTCTTATACATATTAACATCTATATATATATATATATAACATGCTCGGGTCGGTTCGGTCTTTGTCGGTGTGCACATCTTGGCGCCGATGGCCGCACCGGTCCGACGTCGGCACTGAAAATCTACCGCCGACCACCGTACTAGAAACCTTCGGCGGAGCTCTGATCGGGGCGGGGCGGTGCGGTCAGACCGGTTTTGTCGGTGCCGGTATATCCTTGAATAGGCCTATACCTCACCCACTAGAGTGGGGCAGTGAGACTGATGGGGCCTCCACCATTGACATGCCAGCCAGAGAATCACTTCCCTATAGCTGAATCTGTATGTTTTCAAACTTTTTCTCACTTTCAAGTTTTTCTTTGATCTTCCATTTTAATTTTTTTTTTGGCCATGTTTATGCTTGGATTTTGCTATGGGATGAGTTTAGATGAAAACCTGACACATTAAGAGTGGTAGGAACATGTTTAGGATTGATTTTGGATGATGTATGCTTGAAAATGTCGAAGAACTACTTCTGTCTATGCTTTTGCGTGCGTGGGCTAGGGCCTGCGTATGCAGCTTATATTCATGTGTACGCAAGTCTGTTCTTGGGTTCACAAGTCTGTTCTTAAGGTCCTACGTATGGGGGGATGGGCCTACGTATGCGTGATCTTGTCTACGTGGGCTTTGACCCACGTGCATGAAACACCTGGCAGAGGCTATGCTCTGCCCATTTTCACTCTGTTTTCAACCATTTCACTTCCATATGCAATCCTAACATACCTTTTTGTCATTTTTTCACTTGAATATCACTAACTAATGTTGAGTATAAGCTCATAGGGAAGTGGTGTTCACTACATTGGGGGGCTTCTTGAGGGGTTGGACTATGAGCAGTTCAACATCACCTACCTCATGCATTCCCTTACTACTCAGGTATATGCTTAATCCCTTCTTCTTCTCTTATTTTTCCTTGTTTGTCATGACTTGTAATGGTGGAAAATTAGAATAGGAGGATCCTACTACTGGTGAGCTCATTGACCCTCTACATCTCCCTTGGATGATCTATGCTTATGACCCTAATGGCTTTGCTCAAGAGCACGTTGTGCCCCATAATCCTAATGTCATGGGCTATCCTTTCTCTCCTAACACTCGGGTGGTGAGTTCTTTCTTCCCTTTGTTCTTTTTCTTTTTGCCAATTCTCTCTTTTTGTTTCGGTCACTAACCCTTTTTTCTTTGAATTGCAACCCGCTATCTAAGAGCATAAGGAGTTGGTATGGTTGGCTGGGAATTTCAAGTTAGAGGTGACCAACTATTCAAGGAACTTGTACGGTCCTAGAGGAGTGGCCCACCTGGGCGATGGTGATGATGATGATGATGATGAAGGCGATGAGGAGGAGGATCCAGAGGTGACTCCTAGCTACCAATCAAGGAAGAGGTGGCACTATTGATTACGTGCAGCTCAAGACATATAAGCATACAACACACAACTTTCTCTTTTCTTTTTTCTTTTTGCTTTTATTGTTTTCATATTCTTTAGCAAACATTTGGATTTAGTTTTAGATGAAGGATTGTATTTAAGAACATCTCTTTACATTTATGCTTATTTTTCTTTAACTAGGACTAGCACTTTATTTACAAGATATATGGAGAATTGTATGTTTCTATACAACATTGCTTCTTTGATGCTTGAAATCTTGTACTTGGGATGTGCATTGGATGATCCTTTAGGTCGTAGGAACCCTAGGAATGCCTTGAAGTGAAAAATTTTGCATAAAATAGGGGAAAATGGGCTTCTACCACGTGCCATGCGTACGTAGGGATGGGCTTGCGTACGTAGCTTTGACTTTGCATGCATGGGCCGCAAATCATAAGAAACCCTAACTACCCTACTTAAGTATAAAAGTACTCGTTTGAGTCCAAAACCCTCATCAATGTATTTTCAACCTAGAGAGCCCTTTTCTAAGGTCCCCCAATGGCAGAAAACTTTGCCCTTAATGTCCCAGCTTGGATTAGGAGGCTTGGTCCCGATTTCAAGGATTCCATTGCCCCCTATGTTCTTTCTTGTATCTTTCCCTACCATCAAATTAGGGTGGATGAGCCTCTTCTTTGTGCTATTGCTAATTATTGGGTTCCTTTATGGCATGTTTTCCATTTCATTGGAATAGAACTATGCCCCACTATCAAAGAATTTGTGCTATCATGGGTGATCCAGAGATTGATGATCTCATCCTCCCTACCATGGGTAGGGATCTTCCTTCTTTGTTGTAAGTTGTGTTTGGCATCTTTTCTACCTTGGAAAATAGGTGGTGTGTTTTTGGCAAGCTCAACCTTAGGTTGGTTTTTTAGTACTTTTTCGGTTCGGTCATTCCTGTGGGTGAGAGGCCACGTTCGTACTTTCTTTGTGCCGTTTACTTATGTGCCCTTGCAAGGTATTTATTGGTCTAAAAGTCATATTGTGTGTACCTCTAGATGTGCATGGTGGCTTATGTGCTAAAGAGAGGTAATCTAGTAGGCTTGATCTTGGTGGAAATTCTCAATGGTTTAGAAGCCTTTCATAGGAAAGAAGCAAGTTTCTTGGTGGGATGTCCTCTTCTCCTTCAAGTATAATCCCTAACTTTTGCCTAGGTTCTCAACCTAGCGGAATTTCTCTAATTTTTCATGGGCTGCCTTTTGGCTTTCAACCCATCGAGACACCTTATATTGTTTTTCATCATTATTTTTATTTTTCCTCACTCACGATCTCTCTTCCTCTTTTTTTCTTTCCTCTCTTCTTTTTTTTTTTCTCTTCCATTTTTTTTTTCCCTTTTCTCTTTTTTAGATATGGCTACAAGAGAGGCTTCAGTTGCTTTAGCCTTCTTCTGTACCTCCTAGCACACATCCCTAGGCATCTTAATAAATGATTGGAACATTCCAAATCCCCTATGAAAACAATCTTATTATCTTTTAATTTAAGTAATGAGAGAATCACTTTTTCATTATCTTTGCTTATTGTCATCTCATCTATTTATTTCTTTTTCCTTTCTTTTTCCTTTGCCATGTAATTTTTGCCCATGACATCCTTTCATGAATTTTCTCCATGTCCATGGTCTTTTCCCCTAACTTTTGCCTAGACCGCCTTTTCGAATTTTCAATCTAGCAAGGTTCTTCTGCCTTAATTTTTACCTAGGCCGCCCTTTCGGGTTTTCAACCTAGCAGGCTTTTTTTTTTTCTTTAAATGTGATATTCCTAGAGTCTATCCATGTTAATTGGGTGAAGCATCTCTTCCCCATCCAAATCTGTGATCCTTGTAGCACTTCCAGACATGATCTTCTTAATGATAAAAGGCCTAGACCATCTTGGCTTCATATTTCCTCTTGGATCAAAAGTCTCATCTCTAAGCTCCTTTAGGACCAAGTCCCCTTCTTTAAGGTTTCTCAGTTTCACTTTCCGATTGAATGCTCTAGCAATCCTTTTTTGATATCGTTGCGCATGATATTATGCCCTAACCCTCTTCTCATTTATCAAAGCCAAATTGTTCATATCTTGCTTTAGCCCAATCCTCTTCTATGACCTTGGTTTCCACTAACACTCTCAAAAATTGAATCTCCACCTCAATAGAGAGCACTACTTCACTACCATAAACCAAAGAGTAAGGTGTTGCCCTAGTCGATATGCGGATATAAGTCCTATAACCCCACAAGGCAAATGGAAGCTTCTCCGCCCAATCTTTGTATGTCACTACCATCTTGGCTAGGATATTCTTTACATTCTTATTAGTTGCTTCTATGGACCCATTTGCTTGTGGTTAATACGATGAAGACTTGTGATGCTCAATGTTGTACAACTCCATGACCTTCGAATTTCACCTGCAAAGTGGAAAACATTATCGAAGATGATCTCTTGAGGTACCCTAAACTGGCATATGATGTTGTTTTCTAAGAATCAAGTCACATGCTTAGCCTTCAACACGGAGTAGGAGGCTACTTCCACCCACTTTGTAAAGTAGTCAATTGCCACCGAAATGTATTCATGCCCATTTAAAGCTTTAAGAGCTATCCTTCCAATCACATCTATGCCCTAAATTGAGAATGGCCATGGAGAAGTAATGCTATATAACTTGCTAGGTGGTACATGGTTCAAGTTGGTGTGTGTCAAAAAATCGTGGCAACTCTTTACATAGTCCATATAATCAGACTCTATGGTATTCCAATAGTATCCTATCCTTAGGATTTTCTTGGCTAACGTTCTTCAATTCATATAAGGGCCATAAATTCCTTGTTGAAATTCTTCCATTACTGTCTCGACTTCTTCCTTCTTCAAGCAACGAAGGTGTATACCATCGTAGGACCTTGTATAGAGTGGTCCTCCATATAGGATGTATTGTGTCGCCCTCATCCTAATGGAATGATGTCCCCTCTTGTCAACACCATTCGGATACGCCTCTAATTCCAAGAACTTCATGATGTCATAGTACTATGGAACTTCCTCTTCCTCTATGGTCATTACTAAAGCTTTGGTCTTCCCTTTGTGCACTTCGTCTTAACCTTGCTCAATCTCCAAGGATTTTGTCCATAATCCCTCGGGTATTTCAACCATGGAGGCCAAAGTAGCTAAGGCATCTACAAATTTATTTTAAGCTCTAGGGATGATTGTGTACTCAATGTTGTCAAAGGTCTTGGTCAAGTCCTCCAAGTATTGTTGATAAGGCTTCAAGTGTTCCTCTTTCACCTTCCACAACTTCTGTGCTTGGGCTATAATGTTGAATCTCCAAAGACTTTGGCCTTCCTTACCCTCAATTCTCGAAGAGCTTTTATTCTGGCAATACAAGCCTCATACTCAGCCATGTTATTTGTTGCGTTAAATTTCAACTTGATTGCCAAAAGTATGTAAGATCCCTCGGGAGTGATCAAGAGTATTCCTATTACATTTCCATATTGGTTTATGGCTTCATCAAAGTACATCTTCCATGTCCCTAACTTAACATCCAAAATGTCTTCATCTGGAAAGTCTTCTTTACCATCTTCCTTCTCTATAGGATTCTTGGCACAAAAATCTGACACGATGCTCCCTTTGATAGTTTTTCTAGCCGTATACTTCAAATCGAATTCTGCCAACAAGATCAATCATTTTAACAATCTTCCACTCAAAGTGGGTTTCTCAAAGAGACACTTTAATGGCTCAATTCTTGCTACCACCCATATTTGGAATGGTAAGCGATATGTCTCAATTTTTGTACAACCCAAACAAGTGCAAAGCATGACTTTTCTATAGGAGTGTACCTAGTCTCATAATCATGGTTTTGCTCAAGTAGTATATGGCCCACTCATTCTTGTCATCATCTTCTTATGCTATCATACTTCCAACCGCATCCCCTATGGTGGAGAGCTATAGAAGTAAGGGTTTTCCATGTTGTGGAGGCACTAGGATATGTGGGTGGAAAAGGTATTTCTTGATAAGTTCAAAGGCATTTTGGCATTCAGTGTTCCATGTATGTGGTTCATTCTTCCTTAGGGGTTTGAAGATGGGCTCATAAGTGAAAGTGACCATGGCAATGAATTGACTAATGCATTGTAATCGACCCAAGAAACCCTTTATCTCTTTCTCACTTTTGGGTGGAGGCATCTCCAATATGGCTTTGATCTTAGATGAGTCAACTTCTATTCATCTATCACTCACTAGGAAGTCTAGCAATTTTCCAGCGGTTACTCCAGAGGTACACTTTTGTGGGTTCAATCTTAGCCTATACTATTTAATCCTCGAAGAAGAACTTCCTTAAGTTTACGGTGTGGCTTTCTCTATCCTTGGATTTCACTATCATATCATCAACATACACCTCTACCACATTATGCATCATATCATGTAACAAGGCTATGGCCATCCTTTGGTAGGTTGCCCCGGCATTCATGAGGCCAAACAGCATCACTGTGTAACAATAGATTCCCCATTCGATAGTAAGACTGGTTTTGGTCATGTCCTTGGTGTTGGAAAATTAGTTTTGTATCTCATACAAAATACACAGCGGAAGCAATAAATACGAATCTACTTCATTCATGAGAGATAACATGTAACCTTGAATTCTAGAACAAAAAATAGAAAGCGTACCTTGATGCAATGAAATTTAAAACCAAGACTTGAGAATACCTTTAATCTTCATCTCAATTCCACATGGTGCCCAAGAAATGTGGTCTCTCAATCAGTCTTTATGTATGTTGATTCTCAAAGAAAAATCCTTCTTCTTCTTTTTTGTAAAGAAAAACTGTTTTCTTTCTTTTCATCATACATACATTCTAACTACCTTGGTAGTTTCTTTATTTAATAACTCTTATTAAATAAAATCTGATTATCTAATTGCGTTAGACTTTTGGGCCTACCCAATTGAGCTTTAGTTTGTGGCTTGAGATGGAACCAAAGGGAACAAATAAGACTCTAGCTCCAATAGGCCTTGGGCTTTTTTGTCAACTCTTGACAAGTCCAAAGTTACCATTAATTATATTTAATACCACTATATAAATATAATTGCACTCTAGGCCTTATTAATAAATTATATCCCAAGACTCTAATGACATCATTTGACCCTTCCATGAAATATACATAGTGAACAAAGTCATAATGAACTGTCACTTTGTAAACAACTATTTTATCCTTGAGTACCTGGTTTAATCTTTTAGTTATTCACATTTATTGAAATCCAATTTCAATAAATATAAGTTTTAATAACTCCTTACTAAAGTGGGCGCCCTGAATAACCAGTTCCCATTAAACTTATCTCAAGGGGATATTTCGTGTCTCTACTAAAAAGATTATGGATTCCATTTTAAGAATATGTGTTCTCTTAACACAACGTGTGGTTACCCAACATACTGAGGATTTGACTGTGAATATTAGATCTCACTCTTAATATATCAAAGTAACCTACATTTCATGATTAGGTCCACTATCCTCTCATGATTAAGAGTCTACGAAATTAGAAGTCATGTGATTAATTATTCAGGTGACAGTTGTTGACTCAATAATTAATCTCACAGCGGTCCAGTTCAATATGTCTTAACTCTTAAGACACATCAACACATTAACTAGAAGTCTCCACTTCCTTGATTAAGACAAATCATTTTAGTTGATGTGTTATACTCTTCGTAGATGAAACCCAATTTCATCACCGACTACGAACAACATCTGAGTTTACAAGGAACTTATGATTTACATCTTCTGTGACTAAATCACATAAATTACATACAATGCATCTCATGGACTATAATAATGTCTCATTAGTTCATTCATAAATAGTCTCATATAATTAAACAATTTAATTATTTATGACATGCCAATAAATTGGACTTTTAGGGCACAAACCTTAACAAGCTCCCACTTGCCCTCAAAGACAATTTATCATATATCCAACACTTATTTGCCTTTAGAGTAATTCATAATCACTCTAAGGCAAGGTTTAGAAACAAGTATCAGCCAGATTTATTGCATAAATTATCTTTTATATTATTACATCTCATGTACTCATACCTCTCTAATGAGATAATACTTACACTTAATGTGTATCTTCACCACCTAGGATGAACACATAACTTGAAGTCCAACTTCATGAATCACAATCAAACTACAGGTCAGTGTTTGTATAACCAGTAACCATCTAATCCTCACTTTGGTGGATAAGCATATTATCCCTCATTCTTTTAAGATATTTGAGTATATGCTTTACTCCCACTAAATTAAGTGATCTTAGATTCAATTGATATTTGCTTACTATGCCCACCACAAAATAGATATTTAGCCTAGTATATAGCTTAGCATAAAGACTTCCTATCAATATGGTATAAGGAACCGTCTTAATATGCTCTTCCTCTTATATGTCTTAGGATTATAGTCCTTTATAAAGGAACTTCAAACTTAAAAGGAAAGAATCCTTTCTTAAAGTATTACATTCCTTTCTTGAAGTATTACATGCTATACTTGGTTAGAATCTAATCTATTTAAGCAATTTGAGATAGACCCAACATCCGAATTTCTAAATTTCAACAAAGTTTAATTCTTAGTATGTGTCCAGTCTTTCGCAAGTACTTTATATCAAACTGAACTAGACAACAATTAACTCCATTGATGACAATAACTCTACATCATTCTAAATGATTAGAATGTCATCAACATACATTAAGAAATTTATTATTCTATATAGCTTTTACACACATAAGGCCTTTTAATACTTGATCAAAATCAAACAATTTGATTGCTTGATCAAAGATGATATTTTATGATTCAGACACTTACTTTAGTCTATAAATGGACTTTAAGCAACTTGCATACTAAACACTACTGGTTCTTTGCTATGATCAAGTCTAGTTACATCATATAGATGTCTTCCTCAAGATTGCTACTAAAAGACTTGATATCTATTGCAATATTTCATCCAAATGAAATATAATGAATAAGAGAATCTAGATAGAGTAAAACTTGACTTTTGGTCAAAAAATCTTTTCATAGTCGAACCATTTCTTTATGGATAAATCTTTTCACCACTAGTCTTGACTTTGAATGTTTGCACCTTCAAATCTATCAATCTCATTTACTTGTAGACTTATTTGAAAACAATAGGCTTAATGCCACTAGGTGCCTCTACAAGTTCTAGACTTTAAAAAGAATCTAATTTTATTCACTTAACCTTGAACTAGTAATCTATATTCATATCATCTATTGCCTTTATGTAGGACCGAGGATCAAATTCATATCCTTGTGGAATGACTTCAAAAGTTTATTCCAAAAATATGAATTTATTTGGTAATTGATAATCCTCCCACTTCAACATTGTATCAGTGTAATAGTTATCTATAGAATAATGTATTGTGGTGTATCTAATACAACCATCTCATTTCTAAATGTATTTTATAGTTTTCTTACAAAAAATTTTGACATTTTTCTTCTTGAATAATCTACCTTTAAAAGAGCCCTATTCCTCCTTTATGTATGCACTAACTTAAAGAAGTCATTGGAACTTTATTCCATTACGAAAAGGAACCCTAGATCATATTATCCTCTAAATAGAATTCATAGACTAGGAATATAATAAAATAATGGTTCTAAAAACCCACCTTTCACCAATATTGAATATCATTTAGATTAATAAGATCTACACATAAGTGCCAAAACATACAATACCAAAGAATGAAACTTTCTCTTTAAAAAGTAAAACATGTAAATTTCCATCTAGAAGACAATCATAGACAATGCTTAGCTTTACCAAAATGGAAACACTTTCCTTTTGGTCATAGTTTTGAGTCTAATTTCCTTTTGGCATCTACTAGGCAAATAGCTTGTCCAACTGTTTGGTATTATAATTCCTCTTCTTACTACCCTCACCTTTTGGTTCAGACTAAGAATTTGAATTAAATCATATTGATCCTAGCCTTACCTTTAAGGATGTCTTCCGTTGCATAGAACTCACTCATTAATTCAGATAATATAAAAAGAATTTATTTTCAAAACAATCTGAATTGATCAAATGATTCTAACAAGGACTTGTGGATGATATCCATATGAGATTAACATTCAATCTCTACATCCGAGAATTCCAATTCACTTTAAAATAAAACTTTTTCATAAAATGATATAGAACTGGAACTCCTGAAGCCTTTTTTAGCACTCAATATGATTCATACCAAACATCTCATTTAGACCTAATATAAAGTCTAAATCTAGTATGAACTCTTGCATCTCATGTTGTAGCATAATTGAGATAGAAGCTAATGTAACATTTTAGCATTTCAATGGAGACTATGATCACATCATAAGCTATCTTCCATAAATGCACCATGTATAGGAAATTATGACAATGCTGAATCAAAATATATTTATGTACTTCAACTCCTTTAAGCACCATGTCCAAAATTATTTCTTAGTTAATGTGATTCTATTAAAATAGTAGTTAGAGAACAAAATTTTATGACATCTTTAATTTGAGACTATGAACTTAAATACCAAGAAATTATATTTTGCAACCATAACCATAAAATATGGAACCCTAAAACCATATTATATTAGGTGCAATGACAACCCAATCCTGTAATTAATATTCCTCGGTAGCAAGTTTATACCAATCACTATGATCAGACAAGAAATAATCTCATTATTAATGCTATCATGGTAACTCTTACCAAACAAAAATAATTTGCCACTTTTCCTTCAGCCTCTAAGTAATAATGACATAGCTCCTTTGGGAGGTTAACATTACACTTAGTCTCGTGTACACCATTATCTAGAATCATGTGTAGTCACATTTCATCTCCCCTATAGTGTTTAAACTTGTAGTACTATGAAACAAAACAACCTCCTTTGGGATTGTGAGGCATATACGCCAAGACGAGGTGCTTGTTCACACTACTTTAAACGGGTAAG
This sequence comes from Castanopsis chinensis, assembly GCA_032878915.1. NCBI lineage: Eukaryota > Viridiplantae > Streptophyta > Magnoliopsida > Fagales > Fagaceae > Castanopsis > Castanopsis chinensis. The sequence continues at coordinate 7,399,350 of JAVQMG010000102.1, read as the reverse complement.
TTCAATCTTGTAGTACTATGAAGTAAACACCCTCCTTTAGGATCGCAAGGCATATACGCCAAGACGAGGTGCTTACCCACACTACTATGAACCGATAATGGAGGCCATGAGATCCAACCCTTGTATCTCTCTCCCACTAGAAATTTTAAAACAAGTGTTTTGTATTGAAATCATTGTGATCTTATCACAATTTTAATCTACACATCAAATGTGTGTAATTGTTTAAATTCAATGTGATGTTACTAAGTCACGTCACAATAGCGTAACAAACATTCGCACAATCACAAAGAAGTTTAATCTTGTAATTCGTGAATTAAATACCCTCCACATGGAATGCAAGACTCGAAATCAAGACAAGGTATCTATTCACATTACAATAAACTTAACAAAAGGGTTATTTTAGTACTCCCACTAGTTATTTGGATTTTTCTTAAATAAGTGTGATCCCATCACAACTAATAACCTTGCACTTGATAAAGACTCTAATCTCATTAGAATCACTAACTAAAACGGAAGTTCTAAACTATTTAGGATTCCTTAAACTCTAATGGGTCAAAAACTAGTTATATAGAACTCTATCCTTAATTTACAAAATAAAATATTCAAATCTCATTAGAAACTATATACCTTTTAATTAGAATTTTAATCTCATTAAAAACCTCTAATTAAAACAAATTAAGGACTTTTAATCATAAAACAATTTAGGACCAAAAGTTCTATTTAACTAACATCTTTTATCTCATTAAGTCTTTTAGTTAGATAACGATTAATAAATGTCCTTACTTTTTAAGGACTATAAAATTAATCACATAGCCTTGTTTTTTACCAAAGTTTTAACACTTGGTCAAACACAAGTGAATATTCAAAATGCAGTACCTTTGATCAGTTGAACCTATTACTCGATTGATTGAAAAATGCAAAACTGAATTTTTCCAGAATTTTCAGGTAATCAATTTTGACATCTTCATTGTTCTTCCATCAAAAACACCTTTTTGATTTTATGAATGAATATTCACATATCAAACATTAAGGTTTTCCTTTTAGTTAGATAACGATTAATAAATGTCCTTAATTTTTAAGGACTATAAAATTAATCACATAGCCTTGCTTTTTATCAAAGTTCTAACACTTGGTCAAAAACAAGTAAAAATTCAAAATTCAGTACCTTTGATCAATCAAACCTATTACTCGATCGATTGAAAAATCCAAAACTGAATTTTTCAAGAATTTTCAGGTAATCGATTTTGACATCTTCATTGTTCTTCCATCAAAAACACCTTTTTGATTTTATGAATGAAGATTCACAGATGAACCATTAAGGTTTTCAAGAATATTAAGAACGCTAATAATGCTAGAAACCCTTGAAAACATAATCCTAATCTCATTAGGAATAAATTTCATTAAAGGGTTTTTAACCAGTAACAAAAATACTTTAATTCTAGCATTAACATACTGTTTGATCATAAAAATATATAATGCAAGGCAAAGAAAAATATGATGAATCCTTTATAAACAATTTGCATATAAACCCATATATATTTTATCACTCTTTATGTTTATGTTTAGTGCTTACCTTATTTTTCATTATTTAAACATGTTCTAAGTTGAAAAACAAGTGTCAGAATTTTTGGCTACTAATTTTGGCTACTCTTGCGAGTAGCGAGTTTTGGCTATTCATTTTGGTGACTCGCCTAGTCGCGAAGCCCCAGTCGTGAGTTCATCCAAAAGCTCTCGCGACTCACTCGCGACTCATCTCGTGACTCGCTAGTAGCGAAAATGCCCAAAAACAACTGTTTAAAGGGTTTTTCATGGGAAACCCATTTTAAAACTTCTCTCATCCTTTCTTAAACCCCTCAATATATGGATTAAATATATCCAAGACAATTAACACATGCTTATAAGATGGCCAACAATCATTAACGTCAAATTGTCTTATTATAGCCAAGTAGTGCAAAACATCCAAGCGGTGCAATAACAAAACTCACGCACATGACAATTATTTCAATAACATTCAGTAACTATATATCATATGAACAAAAGCATGTTAACGGCAAAGTTAAATATGCCTATGGGTCCACGATATACATATATGAATTCCAAGAATTCAAACATTCGATCGTAAAATTGCTCATCTGATATCAAAGGGAAATATTACTACGTTGCACGTAGTTGTAATCCTTATATCAGATATCAATAAGTCTAGCAAGCCATACCCATATGTATATGATAAATGGATTCAATAGAATCCATGATTCATATATTAAACAATTCACGTAGGATTTATTGCACAATAAATCTAAAACAAAATTATGCAGAAAAGTTACTGCAGAATTTTAAAACACCAAGAAAATAGTTTTTCTTTAATTCTAAAACTTAATCACATGTTATACAAGCATGATATTGAAGACAGCTCGGATACCAATTGTTGGAAAATCTGGTTTTGTATCTTATACAAAAACACACAGCAGAAGTAACAAACACGGATCTACTTCATTCATGAGAGATAACATGTAACCTTGAATTCTAGAATAAAGAATAGAAAGCGTACCTTGATGCAGTGAAATTCAAAACCAAGATTTGAGAGTACCTTTAATCTTCATCTTAATTCCACATGGTGCCCAAGAAGTGTGGTCTCTCAATCAGTCTTTATGTACGTTGATTCTCAAAGAAAAATCCTTCTTCTTTTTTGTAGAGAAAAACTGTTTTCTTTCTTTTCATCATACATACATACTAACTACCTTGGTAGTTCCTTTATTTAATAACTCTTATTAAATAAAATCTGATTATGTAATTGAGTTAGCCTTTTAGGACTACCCAATTGGGCTTTAGTTTGTGGCTTGAGATGGGACTAAAGGGAACAAATAAGACTTTAGCTCTAATGGTTATTGGGCTATTCTGTCAACTTTTGACAAGTCCAAAGTTATCATTAATTATATGTAATATCACTACATAAATATAATTACACTCTAGGCCTTATTAATAAATTATATCTCAAGACATTAATGATATCATTTGACTCCTCCATGAAATATCCATAGTGAACAAAGTTATAATGAACTATCACTTTGTAAACAAGTATTTTATCCTTGAGTACCTAGTTTAATCTTTTAGTTATTCACATTATTGAAATCCAATTTCAATAAATATTAGCTTTAATAACTCCTTACTAAAGTGGGCGCCCTAAATAACCAGTTTTCATTAAACTTATTTTAAGGCGATATTTCGTGTCTCTATTAAAAAGTCTATGGATTCCATCTTGAGAATATATGTTCCCTCAACACTACGTGTGGTTACCCAACATACTAAGATTTTGACCATGAATATTAGATCTCACTCCTGATATATCAAAGTAACCTACATTTCATGATCAAGTCCATTACCCTCTTAGGATTTAGAGTCTAAGAAATTAGAAGTCGTGAGATTAATTATTCGGGTGACAATTGTTGATTGAATAATTAATTTTACAGCGGTCCAGTTTAATATGTCTTAACTCTTAAGGCACATCAACACATTAACTAGAAGTCTCCACTTCCATGATCAAGACTAATCATTTTAGTTAATGTGTCATAGTCTTCACAGATGAAACGCCCAATTTCATCATCGACTACGAACAACATTTTGAGTTTATAAGGAACTTGTGATTTACATCTTCTGTGACTGAATCACATAAATCACATACAATTCATCTCATGGACTATAATAATGTCTCATTAGTTCATTTATAAATAGTCTCATATAATTAAACAATTTAATTATTTATGACATGCCAATAAATTGGACTTTTAGGGCACAAACCCTAACACTTGGTAGCCATATTGATTTGGTTGTACCTCGAATAACCATCCATGAAAGAAATCAAGTCACTTCACGCCGCTGTGTTATCCTCCGAGATAGGGAAAGGAAAGTCATCCTTAAGGCATGCTTTGTTCAAGTCCCTAAAATCCACACACATCCTTACCTTCTCATCCTTCTTGGGTACGGGCATGACATTGGCTATCCATTTGGCTTGGTGTATGGGTTTGATGAACCCTACCTTTAATTGCTTAGTGACTTCCTCCTTGATTTTTAAGAGCCATTCGGTTCTCATTCTTTTCAACTTTTGGTTGATGGGCACCATGTGATCATAAGTATCAATGTGATATTGAGCTATCTCGGGGTCAATTCCAGTTATACCTTCATAGGACCATGCAAACATCTCTTGAAATTCTATGAGGAGTTCTTGGAGATCTTTTCTTTCTTTTTCCATTTAGAGTTAAGCCATTTTCAATTAAGCATGGATTCTCATCATTGCAAATCAATAGTTTCAAGAGTTGGTTCCATAGGTTCAATTTTTTTTTCCAATTTTTTATTAATTTCATTTTCAAATTCATTTGAATCTTCTAAGTGTAGAATTTCAATGTTATGAGACACATTAAAGTAATCTGAATCAGAATTCGTCTTATTGAAAATATTGAAAAGCACATTTGAACTTGCAATATAAAACTTATTCCCCATGTTTTCAAAAAACCCAACCCAAGTTCAATTATTAATGGGCCCTATAATAGGCATGATAAATTTGGAAGGATCACTTGGCTCTTCATTGGTGATGGTGAACACGTCCCCACTTGTCTTCATCATGGTCTTCACAGTTTTAGCATCCATGTAGTTCACCCAATCAAACTCTCCTTGTATCACTTTAATCACCACGGCTGGCTTTTCCTTAAAGGTGAGCTTTTCATTAAAGAAAATTTCCCAAACTGGATACACCTTACCATCCTTACCTACCCAAGGTTCGAGGAAGCCACAATAAGGGAAGTTTCCTTCTTCTTTCATGAAGTTCCCATTGAGAGTACCATGATTTTTCTTGATTCTGTAGCAACCTTCAAAGAATCCTAGACCTTCCCTAGTCACTTGAGTCTTGACATTAGGGAACTCGACTACCCCATTTCCTTCTTTCCTAAGGCCCATTCCTGGCATGTATCCCATGTTCTTCATCATTGCAATCACCTCATGGATACAATATGGGAACAAGTCGGTAGCATACCTTTCATCCTTCATCCCATAGTTAGCCATATTCACAAACTTAAAGCCATGCATCTGAAACTCACTTCCTCTTTCCTCAAGTCCACAAACCAGTGCTAGAATTTCACCATCTTCAAGCACTATGGCAATTCCTCCTTTCCATAGGATCTTTATCTTTTAGTGTAGTGAGAAAGGGGTTTCTCAATTGGGGTGAAGCCATGCTCTTCCTAAGAGAACGTTGTAATTTAGGGTGACGTCCATGACATGAAAGTTCGCGACAGTTTCTGTTGGCCCAATCTTGCAAGGTGCCTTGAAAGTACTCATGACCTTCCTTGAAGTGTTGTTATATGCCCTTACGGTCAAGGGAGAATGGGTGATAGTTTCCATATCTAGGCCAAATAGTGAGGACGGTCCTAAAAAAACAAACATTCAAGGCAGACCCATTGTCAATAAGAACCATTGGAACTTTGGCACCCATGCATTCAATGGTGATTTGCAAAGGTCTAGTGTGAGTAGCTCCTTTAGGAGGGAGGTCTTCATCGGAGAAGGTAAGGAAGGGGTGTGATGAATCCTTGACTCTAATGAGAGAAAAAACTTCTTGTGGTGTAGTTTCTATAGGTACTTCTTTCCCATTCAAGGTGTCCAAGAGAGCCTTACGATGCTTTTGAGAGGCCATGAGTAGGCCCTATATGGATACATGAGCTTAAGTCTTCTTCAATTGCATTAAGACCCTATCTTCTTCTTCTTCTTTTATGCCTTCTTAGGTTCCATTGGCTTAGACTCCTTCCTTAAATCTTTACCTGGACGATCCTTTTCCAGAAAGGATGGCTTGTAATGCTTCCCACTCTTATTGATGTTTGCTACATTGTCCTCTAAGACCTTTTTCTTTAATTCCGTCACTCCTTTGGCAAGTATTCCCCACACCACTACTGCCTCTTTCAAGGCTTCGTCTTCTTCATCCCTTATTGCTTGGACTTCCAAGGCATTGATATCAACATTTGTGGTCTCTATCAACTTTGAGCAATCCCATTCAATCTCATCTATTTACACCTAATTTTGGTATGAAGGAGAAGCCCTATGGTAATCGGGTAAAGGGTTCTTTCTTATTTTGGATTTGGTGATGATGTTGGGATTTAGGAGGGTTCCATTATTGATGAGGTCTTGTATCTTGCATTTGAGGTGGAAGCAATTGTCCGTTTTGTGGCCGAATTTTTGGTGGTAATGGTAATATTCATTAAGGTTCCAAGTGGGAGGTATGGGATTAGGCATGGGTGTAGGGTCTAGAGGGATAGGTTTTCATATGCTTGAGTGAGGGTCATTCCTAAATTGGAGAATTCTTGCCGAGCTTTCTTTTGGTAGGCTAGTGTTTGTTGGGGCATGATGGTGCTTACATTTACGAGATTGGATGCTTTAGTGGTGGTTGCTCCCCTTTCATATGTTTTCTTGGTTGGAGGCTTGCTTTCCCCATTCTCTAATTATCCATTGTTGAGGGCATCTTTGATTCTTGTCCCACAATCACATAGTTCTCCAAATGAGCTAATAGGCAATGACAAAGGCCTACTATTATAAGTTGAAAGCAAATTCTTGATGGTCATATGGTCTTTCTCATTTGGCCTATTGACCATTCTAGACGCCTTGTTCTTTCATCTAGTCATGTATTCGGAAAATGTCTCCCCCACACCGTGTTTGGTAGTTTACAAATCCTTTATATTACCACCTTTATGCGCCTCCTGTGAGTGAGTAGGGAAATGTATGCAAAGTTTGCTTCTCATCTAGCCCTTTCATTTCAGCAATGCTTAAGTATCATCTTATGTGTTGCTTCAGACCTCTAATCCCATCAAACTTTTTTGCATTGGAGATCTTGAACTTAGGAGGCAATGCAATAATAGCTTTTGAACTCACTCCTCCCATGTTATAAGGGTAATCATCTATCCCTTGAACCTTACGGAAGGCCAGTTACATTTCTCCATCTTTTCTCTCATGGCTATAGTTTTTGCGTTGAGCTTCTCAAATTGCTTGTTCCTTTCATATTCCACTTTGTCCTTTTCACCCCATTCTTCCACTTCCTCATCATCATCATGGATTTCCACGTGCGGATTTCTTGAGCTCAAATTCCTTCAACCTAGTGAGACGCCCTCCCATTTTCTTAAGGGCCACTCCATGTTCATCCAAAGCTTTAAGTTTGTGCCATTTAATCTTCCACGGAGGGAATCATTGTTTCTTGGAGGGTTGCTTTCGTTTTTTGGTGTGTGCCCTCAATCTTCATTAAGCACCTTCCTTTCTCTTGAGTCCAAATAGGAGTGGGGACGTGATTTTTTGACTTTGACGGTGTAATGATGCCTAAAAAGAAGCCCAATTTTCATTAAGTCCATATCCCAATTAAAGGTTTTTTTTAAAAAAATTTTTAGATGTCCTTAGAAAATTCTTAAATTCATTTTAATGAAGGCCCAATTACAATATCACTCCCTTCCCTCTCACGGATTTTTGTCTTTTGTTTCATTGGACTTTGGTCCATTTATAATAAAGCTCTCATATTACTCTCATGGGCTTTCATTTGAATCCGCTTAGAAATTTTCCAACGCTTCGTCTCAAACATGGGCTTACAATGTATTCATCACCTTTGGGCTTTTCATTTTTATTTATCATTTCACTTTTTTTTTTTGAAATAGCCCTTTAGCTAGAATATATTGTAGCCTTCCTCTCAAAGTCCATGAAATTCTCATCATTTTGGGCCTAGGCATGCAACAAGGAGGCCCAAGATTAGGGAAGTTCACATTGGCTTTGGAGGATTTTAGATGCTAAGTCCATAGCATATTTTGTTACCTTAGGCCCAAAGTCCTCTTTTTCAAAAGGGCTTTTTCCACTTAGGCCTATGATAACAATTAGGCTATGGTCTTATGAACCTTTCAAGTTAAGATATACCTTTGGATTTTGGGACAAGCCTCTTATATGTGAGAGCTTCTTTTCTCTTATCCCATAACATCTTAGGGCATACCATAACTTTAGGGTCATCTCTTCCATTTTTATTTGTTCTTTACTAAAAGAATGCATGTAAAAAGGATGTTAGAAATCCTCAAAGTAGAGTGAGATTATGCTACATTATGTTAAGCGTTTGAGTACATTGGGTCCTACTTTGCTGGGATATATCACAAGGTTCAATAAAGTTAAAAAATCATAGACTGAGATAGCTCTCTTTAGGCTTCCAAGACTTGTGAAGTTTGAATCATTTTGAATCCCTTACAAAGCCTCACTTTTCACTCTATTTTTAAACTCACACCTCTCTTTTTGGTGCCTTTTCTAGTATGCAGAGTGCTTCTTCCTGAATGCCCTTCTTGGCTGGTGCTTTGCCCTTTTTATAGCGCTATTTGAATGTTCCTTAACACCAACAATCCTTCCCTTTTATGTTCTGGGTACCAGAACCAATATTCTGTTTGAAAACATTGGTGGCTGGTCCTTTACCCTTTCTACACTTATTTCACTTTTTTGTATTTTTAACAATCCAAAGCTCTCTTGCTGACTTCCTTTTATGGAAGATCCCTTCTGAGTAAGTCCAAATGCTACTCCAAGGTCAAGGTTTCTTATTCTTTCCCTAAGGCCTTAAAAAGGACATCTCAAAGCTCTGAGGCTTTGATGTTGACCTCTCATGACTTGTTTCTTTTCTGAAAATGAGGTGGATCCCTTCTTGTTGATAGTGTAGCCGAAAAGGGTCCTAGCCACTTTCCTTCTTAGTTCACCTTTTCTCCTCTGCATTGAGGTCCTAGGTTCCTTCATTAGGTGTTGGTCCCAAAATCACCATCTATCCCCATCATTCTTTTCTTGGTCGTGGGCATCTGATTTTGACAGGACACCTTTCATCTTTTGCGCCCACCTCTTAACATGAGCATGTCATTCTGAGTTGCCCACATCCTGGATCCCCTTTGCCAGCCTTTTCTCGAGGATCCCTTCCCTGTGGCTGGCAGATCCTGTGTAATTCCAGCCCAACTCTTGCTCGCCCCCTTTTGGGCTTCCTTAGGTGTCACCCTTTGCTTAAGTCCCTAGCCCATGCTTCCTTCATACCTCCTCTTTACCGAAGGCCCAAAACTTATCCTTTTCTTTCCATGGGATAGGCTCCCCCTTTTTCATTTCTAGGGACCAAGTCTTTTTTTCCTTTTTTTCTATCTCCATGGGTCAAGCCCTTCCCATTTTTTAAGGGCCTGACTCCTTATTACATTTTGAACCTCAACAGGGACTTCATTATACTTAACTATGTGAGCTGTATATATATTTACATGCACCCACATGGATACACAGATCAGGTATGGACAGTTAGAAGACACTCTAGTAGACGACTAAAGCTTTATTGATACTTGAAACAGAAATAATTCTTTTTACATCTGGGACGTGAAAGAGCACAGCTGCTCAATTTCACAGCATGAAAACAAATCTAAAGTAAATCCTTAGATTGAAATACAAAAGACCAAACCAATACATCTTATTTGTAGAACTGAAAATTAATTATCTTGGAATAAACTAAGGAATCAATTCTTGTTATTCATGCTGTTTTTCACAGCCTCCGCACTTTCTTTGATGCTTTCCTTTGATTCTTCAGTCTTGCCCAGCACAGTGTCTTTGGCTGAATCCCATGTTTCCTGTGCTGCTTGCTTCGCCTTCTTAGTGACATCTTGGGCCGTTGCTGACATCTTGCCTGCCATATCTTTTGTATTCTGGCTCACCTATGGTTGCATCAATCACTTGGTAAGAAATGGCAACAAGTTAGGAAAAGAGTAATGCAACAAATATAGATACATGGAAGAATTTGTTGTTACATGTTCTGCAGTAGAGTAAGCCTTATCTTTGACAGTTTCACCAGTCTTCTTCGCTTCATTTGCCCCTTGTTTTAGTGCATCAGTGGCTGCTGATGAAGCCTCTGGATTTGAACTCGCCTATGATATTGTAGCACATCTTCAAATCCATCAAATGCAAGAATAATATATGATAAAGTATGTTGATAAAATATATGCTTAAGGCAAAATTACAACCATGAATTCTAGGACAAGTATGGATGGACTATAGTTAGCCATCTCATAGTGATATTCCAATTCAAGAATTGAGTATGAAATCATGCCAAAACCAGCCAATAACGGGCTAAGAAACCTAAATTAGAATATGGGCATTGTGACTCAAAATTACATAAAGCTCGTACTCAATGCAAAAATTTTTTATTTTTGCAATATCTGAGAGAGGAGTGTGGAGAGATCAAAATGATGGTCCCAACAAATTTGGACACTGATATTCACTATGAAACACGACTCACTTGAATAGGTCTTGGAGTACAGGCCGCAAACAGCCTAGGGTTCCAAGTGCTTCTCCTGACAATTGCTGATCCAGCATGACCAAATTTTGGGAGGGAGATGATAAAAGTTAAGCTTGCCATTTTTCACAGTTACTTTTCGATGAGCTTTTACTCTATATGGATTTTCCCAAAAACTGAGTATATAAAGAAGGATGAGCATCCAGTTGGAGCTTTGTGTTGTGCAAGGAGAGTACTTTCCGCATATGATTGGTTAGAATACTATCCTAATGGTCAATAGGACCCAGTATTCTAGGACAATAGTTCACAGTTAATAAAGGTCATCAAGTGGGCACCCTACAATATGCTTTCTGTTCCACGAATTCTTACTTAAATTTGTACGAAAATAGTTCAAAGCAAAGGTTCATGCTTGACGTGTCAAATTAACCATGTTGTCAGGATTTACATATAAATCGCTTAACTAAGGTTCATGCCATCCGTCTTCCTAAAATAAATAAGAGAGAAATTTAGGAACCAAAAAAAATAACAATAAACCACACAGTAGCTTTCCTACGCACCTCTTAAATTAAAATACCATTTTGGTATAGTTATCCCCTAAATTTAGAGAATGCCGTTCATTCCATAACAAAAAGTGTAGGAAAAATGGATGCTTTGCCAAGTATATGAAATAATAATGAAAAAAAATGAATGAAGAAAAAATATTTAAATGAAATAGTTTTTTTAATAGAATATCAAATGTGAGTGTTTTGGAAAATGATTAATTTAAACAAAAGAAATAGATTTGGAGAGGAAATTTTGCACAACAACATAAGCCAATGGGAATAATCTTATACCCTATAATGAAATCATTAAGCTCAATCAAGAACATGTAGGTAAAATTTTAATATATGTACCTATGTTTCTTATTTTGAGTTTGTAACAATCAGTCACTCAAAACTTTTGTAAACATAGCTGATAAGGGTATTTTCATCTAGTAAGGATTTTCATCGTTTATCCATCCTTAGGCCCCTGTCGGGCACAAGCTCTTCTTTCTCCGTATGGCTAGGTACTCACAGGGACTGATGAACCCCATCCTCACAATCTCGACAAATGGGCCATAAGGCCTATTGACCATGGGCTCGTCATGATAGAAGCAAAACATGGCAAGTGAACAAGTGTGTGCATCAAGTGTGAATGTGGTGTGCATATGTGATGCATGTGCAAGGCATGACTAAGCACATTTAGGTCAGAGTGTGTAAAACACATACCCAATGATCAAGACATGATAAACAAGTCTAATCATGGTAATCCCCAAAGTTTGGTACTCATTGGAGTCCAAAACAACACCAAAATGTCATTTGGGCATTTTATCAAACACTTGATATGCACTAATAAAATTAACATGTAGACAATGCATGAACATGAGTGAATCTTGCCTAAACACATGTTAAAATTGCCTCAAGGGGCCAACAAAAACACAAACAAACCAAGTGGGACAAAGCCTAATCAAAAAATTAAAAAAAAAAAAAAAATTCACAAAAAGAAAGTATCCCAACCCTTTTTCAAAAATGACCCAATTCAAGTAAAACCTAGAAAATTTTGCACAATCTAAGGAAATAAAGAGAAAATATTGTATACACATACCTTAGAAAAGATTTGAAGAAGTTTTCTCTTGAGTTTTGGTTGGGTTTTGAGTGAAAATCAGTTTGGGGTTGAGAGAGGCACGAGGAAGGCAAAGTAAGTGAAATAGGGTGTGTTTGAAAAACTATCTACATCAACCCTTTAAAACTGAAAACACTCGTCTTTCGCAGGCTACCTTCTCACGAAGTTACTCGCGAAAAATGCATCTAAAGCACAAAACTTTTTACGGGAAGACTTTAGTCGCAAAATAGTCGCGAGACAGTCGCAAACGTTTCTGTCTAAATTTTGCATTTTCACTATTTTGCCTTAACCCATTTTCGCGGGAAGAGCTTAGTTGCAAGCTTCTCGCGAAAATACCTCTGAACAAGTTTTGTTGAAAAACAAGGAAAATGCACTTTGAACAAATACTCAAAACATGAAAGCATAAAGACACTTTCAAAAACATATAAAATACTCAAAAATCTTTTAGGTTTGATCGACAGGCAGTTGAGTATACACATCACATTTGAACACGTACAATCACACAAATGAAATAAGTATTCGTTGAACAAAGTCTTATGTGTTGTGTGTGAGTATCAAAAGATGAATAGTCCTTAGTCTAGGGTGAAGCTTTAATGATCAATTCAATCAAATCATACACAACTAGTACTAAGTCAAGTGAACTATCTCAATTATAGAAATGTGCATATATGACCTCTCACAAGGAAATGATTACACATCTTTGAAGCTTTTCATTTGGCTTCTTTACAAATCATAACATTTGATCATTTTTTTTTTTGAACAATACATCTCATTTTGAGATTGATGCCTGAAATTTTTGATATTTCAATTTTGTGAGTAAGCCTTTGGCTTTTTGAGGCACCATACATTCCAATACAAGTTGCTTTCTCTTTTTCTTAGTCAAATACTAGTATGTGCGATGGCTTTTGCAGCTCAATATCTCTTTTTGAGATTTTACATTTGATGAGCTATAGAACAAAAACATAAAAACGTGGGAAAAGATATAGGCACAAGTCTATGCATGTATCAAGACCAACAAGACTATTGACTAATCATTCATGACAAGCTTAAAGATCGGTTTACAACAATCATACATAGATTTCAAGATTTTTCCTACAAAGATGGATGTGCAGACAAAACAAGCTAAGCTCGTAAATGCACTACGTCATTAGTACGAATGTACTAGGCCAGACTCACATGTGATATACACAAAACAAGCGATCAAACTTTTTGGAGATTTTTTAATTTTTATGAGTTTTTGAATTTTTCAACACACTCAAAAACAGAATAAGAAAAGTAAGATAAACAAAAACAAGTACAAAACGAAACATGCAAAAGAAACATGCTATGAGCCGAAAGCAATGACACAAGAAGATTTTGCATGACATGATGCATGAACCTATGACCCTAAACATGGGAAGTATTAATGCATGGGCATAGGGAGTGATCATGCATGGGTACCTTTCTTAACCCACATTTTGCGAGTGTTTTGGGTAAGAACCTTGGATGGAGGGGAACGACCAACATAACTTTCCAACCTCGGAGTGAAGCTAGCGAGGCATAGAGAGATGTTCTTCAACATTTTCATGACGTCTACAATGAGATGTCCTTCATTTTCTCCCTTAGGTTGGGCTCCCTTTGCCCTTTGTTTGAACTTTGTTGGCCACGCATTGAGTTTGCCTTCTTGAGTGCATGAAGCTTGAAACAATTTGATCTTGTGTGCTCTTGAACACCACAATGATGACACACATACTTCACTTTAGACCCCCTTTGATTTTTAGGTAATGATTTCCCTTTATCCTTTGGTTTTGCACCAATGGTTCTCTTTTCAGCAACAGCGGTCTCAGTCTTAGGCGTCACTTCTTTATGTTTCTCAACACTCTTGGCTGATACGAACCTCACTTCCTTATTGGGTTCATTGTTGGAGCTTCCTTCTCTAATATAACCTAAATCGGTCTTGTCATGTGAAGATTTTTATGAGGATAGCACGTTGTCAAGTTTCTTGGTGGAGATACACTTAACCTTGACATTAGCTTGGATTATTTCAAGTTCAAGAAACTTGATCTTAGAGTAAGCTCCAACTAGCTCTCTCTTGAGTCCTTCTACTTTGGATTTTGCCTCTTTAAGTTGCACAAGAGTACACCTATGCTCTTCTTCAATCTTCTTCATCTTTCTTACAGCACTGTTTGCAGCCTTAGCATATTTTCCACAATCTTCTAGAAAAGAATCATATGCTTCTTGAAGATTGTTCTCACCTTCATTTTGGCATACATCTTCATCTTTTGATTCTTCAACTTCATCACCCTCGGAATGCTCACCATGTTCATTTACCAAATTGCTTAAATCATCCTTAGAATCAACGGAGGTAATTGCCATGAAGGCCCTATAGTTCCAGTCACTGTCACACTCTTCTACCGTGTCTGAATTTGAGTTTCGAAGTCACTAAGAGTAGTGGTAAACACCTTACCCTTCCATCTCCAATAGTTGAGACATTCTTTCTTGATGTGTCCATGGTCGTTGAATTCGTAACACACAATTCCTTGAGGAGGTTGAGATTCCTTCCCATCTTTCTTCTTGAGATCCTTCCTACCGCCTTTGGATGATGAAAACTTTCCTTTGTTGAAAGACTTCCCACTGTTCTTCATCTTCTTCGAAAGAGTAATGCATTCTTTTATTAATGGTTTTGAGAACAAGTGATTTGCTTGGTTTGTGAGAAGGCAATCCCAACTCATATGTTTGGAGAGATCCAATGAGCTTTTGAATCTTGATCTCATCCAACTCTTTGCTGTCTTCTATAGCTGTGACCCTTGCATGGTAGCTTTTCGGTAAGGACCTCAAAATTTTTCTCACCACCTTAGCATCCTCAATCATTTCATCTAGATTGAGCTTGGCAATCACAATTTCATTGAGCTTCCCATAGAATGAATCAAATGACTCATCGTCACTCATCTTGAGCTCTTCAAATTGGGTGGTCAGCATTTGTAGCTTTGTGTCCTTGACTTTCTTGATACCCTCATATGTAGTCTCAAGAATCGTCCAAGCTTCCTTGTTTGTCTTCACATGTGATATCCTGTGAAAGTCATTAGTAGACACACCATAAAAGATAGCATTAATTGCTTTACTATTGGCATTTTTCAAAGCAAAAGCTGCCTTGTCCTATTCAGACTTAGCTGTCGTGGGTCTAACATACCCATTCTCAATGGAATCCCATACGGACTCATCTATAGCACAAAGGAATGCCCTCATACAAACTTTCCAAAAAGCATAGTTGCTTCCATCAAAGAATGGTGGAGAATTGAGAGATTGTGACTAATCAATCACAAAAGGGGTTTTGGATCGCACTTAGGTAATGAAACCATAGCAAGTGCACCCTCTTTGATGCCAATTGAAAGCTAGAATATGTGTAAAAACACAAGAGCTATTTAAACCCCCCCTAATTATAAAAAACGGCTTGATTGATTTTACTCTAACTTAAACTAAGTGCGGAATAGAGTAAATGCGAGCGAACAAACAATATAACTATTCTAAGCCATATTCATTAAAACACAACAGTAAAATGAAAGCTAAAAGAGTAGGGAAGAAGAATACATACACAATATAGCACATCAATGTGTTATCGAAAAAGAAACTGAAGAACTCGGCAAAAAACCTCTCCGCCGCCTTTCAAGCAGTAAATCGATCCACTAGAGAATAAATTGGAGTACACGAATAACAAAAGACCCTCCAAGCCTAGTCTAACCCATGTACTTGAGCCCTCCAAGCTCCCGCTACCAACTGACTTCACCAAGCCTTTTCTTCTCTAACTCTCCAGATCACATAATTCAACCCGATTGCATCCGCCAAACATATGGCTTCTTCCAATACTTCCTAACAGCACCAAAAACTTTACACTCAGTATGGGTGTGGTAAGTGTTTGGGCTATCAACCTTTCAAGGATTTGGATATGGAGAGGTAGAAGTTAAGGAAAACTACAATGGATTGTGTAGAGGATTGTGGATATGACAATCTCTAACTCTCATGGGTTTGTGGCTAGGGGTTTCTCTCTAAAAGCACTCCTCTCAATATGTGGGTAATGATGGCATATAAAGTGTGTGTGAGGATGTAGTGGAGTAGACATGATAAAATAGCAAAACAAACTTTCGTGGATATCTCGCAAGATGACCTTACCCACGAGACACACTTGCGAAAACCAGTTGTCACCATTTGTAATAATTCTTCGCATTCCAGTTATGTGTTGAGCACATGCTTCATTTCGTAGGAAGGCTAGTTGCGAGCTACCCTCAAAAACTTCTTTAGTCTTCAATGTTGCCTTGAGTCTTCACATTCTCTCTCTCACACACAACCATTACAAATAAATCCCACATAAAACACAAGGTACAAAAGATTGAACAAAATTACAATCAAATTTGGCACAGAATTAAAGCCAATACAAAATAGTTTTAAATCACAACATTACAAGAGACAAGTGCAAACCATGGCCACAGCAGTTGAGTGGCTCACCCACCACACCAAGAGTAGGAGCAACAGTTAAACCAGAGGAACGAACGACGTCCCGAAGATCAGCACGGCGAATGAGACAATGAAGAATAGAACAACAATCACCTCTCGACAATAAATCGATGGGAAATGGACGATCAAGAAGAAAGCGACATCCCAATAGGTGAAATGGGTAGGAAGACACCAACCGCCCATTGGAATTAGAGAGCAGCGCAATGCGCATGGCAGAAGACATGCAAATGATGAAGGATAAGATGACCATGTTGATGAACACCATGAGGGGACGGGTTATTAGGATGTGTGCTCTTAAATCCTATTGTATGATACTATGTATGACTTAATGTTATAATTAATAAAGTTGTTTTATTATAATCTAAAATAATGGTAAATTCAATATTGGACATTATCATATAATCCATAAAATGCATAATATGTATTTATATGAAAGTCACAGAAGAAATAAATCACAAGTTCTTTGTAAACTCAGAATTATTGTTCGTAGTCGATGATAAAATTGGACATTTCATCTGAAAGACTATAACATATCAACTAAGATGATTTGTCTTGATCATAGAAGTAAAGACTTCTAGTTGGTGCGTTGATATGTTTTAAGAGTCAAGACATATTGAACTGGACCATTGTGAGATTTATTATTCTTTTAACGACTATCAAATGAATAATAAATCTCACGACTTCTATTTACATGAACTTTTAATCTTGAGAGAATAATGGACCTGATCATGAAATGTAGGTTGCTTTGATATATCATGAGCAAGATCTAAAGACTTGATCAAAATCTCAGTATGTTAGCCAGCCACATTTAGTGTTGGTGGAACATATATTCTCAAGATGGAATTCATAGTCTTTTAACGGAGATACAAAATATTCTCTTAAGGTAAGTTTAATGAGTTTGGTTATTCAGAGTGTTAAACCTAACCACTTTAGTAAGGAGTTACTAAAGTATATATTTATGGAATTAAATTTCATATACATATGATGAATAATATAGAGCATTAAACCAAGTACTCAAGCATTAAGATGTAGTAATTTACAAAGTGACAATCTACATTTATGACTTTGTATTACTATGAATATTTTATGAAGGAGTTACATGTATAATAAAGTCTTGGATATAATTTATAAATAAGGCCTAGAGTGCAACTATATTTATACTGTGGTATTAAATATAGTTAATGGTAACTTTGGATTTGTCAAGAGTTGACAAAAAAACCCAAGACCCATTGGAGCTAGTGTCTTATTGGTCCCTTTTGGTTCCATTCCAAGCCATACACTAAAGCCCAATTGGAAAGGTCCAAAAGGCTAGCCCAATTAGATAATCAGTTAGATACAAAAGGAGAAACATACAAAATTTTGTGTGAGTGTGTGACATCATTGTAAAATGGTGTGTATGTGAGTGTGAGACACTTTCTTATTCTCCCTTTGAAAACTGATTGAGAGACCACACTTCTTGGGCGTAAAGTGGGATTGAAGTGAAGATTAAAAGTGTTCCTGAGTACTTCTAATCTTTTGTTTTGAATTTCACCGCACTAGGGTACGTTTTTTTGTTCTTGAATTATGAAATTTGCATAGAACATCTTAACAATTGCGAATGAAGTAGATCCATTAATTTTCTTCTGCATATATTTTGTATGCGATACAAATATGTATTTTACCAACACTGCTATCCACCAACCTGGATAAGTTAGTACAGCAGACTAACTCACCCTACATAACACAGGGGACTTCTTTCCCCCTTCCAACCAAATTTTGAATATTACAGGTGGAAGCGTATGATGGATCATGAGGCTAACTTGATAGACCACAAATGCATTGACTCCTTGTGATTAATTAAGTTGATTAATTAGCCGAGTTTTTAATTAATCAAGTTAATATACAAATTGCGTGGTAGCATAAACAAATCACCAATAATCTAGAGTATGTAGCGAAAATAAATAACACGGTGATTTGTTTACGAATGGGGAAAACCTAGCGGCAAAAACCCCACCGGGTAATTTAAGGTCACCACTCTTGAAACTCCACTATTATCACAACAAGTGGTTACAAGTTAAGGAATCTCAGTACCTTACTAACCTACAGTTGAACCCTTACCCCAATACCCAATTGGACTTGTTCTGTAGTGATAGTTTCTCCTTTTGATGTACGGTTCCTAGTACGTGACTAATCAAATGCGCAGATCCCAGTACACAACTCCAATTCACCAACTAGAGAGAGTTGTTGGCTACAAAGTTCTTTAATTCATCCACACGATGAAGATCAAAAAGATGCTTGGTTACAAAACCCTACGGTGCACATTACACAGCAACTTCTTCACAAGAGAGATATACTATGGCATGAACTTTGTCTCGAATCACAAATAACTTGAACAAGGATTTCTTAATGCTTGTGCAACTTGTGTGCTTGTGCTCCCTTCGACGGCCCTTAAAATGATCCTTTTATATGTCTAGGGTTAGGAGAAAAGAAGTTCCAAAGACACATTCACGGATTGGAATCAAAACAGAACTTAGAATCTGTTTTCCTTAAATCTCAACAGATAGAGGTGTCGAGGATCTATCGAGAAGCTGTCAAGCCTCGGGGCTGAAACATCTTCTAAAGCTCGATAGATGCATGTGTCGAGACTAGGTGTCAAGCTTTAGTAACTTGCACTTTTCAGCTTGTTCCTTGGACAGACTTGATGACTTCAACACTTGATCTTAAAACACAGTTTCTTGAAGCGTTAAACACATCCTAATTCTACCCAATTACAAGTAAAGTGTGTTTTGTCAAAGGATAAGCCAATTACATAAAATAATGACATATGTTCAAAACAAGATGAACCATACATGTCCTAACAATCTTCCCCTTTGGCAATCCATGACAAAACCACAACAAACAAATGAAGATATGAGAGAAGTCATAAATCACTCAACTTATATTCATTTGTTGAGTACAATAAAATCTATCCTAACACAAACTCTTGAAAAACTTTGCAAGAAGAGAGTTTATGGCAAGTAGACTTTGACAACCTGTATTTCTGAAACACTTTTAAACAAAACACATTAAGGCATCTTTGTGTGAAGCAGAAATAATAGATTGCAAACAAATAAAAGAAATATGCGTATAAAGACAAAAAAGAAACAACACATGGAAAGGTAGGTGAAAGAAACATACATCAACATATATATATCAAGAAATAAGCACAATGTATGTCAATAAATGGTCACAAGACCGAGGTACATGAACAATGTATCTCTATAAAAAAGAAAAGAAAAGAAATACATGTAATCCTCACTATATCCCTCATATCAACACTCCCCCTATCAAAATGTCCTATACAAGCTCTCCCCCTACGAATGACTACTCTCATAACCCAAAACTACTTTCCTTTTTTGTCACGAGTGACAAAGGGTAAAGTGTTAAGAAGACATCTCATTAGAAGAGCTAGCATCTCTATCATCATCATCGGAAGCATCATCGTCATCACCATCATCATCCTCAGACTCAGAAGCTACATGAGGAGGTGGAGGAGAAGCCTCAGAAGCAAAGCCACCCAAGGTCGCCTGTCGCTTGGCAATGCGACCTATACGAACGTTCACCTGATACAACTCCATAGAGAGCGTATCGAGACGAGCATCTATGCATTGAAGTTGTGCGCCATGATGTCTCCAAGTGTCACATCGCTCGAGGAAGAGGAGGGAGCAGATGTGGCTCTAGCAGATCTGGATGGAGTCGGACAGGAGGAAGGAGCTGTAGAATCTATCTGTTGCGACCTAAACTGTGCCTCATTACGTTTTACTGTAGCGGCGTCTATGGCAGACATGACATGGAATGGGTTGGACAAGGGAAAAGGGAAGGAAAAATGGCAAAGAATCCTTGTGATAGCAGAAGGGAAAATGAGCTTATCACGGGTAGCCGTATCCCTATAGACATCTATGATAGAGAAAATAAAGTGTGAAGGGAAGTCTATAGTAAGGTGCTATTAAAGAGACAACAAAAATCGAGCACGAGGCTCTGTGATGGAGTTGTAGTGAGAGAATAGGTGCAAAAAAAATGTCATCACCATGTTAAGAAAATCAGGACCTTTAGCAAAAGGCTTACATGGTGTGTATTGATGTTCGACCGAATTAGAGAGGTGCTCACAGAACGCAGAGATTATCTCATCTTTGGACACAGTCCATAGACGCTCATAACTGGGGTAATCATGATGATCAACCCGCGGAACATGAAGAACCTTGGAGAACAACTCCGAAGTGACAACAATGCGCGTACCTTGAATGCGAGAATGAAAAAAAGGTACTGAAGAATCAATCCCGTGCATGTTGGAGTAAAATTCCTAAATCAACACGATATGACAAGTGACCGGGACGTCACATAGTGACTTTCAAGCCCGACTGTGAATGACATCGGGAAGGTCAGTGTCGGCAAAGTATGCTAGGACAACTTGGCGTTCCGAATGAACACCTCGTTTAGAAAAGTTCTCCAAAAAGTCCTGTTGGGCTTTCTCATCACGGAACCGAACAGAAAGAGGAGTGTGATCAGAAGATGAAGAGCCCCTAGAACGAAGAGGGTTCTGGGACGGAATGGATTTACGCTTAGGTGTCATAGACACTACTAACGCAAATAGAAGGAGAGGGAGAAAGAGAGAAAAACACAGAAAAGTCCCAAAACAATTCAATATATGACAAGTATATTGAAAAGAAAAGAATGTATGCATGAGAAATGCATGAACATGTGACATGCAACAAAATGGCATCATAGGCTCAGCCTAATCCAATTCTATTAGTACACAATCAGAGAGCACACATCTAAATGCATGAAAATACTGTTAGAATGCTAATGTGATGCAACGCATGTAGTTTTAAAGATCAAATCTATAAAACCAACCCAAAAATTATAATGAACACTGATCAATTTTGAAAAACCCCAAAATTTTTCAAAAACCCTAAAACCTAGGTTTTAAACCATGAAATGCATGAAGAATGAGAGGATTGAAGCTTACCAAGAGAAGAAAATCTTGAGGAAAGCTTGAAGAATCCTTAGGAAGAGGTTTGGAGTGAATGAGAGAGGTTTTGGAAGTGAGAAACCAAATGTATCGAGAGAGAGATCGAGAGAAATGAGAGACAAAATCGCAAAGAACTTATATATACTCCTTCAGTAATTCTCAACAGATACAGGTATCGAGAGGTGTTGAGACAGCTATCGAGGTAGGTATCGAGAAAAGCTACTTCGACAGATACAGCTATCGAGAAGGTGTCGAGAAAGGAAGAATCAAACACCAAAAGAATCTCGATCGATCCATTAGCTGTCGAGAAGCTATCGAGCAGATAGAAAGTTTCTCGATTGATCCATTAGGTGTCGAGAAGGTGTCGAGATAGCGATAAGAAAAAGCTGAGAAGCTCGACTGACAACCAAATATCAAGGATGTGTCGAGGAGGTGTCGAGCTTGCTTTAAAAAGCAGTTTTTCAAGAGAAGAAAAACACATACATGAATACAATCACGCATGCAACTCAACCAATGATCCAAGCAACACATTAAGCTCTCAAAATCATCTCTTAACAACAAGTTTAAGTACATGGATCCAAAAACACACACACACACACACACACACACACACACACTAAACAAGTTTAACCAATTTTATATTTCAAAAATAAGTTAAGACAGTTTAGTGAGCATACATTAACGCATGTAAACCTTGTGATGGCCAAATCACATTGTACTTGCACATGTATCAAGAATAACAAAGAGTATTGCGTGTTGTGTGTGAAAAACATCACAAGATTGCGTAAGTGTCTCAAAGTTATGACGATTTGAGATATGAGAAAATCACTTTAACTCACACACAATCATAACTTTTTGATGGGGACTATCACCTTCAAGGTACATCCTATAACTCCCACATCTCCTAGAAAACACACTTGCAATCATCTTTTAAAGCATTTTGTTCTTTTTGCTTTTATTTCTTTGTATATTTTCTTTTATTAAGCATATCATGCATGGGCATATAAGAAAGAAAAGAAATACCCAATTATGTTAAGCTTTTGACATTGTACTTTTGCTATGCCGAGGCATACAGATGTCATTTCATGATTGGTGGGTAACAGTGGTGAGATGGTTATTTATGCCTTTTTCTTAGGATTTTCTAGTCCTACCCGTCAAAAAGAGTGACATGAGTGCTAAGTACAAGAGATCACTTAACCTTACTCATCACAAACAAAGAGCTACAAAGCTCACTTGCTTAGTTGTGCATAAGGATGCTCATCTAAGTTACAAGAGATACAAAGTTTAGAAAACTCTGTTTCAATGGCCATTTTAAGGTTCACAAGAACCAATGTACACAAACACACACAGTTTTTGTATTTTTCAATTTTTTTATTTTTTATTTTTTTTATCAGAAAAACAAAAATAAAACACAAAACTGAAAACACATAAACAAAAACATGTTAAAGAAAGCAAAACAATGCATAAAACTAAACTGACTCAAAACAGTAAAGCAATACACAAGTAATGCAAAAACAACAAAAACGGAAGAGAGAAAGAAAAGGTGAACAAAATCACTTAGAACCCTTTTCCTTCCACACTTTGGAAGAACCTTTCCTTTTTGCCAACCCTTAAACCGGTGATGAGGGGGAAGAATTGAAACCGTTCAAGTTCAAAAGGAACATGAGGGCTTTGAGAATATCTCCAAGAGGAGCAAGAGAGGTCTGAAGCTGATTCTGGTTCCCAGATGCTATCATGACATTGCTTTGTTGAGTGGCTAACCACTTGTAGCAATTTGGTCGAGTATGACCGGCAACACCACAATGATAACAAAGATGCTGCTTCTTCTGTTTAGGCTTTTGAGAGATAGCCTTTTTAGTCCTAAGGTTTCTAGTTTCCCTTTTCTAAAGCTTAGGGGGTGCTCCTAAGATGGACTTACTCTTGTCTAAGTTCTCACTTGCTAATTCAGTTTTAACATCTTTATCCTCAATTTTAATATTATTAGCAGGAGGAACAAAAATAGTAGTACCATCAGAAGGAGTATTAGAGAGAGAGAATTCATACCCTAATTTTGTATAATCCGAAGCAGATTTCTGAATGCTGAGCATCTCATCCAGCTTTGCACTTGACGTCCTCTCCAATTGTGCTCTAACTTGAAACAGGTCTGCTTCAAGCTTCTTGGTCTTCTCAGCCAAGAAATTATTCTCAAACCTCAGTGCCCCAATGGTCTAATTTGCTTCATCAACCTTAGTGGAAAGCTCTTCACGATCAAGTTTCACATCACTAAGCTTCTTGGTGGCCAGCCTATAAAGTTTCTCATGCTTCTCAGAAAGCTTGTACAGTTTCTCATAGGCAGTATGGATACCATCTTGATCATCCATAGTTTCAAACTTAGCATCCACCAATTCCTTTTCTTCATCCACTTCTTTAGTAATTCCTTTAGTAGGATTAATAGTGGCAGTAAAGGCATTCAAAATTCCATCATCTTCATTGTCAGAATCATCCTCGGGCTCAGTGTCGCTCAAGGTAGCAGCTAGTGCCTTACTCTTCCCAATGCTTTTGAAGTACGTAGGACACTTTTGTTTCATGTGTCCGAAGCCTTGACACCCGAAGCACTTCGGTCCAGTGAGAGCAGTGTACTGACCACCATCCCTGGTATCCTTCTTCCCTTTATCTGGGCTCTTAAATTGAGAAGAACTAGATTGCCTACGGTCCTTGTTGAAGCCTTTTCTATTGGCATTCTTCATAAATTTCTTGAATTGCCAAGTAATGTAGGACTTCATCTTAGAATCTTCATCGTCTGAAGACTCATCTGTATCACTGCTCTTGGCCTTTAGTGCCATGCTCTTGCCTTTGCTTGGCTTACCCATTCTAGTCAACTTTAGCTTATAGGTTTGCAAATTACCAACTAGCTCAATCAGAGGAATCTTGTCAATATCCTTCAATTTCTCTATCGCCGTGATCTTGACATGGAATCTCTCGGGCAGAGAGATCTGATCACTTTTCTCACTATCTTGGGTTCAGGAATGGTTTCCCCAAGACTGAAAGCTGAGTTCACTATGTCTTCGAGCTTTGCATAGAACTTATTGAATGACTCATCATCCTCCATCTTAATTTCTTCGAAGCTTGTAGTGAGCCTTTATAACTTCGAATCCTTGACAGCCTTAGTTCCCTTATAAGTTGTCTAGAGAATGGTTCATGCTTCCTTAGCAGTTTCTGTGGAGGAAATCTTCTTGAACTCCTCATTTGTGACCACACTAAATAGGGCATTCAATGCTCGGCTATTGAAATTTGCCACCTTGATCTTGGCATCATCCCAATCGGCCGGCGCTTCTATAGGCTTGGTCCAACCTATCTCTACAGCTTGTCACACCTTCACATCTAGTGACTACAAGAAAGCTCTCATGCATACTTTCCAGTATGCATAGTTAGTACCATTAAACCCTAATCAGAGTGTGCCTGCTCTGATACCACTTAATGGGCCACAAATGTGTTAACCCCTTGTGATTAATTAGCAAAGTTTTTAATTCTTCAAGTTAACACATAAATTGTGTGGTAGCACAAACAAATCACCAATAATTTAGAGTATGCAGCGAAAAATAAATAACACGGTGATTTGTTCACGAATGGAGAAAACCTAACGGCAAAAATCTCACCAGGTGATTTAAGGTCACCACTCTAGAAACTCCACTATTATCACAACAAGTGGTTACAAGTAAAGGAATCCCAGTACCTTACCAACCTACAGTTGAACCCTTATCCCAATACCCAATTGGACTTGTTTTGTAGTGACAGTTTCTCCTTTTGATGCACGGCTCCCAGTACGTGACTAACCAAATGTGCGGATCCCAGTACACGACTTCAATTCACCATCTAGAGAGAGTTGTTGGTTGCAAAGTTCTTCAATTCATCCACACGATGAAGATCAAGAAGATGCTTGGTTACAAAATCCTACGGTGCACATTACACAACAACTTCTTCACAAGAGAGATAAACTAGGGCATGAACTTTGTCTCGGATCACAAATAGCTTGAACAAGGATTTCTCAATGCTTGTGCAACTTGTGTACTTGTGCTCCCTTCGACAGCCCTTAAAATGATCCTTTTATATGTCTAGGGTTAGGAGAAAAGAAGTCCCAAAGACACATTCACGGATTGGAATCAAAACAGAACTTAGAATCTGTTTTCCTTAAATCTCGACAGCTAGAGGTGTTGAGGATCTATCGAGAAGCTGTCGAGCCTCGGGGCTGAAACATCTTCTAAAGCTCGATAGATGCATGTGTCGAGACTAGGAGTCGAACTTTAGTAACTTGCACTTTTCAGCTTGTTTCCTAGACAGACTTGATGACTTCAACACTTAATTTTGAAACAGAGTTTCTTGAAGCGTTAAACACATCCTAATTCTACCCAATTATAAGTAAAGTGCGTTTTGTTAAAGGATAAGCCAATTACATAACATAATGACATATGTTCAAAAGAAGATGAACTACACATGTCCTAACATAACTTGTTGAACCATACTTCGTTACCTACTTCATTGGGGGCCAGAGGTACAAGAGGTCCTTGATAGGCCTGTTAAACATCAACCAATGGGAAGATGAAAGCTTTAGATCATATGTAACTCGTTTCAACAAGGAGGCCCTTTTGATCGATAAGGCTGAAGACAAAGTCTTGGTCACTGCATTCACCAACGAACTCCAATCAGGAGAATTCCTTTTTCCAACTACATGAATGATCCAAAGACGATGGCTAACATGTTGTACAAGGCCACTAAGTACATGAATGCTGAGGATTCTTTGATTGCCCAAGAGGACAAGCTAAAGAAAAGGGAAAGGCAAGATGACACTCTTCAGGACAAAGGAAGAGAGTCCACCTAGACAGATGACCAAAGGAACGATAGGAGACCGTGAACTTCACCCAGGAGGACTATCAACTTCACCTTACTAAACATTTCGCTTGATCAAGTCCTCACGTAGATAAGGGATGATACGACACTAACTTGGCCGGACAAGCTAATGGGCAATCCAAACAAAAAACCTAGGAACAAGTATTGTCGTTTTCCATCAGGACTACGGCCATGACACTTCTGAATGCTATGACTTGAAGCAATAAATAAAGGCCCTTATCAAGCAAAGAAAAGGACGCCCAACAACTCCACCATCACGACGATGCTATAGTCATCAACTTTTCAATAGCCAATTTCATTACCTAACAAGTATTGTTGGATAATGAGAGTTTGGCAGACATCTTTACTATCATGCTTTCCAACAAAGATGGATGTACATCACCCTCAGACACACTACTATTAGGGTTTGGCGGTCTCAAAGTCTTCCTCAGACCATCACCCTTCCAATGACCATCAACACATACCCTTAATAGCTCACTAAAGTGATCAGCTTCTTAGTTGTCAATTGCTCCTTCGCCTACAAAGCCATCAGTGGGCGACTTACGTTCAACGTATAGAGGGCAGCCATGTCTATATACCACTTGCTATTGAAGTTCCCAACAGAGTACGAGATTAAAGAAGTACGTAGGGATCAAATGGTGGCTCGCGAATGCTATATAGCCATGTTAGAAATGGATGATCATTTGCAAGCATTAAACACTGAGGAACGATGACTCACAGTAGAACCAACAAAACACCTAGAAGAAATTGCCCTAAATGATAATGTCCCAAGTTGGATCACCCGTATTGGCATATAGGCCGACCCTTTAATCCACAAGGAGCTCTCTCTCTTCCTGAAGAATAATCATGACATCTTTGCTTGGAGTCATGAGAACATACTGGGGATTAATCCTAGTGTCATGGTTCACAAGCTCAGTGTGTCCTCATCCTTCCCTCTCGTCTAGCAGAAGAAAAGATTCTTTGCCCAAGAGAGAGACAAAGTCATTGCAGAAGAAGTTTGCAAGCTAATGATGGTCAAAAAGGCGAATGGCAAGTAGAGGATATGTGTGGACTTCACCAAGCTAAATAGAGCCTACCTAAAGGATAGTTATCCACTCCTACGTATCGACCTCCTTGTGGACTAGATTGCTAGACACTAGCTATTGAGTTCCATGGACGCTTTCTCCAACTACAACCATATTAGGTTGGATGAATCTGACCAAGAGAAGACTTCATTCATTATGAGCTAAGGGCTCTTTTGCTATAAGGTCATGCCATATAGACTAAAAAGTGTGAGGGCAATGTATCAAAGGCTTGTGAATAGGATGTTCGTCTAGCAAATTGGATGGAATGTCAAGGTGTAAGTGGAAGACATGCTTGTGAAGAGTGAAAAGAAGGATCGTTACCTGGGTGATCTTCGAGAGACATTCAAGACCCTTTGTTTCTATGACATGAAACTCAATCCTAGCAAATGTGTGTTTAAAGTATTGTTAAGAAAGTTTCTAGGCTTTATGGTGTCATAATGAGGCATGGAGGCCAACCCTGATAAAATCAAAGCCATATTGGAGATGACACCTCTAGAGAACATCAAACAGGTGTAAAGTTTAAACATAAGAGTTGCATCTCTCAACAAATTTGTATCTGGAGAAATGGACAAATGCTTACCATTCTTTAAAACCCTGAAGAAGGCCTCTGAGTGGAGTAACGAGTGCCAGAAGGTCTTCAAGGAGCTGAAGGCGTACCTGGCATCCCCATCGCTATTCAGTTTATCTAAACTTGGGAAGGAGCTCTCCCTCTACTTGGCTGTGTCCCCAACGGCTGTCAGCTCAACCCTCATTTGGGAAGAAGACCATGCTTGATTACCCATCAATTACACTAGTCGAGTGCTTCAAAGGGCAGAAGAAAGGTACCCTCCTAAGGAGAAGCTAGCCTTCTCCTTGATCACGACCACATGCAAACTCAGACCAACTTCTAGGCTTACACCGTGGTGATCCAGATGGACAAACCATTACGAGAGGTAATGAACAACCTGGAGGTAGCTGGACAATTGGTTTTATGGGCGATAGAGCTTGACATACTATACCGACCAAGAATTGTGATCAAGGTTGAGGCCTTGGCCGACTTCGTCACTGAATTCATAGCAAATGAGGATGATGATAAGGAACCGACATTGTGGGTGATAAAGACAAATGGCTCGTCTAACTGATGCACTAGAGGAGTTAGGATTGTCCTTTAGTCGCCAGAAGGGGATTTGATAGAATGTGCAGTCCATCTCCAATTCTCGACCACCAATAACAAAGCCGAGTATAAAGCAGTCATAATAGGTCTCAACCTAGCTAAAGCAACAGGGTCCTTGTTAGTAGTCATATATAACGACTCTTAAGTTATTGTTAGGCATATCAATGGATACTATGAGGCCAAAGAAGAACGAATGAAGGAATACTTAAGCATGGTTAAAGAAAGGGTAAACCAATAGTTCTTGGCTAGATTGGTGCAAATCCCAAAGGAAAAGAATGGGCAAGCTAACCATCTAGCCAAAGTAGGATTTACATAACATGGTCATCAATAGTCTAGTATTATCCTTCATCTAGTACTCACCTGCCATTGACATAATAGATGTATAGGTAATCCCAACAGGAGTCAACTAGACGACACCAATTGTCTCTTACCTCAATAATGAGATGCTACCAAAAGACCACAATGCTTCTCGAAGGCTAAAGGTGCAATTGTCATGCTTCATGTTGATGAGATGCTTGGTCCCTGATGAAGCAGACTA
Source organism: Castanopsis chinensis (assembly GCA_032878915.1). Lineage (NCBI taxonomy): Eukaryota > Viridiplantae > Streptophyta > Magnoliopsida > Fagales > Fagaceae > Castanopsis > Castanopsis chinensis. Next base: position 7,370,304 of record JAVQMG010000102.1, on the reverse strand, counting down.
CGTCATGAAGTCCATGAGGGAGTATATGGAAACCATTTGAGAGTACAATCGCTGGTTCATAAACTCATACAAGTAGGGTACTAATGGCCCATTATGCAGAAGGATACCCAATCCTACACGAAGGTGAGCAACATATGCCAATGCCTCAGCAACATCATATGGCAACCATAAGAGCAGCTTACCCCAATGAACTCTCCTTGGCCATTCGCTTAGTGGAGGCTCGACATAATCGAACCTTTCCCCATAGTAATGCGGCAGCTCAAGTTACTCTTCATAGGGATCGACTATTTCACTAAATGGGTCAAGGTAGAACCTTTGGCCACTATCACTGAAAAGAATGTCTGAGGCTTTGTCTAGAAAAGCATCATTTTCCGCTTCGGAATCCCAAAGCCTTCGCCTTTAAGAATAGGAAGCAATTCGACAATGACACATTCAGGGACTTCTGCCAACAGCTGGGAATCAAAAACCACCATTCATCACCTGTCCACCCACAGGCCAATGGTCAAGTTGAGGTTACAAATCGACTCTTGCTCAAGATAATCAAGGCTCAACTCGAGGGGGCAAAGGGGATAAGACCAAATGAATTACCAAGTGTGTTATAGGCACACAGAACGACAGTCTGCACGCCTACAGGTGAGACACCCTTCCGCCTTGCATTTGGGAGTGAAGCTGTTATCCCAGTAGAAGTTGGATTAACCAGCTATAGGGTAGCCCACCATGACAAAGGAAGGAATGAAGATGGAATGTTCTTATAGCTGGACCTTTTGGATGGAGATAAGGTGACAGCTGAACAATGGATCGCGTGCAATTAGGACCTCATAACTAAGCACTACAACACCAAATTCAAGCCCCAATTCCTTGAGATCAGAGACCTTGTCTCGAGGAAGGTAACGACGACCATCAAAGACCCCACACAGGGTAAGTTAGGCCCCAACTGGGATGGACCTTACAAGATCATTGACTGCTATAGGAAAGGCACCTACCACATAAAGACACTTGACGGACAAAGGCTACACCACCCCTAGACCGCTGAGCACCTAAGGAAGTACTACCAGTAGTTGTACTAGAAGCTACAAACTATGTCTTTTTTTAAGTTCTATTAAGGTTTCAAGTTTTAGGTCTTAAAGCTCAATAGGCAAATTTATCTACATCGTGTATTTAAGTTGTATTTAATAAAGGGACTAGTCACAAAAAATTTTGTCTACAAGCAAGAAAGGCTTTAGGAAAAATTGAAAAGTCCTATCTATGGGGTGGACGAATCCTTAAGGATACCGACGGGTACTTTGGTCCAAAAATACTAAGTCCTTCCTATTGGTGAATGGATCCCCAAGGATACCGACTGGTACCTTGGTCCAAAAAAATTCCTATGTCCTACCCACGGGGTGGACAAAACCCTAAGGATACCGATGGGTACCTTGATCCAAAAAAATTTCTAAGTCCTACAAATGGGGTGGATGGGTCGTCAAGGATATTGACGAGTACCTTGATCCAAACAAAAAATTCCTAAGTCCTACCTATAGGGTGCACAAATCCCCAAGGACACCGACGGATGTCTTGGTCCAAAAAATTACTAAGTCCTGCCTACAGGGTGTATGGATCCCCAAGGGTACCTACAAGTACCTTGGTCTAAAAAATTCCTAAGTCCTACCTACGGGGGGAAGGATTACCAAGGACACTAACAGGTGTCTTGGTCCAAAAATTACTAAGTCCTACCTACGGGGTGGGTGAATCCCTAAGGATACTGACAAGTACCTTGGTCCCAAAAAAAAAAAAAAAAAATCTTAGTCCTACCCACGGGGTGGATGGATTACCAAGGACATTAAAGGGAGTCTTAGTCCAAAAATTAAAATCCTACTTACAGGGTGGATGGATCACCAAAGACACTAACGGGTGTCCAAAGGGTAGACAGTAATATATATATATATATATATATATATATATATATATTCCATATATCCCCGACGAATGAAAATGGAAGGAGAAAAATCTTGCACAAGAACGACAATGGCAGTAAGAGCATTCATGCAACTATTAAACGAAATGACGATTGTTTCGAATAAAAACTTAAAAGAAAAATGTCACATGTGCCAAAAACAAGGCTCCCAAATTTTTCTTAAAATAGAATTAAAATTACAAAAAAAAAAAAAAAAAAAAAAAAAAAGGGAGAAGTGAACATAAGGCTTTTTTAGGTGGTGAGGGTAGGCTTAGCTTTGTCTTCTGTCATCTCTTCAAGCTAAGATGGACCATCACCTTGGACTACCTAGGAGCCACGACCTCTTAGATGTGTCCTCATCTACATCCTCGATATGAATGACCCTAATGTCCCCTCTAGGGGCCATTGGGACCATGATCTCGATCTGGACAGGGGAAAAGTCCACATCTGGGAAAAGGAAGATGGCTTGCTTTTAGAAATCTTCAAAGCCTTCACCGTATTGAGACCTCAGCAGGTCAAAGAATAGCTGTGAGTCATTGAACTATTCAATGGCATCTTCTTTGGCCTTGTCAACAATCTCTCAAATGGAGGTCACATCGATCGTCAGGATAGCGTTGGTCTCTATCCACTCCTTAGCCCGACGGGAAGAAACATCGAGCTTTTTTACTTGCTCCATCAGTGTAGTGACTTCTCCTTTAAGGGTGCGTACCCCCCTCCCTCGTATTTCTTTAGCTACTCTGCCTCCTCCTTTAGACAACTCCTTAAGTGCTTGACGACGGCCTCCTTGGCAGTACACCTGATCTAGAGTGCTCACATCCTAACTAAAGCCTAAAAAGAACTAACGGTTATTATGTTTGCACTACATGATGGAGTAAAATTATAACTTTAAATAATTCACCTCATCATATCAAAGAGGCTAGAGTCCCCCAGGGTCTCCGTCTCATGGTCAAAACAGTCGTCAAGGTTCGTATCCTTGACGATAGAATGATCTGTCTAAATGGAGTACTACTTATCTCCTACAAGATGGGGGACTTGCAGGGAAACTGGTTCATTGATGATGGGGTCGTGAGCTATCATTAAACCCTTGCCCACACCGTGATAGGCAGGGTTAGGAGTGCCTTAAGAACTCGTTGGATCCAAAGCAATGGGTTGGCTGACGATCTTCTTCAGCGGATGCTCCCCATCACCTTGGTTCTTCCTGTTTTGGTTCGTGTTGGCAGTAGGGGCAGATGAACTGGCAACCTTAAGTTAAAGGGCTATAGCCTTCTTCACCACCAAAGCCCTCTTCAACACTAATTCCATCTCTACAACACTAAGAGTGGGAATAATATAAGAACAGACAAATCAAAATAATGAAAGTAAAGGATTAATAAGGACGGAAAAAAGTACTTATGTCAACGTGGAGAGTGTCAAGCATGACCAACTTTGTCCAACTCCTTTTAGCCAAAGGGATCTATAAGATCCATCCTAAAAAATCCCTTTACTCCTCGCTAATCTCCATAGGAGCTTGGGCTAAAGGACCAAAACAAGAAGGAATCATTAGTGAAGAAATAACAAGAATATAAAAGAAAGAAAAGAGGTAACATTTGATTTTACGAAGAATGGTTAATTATATTATGGACAACTCACCAGCTGTGTCTAAGTCTCCCCAAGTATTATCAAACTTAACTACATCCATCCATTTTTTGGGTCTATACACCCAATTCATCCCTTGAACAAAGAAATATCTATGCTTTCAATCAAGGTTGGAATTAGGAACATTCCCCACTAGTTTCAATGTCACCTTTTGTGTCACGAAATTATGAAAACCCTTCGACGATGGTAATTTTTAAGGTTTGTAGCAATATAAGAACTCATCCAAAGTAACCTAACGGTGACCCCCAACTGATCTGCCCCCACAACACCATAGCACTAATGAAGATCCTCTAGGCATTGGGGTAGATTTCACTGACAGACATATGTAGGTAATTCTCAAGCCGATGATGTAGCATGGTAAGGGGGAGCCTCAGCCTCGCAACAAAGACAGACTCATAAAAAACAACGTCTACCATCCGTCCTGAGTAGCACTTCTCATTCTTGCCTGACAACCTTAAAGGTATATGGCTAGGTATCTGGAAACGCATGTGGAGTTTCTCGAACACCTTCTTCGACATTTTAGGGAGAAAGTTATTCATTGACCAGATCTTAGGTAGAACAAAAGGCTTGAAATTGTTGCCCAATGACTTAGAGTCCTCTTCGTCTCCTTACCCGTCCTCTTCCTCTCCTTACCCATCCTTTTCTTCTTTGTCTCCTCCTCCTTCCTCACCTTCATCCATTCCCCCCTCCTTTACCTCTTCTACTTCTACCTCCATCTTTTCTTCATCTCCCTCCACTTTTTCTTCTGAAAGGCGAGCTGACAACTCCCTCTCCTAAAAATCCATCCAATCTCATATCATCAGGTCATTACCTAACCGACCGACATCTTCGTTATCAAGACGAATTAATAAAACATGACCGCTTATCGCTTTACTATCACCTGACATCCTTTCACCTTTAAGAGACAAATAAAAGCTAAGTAGTCACTCACACATAAGCTAAATACTAGATTGACGACGAAGGAGGGGTGATTGAAAGAAAGAGAAATAAAATACATAAAGAATAAGAGGTTACCTTGCAAAGACGATAGTAGAAAAATGGACCTGACGAAGCAAAGAAGTGTGAGGACAAATAGTAGGCGATAGACGAGTAGGATTGAAGCTAGAGCTCTAGATGAGTTTTGAAGTAAAATAAAAAAATGTAAACCTTGAAAGGGCATGGGCATATTTATAGAACAAAGGATCACGAAAAATGAAGTGACATGACACTTCCTATCAATGAGTCATGTATGGCATAGATTGCCGAGATGAAAAACATTAAATGATGGAAATATTCTATGTACTCGGTGATCCTTCAGTTACCCCGACAAGTCACAGAGTAGGGGGCAGCTGATAAGGGTATTTTCATCTAGTAAGGATTTTCGTTGTTTGTTCGTCCTTAGGCTTCCGTCGGGCACAAGGTCTCCTTTCTCCGTCTTGCTAGGTACTCACAGGGACCAATGACCCCCATCCTCACCATCTCAACGAGTGAGCCACAAGGCCTACTAACCATGAGCCCATCATGATAGAAGCCATGGGTCTGTCATAATAAGTGCCCCATTAGACTTCCTAGGAAACTCATCATGAGTCCGTCGTGATAGAAGCCCTAGTGCTGATAGATGGATATGCCACCCCCTCGGAAACTCATTAGGTAACTTTCACATATTACTGATGGATGATCCTCAACTCAACACTTGCACACCAACGACTAGATGACCATACAGGTAGGTATGATGGCTCCCACAATCCTCTATGTAGTCTCCTTGCATATATCCTTACATGGAAATAACTTGCATACCAAGTCCAAAGACCCTACGACACACCCATATCTCCCCTATATGGAAAGAGAACCTTAAAATCTTGGAGCCTTAATTCCAAATCTCCTCTACAAGGAAAGACTACTACATTCAAGAAATCTTGGTTCACTCTTCAGCACTATATAAGTATCAAACCTCTTCTTCTCCTAGGTACACAGAAAATCCCTAGCTCCTCTCACTATAGAGTTATCGGAGATTTCTCATTCTGACTTAACCTTCGAAAAAGACCGGCACCCCACTGGTGCTCTCTATTTGGTTGTTGGTTTCTTGTTCTTTAGGTACCCATTGGAGCATTAGAGGACAATCACTAAAAACTATGCCGAGAATATTTTTCTATAGTCTATGCCATTGTTGAAAAAAAATGTTACACCATTATCAACTGTTAATAAACATCAAACTATTATTAAAAATTGTTGAGATATATATACATAAATGTTGAATAAAGTATGCTTATTAATTTTATCCACATGCACTCATTCCCTAGTAAAGGTTATGCTGAGAAACGTAATTAAATTTTGATGCACTCTTTTACATTGATCAAAATTTAATAAACTAATTCAAAATATAAACATAAACACAATTGCATTAATACCGTATGATATATTTTCCTAAATGCTTTTCACAACATGTTCAGCTAAACACTTTTTTAAGTTGCAAATCCAGCCCAAAGAGTTCACTCTCAAACAAAAGTTAAAGTAACACAATAAGATCCCAAAGGACGAAGGAGAAATCTCAAAAGAGATTGCTTTGTATAAGGGTGGGGCATTTATACTAAGCTGAACACCTGAGTAAGCAGTTACTTGTCTTAACAAAGTGGCAGAACAACAATTCGCCAATTTTCAAGGCATTGAGCTTCTCATCAAAGTAGTTCTCCCTCTTATCTGCCGGATTCTACAGGTAAGAAGTACATAAATATCTTATCAAAACATTGATTAAAATTCAAATCAACAAAAGATGAAGGTATCAAGGTCTACCTTGTCACAGCTGAGGTAAATAAAGCAATAACAACTACGTTAAGTATTATCAAAGAAATAGAGTTTTATATATTCATGAGATGCCTTCTATTTATTTGAATATACATGATGAAGCCTATCTTACCTGGGAAAAGAGTGAAGGAGAGGTCAAACATCCTTATCATTAATCTAACGCTTCTATTATTTGCATATGGGTTGACCAACTATGATTTGATTTATGAATTAGAATACAATGCAAACAAATAGATATTCAAAAAGGAATAAATTATGATTCTAGTATCATTATCAAATTCAATTGCAGTTATGAATAAATTTATGAATGTTAAATAGTTAACAAACTAACCTAATTGGTAAAGTTAAGTAGAACTATCAGATAGAGCTAACTTAAACGGGGCCATGTTTTTTCAGTATTTGTGCTAGGAAACTCTTATATCGATTAACTTGTGCCTTCAAGAGTTTTACATTAGCATCACTCTCCTTGAGGTGTTCCCTAGATTCTTTCAATTTCTTCAAAAGGTTAGCATCATTCTCCTTGCATTTTTCCTCAGATTCTTTCAATTGCCTTAGAAGTTTAGCATCGTTCCTTGCATCTTTCCTCAGAATCTTTTAAATGCCTTTAAAGGTTATGAAAAGTAGATGAAGAGGAGCCCCATAATTTCGTATGACTAAACACCATCTCCATAACCACGAACAAGGCCATGATGTTCAAGTTCAAATACGTCCACAAACATTTTATATTCTGACATTTTCAAATGCCCTTCAACCACTTCTGTAATAAGCCTCTTAAATGTCATCTGCATTAAAAGAGCACTCATACCCCCTTATACCACATTTTCTAAAAGCACATAAAAATAAAACTTAACAAGTTGTATAAGTATTTTTTTGGAAATTTCATATCAATGCTCCTTTTGTAGTTTCATTTACAACTTGTCCATGGATCTCACGTGTGTGATCTCAAATAATTGAACTCAAGTAGAACCTTCTCCAGTTTTCTCCCTCTATCATTTAAACAACACAAAGCATCGAAATTTCATAAAATTTAAAGCACCATAAATAATTATGCAACGATATTTCATCTTGAAAAATAATTGAGTTTCAAAGATTGAGAAAATAATATATAAAAACCTCTTCTTCACTTCATTGTTAAAAAGTTATTGATCTAGTAACGTGAACGATAATGTTTTTGGAACGACTATACTTGTTTTTATCACACATTTTCTACATTCAAGAACATACAATTACAATAATACACATTTTCTACTTTCAAGAACTTACAATTACAACAAGTTGTTTCAAATTACCAGTGGGCTCATACCAGGATACTAAAATGTTAATTACAAAGTTTTCGTAGGATCAAAGAGGAGATCAAATTAAAAGTCATTGGAAAAATTGGGAATCTTTGTGATTATCAGAATAGGCTAGGGGTTTCGCTTTTAGAGACCTTAGCAAATTTAATGAAGTTATGTTGGCAAAACTGGTATGGCGCCATGTTCCACTGTTCTACCAAGTCTTTAAGGAATAATGTTTACCTAATTGCTCTATTTTTCAGGCAAAATCCTCCACAGTGTCTTTTTCTTGGAAGAACATTTTATACTTTAGAAAGGTTATTTCAATGGGGTTCTAGATGTATATTTGGGATGGCAAGACTATTTGGATTTTTGGTCAATCTTGGTTGCCTAAGGACGGTGATGGTAGAGTGATTTCTCCTCAATTCTTTGGGGAAATTACATTTTACCAAACAATGCACTAGATTATACTTTGCATCCTAAACTACCTAATTGCATACTTTGCACCTTAAACTATCACTCTTTGCACTATAGACACCGCACTTTATACCCCTTACGACTTAGGCCCCCCGTTTCCCAATGATGTAAGAATTCTAAAAGCCCAAGGCTGGTTAGGGCTCGATAAGATGAAAATTGACTTGAGAAAAGTGTTATAAATATAACTTATTTCAGACCAAATAAACTATTTTTGGAAAGAAAGGCCATGGAAACCCTAGGGCACGTCTACGCATACACAAGTATGCGCACACATGCTCAAGATATGTGTTTGCATGCTTTATGCATGCGTACGCATACACGTGCATGCGTGCGCATGCTAGGGTTTTAGAAACTATGAAAGGTAAGTTTTCTGCATTTAAACTAGGTTGGAATGAATCCCACATTGTCTAGGAGCTACCCCAAAATCCCTATTTTTCGACTATATAAGCCATAAATGGTACCTTTTCAAAGAGGACGAATTCTAGTGGTAAAACAAATAAGATTCGCTAGAAAACAGTGAATCGAGGAGGGAGTTTTTCACAAAATATTCTCAAGTCAAATTTTGTTTGATTGGGACCTTTTTCTGGTCTTCATCTTTGAGTTCTAAGTTTATTAAATTGTTTTTGAGTTGGTTGTGACTAGATTGACTGAGGGGAACAGTCAAACTAAGCTCTAGAGAGTTCTAGTTTTGAGGCAAAGCTTCTAACTTTCACTCTTCACGTTTCTTTATTTTTTCTTTATGTTTGCTTTGTTCTTGTGTTTATGTATATGTTTTAATTTTTTTATTATGTTTGTTTAGCTTAGGGTTATTCTGTTCTTGTGTTTAATTCATGATAGGCTGTTAGATTTCCTATTTCTCTTGTGTTTTCTTTGCTCTTTGTTTTGGTTTATTGGGTTTAGGGTTTTGGGTGTGTATGCGTGCGCATGCAGTTTGCATGTGTATGCATACTTATAGTATGCGTATGCATATAGTTGGGATGTGTATGCATGCCCTATGTATGTGCATGCATATTCTTTCCCAGAAACTCTAATTTTGTTTTACTTTGTTTTATTTACATGTTAGGCTCTATTGAACCCAGTTTTCACATCTGTAGACATCTACCTACCCTGATTTTTCCTACTTTGTATGTTTTAACTCTTTTATGCTTATTAGGGTTTTCTTTTTTGTTTAGATATCTTGACGTGTTTGTTTGATCTACGTTGTGATGTTTTTTGCCTTTGGGAATATATACTTAATTCCATGATTAGGCTTGGGACGTTTATGCCATGTTGTGTGCCTTAGACGCATGCTAGTGTGCGTGTGAGTTTGAATAACATATTAAATTTTCCTTTAATGAGATTAAGGTTTGGAACATAATGAGTGGAAGCTAACCCACGAGTCAGGTGGGGTTGGGTACCTAACACCTTTCCATTCCTATACCTAAACTCCAAACACATGCTCTAGTAAAGATTAGTCCTTCCACGAAGGGCACTATGTTTATGGTTCCTAAACCTAAACTAGGTGGCGACTCCATTTACACCCTTCACCATGGTTTACCCTAGGCCATAAGCGACTCACTCACATCTCAAGGATGACCCATCGTGGGCGACTTCACTGGGGATAGAGAGTTTGATTCCAATGTATTACATTTATTAATCTTGATAAGGCTTGTTTAATATTTTTTGCACACACTTTTCACTTGGTTCTTTTGTCCCTTTGCAATGGTTGGTGATGATTGGGAAAGTGGAGGTCCATTCGGTCTAAGAATTTCCAAAGTTCATCCCACCAACTCACAATTTGTGCAATTGCCTATAATGGACTTTGAGTACATTAATAATTTGCCACCAATCCATTATGCCCCATTTTGGCCTAAGATTGGAATCATGGCTTGCCTAGTTGTGAGTGACCTATGGATCTATTCCTTTAGGTTTAAGGAGCTCACCCACACTTAGAGAGATCCTAGATCCTAGGGTCCAACATCCTACAAAGTCAATATGAATCTCCCTAATCTTGGGCCTCATTGTTGAATGTAAGGGCTTAAAATGATGAGAGATTCATGGGCTTTAAGAGGAAGGCCACCATATATTCTAATTAGAAGGCTACATAAAAACAAAGTTGACAAATATAAGGAGAGAAAAGCCCAAAGATGATGAATACATTGTTGGCCCATATTTGAGACAAAGGGTTCAAAATTTATAAACACGTTCTAATGCTCGTGAAAGGAAGTTGAGAGCTTAATTGTAAATGAACCAAGCCCATGTGAAACAAGAGGTAAGGTTCATAAGAGGAAAGGGAGTGATCTTGTAATTGGGCATTCATTAAAATGAACTTAAAGACTTCCTAAAAATATCTAAATAAAATAGGCTTTTAATTGGGACATGGGCTCAATAAAACAAACACTTCTTTTCAAGCATCATTGCACCACCAAGATCAAGAAAGCCCATCCCCACTCCAACTTGTGTTTGAGAAAGCAACAGAAGGCGTTTGATTAAGGTTGAGATCACACACCAAGAGGTACACCAAGAAGAAATGGCTGCTCCAATTGATGACTTGATTGCATAAAAGATATACAAAGCAATAGAAAAACAAAACAAGGCTCTCAAGAAAATGGGAGATCGTCTCTCTAAGCTAGAAGGAAGCAAGATCAAGAAGCCAGTGCACATAGAGATTAACAAAGAAGAGGAAAGAGATGAATGAGATGAAAAAGATAAGGCCAATTATGAGAGGAACAAGCAATTTGAGAAGCTTAAAATGGATACCATGGCCCTGAATGAAAAGATGAAGAAGGTGCAACTAGCCTTTCACTAGGCTCAAGGGATAGATGATTTTCTCTACAACATGGGTGGATTAAGTTCCAAATCCTCTATGCATTGTCTCCCAAGTTCAAGATTTTTGATGGGGAAAACTTTGCTGGGACTAGAGACCCTAAGCAACATGTTAGGAGATACATAACATTTGTTTGTTTAAACCCCTTAAAAAAAATTTAGCCTAATATATCAGCCAAGTGTTTACTTAGGTTAATTATGAGATCTAGGTTAAACATCAATAAATCATATTGTGCATAGCAGAAAAGAAAATAATACACAAATATGATCACCCAGGAAAACCAATGAAAAGAACTGTCCCAAGATAAAAACCTGGGGAGGATTTGACCTAGCTATCCTCAAGGTGAACAAATCCACTTGAAAGAATTGAAGTTTAGAAAAGATTTAACCCTAAACCTATTGTTGCCACTAGTAGAACTTATTGACATGACCACGTGCAAGCTCTGATTCCACAAAATCTCCCCTCTTGGATTTGCAACACACAAGCTCACATGCTTATGACTTTGAAATCCCACTTAAAGGTTTCAGATCACCAGTTGATGATCTTGTAGTAGCAACTAGATTTGACCTACACTTAATTGTAGATCTCGTTCTAGTAGACACTTGTAACATTAAGAGGATATAGAACCTCTCAGATCTCACTAGAGTAACTCTCAATTCTTCCAAAAGTCTTCAAAACATAGTTAGGGTTTTCCTTTTATACTTAGAAGTTTTGGACTGAAACCCTAAACATTTCCACAAGCTTGTCCTTGATTCAAATTCTCTATAATTAGATTTACCTATGATTTTTGATCGGTCAGATCTAATTTTCAATCGGTCGAGCTTCACCGAAACTGAACTCTCATTTCTCCAACTTGAATGTTCTTGAAACTTGATTTGTACAATCTTGAGCAATTTCTAACACCTAATCTAGACATGTTTTTGTTCTCAGTTTACCAACATAAATACAATTTGAATCTAAACATTTAATCCTAATTATTTAGAACCTATCAATCTCCCTTTTTGGCAATCTGTGACAAAACACACATACACATGAATTGCTCAGCTCAAGAACCAGCCCAATTTTACTAAGTGTTGCCCTAATGCAATTCAATCACAATCTACTAACTATTAGTTGCTGGAATAGATAGCAGTTAATGAAAGAATTAACTTGTAATTTCTTGAAACGCTAAAAATAAACCATAAACACGTGTGAAAAATACAATATACATCCAACTAAAAGAAACTGAACTTGAATTCACAACACATCAAGGTTGACAGATATCAAATGAATAACATCGTTAATAAACCATCATAATCAATAACATCATGATTGTGAAATAAGAACAAAAGATAAATAAGTACAATCAAACTAAAAATAAACAAGTACAAAAAACTCTACTCTCCATCATATACTTTCCCCCTAGATACAAAACCCTCCCCCTAAGTACAAGAGCTCACATAGTTACTCCCCCTTTTTGTTACGAATTGCGAAAGGCAATCATCAAGGATCAGATGGTGGAGGAGGTGGAAAAGCACTCCTATACTCAAAAAAACCAGCCTTCAAGGCAGCAACCTCCATTAGTAGCTCATCAATAAGCTTTCCATGAGCTACTTAAGTTGTCACAAAGGTCTCCATCATAGCACGCAGTGAGAGAGGAGGAGGAACAGTAGGCTTCGTAGACTCTGTAGCAGCAGGAGGATCCACAACAGCAGTAGGATCAATAGGAATCTTCTCAGCAGGCAAAATCTCCAGTAGCAAGAGCAGCAGCAGCAACATCCACATGAGGTTGCTTTGATGTACCAACACTTGGTTCAACAGGCTTCCATTGTACAGATCTCTGACTAAGAAAAGTGGCTCCTATAGGAGCAGTGATAAGAACTAACTCTAAAGGAGGAAAGTTTTCTAGCTTTAGATTGTTCAACACCCTATAGATAAAAACTAAAAAGAATAACCTATGGATCATAGTTGTACTCCTAAAAACCTCAACAATTGTCTAAATGAAAAGAGATGGTAAACAAATGGGATCATCAGTAATGAGAGCATACATAAAAATATATCTCTCCAAAGTAATAGTGTGGATATGAGAGATAAGGAAGATGCTGTGACAAGCAATTCTAAAGAAGATGTAGTTAAGCTTATTAAACTCACTTGAGTTTATTCTTGGTTCAGATCACTAAGTAACTGATCTTCCATATAGATGAGACATCACATCATGAAGAGCATTAGATACTACTTTTTTAGTAATCTGAATTTTTTCACCTCTAATCCAAGTAGTCAGGTAATGACCACCTAAATCATCAAAATAAATAGAGAGATTCGAATAGAATTCTCTAATCAAAGTACCAGGGGGAGGATCAAAAACAGTACACAAAGATAACCAGTTCCTAGTCTCTAGATTCCTACGAACAAAATGATTTATCTCTTCTAGATTTACATGTCTTTCTCCCCAAATAGACTTATATTTAGTTAAGATTTCAAAAATATCTTCATTTTTGGCTGTAGGAAACCTAACCCTATCAAAATCAACATAAGCAAAGGAGGATGTAGAGGTTTTCTTGGCTTTTGTTTTAAACTTTCTACCAATCTTACTAGCTATATCTAAGATCTAAAGAAAGATGAATAACAAAACATATCACAAAACCAAAGGGAGACTGCATTAGAGAGAGATTCAACACAATATATAGAGAAATTTCAAAATCTATATGATGCATGATGCATACACGTGATGCATGAACTAATGCAAAGAAAAATCAATTGCCTTGCAATTTGAAAAATTGACCCACAATTTTAGGTTTTATGAAAAATACCCAATTTTGAACCCATAATTCTTCAAAAACACACAAATTGATTAATTGAACATCAAAACAGGAAGCAAGTTATAGACACTCAACTAAACAATATCAAAGGTCAATTTTAGCCAATTTTTCCCCAATTGAACAAAAACTCCAAATTCCTCAAGAACACATAAACCCTAATTTCAAAATTTTACACAAATCATGAAAATTTTGAAATTAAAGTAGAGGAAACATGTTTATATGATGCATGAACATAAACCCATTGAACAAATTTGATCAAAACATCTAGAATTATCAAAAACCCTAAAAATTCTATGTTCGAATATTTTGAAAAAACTTGATGATTATGCATGTGTATACTAAAAATAATCAAAAAGAAAGGGTAAAAGATTCCTACTAGATAATAAAGAAGAAAACCTTAAAGGACTCAAAAAGAGAAAATAAAATTTCCTAAGAATGATAGGAATCGAGAGGAATTGAAAAGAAAGAAAAGGAGTAGGACAAATTGATTTGTCAAAAGCCTTAAGAATTCAAAAAAATTGAATTTCGATCGATCGTGAGCAATCGAGCAGCGATTGAAGATTTAGAAAATAGAGTTCGATTGATCAGGTAGTAATCGAACTGCAATCAAATTGGATTTTGATCCAAACACTCACCTTTTTTGATCAATTGAAAAACAAGTTCGATCGATTGAAAACTGAGAATTTTTGAAAACTTGAAATTTTTAGCGGAAACAAAATTCGTATCAATTTTCATGATATGAAATGTATATGACTGAATCCAAGAGTTCTTAAAAACACATTTTCTTCAACCAATTAAATTTTTCAACAACATTCAACTTTTCTCTTCAAAAAATTTCAACTCAAACCCTAAAAAGAGTATTAAACGTCACACAATGTATAAGTTTGGATGGCCACATTAGTTAACACACAATCATATGTACAAAGGTTAGCAACTAGTAACTGTAAAAGATACATAAAAGATGATATTTAGATAGTAATTAAACAAATTTCCTATATCATCAATCACATTGGTTTGAAAGTGACTATTACCTAAAGAGTTACATCATATAACTCTCACATCTCTAAGAAAACACGGTTGCAATCACAAGGTAGATTCAAACAAACATGCTAAAGGCATCGCATAATTAAGGGAAAGGCAATCAAGCAAACATATTCATATTCATCATCCAAAGTAAGATCATATTCAAATCAATGCATGTTCATTTGAATGCATGACTTGCCTTACTTACCTCACTAAACCACATCACCTATGCATCAATGCATGTTCATGTAAACAACAAAACAAAACCCTAGTTAACATCAAAGAGGTAAAGAAACAAAGCAAAACAAAAAAGAGAAGAAAAGGCTTAAAGATAAACAAAACAACACAAACTGAGGTATATTATATGAATAAAACAAAGAAAATAGAAACATCAAATGTGCACATACATAGGGCACATGTTCACCACCCAATTGTATGCATACGTATACTTCAAGTATGGGTACGCATGCAGTAAGCATGCGAATGCATACATGCCCCAAACCCTAAACACAAAAAGTAAAACATGTAAATTTCCATCTAGAAAATAATCATGGACTTTGCTTAGCTTTACCAAAATGGAAACATTTTCCTTTTGGTCATGCTTATAGGTCTAATTTCCTTTTGGCAACTACTAGGGCAACTAACTTGTCCAATTGTTTGGTATTATAATTCCTTTTCTTAACACCCTTACCTTTTGGTCTAGGCTAAGAATTTGAATTAAATCATAATGATCCTAGCCATAGCTTTTAGGATGCCTTCCGTTGCATAGAATTCACTCATCAATTCGGGTAATATAAATAAATTTATTTTCAAAACAATATAAATTGATCAAATGATTCTAACAAGGACTTGTGGATCATATTCATGTGAGATTAACATTTAGTCTCTACATCCAAGAATTCCAATTCATTTAAAAATAAAAATATTGTCATAAAATGGTATAGAATTGGAACTCCTTAAGCTTTTCTTAGTACTCAATACAAATCATACCAAAACTCTCATTTACACTTAATATGAAGTTTAATTCTTGTACTAAATCATGCATCTCATGCTATAGCACAATTAAGATAGAAGCCAATGTAACATTTTAGCATTTCAATGGAGACTATGATCAAATCATAAACTATCTTCCATCAATGCATTATGCATAGGAAATTATGACAATGCTGAATCAAAACATATTTATGTATTTCAACTCCTTTAAACACCATGTCCAAAATTATTTCTTAGTTAATGTGATTCAATTAAAATAGCAGTTAGAGAACAAAAGTTTATGACAAATTTATTTTGAGACTATGAACATAATTACAAGGACATCATATTTTGCATCCATAAACATATAATATGAAGCTTGAAAACCATACTATACTAGGTGCAATGATAACCTAATCCCGCAATTAATATTCCTCAGCATAGAGTGAATACCAACCACTATGATCAAGCAAGAAATATTCTCATTATTAATGCTATCATGGTAACTCTTACCAAACAAAAATAATTTGCCGCTTTTCCTTTAGCCTCTAAGTAATAATAGCAAGAACTCAGCATAGAGGATACTATCAAACTTAGTCTAGTGTACACCATTGCCTAGAACCATGTGTAGCCACATAACTCTACCCTTGTATGGTTTAATCTTGTAGTACCATGATGCAAAACACCCTCCGCATGGAACGTAAGGCTAGAGGCCAAGACGAGGTGCTTGCCCATACCACTATAAAACGGGAAGTTCAATCTTGCAGTACCATGAAATAAACATCCTCTACATGGAACGCAAGGCTCAAGGCCAAGACGAGATGTTTATCCCACACCATTATGAACCAACAATGGAGGCTGTGAGATCCAACCCTTGTATCTCTCTCCCACTAGAAATTTTAAAACAAGTGGATTGTCATGAAATCATTGTGATCTAATCACAATTTTAACCTTACACATCAAATGAGTTTAATTGTTTAAATTCAATGTGATGTTACTAAGTCACGTCACAATAGCATAACGAACATTCGCGCAATCACAAAGAAGTTTAACACTGGAATCTGTGAAGTAAATACCTTCCGCATGGAATGCAAAACTTGAAGTCAAGACAAGGTATCTATTCACATTACAATAAACTTAACAAAAGGGTTATTTTAGTACTCCCACTCATTTTTTGGGTTTTTCTTAAATAATTGTGATCCCATCACAACTAATAACTTTCCATTTGTTGACAACTCTAATCTTATTAGAATCACTATCTAAAACGGAAGACCTAAACTATTTAGAATTCCTCAAACTCTAATGGATCAAAAATTAATTATATAGAACTCTATCCTTCACTTATTTGACTAAGAATTCTAATCTCATTATAAACTATATACCTTTTAATTAAACTTTAATCTCATTAAAAGTTCCAATTAAAATAAATTAAGAAATTTCAATCATACAACAATTCCAATCTCATTAGAATGTTTACAAAAAGACAAATCTCAAACTATTTAGGACTAAGAGTTCTATTTAACTAACACCATTTATCTCATTAGATCTTTTAGTTTGTAAACATGTGTAATCTAATCACACATAGCCTTGCACTTTATACATTTGATTGAAAAAAAATGATAAAATTTGAACCAAACTTCAAAGGCATTTTTGCAAGAATCTCACGACTAAGCTCTTTCCGCGAAAATGGGTTAAGGCAAAAAAAATAAAAATAAAAACACAAAATTCAGACAGAAACTTTCGCAACTATCTCAACTAATTCGTGAGTAAAGCTTACCCACGAAAAGTTTTGTGCTTTAGAGACATTTTTTGCGGGTTACCTTCTCGCGAAGTTACACGCGAAAAACGCATGTTTTCAGTTTTTAAAGGGCAGATGTGGATAATTTTCAACGGTTTTTCATGAACAAACAACCACCATATGAACATAATAGATAGAATATGATATCAAAACTGACTTAAATTCAAATTTAAACAACATCATAACATCAATATCAGCTTTCACCAAATCATAGTTTCAACAACCATGTAGAAAATTAAATGCATGACCTTCTAACAATATGAAACTATTATCTCTAATTCCAAAACTCACAAAACATGTTATTCAGATTCGAAATTGAAAACCACTCTGATACCATTTGATGGAAAAACACATGTTTGTATTACATACAAAACTTACGCAGCAGAAAATTAACGGATCTACTTCAAAATACAAGAACAAGAGAGTGTACCTTGCTGCGGTGAATTTCAAAACAAAGATTAGAAGTACTTGGGAACACTTTTAATCTTCCCTCCAATTCCACTAATGCCCAAGAAGTGTGGTCTCTCAAACAGTTATATGTGTTTGTTCAAGAGAGAATTAGAGAGTGTCCAACACTCACATACAAACCATTTCATATTCTTATATGATCTTAATGAAAAATCACTTATATGAATTCTCTTATTACAACCCGTTAATTAAAATTTAGTATGTTTCTCTCCTTGTATATAAGTGATTATCTAATTGAGCTAGCCTTTTGGGCTATTCCAATTGGGCTCTAGTATGTTGCTAGGAGTGGGACTAAAAGGGAACAAATAAGACTCTAGCTCCAACGGGCCTTGGGCTTTTCTGTCAACTCTTGACAAGTCCAATGTTACCATTAATTATATTCAATACCACTATATGAATATAATTGCACTCTAGGCCTTATTAATAAATTATATCCCAAGACTTTATTATACATGCAACCCCTTCATTAAAATATTCGTAATAATACAAAGTCATGAATATAGACTGCCACTTTCAAAATTACTACATCTTAAAAATTGAGTACCCGGTTTAATCCTTTATATTATTCATCATATATTTATGAAATCCAATTTCATAGATACATACTTTAGTAACTCCTTACTAAAGTAGTTGGGCCCAACACTCTGAATAACCAAACTCATTAAACTTATCTCAAGAGAATATTTTATATCTCCGTTTAGAGATTATGAATTTCATCTTGAGAATATATGTTCCATCAACACTAAATGCGGCTGCCCAACATACTGAGGTTTGGATCGTGACTTATAGATCTCACTCTTGATATATCAAAGCAACCTACACCTCATGATCAGGTCCATTATTTTCTCAGGATTTAGAGTTGATGTAAATAGAAGTCGTGAGATTTATTATTCATTTGACAGTATTTAGGAGAATAATAAATCTCACAGCAGTCTAGTTCAATATGTCTTAACTCTTAAAACATATCAACATATCAAGTAGAAGTCTCCACTTCCATTATCAAGATAAATCATCTTAGTTGATATGTTATAGTCTTCACAGATGAAATGCCTAATTTCATCACCGACTACAAACTAAAATTCTGAGTTTATAAAGAACTTCTGATTTATATCTTCTGTGACTTTTCACATAAATCACATACTGTGCATCTCATGTACTAAGATAATGTCACATTAGTTCATTTATAGATAGTCTCATATAATTAAACAATTTAATTATTTATGATATGCCAATAAATTAGATTTTAGGGTGTAAACCCCAACATTGTCTACCTCGAACTTGTTGAAAGGTCGATCAAAGGGGCTTCTCTACCTCGGAACCTGAAGAAAGGAAACCAAGGGGCTTCTTTTACCTCAGAACCTGAGTTATGGCGATCAAGGGGCTTCTCTACCTTGAAACCTGAGCTATTGCCTGCAAAAAGTCAAAATTTGGGATTAGACTTTAAATGATGAGTGCTTTGTTGTTCCATTATTTTGAGATGTGTGATCTTCATTTGTTCCTTCTTGATTTGAATTTTCTTCATTTTTAGCAAGAAAACTTTGATTGGATTTTGTAGCCTTTTGAAAAAGATTTTATAATTGAAGTTTGAAAGTTGAAATTTGGAATTTGAAACTTGGAATTGAAAATTTGAAATTTGAAATTTGGAACTTGGAATTTAAAACTTGAAATTTGAAACTTGGAATTTGAAACTTGGAATTTGGAACTTGGAATTTAAAACTTGAAATATGGAACTTAAAATTTGGAATTGAGAGTTTGAGACTTTTTCTCTTCAAGAAAAATGGTGTCTTTGTCTCAAGCAACTCAGACTGTTAAAAACAGGGGAGGCCAAATTTTGGCCCCCATTCCTTGTCTTCTCTTTTTTTTTTTTTTTTTTTTCTTTTCTCGAATCTTTCTTCCTTCTTCCTCCATTGTCACTATTCACTTCCTTCTTCGACTTGGATTTTCTCCTTCACTACACCATTTCATTTCTAAAAAAACACTTTCCTAAGCTTCTCAACCTTCCTTCACTCATCTCTCTCAATTTCTTTTCAAATCCTTGTGTTCTTGGCCATTTTTGTTACACACCCATTTTGTAAAACCCATTTCCAAACTTCCTTTTTTTTTTTTTTTTTTTTTTGCATTGACAATGGCATCATCTTCCAATATGTCTTATTTTCTCACTTTTCATGGGAAAAAATACCACACATCTCTTGAATGGAATGATGAAGAGGGGCTCCTTCAAGACCCCAAGACCCATGCTCCACACTCTAAGATGGGCTTCAAGGTGAGTTTTTTTTTGGGGGGGAAATTTGTTGTTTCATTATTCATTGAGTGTTTGATGTTGAGACATTGTCATTTTATTGTTGTTTGCTTCTGTTGAAATTTTGGACATTGCTTGGTTGATCATGTTGTTATCTTGGCTTTAGGAATATTTTTGAATTGTTGAGTTTTTTGGCATGGTGTAACATGGACAATGTTGATGACTCATGGAATTGGGCAATGTATGTAATGTGTGGTGTTGTTGAATGAAATTTGGCTTGAATTTTTGAGGGCATTGAAGTTACAAAAAAAAAAAAAAAAAAAATTGTTGTATTGGCTTGGTTGAATAAATTCATGATGAGTGTGGAAAATCTGATGGCATCTGCAAGTGTTATTTCATGAGCATGGCAAAATTTTGTGGGTATGGGGATAGAAATATTTTTGTGGTGGCAAGTATTTTTGTGTTGGACATAGAACTTTGGTCATGGAAATTTTTGTTGGGCATGATATTTTTTTGTCGTGGAAAAATTTTCCGTTGGACATGAAATTTTTTTAGTCAAGGGAAAATTTTTTTGTAGGATGTGAAATTTTTGTTCATCAGAATTTTTTTTTTTTTTTTTAGGCACGAAATTTTTTGGTCAAACTTTATTTTCCGAAACCTCAAGAGCCATATGGGAAATATTGTCTTTGGATATTAAGAACATCATTAATGAAGCTGGCTTTCAGACTTTTTTCCAAGCTTTATTGAACCAAGAAACTCATGAGTACAAGGATCTCCAATTACTCCTTGCTTTGTTTGATCGGTTTTGGGATACCATGTACACATTCCATTTTCCAGGCATTAGTGAAATGATGTTGATGCCTTATGACTTCTTTGTCATTAAACGCTTGAGATTGGGCAGTGAAAGAATCAAGATCAATGATTCCCTTACTTTAAAAGAAATCAAGAATCTTTTAGGCGTAGTGCCTTCCAAACTAAAGAGCAAAAATGTCTCTTTGATGTGGTTGTATAAGAATATTGAAAACTATAAAACCATAGCAACCGGCACACACAAGTTCATGCTTCACTTCATTGGGACTTTCTTATGCTCGGACTTAGGTAATACTGTGAGTTTGCGCTACCTATTGAGTTTGAAGGATATTGGCCAAATCAAAAATTATGACTAGGGTGGCATGGCTTACGCCATCCTCTTGCACTTCATGAATCAAATTTCTTAGCATAGTCTCTCAAGCTTAGAAGTTGCACCATTCGTTTGGCAGGTGAGGTTTGGAATTTTAGGCTATGTGTGGATTTTTTGAAAGTGATTTTGGGTTTGGTTGTATGAATATTTTAGGCTATATGTGTGTGTGTGTGTGTGTGTGTTTTTTTTTTTTTTTTTTTTTTTTAGGTTTGGTTGTATGAATATTTTGGGGTTGTTCCTCAATTCCAGGAAGATGTTGATGGCATATATCTGAGATTTCTCCATTGGTTGCCCAAATACCATCTATCAATGCCTTACAAGCATTCTTTGGAAGTTTGACATATGATGATTGACAATTTAACTATGGCTGATGTGAGTTTCTTTTTTTGTGTGGGGATTCTGATGTTTGATTGAGATTTGGTCTTCTTTTCATTTTGGGTTCTTTGTGATTTTCAGATGCATTTAAATCCTTGGCGTAAATGTGAGGAGTATACTAAGTGTGAATGGGCTCTAGAGATGAATAGCCGGCAAGTATTGTTTGAGTGTGGCCATAGGATGTACTGTTATCTTGGCGATCAAGTGTTGCCTCAAGTTCAACACATTTACCCTTCTGCAACAATTCTAGTTCCTTCTTGTCCCTCCATCCGGTTGGCTGACCTTCTAGCTAATAAAGAGATTGCTCGTGCTTGAATTGGCTATGTTGTTTTAGGGATACCAAGAAATTATTTTGAATTTTTTCAAACTCAATTACAAGGTAGTCTAGCTGGCATTCTTCTGACATCGGTATTTGCCTTCCCTTTTGAAGTCAAATTGTATTTCATCTTATATGCTCATCCTCCATATTTTGGCCTTGTGACAACATTTGTATGTTGCACATTCAGGCTTCATCTTTTGAAGAAGAAGAAGAAGAAGAAGAAGAAGAAGAAGAAGAAGAAGAGGATGAAGAGAATCCCTCTCCTAGTCATGCTAGCAGGGCTTCTATTTCTTTCATGGAGACCTATCCTCACTTTCCTGCGTGGCAACATGAAGTTATGAATCCTGATGGGTCGTATAGTTCCATGACTTTAGACAGGCCAGAGCACACCCCAAATGTTCCTTGGCACGATCCAATACGTTCCTTAATTTTCTAATTTCGTGTCCTCATTTCTTTTGGATCACTGAGTTGTTCACGAATTGATGCATTTGTACTTCAAGTTGATGTTAATCTTGTGGAAGAAAGTATGCAAATGATTGGAGGCTTGCAACTGGTAGGTCGTACTTAGTCTTCCTAATATGTGATCAATGAAGTGAGCTGGGTATAAGATGATGCTCTCTGAGTTTTTTTTTTTTTTTTGCTTGGGCTTTCATGATGATTGATCTAACACTTGTCTTTGTTAATTTTTCAGGTGAGTCAAATGGCATTGGCTAATGCCCACACAAGATCTTTGGAGGAAAGGATCAGAAATCTTGAGCTTGAGAAGGAAACATTGAAGGCGGCTCCTCTAGAGGTGGGTCAAGGAGGTCTTCATGCAAGCAGACCCAAAGTCCCAATGATGCTTGATTTCTGCTTTTAACTTTTCTGGAAGAACAAGAAGAAGTGTTTCTCAAACAAATTCGTATTAATTTCATCTTTTAACTCTTTCTTCTTTGAATTGCTTTTGATCTTGTTGGAACTTGAAATGGGTCTTGTAGTACCAATTTAAACTTATCTTGACCGATTCTGATGGAAATTGCACTTACTTGAATGATGCAAAGCCGAATACCCCTAGTTTAGAAATCTTGGTTTTTTATGAAAAGATAATGATGGTGGTCCTTTTTTTATGAAAATGAATGAGGCATGGTTGAATGCTTCTAGTTTGAGATATGAATTCATGGTTTTAAAAAAAAAAAAAATCTTAATTTGATCAATTTTTCTCTCTTCTCCTTTTTTTGAAAATAGTGATGCAAGTGATGATTTATATTTTTTTGAAAACAAATGATTAAGGCATGTCTGAATGCCCCAATTTAACCAAAAAAAAATCTTTTTGAGTGTTAAATAGGGTAAAAATGGATCTAAAGAGTGCCCGAAAATGCAAAACAGGGTAAATGATCTTTGGTGCAGTTAAGTGCCAATCGGCCCTTTTAGAGTGCCGAATGGCACTTTATTGCGCCAACTGGCTTACCCCATGGTGGGCCAACTCCTCACGCTTTTTCGATGCATGTTTTGTATTTTCAAGTTTTTTTGAAAAATATTTTCTTCTTTTGTGACCATGAAACACTTTCCTACTTAACTACAAACTCTTTGAAACTTATTTAAACCTGATTGGGAACTAAAGTAGCTTACTTTAGCAATCTATCCTACAAACAAATCTCTACATAATAGTTAGCAAGACATAATAATCACAAGCAAGGGTTATCCATGGCTAATAATCAAAATTTTTCTCATTCAACAATTCATGATATCAATAGATGGGTTTGTAGCTTTGATTTTAGCACCAAGACCAATTTTACAGCCTACAAATTAGAGGGAATTAAGGCTCTGAGGAATGTCAAGATCAAGTGAGATTTCCTCTATGCTGTTATGAAGTTCTAGAATACTGAAGACCATGTATTTCGAGTTTAAACTGCTGAACTTTGTCCCACCATTGAAGATTTTTTAGCTATCATGGGTTTTGATTCAAGCAAGAAATCCATAGCAGTTTCTTGTGATCCTACACATAGGAAAAATTTATCTGATGCTCTAGGACTTCCTATTTCAATTACCAATAGCATGATTGAAGGGCACATGGTGAATCTTCATACAGTTCTTTCCTAATTGATCAATAAATGTACTCAAGAAGTGACTAACGACATTCAGAAGAATTTTGCCTTAGCTCTTTGTTTTGTGGGAAAATTCTTGCTTTGCTCTAAAAGGCCTGATTTTGTGGATGCTCGAGCCATAAGTGTTGTGAATTAGATTCAAGATGGTGATAATCATGTTCCTCTAATCTTAGTAGAAACTCTTATGGGATTGGACTCTGTATTCCATGGTGCAAAGTCACAAAACTTTCTCGAGAGTCCTTTGGCTTTGCAAATATGGTTGATGGAAAGATTGGACATGATTGCCACGCCTTTTGCTGCTGATTATGGTCCTGGTAATTTTCTCAGTAGGATTGTCCTCAAAACTGAGTGGCTAGGTGAAACTTCTAAACAAGAAATCCAGCGACTCCATTCAGTGGAAATGTTATTGGTGGAAGTGCTCACCCTCTCTGTTGTAGTCTTCGGGATCAGATCACATCTTCCTAGTTGGGTTAAGGAAAGCAACTTTCTATAGGGCTGATAGACTCTTGAGGCAATTCCAATATGAGCAAGGAATACCCCGTGGAAAAAGAAGAAAACCTTTTACTCTTGTGGACATAAATCCTACCTCTATAAGGAACATGTTATTGGGCTTGGAGATGGTTGACCAAGTGGATCAGTCATTTGTTAAGGTTCACTTTTGAAGGATGACCACAGACTATTCAAACTAGCTAATGAGCAAGATTGTGGACAAAGAGACAGACATGGTCGCTATTGATGTGCATGAAATATATATAATAAAGTACTTACATATCTGCATATTTAGCCTTACTTTTATGTTATTTTGTTATTGATTATATAATATCTTTGTGTTGCAGGTAACAAGAGCTTTACATGCAAAGCGGGGCTAAGCCAATTGAATCAAGCCAACTTACATCCAGCCAGGCATGAATTCAAGAGAAGACTAAGCCAATTAAATTTAAGTCCAAGTGGAGCAAGGAATCAAAGGAATTTGCATTAAATTCAAGTCCAATTCGGATTAGGATTCCAGCCTGTAGATCAGTGGTATGTTTAACATAACTTTCGGCTTAGATATCCAATTGAGATGATTCAAGTTGGGCTGGAAATTTAACTTAAAGGGCTACAACTTTTTAGTTTACCAAAAGTCCAAATTATGATGCTAAATGGGCCAAAATCGTCAGTTAAATGAAGCCTAAAAATCTGGGATTTTCTCCAAACGGGAATAGGACTCCTTGACCTATTTAAAGGCTTTTCAGTAAAAAAAAAAAAGAAAAAGAAAAAAAATCCTGAGAGGAAAAGGGGGCCACATAGAAGAACTTGTTTATGAGGAGTCATTATGAAAAGGAGGATCTGAGGACAAAGGCGAGAGCTTCAAGTTGATCAACCAATTCAGATGAAAGACATAAGTTTTATTTGTTTCTTTTCAACTTTACATAAACTAAATTTATTTTCTAGAGCATTCATGTAGTCTAGCAATGAACACAAAATTTATTTTCTAAGTTATTTTATTGTTAATGTTTCCATGATTGAGTGTTTAATTCTTAGTCTTAATGCTTACTATTTTCTTCACGAATTATTGTTTGATCAATTGAATTACAAAGAGACCGAGAGGTGATTTGTTATTTTAGTTCTAGAATTAAACATCATTAGTTGAGTGAAAGTAGAGATGCCTTATCGCGATTAGTGTGATTTTTCAGAAAATTCAAAGTACGTAATGAGATGCCTTATGGAATTGTTAGTTGAAGATTTTTTTTATATTATTCGAGAGAAAATATCAAATACTTAAGGAATTTTTGATCATCAACGGGAGATTATTAGAATTTAATAATTAGGAAGAATAAATTGTGTGGAATTTGTTAGGTGAAATTAACCGCTCTAGATCCATTCTTATCATATTTTCACACTTTTATATTTTTGCATTTTGTTAATATTTTATTCGTAGATTTATTTTTATTAAATAGTTTACTTTAATTTAGATAGTAGAACGTTCCATTTATTTTCAATTTTCCAAATAGTAATTGATTTAGTGAATTTCGGTACTCAATAACATAGTTAATCCTTGTGGGTTCGACATTCGTTTTCTAAAAACACTTTACTACTTGTTACGATTTTGTGTGCTTGCAGATTATTTTACATGAACAGCTATGAGAGAACAATTCCTCAAAGACAACCAAGAAAGACATGAGACTGACAACTATGAATTTAAAAGGAGAGACCTAGATGACAAGGTGCCTGACATAGATGAAAGCAATAAACAACCCAAGGAGAAAAGACTGAACAAAAAATGGCCATCTCATTATTGGCTTTGAACATGTTTATATTAAAAAGTGGATATGGAACTCTTAGGTTTAGGAATTATTTCGGACTTTCAGCTTAAGGGCTCTGTTTAAGGTGTAGGTTTTTAGGGTTTTTTTTTTTTTTTTTTTTTAATGATTTGGTTTAGGGTTTAGATTTTGGATTTTGTGTAATGGCATGGTTTAATGGAATGGTTGAATTTTTTAAAAAACAATTTGAATGGGTAAATGGTGGGTTTGGGGAAATTGTGACCGAACCAATGCACGGTTGCCTACATACCTCCTTGGTAGAAGGATCAGGACATCACGTAGTTCGTTCTTTTATTTGCCTTAACTTTTGCCTAGGCCGTCCTTTTGGGTTTTAAACCTAGCAGGTTCTCTCACTCTTTTTTTTTTTTACTCTCATTTTGCGTAGATTTTCCTTTCAAGTATTCAACCTACCACTTTTTTTGTTTTTGTTTTTGTCTTTTAACAAACCTAGGAAGGTAAATAAAATAATTTACAACCACTTCAAACATGGTGCTCTGAGACTACCACCTCACAATTGATCCATGTTGGTCAGCTTAGTAAAAGGGTTTGCATCTAAGTCCATCAACCTTATTGCTCCCCCAGAGTATATCTGCTTAATAATGTAAGGATTTGCCCAACTTTGCTTAAAATTCCCGTTTGCATCTTGGATCGAGGCTTGGATATCTTTTTAGCACTAAATCTCCCAACTTCAAATCTCTGGTTCTTACTTTTTTTTTCAAAAGCTTTCCTAAACCTCCTTTGGTAACCTTGAATGTGATACAGGGCCCTAAGTCTCTTCTCATCCATCATGCATAACTAGTCATATCTGTTTTGCAACCAATCTACTTCAGGGATTTCACTCTCTAGTACTGTTCTCAATGAACAAACACCCATTTCAATAGGAAGGACTACTTCCATCCCATACACCAATGAATATGGAGTGGCTCCCATGGAAGATCGAATTGATGTCCTATACCCCCAAAGTGCATAGAGTTGTTGTAGGTGCTAGTCTTTATAGTTTTTCATGCTCTTTTTTCAAGATTTTCCCTATATTGTTGTTAGCAGCCTCAACTACTCCATTAGTCTGAAGAAGGTAGGGTGAGGATTTGTGGTGCTGAATGTTGAACTATCGTAGCAGCTTTTTTGTTTCTCCTTAAAAATGCAGCCTATTGTCAAAGATAGTTTTATATGGTATCCCATATCTGCAAATGATATTGGTCTAAATGAATTGAGCAACTTTCTTTAAATTTAGAACCTTTTACGAAGCAACTTCTACCCATTTATAGAAGTAATCAATGGCTACGAGTATGAATTCATGGCCATTGGATGTTGTTAGGTGAATTTTCACGATAATTTCTATCCCCCAAGTAGAGAACGGGCAGCATGATGTCATGGTGTGTAATGGCATGGGTGGCATGTTCTTCAGATCTCCATTGACTTGGTATTGATGGCATTTCTGAACATAAGCCACACAGTCAGCTTCCACTGTAGTCCAATAATAACTTTGTCTCATTATCTTTCGTGATAGCATACATGCATTCACATGTGGCCCATAACTTGATTCATGAACCTCTTCAATTATTTGTTGTGCTTCCTTGGCGGTCACACAAAGGAGATGAATTCCATCATATGATCTTCTGTAAAACCTCTCACCACAAATAATATAATGAGTGGACAACCTCCTGATAGTCAATTGGTCATTCTTGTCTACAGACTTTGGGTATGTCCCATCCAAGAAGTATTGTAGGATGTCTAAATACCATTCACCTTCTCCATTCTTTTCCTCATCCTCTTCTATTGCCATGCCATAAGCTGGCTCTTCTTTTTGTTCCACCACTATTGGTCTAGCTTCATCTTCTTTAGGCCCATCCATCATTGCTAAAGAATTTACAATCTGATTCTGCATTCTTGGCACATATTGATATTGGATCTTGCTGAATTTTAAGGCACACTTCTAAAGACATTCATGAAAAGGCATTAGCCTTTCTTCCTTGATCTTCCATTTATTTGGAATTTTAGAGATTATCAAGGCTAAGTCACCATACACCATGATCGAGGGCTGCTCGTAACCCCATAATGCAAGCTTCATATTCAGTGGCATTGTTAGTGGCAGGAAAGTTAAGCCTGCCAGAAAATGGGATGTGTGTCCCTTTTGGAGAAATTAAGAGAACCCCAATGCCACTCCCACTTCAAAGAATAAGGTTTCAAGATTAAGTATTGAAGCCATGCAAGTCTGTCCAAGAATCAAGTAAGAAAGTGTTGGATTTTAAATCTCGACAGCTAGTATCTATTAAGTTTTAAAAGCTGCTACAGCCTGTGGCTCAACAGCTATCTCGATAGATGGCTATCTATCGAGGTTTATAAAATTCAGTTTTTCAGAACTATTTTTCACCCAATCCGTGAATGTATATTTGTGCTTTCTTTTCTCACAACCCTAAACATATATAAGAATTATTTTAAGGGCCATCAGAGGTTGCACAGTTGCACAAGAGCACAATTCCATAAGTGTGAAGAAAAGTGTGACTGAAAACCTAGTTTGCCCTAGTTCTTCTTTCTGTTGAAGAAGCTGCTATATTTGTACATCGTAGGGTTTTGTGACTAAGCAACTTCATGATCTTCATCGTGTGATGAACTAAAGAACTTTGCAGTCAACATTCTTCTCAAGTTGGTAATCAAGTCACATACTGGGATCCACGCATCTATTAGTTAGTCACGTACTGGGAGTCATGGAATACAAAGGAGATACTATCACTACAGAATATGTCAATTGGGTATTGGAGTAAGGGTTCAACTGTAGCTTGGTATAAGGTACTAGGATTTCTTTACTTGTAACCGCTTGTTGTGATAATAGTGAATTCTTAGAAGTGGTGACATTAAAATCACCCGGTAGGGTTTTTTCCATGTAGGTTTTCCCCATTCGTAAACAAATCACCGTGTCATTTAATTTTCATTACATATTTAGTTATTTGGTGATTTGTTTGTGCTACCACGTACATTGCATGTTAATTTGATTAATTAAATAAACTTGGTTAATTAATCAATTAATCCATCACAAGGGGTTAATACGTTTTTGGCCTATCAATATCTTCATCTGGAAAGTCTTCTCGTACTTTTTCAGCTTCTTCTGGAAAACAATAGGCTAAGTGATTGGCAATTACTCTCCCCTTCATAGACTTCTGAGTCACATATTTAATATCGAATTCTGACGAAAGCAGAACCCATTTAGCTGTCTTCCCATCTTGCACAAGCTTTTCCATTAGATATTTCAATGGGTCCATTCTTGCTATCAACAAGACCTTGTAAGCAAGCATATAGTGTCTGGGTTTGTGAGTTGCCAATACTAGTGCTACACATGTCTTCTCAAGTGATGAATACTTTTCTTCATAAGGCAACATCTTCTTACTGATGTTGTAGATTGCATTCTCTTTTCTAGTCTCCTCTAGGTATTGAGCAAGCAAAGCCCCTATTCCTGTATCAGTAGTTGTAAGAAACAACAACAACGGCTTTTCAGGTACTAGTGGGGCGAGTATTGGTGGCTTCATTGGATAATTTTTAATCTTCTCAAAGGCTTCTTGGCATTGTTCATTTCATACTATAGGAACTTCCTTCTTGAGCAATCGGAAAATTGGTTCACATGTCATGGTGAGTTGGGCTATCAATCTGTTGATGTACTGTATCCTTATAGAAATCCTCAGATTTCCTTCTCAGTTCTTAAAGGCTTCATCTCTACAATTGCTTTGATTTTGTCAAGATCAACTTCAATTCCTCTTTAGCTTACCATAAATTCTAACAGCTTTCTGGATGTGACTTCGAAAGCGCACTTCTTTGGATTCAACTGCAACTTGTACAATTGTATTCTTTCAAAGAATTTCTGCAAAGCTAGTATATGCCATTCACGGTCTTTGGACTTCACTATCATATCATCAACATAAATTTCTACTTATTTATGGATTAAATCATGTAAAAAAGTGGTGGTTGCACGTTGGTAAGTAGCACCAGCATTCTTAAGGCCAAATGGCATGACCTTGTAGCAAAATATCCCCCATAGAGTAATGAAGGAGGTTTTTTCCATATCTTCTAGAGCCATCTTAATCTAATTGTACCCTAAAAATCCATCTATAAATGATAGCAAGGCATGTCCTACTATGTTGTCAACCAAGATGTCAATGTGAGGCAAAGGAAAATCATCTTTTGGGCTGGCCTTATTCAAATATCAGAAGTCTACACACATCCTCACTTTTCCATCTTTCTTTGGCTCTGGAACAACATTAGCTAACTACTTTGGATAGTTGACAACCCTCAAGAATCTTGCAATGTACTGTTTCTCAACTTCTTCTTTGATCTTAAGAGTCCACTCTGGCTTCATTCTTCTCAGTTTCTGCTTGACTGGCTTCATGGTTGGATCTGTTAGGATGCAATGCTGTATTATATCTAAACCAATCCTAGGCCTATCTTCATATAACCATGCAAATAGGTTAAGTTTTAGGTTCATCATTAGTTCCCAAGTTAATAAGTTGAGTTTCTTCTTTTATAGGTTCTAAATGCCCTTGTTTTAATTCAGTATTATTAAAAGTTTCTTTACCAATTTTAGAAATAAAAACATTCAAAGCCAACAAATAAGTAGAATCAAAAATCATATTATAAGGAAAAGAGTTCTCAACAGCCTCAATAGACTTAACTAAAACAGACCCAATAGGAATACTATCACTAACAGACTTGACAGGAATAGTTATACTAGTAGAAATAGACTCAATAGGGACAGAAACAATGTTCTTAGCGGGGGTGACTAGCTCAACGGTCTTGATCATCGTCACGGAGTCCTCCATGGGGTGGGCGGCTCCCTCCTATGCCCAATTCTTCAACTTGGTCGTGGCTTCAACAATGGTAGGTAGCTCCCAGTGAGTTCCTTCTTCCCTCAAAATCAGTACCATAGAATCTTCATCCATATAATCCGTGGCTTCATCATCAATCTCCATATCTATGGGCTTGTCAATCACAAAAGCATCCAGGTACTCTATGCTATCCATCCACTCACTAAATAAATCTTACTTCCCTTTGTTATTTAGGTGGGTGTGTTAAGGGAGGTATTTTGACTCGTTACCTTCCATCTTCTTATTATCATCTTTCGGGCTCTCCAGTGTTATGTTTCTAATACTGTGGACCATCAGCTTTTGGTCTAGAGTAGACAATCTAGCATTTATGTCATTCTCTTCTTTGGTATATAGGGTCAGGGAGCCAAGTTCTAAATTGTGAAATAACCCCAACTCATGAATCTCTCTACCATGCTTGTCATATCGAGGACCTGATTTTGAACTAACATCAATAATGCAGCTCCAATCCGAGAGACGCCTATAGTCTACATTATCGGCTTCTCCAATCTTCCCTCCTACAACTCCTAACACATTTTCTAGTCTGTATTGATCAATGTCAACATCACTCCCCATGTTTATAGGTTCATCTTCAACATAATCCTCTATATCTTCATCATAGTAGTCTACATCATCATCATAGTCTTCATAATAAAGCCCATCATCTTCATATTTTCTATCACTAGGGGGTTTACACCAATCATTGCCATTGTATTGGCTATCATAGTCTTTACTATCATTGCTTTCACTATCACTGTTGCTATCCTCTTCACCATCTCTACTATTACAACTGCTACTATCACTCTCATTATTGCTAATTTCATTATCATCACTAGGGGCTTCTCCTACTTCCTCATCTTCATCACTTGTTCTTGCTTCACACGGGCTCTTCAATGCAAGTTGGCAAGCCTCCCAATTCTCTTCTTCTTCTATATGTAAATGGCATCTCCAAGGAATGTAGTCATGGCATAAGGGTCCATGCAATCAGCCCAATCAGTAGGAACCCAATTTGTGTTTTCCTTCTTCTATTCTGGAAGCTTGTTGATGCAATCAAGTGGTAGCTAGAACCTAGGCATCATAGTTCTATTCTTAGGATCAAATCGTGGTTCAAGGAATCCCCAATAGCGTTGACTATCTCTAGCTTTGACAAACTTTCCGTTCAATGTAAGAGTATAGGGCCTTAGGGGTTCCGGAGGGCAAGGAAGTCCCTTTGCTTTGGCCTTGGCATGGACCATTTTTCTCACTTCCATCTCTAGCAAGCCATCTTCAGTGGGCTTATATCCTAGCCCAAAAGGTGGTGTGGCAGTAGGAATCATCGGGACTTGAACAGTAAGCTTCTTCATAGTCTTCCCCAAGTTCATTCCTAAAAGATAATTCATTCTCCTCATCATTACTACCACATTATTGTTGTTGTAGGTAGCAAAGCCCATATGGAACTTATCCACTTCTTATTCCCTTCTTTTAAAGCCAAGCCTCTCAATTTCAAAGCCATCCAAAGTCAATGGCTCCTTCTCAGAGTTGACCAAAGATGGGCTTGGGTGTAGTCAAAGTACAGCCATATATGGTAACTATGGCTCCTTCATGTGAAAACCGAACCTTTTGGTATATGGACGAAGGTACGGCTTCTATGTCATGGATCCATGGTTATCCAAGGAGCATATTGAAGCATGATGCTATATTCAAGACTTGAAATTCTACTATTGTCGTACGCTCTCACATGCTGATCAATTGACACAAAATCCTCATTATTTAGGCCTAAGAAACTTTCAATCTTTAAAGGACACATTCAAGGCTCTTCCTTCATCAATTAAAACCATTGGAATCCTCTTGCCTTTGGCATCTACATTAACGTGCAATGGGTTGTTGTAGTGCTTCCCCTTCTCTATCAAATCCTTGCCACTGTAGGAAATAATGACTTCTCTGCTTATAGACCCAATCATAGCATTCAAATCTTGAGAAGTTGTGGTTGTAGGGACTTGGATTTGACAAAGAAGGTTCGCCAGATTCTGGCGATGCTTGTGTGAGGCCAAGAGTAAACTCCATAAGGATACATTGGCTTGTGTCTTCTATAGTTGCTTGAGGACCTCATCTTCTTCAGCGGGTGTTTGTTGGGTAGATTTATTCAAGGGTTCTATTAGGTTGTTAGTCTCCAAATGTAGGGGTTTAAAGTGTTTTCTGCCCTTGTAATGTGGGAAATTTTTGTTGGGTCATTAGGATCAGTATCTTGAGGTTTGAAGTGTCTCCCCCATTTATGGATGTTGTGTTATTTGATTAGGGTTTGAAATGTATCCCCCCATATGTAGGTGCTTGATTATTTGATTGGGATTTGAAGTGTCTCCCCCCTCTATTTGTGGATATTGGGTAATTTAATTGGGGTTTGAAGTGTCTCTTCACATTTGTGGATGTTGAGTAATTTGATTGGGGTTCGAAGTGTCTCCCCACATTTGTGGATGTTGGGTAATTTTTGGTTTCTAGTACATCTTCACTCCATAAATCATATCTTGTAGGGGATGTCATACCCATCAATTCATCCCATGTCATCACAAGCACTCGGGTAGATCATAAATCAATTCAGATGAGTCTTCTTTACTTTCCTCTTCAGTCATCAAGCAATTAATCCTCGACCCTTTCACAAAATTATGGTAAGGTAAGGGATTATTAGTGATGCTAGGCCTTGTAGGCGGTGCAATCACCTTGTTCTCTACTAAGTCTTGAATTGCATGACGAAGGCCAAAACATTTGTGGTATGATGGCCAGGGCCTTAGTGGTAGGCACACCTCTTATTCACATCAAGTCTTGAAGGTAGTGGGTTTGGAATTGGTCTTGGGTCTAAAGGCTTTAGAAACCCTTTTGCTTTTAGCTTCTCAAATACTTGGCAAACAGGCATATACAACTCATGAAACTCCCTCTTAGGCCTTGGGATTAGCCCTTGTGATATTTACATGGGTGCAATCAGTCGATAAGGATCATTTTTATGGATATTAGAAACTTCTGCAGTTTTAGAACTAGATCTTAAATTCTTTTTAAACCTAGGTGGGTCCTCATTATTTATCATTCCATTATTTATTACATCTTCAATTTAGGTTCTAGCTGTTAGGATGTGTGCCCTTATATCCTATTGTATGATCCTACGTATGACATTATGTATGACATTAATGTTGTGATTAATAAAATTGTTTTATTATTATCTAAAAATAATGGTAATATGGATATTGAGACACTATCATATAGTCCATGAGATGCATAGTATGTAATTTATGTGAAAAGTCACAGAATATATAAATCACAAGTTCTTTATAAATTCAAAATTTTAGTTCGTAGACGGTGATGAAATTGGATATTTCATCTGCGAAGACTATAACATATCAACTAAGAAAATTTGTCTCGATCATGGAAATTGATATTTCTACTTGGTTTGTTGATATGTTTTAAGAGTTAAAACATATTGAATTAGATTGCTGTGAGATTTATTATTCTCCTAACGACTATCAAATGAATAATAAGTTTCACGACTTCTATTTACATGAACTCTTAATCCTGAGAGAATAATGGACTTGATCATGAAGTGTAGATTACTTTGATATATCAGGAGTGAGATCTAAAGTAACAATCAAAACCTCAATATGTTGGGCAACCACATTTAGTGTTGATGGAACACATATTCTCAAGATAAAATTCATAGTCTCTTAACGGAGATATAAAATATTCTCTTGAGATAAGTTTAATGGGTTTAGTTATTCGGAAAGTTAATCCTAACCACTTTAGTAAGGAGTTACTAAAGTATAAATTTATAGAATTGGATTTCATAAATATATGATGAATAACTTGAAGGATTAAACCAAGTACTCAAGGAATTAAGATGTAGTAATCTTCAAAGTAGCAGTCTACTTTCATGACTTTGTATTACTACGAATATTTTATGAAGAGGTTGCATGTACGATAAAGTCTTAGGATATAATTTATAAATAAAGCCTAGAGTACAACTATATTTATATAGTGGTATTAGATATAGTTAATGGTAATTTTAGACTTGTCAAGAGTTGACAGAAAAGCCCAAGACCCATTGAAGCTGGAGTCTTACTGATCCCTTTTGGTCCCACTCCAAGCCACATACTTAAGCCCAATTGGAAAGGCCCAAAATGC
Organism: Castanopsis chinensis; assembly: GCA_032878915.1. Classification (NCBI taxonomy): domain Eukaryota; kingdom Viridiplantae; phylum Streptophyta; class Magnoliopsida; order Fagales; family Fagaceae; genus Castanopsis; species Castanopsis chinensis. The sequence continues at coordinate 7,334,849 of JAVQMG010000102.1, read as the reverse complement.
TAACCCAGTTAGATAATTAGTTAGATACAACGGGAGAAACATACAGAATTAAGTAAGAGAGACACTATTGTGAAATGGTGTGTCTGTATGAAAGAAAGTCACTCTCTAATACTCTCTTGAAAACTAAGTGAAAGACCATAGTTCTTGGGCGTTAGTGGAATTGGAGTGAAGATTAAAAGTGTTCCCAAGTTCTTCTAATCTTTGTTTTGAAATTCACCACTTCAAGGTACGCTTTCCTATTCTTAAATTCTAAAATTTACATGATGCATGTTATTAATCGTGAATGAAGTAGATTTGTTATTTTTCCAATCTGCTTGATTCTATTGATATTCGATTGCTAGTAGATCAATCGAATTTTACTTTTTGATCGATCAAGCAGTGATCAAGAATCGATCGAGCCAGGCAGATTTTTTACCGATCGACGGGCACATTCGATCGATCGAAAGAAGTAAATTTTGAATTTTTCTAAGTGTTTTCAAATGGATTAAGAGCAAGGCTGTGTGTGATTGGATTGCGCATGATTTCAAAATAAAGACCTTTAATTTAAAATATCTAGCAAGAGAGAGATACAAAGGTTGGATCTCACGACCTTCATTGTCAGATCATAGTAGTATGAAATATATACTTTGTCTTTGCTTCAAGCTTAGCATTCCATGTGGAGAGTACTTATTTCATGGTGCTGTTAGGATATGTACCCTTAAATCCTATTGTATGATGCTAGGTATGGCATCATGTATGACATCATGTATGACTTAATGTTGTGTTTAATAAAGTTGTTTTATTTTTATCTAAAATAATGGTAACATAAATATTGAGACATTATCATATAGTCAATGAGATGCATAGTATGTGATTTATGTGATTTAGTCATAGAAGATATAAATCACAAGTTTTTTGTAAACTCAGAATTTTAGTTCGTAGTCGATGATTAATATCAGCATTTCATCTGCAAAGACTATAACATATCAACTAAGATGATTTGTCTTGATCATGGAAATAAAGATTTCTAATTGGTATGTTGATATGTTTAAGAGTTAAAATGTATTGAACTGGACCGCTGTGAGATTTATTATTATTCTAACGATTATTAAATAAATAAAAAATTCACAACTTCTATTTGCAGAAACTCTTAATCCTGAGAGAATAATGGACTTGATCATGAGGTGTAGGTTGCTTTGATATATCAAGATTGAGATCTAAAGTAACTGTCAAAACCTCAGTATGTTGGGCAGCCACATTTGGTGTTGATGGAACATATATTCTCAAGATGGAATTCATAGTCTCTTAACGAAGATATAAAATATTCCCTTGGGATAAGTTTAATGGGCTTGGTTACTCAGAGTGTTAAGCCTAACCACTTTGGTAAGTAGTTACTATAGTATATATTTATAAAATTGGATTTCATAAATATATGATGAATAATTTTAAAGGATTAAACCTGAAACTCAAGAATAAAATGTAGTAATTTACAAAGTGGCAGTCTACATTCATGACTTTGTATTACTATGAATATTTTATAAAGGGGTTGCATGTACAATAAAGTCTTGGGATATAATTTATTAATAAGGCCTAGAGTGCAATTATATTTATACAGTGGTATTAAATATAATTAATGGTAACTTTGAACTTGTCAAGAGTTGACAGAAAAGCCTAAGGCCCATTGGAGCTAGTGTCTTATTGGTCCCTTTTGGTCCCACTGCAAGCCACACACTTAAGCCCAATTGGAAAGGCCCAAAAGGCCAGCCCAATTAGATAATCAGTTAGATACAAAGGGAGAAACATACAAAAATTTTTATTATGAAGAAACAATACTATTGTGAAGTGGTTTGTATGTGTGAGTGTAAGCTACTCTCTCTAATTCTCCCTGGGAAAACTAATTGAGAGACCACACTTCTTGGGTGTTAGTGGAATTAGAGTGAAGATTAAAAGTGTTTTCAAGTGCTTCTGATCTTTGTTTTTGAAATTCACCGCACCAAGGTACAGTCTCTTATTCTTAACATTTATGAATGAAGTAGATCAGTTATTTTTCCGCTGCGTATGTTTTGTATGCAATATAAACATGTATTCATCCAATAATTGGTATCAGAGCGGTCTTCATTTTTGTATCTGTTTAACATGTTTTAAGTTTTGGAATTAGTGACAATAGTTTCATGTTGTTGGAAATTAGTTTTCTGCATGGTTGTTAAAATTATTGTTTAATGAAAAATGATATTGATGTTATGATGTTGTTTAAATTTGAGTTTAAGTATGTTAAATTGAATTTTAAAGCTATAGCATCAATGAAATTCAGCTTTTATATCAATCTCTATACATTATGTTCATATGATGGCTGTTTGTTCATAAAAAAACATCAAAAAAATGTCTTAGAAAAATTCTGAAAAATTCAAAATTCACGAATCTCGATCGATCGAGCATCTATCGAGAATCGATCGAGCTGGCAAAATGTTTCTCGATCAATCGAGCATCAATTGAGCTGGCAGAATTTTTCTCGATCGATCGAGGACTCAAGATTCAAAATTTTCTGTAAGTGTTTTTTACAAATATAAAGAGAAATGCTATGTGTAATTTGTTTACGCATGTTTTAAATTAAAAGAATTTTATTTCAAAACATCTATTGGGAGAGAGATACAAGGGTTGGATCTCACGACCTCCATTATCATTCATAGTAGTGTGGGATAAGAATCTCATCTTGGCATATATGCCTCGCGATCCCAAAGGAGGGTGTTTATTTCATAATACTACAAGATTGAACTTACCCGTTTAAAGTAGTGTGGACAAGCACCTCGCCTTGGCGTATATGCCTCGCGATCCCAAAGGAGGGCATTTTGTTTCATGGTACTACAAGTTTAAACACTATAAAGGGAGATGAAATGTGGTTACACATGATTTTAGATAATGGTGTACACTAGACTAAGTGTAATGTTAACCTCCCAAATGAGCTATGAAATTATTACTTAGAAGCTAAATGTATTATGGCATATTATTAGTGTTTTGATAAGAGTTATCCTAATAGCACTAATAATGAGAATAGTTCTCAATCAATCATAATGTTTATAGTAAACTTGCTGCCAAGGAATTATAAACATGGGATTGGGTTGTCATTGCATATATTATATTATGGTTTCATATTATATGCTTATATGCTAAATTGATAATGTCCAGTTTACTTATTATATTCATGTTTATTGTTTTCAAATTTTATCATGGCATCATTTTGCCCACTTGTTGCTACTCTTAATCAAAACAAACTGATTGGACATTGTTTTAATTGCTGAAAAGCAGAAATATGTACTTACTCAGCCATGTCCTAGCTTTCCTTCATTAGATGCTCCTCTTGAGGAAAAACAGTGATATGATCATTGGCTAAAATCTAATGAGATGGCCAAGTGCTATATCCTAGCATCTATTTCAAATATTCTACAACATCCAATGCAAGATGTAGAACTAGCTTCAGACATTATTCTAAGTCTAAAGGAGATGTTTGATGAGCAAGTTCATTCTGCAAGGCAAGAAACTATGAGGAAAATTTATAATACCAAAATGGCTGAAAGTAGTTCAGTGAGGGAGCATTGTTTTAGGGTGATCTCTAATCTGAACACATTAAAGGTTTTAGGTGCTGACATTGATGGAGAATCCCAAGTGGATATAATACTCCAATCACTACCAGAATCATTCAAGAAATTCAGACTTAATTATAACATGAACAAAAAGATTTATTCTTTGTCTGAATTAATGAATGAGTTAGTGGCAGCGGAAGGCATTCTTGGTGCTTCTAGTGTTGAAGCCAATATTGGTGAAACTTCTACTTCTCAACCTAAGTCGAAAGGCAAAAGTAAGAAGAAGAAGAAGAAGGACTTCACCAAGCAGGATGGTAAACAAATTGCCTTGGGAGTTGCCAACAATGGAAAGAAGGAGTACACCAAAGGAAAGTGTTTCCATTGTGGTGAGAAAGGGCATTGGAAGAGGAATTGTCCAAAATTCATAGTTGCCAAGAATAAGGGTATGAAATGTTCATTCCTTCTTGAAATATGTTTTGTACAAAATCCCATGGATTCTTGGTGTGTGGATTCAGGTTATACTAATCATATCTACAATTCTTTACAGGGGTTCTAGGAGACCAAAAAACTGAACGAGGGAGAACTTTTTCGTACTTTAGCTGATGGGAGCAATATTCCGGTTGTAGCTATTGGAGTATTTAATTGATGCTTTAGTTCTAGAGTTTTAATATTGGAAGACTGTCTATATGTACCTAATGTTCGTAGGAATTTAATTTCTGCAACTTATTTAGGTAAACATGGGTATTGTGTTATCTTAAAAGACAATGTTGTAATAAAGAAAGATAAAGTGTTTATCTGTTCTAGCAATATAGTGGATGGTCTTTAAATTTTAATTCCTGATAACCATGAATCATATAATTCTGAATTAGATAATAACTCTCATGTAAAATCATTAAAGAGAAAGTTTCCTTCTAGTGATGCATATCTTTGGCACTTGAGTTTAGGTCATATTAATTCGAATAGAATTCAAAGATTGATCAAAGATGGACTCTTAGAGCTCATGGACTTTGATGAATTTCTAGTTTGTGAATCTTATTTGAAGGGTAAAATGACCAAATGACATTTTAATGCAAAAGGTAGAAGAGCCCAAGAATTGCTTGAATTAGTTCATACGAATGTATGTGGACCTATGTCAACCTAAGCAAAAGGAGGTTATGAGTACTTCATCACTTTTACAGATGATTACTCAAGATATGGTTATGTGTATCTAATGAGAAGGAAGCCCGAAGCCTTTGACAAGTTCAAAGAGTTTAGGGCTGAAGTTAAAAATCAATTAGGTAGACGCATAAAGGCCATTCGATCTGATCGAGGTGGTGAATGCCTTCTTGGGGATTTCAAGGATTACCTAATTCAAAATGGGATTGTATCCTAATTGACTGCACCTAGAACTCTTCAACAAAATGGTGTAGTGAAAAGAAGGAATAGGACTCTTTTAAAGATGGTTAGATCCATGTTGAGTTATTCAACTTTACCAGTTTCTTTTTGGGGATATGCACTAAAAACGACAATGCATATTTTGAATTTGGTTCCATCAAAATCTGTTCCTAACACACCCAAGGAATTGTGGAGTGGGCACAAGCCTAGTATGAAATATCTCCACATTTGGGGATGTCCAGCACATATGTTAAAAGGGAAGTCTAATAAATTGGAAGCAAAAACAGAAGTATGCATGTTTTTAGAATATTCAAAGGAAACTAAGGGTTATTTTTTTATAATCATAAGGATAATAAAGTGTTTGTTAGTACCCATGCCAAATTTTTGGAAGATGATTATGTGAATAACTTTAATCCTAGAAGTAAAGTTGTTCTGGCTAAGATAGATGAACCTGTAGTTGAACAATCAATGGATGAAACTAGGGATGATGTGGTTGTATTAGATACACCACAAGATACTACTTATGAGATGTCTAGTACACATGTGTCTCGTCGTAGTGGGAGAATTGTTCAGCCTCCTATAAGATTTATAGGTTTGGGAGAAACTTATGAAGCTATCTCAGAAGAGGCTGAATCGGATCCCTACACTTATTAGGAAGCAATAAATGATATAGATGCACATCATTGGATCCAAGCTATGAAATCTGAATTGGATTCTATATATTCCAATCATGTGTGGGATCTTGTAAAGGCGCCTAACAGCATTAAACCAGTTGGTTGCAAATGGGTTTACAAGAGGAAGAGAGGGATAGATGGAAAGGTTGAAACCTTTAAAGCAAGACTAGTGGCGAAAGGGTATACACAAAAAGAAGGCATTGACTATGATGAAACTTTTTCACCAATAGATATGCTTAAGTCTATTAGAATTCTCTTATCCATTGCTACTCATTATGATTTTGAGATCTGGCAAATGGATGTCAAGACTGGATTTCTTAATGACAATCTTAAAGAAGAAATTTACATGTTGCAACCAGAAGGTTTCATAGCAAAAAACCAAGAGCATATGGTCGCAAGTTGAAAAAGTCCATTTATGGACTTAAACAAGCATCTAGGTCATGGAACATCAGATTTGATCAAGCAATCAAGTCATTTGGTTTTGAAAAAATCCTTGATGAACCATGTGTGTACAGAAGACATCGAGATAAAGTAGTAATGTCCCTAGTGCTTTATGTTGATAATATTCTACTCATTGGAAATGATGTAGGGGTAATGTCATCGGTTAAAGTTTGGTTGTCAAGCCAATTTGATATAAAGGACTTAGGTGAAGCTAACTATATTCTAGAGATCAAGCTTTGGTGAGATCGAAAGAATAGGATTACGTTTGTCACAAGCTAGATATATAGATAAGGTTCTAGAACGGTTTAGCATGCAAAACTCCAAGAAAGGGTTACTTTCTTTCATACATGGAGTTCCTCTATATGATGACCAAAGGCCTAAGACTCTTGAGGAAGAAAACATGATGAGACAAGCTCCTTATGCTTCTGCAGCAAGAAGTCTCATGTAGGCCATGCTTTGTACTAGACTGGATATTTGTTATTCAGTTGGCATGGTCAGCCGATATCAATCAAATTCAGGACCAAAACATTGGCAAGCTGTAAAGCATATTCTCAAGTATCTAAGGAGAATGAGAAATTATATGATTGTTTACTGTTGTGAGGATTTGATTCCTATTGGCTATACAGATTCAAATTTTCAATCGGATCTTGATTTCAGAAAGTCCACTTCAGGTTGTGTATTCACCTTGGGAGGTGGAGCCATAAGTTGGATGAGTGTTAAGCAATCTTGTATTGCGGACTCTACTATGGAAGCTGAATATGTTGCTGCTTGTGAAGCAACAAAGGAGGTTGTTTGGCTCAAGAAATTCCTTTCTAATCTTGGTGTTGTGAGAATTGAGCAAGTTCCTATTACATTTTTCTACGACAATAGTGGAACGGTTCCACAATCCAAGGATCCAAGGAATCACAAGAAAGGAAAGCAGATAGAGAGAAAATACCACATCATTTGAGACATTGTTGCTCTCGGAGATATAGTAGTAGCAAAGATTGATAGTGTCAAGAATCTAGCAAATCCATTTACCAAAGCCTTTCCCCAAAGGACTTTTGAGTCACATTTGGAGGAAATGCGAGTTAGATTAGTGCACAATAGTCTTTAGGGAAAATGGGAGATTGTTAGGATGTGTGCCCTTAAATCCTATTGTATGATGCTATGTATGACATTATGTATAACTTAATGTTGTATTTAATAAAGTGGTTTTATTTTTATCTAAAATAATGTTAACATGAATATTGGGACATTATCATATAGTTCATGAGATGCATAGTATGTGATTTAGTCGCAGAAGATATAAATCACAAGTTCTTTGTAAACTCAGAATTTTAGTTTGTAGTCGGTGATGAAATTAGGCATTTCATTTGCAAAGACTATAACATATCACCTAAGATGATTTGTCTTGATCATGGAAATGGAGATTTCTAGTTGGTATACTGATATATTTTAAGAGTTAAAACATATTGAACTAGACCACAGTGAGATTATTATTCTTCTAACGACTGTTAAATGAATAATAAATTCACGACTTCTATTTGCATAAACTCTTAATCCTGAGAGAATAATGGACCTGATCATGAGGTGTAAGTTGCTTTGATATATCTGGAGTGAGATTTAAAGTAACGGTCAAAATCTCAGTATGTTGGGCAACCACATTTAGTGTTGATGGAACATATATTCTCAAGATGAAATTCATAGCCTCTTAACGGAGATATAAAATATTCCCTTGAAATAAGTTTAATGGGTTTGGTTATTCAAAGTGTTAGGCCTAACCACTTTGGTAAGTAGTTACTAAAGTATATATATTTTTTTTTTGGAAAATATGATGACGATGATCTTTTATTTTTATTTTTTTGAAAATGAGTAAGGCATGGTTGAATGCCCCTAGTTCAACAATCAATGTGAATTTTGAAAAATCTTATTGTGTTAGGGACCTTCAATAAAGCAAAATTTGATTAAAACAAGATCAAAATCACAAAACTGGGCAAAACAAGGACTGCTAGAATGATGGGCCAATCGACATTATTGGAGTGCCGATTGGCACATCTTGAGCCTTGTCCAGTTGTTGTGTTTTTAGGCTTTCTTCCTAGGACCTATGATAGCATCTGAATTGAAGATTGATGGTGAGTGTTTGGAGCTTAGAAATTTTTTTTTTTTCAGTCACTTGAGAATTTGTGAAATTTGTCTTTTAAAGATATCAGCTAGTAGGGCTTGATAATCTTGAACAGTTTTTCTTCTTAATCCAAAAGAAAATATCATCAGAGCTAAATGTGTACTTTCAATCAGCAGGACTTCAAGGAGGGCTTTATTCAAAGTTGTAATGTAGGTCGGGTTCAAGTTATTGAAAGGAAGGATATAAAAGGCTCAAAAACCCTTATGATGTTTCCCCAAGTATGCAATACTTTAAATTCAAGCATTGGAAGTTTTTCTTTTTTTTTTTTTCACATCTTCCATCATTGACTCCTGCTCATCTTCTCATTGGTCTTCATTGATTCCTTTCATTTGGTCTTGATTTTTATAGCTTGACAACTTCCTCTTTTTGGTCTTCTTAGCATCCTATCTTGTGGTCCAATCAATCACTCTCATTTTTGTTATTCTCATTCTTTCTTTTTTTGGAAAGATTTTTTTTTTTTTAGATTTTGTTTTGTTTTGTTTTTGCCCTAATTTTTGCCTAGACCGCTCTTTTGGGTTTTCAACTTAACATGCTCTCTCTTTTTTTTTTTTTTTTTTTTTTTTGGAATGTTTTTTTTTTTTTTTTTTGGAATGTTTTTTTTTTTTTTTTTTTTTGGAATTTTATCGACTTTCACTCAACTGCATTTTTTTATTTTTTTTGTTCTTTCAATTTGACAAACTTTCATCTTTCTTGGATGATTTTGCATTTCTCCTAATATCCTCTTATTATTTCTAATGCACTTTCATTTTTCTTGACTTGACTGAACACACTTTTTTTTTTTTTAAATGTATCTTACTTTTTCTTTCCCTCATCTTCCTCAATTTGATTAAATTTCTTCTCTTGATGAATCTTCATTTTTGCTCATCATTCTCAATTTGAATGATCTTTCATGGAATCTCATATCTCTCATGTCTTTTTATGAATTAGTATTCTCTCATAACTTGATGAGAATTCTTGCATTCACTTCTCTCTCTTCTTTTTGCTTGAAGTCTTTTCTAGCTTGATGGCCTTCTCTTTTTTCTCACAATTTGATGCTTTCTCAAAATCTTATCTCGCCTTGATGGATTTCCTTTCTACCTAGCTTTGATGAACTTTCTTTTTTGATCTTGATGAATCTTCTTCTTTTGAACTTGTCATATTGTCTTCATTGAGGACCTTACCAAGTAGTGTTGGATCCATAAGGTCAACACTTTCTCATCTTGAGATTTAAGCATGCATACTTAATTTCCCCACCCAAGGTTTAAGTTTTTAGTGGGTTTATTGAAAAACAGGCTAACTATTTAAAGACTCAAGTTCACTAGCAATGGATAACTATTGTAATAGGTGTCAAGAAATAATGTGGGTTATTAAAGGCAACCTCCTATCCCTAGTGATGCTTTCTAGTAAGCACAGTGACTTAAACTCTTTTAATAAATTATTCTTGGAATAGAAGTATAAATGCTCCAACAATGTGAAAAATTCTGTAGAGATTGGGATCAATTGTATGTGGCTTGAGAAATTTGGATGAATGGATGTATTTCTTTGATTTCCTTTTAGGACCTTTTCTTATCATATTTTGAACATTTAGCAAAAGTCCTTACAAGCATTGAATGAAGTTAAATCCCTCTTTGGAACAAATTGATTGGTAGAGTAATTAATCATCATGATTTGGAAGAAGCTTTGTCAAATAGATCTTCTTGTATTCTCTTGAAAAAAAGGCTTTTAAAAATAATTTGGAGTCTTTGAAGGAACAAAAAAAAGGGTTTTTAGAGAAAGGTTACTAAGAAGGCCCAATTCCCCTAGTGCATAAAAGTTTTTTGAAAATGAACTGAAATGACTTGAGGGCCTAATGCCCCAAGGTGAAAAAAAAATTTTAAATTTAAAAAAAAATTGTTCAATTTTCGAAAACTCTTTTTTTTTTTTTTTTTTTTTTGGAAATCTTTTCAAATACTCTTCTCTTTTGACTAAACTTGGGGGCCTTGGGTCAAACTTGGTCAAAATTGATGAAAATCACTAAATAGCTCGAGTTTGATGTAGAAACATGAAAAATGTTGTTTTCAGGTGATTTAAATTAACTTTGACTGTCGGTCAACTCATGAATGGATTGGGATAATTTTGGTCAATTTGACCTGAAATGGCACTTTAAGTGCGCCGATGCCCGAATAGGTTGCACCATCTAGATGTTTCCATGGCCCTATGGAAGAAAATTAATATTTTTGAAATTTTCGAGGCACAACATGCAAATTGAGGGCAGAACAAATACAGTATCTACATCAAGTTTTACACTATATCCAATTTTGTTAAAATTGAGTTTAAAAAACAAGAGCATTTTACTAAATAATTTCATAACAAAGGCATTTTGCTACATAGTTTGTAAATTATGGGTAAATGTCCATTTCCCCATTATTAATGTGTTTTCATGTTTCTCAAATTTCTACTTTTATACTTTTAATAATCAACACTTTCCTCTTTTTTTCTTTTATAAATATATTGGAGGCCTATTAAGCTTATAGGCCATACCCGCTATACAATAAAGTAATTCTCTTGTAGTGCAGGCACGGATTCAATCATGAATCTCTTATTTGCAAGATTTTATTAGCTGAATATCCTGAATTAGATTACACCCACAATAATTCTTCACTTTGTGATCCTTTATTACTTATCCAAAAATGTATTTATATTAATAAATCATTTATTGGTGCGTCCGTTGGCAAAGAAAGTTTTTAGAATGCAACTTGGAAAATCAAATTTGGTTATTTAATACTAGGCAGGGAAAATTCCTTAAGTTTATCAATACTACTATTTAAGGGGCTTCCCCTGTTTGGACTGGATATTTTTTGTTCCAAAATGCCCCTACACCCCTAGGTTTAAGTAGAAACAAAACTAAAGGATAGTTTGGTAAGAATACATGTCTAACTTGCACTAAAATATTGCCTACAAAATAGGAACACTCTTCCACTAACCCACTCATTCAAAGCAACTATACATTTATTGTTTTTTTTTTTTTAAATAGAAAAATATTATTCAAAAACAAATCTAAATATAAAAATAAAAATAAAAATAAAAAACTAGAGGAAAATTCCAATTTTTTTGTTCTAAAATATCCTTACATTTCTATGTTTAAGTAGAGACAAAACTAAAGGACAATTCAGTAAAAATACAATCCCAACTTTCACTAAAACATTGCCTAAAAAATATGGTCACTTTTCTATTGATTTTCAAATTTATTTATCCACTTCTAAATTAAATTCTCAAAATAAAAATTATATATATAAAGAAAGCCTCATCAAACGTGATGAGGCTAGTCAAAATTAATGGTATGATCTCATTTACCCCATTTTCAAACTGACAATGAAAACTTTAAAAAAATACTCAAACCATTTCCAAATTTGTATGTCTAATCCTTGCACATTGACCACGTTGATCTCCATATGGTTCCAGTTTTATGTATAATCATTCAACTAAAAGGGTATGTTTGCTACAATATGATAGCACCTATAATGGAGTAGTTATTCATACTAATAGTAATTCATTAATTTGGTTGTATTTTTATTACATGGATTATTTATTACAAATAAGTAACTATTCTTTAAATTGAGGAATAGTTATTCCTCTTTAAAATGGATATAATAGCTATTCTTTAGTGCATATAATAGGTCTTAAAATTATTATATTTCCAAAAATATAAATATTTCTTATTCACCATTTTTTTCACAAGTTTTCTATAGTAACTACCAAACTTATAGATAATAACAATTATTCTATTTCTAGTAATATATATCATTGTTATGAATTCCATTCTGGCCAGAACGGATGGAAAATCTCGTATCAAATCATAAACCAGAATCGAAACCCCCTCTGTTCCACCTTAGAGAAAATTCTGGGCTATTTCAGGTTGACGTAGATTGTCACTCTGCAGCTACCTCCATAAAACTTGTCTTGGAAATGTTGTGTGAAACTTAAATGACTTTAAACTTAAACTAAAGTTTTAATTTGGGAAAGTAAAGAAAAAGTAAATGAGGATAGTGAGTGGATATATTGGGTAAATGACGACCACAAGAAATTAGAATCTTCTGAAATTTACTGACACCAATAGTTCCTAGGCTGAACCATGCTTGCGTTAAATTATTGATGGGGTAATATATCTTGGGCTTGGTGTTTAGTTATTGAATAAGGTCAAATCAGATGCTAGTTTGAATAAATAATAATAATAACACCAATAATATTAATCGTAATCTATTTACGACTATGATCAGATATATATTATACATATTGTGGGAACAAATGATTCGGGGGTGTTCTAAGGCCATGGGCCCTATCCAAGGATGATCAAAGGCCCACACATGTGCTAACCCAAGTTTGACATGTGGGCCAAGACCAAGAAGCAAAGATGCCATGGTCACTTAGAACCAGACTAAAACTAAGAATGAGAGGTCCGAGGAAAGAAGGCTAGTTAGCCCGTCGATCGAGGAGCAAATGCACCTTGGGAGTACCATACGTAACTCCCTGCACCCGAAAGTAGAACTCTAGGGAAGACAACAGAGTTGTGCAAGCAACAAAAGGGAGAAATATCTAGGAAGGTGATTACCACCTCCACATTTAATTCTCTGCACCAACTGAATTAGCCGCACTTATGAGGTAAAACACCTAAATAGTAACTCCACATCTCACAACTCTCTCTCTCTCTCTCTCTCTCTCTCTCTCTCTCTCTCTCTCTCTCTCTCTCTCTCTCTCTCTACCACCTCAAAAGGGTCCTGATAAGACAAGCATCCAAATTATTAACCTGCAACGTACAGATGGAAAGCTGAGATGCAATGGAAAGGGTTATTTAAGGACATGAACCGCTCTCAAAAGGGGGATGAACATGAACATTCCACTAGAGAAAAAAGAGAGAGAGGGAAAAGGATTATACTATAAAAATATCAGCCTTGACTGTTAATGAGCAATCCATCCTTGGACCTGCCCGAGGAAGAATTTACACTGAATTGGTGCTTCTTACGTTCATATTAATTACTTTAGTCCTATTGTCCCTAAGCTTGTAATTTCCTAAGCATTGCAATTGACTCGGAAGCCCACTGTCATACAAATTTATTGTATTGGGCTTGAACCATCAAGAATGCTAAAAACTATAGCATTTAACATCTCAAAACGCTACTTTATCTATTTTAACTAAAAACTTTATAATATACCTAATATCAAAGGTTTTATATTTTTTACTACTTTATTAAAATATAATTTGATAAACCAAGAACGTACAAAAATGCATGGTAGCACAAACAAATCATCAATAAACTAAAGTATGCAATGGAAAATAAATTGACACGGTGATTTGTTTACGAATGGAGAAAACCAACATGGCAAAAACTCCACCGGGTGAATTTAAGGTCACCACTCCCGAGAATCAATTATTATCAAAACAAGCAATTATAAGTAAAGAAATCCCAGTACCTTATACCAACTTACAGTTGAACCCTTACCCCAATGCCTAATTAGACTTGTTCTGTAGTGACAATCTCTCCTTTCAATGCACGGCTCCCAGTACGTGACTAACCAATTGCGCGGATCCCAGTACGCTACTTCAATCACCAACTAGAAAAGGATATTTGCTGCAAAGTTCTTCAGTTCATCACACGATGAAGATCAATAAGCTCCTTGGTTACAAAACTCTATGGTGTACAAACATAGCAGCTTCTTCACAAGAAAGATAAACTAGGGCACTAGGTCTCCGGTCACAATTTGCTTGAACAAACTTTGCTCAACAGTTGTGCAACTTGTGTCATGGCTATACAACCTTTGACGGCCCTTAAAATAATCTTTTTATGTGTCTAAGGTTGTGAGAAAAGAAAGTCCAAACATATAATCACGGATTAGATGAAAAACATATGAGAAATTCTAAGTTTCATAAATCTCGACAAATACCCTATCTGTCGAGCTGCTGTCGAGCCACGGGCTGGAACAGCTCTTCAAGTCTCGATAGATGCTAGCTGTCGTGTTTTAGTGAACAGCACTTTTCACACTTAAATCTTGGACAGACTTGCATGGCTTTAACACTTGAACTTGAACTCTTGTTCCTTGAAGTATTAAATACATCCTAGATCTACTCAATTACAAGTGCAGTGCTTTTTGTCAAATGATTAGCCAATTACATAAAATAGTGACATATATTCCTAACATTGAATCACATATGTCCTAACAATCTCCCCATTTGGCAATCTGTGACAAAACCACAACAAACAAATGAACATATGAGAGAAGTCATACATCACTCAACTTATACTCACTTGTTAAGTACAATAAAATCTATCATAACACAAACTCTTGAAAAAATTTGCAAGAAGAGAGTTCATGGCAAGTAAACTTTGACAACCTGTATTTCTGAAACACTTTAAACAAAACTCGTCAAGACATATTAGTGTGAAACAGAAATAATAGATTGTGTACAATATATATGAAGCATGTGCATAAAGAAAGCAAAGAAGCAATACATGTAAGGGTAGGTGAAGAACATACATCAACATATAAAGAGTATAAGTACAATGTATGTCAAAATGGTCACAAGACCCAACAAGAGATAATGTATCTAAAGTAGAAAGAAAAGAAATGATACAAGTATCCTTACTACATCCCTCAATATCAACACTCCCCTTAACAAAAATCTCTTATACTAACTCTCTCCCTAACTATGACTACTCTCATAATCAAAACTATTCCCCCTTTTTGTCACGAGTGACAAAGGGTAAGAGTGTTAAGTAGACATCTCGTCAGCACTAGAAGAGCTAGCATCTCCATCATCCTCATCATCAGAAGCAGTAGCATCATCAACATCATCCTCAACCTTAGAAGCCTCTGGAGTAGGTGGAGAAGAAGCAACGAAGCCACCCATGACCACCTACCATCATGCAATACGACCAACACGGGTGTTCACAACTCATCACTGAGAGTGTTGAAGCGAGCATCCATGCGCTAAAGCTGCACCATGATATCCTCGAGAGTCACACCGCTCGTAGAAGAAGAGGGAACGGATGTGGATGGAGCTGAAGGAGTGGGAGGAGCTGCTGACCCGGACAGCCTCGACCGAAGCTGTGCCTCGCTTCGTTTAACGGTTGCGGCATCTATAGCACCCATAATAGGGAAGTGATCGGACGGGGGAAAGGGAACAAAAAAGTGGCGTAAAATCCTCGTTTTATAGTGAGATAAAGGATATAACACAAAAGTCATGACCATGTTAAGAAACCAAGGCCCTTTAGCAAAGCCTGAATAGTAAGTGAACTAATGCTCAACTCAATCAGAAGGGCGCTCACAGAACGCAGAGATAAGCTCGTCTTTAGACATGGTCTTAAGACGATCATAACTAGGGTAGTCAGGATGCTCTACCCTAAGGACACGGAGCACATCAAATACAATATCCGGTGTGACCACAATGCGCATACCTCGAACACGAGTAACAAAGAGAGGTACTGAATAATCAAATCCATGCATTTTGGAGTAAACTCTTAGACCAACATAGAGGGACATGTGGCCGAGACACCACACAGTGACTCTCTTTCTCTACTGTGGATGACAGTGGGAAGGTCAGTGTCAGAGGAAGTTCAACAAAATGACTTGATGTTTCAAATGAATGCCTCGTCGAGAAAAATTCGCAAAGAAGTTCAATTTGGCCTTCTCATCACGAAACCGGATGTGTGAGGGAGTAGGATTGAAAGAAGTGGATGCCATAAAAGCAGACTAACGCAAACAGAAGAGAGAGAGGGAGAAAGAGACAATAAAAAAAGTCTCAAGCAATTCAAATATATTGAATAGAAAGAACATATGCATGGGAATGCATGAACATTGGGCATGCAAAGGTAATTACATCATGGGCTTAGCCCAATCCAATCTTACCAGAGCACAATCAGGTAACATATATAGTACACATCTAAAATTCATGACAATATAGTTAAAATGCAAATGAGATGCAATGCATGAAGTTGTAAGATCAAAACTACAAAACCCATCCCAAAAATTTGGCAAAAACCTCTTTGATTTAGAAAAACCCCAAATTTTTCATCAAACCCCAAATTTTTCATCGAACCCCAAAAAGTTTGGTTAAAAAACATGAAATGCTTGAATATGAGGGATTTAGACACTTACCAAGTGAAGAAAACTTGATCAAGGTCGACGAATCCTTGAGGAAGAGGTTTAGAGAGAGAAAAGTGTGATTGGGAGGTGAAATGGTTGAGAGCAGTCGAGAGAGATCGAGGAAAGTGAGTATGAGATCGCGAAGACCCTTTATATAGAAGCTTAATAATTCTCAACAGATCAAGAGGTGTCGAGAAGTGTCAAGCTTTAAAGGGTTCAACAGATGTAGCTATCAAGAAGGTGTCCAAGGCAAAAAGAAGCTTGATGGATAGAGGCTCTGTCAAGGAGCTATCAAGGGGACAGAAAGTTTCATGATTGATCGACCCAACTGTCGAGAGGTGTCGAGATTGCGATAAAAAAAAACTGAAGAACTCGATAGATAAGCAAGGTGTCAAGAGTTGTCGAGATTGCTTAAAAACAGTTTTTCAAAGAAAAGAAAAACACATATATGAATGCAATCAAATATGCAACTTCACCAAGAATTCAAACAACATTTTGATCTCTCGAAAACATCTCTTAACAAAAATTTTTAAGCACATAGATCCCAAAACACACACACACACACACACATACTAAACAAATCTAACCAATTTTATATTTCAAAAACAAGTTAAAACAGTTTAGTAAGCATACATTAGCACATGTAAACCTTTTGATGGCCAAATCACATTATACCTGCACATGTATCAAAAGTAGCAAAGAATATTGCGTGTTGTGTGTGAAAAACATTACAAGATTGCTTAAGTGTATCTATGTTATGATGATTTGAGATATAAGTAAATCAATTTAACTCACACATGATCATAACTGTTTGATGGGGACTATCACCTTCGAGGTACATCCTATAACTCTTGCATCTCCTAAAATACACGCTTGCAATCATATATAAAGCATTTTGATCTTTTTGCTTTTTATTTTTCTTTGCATATTTTTTTCTTTTATTAAGTATATCATGCATGGGCATACAAGAGAGAAAAAAGAAATACCCAATTATGTTAAACATTTGACATTGCACTTTTGCAATGCCAAAGCATACAAATGTCATTGACATTGCACTTTTGCTATGTCAAAGCATACAAATGTCATTTCATGATTGGTGGGCAACAGTGGTGAGATGGTTATTTATGCCTTTCTCTTAAGAATTTTTAGTCTTTCTCATCAAAAAGAGTGATACGAGTTTTAGGTACAAGAGATTACTTAACCTTACTCATCACAAACACGAGCCACAAAGCTCACTTGCTTAGTTGTGCATAGGTATGCTCATCTAAGCTACAAGAGATACAAAATTTAGAAAACTTTGTTTCAATAGCCATCTAAGGTACACAAGTACCAATGTACACAAACACACTGTTTTTGTATTTTTTTCAATTTTTTTTTTCTTTGTGAAAAGCAAAATAAAACAAACTGAAAATAAACAACAAAAGCATGTTAATCAAAGTAAAGCAATACATAAAACTAGGCTGACTCAAAATAAGAAAGTAAAAACACACAAGTAATGTAATCAAAAACAGAGAGGGAGAGAGAAAAGAAGTGATAAAATCACTTGAAGCCATTTTCCTTCCACACCTTGGAAGAACCTTTCCTTTGAACAAAGGCTTGAACTGATGGTGAGGGGGAAGGATTGAAATCATTCAAGTTTGAAAGGAACATGAGGGCTTTGAGAAGATCTCCAAAATGAGCGAAAGAGGATGGAAACTGATTCTAGTTTTCCGATGTGATCATGTCATTGCTCTGTTGAGTGGCTAACTACTTATAGCAATTTGGTAGAGTATGACCGACTGCTCCACAATGATGACAGAGATGCTGCTTCTTCTGTTTAGGCTTTTGAAAGTTAGCCTTCTTAGCCCTAGGGTTTTTAGCTTCTTTCTTATTCTGCTTAGGGGATGCTCCTAAGATATATTTATCCTTGTCTATGTTCTCACTATCTAAATCAATTTTGACATTAGTGTTCTTAATTTTGACATTATTACTAGAAGGAACAAAAATAGTAGTACTAGTAGAAGCAATATTAGAAGAAGAGAAATCATAGCCTAAACCGGTTCGATCGGAGGAAAATTTCTGCATGCTTAGCATCTCATCAAGTTTTACTCTTAAGGTCCTCTCCAACTAAGCTCTTACTTGGAACAGTTCCGCCTCAAGCTTCTTGGTCTTCTCAGCTAAGAAATTGTTCTCAAATCTCAGTGCTCCAATAGTCTGATTTGCTTTATCAAACTTTGTGGAGAGTTGTTCTTTTTGAAGCTCCACATCACTGAGCTTCTTGGTGGCCAACCTATACAATTTCTCATGTTTCTCTGAAACCTTGTATAACTTTGCATAAGCAGTGTGGATGTCATCTTACTCATCCATCTTTTCAAATTTTGACTCCACCAAGTTTTCTGCTTCATCCACATCTTCTACAATCCCTTTAGTAGGATTGACACTGACAGTGAAGGCATTCAAGATTTTGTCATCCTTATTTTCAGAATCATCCTCAGGTTCGGTGTCACTTAAGGTAGTAGCAAGTGCCTTGCTTTTCCTAATAGATTTGAGATAAGTAGGGCACTCTTATTTCATATGACCGAATCCTTGAGACTTAAAACACTTAGGCCCTGAAGGAACAGTATACTGACCGCCATCCCTAGCATCCTTCTTCCCTTTGTCTTGGCTCTTAGATTGTGAAGAACTTAATTGCCTATGGTCCTTGTCGAAGCCCTTTGCATTGGCATTCTTCATGAATTTCTTGAACTGTCGAGTGATGTAGGACTTCATTTTAGAATATTCATCGTTAAAAGACTTATCAGTGTCACTGCTCTTGGCCTTCAGTGCCATGCTCATGCTCTTGCTCTTGCTTGACTTCCCAAGCTTAGACAAACCCAACTCATAAGTCTGCAAAATTCCAACAAGCTCTGTTAGAGGAATTTTATCAATATCCTTAGATTCCTCAATAGCTGTGATCTTGCCATAAAGTCTTTCAGGCAGAGATCTGAGCACTTTTCTCACAATCTTGGGTTCTGAAATGGTTTCCCCAAGATTAAATGCTGAGTTCACTTTGTCTTTGAGCCTTGCATAGAACTCATCAAATGACTCATCCTCCTCCATCTTGATATTTTCGAAGCTAGTAGTGAGCCTTTGAAATTTCGAATCTTTGATAGCCTTGGTTCCCTCATAGGTTGTCTAGAGAATGGTCCACGCCTCCTTTGCAGTTTCAGTGGAGGAGATCTTTTTAAACTCCTCATTTGTGACTGCACTGAATAAGGCATTCAATGCTTTGCTGTTAAAGTTAACCACCTTGATCTTTGCATTATCTCAATCGGCCGGTGCTTCCTTCGGCTTGGTCCAGCCTATCTCCACAGCTTACCACACCTTCTCATCTAAGTTGCGAAAGTAAAGTAAAAGTAAACGAGGACAATGAGTCGGTACATTGGGTAAATGAGAACCACAAGAAATTAGAATCCTCTAAAATTTACTGACACCAATAGTTCCTAGGCTGAATCATGCTTGTGATAAATTATGAATAGGGTAATATATCTTGGCCTTGGTGTTTAGTTATTGAATAAGGTGAAATCAAATCCTAGTTTGAATAAATGATAATAATACCAATAATATTATTTGTAATCTATTTATGACTATGATGAGATAAGATTATGTGGTACTAAATTTTATATATATATATATATATATATATTATGGGAGCAAATGATTTGAGGACGTTCTAAGGCCATGGGTTTTGTTCGAGGATGATCAAAGGATCACAAAAGTGTTAACCCAAGCTTGACACATGGGCCAAGACTGAGGAGGGAAGATGCCATGATCACTTAGAACCGGACTAAAATTGAGAATGAGAGGTCCGAGGAAAGAAGGCTAGCTAGTCCGTTGACTGAGGAGCAAATGCACCTCGGGAGTAAAATATGTAACTCCCTGCACCAGAAAGTAAAGCTCTAGGGAAGACAACAAAGTCGTGCAAGCAACGGAAGGGAGAAATATCAGGGAGGGTGACTACCACCTCCACATTTAATGCTATGCACCAATTGAACTAACCACATTTATTAGGAAAAGACACCTGAATAGTGACTCCCCAGCTCACAGCTTTCTCTACCACCTCCAAAAGGGTCTTGATGGGACAAGCATCCAAATTATTCCCCTACGATGTACAAATGGAGGGTTGAGATGAAATGGAAGGGGCTATATAAGGAAATGAACCCCTCTAAAAAGGGGGGGTGAACATTCCACTAGAGAAAACAGAGAGAGAGGGAAAAGGATCATACTATAAAAATATCAGCCTTGACTGTTAATGAGAAATCCATCCTCGGACCTATCCAAGGAAAATTTACACTGAATCGGTGCTTCTTACTTTCATATTAATTACTGTAGTCCTATTGTCCCTAAGCTTGTAATTTCCTTAGTATTGCAATTGATTCGAAAGCCCACTCTCTTACAAATTTATTATATTGGGCTTGAACAATTAGGAGCCACTATTCTAAGTGGGTCTCGACTTTTCTTTTGAGTCCTTATATATATATTTATGAATCCCGAAACACCTTGAATCGATACACCAAAATAAGTCAGTATCGAAATATTTCGTTCCACTGGACAAATTAAAATTGGGTCCAAAACGAAATTAATAACATTGATTAAATATTACTACTCATAATGTAATATTCATTTAGTGTACTAAATGTATCCTAAAAATTTGGATTATATCTTAATGTGCTATCTACTATGTACTTACACAAATAGTGCTAAACTTCTCTCTATTGATCCAATTTTATGTGTTTACATGTCCCTTAAGAACATTCCAAAAAATTAAACATAATATATATATATATATAAGTGAAAAAAGAAACAAAAAAATTGAGAGAGTGAGACCTTGTCAAGCGAAAATATTTATTTTAGCTAAGATACACCCCATTACAATTACTAGTACTAAAGCATTCATATCAGCCTCCTCAATTGTTTAGCCAAATTAATCCAAAAAACTCTACTTTATCTAGTTTAGCTATCTATTTTTTTCACACAGATGCATCAGCCTCAATAATTTTGTCTTTTTTTCTTTCTTTTTCTCTTTATTCACCTGCCAAGTGCCAACTGTCACTCTCATCTCATTCATTTTTAAAAAAAAAAAAATATATATATATATATATATAATTATTTACCCAATATTTCACTTTCCAAAGTTTAATCTGCACCACAAAATCATAAAAAGATCTTCACTCCATAATTATATAATATACTTCTCCTATATTTCTTTCTTCCTCCTCAGTTATTTATTTCATTCTTCCCAGTTCGCACCTTTCTTCTTTTGTCTTTCCTTCACTATACTAGCTTATGCAACAATACTTCTAAAGAGTAGAGACAGGAGAGTATCGTCTTCATTTTGTAAAATTACTTTCCTTTTTTTTTTTCCTCTCATATCGCTATCTCTCTTTTCCATCATTGAAGGAAAAAAAAAAACCTAAGCTACTCGGCCACCTGTATTTCCAGTGCTCTTTCTAAGTTCATGCCCCCCCTTGCCAAGATCATGCGGATCATGGAATTTGGTCCAGAAAGGGGAATCTGATTGTCAATGGCTAGCCACCCATAGCCTTCACCATCACACCCACAACCCATATTTCAAATTCTCCCAAAGTATAAACCCTGACTTCAAAATCTCCCAAGTAGAACTGTCTTTGTTAATCACCACCAATGGTACCATCACAGGCAGTGGACAATGCAAAGTAACAACAGCGAACAACCAAACACAACCTAATCACCTGACCCATAAGCCAAGCCTAGCCAAAAAATCCAAACCTATAAACCAAGCGGAAGTCAACATTATCAATCACCAAATCAAGCCAAAGAATCCTTACCCATAAACCAAATCAAACGAAATCATAATCACATATCAAACTCACAAAGCATTGTTGATATCCATTTTCGCGACAAATTTTTTTACAAGCTCGATTCATGTATTGTATTATATTTTTTTTTTTTTTTAAGCATAGCTCAAGCCCATATAACATATTGTGGAAATTGAGAAAGTATGGTTTGGAGGTTATGAGTTGGTTTTTTTTTTTTTTTTTCGAACCTTTTGCATGAGCCTAGCCTATGCAAACTACCAAGTGGACAAGGAATACTAGTAGCAGCTTAAGCTTATGAAGGAGGTCTTGTACTCGCAATTTTCACCCCAAATAAGCTTTTGTGCACTAGTTGACTGTGGCCCAAATTTTTTGCTCTACACTTTTTTTATTTATTTTCCCCTTCACCTAAAGCACATAGCTCACCCTAAGTGGCTAGCCTTGTCAACTACAACAACCAAATGCAATCTCTGAGGACCTACCATGCCTAGGAAACATCAGCCCATGAATTTAGACCACTTCATTTCCCAAATCATGCAAAAAGCAAACCAAACTTTTTACCCAATCAAAGCAAATCTGACCACAACCACTTTGACTGATACCTTGGAGTTTAAAGCCTCTTTTATTGACCAAAAACCGGTCGCTAAGAGCACCCCAAACTCAATACAAAAGGCCTCCATCATATTCAAAAGGAGGCTACCACGTTTTACCCACAATAGCTGAAACTTTAAAGTAAAAACTCATTCAACCAGCAATGATTCTCACAATCTCAAAGCTTGGGGTTGGAAGTATGGGTACAAGGGAACTTCTCTCTCTTCCTTATGACCTCTCTTAATTTCCTCTTCTCGCTGACTGTGGGTCAAAATTTCAAACCTTTTATATTTTTATGCATTTTTTAGCCTTTTATTTATTGGCATTTTGTTTTCCTTAAAGCATCATTAGCCTCTATTGACTAAATATTAGAATTTTGGGTTTAATACTCTCCACAAATAATTACTTCTAAAAAAACCCAAGGAATATTTGGGCTGTTTTCACATTTTTGGCCCCTATCACAAAAATGTTCCCCAACAACCATATCAAAGCTTAAAGCAACACAAGCCAAGATCAAACACGACCTAGCCACTTGACCTGGATCTGAAAATAGAGTCGTGGAACAGAGTTGTCATAGATTATCACAACGCAACCACTAGTTATGGTGGCTTCCACTCTAACTCGATTTGTTCGGGGAGCTCGGCCATGGAGGTTTGATTTGAAGGAAGAGAGAGAGAGAGAGTGAGAGAGAGAGAGCTGAAAGCAGAAAAATAAATTTGACTTTGGCAACGAAAGTGTCTCGCCACATCTAGTGTGGCTTTAGTCCTCACTAAGTTTTTTGTAATTTGTACTAGTTTAGTTAGACTAATGCATGAGTTTTTTGAGTCTAGTTATGTATTTGCTGAAATATTAAAATAACCACACTAAAGTGAATGCTCTTAATAGTAGTAACAGTAGTAAACTCTGCATTTTACTTTTCCAACAAGGCAGTAAAAAAATTTGCATGACAAAGAACTAGAATAAATATACTGTTTAATAACGCCAAACAAACATAAGATCAAATGTTTAACAGTCAAATAGCATCAATTCCTCCCCTCACATATTATAAGACATTCTGTCAGCTGTGATTAAGTAAAAAGGGACTCATGAAAATGTTAACTACAAATCAATGAGAAACCAATCTGTGCGATAATCATCAATCAATTATTACTAGTTCCTGAATTGCAGGGGACAGTCAGCCGGATCGAACTGCTTTCCAAACCTTGACCCACTCTACCATAGCTTCAGCAGCACGAACAAACATTGGATACGACTGTCCCAGCTGCTCCTTCACAATTTTTGCCAATTCAACAACACAATCCTCAGCTGTAACTGCAGATTGCGGCAACCTGACTGCCTGAAAGAAAGGCACCACTTCCTCCATCAGCTTTACTCCTTCCCATTCCTTTTTCAAACTTTCTATGGCATTACCTCTTTCGTTCCTCCAGACATAAGGCAGTCCACTCTTCACACCGAGCCCCATGTGATCAGATATAACCTTAACACACATTCCAGACCATATATCTTCCATTGTTTCCCACCTAAACTTTCCTTCCCCGGCCAACTTCAAAGCAGGAATCAAAGCAGGCCCCACCAGCTCACGATCAAAAGCAATGTTGATTCCACTTAAAGGCAGCATAGCCCTTACAGGCACAGTCAGAACAGCATCCACATATCGAGAATTCCTCAGTTCAGGCTTGAGGGCTTGTGTTGGTGCATCATAGTCTGCTAGATTGAGCCACAGCCCACATGACAATGCACATGTCACTCCTTCCCTCAGGCTAAATGGATAACCACGAACGAAATCTGCTCCTTTCCGGTAAGGATCATAGAGTGTATTGAAAAAGAAGGGGGTGGCTGGAGTTACGAGGTTGGTAATATGCTGGGCCACAATATCTACTAAAGAGCCTTCATTGTCCTTAGCTGGAATGCAATCATCATCAATTGAAATGACGTATTTCTTCCGGGACATAAGATAACCAAAATACCTGCACGAGTAACCTGAAAAGAGAATGGAAGTAGATGAACCCACAACTCGATCTATGTCAGACCTAGTGTAAACATCAACATTAAAGCCTTCTGGTATTTGGATCTCTCCTGAGAGATCAGGGTCTTTGACAATTATCAGGTGGAATTGGGAGAAAACAGGTCTCCACTCATTCATGAATGTCGTCAGATCAGAGTGAAGTGCTCCAATCACAATGTCAACCTCATCATCCATGATATTTGCTTGAGACATCCTTCAAGGTTTATAACCAAACAATAATCCAAAACTATAATCTTTTTGGCCTCGTCAGTCCTCAGAGCAGCTGATGTTTAGGCAAACAAACTTTTAAGTGTGTGCACTCAATTCAAAAACTAACTTAAAATTTTTCAGAACATCCTGCCAAGAGAAAATTATGGGTCAGAATAGTTCAGCTCAAAATTTAGCAAAGGACATTATGGAATAATATGCTGACTTACTTGTAGGAAGTACAGGGGTGTGGATATGTTGGATTTTTAGACCATCAATGAATGAAAGGACTTCATCATTGCCAGTTGCCAAGAAAAGCTTCAAGAGTTTTTCATTCAGTTTTCCAGCTTGCAACGTTCTCTGCCCATCATAAAAGTACTATAAGGATTTTGACAATTACCCAACAAAATATCAGAGATGAAGGTGAGGGCCACTTATGATACTGCATATGAGCTAAACAATCAAGACATAGACACAATGTGCAAAAGAAGTTCCATATACTCATATCTCAGGCTAGAAACCAGGATCATAACTACACTATAGATCATCACGCGTCAAATTTAATAGCCTGGCAGTTCCATTATGTGGAAAAATAAACTCTATTGTGCATAACATGAAAATATATCAGAGAATAACTAACACATCTGTATCAAACACCAAACAGGTAGAAGAATAGCAAATCTGGCCTATCAGAAAACGTAAACAGGAAAGCAGTACAGCAGGTGAAATTCCAGGAGACAGTGCAGGTGCTAATGTATTGAAAATATTTAACAGCAAGTACGGCAGTGAGTAGTCAATAAAAATTCCTCTTCTTTCTAGACATAAAAATACGTCACAATACCATATTTATCACTTAATGACAAAAACAGTAAACAGAAAGGAAGAAACATTCAAAGAAGTTTGGAGGCCCTACAAAAGAAGTAGAAAGCTTGTGTTTTGAGAAAGGAAAAAAAAAAATCATATCGTGAATCGATTTTTTATTTTTCTGTATCGTGTATCGTAAGATACACAAACACTAAATGAAATCTATAAAAAAAAAAATTATAGATATACATATATAAAGGGTATATTCATTATAAATTTTGAATATAATCAACTAATGACTAATTTATTCATCACTTATGTAATAATATCTAACAAGCTAACTAAATATATCAAACTAGCACATGCTTATAACATACGCATTCAAATTGCTTAAATTCAAAAGTGATAATATATTACAAATGACTCAAAAATAATAATTTATTTTCATTATATTGGCTAATCAACCTTATTTTGCAAACTTATTTCTACATTAAAATTTTCTTCATCGTCATTAACAGTTACTGTCTCTTCTTATTCTTTTTATTTTAATAATTTTAAAATTTTCTTTTTGACATTCTAGTTTCTTGGACTTATAACAATATTGACAAATATAAATAAAAAATTATATGATCAATTAATATCTTACTTATAGTATAGAAAATAAATTTGTAAATATTAAAATAAAGTGTAAGTGTATATTATGTAATCCAAATTTTGTAGAAGAAAGAGAGGAGAAAAAAAACTAATGATTATGTTATTTTATTAGGTTAAATTAAGTAACCTAATAATTTTGTGTTTAAAACAAGTCTAACTTCTTGTTATATTCAAATAAAAGTACAAATTTTAACAAAAAATCTCATTTTAAAGCATTTGTCTATGTCTCAGATGATACGTACGATTTTACGATAAGATACGATTCATATGATTCACACAGTGTATTGTATGATTCATGAGTACTTACAATACGCCGATACGATATGGAACTTTTTACACACGATACGTATTGTGTATTGTACGATACTGGCAACTATGCATAACAGGTAGAAGAGTGGCAAATCTGACTTATCAGAGAACGTAAACAGGAAAGCAGTACAGCAGGTGAAATTAACCAGGAGACTGCAGGTGCTGATGTATTGAAAATATTTAACAGCAAGGACAGCAGTGAGTAGTCACAAAAAATTGCTCTTCTTTCTAGACATAAAAATACATCACAATACCAGATTCACTTAATGACAAAAACAGTTAACAGAAAGGAAGAAATATGCGAAGAAGTTTGGAGGCCCTACAACAGAAGTAGAATCTTGTATTTTGGGAAAGGAAAAAACAAAATGAAATAATAATAATTTAAAGACTAAACCAAAACTACAACAAAACTCTAACCGCAGGGACAGGAGTTAGTAGCAGCAATAATTGAAAAAATTTGTTTTTAATTAATTGGGGTTGTCAACAAGTGTCTCTGTTTTTTTTTTCTCAAACCAAATATTTGCTCCAAACAAATGAGCTATTTCAATAGCTATTGATAACATAAATAAAAATGGTCATCTGCACTAGTTTTGCATTGTACATAGCTTTTATGTAAGACATTGCTGAAATCTCAAACTTCTTGCCACATTCTCACTGGTTTGAATAATGATCTAGCCATGTAACTGGTATAATAGCCTATAAAAGGCTCAAATTTTTTGACTTGTTACGTTGTTATAAAAAATAAGAATCAAACCCAAGTCTCAGCCCAATATCTCATTGGTTAAATACTTCCACAAGTCCTGCCACAACCATTTCCTACTCTCTAAAAAAATAAATGGTTTCTTGCAATACAATTAGGTTAGAAAATCTTCAACTTGCTCAAATAAGTTTTAGGGTTTTGAATTTCCACCTTTTTTTTCTCTTTCCTGTTAGCAGTTGAACCTAAACCTACCCAAATACCTTACCCTATTACAGCCTGAGTCTGAGGCCTATGTTTTTAGCATTAATATTCCTCCAAATGCCTTGTTTTCCATTACATTTCAAAAGTGTTTAAAATAATGTTTTATCTTTTATCTGAATAAAAACAAATTAATGAGATAGCAGACCATCCAAATTGGGCCAAGGGAAACTGATACATACATTAAGTCAGTACTTGAGTAAACCAAAATGGATAGATAATCACCGATATATCCACACACGCGCGCACAGACACACAAAAGAAAAAAATAAATAAATAAATAAAGGGAGATTGGCAAATGAGGTGATATATACATATATATATATATATATATATTAGGCTTAAAAAAATGATTAAAGAAAGATTACAATCAAGTACACAGGTTGTGTACTCAAAGGCAAATAAACAACTAGAAAATACAATAATATAGGAACATGAGTAAATAAGAGAGAATGACCACCAAACGTAGCCATCAAATCATACAATGCACATAAAAAAAAATCATCTTAAAATCCATCATGGTTCATTCGACTCCTTCAAACATCAAACAATTGCCTTCTTTCTAGATGGTCCACATAAAGCACAAAGGGATCACATCCAAACATCACGTGATAAATAAACAATCATCCAAAAAGCTTAAACTATTAGAAAATAGTGAATTTTATCATTTAACCATAATTCTAACATCACTATTCCCATGTCTAGCAAACCGCCCCTTCCAACGAGACAACATATCAACTACCCTCATGAGCATGACCCATTGCACCCCAAACAAACATAACACCATAGACCAGAACTCTCCACGAATATCGCATTGTAAAAGCAAATGATCAATTGATTCTCCATCCTTCTTCCACATACAACAGCATTCCACAACAATTATATTCCTTTTCATAAGTTATCTTATTTCAGGATTTTCCCTACAGCCATTGTCAAGGTATAGAAAACTACTTTACTGGGAGCTTGGACACTCCAAATACCTTTCCATGGAAGAGATTTCACCTGTCCTGTACACAGCTCTCTATAGATGGGTTTTAGTCATTTTAACTCAAATGATCTTCTTGTTAACCTCCAATTGTTTGATCTTCAGCATTTCTATTAACCTTTATGGAGTAAATGAGACTAAGGAAATCTGTAAAAACATCCATCTGCCAATCCTATAGCTCTAATAAATGTGGCATCCCAGAGATGATTAGCATTCCAACACATAGTCTGCCAAACCAGCCATATTATTTAAAGCAATTCTGTATAAATCTAGGAAAGTAGCTTTTATAGGATCCCATCCCAACACTACTAGTCATGCCAAAAGCAAGCATTAGTACCATTAAAAACCTCAAAGTTGATGAAATTAGACTTTTACCCCCAACCCTTTCTAATATTATTCTAGAGACAAATGCCATAAGGACCACTACCAACCATTGGGCACCAGCCACACCACATATTTGTAAGCCACTACATTCCTCCAAAGAGCATTTTCTCTGAAGCTGATTCCCTAATAGAGCTTGGCTAAGCGATACCAAACTCCTTATGCCCAAACCTCCCGGTATGCAAATCTTCTTCCAATTGACAAGATGGTACTTATATTCACCTACTAAACCACCCACCCCCCCCCCCCCCCTAAGAGAATCTTTTGCATCTTTTCAATCCACATAGCCATAGAAGTAGGAATAGGAAAATGAGAGAAAATATGAAGTGTGCTCTTTATTTAAGTAAGCCTACCTCCTTTTGAAAGATAAAGCTTCCTCCACCCCACTAATCAGTGTTCCATCTTTTCCAAGATAGGGTTCAAAATTTCTCTAGTTTTTAAAAACTAGAACCTAGAGGCAACCCTATGTATTTCAACGATAGATTGGAAATTTTTCATCAAAGGATCTAAGCCAAAGCTTCCACATCTACTACATTGCCAAACGACACAAGTTCAAATTTTCCCAAATTATTTATGATCCAAAAATTTCCTCAAAACACAATAGCACACATTTTAAATATGAAGTTGCTCTAGGTATATGTCACCAAAGATCAATGTATCATCTGTAAATAGGAGGTGAAGCACCCCAATTTGATCACAAGAAGTTATGCACGCCTGTGTCCCTTTATTTATTTATTTAATAAATCACTAGTTCTTTAATGGCTCATTTGGATAGGTGGATTTGGATAATCCATACTCAAGCCAATGTCTCAAATTCAAATCCTAAGCTTAAATGTTGGAAAAGGTATTCTTTGGATATGGGTAAAGTCCACCATGGATTTTGAGTGCCCATATCAATCGATTCCAAATTGTGTCTAAACTCATGTTACCAACGGAAATGGACTGCATAGCCATTATGAAAACAAAATCAAACATGAAGGGCAAAGGGCCAAAATGAAAATCTCATAACGTAAAGGGCCAAAATGAAAACCACCCCAAACCTTAAGGGGTCAAAGACGTACTTTAGTCTAAAAAGAATTTGTTCTTGTATTTTTACATTTAAAGAGGGTGTCCACAATTGGATCTACAGAAGGTTTTCAAGACCAAATAGCAAGTTCAAACTAAAGATCACAAAATTGTTTGAAACTAAAAGAAATTGAATCTATAATGAGTTCATTTATTAAAAAGAACAGAATTTGATATGAGTTAAACCGTCAACAAAACCTTTTGATTTGAAGTAATAAATTTGGGCATGCAAAACAAAGTTGGAAGGGTTGCACTTGATCTTAGCCAAAAAGCCAAAGAGTTGCAAACAACTACCAAATAAATTTCTTATTTAAAATTACACTTGCACCTAGTAGGTCTTGAACCCACAACCTCAGTCTCCACCTCGCTCTAACACAAGGAAGCGGTGCCATTTGAGCTAGAGCTCATTGACAAGTAACAAATAATTACAATTGGTCTCTCAAAGAACAAGTTTATTTTTCAGTTCCATTCTCCATTTACAACTAATGTTGAAAATAAAAGTAGTTAATATTTCACAGCGACAAAGGACCAGTAATTAATATGGCACGGAAGATATAGGGAAACCACTATTTAATAATGGGATAAACCAACATACTGTAAATCCCTCACTTCTTTTTGCAACTTTATATCCCATACTTCTCATAAACCAAAGCCAAATAGTTCCACAAAAGGAAAGCAAATATTTGAGAATAAATAATAAAAAAAAAAAATTAATAATGGCTCTGCATTATATTCAATTAAAAAAATATACAATTCAAAAACAACTTGAAACGCTAATGTCCTAAGCAGTTTCTTCAACAAGAGGTAATCCATAAGTATAGCACATAAGGTTAAAACAAAAGAGAGGTGGATATAGGATCAGAAATCACAACCCTACAGTTCTCAGTGCAATTATGAAAACAATTGTACAAAAGAAACTTTTTATTCAGATATCAAATAGTGAAGGTACAGGCTATTGTGATGATCCTGGTGTCTGCCAGGAAAAAAAAGAGGGGGGGGGGGGGGGGAGTGGGTATTCAACAATTCAAAACGCATCACAAAGCAATTATACATCAGAAAATCTTTTCACAGTTTATTGAAGGAAATTCTAAGTTAAACTTATAAGCCAAACTACCAGACACATATCATTAGAAAAACCCACAAAGATGAAAGCAATTTTGATTCAAGCATTTAAATCATAAAATAATTTGTATATGATAATATATATGGTTTAGCACAAGTATGCCTGTATTTATGCTGCCCATAAATGATAAAACCAACTCCCAGTTTCCACTACCTGTATAAGACTACAAAACAGGCATGATAACCTGTAATGATAAATTTGATGTTGAATATGTTTAAGTCATTAGACAGTCTAATGATGTGCAGGTGGTGCACTAAAATCGTAGGAAACACAATTTCTTATTTGAGTAATTCCAATACCACATAAAAAGCCACAACTCTTACCTAAACTATCCTGCGTGGCAGATTCTAATTGGCTGCTTGTCACTTTCATATGAACCCACAACTTACAATTTGCCACGTGGACAGTTGTGGCAAAAGTTGATTTTATGTGGTATTATTGTTGTATTGAGTAAGATTCTAATTATGGATAAACTTAACAAAAGGAGCAATTTCAGTGGACTAGTTTTACAAGTGGACATCTAGTGAGTTTTTTTGACAATCTGCTGCTACATGGTTCTGTAGAAAGAGAGATGCGGTCATCAATATTCACCCTGTTTGGGATTTAGTGGTTGGCAATAGAAGTCGAAGGTTCTTGAAGTTTGATTTTGTTGGCAAGGGTTGTTTTTCTTTTCTATATACATTTTTAAGTGGGGGATGGGGATTCAGGCTCTTGGCTTGACAATGGATGTGTGGCCAACACAGAATCAGTTTTATTTGAAATGTTGTCTCGTTTGCCTCATGCAAACCATTTGGACCATTTGGATGGAGAGGAATTCTCAACTCTGCTGGCATTGAGCTTTAGAAAGTAATATATTTCTTCTTTTTTATACTTTCATATGATCTTTTGAATTTGAAATTGTAATCTTCAGAAGAATCTTTTGTTCACATTTGACGTAAAATGAGGTTTTCCCTCTTTCTAAAAAAATTTCTTATTATTTATTATAAAAAAAAAAAAAGGTCAAAATCTTGACATCATGACGACCTTAAATCAGAACCAAATACATGAATGAATATCAATAAGCTGATCAACAACAACTGGGCATCCACTTTCACCACAAAACAGAAGGTAACATATATCATTCCTACACACACACACATACAAAGAAAAAAAGAGTGCAAGATCCACGTAACAAGAAATTATCAAATGAAATTCTGCCATAGTAAATCACAATACAAAACCTTTTCCATAGATTAACAAAACGAGAGAGAGAGAGAGAGAGAGACCCATGAAGAAGAAGTTGATGGTAAAATAAAAGGTTAAAAAAAAATAAAAAATTTGAAAACACTTGCAACTAATTTTGGGAATGAAAATATATATTGCTCAGACGATCTGTATGTAACTCATTTGACTATATGCCTCAATCTAGATTTAAAAATGAAAGCATACCCATAAATCTCAAAGCACCCGTTGATCCTAGGCTCAATTGTATCAACAGAACGGCAGTGATTTCTATCAGCGGCCATGGCATCAAGAACCCCAAATCCATAAAAAACCAATTTTAACTCATTCGACTCTAAAGAAGATCAAAAAAATACACATAAACCATGAGGAGAGGGAGTACCTACCTTGAAGAGATCGCAAAGGATGTGGTCAGGGAGAGGAGAGAGATCGGAGAAGTGGGAGAGGTTGTGAAGGGCTGAGTCAATGGTGAGAGATAGTAGCGATGGCGGGGTTATCCTCATTCATCCACTCATTTATTTATATGATAAATACATAAATAAATATAGCTTACTCTGAATTAATAATACAGTATCTGTTTCTTACTTTCTCCAAAACGCGTAAACTACGAAACAATAAAAATTTGGAGCGATCTTTTCTTGCGGAGATTGCGGGTAATGTACAATGCACATCCTTTCAACACTGCGTTTTCTCCCTCATATTCATATATATACCCGAGAGTGAAGAGTGTGAATGTGAACGTGAGCGAGAGGACCATTTCCTTGTCTCCCCTGCAATTGCCAAATATGCAATTCCTGCAATGCTCCAATAAAATAATGCCACCGATGAAAATAACACTATCACTAGCCAACTATAAGAAGAAACAAAAATGGCATCTTTATAAAGTTGCCACGTTTAGACCCATCTGCTTATGCAACTTTATTTATAAAGTTGTCTCAAAGATCATAGTGGCCCGTATCCAACCCAATCTAAGTAATCTGATCGCTCCTATTCAAACCGCCTGTGTGCCTGGCCGAAGGGGAACTGACAATGTTCTCATTGCCTAAGAACTTCTACATACTTTGGATAGGAAAAAAGGAAGAGTTGGTTATATGACTATCAAATTAGACTTAGAAAAAGCCTATGACAGGCTTGAGTGGAGTTTTGTGCAAAGAGTTCTTCAAGCCTTTCACTTTCCCCCTAAAATCACCGAGATTATAATGAGCTGCATTGCAAGTACAAACACATCCATCTTGGTTAATGGGGGTGCTTTACAACCTTTTGAGCCTTCAAGAGGCATTAGACAAGGGGACCCCTTATCCCCGTACATTTTTGTATTATGTATGGAATACTTAGGCCATCTTATTGAGAAAAAATGTGTAGATGGAGTTTGGACCCCTTTGAAAGTATCCAAGGAAAACTTAGGCTTTTCCCATCTCTTTTTTGCGGATGACATCATCTTGTTTGGGAAGGTGGACTTGGCTGCCTGTGATGCAATGGTGGAAGTGCTTGAAAAATTTTGTGCAGAATCAGGCCAAAAAATCAGCTTGGAAAAATCTCGCATATACTTTTCCCCAAACGTCAATGAAAGCCTAAAGGATGTAGTTTGTGAGAAAATGGGCATCCAGGAAACGAAAGAGATTGGAAAATATCTTGGTTTCCCATTAAGACATAAAGGGGCGAACAGAAGTCCATATAAGTTCATTATTGAAAAGGTCATGAACAGATTAGCCGGGTGGAAGGCAAAATACTGATCCTTTGCTAGTCGTGCAGTTCTAATTAAGTCTGTGATGGCTGCCATCCCGAATTATGTGATGCAAGGAGTGGCTCTTCCTAGTCACATATGTGATAAACTGGACAAAATTAATAGAGATTTTTTATGGGGCTCCACTAATGAGAAAAGGAAGATGCATATGGTGGGTTGGAACAAAATTATAAGATCCAAGGAAGAAGGGGGCTTAGGAATACAAGCAGCCAAGGCGAAAAATATAGCTTTGCTCTCCAAATTAAATTGGAGAATGTATCATGAACAGGATGCTTTATGGACTAAGGTGCTACTTAAAAAGTATTGCTCCAATTCGAGATTAAGATCAAGAGATCCGGAAAAACTCCTGTCCTCTCCGAATTGGAAAGCAATTAATATTGGGTTCCCTATATTTAAAAAAAGAATATGGTGGGAAATTGGAAATGGACATGGGGTTTGGGTTTGGTCAGACAGCTGGATTAATGGAGAAGCTCTTCGGGGCATGATTGAAGGGCCCTTAAGGCAAGAGGAAGTGGATTTGACAGTGGCTCCTTTGAAGTTCCAGAGTCAATCAAGAATAAAATTAAAGCCATCCCTATTCAATTCTTTGGTAATAGGGAAGACACCATTATGTGGAAATTTTCTAAAGATGGTAAATTTTCTACAAGTTCAGCTTACCAGTTAACTTTGCAACCTGAAAAAACAGAAAATCAATTTCAAGAGCAGTGGATATGGAAGTTGAATATTTTACCAACGATAATAAGCTTTCTATGGCTATGTGTTCATGGCAGCATACCGGTGAAGTGTGTTGGCAGAAAGGGGTATCAATTGCAATAAGGTGTGTCCGGTGTGTAAACAACATGATGAAACTATAGTGCATCTGCTGCGTGACTGTGTGGTTGCTCGGGACTTATGGTACAAGCTGGGTGTCCCTCCCTCTCTTATCAATTCCTTTAATGAAACTTTTGTTACTTGGCTTAAAATTAATAGTTTGAGCACTGTTAAACATAGCACACACATCCCTTGGTGCACTGTGTTTTTGTATGCAATTTGGTGTTTGTGGAAGAATAGAAATAATGTGATGTTTGATAATGGTACCCCAAATCCTAAGCTTGACAAACTCTGCCTAGGATTAGCTAGAGAACATTATTTTTGTGTAAGCAAAATTAACCAAGGTTCTGTCAAAACTTGTATCCCTGTTAAATGGATTAGGCCATCAGCTGGTTGGTACAAACTAAATACCGATGGTACGTCTATTGGGAATCCTGGTAAGGCGGGTTGTGGAGGAGTGATTAGGGACTGTCATGGAAATTAGGTGATCGGGTTCTCAAGATCAATTGGAAATACCACGAGTGTGTTGGCTGAATGGTGGGCATTGCGTGATGGTTTGATGTTAGTTATTCAATTGGGCATAAACCAGCTTGAGGTGGAACTAGATGCCAAGGTGATTGTGGAGCTGCTCAATGGAGTTGATTGTCCTAATCGCATTTACTCTCCCTTGTTGCATGATTGCAAGTCCCTTACAGGCAACTTGGTGCAGGTCCAGGTGAAGCATGCATTTAGAGAGGCAAACCAATGTGCAGATTTTTTGGCAAAAAGGGGCTGTTCTATGGAGGAAAATTTTGTAGTTTTTGAATTTCCCCCTTGTACTGATTTGATTGTGTTACTAGAATCAGACAAAAATGGAATGTACTATCAGTGACAGACCTATCAAGGGGCTGGGGGGGGGGGGGGGGCATGGCCCCCCTCAATTTTTGAAAAAATATATATTAGTATATAAATTTACACAAAATTTTAGATCTTTACCCTTAATATTTATTCTTGGCCCCCCTCCCACAAAAGTTTTACAAGTTGACAAATGAAAACCAACAAAATGACAAAAACTTACACAAAAGTGATTATTGTGTCTGCTTTGATGAGTTCTCTAAACTTCTCTCTATTTTGTTACTGTAGTAGTATTTTTTTTAAGTTGTTGTGGGCTTTGTGACGTTTAGACTTGTCTTTATTTGTATATGTGGTAAGCACTTAAAAAGGAAAATAAAATGATGCAAAAAAGTTTATTTGTGGCTGTTACTAATTGATGAAAAATAGTTTTCCAAAAAAAAAACTGATGAAAAACATTTATTATGTAATTATTTAGTATAAGTGTATAACTTTCCCCTTATCATTTTTTTTTTTTAAAGAAAAGATAGACTTACCCCTTATCATTTGATTGCTTGAGAGCTGTTGTCGTTATCATTAGATTTTTGGATATGCAACTTTTGAAATATCTCTCCTCTTATGCTATTAATTAGCCAATATTTTAGCAGATATATTGATTTAGTAGTTGATATGGGTTTAAACTTTGAAATGTAATTATTAATATATAGCATTATAAAAGGTTTGGGATAGAATAATATGAAAAGAATAAAGCCAAATTTTTATGTATTTATAATGTTAAATATATAATTATAATAGTTATGATGTCACTATTTTAACTAAAAAACAAAGAACTACTCATTTTTTATTCTTTATCCAATCTAGTTTTCAAAACTATAATAAATTCCTACAGTTACTATGACTTTAATTTGATTTGTAGATTATGGGAAAGTATAGTTTTTTTCAAAAAAAAAAAAAATTGAAAACCCAATAATGATATTGTCACCTTGCCTTCTTTAGCATTGATATCCCAATTTCTAAAATCCTCAAACAAAAGAAGTTGGCCCGCCCCCCTCAAGTTCGACTCCTGGTTCCGTCCCTGTGTACTATTATAGGCATGTTGCCAATACTTTGGCCTCTGTGTACCTCTTTTGTTGGTTTTTAATATATCTATCCTTTTAACCAAAAATAAAATAAAAATGCCTCCTTTAAAACCTCCTACCTAAACGCTAGACGTTGTAATGAGTGTGGTGGTAAATGTAATCGACCACCCTAAACGGCAACATGCGTGCCCATGCACCCTACCCGACTAATTGAGTCATTTTTAGTTGGTTTTTACCAAAGGTTGCGCAGTCGCCACCAATTATTAGGTTCTCTTAGGTGTGATTGGTCACCTAATTCTATTTATTTTATTATCAATCATAGATTAAGAAAAATGTCATTTTTCCTAATCTAAATGGATGGTTAAAAATCTTGATTCTTGTATTTGGAAGTCTGGTTGCATATAGGGAAGGTATTAAGCACCTCACAACATCTGTCATGAGACAATCCTTTGTTTTTGGTAAATTCTTAATTGTCACTCATTGGTAGATAAAACAAGCCATTGGCATTAGCTTTTGAGGCTTTAAATAAATTGGGCTTTGAGGTTTGATTTAGGAATGATTTGTGGCCTTTATTAATGCTTTGCCAGCACATTGGAATTATTACCAAATTTCCACGATGAAAATCTGACAGTATTTCGGGTCAAGAGCGTCATAACACATAAAGCACTATTCTCATCAAGCTTTCACGATGAGAATATGGCAAGAAGATGACACATTTTCATGGTGAAAATCCCACAAAATTTCATGTTTGGTGCGCTATGGCACAATTCAGTTTTATTTTTGTGTCTACAGCATGCATCAATATGCTTAAGGGCCCTTGTTCCCTAATGACAACATCACTCTAAGACCTAAGATTGATTTAGGGCCCAATCTCATGAAATCTTGACTTGAAGAATTATTTATGGAAGAATAAACTTATTTTTGGAAAAGAAGGGCTACAGGAAACCTTAAGTTTGTGTATGCATACATGCGTATGTGCACGCACACACATACTTAGGGTTTGTGCACACATACCCCGAGTATGCATCTAGAGTTCTAGAAACTATGAAATGAAAGCTTTTGGACACAAATTTGAGTAGAGAAAATCCAACA
The DNA here is from genome assembly GCA_032878915.1 of Castanopsis chinensis. NCBI lineage: Eukaryota > Viridiplantae > Streptophyta > Magnoliopsida > Fagales > Fagaceae > Castanopsis > Castanopsis chinensis. The sequence goes on along the minus strand of JAVQMG010000102.1, from coordinate 7,296,870 downwards.
TTGTTTGAGAGCTAGTCCATTCATAATATGCATTATTTATCTCCGTGGTTTTGTTGAGGTTTGGATGGTCCTGTTTATCAGGATTGATTTCTAGTTGTGTTAAATCTTTTTGCAAAATAAAAAATAAAAATAAAAAAATCTTTTTCTTGTTTATTTTCTGATTTTAGATTAATCTTTGTGTTTATTTTCTTGTTTAGTTTTATACTCTTTTGTTCTAGCTGATATTTGACAGAAATTAAAATTTATAACAATCAGTTTGATCAAGGTATGTCTTCTCCTTCTCCTTACCTTACTTATTTCTACTTGGTTCTCATGTTGCGTATTAATATTTTGCTCTCTTTTCATCCAAGACATATATTTAAAAGTATCATTTCTAACATTAAGGACAATATGTGGTTTAGGTTTAGGGGGATGTACATAGATTTCTATATTTCTGTTGTGTTTTGTTTAGTACCTACATGGGCGTTACCCTTCTTCAAGCCCATTTGTTCATAAAAGCCTATTGTAATGATGCCACGTGTAGAACCTTACACCGATCGGACCCACGAGCTCAGTCCAGGCAAGCTTTGATGCCCATCTAAAACCCGAGGCCAAGAGATGAAAACGTTTACGACATGAGCGGCGAAGGTGAGGTCCCATCACCTTCAATGGATACGTTTCCCAGGTAGGTGAAACTCGGAGTGCACGACATTGCCTAGGGAGTGCCATTGCCGAGTAGTCCCTCTAACTGTGGAACTAGTTCCAATGCCACTCTCACCTTCTCCCACTCACAACTAAACATCCATTTAAGAGTAATAGTATTGGACCTTCCTTCCATTACTTAGGGAGTGCCGCTGCCGAGTAGTTCCTCTAATAGTGGAACTAGTTCCAATGCCACTCTCACCTTCTCCCACTCACAACTAAGCATCCACTTAAAGGAAACAATCTTGGACCTCTCTTTCTACCCACTAGGAAAATAATCATAGCCTTTCCACTAACTTTAGCTATAAATAAGAGAGGAAATTTTGGTACAGGTTGTTGACAATTGGAGAGAAAAACACTAAGAACAAGCGTGATCATTTCTGAAAGAGAGAGTGATAGCAGTCCTAAGGGGATTGAGAACAAGTGCACTTAGGTTACCGGGCATAGGACCACCCATTATAGAAAATCCAAAAGCCCACAATACAAATAGATTGTAAGCCCAAGTAGAGATTAGGCCCAACAACTCCTTTTGGGTGCGCACAATTGGTGCCGTCTGTGGGGAAACTCCTACGTAACTCTGGTTCTATGGGGCGAACACAGGAAAATGTCTAGGAGTCGGCTAGGAAGTTATGCTGAAAGTGGCTCTGAAAGGTTATCACAAGCGTCCACATGGTGAGAAAGAAGGCAGAAAAGGCATGAAAATAGGCAGCATAAGGAGGTAAAGCAATCCGGGCTTGGAGAGGGATCGTTTCAAACTCTCCAGTCAACATCTGATGCCTTAGGGCATAACCGCTTTAATAGAAGGGATCATTGGCTTGAGTGGAGGGATCAGGAGCTCGAGCATCTACGAAGGACGATGAAGGATTCGGAGTTGGAAGCAAGGGGCAAACGTCGGAGAAGGGACCATAAGGAACGAGGAGAAAGGTTGGCTAGTGTGGAGAACCACTGTGTGACAGGCTCTCATCAATCTGGGTCTCATTGGCACCACGATCGTTCACAAGAGTATGCAGGCAGTGATTCGATTTCCCCGGAGGAGGGGCGACCTTGAAATGTGGCCATGGATGTAATGAGTCGGGCGTTATGCCAAGCTGCCCAATCGCCATTCTTGAGAGATATTGAAAATAAGATGATGCCGAGCAGGTTCGCACAGCCACCGTTCATCTCCTACAATGGAAAGACAGACCCGATAGAACATGTAAGTCACTACATTCAGATGATGTCTTTGCATGCTTAAAATGACGCGTTGATGTGTAAAGTTTTTCTTTTGAGCCACGGTCCCACTGCTTTAAGATGGTTCAACAGATTATGGAAAAGCTCGATCCATAGTTTTTCCTAATTGATCCAGGAATTTGGTGTACGATTCATGACTTGTAGACAAGTTTTACAACCTATGGACGTGTCATTTTTAATGAAAATGAGGGTTAGGGAAAGTCTGCGCAAGTATGCTAATCGATACTGGGAGTTGTATAACGAAATCGGTGGGGGCAATGAAAATATTGCGGTAAGCACTTTTCCTATGGGGTTGCCTGAGGAATCTGGACTGAGGGAATCATTGATGAGAAGGCCTCCCAAAGATATGAGGCAGTTGATGAGGTGTATTAAGGAATATAAGTGGCTGGAAGATGATCGATTACAAAGTAAGGGGAAGGCCCTAGTCATAAGTCATCCCGAAATATCGGTTTCCAATCTAGACCTCGGAAGGATCTGAGGATTGAAGAGCTAGGGCTAGGAATGGGAGAAGTGAATGTAGCCTTCAAGGAACTGGTACACAAGATTATTGATCGAATTAAAAACGAGCCATACTTCAAGTGGTTGAACAACATGAGGGGTGACCCATCGAGAAGAAACCAGAATTTGTATTGTGCGTACCGCAAAGATAAAAGGCATACCACTAAGCAGTGTAGGGTATTGAAAGACCATCTAAAACAATTGGTGAAAGCAGGACATTTGAAAGAATTTTTGGCAGCAATAAGAGATCGAGAAGCCAGGCAGGTGGATCGGCTGCGCAGAAATCCTCTCCCACCCCCTTTGGGTATAATAGAGGTCATCTATGCAATCCCAAAGGATGCTCCAGCGTTGAAGATAAGGAGGATATTGGCTGTGGTACCAGCAGAAGATGGCGCGGGTGAGCATGCCCCTTGGAAGAAGCTGAGATACACTAAACAGCTCATTGCTTTTGACAATGATGATATAGAGGGTACCATTCAGCTGCACGGCAACGCTTTAGTTGTCACAGCCCGCATAAGGGGTTTCATAGTAAAAAGGATTATGGTAGATTAGGGCAGCAGTGTGGACGTAATGTACCCAGACTTATACAGAGGGCTCGGGCTAAAGAAGGAAGACTTGTCCAAGTATGATATGCCATTGATGAGATTTGACGGCCATTTGGTAATTCCAGAAGGGAAGATTTCACTCCTATCAGTATGGGGGGTAAGGAGGTAACTGTAATGTTCATAATGGTCGCTTCTTTCTCATCATACACTACAATCCTTGGAAGGCCATGGATTCATAACATGGGAACTGTACCATCCACCCGGCATGTAAAGGTTAAGTTCCACACCAAGGATGGAATCGCAGTAATAAAGGGTAGTTAACAAACAGCCAGACAGTACTTAGTGGCCGCAGCAAGCCGAGGAGCCAAGCAAGTGGAAACGACCGAGGAAACGCCCTTATAGCAACTACAACAACCCCAAGAAGAAACAGGGACCGGCTGTGCTGAGGACTTGGTGAAGGTGAAGATTTTGCCGAACTATGGAAAGAATTTTCTCATAGAAGCAAGTTTGAAGAGCGATAAGGAGGTGAAGTTGTTGCTTTTTCTTATACAGAATGTGGACGTATTTGCTTGGAGTCCGTATGAGGTGCCCAAGGTTACCCTCGAATTCATAGTTCACAGGCTTAACGTAGACCCTTCATACCCCCCTAAGAAGTAGAGGTCGAGAAGATCAACTAAAGAGCACATTGAAGCTGTTAGACAAGAGGTTGGGAAGTTGAAACAAGCCAGGGAAATAAAAGAAACGTTTTTTTTTTTTTTTTTTTCCAGAATGGCTTGCAAACACTGTGGTAGTAAAGAAGAAGAATGGTAAGTGGAGGGTCTATGTTGACTTTACTGATTTAAACCGAGCATGCCCAAAGGATCCATTCTTGATATAGAAAATTAATCAATTGGTAGACGCAACGTACGGGCACCCAAGGATGTTCTTTCTTAATGCTTTCTAAGGATACCGCCAAATCACCCTGACTGCCAAGGATTAGGAAAAAACTGCATTTATAGCACCTGATGCTAATTATCATTACACCGTGATGCCATTCGGACTAAAAAATGCGGGGGTCACTTATCAATGAATGATGACAAGGATATTCAAAGATAAGATCGGGCGTACGGTCAAGGTATACATTGATGACATGGTGATAAAGGGCATGAAAGAAGGACAACATATCAACGATCTTAAAGAAGTATTTGAAGTACTCTGGCGTCACCAGCTTCGTCTCAATGCAGATAAGTGCACTTTCAAGATAAAGGCCAGCAAGTTCCTAGGTTATTTAATCACCAAACGGGGCATCGAAATCAACCCCAATCAAATTGAAGCCACGAAACGTCTCAAACCACCAAGCAATCCAAAAGAGGTTCAAAAATTGACCGGTATGTTGGCTGCCCTTAACTGGTTTATTTCCAAGTTCGTTGATCGGTGCCGACCATTTTATCAACTTTTGAAGAAGTGGAAAAGGTTTCAATGGGACGAAGAAAGTGATAAGGCCTTCCAAGACCTAAAGGATTATCTTGGACAGGCGCCAATGTTGACAGCCTTGGAGCCCGGAAAAGATTTGTATATGTACCTCTCGGTATTCGAGCATGCAGCAAGCACAGTACTGTTGAAGGATAATGATGTACGACTACCAATTTACTACATAAGAAAAATATTTGTTGACTCTGAGACGAGGTACTTACCATTGGAGAAATTAGTGCTAGCGCTTGTGCATTCCACCCGCAAACTGCCCTATTACTTTCAAGCTCATACTGTCTATGTTCTGACTAAGTATCATTTGCAGTCATTATAGAGGAGATTTGACTTTACTGGGAGGATAGCTAAATGGGGGACTCGACTAGGTTCCTTTGACATTAGATACAGGCCAAGGAGCTCGGTGAAGGGCCAGGTACTCGCAAACTTCATTGCTGAGTTTTCGTCGAAAAGTACGGAGATAGTTTGCCTTATAGGAGTCAACCCGTGGAAGGTATTTGTGGACAGCACGTCCAATGCGGCAAGGGCTAGAGCCAGAATCGTGGTTATCACTCCGGAGGGGATAAAGCTGGAACATTCGTTCAGATTAAGCTTTAGAGCCTCTAATAATGAAGCTAATGTGAGGCTCTGCTGGTCGGACTAAAAGTAGTCTTAAACTTGGGAGCTAAGGAGGTGGAAATTTACTCGGATTCCCGGCTAGTTGTTAACTAAGTGTAGGGGAGCTTCGAGGCCAAGGACTCTCGGATGGTTGAGTATCTACGGTTAGTGAAGTGGACTATGAGCTGCTTTTCAAGTGTGAAAATGGAACAAGTTGCCAGAGGGCAGAACCATCACGTCGACTCCTTGGCCAAGTTAGCATCATCAATAGCTAATGAGGTGCCCCGATTAATTAGGGTGAAACTAGTGGCTGAACCGAGCATCAACGTGAGGTTGGGAGTTTCACAAGTTACTACTACCGGAAGTGTCGGATGGATCCATAGTTGAATTACTAGCTGAGGACAAAATACCGGAGGATGAAAAGGAGGCCGCTAGAGTACGATGGAATGCTACTCGGTATTTGCTATCAACAGATCAAAAGTTATGTCGAAGGTCTTTTAAGGGTCCATACCTGCAATGTCTGCACCCTAACAAGACTGAAGAACTGCTGGTCGAGCTACATAATGGCGTGTGCAACAGTCACGTTGATGGACGTTCATTGGCTCACCAAGCAATGACCTAGGGTTTTTGGTGGCCGCAAATGTATAAAGACGCCCTCAAATATGCACGGAGGTGCGAGTAATGCAAAAGGCACTCTCCAACGATCCATCAACCTGTTGGGAACCAGATTCCTGTTAATAGCCCGTGGCCTTCTGCCTAGTGGGGGCTGGACATAGTTGGACCTTGTCCTCAGGCAACGGGCAACCGAAGATTTGTGTTGGTAGCAGTGGATTACTTCACAAAATGGGCAGAAGTTGAGGCGCTAGCAAACATCCGAGATGCTGATGTCAAGAGGTTTGTATGGAGAAATATTATAACAAGATTTGGGGTACCCGAATCCCTCATGCCAAACAATGGGCTGCAGTTCGACAACAAAACTTTCTACGAATTCTGTAGTAACCTTGGCATCAAGAACCGATATTCTACCCCGGCATATCCGTGGAGTAATGGCTAAGCTAAAGCCACTAATAAGGCCATCATTAATGGATTGAAGAAAAGGTCAAAAGGCGCCAAAGGTAAGTGGGCCGAAGAATTACCAATCGTTCTATGGGCATACAAGATGACCCTCAGAAGATCCATGGGTGAGACACCATTTTCTCTAACTTTCGGTGCAGAGGCTGTCATACCAACTGAGATAAACCTATGCAGCACACGGGTTATAAGATTCACTCTGGCTGAGAATGAAGAATTAATGCTCGGGCAGCTAAACTTGTTAGAGGAGCACCGCGAAGCGGCAACCATTCAGCTGGCAGAGTATCAGTAGAAGTTTACGCAAAGGTACAACAGAAGCGTGAGAAGAAGGGAGTTTATCGCGAGAGATCTAGTGCTTCGAAAGGTTGTTGGGAATACACGAGACATCAATACTGGGAAATTAGCCCCGTCCTGGGAAGGGCCTTATAGAGTCACCGCCATTGCAGGTGTAGAAGCGTACTACTTGGAGGATTTGGGTGAAAGACCGCTTCCTTGGCCATGGAACGTTCACAACTTAAAGAAGTTTTATCACTGACCGGTTGTACACCGAGATGCAAATTGAATGTAATCATGCATATATGTTTTACATGTTAACATGATGGTATTTATGCATGCAGGTGAATTTGACTCCATTACTGATTAATTTATTATTGCCAGTCAACAAATACGAAAAAGTTGAAATAGACTAAGGCGACTCGCTCTACGCTAAGGATAGAAACCTGTCATCGGTTCGATCTTTATCACCGAGTAGGCGAAAGCTTTAAACTATAATTTTCTAAGGACAAAAACTTGTCATCGGTTCAATCTTTATCACCGAGCAGGCGAAAACCTTAAGCTATAATTTTCTAAGGACAGAAACCTGTCCTCGAGTCAATCTTTATCATCGAGCAGGTACCTTAAACTATAATTTTCTAAGGAGAGAAACCTATCCTTAGTTCGATCTTTATCACCAAGCAAGTGGAAACCATAAGCTATAATATCCTAAGAATAGGAACCTATCCTAGGTTTGACCTTCATCACCGAATGGATGAAAACCTAAGCCAAAATATCCTAAGGGCAGAAAACTGCTACCAGCCGCCATGAGTGAGAAAGTAAGGTATGATGAGAAAATTAACCATAATCATATGCAAGCTCGGCAGCTATCAAACAAATATAGATGTATTTAAAAGTAAGGAGTGGGGGAAAGGAGTAAAACACACACAAAGTTTATATCTCAACGAAGTTCATTAAAACCATTAAAAGGATAAAGAAATTATTTTATCTCCATAGCCCGGCGATTTAGGCTTACTAAACATAAACTAAAAAAAAAAACTAAGTCCTCATGCGGCAAGGTCGGCTTGTTGAGGCAGAGCAACAGGTTGCCCGGATCTGTCCTTAGCTGTCTGAGTTGCAATGGGATCCTGATTTTGAGCATCTTCAGTCTTGGTATGAATATTGTTTGTGACCTCCAAATCGACCATTTCTACGTGGGCATCAATCGCTCATACAAGATCCCTTATGCTCGGAATATCTTCCTTGTCTGTGGCATCAGCTTGGCTCTGAATGGAGGGGGGGAGGGGCGGGTAAGGAATCTGTTCAGGGTTTCTTAGTGAAGAGTCCTCAACCACTCCCATTACTTAAAGGGTAGCCAACCACCCCTCCTTGAATCCGTGGTGCCGAGTTTGGTGAATGATAGGCTCCACAAATTTTACGCCTTTATGAAGCCTGCCTTGTACCACTTGTCCTCGTAGGCTTCAAGGGAATTCTTTTAGATCAGCGATCTGGTCAGCTTGGGCCAGATTCAAGCTACTTGTCATCGCTAACTTGAGCTCTGTCTCACCCAGTTTCATCACCAAGTCGATCAGTTTACTCTTTGTCGCTAACTGGACTTTCTCTACATCTATTACTTTTCTTTCCGACGCCTCGGCAACTTCACCATTTTCCTTGGCTGTAGCCTTAGCAACGGCTTTCAACGCCTTCTCCCGATCAATTACCTCGGCTGCTTCTTTTAACCTCTCATCAATAATGCAAGTCAACTGCACGGCCTGATGACATAATAGCAATTGAACAATAAGATGAGAAAGATACCTATGCATTACAACACGTAAAACAAAAGGAAAAGATAGTAAATTACCGCAATAGTGTGCCACTGCAGTCGCCTAGCTAACGTCTCATCATTACCATCCAAGAAGAAGTACGCGTCCTCGGGCAGAAGAAAGCCTTGAGCTAGACTCTGGGCAACCCGCCCATCTTCGCCTTATGCCTACATCCATATGTTGGCGGTTGCCGGCAAAGGGTCATCATCCAATCTAAAGACGGGCTGCTAGCCAACCTCGGGCTAGGAGGAAAATGCCACGTTAGTCCCAACCTGGGCCACCGGTTGAGAAACACCCTTTGTCTTTTGGATCTTGGGCCTACCTTTTGCACGGGGAGGGGTCTTCTGCAAATCATCACCCGGGACGGGAGGGGTCTCCTCGGTGGTGTGTTTCCTTTTTTTGCCTTCCCTAACAACTGTTGTGGTTGGGCCGCAGGACTGCCCCAGGCAAAAACCGGGCAAGGGTCATCGTTCTCTGCTTCACCATTTTTATTGCGTGGTCAAATTTGGCTCCCGAAGTACTAATAGGCTTGGTTGTTTCTTTTTCGGCTACTGGGGCAGGGGTTTCGGGTTGTACAACGGCTACGTGTCTTTTATGGTTTTGAGACACACGCTCGGCAGACTCGTCCCTCACCAGTTCAAGATCGTCCGTGGTAATATGACAGGGGCCAAGGTCTCGAGCTTCACCAGAATTAAGTGTGGGAGGAAGGAATTTTTTATGTCGAATGTCTATGTATGATAAGAGTAGACTATCTACTAAAAGCACTTAGCCAAAGGATTGCCAAGTAGTGTACACTGGGGTAACGCCGAGTATCAAATGAGAAGCCCGGAGTTGCCCGTCGTCGTGCACAAAAATCTCAAACCTAAGAACAAAATTGAGATCACGCACGTGTATAACTCGAGGATCCAGTAAAAACCTCTTTGATTATGCAACAAACCCAAAAATAGAACAATCAGTTCAATACACAAACAATAAAAAGATGCAAAGTTAGAACAAATGCATATTCTCAGAACCGACCAACATCACGTGGTGAAAGCAGGCAAAGTAGCTCATCGGCAAGCCAGTTGCCATGCACCCAAACAAACTCTCTTGCTGAGTTTCTATTGGAGTCAGGAAGGCAAGTTATATGCCGGACCCGCATATCTCTAGTCTTTAAATAATAGTCACTTGAAAAATTGCTGCACAATTTATACATGAAATTGATGTCATGATGATTAAGTTGCAACCAAAACATTTGATTCAATCTGCTGAGACAACTAACGACTCTATAAAAATTAGGGGGAAGCTGGTCGGGGCATAGGCCATAAAACCCTAGGGTGCTTATGATAAGAGGGTCTACAGGAAATCTAACCCCACCTTCAAGTATAGAAATCAACGGAAAGAATGCGACGTTCAGACCAGCAGCCTTCTCAAGAGTGATATTGCCATCATTGCAGTACGCAATATCAACATCTCCTGGGACACCAAAGGTCTCTCTAAAACTAGCCAAGGCAGCCCTAGGGGTGAGAAGATGAGAAAACCCCATTCCTAAAGTATGAAACAAAGAAGAATAGAAAAAAGAAAGAGGTAGAGAAGACATACTTTGGGCTTTAGAGAGTAAGGAACTGAAGGAGTGTTTATGCGCAGAAGAAGAATGCTCGGTAGAGAAGAGATTGAGAGTGAAAAGGACGTAAAAGGGGAAATGGGAACCCAAAAGGGCTATATATAAGGATTAAGGCATTTAATGAGGCGAGGAGCGGGAAAAACCCTCCCAACTCTTTTTGGGTAACCTCCCTACATGTGTGGGTGTAGTTTACGAACCGTCAGACGGTTCACCAACCAACAAGTTATAATTACTGACATGACAACCTGACACGACACTACTTTTAAGAAGTCTACGATAATTACCCTGGCCGCACGTAAAGGGTGCTCGGCATCCTTGGGAAACCGTCATCATGACTTAAATCATTATTGGTTCGTCATCAGTAATCCACCCGCTGGGCTCATCGGATGACGCTTGGTCCTCAGAATCCTTGATTCATTACCAAAAGTCGAGCATGAATCAAGGGGGGGCTATTGTACGAGCATTACCCTTCTTCAAGCCCATTTGTTCATAAAAGCCCATTGTAATGATGCCACGTGTAGAACCTGACACTGATCGGACCCGCGGGCTCATTCCAGGCAAGCTTTGATGCTTATCTAAAACCCGAGGCCAAGAGATGCAAAAGTTTATGACATGAGCGGCGAAGGTGAGGTCCCATCACCTTTGATGGATACGTTTCCCAAGCAAGTGAAACTCGGAGTGCATGGCATCGCCTAGGGAGTGTCGCTGCTAGGTAGTCCCTCTAACGGTGGAACTAGTTCCAATGCTACTCTCACCTTCTCTCACTCACAACTAAACATCCATTTAAGAGTAATAGTATTGGACCTTCTTTCCATTACCTAGGGAGTTTTGCTACTAGGTAGTCCCTTTAACGGTGGAACTAGTTCCAATACCACTCTCACCTTCTCCCACTCATAACTAAGCATCCACTTAGAGGAAACAGTATTGGACCTCTCCTTCCACCCACTAGGAAAATAATTATAGCCTTTCCACTAACTTTAGCTATAAATAAGAAAGGAAAATTTGGTATAGGTTGTTGGCAATTGGAGAGAAAAACACTAAGAACAAGCGTGATTATTTCTGGAGGAGAGAGTGATAGCAGTCTTGAGGAGATTGAGAACAAGTGCACTTAGGTTGCCAAGCATAGGACCACCCATTGTAAGAAATCCAAAAGCCCACAATACAAATAGATTGTGAGCCCAAATAAAGTTTAGGCCCAACAGCTCCTTTTGGGTGTGCACAGTACCCCAAAAAAAAAATATTTTGCCTAGCTTAAGGTTTATGTTTTAAGTTCATCATACTACTCCTAGTTAAATAATTTCATTGTTTTTATGCTCAATTCATTGCACATGCACGTAGCCACTCAAACACACCTTGTTGTTGACGGATAAAAGTAATTAGAAAATCTTGAAGATAACAATGTGGATATTGTAACCCTTGTGAGTTTTGAGCCAATCATTATTTTTGGAGGGTTATTTATTTTTTCTCTAATCTTAAAGTTCATTTGGAAGTGCGTAACATGTTTCCCTTGTTGTAGTCTCATTGTTCTTTCTTTTGGCCTAATTTTTTTTTTTAATTTTATGCCACACTTGCACCTTTTGAAGTCTTTGATGTTGAATGAACTATATTAGTCTTTGAGAGATGAGATTAGGCCATTTTTGTCTACTTTGAGCCATATATGTTTTTTTCTTTTTCTTTCTTGATACCTTACTGCTAGTCACCCTGTTGAGCCTTTTAATTAGCCTTTCCTTTTTAAAAGCCTTTATCCATAGTGCTTCAAGATGAAATTTGATTAGTTTGTTTCAATGTGGTGGTTTGTGCAAGAATTCAAAGAAGAAAGAAAAAAAGAATTCAAAGAAGAAAGAAAAAATAATTCAAAAAAAGAAAGAAAGTAAAAGTGTCAAAAAGAAGAAAATAAAAAGAGTTATCATCAAATTTTGAGAAGTGAAATGTAAGGAAGGAGTACTGATTTGAAGAAGAAGAGTTGAAAAAAAAAATGTTGATTGGAAATTCCAAAAAGAGTTGACATTCCAACAAATCTTGAAAACACTTCTTATTATTTACCTTCACCCATTTTTATTTCATTCCCTTTGCTTTTACCCTACACTATGTCCTAATAAAGTCCTTATTTGGTCTTGAAGATTGTGTAGTTTAGATTTTGATACGACTGAATAAAAAGTGTGGTATAAATTCTTTTTGGCATCCTTTCACGATTATTTGTTCTTTCTGATTTTGCTTACATTATTCCACTCACATATATTGTTGAGAGTGTTACACCCCATTTTAAAGTGATTTCATGTGTTGAGTGATAACACCGAAAAGATTTGAGTTGAAGCATACTTTCAAATAAAGATTTTAGTCAAGTTTATTCTAAAACTAAGACTATGTTTAGGTTGGCTACAACTTTTCACTCACATTGAGTTTTGATGGATTCGACACCCGGCCCGAAACGGAGAACTGTGGGCCTTCATTCGACCACTCACCAAGGCAACGCTCCTACGCGCACAGGGCCTGTTATAGGCCCTTCTCAATGGTTGTGCGCGTGATCCACGCAGAGCCTCAAGTTCTCTCTCCCTCTTGATAGAGGAGGGTAGGTCTACCTTTGGAGGTGTGACATGAATCTTGGCTAAATTTTAGGTGATTATCAAAGGTAAGTGAAAGTCGCCACCAATCATTGGGTTTTTCTAAGGTTTAATTGGTCACCTGTTTCTAGCTAATTTTATAGCCAATCCTAGGCTAAGAAAAAAAGGCATTTTTCCTAATCTAATGTGGATGACAAAAAATCTTGATTCTTGAGTCCGAAAGTTTGGTTAGGTGTGGGGAAGGTGTTAGGCACCCCACAACGTCTGTCTAAGGACAGTCTTTTATTTTGATAAAACCTTAATTTTTGGAGATTGGCTGTAAAAAACACGATTTTGGCATTGGCTTCCGGGGCTTTGTATGCGTGGGAGCTTTGAGGTTTGGCTTTTGAATGGGTGTGATCCTAATATATTCTTTCCTAAGTCATTTGGGAAAAGTACCAGATTTCCACGATGAAAATCTATGACATGTCACCTTACTTTCTCGGTGGAAATTAAGCATCGCTTTGTCTTAGGTGACACAGACTATGACAATCACACCAGAAGAGGAGAGGAGGTATATATACACATACATCATGCACAATGCAAGCACACAGAGTAGTAAAGTAAATAACAACATCCCTAGAACATGGCCCAAAATATAAGTGCACAAAAGTAAACAGGGGTCACCATCCTCTAGAGATGAGGACGAATGGTACATGGCATGATATACCTAATACAAACCATCTAAGAGAGAAAGAATGGGGTTTCAAAAGAGTACATAACCAAATGGGATAAGCTAGACCACCAAACCTACTGGATATAGCCACTTGCTTGCTCCTAGGAGGCCATGCCCTAGCTCCAAGCGCTTGCTCCATGTATATACATGTAAAGGTAAAGACAAGAAGCCACAAGTCAAGCAGAGGAAGGAAAAGATGCAAAGAGCATATAAAAGAGGTATAAAGAAGATAAGCATGGTAGACATAGCAAGCAAGGGAACAAGAAAGCAAGCAAACAAGGGAAAAAACAAGCAAGTAAAAAAGCAAAGAAAAGATGGTGTTTGCAAGGGACAAATGTTGGTTTGGATCAAATGTCCATAACTTTATTGAGTTAAAGCATGAACTACATACTAGCAAGTAAGACTCATGCATGGATATGTGAGTAAGCGTGTAAAGATGCATAGAAAGCCAACGGGTGGCATGAACAAACATGGTAAGCATAGCATCACATGAAGCGGAAAAGGGGAATGGCATGCACAAAGCAACCGGCATCATGATAATGTATCCCAAATGGTTAACTCTAAACAAAGTCTAATGGGCATTGGATGTAACCACACAACCACAAACCCGCTAAGGGCGTCAAGCGTGGTAAAGCTTAGAACCAGAGAGGCTAACATGGAAGATAAAGCATAGAAGCAAGCTAACATAGACATGCAACTAGGATGATCCAAACCCTTTGATATGGGCCAAGGTGTATGGATGATGACTAAGACCATAAAGGGGTCAAGATCTAAATCCTACCGAATAGCTAAAACACAAGAAAGAGAGACAAAAGTAACAAAAAGGGCTACAATAGCACATGGCATGATAAACATAGCCTAGGTCTAGGCACACAAACATGACATGGAGTGCACAAGCACATGGAATATATCATAAAACATGTGGAGAGCATAGATCTAAACATGTAGGCATGTGAAAACATAGATTGAGACATGTAGGCATAGATAGAAACATGCATGTAGACATGTAGATCCTACCACCTAAACATGGAAGAACATGAATCCAAGTATATAAGCATGTGATGATGAGGATCTAACCATATAGACATGGCAAAGTACACATAAAAAACATAGATCCAAACAAGGCATAGCCAAAAACATCATACAAACATGTGAGCATGTAACCCCAATATCAACATAGGAAAAAAAGAAGAACAAAGCATGGGAAAACATGACATAAAGTATAAAGCATGTAGATCAAGACAAATAACACTTGAAAAAGCATGGAAGGACATGGCTCTAAGCTAAGAACATGCTAGAAACAAGATAAAGCCAGGAACATGTCAAAGAAAGCAATAAATCATGTTATTCAAGCAAAAAGAAAGGATAAAAAGCTTGATGAAGCTTTATAGGAAAAGGGGTATGGATTGTAGCCAAAAAGCTACATCCAAACCCCTATACCTCAAATCCAAGGTATAGAACCAAGGAGAGGAAGATGGGGGGTATGAACACTACCTTGTATTTTTGGTGAAGAGAGAAAAATCAAGTAGCTTTGATGTTTTTTTTTTTGTGTGTTTTTGGGGGAGAAATGTGTTGGGAATAGAGGAAAAATGCCCAACCAGCTCCTAAAAACCCCCATTTTCAGTTTTGGTCCAATCTAGGTGCGTCGGCTGGACCCTGCTGCCCTATAAGGACTATTGCGCTGATGTCATTGTGACATTAGCAAATTCGTCTTGTTGCACTTTTTGGTTCCAATTTCAGGCGTGAAATTAGAGGTCTTCCCGAACTCAGATTAGGGTGATCTTTATGTTCCTAGAAATCTCTGGATGCCTAGTTTTCAAAACACTAACGAAATTAAAATTCCAATGATTGGATTAAAAGTTATGGCCTCGGGAAGCGTGTTGATATGCTTTTCACAGTTTTCTCGATATCTCAATCATTTTAATTCTGATTTCAACCCATGAAAAGTCATTGGAATGAGGATTTGATTATCTTCGCAATGGCATTAGTCTTAACCCGTTTTGATGACCAGATAATGATTAGGGTTTCTAAGGCCTACCAAGAGTCAACTCTAGGTCAAAGTTGGTCAAAGTTACTAAAAATCTCCGGAGAGCTCCAGTTTGATATAAAACCATGAAAAATATTGTTTTGAGAGGATTTTGACCTTGTTTGACATTTGGTCAACCTCAAGTTGACCAGGGGCATTTTGGTCATTTTAGCTGAAAAAGTCACTTTGGTTGCTCCAGTGTCCGAACGGGTTGCGCCACGTCATTCTAAATGTTGTCGTGACCCCATGTAGTGTTTTTGAACTTGAAGTAATCCTCTTTGCAAAAGGATAATGAAAAAAAAAGGTTTTGTTTGATTTCCTTTATTATGTTTTTCTTTGTTTTGTTTTTATTTAATTTTTTAGTATTCATTCTTAGAATTTTGTGGCTATATTCCCTGCAAACCCTTACGAGACTACAACTCGTCCACTAGTGTAAGCTAGGGGTTTAAAAGCTTGTTACACATGCTAAATGCAATTGAAAATTCTAGCAATAGTGGATTAGTTAGGATTTCAATTTTCTTTTTCTTTTTTTTTAATTTCTTTATTTTTTTTTTTTACTCTTTATTTGTTTTGCTTAAGGACTAGCAAATGTAGGTTTGGGGGTATTTGATATGCATTAATAATAGCTTAATTTTGCATATTTATATCATTGTTAGAAATTATTATCATACTTATTTTGAGTTAATTCATGCATTTTATATTTGGTTTTGAAATAATGCTGAATAATTAATTTTGTGCTTAATTGAATTTTATTGCGTGAATTTGTCTTTTATAGGAGAATTGGAATTAAATAAGTGGATATGTGAAAAGAAGAAAGCTAATGGCCTTTACTTTTACAAGGGCTATGATGAAGTTAAGAAGGTCAACCCAATTAAATTTAAGTCCAATTGGAGTAAGGAATCAAAGGAAATTTACACCAAATCCATGTCCAATTCAGATTAGGATTCCTGCCTGTGTATCAGTTAGTAGTTTTGATATTACTCTCAGACATCCAATTAAGATGATTCAAGTTAGGCTAGAAAGTTAACTTAAAGGGCTACAACTTTGTAGTTTATCAAAAGTTCGAATTCTGATGTTAAATGGGACAAAATTGTCAGTTAATTGAAGACTAAAAATCTGAAATTTTCTTCAAATGGGAATTCAACTCATAATAGGATTTCTTGACCTATTTAAAGGCTCTTTAGGGCAAAATTTCGAGAAGGCTTAGGCTAGTGCTAGGGCTGGGATGTAAAACAGAAAATTGGAGTAAGAGGCAATGCCGCATATGGCTTCTCTATGACTTTTCTCTATGATAGTCTTATGATTATTTCTTTCTCTATTTTATTTGTCTAGTTTAATGTTTAGTATTTTATTCTTGTGTTTTATTTCAACTACTATGAGCAGCTAAATTTATAATTAGGGTTGAGGATGAAACCTTGTTAAGGATTATTAGCAATATTTATGTGATTTGATTTTTCTCACAATAATTGTTCTTTAATGATTTAAATTGTTCTTGCTTCATATCAATTGACTAAGATGGGATTTTAGATATGAGTTCGATCATGTATTTCTCATGATTTAGGATTTGTCTTAATTAATTGAATGCTTGGTTTATTATTTCTTGATTTTAAAATTGGATATCTCTTGTGATTTGTTTGGCTACAAATACAATTGATGATTTGATTTTATACCTAGGAAGCGAAGAAGGGCATGCTTTAGATATTTATATAGAAGTTTTAATGAAAATATTTTCTATGATAGCAAGATTGAATTCAACATTATGATGCAGTAATTGGGAAAATTTAATGATCATAAATATATGCTAATATGACTTACAATGCAGATTCTAAAACCTTAATTCCTTTTTCTAGATTATTTACATCTCTTTACTGCGTTATATTATATCTTTGCTTAGTTTAATTATTTGCTTAGTATATTTAATTTCAAACAACCAATTTGTATTAAACTAGATTAGGATTAATTTGGTTAAGATTTGATTAATTTTTTTACATTCATTCAAGTCCATGTGGGTTCAATCTCGTTCTTGTCGAACTATACTTCAATACGGTTCGTACATTTGCGAGTACTTTAAAATTTCACAATAGGCACTTTGTGGCTGCTTGTGGGGCCTTGGAAGCTCCTTGAGGTTAGTTCTCTTTTCATTCTTTGCACTTTTATTTGTAGCTTGTAGTCTTGTAAACTATTTTGTCTTGAAAAATGTCATCTTGCATCTGCCATCTCGCAAATTGTCATCTTGCAAACTGTCATCTTGTATTTAACCTGTGGTTTGTGCTCCTTTTTTGTAGCGATGGGTGGTTAGGCATGGTCTCATAACTCCAGGCACTGACCTAGTTCTAAGGGACTTCCATAAAGTGAGGGCAAATCTTGTGGGGTTGACTTCGGATGAGGTAAATTTAAGAGTTCTAGCTATTCATGCTTTTTCATGTATTTCCCTTAGAATATTCTCCTCCTAACCTTGTATCTTTATAGGTGAACTGGGCCCCATGGGACGACCAACCCCTTCCTGCAACTCGAGACTTGGAGCTTGTCGCTCTTGTTGCTTTGGAGATTACCCGACCCCTTGAAGGAGTGTGTTTGAGGGCTCTATATCTAACGGAGAGGGTAAGGTGCTAGTTGGTGGGTATGGATGATCCACGGATTCTGAGGGACCCACCTAAGTTCATGCTTGCCCTACATTCCATGATTGATGCTGAGTACAACTCGTGAGGGAATGGTATTTCTTATGCCAAGTGGCTCTTTGAGCGGTTGGACTATAAAGAGTTCGACCTTACTCTCCTCGTGCCTTCTCTTACTATCCAGGTACATATTCAAACTCTTGCTCTTCTTCTTTATCTTCTTTCTTGGTTTGTCATGACTATTAAGGCAGGTAATTGCAATAGGGGGGACTTGCTGTCGGTGAGCCCATTGATCCTCCACATAGCCCTTAAACAGTCTTTGCCTCGCAACCCTAATGTTATGGGCTGTCCTTTCCCTCCCAACACTCGAGTGGTGAGTTCATTCTTTTATTCCTTATCTTTTTCTTTTCCCCCAATTTCTCTTCTTATTTCAGTCACTAACCCTCCTATCTTCAAATTGAAGCCCATTATCCATGAGCATGAGGAGTTGGTATGGCTAGCTAGAAATCTTAAGTTGGAGGTGACTAACTACTCGAAGGAGCTATATGGTCCTAGAGGAGTGGCCCACCTGGGTGTTGGTGATGATGATGATGATAATGATGGTGGTAGTGAGAAGGAGGTCTCGGAGGCGACTCCTATCTTCCAGCCAAGGAAGAGGTGACACCATTGATTACTTGTAGTTATAGCATATACACAACACACAGCTTTTTCATTTTCTTTTTTGCTTTTAATGTCTTTTTACTCCTTTTAGCAAACAACTAGGTTTGGTTTGAGACAAAGGATTGTATTTAAGAACATCTTTTTACATTTATGCTTTGGACTGAAACTTAAAACTTAAATTACAAAATAATGATAA